>JAWHQI010000208.1:3773846-5031795 GCA_033032865.1 Dactylorhiza incarnata
GAACGCAACGGCTAGTGGCGTCGTCGATGAAGGAGTGTTTGCTGATGCGGGGCGAGAAAGCAGTGAAAAAATATGGGAAT
Organism: Dactylorhiza incarnata; assembly: GCA_033032865.1. Taxonomy (NCBI): domain Eukaryota; kingdom Viridiplantae; phylum Streptophyta; class Magnoliopsida; order Asparagales; family Orchidaceae; genus Dactylorhiza; species Dactylorhiza incarnata. The sequence goes on from JAWHQI010000208.1 coordinate 3,773,927, forward strand.
TAGAATGAAGTAGTGGTTGGCTGATGGAGGACGGCGACGGTGACCGGAGGCGAGAAAACAGTAACGGATGGGCTGGACGATCCGATCGAGAGAAGAGAGGGGAGGATCGAATGGCTCTGATACCAAGTTTATTATGTGCTTCCTTGGTGGTTTGTCGGATGGCAGCGGAGGTGCAGATAGCGTCGGAGATACAAGGGTGTTAACCCTAGAAATGGTGGAGGAGGAGATGAGAGAAGATGGAACCCTAGAATGGAGGGGCGAGGAGAGAAGAATCTTGAGGAGGAAGAGAGGAAGCCCTAGAAGGGAGATTGGAGAAAATTTCTCATTCTTCAATTAAAAATCCAAATACATGACAAGGCCTCCTTATATAAGGCCCAAATGGCACGGGCGTAAATACCCTCTACAAAGACAATATGCAAAATATTAAAATACCTAAAATACTCTAACTTGACTCATCATAATAAAGACTCGACATAATAAAGACTCGATACAACATAATAGTACTATAATAAGATAACTAACGGTGTATGCATAACTACCCGCTTATAGAGAGCCAACCATAAAATGTTGAAACCTGCAACAAGTCTCTTGAGTTCGGACCCACTGGGGGTGTAGCCGATGCTTACTTCTCCCTCACTAGACTCTCTTGACGGTGGATGTGAGAATATGAATAGACCCAAGGCTGAAGCAAGGAGGTCTCGCCACACACCCTTGATCTTAGAGAGCTTCCCCTCCCAAACCAGAGCTCAACCGGGCACCTTGGAGGGCACTAGCAGCCGACCAAAAACTAGCCTGGAGGAGAGGATTCTCTAAAATCGGATCTCCTCCAAGGTGCCCTTAAGGGTCTATTTATAGATTTTTCTAGGCTGGTCTGCAAATAACATGAATCCGCCTTTTAATTTTATTAACAGCACCCCAAATTGGTCTGCTAACAGCCTAATTCCGCTGTTCCGAAGGGCTATTTGCAGCCCACCAGGGGTATTAGGGTCATTTCTCCCTCAAATCATCCTGGGCGAGTGGTCCGTGAGGGCACCACTCGCTGGGCACCCGCCTAGCTGGGCGAGTGCCCGCGCTTCCGGGTGAGTGGTCCGTGAGAGCACCACTCGCCTGGCTCCTTCTCTTCTGCACCTTACCCCCACCAAACCGGGGTACTTCCGCCTCCTAGCCGGGGCGAGTGATCGGGCTGACCCAGGTCTCGCCATTTAGCTTGAGGGGCCCACTCGGCGAATACGGGTTGTACACAATCCCCGCTCTTTGCAAGTGGTTACTACGCTCGGAAAGAACAGTCCAACCCTGTATTCGGTGAGTGCTTGCTGACTGGACTTCACAAGATTCTGTGGGTCCCACCGTTGTCCTATATATATCTCTTCATGTCAGAACTTCCTGGAGCGTTGACAACCCTTGATTCGGAGCTTCTTCCCTCTCTTAGTCCTGCACCGACATCGATGTCTTCTCACAAGCCTTCCGCGAGACCCCTCTCGCGGGAGATGATCGAGCGTCTGGCCGCGGCCCAAGCTGTAACTGCCCCCAAGGCAGCCAAATTTGCTCCCTGGCTTTTGTCTAAACGGGATCCGAATGCCCCCTACGTCTCGCGTCGAGCCAAGGCGATTCGCCTGAATCGTCAGAGAGGCGAGACTGCCTCGGAATCTCCTGCGGGTACTCCACCGGCGAACACTCCGCCGGCGGATACTCTTCCGGCGAGGAATCCTCCGGACCCCGGGACGCAGGTATGAGGATTCCTCTCGTCCCTCTGTTTAGTTCCTCCCCTTACCTTGCCTCTGCTCTGACCATTCGCAGGGGATTTCGATGCCCGAGACCGGCCACGGGGCCGTCTCGAGCAGTGTCGCGGTGCCACCTCCCCCGGACGAGAGGCCTCCAGATCGGGACCTTGCTCCTCCACCTCCTCCGGGCGAGACATCATTGCAGTCCGGTAAGTTGTAACCCCTTTTAGATTCATCCTTCATGCTGTTCGCTGCTGACCACTGTTTTTTGTAGCCCTCGACCCCAACCTTTCGCTGCGGAACTCTATTCCTCCGAGTTCCCCTGTTCGACCGAACCCCTCCGTGCTTGCGGATGAGCCGAGGGTGTCCCCCCAGAAGGGATCCGGTCAGCAGGACCGTGCGGATGATCCTGCGGATGCTCCAGCTCCTACCTCACAGCCCTACCGTCCTGGAAAGGGAAAGGTCCGACCTCCCGCCGGGCTGTTTGGAACGCACCCCCATTCGTCTCGTCCTTCAGGTCACCAGGACCCCACCCCAGGTCAGTTCACTCACCCGCCCCTATCGTACTCGCATATTTTATCATTACTGACCTAGTTGTGATTTCGCAGGCTATCGGGAAGCCTCCCCCTTTGACTCCTACTACGAGGGGGGAGAGGGGATGCTCTCGCCTCTCCCTTCCCCTGGGGATCTCGCTGACTTTCTGGGCGACTCCTCGGATCACGCGACCCTGAAGGATCGGATCTCGGAGGTCTTGGGGAAGCTCATCCACATCCAGCGAAATGTTGCCGGCCAGGTGGACGACGTGCGGCTGAGAGTCGCGCGTGAGTTAAAGGACCTCCAGCGGGACTACTCGCGCATTCTCGCGACAGTGGAGCGCCTGGGGGGTGAAGGAGGGGAGTTGTCTCCCGAAAGACACGCCGCGCGAGCCCGGGACCAACTCCAACTGGCTTCCCATGAGATCACCAACATGCTCGCATATTTCCGTCCGCGAATGCCCCTGGAAGCTGGGTCGCGAAAGCGAGGTCGGTGGGTCTGGGAGGAGTATTGAGCCAGTCTTCATTCGCCCTTCTTGTAATTTTTCTGCTTTCTGTAGCGCGGATGCTGAACTTTTATTTCTGTTTGTAATAATCTTATGTCCTGTGTTTTGCGAATGCTCTATTCTTTGTCTTTTATTTCCTATATCATGCTTGGGTATTGCCGAATGTTTTATTATTGCCGAATGCTTTCTTAACCTCTTTCGCGTAGTCGATGAGCGAATAGCCACAGGGCACTTGTCATTACTGGGCGAGAGGGGTCGGCCCGGGTTCCGAGGCGTCGGGAAGGCGCGACTGCTATCTGCACACCTGTTACCTCGAAAGCCCAAACGCCGTTTAGCCCTTCTATAAATAGGCCTTTCAACCACCGTATTAAATACCTTACCATCCGCTCCTTCTCTTTCCTCGCGCTTCTCTCTTCTCTGCTGCTTTCTTATCCTTCGTCATTCGCGTCATGGGTGGTGATGCGGAAGGCAGAGCCAGGTGCGCCAGCGCGTTCGTCAACCACACCTTCGATTCATGCGACCTCTCCGACGAGGCTTACCTGACTGCGGTCGCGGATTACATCCCGCCTGGGTTCGAGGCGCGAAAGCCCAGGCCGGACGAGCGCCTAAACTCCATCTCGCCCTGTGCTCTCGCGATCCCGCTAGAGCACTTCGAGGTGGGGTTTCGCCTTCCCATCTGGCCAGAACTCCGCCAGACCTTCAGATATTATGGAGTCGTGCCCGGCCAGCTCAACCCCAACTCCATCGCCATGCTGGTCGGGTACGCGAGCTATCTGCGAGAAGAGGGGATCGAGTTCTCGCTCCCCGTCTTCCGCAAGCTCTACACCTTTCGCTGCACCAACGACATCTCATTCTTCTCGGGTCTGAACCCGCTCAAGCATTACGGGCTCCCGAATAAGAACCACGACTGGGTTCGGCGCTTCCTCTTCGTCAGCGGGAACCTGGGAAATACACTTCTCGCCCCAGTGCAGGAGGAGGAGTCAACCTTCCGCCCCCCGACCCTAGGGGGGCACGAGGCCAAACTCCACCAATACATCTTGGAGCACGGGATGGACCTCGTCTATCTCCGGCGAAACGTCAACTCGCTCCTGCTCATTCCGCAGGGCGAGGGTATGGTTTGGTGCGGTTTTGGCCAAAACCGCAATGGCGCGGTTTTGGCCCGAGCAAAACCGCACCGCACCAAAATTATGTGGTGCGGTTTCGGTTCGGTGCAGTTTTTTGCGGTGCGGTTTTTAGCATGCGATATACATAAACACAAAAAAGATAATGTGAGGTGAAATATGATGTAAAATTTGGGAAAAACATAGTTACATGAGTTATATTATCATGAAAAAATGTGTAATACATATATTTATAAAATATAAATATTACAAAATCAACCACGAGCTAAGAATAGATCTTTAGATACTATAATTCTCATGATATGACTATTTTAGTTGCATAGGAAAGGACACATCCAATGCAAATATAATAAATCTGAATGATTTTAAGTCCTACATATGCAGAACACCCACATAATTGTTGTTTTATTTATCCTTCAAACATTGAAATATTATGAGAATGCTAATGAATACGCATTTATGGTAGATAAACCATTATGTTACTATTTGCATTTAACAAAAAATTACAAATCGGCAAATCATCAATAAATTGATAGAGAATAAACAAACAAAAGCAAGAAAGAAACTATATGCACTAATATAATTAGTTAATTACTATTATTAATTAATAATTTTTAAGTTATACTTTTATTTAGATGTATGTGGTATGCCATATGTTCATGAAAATTGATAATATGTAATTAGTCGGTGCGGTGCGGTTTTCAAGATCAAAAAAACCGCACCGCACTGAACCACGCTCGGTTTGTAAAAGTTCAAAACCGCACCGCGCCGAAACTATGCGGTGCGGGCGGTTTTTGCGGCTTGCGGTTTTTTATGCTCACCCGTAAACATAGCCACATTGACATGCCCAATGATACAAACAACCCGAGGAAAGTCACTCTGCGAGCGAAAGGAAATTTAGGATGTTGATAACAAGCTAAAGTGGGCATATAGAATATTTCATTATCCCTTGAAAGATAATGACACCTTTCGGCACTCTTCACGGTCATAACAGATAATCCTCATCATTCCTGATTGATGACATGCACAAGTTAGTATGGAGTTCGGCCCTCTTTCTCATCAACTCCATGCTCGATGACTCTTCACGACGACTCCATGTTCGATGACACATTTATGTTGCATCCAATTCTAGTTCACGCGCAATTCCAGATGTGATGACCTTGTACACTTTGTACTCCAGTTTGGATTGATTAATTTTCATTTCCCCATCAGCGTGCATTTTCAGTTTGGACGCCTCTAATTGCTGACTCATTCGACACCTCGCCTACACGGTACTCCTTTGTTTCATGAACAATAGAAGGTCCATGGAGGCCAATGAAGAACTAGAACTCATGTTCGCCTCCCTCGCTGCAAGCATGGAGTGCGTCTAGACAACTCCGTTTGGTCTGCGCTCATTCTATCGACACACCCCTCAATGACAACACCACAGAACCCACTGCCTTATTTCAATCTGTAACAACCCATAATAATAATGATAATAATAATGGTGTTTTTGTAAATTGGAATTTTAGGGTTTTCCCTTCTTTTAAGTCTAAACCGAGCCAACCCCCCCCCCCCTTATTTTTCCCGTAAGCCGCACCCCCTGTTTCCCGCATCCCGCGCGCCTCCCGTCTCCCGCAAGTGAGCAAGCCGACGTCGCCTCCTCCTCCTCCTGCTCTAGGCGCCAACGCCACCTGGTTCTCCTCCTCCCAAAGCCGCCAGCAGCCTCCCTTCTTGAGGCCGACCTCCAGCAGTGGGCAGCAGCCCTTCTCCCCCTTTCTCATGGCCGACGGGAGCTCTTCCTCTGTCCAATCTCCAGCAGTCGGCATCCCCCCTCCTCCCCTAGCAGGCTGTGGCAACCTTCCTCCATGGGCCGAAAGCCCTAGTTCCTCCTCTTCTTCCTCGTCTGGACCGGGTTTTGCGAGATGGTCATCTAGGGTTTTCCTTCCCTCGCCTCCTTGAGGCCGGATTCGATTCCCTTGTGTACGCATCTCCTCCTTCCTCCTTCAATCAGTTTTAATTGAAATTCTTTGCAAATTTTTGTGCCCTTAGTGGTGTCTATGTTGTGATTCATGATTTTACTCCATTATAACCGTCCAATTTCTAGGTTTTCGTGCTCTCCGGCGCCATTCATCGCCCTAATTGGCGGGATCTCTCCAAAGCCCTCTCCGATTTAGGGTTTCTACAACCTAAGCACCGTCAAGTCTCCGTTTCCGCGTGATAATTTCTTCTCCCCTCACTCTTGAGGGAGGTAAATCTCGAAACTCGTTCCTGATCAAAGTTATGTGTTGAATAAATTGTCCGTGCTAGTGTATGGGTTTCCTTTTTGTCATATATCAATTATGATTGTGTTTGAGCAGGTTCTTAAAATTTTGTTTGCGCCGCTTAGCCGCCGCCGCCGTCAGTTTCAGCGTTCCTTAAGGCAAGTGGAGATCCCTCTCTCTTGCAATCATTGAATTTATTTAGCATGTCTGTTCTTATGATTTTATGACTTCGCTTTGAATACATGTTTCATCAAATAAGCTTAGTTCTTGAATGCCTGAATTGACTTGTTAAAATATTGTGGTATCACGTGTTTGGAATGTCACAAGTTGTGATGTGAATGATGGTTACTTGAATATTCACTTAGATGAATTGTGTCTCATTGTTGGAAGACGAGTTAGTGAACGAAAGTGGTTTTAATTGAATTTCCATTTAAATGAATTGCGTCTCATTTGTTGGATAAATGTAAGACTAGTAGATCTTTTCGAGCAGGAACATTAATTGTTATAATGATAAATATTAAGATTCTTGCTAACAACTAGATGAATTGTGTTTGATATAAAATATTTTGTTTGGACACATGCTTACTTGGAAGATAATCGTTTGTTGGAATGGATCACCTAAACGAATACTTGATATCCTAGAAAAATGAAGTATAGTAATCTTATTACTCGTGAATACTTGAACCCGTAAGTTTCAAAGCTCTCTTTCGAGTTCTTTGAGTCATCGAATCTTGTTTCTTATGCTTGTTTGGTTGAAAGACTTGGATAAAATCTACTTTTTTCTTGATCTGATGTTTTTCTTTAGCGTGAGTCTGTTTCAATTAGAATCATCAATCTATGAATCTTTTAAATTATCTAAAGTTACGCACCTCTGTTCACGTTGGTAAAATCTACTCTTGTATATCTGAATCAGTATTTGGTTACATGTCTTGATATGCTAGTACCACTCAATCATGAATAAAGTCATTAATAACGTAAGTTAACATTGAAAGGTAGGGTTTAATTGATGCAACTCCTTGACTTGGGTTTCCTCTTGAATCCCTAATGGGAACAAAGGACCGGTCATAACGAGCTTAAATTTCTGAATCTCCTGAATCCGTACTTGAATCTGTCTGAATCATGAATCTTGTGCATCAAACAAAAACACATACACTTTCACTTGTTACAACTTATGTTATTACATGATCATCTTTGTATGCTTTACCCCGAAGTAGTCTGATAATTCTAGATATCTCTGCTTGACTTACTTGCTTGTCTATCTTGTTAGCTTTGCTTAATGAGAAGCGGTACTCAAATATTATGTTTCCCCTGCTCGTATTTTATTTTGCTTTGCGAGCTCCTGTTTATTTTAATGTTCTGAGACTTTTCTTTCTTGTTTTGGAATTTGTCTTAGCGTTCGTGCCTGTGTCGCCTGCTTCCTGAGCCGATCTGCGTCAAGTTTCAGGTTTTGTGTTTATGTTTCATTTCTTTTACTGTCGGATATTTCCTTTATGTAATAATTATAATCAGTCATTTTTCCTGTTTGCATGGACAACTGTTAGGCTAAATATTATATGTTCTAGAATTTGTCATATTTGCATGCTCATTCATCTGCGATGATCACTGCATAAATTTCTGTTCCAAAACTTGTATTTTAAGTTCTTCTGCAAAATGCATGTGCACCTGTTTCAAACTATCATATTTTAAAGCTTCCGCAATAAATCAATCTGTTTACTTAAAAGTAACTATTTTAAAACTATTTGTAGTACTTCTGCTTCCGCCTTAGCCGGCATGAATTTCTTTTCGCCCATGCCTGTGGCTTCACGGCCCGCCCCGAAGCGCACTCTGACTTTTGTCGAGACGGGTCGTGACACAGTCCACCTTCAACACCAATCCAAGCCACCTTAATTACCTTAACATCCCACGGTCTAATGATACTAACCATTTAGATTGGATTGCTCGTGCCGAGAATTTTTTTGCACTGCATAACACGCAAAGATACTTTAAGGTGCATTTGTCCACACTCTACATGGAAGGTTCCACACTTCACTGGATCTGTTGGACTCGACACTTCATCTACATGTGTTGGTTGTCCAGCTACTGTGACTGTTGGCCCACCAGATGCAGATTCTTGACCCACTTGTCGTACCTAACATTTCTCTATCCTTGAGTGTGAATTCTTCATCAATGTTCCAGTTGGCAACTTCGAGTCGTCACTCTCCTCCAAGGTAGTTTATTCTACTGATGTCATCTCATCATCACACTACATGAAGGAGAAGATTTTGGTAGCAGATCTAGAACCATTCACTGTCCTTGATGTGTCGCCACCCGAAGTGTCTCATACATCTCATGGAGGATACAGACATCATTCCAAGTCCAAAACCCTCATCCACTAGCATCACATATGAGTTGTCAACATATTTCAAGAATTCCTGAGTGTAAGCAAACAAATCACTCGACGAGCTCATCGAGAAGTGTGGAAAAGTCCATAAGGATATCGAGTCAAGCGACATCTGCCTTACAACTTTGCAGAAGATCTTGCCCTAAGAATTGACACCCTTTTACCAACTTAGGAAATCTGAATATCATTTACTCCCAAATATGTCAGATACACTTTTACGTCATCGCTTTGGGATCTACGATGGAGGACTCCAAGAATCACGGGGCCCTAAAGCATAGCCTCCACAAATTAATCCAGAGTGGTGAGATCAAATGTTCAATGATCTTCAAGGAAGACTACGAGATTAGAAGAGACAAAGTGCAAAAGCTACATCATCTATACAATTTATTAGGGATGGAAGTTGCAGAGTAAGGCTTGAGTGGTCGTCAAAGTCCTGAGTCGAGTTGTTATCATCTTCAAGTTGTCATATGTAACGCCCCGGTCTACTGTGGGTGCGCTACAGGTCTGCAGACCAGTGATCCCAACCCATCTCCACAGATCTGATTGGCCGCAACCACTAATTCCAATGATGAGGACCAGTTTAGAGCTCCCTTATCTAGGAGGTATGAGGTTCAATCCACAGCCTCAATAACCCGTCATTGGAATTAGCGGTTGCGGCCAATCAGATCCGTGGAGATGGGTTGGGGTCACTGGTTTGCAGACCTGTAGTGCACTCACAGTAGACCGGGGCGTTACATCATCATCTTCAAGTCGTCCTCCACCAAAAAAGTGAATTCACGGGAAGAAAGATTGGAAGATCTTTAGTAGTGCGTTTGAACATGTTTTTCATTTTTTATTCTTGTGAATGTAATCATTATATTTTTGTTTAGTTTATGAAAAAAATTCTTTTCAGCTTTCGAAATTGAGAATTATGTATTTCCATGTTTTTAAGAAAATTCTAGAGTTTGACTACGGCTCATAGCCCACTATACAATGAGTCAGTCTTCATAAAAAATGATCATCAACAGAGCTTGCTTATTTTCATTTGTGTCGGGAGATATCTTCTCGAGGATCTTTGCTAGATAGGTTTGTATGGCCGACTCATCTAAGGAGTCGTCTTGGTCAACTTTTTGGGCAGAGATGAACAGTGTACACCAACTTTGGTTAGGAAGAGTACTTATCAACGCAATTACATCTCGTCAAATTTTCCATGTTGCCGGTGAGGAGTTGTACTCAACACAGTATGTGAACTTTGAGTTCGACGCTTTTGATTATAAATAGGTGGAGTGGACTGACATTTTTCTTGTTCATGAATTTTAGTGCTCTAGCTTCTCCTTCCTCCTCAAACTCCTCCCCATTGCAATTGTGTGCTCCCACCTCGTCCACCACCTTCTATTTGTGTCATTCAAAGTGGTGGGGAATTCTTAGCAAGGAGAGCTTTGTTACTCGTCAATGGGAAAGAAGCTCCATTCATGATCCAAATAAGGGATTGAAGATCTTTCCAAATTTTCTTTCGATGCCCAATAGAGAGATCATATACCCTAAAAGGTGAGACGCTCCTCTTCTGCTCCAACCATCTTTACTTTGGCCTTAATTTCCCTTGTTCCCCGAGTAGAGGGAGATCCTTACCTAGTATGGAATCATGGTGGTGCAAAATGCACAACTCCATGGCGGTGCTCGTCTCCTAAATCTTGTCTCTTCGGAAAGCGGAGATAGCCTAGAGTATGAAGATCTTTTACTTCATGTTTATGATAAATGTTGAGTTAGCTAGTAATGTTTAATTTTTTATATTGCTGGATAAAGGCGGAGAATCATGAACAAAGCCCAATACTGGAAAATAAAATCATTCTACGTCAAGGACTACGAAGCCAATGGAGAATTCCCTCAAACCCTCGCACCACATCACATGCATGATAATGAAGTGCTCACACATCAACTTCCTGCGAGATTGTCATTTAAACTACAAGCACTATCTCAGCAACGTCATCCTCAAGTGGGCTACTGCTACATCACTAGGTGTTGGAGGTAGAGTTCACGCTTCAACTTCTAACTATGTTTATGTCTTGTTAGGGAGCATTTTATTTGCATTACACATATTTTGTTGCAAGAAATTCTTGGACACCGTTGTCAATAATACTGGTGTCATTGCCGGAGAGCTTGACACTAATGTGGTCAGGGGAAGTTGAGTGTAGAGACATCTATTGTTGCTCCAAGGATGATGACGACATCTGCTGCAACCATGACAATAATGCTCGAGACCACGCAGATGAAGAGACTCGTTCCCATCATTGTTGCCTACCAATGGGTGAGCTATCCTTGATTCCCTTTACATGGAAGTCTACCTCAGTATCGATGTTAAACAAGCTGATGATTTCTTTCTACAAGAGGCCACCTCTTCTCTTTTGTTGATTACGCAAAAATAACGGATTTAGACCTCCAAATACTCCACCACAAAGTTATAAGGAGAGAGACACGAAAGAGTCTCATCTTCGCTTTACGAGAATCGCATATGGAGATGGCCAAGCTGAGGTATTTTTTGGACTAAATTTTGAAGAAGGACAGATTGGAAAGGGTTGTTGCAGGATAGGGATAGAGAAAAAGAGAGTCATTGTAAACTCTGCAAAGCCTTTGTCCTCAATAACTTTGGCTTGGGAATTCTCCTTATTGCAGGAATAGGTAGGCAGCATGACAACAAAGCGTGTGAAGACCTCCAAAGGTCACCAGATAAGGCGAAGGAGAGGTAGAGTGAACTCTTGGTGGTTACGGATTCCCTAGAGGCGTCGAATGAATATATCGGTTGGCTAGCAAAACAAGATTGAGCTGAAAGAGGGAGAAGTGGAGGACTTAAAAAACATGCCCGGTCTGAGATGGCAACCATCAACAATGATGTTCATACTTTGTTTGTACAAGTTTGAACCTCGAGCGAGTCCTTACGTCGAGCTAAAGCTCAGCGGCCGAGACTATACAACGAACCCAGGGAGGAAGAGAAATTGAGAAGCTCTGGATGAGCTCTACTTGACTTCGCCACGACATCCACTTTTTCATCATCTAGGTGCCTAACATTTTACTTTCTTTGTATAGATTTTGTTGTTTACCTTTTGATTCCTACTAAAATTTATAACTCGATATATACAAAGATATTAATCAACAAAAGAAAGAATTTTACTGGTCTTCATTTTCATGTGTATGCAATTTTCTTCCTTTGTTTTCACAATAGTCGCATCTTATGGATGTTCATAGTATTTGACTTTGTTTGACCAATGCATGAAATCTCAGGGTAGTTTCTTAAGGAGAGAGAGAGTTGTCGAAGCTGGAGCAATCGTCCACGAAGTAGTCGTTTTGAAGCAATCAATCCTCATGCCAACTTGGTTTTCTACTTGCGGTTGCAGAGTAGTTTGGACGACGTGTATTTCATTTGTACTTGGAATGAGTTTTACTATTTTTTGTGATGAATAAGAGAAAGAGCTTTACTTTCTTCTTATTTGTGTGGTGGTGTCAGGGTATGTCCTATAGCCATTTTATTTTAACAACCTGGCAAGTCAGTGTAGTTTCCAAGACAAAAGAAATTCTCGACTTAAAAGTGTTGGAGCAATCAGCATTCTCATGTTGATTTGTGATACCGCTTGCAAGTGGTGAGTACTTTGTGCAAAGTAAATGCATCTGAATAAGTTCCAAATTTTATGTCAGGATGAGATCAATGAGATTGAGTTTGGTCTTGTATTTATAGTAAAGTAGTCCACCATCTTCCCTTTGCTTTAAGGCCCTCAATCGTGAAGGACGAATTTTATTATCCTTCAGGGGATGTCTTTTTAAAGCGTCAGAACTTTTTCACCGCAGCGAGAGTATCCAATTCTAGGACTTGTAGGTAGGGTCATCGTGGATGTTGTCGTATGCGAGGAAACCTCCTTAAGCGTGAAAATCTAATTAGCTCAAAAAATATCAACATTTGCTAAGTTCTCTTTTGCTCTTTTCATCATAATATGAGACTTCATCTCTAGAAATACTCCAGTGGGCGGCACCTTGAGTTATTACAGATCTTGTCTCATGCGGGGATACATCAGGAACGAGCCTCACTCGTTCTGCCCATTAGTAGTGCAAAGACCATTAGTGATCGAAAAGAGCACTTATATGCTTCTAAGCTTCACATAGTTGAATCGAACACGGTCACATCTCCATATTATTTAGTCACACAAAGATGAGCTTATAGAGGACAAAGTTTGTAGAAGGACATTGCTTGCCGGGCCATGAAAGACAAAAGTAGTCATCTTGGTCAGGTGTTGTCCCATGTTGTGTTTTGTCAAGTGTACTTGCTGTTAGGGCCAGCTCCTTTGTCGAGCACTGATGTCACATATCTTGCTGCGAAGGAATGATGTCAGAAGTGTTGTTGTTGAGGTGCAGCATCGAGACATTGTGCCAAATTATTATTTACAAGTCATTTGGTTTCATGTGGAGGTCTCATGTCAAGTGCTCACGGGAGAGCGCTTTAACATGCACTTGTCACTTCCTGAATGATATGGAGGTCTCAGGAAGGCATTTTGGGGTGTATAAGTATAAGCAAAAAAAAAAAGATTTATGGAGACTTTCAAATATAAATTTAAGTAATCAAACCTACTTAGTTATATGGGTATAAGAAAAATATCCATGTACAATGAAGGGTGAAAATGTAGTAATAAGATACATTGAAGAGTAAAATATGTATCAATAAGAAGCAAGTTTAAGGGTGTGAAAGAAAAAAGTGTACGTCAAAGTAAACAATGACATAAGTTGTGTACAAAAAACACACAAGACAACATCAACGCCTCTTGCATGGCAATAACAGTAATAATAACGAATGAGGTTTAATAAACAAGCTCAAATAATTGATGAAAGCTAAGGCCGAGGTTGAACATGTCTTTTTCAATGTAAGGTACCTGAAAGGAAGAGCTTGGCAATTTCTCCAGCAATTGGCCTTGAACTAGCTTGTACATACACCCAAATACAAATCTACAATAGCAAGTAAAAGGGTGATAATAAGATGTTACTCGTGCACATGTCACCGATATGAACTATTTCCTCACCTGTATCACATACACTATTGCATTAGTTATTACATATGCAGGTCTAAGCTTATCGACCGGTTGACTTCGAGCCTGAAATGAAAGGAAAAATAAGGTTCAGCTTCTCATAATTTCCATGTAGGAAACATCTACAAAATTATACCCACCTGGTGATATATTTCTGCCCAGAACAACACAAGTAAAGTGTATGTTGAGAAGAATAATAGACCAGGAAGATCGAGAAGTGCCATCTCAAGTACCTGAAATAATCATGCCAAGCTTATAATGATGGGATCATGGGACAAGCCACGGAAAAGTCTAAACTGTCATTGTTACACCAGTCAGTAGTCCTATACACAGCATACATGCACAAGGGTAACTAATAAGAACAACAAAACAATCAGTGATACAATCACAAAATAAAAGAAATATTTCTTAAACGAGAAAAAGTAGAAAATGGCTATATCAAGTTTTTTTACCCACTTTACATGAAAAGGGGCCATAGAGCAAACGTAGTAGAGCAATAAATGCAAACATATTTTGTATAACAACAACAACAGCAGCAAAACCCATAATGTCCTCAATCATTGGGGGTATGGGCAGGGGAAGATTGGAAACAGACCTAACCTTTGGCCCTATGCACAAAGTGGCCTCTATCAGAGGAGAAAGACCGAACCTTTGACACAAAGTGGCTGCTCACAGATTACCACTGAAATAGTGTCCCCCTATACCGTCACGTTTGCTGCGGAATCATGCCCTCAAATCAAAGCCAAAGACATCAGAGAGGGCAGACCCAAGAATCCATTTTGATTTATGTGCACATAACCATGCTTCTTTCATTCAGCATCCAGAGCATTGGCCTTGCACAATTTGCAAACATATTTTGTAGCATTAAAAATTCAAAATAATGGCTCTACAAGAGTGGATGTTGGACAAATATCATTGGGTTGATTTGGCCCCTTGTTTTGACTTCATCTGATGCCTAAGATTTTTCAACCTTGACCATCAGGTGTCTGATGCACGATCTGATTTCTCATATTCACTGACAACTGCTAATGATCAACATTTTTCAACCTTGACCATTAGGTGTCTGATGCACGATCTGATTTCTCATATTCACTGACAACTGCTAATGATCAACAAGGGTTGAAATGTTGTCGTGTGACCTTGAGGTCACGGGTTCGAGTCCTGGAAGGAGCCTCTTGCAAAAATGCAGGGTAAAGTATGTGACGCAGGACGAGTCTATAGGCGGAGGATAAACGGTGACCTAACCCTACATGCTATGCAAAACCCGACGGATTAGTCACAAATCAGATAATAAACATTAACATCCCATGCAAAAATAAATTCACATGCAAGGCAGAATAATTTATTAGGGCAAAACAAGCTTATGCTTTCCTTCGCGTGGAGGGTCAAAGCACAAGCGCGTGGCGAATAAACCCTGCAAATCACAATAATAATCTAACAAACAACTATCATGCAAGATAATCAAACAAGTACAAGATCCAATCCAATATGAATATGCTGAAAATAATAATCCAATACAACGAGAACTCACCAAGTAGTGGGTTGACCAAGGCACTGAATAATTCGGAGCCGGAGATGCGTGGACGACGATCTGAGGTGTAACCGAAGGCGTGGAAATGATGGCGGTGGCTGTCCTCGGCGATGGGAGATGAAAACGGACCGGAAATGGATGGATCCGGCCACATGGGTAGAGATCCGGATGGGGTGGATAGATCCGATGATTTGATAACGGATCCAGATTAGGGAATGGTGGATGGATGGGGAGAAAGCCGGATCCGGGCTGGATTTGCCTAGATCTGGGCTGCTGGGTGCGGGAGGGGCTGCACGGGTGGATCCACGGGAGGGGGTGGACTGGAAGCTTGGGAGGGAGGCTGTAGAGGGAGGTGGGGTTGTAGACATGGAGGGAGGAAGTGGCGGCTATGGGTTAGTACCAAGGAGTGGTCGGTTTGTGAGGGGAATCAGGCTGAGGGGGAGACGGAGGGCAGGGGGGAAGAAGTAGGCGGCGCAGGATCTCCTGGAGGTTTAACAAAAATTATAGCCAATGAACAGTAAATTTCATTAATCCACAGTCGATATAAAGAGATAGGAATTTCTTCTGGGCAGAAGGAGTAGTGGCTGGAATTGGGGGGAAAATGGCTGCTGTTTGGGGGTTGTGGAGGCTGAGAGAGGGGGTGTGGGAGGGGGAAGAAGGAGCCTAGGGTTAGGGCAAACCTTGGGGAGGGAGATACAAGCCTAGGAGTCGTCACCTAGGGTTCCACGGAGTCGGCACCGTGGCGGGATCGCGGAATTCCGGGAATACAATTCTCCAAAATAAAGGCTAGGGCATCCCACCTTCAACGACTATGATTGGCCGGAGGTGGGGCCACCCAAATACATCAAAACAAATGCAAAAATAATAAACTAATATATCAAATTGATTCGCAACGTGAATCCGAACACATCTGCGGAGTCCGATCGTCGATCCGGGCATGCCACATATGGAAAGTTGCCAAATCAGCACCAAATGGGCCAAAACTCATCATCAACTGCAAGTCCTCGTCAATGCTCTGCATCAATCTCCCCGACTTGAACGAATTCATCTCCCGATGAATAGGGATCGGAATTCTCTCGTTGTATGCCAGGTAAAACTTGAAGAGGTCCACCAAAGGTCGCCCAAGTGTCGACGCTGGGAAAGTGTCCTCGCCAATCAACTCCCCCTGACTGAAAAGCTGTCATTTCCGGTGAATGGAGACGGTTGTACTGAAGTCGAAGTCCACGGGCGAATCAATCAAGCTCTGCTACTACCCAGATGTCATCAACGTTTGTAGGAGGAATGTACCGGCGAAATATGGTCTCCGTGATGCTCTCAACGCTCAACTCACGAGTGGTGGATCCCGGTGCAATCGGCGGCGGCGTGGGTAGAACCAAAGAAGATGAGTCCCCAGTTGGGTGGGTGTCAGAAGTGGGTGAGTAGTGGTGGCCATCAAACGTGGGTGGGCTATGAGGGTGGTAAGGCAACGAGAGTGGAGGTGTGGGCGGCTGGAAGTCCCTACTGCTTGGGTCCACATACTCGCGAGGCTTGTAGTACGGAGTCATATCTTCAACACTAAATACCAGGTGGATATCCATACTTGCAGGGATATCAAGATCATAGGTGTTTGTTTCGATCCGTCTCATGACTATATAGGGATCCATTGGCATAACACTTAAGCTTTTAGCAAGCCTCGCACGGAGCCTCACAACGCAGATTCTCACCATCACCTGCTCGCCTTCATGAAGTACCTGCACTTGCCAATGAACACTCGCATGTGATTTACAAAATTTATTATCATTATGGATTCTTCGTCGGACCGACTCATGATGTTAGAACACAGTTTTCCACATCCCTTTGGTTTGAGAATAACAAATCCTACTTGTATTTGATCTAGTTTGTCATTGTGTTTTTAGCATGCAGGTTTGAACAAAAATGACACTAGGATGTTGTATTGTTGGTCTGGACTTGCTCACAAGCTGAAAAGAAGAATGTGGTATAACGCCAGACGTTAGGACTTAACGTCGGCGTTGACTTTTGTTCCCACCAAGATGAAAATGACATGGAGGGAAGCTGTCGTGATTGCAGGAGCATTTTGGGAATGATTTGGCTTAACGTCAGGCGTTAGCCTCAACGTCAGCGTTAAGGTTACCTAAAATGAATGTTTCCAAAGATGCAGAATCTCCTTCCTGTTTTGAAGATCCGAGCCATCAAGTTATTTCTAGACAGAGTCAACGTCTGGCGTTAGCCTTAACGTCGGCGTTAGCTTCCTGTTCTATAAATAGGTGGCATTCGTTCTCTTCAACTATCCATGCCAATGAGCCCTATTCCAGCACTCTGAATTATTTGTGGACCGTATTTCCATACCACAAAAGGATCTCTCATTCAATTTCAAAGAAGGAATCAAAGGAGGCTTGGATCAACGCTAACTCAATGCGAAAAACGCACGCTTCGACTTCAACGATCTTCAGCGATTCTTCGTCGTCTCCTTCAGATTACCTCATAGGGAGTTTTATATTTTGTATTTTATATTTGTAACACCTTTATCTTTGTAATCGGTTCGTGAATTTGCCGCGATGGATGGTGACTAGGTCCGTGTGCGGCTTAGGGGGAATTCGCCGCGGTTGTCGGCGATTAGGTCCTTGTGCGACTTAGGGGGAATTCACCGCGGTTGTTGGCGACTAGGTCTAGGGCTTAGATCTAGGGGGTGTTCGAGGCCTTTCTGGGGATATAAAGACTAGAGCGGCTTGAGGCCGTATTTGGGGAGAGATCAGCTAAAGCCAACCGGTTCTTAGTGAGAAGAGTCAGTATAGAAAAGCAAAAGAGTCTTTCATATTTGCCTTGATTTCTAGTGTCATAGAAATCAAATTTTGTAATCAACTTTATAAATGATAATCATGTCTTTACTTGTTTAATAAATTTGATTTCATTTCCAATTTCTAGTACTTTAGTTTTGATTTAATCTATTTCATATAAAATATCAAAAAGTTTTCTTAAAATCCTAAAATTTTCAAAAACCCTTATTCACCCCCCCTCTAAGGGCGTCTAAAGATCCAACAAGTGGTATCAGAGCGAGGTTATTCCAAAATGATTTCACCACCGGGAATAATGACGTTTCTTGATCATGATCTCGTTTCTACGAGTGGGAAAAAATTCTATATAAATGAAAAATCACTAGCACCACCTTTATTTGAAGGGAAAATTATAAAGGGTGGAAAAATCTAATAGAAAAATTTCTCAAGTCCTTAGGCATAGATGTTTGGAATATTACTATTAAAGAATCCTCAAGTATTCTAAATAAAAATGAAATGGTTTTAAATGTGAAGGCTATGAATAGTTTATTTTGCACAATGTCACAAGATATTTTCAAATTAGTTTATTGTTTTTCTAATGCGTACAAAATTTGGAAATTTCTTAAAGAAATTTATAGTCTTCCTCATATAGATCTGAAACAATCGCAAGAATCGGAGAATATGCAAGTTTGCATAAACATTCAAGAAAGCTCATCTCTTGATGGATCCATGGAATGCTCATCAAGCGGAAGGGAAGATGTCAACTCACCTATGGAAGAGGAAGAAGAAAATATCAAAGGAACTTTATGTTCAAATCATACCTCATCCAAAAGCAATGTATGGAAATCAAATTCCCTTATTGTTTGTAATTCTATTTCTACATTACAATTGCTACAAGTTACTAAGCGCAAAATTAAGAAATCGAAAAATATTAATTGTAAATTGCGTTTAGAAAATAAAGGTTTAAAAACAAAAGTTAATGTATAATCAAATTTTGATTTATCTAGGTTTACCCATATCTCTTTAGTTGAAAATATTACACCTTGTATAGAATTTAATGAATTAAAAGAAAAATACAAGGAACTTGAAAAGGAGCTAATTTTTGTAAAAGAACATAACAAAAAATTGTCATTAGAAAATTCATCTTTGAAAATTGATTGTGTTATGTAGAAAAATTATAAAATTGAAATCAAAGAGATGAATGAAACATTTGAAGAATTAAGAAATGATTATAAAACTCATATTAATTCTATTGTTACAACTCTTAAAAATAACACAATCGCTTATAATAAAGCTAGACATAATTTCAAAATTAAGAATAATGAATGGGAAACTAAAATCAACTTGTTTAAGGAAATTATAAAGAAAAATTCTCAAAACAGACATACACAATATAAAGCAAAATCTAAAAGCATGTTGAATATGAATATCTTAAGACAAATATTGGGAGTAAAAAACACAAAATATTTGTAAATCAAAATACTAATTACTATGATTTACAAAAACATTTTTCTCCTAACGTAAACTTAGATTTGCACAAATTTCCTATGAAAAATATTTTCAACAATTATTACAATTATAAGCTTCAAGATAAACATATTCACAATGAAAAATTGTTGCATAAAATAAATATTAAACAAAATTATGAATGAAGACCCAAAGTTAAAGATGAAATAATAACTCCACTCGAAGTGGCCCATTCATCACTATCTCCCCAAAAGCAAACACGGTGTATTTGGGTACCCAAGGAAACCACCACACTCGGTCCTCTTTGGATACTTAAATCTCTTATTCATTAGATATCATACAATTGCATGAAGTAGAAACAAATCAAAAATGAATATCATTACTCTACTTCATGATATGCTTAATTTTCTTTTTGCTTGTTTGTTTTCTTTTGTCTTTTCTTGAGCCAACATGCTACAGTCACTTTATATAACATGTGATATGACCTTCACACAATAAGCCTAAATTCATTAATGAATCAAATTGAATGAAATTGAATACAAAGTCATATCATCTCTCAAGTGATCTATCAATCCTTTTTGTTTTATCCTTCTCAATCTATTTCCTATAAAAGTCTTTTATTATCATTATACATTGAAAATTAAATTTGTTATATAATATTATCAAGACTAATGAAATAATTGTCAAAAATGGACAAAAAAGGAGTATAATGTCTTAGACTAAACTAAAAGTATAAAATACGCAAGTTTTTGCTTATCTATTTAATATCCATGCGTTATTTGATAGCCACAATCACGTTTAACTATAATCATGAAAAATCCGAATTGAAAAATCGCAAAAATCATGTGTTTTAAACATAAATCTCAACTCTGTTGCTAGCGCCTGACATTAGTTTCTAACGCTGGCGGTAGTACAATTTTCCTGAAAATTTCGCTTTCTCTAAATATAAATTTCTGAAAACTTATTCTATTACCTTAACATCACTGTGTTTTTAGAAAACTACATATAGATTTGGTTTGTTTAACTTTCAAAAATCAAAGAAAAAATTCATAAAACCTTTCTAAATAACCTCATTATATTTATATTCATTATTCACCCTACAATATTTCTCTTTAATAATTTGAAAAGGATGAATATGATTTGTTTAATATATACTTCGCTTACATCATTACGAATAAGTAATTATGAGTACTTAATTTCTGTGTTAATGTTAATGATCATATATAATAATCATGCAAAATCAAAGGATCTTTTAATTCAAACATCAAACATAAACTACAAAAGATCTTATTGCTTCCAATATATAGTTTGTGATCATGATCATTATATGAATCTATTATGTTTATATGTATCTCATTTATATATAGACCATAGAATAAACTTATATCAATAAGAATAAATCAAATAGAATCATCATTTCATTCTATGTCTAAAAATTGAATCACTATTTTTGAATACATGCAACATTATCTCAATTAATTTTATGGTATATCATTGCATTCTAACTCATCATTCTAGCATTATCAACTAATAAATATTATTATTCATGTTAGTTATCTCATATTGCCATAAATGAATTAATTTTTAAAAGTAGAGCAATTGAAAGTTAAAATTCATAATAACTATGTGACTTTAAAATCAAATATAATTAGAAATCAGTCTCTCATAAAAGCCATAGTTTATAAATTGTTTTCATATAATTAAATACTTAGTATGTTCATGATCATTCACTCACAATATGTGTCTCACTATAGCGAGGGCGTATAATTGTATGCATTAGAGACCTAACCTCTAAGTCATGTCTTGTCCTTAATCGGGGAGGGTTCCAGTGGGGCCTTGCGAGGCACTCGGGGGAAGAGTGCGAGGTTGAGCGTTCTATAGTGTATATATGGGATTAACACCGCAACCTACGGCATGTGTGCAGCTCCTCATGCCCATCCGTCACTTAGTACGGGGCTAGTGTGAAGGCATATAGTGAGGGTATTATAATCTAGGACATACCTATATCATATATATTGCATGCACTCATTGTGATTACACTCTTCATGCATTCTTGGTTTGATTGAACATATTTCTCTTGTGTTTTGCATATTTTATCATTTTAAGCGTTAATGATTTTGTAAAACACAAGTATTTGAAAACCCAATGAAAATATAAAAATCATTTTTAAACAAACAAAAACATGCTTCAAAAGTCTTCTAATCATCTATAAATTTTTTGAAATTTCTACAATAAGAAGGCTTATATATATCCACTCTAAGTCAAAGAAATTTTTTTTCCAACACCAAAGGAAATGGTGGTCTGTTTGGGCGTTAAGAAGTCAACGCCAGACGTTAGCTTCTTTTACCCAATTTTCATTCTATTTTTTCTAAAATGCTTATGGTATTTTTCTCATACATTTTTCTCTGTTTGTTTTTTCAGATTTGGATTTTTTTTAGTTTGTTTTATTTCAAAATACAAAAAAATTTAAATAATTCAAAATGTTGAAAAATATGTATTTGTCATTTGTTTGTTTTAAATATTTACAAAATTATGGTTTGACTACAAGACTTCACATGAGCAAACGTCTTAGTCTTTTTTTATTACAAATGGTCAAAATTAATTAGACATACATTTCAAATTTTCTTCAATGTCTAATTTTCATTTCAAGTTTCCTAAACATTTTTTATTTTGTCTTAACCTTAATCTTATTATGTGCAATGAAATAGTCTATAGAAAATTGTGTAAGATTGTCTAGCATGCATCTAAGTATGAGTAATGTTTTATGTTAATCAATGATTCATTCACTCACTATTTTGGTAATCTACATGTACTCATAATCTTAGTCTTGTATGATTGTGTAGTGTAATAGTTTTAACATATTAAGTTGTATGTCTAAATTACCTACACCTTCTTTCAGACGATAAATTTCTTGCACATATCAAAGTGTTATTTCAATATTATTAGTGTTTGCAAAAACAAATGAATTCGGAGACCTGTCCCAAAATTAAAACAAAAAAATATGAAATAAAATGACAAAGATAACTAGACCAAACACTATTCACCCTCCTAATAAGTCTTAATGAACATTGCGAGGTTGAGCACCTTGGAAAGAATTGTAAAGTGTCTTGTGCAAATATATTTTTTTTATCACTTCTATTTGTACACCGGATCACTCAAAATAAAAAATTTATAAAAATACTTATGTGATCCCCCAGGCAATACTTCGCTCTCTGATAAGTCTTAATGAGCATTGTGTGGGCGAAGCACTTTGGTAGTTGTACTATTTTATTGTACTTTGAAATTTTATTCTATAACTGATGTGTGAAAGTAATTCTAAGATTACAATCTTAATATTGTTTTTACTATTCCTTTACATATGTCATGTGTTTTGATTATATCACTTGTATACTCTTATCAAAACACTATGTGCACACATCATTATTTTTCATAAAGCTTCTACTCATGAGAATTACATCATAATGCATAGTTATATGATTCTCTCAAAACTTAAGTAAAACACTAGATTGCAATGCATGATTTCTACAATATTTTCTTTACTTGAAATATGAATTAGTTACATTGTTGCTATTATTTTTTTGAATATGATAAATCATGCTTACCTATTAGTTGTGAAAAATTTTCAAGGATAATGCTCATTATATGTGAAAAGTCTAGAAATATTGTTGGAATTATCAAATCATAACAAAAATAAATCTTTTTTTGCTTATCTTGGTTACCTTCCTTTTCCACATGATTGATTTAATCAAGTATTTTATCATGCTTTTTCATATTTTTTAAGGTCTTTTCTTCACTTGCATCTTTCAAACTCTTTTGTTCATTATTTTCTAACAAGTGGTAGAATGGTTTGGTAAAGTACATGGCATATTATTACTCATGCTTATCATATTCTTTTTTCGCTGTGTTACTCTCTCTTAGCTCGATCATGACTTACTTTCTTTTCAACAACACTCTTAATCCTCCCTTAGTTGTCCCAACTTTCACCTCCTTATCCTAGTTTTATTTTCACCCCACCCACTTTTGCTAATAACAAAATGGGGAGAATAAAATGATAAATCTTAATGATTAAGGAGTATGATTCACTAGATTAAGGGGGAGCATAAATCCAGTCTATGGGAGCATACACTAAGGCGGAGCACTTAAATAGGGGGAGCAAACATCTCTAAATATATTTTGATATTAAAATCTCTTTGTAGCATAGTATCATATCTTTTTTATAAAAACACATCTTTTATATCTGAATCTGATTTATCTTAATTGGATTTGTTATTATCAAAAGGAAGAGATTGTTGGAACATGATTTTCCGCATCCCTTTGGTTTGAGAATAACAAATCCTACTTGTATTTGATCTAGTTTGTCATTGTGTTTTTAGCATGCAGGTTTGAACAAAAATGACACTAGGATGATGTATTGTTGGTTTGGACTTGCTCACAAGCTGAAAAGAAGAATGTGGTCTAACGTCAGGCGTTATGACTTAACGTCGGTGTTGACTTTCGTTCCCACCAAGATGAAAATGACATGGAGGGAAGCTGCCGTGATTGCAGAAGCATTTTGGGAATGATTTGGCTTAACGTCAGGCGTTAGCCTCAACGCCAGCGTTAAGGTTGCCTAAAATGAATGTTTCCAAAGATGCCGAATCTCCTTCCTGTTTTGAAGATCCGAGCCATCAAGTTATTTCTATACAGAGTCAACGCTTGACATTAGCCTTAACACCGGCGTTAGCTTCCTGTTCTATTAATAAGTGACATTCGTTCTCTTCAACTATCCATGCCAAGGAGCTCTATTCCAGCACTCTGAAATATTTGTGAGGGTCGTATTTACAAACCACAAAAGGATCTCCCATTCAATTTCAAAGAAGGAATCAAAGGAGACTTGGATCAACGCTAACTCAACGCGAAGAACGCATGCTTCGACTTCAACGATCTTCAGCGATTCTTCGTCGTCTCCTTCAGATTACCTCATAGAAAGTTTTATATTTTGTATTTTATATTTGTAACACTTTTATCTTTGTAATCGGTTCGTGAATTCGCCGCGGTTGTTGGCGACTAGGTCTATGTGCGGCTTAGGGGGAATTCGTCGCGGTTGTCGGCGACTAGGTCCTTGTGCGGCTAAGGGGGAATTCCCCGCGGTTGTTGGCGATTGATTCTAGGGTTTAGATCTAGGGGTGCTCGAGGCCTTTTCGGGGATAGAAAGGCTAGAGCGGCTTGAGGTAGTATCTGGGGAGAGATCGGCTAAAGCCAACCGGTTCTTAGTGAGAAGAGTCGGTATAGAAAACCAAAAGAGTCTTTCATATTCGCCTTGATTTCTAGCGTTATAGAAATCAGATTTTGTAATCAACTTTATAAATGATAATCATGTCTTTACTTTAATAAAATTGATTTCATTTCCAATTTCTATTACTTTACTTTTGATTCAATTTATTTCATATAAAATATCAAAAGGTTTTCTTAAAATCCTAAAGTTTTCAAAAAACACTATTCACCCCCCCCCCTCCTCTAAGGGCGCCTAAAGATCCAACACATGACGCACAGGCAAACGATGAACAGACAACACAACAGACTCATGCAAATGATGACAAAACGACTCAACAAACTCATACAAATGACACAAATGAAACATGACCGACACAACATGCACTCTATGAGAAAATCTAATAATGACCTGAAAATCTATCGCACGAGGTAGCCTATCAGGAGGCTCTCTCGGGGGAGTGTAGAAAAATTCATTCCGTGTAAGACGAGTGTTCAGATGATCGCGTGAGACATCTATACTCAAATACGAGCTCGTAAATATCCAAGTGTCTCTCAGGGAACGTGACATATCAGGGAGCTCACCGGGAGGTGTGTAAGAAAAGTCATCGCGAATGCGATGACCGCCTAAATGAAAATCGTGTGCACCGACTAGAAGACGTGACTCTATAGTGTGGTGAGTGTCCCCGAAAAGAAAGAGCTCGGCTGGTGGGTTAGTAAGTGGTGCATCCCAAAATTCAGCGAGAGTGCGATGTGTCAGCAGGTGGTGCCCTAAATATTGGATGTTCCTCACAATATCCATCCTCTGGGGCAGAGTCAGGGATGATAATGGAAGAGGCTTCCATAAATCGATACTCATACATGCGGGGCTCACCTGAATCCCATCCTCATCAGAATGTGGCGGATCATCCCGAGGCTCAACTGGGGTCTCGTCATAGAACTCATCACTAGGATCATGGTCCTCCAGATGAGTACCATCATGAGGGGTAGTGTCCCCGTGAATGGGTGGCATAGCCACTACGGGATCAACACCAGGCTCTGGGCTCTCGGTCGTGTTGTGACTCAGAGCAATGACAATGGGAGGGCGACATAGACCTACACTCAAGAATGGATCCGTAGGTGTGGTGTCAGGAAGTGGGTCTGTGGTTGGGGTGCTAACTAACTCAGTGCATGACAGAAGAAAAGGTGTAGGTGAGGGACACAACACTATAAAATCAATAGGTCGCTCAGACTCACTCTCAGTCAGGGTCACCAGAGAAGAGTCGGAAACAAAAGATAGATCACTCACCGAACTAAGCACCTCACTGGGGTGAGAGAAATTTATATCAGGTATCATTTCTGTCGTGTCTGACAGGACAATTGTAGACATCGTGGTGACCTCAGTATGTGAGGGACTCGTACTGCGGAGGTCAAGGTATGAATCTAGCCGACCAGCCCTTAAGGATCTCAAGGATTGTTCATGATGAAGGGCGAGTTGATGTGTCTGCTCAAGGGACTTCGAGTTATGATAAACCACCTTAGTACGTATGACAGACCGAAATCGGGAAATCGTAATGGTTGGGTCCTCTCGGATATCACTCCTCACCACTAACTCATCAAAACGGTCATGGTACTCAGCGACAGACATGGATCCTTGCTGAAGAGAAAATAGTTGGTCGAGCAAGAGACTCCGATATGACGAAGGCAGGTACCTCTAACACAATGTACGCTTCATGTCCACCTAACTAGTGATGCGATGTAGACGGTCTCGCTCGCGGGTCCTCTCAACGCTAGACCAATATGCCCTCGTCTGATCTAAAAGTCTAAGTTTCGCAAACTTAACGCGACGCTCACCGAATACCTCAAAATGATCGAGGAAATATTCCATATCCACGAGCCAATAAGTAAAGGACTCGGGACTCGATGAGTCGTCAAAAGAAGGGGCTACAGTACGAAAGTGACACTCGAGATCTCTCTCAAAACGACGATCCTCATGATAATCATTCCTAAAGTAATTGAGTCGTGTTGATGGATCAACACGATCCACTCGCGTGCAGGGATGTGAACGACGACAATCATCATACTGATCGTCTCTAGCATAGTGGGATCGTGTCGGTGGATCAACATGATCTCTGGAAGTGCTATGCTGCGATCGAGAATAATCATCGTAATAACGTGAGGATCTCCCTGAAGGGGCTCAATGGGAGCGGGTGTAAATGGACTCGGGATCCCCAAATAGAGGAGAGGAATAATGGTGATTCCTAGCCATGAAGAAACCTATAGACTCTACAACTGTGTATATAAATGTGGCTCAAACCTCGCTTTGATACCAATGGACGCAGGACGAGTCTATAGGCGGCGGATAAACGGTGACCTAACCCTACATACAATGCAAAGCCCGACGGATTAGTCACAAATCAGATAATAAACATTAACATCACATGCAAAAATAAATTCACATGCAAGGCAGAATAATTTATTAGGGCAAAACAAGCTTAGGCTTTCCTCCGCGTGGAGAGTCAAAGCACGAGCGCGCGACCAATAAACCCTGCAAATCACAATAATAATCTAACAAACTACCACGCAAGATATTCAAACAAGTACAAGATCCAATTCAATATAAATATGCTGAAAATAATAATCCAATACAACGAGAACTCACCAAGTAGTGGGCTGACCAAGGCACTGAAGAATTCGGAGCCGGAGATGCGTGGACGACGATCCGAGGTGTAACCGAAGGCATGGAAATGATGGTGGTGGCTGTCCTCGGCGATGGGAGATGAAAACGGACCGAAAATGGATGGATCCGACCACATAGGTAGAGATCCGGACGGGGGTGGATAGATCTGATGATTTGATAATGAATCCGGGTTAGGGAATGGTGGATGGATGGGGAGAAAGCCGGATCCGGGCTGAATTTGCCTATATTCGGGCTGCTAGGGTGCGAGAGGGACTGCATGGGTGGATCCACAGGAGGGGGTGGACTGGAGGCTTTGAGGGAGGCTATACAGGGAGGTGGGGTTGTAGACCTGGAGGGAGGAAGTGGAGGCTATGGATTAGTACCAAGGAGTGGTCGGTTTGTGAGGGGAATCAGGATGAGGGGGAGACAGAGGGCAGGGGGAAGAAGTAGGTGACGAGGATCTCCTGGAGTTTTAATAAAAACTATAGCCAATGAACAGTAAATTTCATTAATCCACAGTAGATATAAAGAGATAGGAATTTCTTCTGAGCAGGAGTAGTGGCTAGAATTGGGGGAAAACGGTCGTTGTTTGGGGGTTGTGGAGGCTGAGAGAGGGGCGTGGGAGGGGGAAGGAGCATAGGATTAGGGCAAACCTTGGGGAGGGCGATACAAGCCTAGGAGTCGTCACCTAGGGTTCCACGGAGTCGGCACCGTGGCGGGATCGCGGAATTCCAGGAATACAATTCTCCAATATCTGCAATAGCCTCCATCAGCTCACTACCTATCTATTTATAAGAAAATAAAGGCTGGGACATCCCACCTTTAACGACTATGATTGACCGGAGGTGTGGCCAAATACATCAAAACAAATGCAAAAATAATAAACTAATATATCAAATTGATTCGCAACGTGAATCTGAACACATCTGCGGAGTCCGATCGTCGATCCGGGCACGCCACATATGGAAAGTTGCCAAATCAGTCCCGAATGAGCCTAAAACTCGTCATCCACTGCAAGTCCTCGTCTATGCTCCGCATTAGTATGCCTACATTTCACCCTTGTGGTGAGCCTTCCCCAGACCCTCGCTGCGCGGGGATGCTTTGTGCACCGAGCTGCCCTTATAGTCTTTTTTCAACAAACCATTTTAACACCACAATCATTCCCCTGGTCTAATCCCTAAATCATTTGCTTTCATCTTTATCTCCTATTTTAAAAGAAGACATGCTTTCACTTCATTGTTTTTGACCCAACTGAGACTGGACTCGCCATACTAGTTTGGGAAGTCAATTTTGACTATTGACTTTAGCAATATTCAGTCAATCTAGTTTATCACATCATGATCAACATTAGCAACCTAATAAACCATTATGACTGAGTCTTTTATTTAGAGATATTGTTGTAACATGGGCCGCGCCGCTCTCAGCAAGAGCTTACCGAGCCGGCCAATGTCAGGACTGCAGTTCGTACACCCCAACCTATTCTCCACTCAGTGACCCGCAGTTTGAGTGGTAGGTTGTTGAGGTCAGGTCTCGAACCTGCAACCTCCTTTATCAAGGTGTTTACCACAGTCCTGATACCCAACTGAGCTGCACGTTACAACAGATATAAGAAATCATCTCAGCTAAGAAACGCTTGCACTAGATTAATTTTTTTAACATATTAAAGGATTAGTAAAAATCAGCCTATGCCGGTCCCAAACCCGGATGAACAATGATGAGAGTTGTGTTAGATAAACGATCAGCGTAAAATCTAGTCACCCTTATGAATATGGATCATTTGAGAAATTGTGCAAAAGATAGGTTGTTCCCCCTAAGGAACACGTTGTATGGTCCGAATGTGGCGTCTTGGCAAGGACAGCTACATCTCCAGGACTTGGGTGTAGTGTTAAATATGCAAGAGTACTCGTCGTATGGTCTGAATGCGGCGTCTTGGCAAGGACCGTTGCACCTTCAAGAGGACTTGGGTGTAGTGTTAAAGAGGCAAGAGCTCTCACTTATTAGACGTCCTAGGAAAGTAGATCGTAGGATTTGTGACCGACTAGGTTTGGAAGTTAGAATATAGGCACGCTAACGGGAAAAACGATGGAAGAAGTGGATACGATGATTAAGAGAAGGATAAATATTGTATGTCTGCGAGAGACTAGATGAGTGGGTGAGAAAGCTAAATTTTTAAACAGTTCGGGTTTTAAATTATGGTACACAGAAAAAAATAAAACAAGCAATAGAGTAGGTAATATTATGTATACCACAGTCCTGATACCCAACTGAGCTGCATGTTACAACAGATATAAGAAATCATCTCAGCTAAGAAACACTTGCACTAGATTAATTTTTTTAACATATTAAAGGAGTTGTAAAAACCAGCCTATGTCGATCCCAAGCCCGAATGAAAAATGGAGAGAGTTGTGTTAGATAGACGGTCAGAGTAAAATCTAGTCACCCTTATGAATATGGATCATTTGAGAAATTGTGCAAAAGATAGGTTGTTCCCCCTAAGGAACACGTATGGTCTGAATGTGGCGTCTTGGCAAGGACAACTACATCTCCAGGACTTGGGTGTAGTGCTAAATATGCAAAAGTCCTCATCGTATGGTCCGAATGCGGCGTCTTGGCAAGGACCGTTGCACCTTCAAGAGGACTTGGGTGTAGTGTTAAAGAGGAAAGAACCCTCACTTATTAGACGTCCTAGGAAAGTAGATCGTAGGATTTGTGACCGACTAGGTTTGGAAGTTGGAATATAGGTACGCTAATGAGAAAAACGATGGAAGAAGTAGATACAATGATTAGGAGAAGGATAAATATTTTATGTCTGCAAGAGACTAGATGAGTGAGTGAGAAAGCTAAATTTTTAAACAGTTCGGGTTTTAAATTATGGTACACGGGAAAAAATAAAACAAACAATGGAGTAGGTATTATTATGGATATCACAGTCCTGATACCCAACTGAGCTTGCATGTTACAACAGATATAAGAAATCATCTCAGCTAAGAAACACTTGCACTAGATTAATTTTTTTAACATATTAAAGGAGTTGTAAAAACCAGCCTATGCTGATCCCAAGCCCAAATGAAAAATGGTGAGAGTTGTGCTAGATAGACGGCCAGCGTAAAATCTAGTCACCCTTATGAATATGGATCATTTGAGAAATTGTGCAAAAAATAGGTTGTTCCCCCTAAGGAACACGTCGTATGGTCTGAATGTGGCGTCTTGGCAAGGACAGTTACATCTCCAAGACTTGGGTGCAATGTTAAATATGCAAGAGTCCTCGCCGTATGGTCTGAATGTGGCATCTTGGCAAGGACCATTGCACCTTCAAGATGACTTGGGTGTAGTGTTAAAGAGGCAAGAGCCCCCACTTATTAGATGTCCTAGGAAAGTAGATCGTAGGATTTGTGACAGATTAGGTTTGGAAGTTGGAATATAGGTACGCTAACGGGAAAAACGATGGAAGAAGTGGATACAATGATTAGGAGAAGGATAAATATTTTATGTCTGCAAAAGACTAGATGGGTGGGTGAGAAAACTAAATTTTTAGACAGTTCAGGTTTTAAATTATGGTACACAAGAAAAAATAAAATAAGCAATGGAGTGGGTATTATTGTGAATACCACTTGAAGGGATAAAGTTGTTGGGGTAAGTAGAAAATGTGATAGAATCATAGTTCTTAATTTGGTCATAGGAAAGGAAACTATTAATGTGATCAGTGTTTATGTGTCTCAAGTAGGATTAAGTGAAGTTAATAAAGTACAATTTTGGGAAAACTTAGATGATTTAGTAAGAGAAATCCCTTAAAGAGAAGATTTTCATATGAGACTTAAATGAACATATAAGAATATATATATATATATATTATACAGCCGTTCATGGAGGATTTGGGTATGGAGAAATAAATGAAGAAGGAAGAACCATTTTAGACTTTGTCATAGCATATGAGCTAATTGTGACAAATACGCTGTTAGGGGTAAGACCTAACCCGTACCGGTGGGCAATACCGGCCTAACTCGGCCCCCAATTCGGAGCCCCTAACAGGTCCAGCGGACCGCACACCCCAACCTGTCTCCGTCATTGTTCTCATGAGCGGCGGGTTGTTGAGGCTGGGATTCGATCCCCAGACCTCCTTGATGAGAAGCCCTTAGCGCTGGCCCCCATCACCAACTAAGCTATCCCTAACATAAAACTGCACTTTTATGTTAGGGGTAAGGCCTAACCCGTACCAGTGGGAAATACCGTGGGCAATACCAGCCTAACCCGGCCCCCAATCCGGAGCCCCTAACAGGTCCAGCGAACCGCACACCCCAACCCGTCTCCGCCACTGTTCTCATGAGTGTCTGCTTGTGTAAAGTGGCATAAGAGACTAGCCCACATCAACTACAAGTCTCTCAAGAAATTAATGTCAGAAAATTTGGTAAGAAATGGTCCTAAGTTGGATTGTCTTGAGATGAGTCCTTCGCGGCTCAGTTGGTGATGAGGGTCAGCGTTAAGGGCTTCTCATCAAGGAGGTCTGGGGATCGAATCCCAACCTCAACAACCCGCCGCTCATGAGAACAGTGGCGGAGACGGGTTGGGGTGTGCGGTCCACTGGACCTGTTATGGGCTCCGGATTGGGGTCGATTGGGGGTCGGGTTAGGCCGGTATTGCCCACGGGTACAGGTTAGGTGTTACGCGCACGTGCCATCTCTTTTATTATTACTATTTTTCTTTAAATGTATTAGGGTTGATGTGAGCCCCCTCCTCCCTATATAAGGAGGAGGTATGAGAGTGTTATTCTTACCTTTTGATCATTAGGGATTTGGCTCTCATTTGAGAGAGGGATCATTGGAGAACCCAACCTCTTTGATCTTGGTCGGACTTCGATCATGATTGTATCCGCGTTTCTTCTTCGTTTAATGCAACTTCCTTCTTGTTCGTAACATTGGTCCGACCTTGCCGTTCCGCCTGCACAGTGCCGTCGGTTTCGTCTGTGAGTAATTACTGCGTCGGCATTAGCGCTCGGCATCCGCGTTTCGCCACTCCGACGCCCGCTGCTATGCCCTAGCCACTTCCGTCGTCCGCCAAAGCAGCCGCCGCAGCGATCCCCGCTCGAGTCATCCGCGACTTCCGTCGTCCGCCAATTTCTCGCGCGCCGCGATCGGCAAACCCGACGACGATAACACCCGTCTGCTCGTCCGGCCCAGATCCGCCATCTCCGACGCCCCTCTCTCCGCCATCCACAGCGCCAGTCACCGCCAGCCCCGTTCCAGCCCGTCGCAGCCGCGTCTTCCGCAGCGATCGTCCGCCCCTTCCCCGGCTCCGACACTATCCGGCCAAACTCCAGCTCGGTGCAATCGTCCTCCTATGCCAAAGAGCCGAATGGAAGCCCGCGTGGAAGCCCTCGAACACTCCCTCGCCACCATCAACTCTCGTCTCGAGGCACAGAACGAGCAGTTCACCTCGATTCTGACCATGCTCAGAAATTGCAGCCCACCCAGCACTCTGGGCCCTCTACCACCTCTGTTGTGGGATCCCCCAGCACCGTGCTTCCCGATGCTTCCGCAGCGGTGGAAGTGCCTACTCCACCGTACCGTGGACCTGACATGCCTACCTTCAACGGGTCTGACCCCCTCGGGTGGATTGCCCGCGCCGAGCAGTTCTTCGACATTCACCAGACCGCGCCGACACAACGGGTCTCCGCCGCAATCATCGGCATGGAAGGGTCGGCCCTCCATTGGGTCTGTTGGCTCCGCCAGACCTCTCCCGACCTCACCTGGCCAGCTCTCTCTGAGGCCCTCATTCAGCGGTATGACGCCCGCTACTCTGGCCCCATGATCGAGCGACTTTGCGGGGTCCGTCACACCGGCTTCATTGACTCGTACATTGATGCCTTCGTGGAATTAGTCACCCATGTCCCCGGTCTTCCCTCAGACCATTACTTGGGATTCTTCATGAGCGGCTTGCAACCCCACTTCCGCTCCCGTCTCCGCACTCTCCAACCGTTAACGGTTCACCACGCCATTGACCTTGCCCCCTGGTGGAGGCAGAGTTTCTCGCAACGTCCGACGACATTCCTTCCCCGTCACCTCCCTCTCGGCATCCTTCCTACACATATTTCTCGACCCATCCGAAACCTACACCTCCGCCACCTCCTCTTCCCCGGCCACCAATGATGGGTCCTCGCAATAACTGGTCTATCCCTACCCACTGCCTCTCCAACCAGGAGTACAACGACTTACGAAGCAAGGGCATGTGCTTCCGCTGCAAGCACCCCTACTCTCCTGGTCATGAGTGCTCCGTGAAGGAGTGTCGAGTCCTCATCGGCGACGCCGTGGTCGCGCTCTCCGCCGCCGACTTCGACGCCCTGCTGCTTTCGTACGGACTACCGGACGACGCCCCGGGCACCTCGACGGCACCCCACTATTGACCGGCGGGCGGCGCTCCGACCTTGGGGACAAGGTCGCTTTTCTGACGGGATGTATTGTTACGCGCACGCGCCATCTCTTTTATTATTACTGTTTTTCTTTAAATATATTAGGGTTGATGTGAGCCCCCTCCTCCCTATATAAGGAGGTATGGGAGTGTTACTCTTATCTTTTGATCATTAGGGATTTGGGCTCTCATTTGAGAGAGGGATCATTGGAGGACCCAGCCTCCTTGATCTTGGCCGGACTTCGATCCGGATTGTATCCGCGTTTCTTCTTCGTTTAATGCAACTTCCTTCTTGTTCGTAACATTAGGCCTTACCCCTAACATACGCTCTCCATGAAGAGGAAAGAACATTTAATTACGTTTAAAAACGAACCAAGTAAGTCACAAATTGATTATTTTATGACTCGCAAAATGGATAAAATAATTTGTAAGGCTTGCAAAGTCATAACATCAGAAAATTTAACACAACACAGGCTAGTGGTGTTGGACGTGCAAATTAAATATAATAAATTTAAGACATGGACAAAAGTGTTGTCAAAAATTCAGTGGTGGAACTTGAAGACGCAAAAACAGGTTGCTTTCAAGATAGCAATTATAAAACAACTAATTGATGACCCTTATGTTGATTTTAGTGTCTCATGAGAAGTTATGTCTTCACATTTAAGGATAAGTGGAAAGAATGTACTTGGAAAGTCAAAATGTCATGCGCCCCCAAATAAAAAATCTTGGTGGTGAAAATAGGAAGTGCAAGGCAAAGTGAGGGCAAAGAGGGTCAGCTATAAAACACTCTACGCTTGCAGGAATGATGAAAACTTGGCAAAATATAAAGTCGCCGAGAAAGAAGCTAAACATGCAGGAAGTAAAGCAAGAAATAAAACAAGAAGTCAAACTTATGGAGAATTTTATAAGCGACTGAATACTAAAGATGGAGAGCGTGACATATAAAATTGCTCGAGCTAGAGAGAGGAAGACAAAGGATTTAAGCCAAGTTAAATGCATAAAGGATGAAACAGATTTCGTTTTGACGGATGATGTGGCTATTAAATAGCGATGAAAAAGATATTTTTATCAATTATACAATTAAGCAAAAGACAATGAACTGAGCTTGAAAGAGTTAAGTAAATCGGAAGAGTATAGAAACATAATGTTATATCGTAAAATTCAAGCATTGGGGATGAATGATGTTCTAAAGAAGATGAAAAATAAAAAGACGGTTGGGTCAAACGATATACCTATCGAAGTACAGAAATGTATAGTGAAAGAAGGAATTTTGTTGCTTACATGTTTCTTCAATAAGATACTGAAGACAAAGATGATGTCAGACCAATGAAGAGAAAGTATCTAGGTATCTTTGTATAAGAACAAAAGAGATATACAAAATTGTGTCAATTACAGAGGAATTAAATTAATGAGTCATACCATGAAACTATGAGAACGAGTAATATAAATAAGAGTAAGACGAGAGACTAGTATCTCAGAGAACCAATTTAGATTCATGTCAGGGCGGTCGACCATGGAAGCTATGCATCTCTTGAGGAGACTCATTGACAACTATCGAGAAAGCAAATAAAATTTGCATATGTTGTTTATCGACCTTGAGAAGACTTATGATAGGGTTCCAAGAGAGGTCTTATAGAGAGTCTTAGAAAATAAATGTGTAAATGTATCATACATTGACATAATCAAAGATATGTATACAAATTCAGTGATGATGGTGAGGACATCTGGAGGATTAACACAGGAATTCCCTATCACTGTTGGCTTACATCAAAGATCAGCTTTAAGCCCCTGTCTCTTTACCCTTATCTTAGATGAGCTCACCAGACATATCCAAGAAGCAATACATTGGTGTTTATTGTTTGCGGATGATATTGTTTTGGTTGATGAGACGCGCGAGGGTGTAAACGCGAAACTTGAATCTTGGTGAGACACTTTAGAAAAGAAGGGTTTTAGGTTGAGCATGACAAAGACGGAGTATATGGAGCTTAAATTTAGCAGTGCAAGAAGGACGGATGACTCCGTTATTAAGTTGGGTGATCAAGATATTTCACGTAGTGAGTGCTTTAAATATCTGGGATCGATAGTTCAAAAAGATGGAGGGGTAGATAAAGATGTGATAATTAGAATCCAAGCAGGTTGGTTGAAGTGGAGAGGCGCGTCAGGGATCTTATGTGATCATAAAGTACCATTAAAACTTAAAGGCAAGTTTTACCATACTGCAATTAGACTAACGATGGTCAACGTTTCTGAGTGTTGGGCAGTGAATTGTATACATGAGCAAAAAATGGGAGTTGCCGAAATGAGAATGCTTAGATGAATGTGTGGACACACGAGACTGGATAAAATTAGGAATGAATATATCAGGGATAAGACAGGAGTGACACCAATTGTAGAGAAGATGCGAGAAG
Source organism: Dactylorhiza incarnata (assembly GCA_033032865.1). Taxonomy (NCBI): domain Eukaryota; kingdom Viridiplantae; phylum Streptophyta; class Magnoliopsida; order Asparagales; family Orchidaceae; genus Dactylorhiza; species Dactylorhiza incarnata. The sequence continues at coordinate 3,809,961 of JAWHQI010000208.1, forward strand.
CTCGACTAAGATGGCTCAAACACGTACAAAGGAGACCACTAGAGGCACCTGTTAGGCGTTGTAAGAGTTTAGTCACAAGGCATGTTAAACGGGGAGGGGTAGACCAATAAAGACTTGGAATGAAACTATAAGGAAAGACATGATGTGCTTAGACATTAGTGAGATTATGACTAAAGATAGGGCACAATGACGACAAAGGATCCATATAGCCTAGCCCACTATAGTGGGATAAAGGCTTGAGTGTTGTTGTTGTATTAAAAAGAATAAGTACAAGTAATTCTAGTAATGCTCAGCGAAGTATTGGAATTTCCAATTGGATTTTAAAACATGTAGCAATGCCGAACAGATTTCAACTACAAATATTGACTTCAAAAATAAAACCTACGGAAATTTATCATAACATTGCAACGTTGATTTCAGTATTATAATATAACTCTTGCCACAGTAGAAACTTACTTTAGGTTTCAGAAGATAAACACCTTGGTAAAACCCAAAGAGGACTGCACGCACTGTTGATAAAACTCAAACTTTAGCACAAATAGAGCAGTTAGCAGGAACACAGATACTATAGTTTTACGAATTGTACGTACATCCATTGACAATAAAATTCATCAAGTGGAAAAGTTTTTGAGTCGTCCAGCCATATTCTGGAACCCTGAGCTGTATGCGGATAAGTTGTACCTGATGATTTAAGCATACATAAAAGCGCATTACACCGACAATCTCAAAAAACATTATTGCTGAATGTACTTGGGAGATTTAAACCAACTCTAATGAGATATTAAATCAACAACCTAACAGAGCAACGTTGTATTAACGTGTAAATGATATTTTTGCTTCTTTTTTACAAACATTTATCACCAGTCAGGTAGCCCTTTACAGAAGTCAAGAAACAATGGAAATATTTAACAAAACAGGATGCAGTGGATTTAAAATGCAGAAGGTTTGAGAAAAATATGCTTGCTTGAATTGTTTGGTCAAAAAAATGAAAACAAAAATAATAAATACTTTATACTTCCTACACTCTGCCATAAGCTAGAGCATAGAGATCTTAAGAGCCAAGTTTAGAAAGAAAATTAAAATATAGAGGGTAAGGTAGTATTTTGGTGAGAAAACTTGCAATCTAGGAAGCAGAAACATGTTGAAGTTGGATCTCTCAAATCTTAACCGTATCTCTCATGAAGTGGTAGCCAATTTCAATATGATTTGCACTCTCAAAGCTTGACAAGATTACCACCAAAGTAGTTACTTAAGACGCCGGTAAATCGATGATCATCAATGAATCTGGCATAATCACAATTAGAAATAGGAAACACGGGAGAGAGTAGAAGAGTGATGGTATATAAATCAATGTCCATGAATGGGGTACAGATACCGAAGAATAAGCTTAATTGTCTACAAACAAAAGACCCTATGAGTGTGCATCAACTGACTATAAGCACTCGCCAAAACAAAACAAAAAATTTAAATGTGTGACAGTCAGATATATTAGCTTGTCAACTGAATGAAAAAAAATACTTTTGATTGGATAATTGTGGGTTAGATGCACACAAAAGATGAGAACATTGGCATCTGGAAGGATGGGAATCATTAAGGTAAGTTACTGTTATGGCATCTTCGCGCACATTTATCATGTTACGAGTCTTCGTACCTAGTCTAATTAATATGAGTTATTAATGTATTATTCGTAGTTGAGTCAATTAATGTGTCATCACTACGTTAGTTATTAGAGTCAATTAATGTGTTGTTGGTAGTTGATTCAATTAATGTGTCATTAGTATGTTAGTTATTTGTTTGGTCATTTAATATACATCATTAATATGTTAGTTGATAGTTAATTTTGTAATCCTAATTAAGTATCCGCTAGAGGATGAATGAAGTATGCGTGAATTGAAGTCTATTCTCTTGTTCTAAGTTATGAGATCGTGATAACTTTCTTCCTCTCCCGAGCACACCCCACTTAGGCAGCCGCTGTTACAACTCCGTAGTATCAGAGCTAGGTTATGAGATTGCGATACCTCTCTCTCCCGAGCATACCCCGCATAGGCAATCACGTTTCCAGCTCCATAGTATCCCATTATCACCATCATATCCACCTCTGGTCATCTCTAGGGACACCATCGATGTTCTACGGGTTAGCCAGTAACAACTTGATAGTAGACCCAAGTTATGAGATCGTGGTACTGTTATGGACCCACAATAGTCTTCATTATATATTAATTTTATAAATATATTATTAATTGTCATGTTAGTGTCGCCATTATTGAGTGTCACTCTTTATAGTTATTACGGTTTTGGGGTCTTCTATTTCATGCAGGGACTTTTGGTAAATTGTCCGAGTATGTAATCTTTATTTAAAAGACCCTTTAAGTCATAAATTATTATTAATGAATGAAATTATGAAAGTTCTCTTCCTCTATCTAGTTCTCTCATCTTCATCCTCATTCTAGGGTTAGGGTTAAGCAAGACTCCCCCTTCTTCCTCCTCCTTGTATTCTCTGTGGGTTGAGCTCGGCTTACTTGGTATATCCGCCTCCACCGCCACCTCGAACGAGATCGCGACGATTACGGGTAGGCATATAACAATTTCGTATTAGAGCCATCCTTTCACACTTTTACTGCTCCCAAGACATCCAAGTGATTCCACTTCAAAACAGAGCAAGCATTTGGTGAGAACGAGTCGCTCTAGGTCATTTTTGCAATCGACGACTACCTGTAGTTCACGAAGATGACATTTTCTCTCGGCCCAGCCTCGCGCGAACAAAACACGGGCCTCACATTGCTCCGATCTTCCAGCCGATCAAGCTCATCGTACAACACAGTCATCGGATTGTCGCTCGAAGAGTTCTTGTGCCTCGTTCTCTGTCGACACTGAAGCAAGTAGTCCAATGCCACATGAGTACCTCCTTCTCCGTCGAATCTCGCAAACGGACCACAACAAGTCCTCTATTCATTTCATCGATCACCAAGTTACAGCTCCTTTTGTACGCCAAACTCCGTGCCTCCGTCGCCAATCCAGCACGTGTCTGGTTTGCCTTCTAACACTCGTTGATTACAGGGCGGTTATCGAGCCCAATAGAGCAGGCGTCGATCCTTTCCAGCTATCCGTAAACCTATTGAGCATGCGTGTGCAACCTCCTCGCCTCTGTCTGCTTTGAGCCCACACCTGCAATGAATACAACACCTCGAGCAGAGCAGTATGTCTTTTCTCTCATCGATACGCCAAGCCCCGTGCCTCCGTCGTCAATCCAACACGTGTCTGGTTTGCCTTCTAACCCTCGTTGATTACAGGGCGGTTATCGAGCCCAATAGAGCAGGCGTCGATCCCTTCCAGCTATCCGTAAACCTATTGAGCATGCGTGTGCAACCTCCTCACCTCTGTCTGCTTTGAGCCCACACCTGCAATGAATACAACACCTCGAGCAGAGCAGTATGTCTTTCCTCTCATCGAGTCGCACGCCTTTAACTCTCGATCCTGCCGATGTTGCCACAAGCCAGATCCTTTTCCTGCAATTGCCAGTTTAGAGCTCCCTAATCTAGGAGGTCTGGGCTTCAAGCCCCAGTCTTAACAACCCGCCATTGGAATCAGTGGTTGTGGCCAATCAGATCTGTGGAGATGGGTTAGGGTCACTGGTCTGCAGACCTGTAGCGCACCCACATTAGACTGTGGCGTTACATGAAGATGGGTTGGGGTCACTGGTCTGCAGACCTATAGCGCACCCATAGTAGACCGGGGCGTTACATTAATTAATTCTTTTAGATTAATTGGTTAATTAATTCTTTGGGCATGAAGATAAGCGTCACCGATCAGGCTATCCTCCGATCAGGCTTCATATCGGGCAACAATGTCACGACTCACAGCCAACATCGACTGATATGTGATGTCGGGACAATCAGAGTTCCGCTTCCACCAGCGAAGCCGTCATCCCAGCCAACACATGAGGTCGCCCCCTCCATCCCAGCTTGACATGTCCCACCGCCGCCTAAGATTGCTCCACAGAGGCCTCCGATTCTATCGATGCAACCCATGCCAGTGTCGAACCCTGCAGGCCAGCTTCCACATTCCCCATCTCCGATCCCACCAGTTTTGAGTGCCACACCAGTTAAGTTGTTGGTCGTCGTCATTCCGCATCCAAAGCTTCTGCCGCCGACTTCTATTTTGCTGATTCATCCCCAGTCATTGATTTGATCGGCTTCGAGCTCTGCTCCACTAATAAGTGTCACAGTGCCAGTGCAGACATGTATGCTCACCGTAGTCCCCATTATGCAGGATTATTTGTCAGACTCAACCCTCCACAACCACCAGACAGTCATCATCATGTGGTTACCAAGTCGTCCCACTCCCATGAGCCCCACATGCAGCATCATTATCTGTCAGGACATCGGTGGGCACGACACGCGCATTCCACTCGAGGCAATCTATGTTGCAGCAACGCGCTACAAGGAGCTGTTCTGGCGGGAAATCAAAGAGTCGGATGATCATGTCGTGCAAGCCTCATTCGGGCTTGAGGACAAGCTCGATTTGAAGGACGGGTGAGATGTTATGGACCCACAATAGTCCTAATTATCTAGTAATTTTATAAATGTATTATTAATTGTCATGTTAGTGTCGCCATTATTAAGTGTCGTCATTATTAAGTGTGGCCATTATTAAGCGTCGCCATTATTAAATGTCGTCATAGACTCATAATTAAGTGTCGATCTTTAGAGTTATTATGATTTTCGGGTTTTCTATTTCATGCAGGGTCTTTTGGTAAATTGTCAGTGTTGAGGCCAGGAAAATCCAGACTCCAAAATTCGGATCAATGCAGCCGGAGGCTACTCGCACAGCATTCCAACGAGAAGGCCTGACTGGCAACGACGAAGAACTAGAAGAGCAACAACAATAGGACCCCAGGCGCTGCGGCAGAGAGGTCCCACCACTTACCCAGAAGCTCAGAAGAGACTTCCCCTCCACAACCAAAGATGGCCGAGCATGGTACGAGGAAGACACCGACTTGGCTAGTATCAAGAGTAATGGTCAAGGATGACGGGTCCAAGAGTTCGAAAACGGGGTTCCAGAAGCTCAAGATCAGGTGTCAATCCAAGTACCCTTGGGGTCCTATTTATAGGCAAATCAAAGAGAGGGGGACTTATTTATACCCCACCCAACTCGGCGACCAGGCGACATTGAGGCGATCTCGCTTGGAGATAGGCGAGTAGCCTCAATACTCGCCAAGAGGTGGGCGACCATAGGTGATACTCGTCTATCTCCGAGCGAGATCGTCTCAATGTCGCCTGGTCGCCGAGTTGGGTGGGGTATAAATAAGACCCCCCCCCCCCCCCCTTTGGTTTGCTTATAAATAGGACCCCAGGGGTACTTGGATTGGCACCTGATCTTGAGCTTCTGGAACCCCGTTTTCGAACTCTTGGACTCGTCATCCTTGGCCATTACTCTTGATACTAGCCAAGTCGGTGCCTTCCTCGTACCCTGCTCGGTCATCTTTGGTTGTGGAGGGGAAGTCTCTTCTGAGCTTCTGGGTACGTGGTGGGACCTCTCTGCCGCAGCGCCCGGGGTCCTGTTGTTGTTGCTCTTCTAGTTCTTCGTCGTTGCCAGTCAGACCTTCTCATTGGACTGCTGGGCGAGTAGCCTCCGGCTGCATTGATCCGAATTTTGGAGTCGGGATTTTCCTGACCTCAACAGTCGGGATCATGTAATCTCTATTTAAAGGACCTTTTGGGTCATGAATTATTATGAATGAAATTATGAAGGTTCTTTTCTTATCTCTAGTTCTCTCTTCATCCTCATTCTAGGGTTAGGATTGAGCAAGGCTCCCCTTTCCTCCATTCTTCGTGGGCTGAGCTCGGCTCCCTTAAATCTCTGCTTCCACCACCACCTCCAACGAGATCGTGATGACGTTACAGGTAGGTCCATAACAAGTACCTATTTCTCTCTCGGGCATACCTTGTTTATGCAACCATGGTTTTGGCTCCATAGTATCTCAAATCTAATATCATCTCCACCTCCGGTCATTTTCATCCACGCCTCAACATTCTAAGGGTTAGCCCGTAAACATGGTATCAAAGTTGTCCAGTACCGATCATTCTCTTGTGATCCAACCATCGTACTTTCGACCATTATTAACAACATGGAGGATTTCATAGCCCAAATGAGTAAGCTTACAGAACTGATGAGCACTTCCATGACAACTCAAGCAGTCGCTGAAGTTTGACAACAAGAAGTTGGGGCACGACACCATGTCGCCCTTGCTGCCACCACAATCTCTCCAACCATTACGCCACCAAGTCCACCGTCCACCACTCTCGAGTCCTTCCGATAATTGATATCCATCCGGAACCGCCAATCCTAAACCTCATGGTTCTCATCTTGCAGGCCAATCAATTGAATTCAATCGTCCGGAGTCATTGGGCACCCTTGCATCGACTCCAGTCACCCAGTCAACGAGAACATTGTTGTTGCACATTGGGTCGATTCCGTCTCTACACAAGCAACCACCCGTCGACAACATCACCATCTTCTGAGTCATCATTAAGCACGACAAAGGCTCCTTGCTCGAGGAAGCCTCAGCACAAGCGAACAATACGAGGAGTTGTTCTGGCGAGGAATTAAAGAACCAAATCATCAAATCATCAAAGCACCATCCGAGCTTGAAGGCAAGCTCGGATGGGAAGAACGGGTGGGATGTTATAGGCCTTCCCGCCTAATTATCAGGTTACGAGTCTTTGTTCCTAATTTAATTAATATAAGTCAATAATGTATTATTGATAGTTGAGTCAATTAATGCATGTCACTAATATGTTAATTGTTAGAGTCAATTAATTTGTTGGAGTAGTGTCAATTAATGTGTGTCATTAATATGTTAGTTGTTAGTTTTGTTATTTAATATACGTTATTAATATTTTGATTGATGATTGAGTCTTGTAATCCTATTTTAGTATCTCTTCGAAGATGAATGAAGTATACATGAACTAAAGTCTATTTTCTTGTTGTAAGTTATGAGATCATGGCAACTCTCTCTCCCCCTCCCGAGCACACTCCGTTAAACTACCGCGGTTCTGGCTCTATAGTATCTCATTCCCACCACCATCTCTGGGGACGTCATCGATGTTCTACGGCGAGACCGTAACAACTTGGTTTTAGAGCTAGATTATAAAATCGTGGTAGCTCTCTCTCTCAAGTACACTCAACTTAGGCAATCGCAGTCTGGCTCCATAGTATCTCATTCCCAACATCATCTCCACCTCAGGTCATCTTCGACGACGCCATTGATGTTATATGGATTAGCCCGTAACAACTACCTTGCCAAGAAATAAAGAAAAGTCCAAGATACTTCATCCAAATGCTTGGTCAAATGATCTGCACCTTGGAGATGCCCACTGCATCGTCATTTGTGATAATAATGTCATCAACAACAAAGAATCAAAGTGCTTTCCTAGTGACGATAAGTAATAAGAGAGAAATCGGAAGAGCCGCAATGGAAGTCAATAGTTTGAACCATCTGGCTAAACTTCTCAACTCAAGCTCCAAGGGACTCCAATAGGTTGTACAAAAAAATTCCGCAAATGATAAACAAAAGAATTCCACTATCTCATGACAGGACAACAATTGCATATAAATTATCCTAGTCAGATCTCCGTTAAAGAAGACTTTTTTAATTATGACAGAGATGAGAGATACACAGTCTCATAATCGGGATGCTACTGCATATAAATTGTCTCAATTAAATAGTCATTGAGGAAATATTTTTAATGACAAGTTGATGCAACTTCCAGTGGTGGTGAAAGAAAAGAGAGATCAAGACCATAGAATGTTCAGCATCACAACTAGGGAGATCCCCTTATAGTCAACCTCATGAGCAAATCAAGTGGCATTATACCAGACCATAGAATCCTCGCATCTCGACGTTTCAGAGCATACAGAGGCTCTCCTTAGGGTCACATATGGCTACGCAACAAGAGTTCTTGTTCTCGTATGGGAGTAAGTCAAACCATCTCGTTTAACAACGAGGCTTGCAAGTTGACGAATAATCCTACATTATTTATACAGTATGACCTTATGATAGACTGAAGACTGACATACATGAACTTCTTTCTTCATGCTCAAAACTCATCCCTATTACAATTACTAAAATTTCATCCAAATTAGAGATCAAGTGAAGAGGAAGTCCATTTAGTATTCAAAATATGTGTATTCATATGTAAATATGTGTATTCATATGTAAATATGTGTATTCATATGTAAATATGTGTATTCATATGTAAATATGTGTATTCATATGTAAATATGTTGATGTCCATAGGTATCATGACTTGCTTTATTTTTATGATCATTGTTTTAATTTTATGTTTGTGCACCAAGTGATTTTCATGGATATTTTATTATGACAGATCTGAGTGGTGAAGCCTAAGAATGAGATTTGTCTAAAATCATGTCCTTATGTAGATTAAATAAACGTGATTTGCTTGATTGTTCTTATTTGGTTGGGTTTAGGGAGAACTTTTTTTCTTTATGTCCTCCATTTTGGGTTGTTGGGTAGTCTTTTACTCGGGTTGGTGTCTTTTAATTGCAGCTTATTGTTCACTTGGTTCATCTGTTTAGTGTTTGTGGTTAAATGGGTAGAGAGATGAAGCTTCTATGGATTGAGTCAATGTCCTTACTAAACAGGGCGTGGAATGAAAGTGGGCAAGATTTTGCTTGTACACAAAGGTCCGGATTGGAATTAGGAATGAGAGTGGGCAAGATTTTGTTGACGTTACTCTTGTCATGTTTTTGGTATTGTTCACGTGACTAGGGTCAATGTCTTTTCTTTATTTTATTTCTTCAAGTTTTTGTTTCCCCTAAACGTGAGTGTGTGTCGGGCTTCTACCCTAACATTTGGTATCAAAGCGAGGTTGATTATAAGGCGATGTCAGGATCAAAATCTTATGCTAAGGTGCTGAGTGGTGACGGCAACGACTCCGCTAACAGTGGCGGACGGCCGTTGGTGGTGCATCAAGCAAGGGAGGCGGGGGTAACGCTGTGTTACCTGATGCTCACGCGCACAAACTATGCGGACTGGGCTCTGTTGATTAGAATAAATCTGCAGGCTCAGGGAGTCTGGGAGGCGATCGAGTCGGGTGATGACAAGTACCGAATCGATAAGATGGCGTTGGCGGCCATCCTCCAAGGTGTACCATCGGAGATGCTATCCACACTGGGGGTAAAGAACTTCGCCAAGCAGGCGTGGGACACTCTGCGAACGATGCGCATGGGTGTCGAGCGAGTCCAGGGGGCAAAGGCGCAGACACTCCGCAACGAGTTTGAAGCAATCCACATGAAGGTCATCAATGGCATCCGCGCGCTTGGAGACACGATGGAAGATGAGAAGGTCGTCAAAAAATTCAGCCTCGGCGGTATCGACGCCATTTTGGAGGTGGCTTGGCTCCGCACACTTGGCGATGTGCACGTCAATTGGGCGACTATGACATTGCAGTTCCTCCACGGGAGACAGCTGTGTCGCCTCGACAATCAATCGTTCTCCGGTCTCCCTCTGTACGATCCAAGGGACCACTGACGTCGACTTCCCCGCGGGGCTTTGGCCCCTATCAGGGTCGTCCGTTGTGCCTCCCTCTCACACGACGGACTTTCTGAAGCTTCCCACTGCGCTCGCTAACGTCGTACAGCCTCTGGCAAGACTACCACCAGCCCGGCCGACCGACCGTGTCAATTCCCTCCAGCCTAGGACCGCAACAGTCTCGGTGCGGTCGTACCATTTTGACCATATGTAGAAGGATGAGCTCGAGAATCTGGTGCAGGAGATGCTGATGGGGGGGCTTATCCGTCCCGGTGCGAGCCCATTTCTAGCCCGGTCCTTCTGGTCCGGAAGAAGTACGGCAGTTGGCGCCGTACTACCCAGCCAATATACTTGATCGTCGCTACCACCTTCAGGAGGACACTAGTTCGGAGGAGGACCTTGTTGCTTGGCATATCCGTCCGGAGTCCGAAGCCACGTGGCTGACTCGGGATGACTTTCGCCGCCTTTCCGCCAACTACTGCCTTGAGAACAAGGAACATTTTCCAGACGACGCCATTGTTACGGTCGCACACGCCGACGAGACATCGTGGCGAGTCTACACGCGTAGAAAGGCGATAGATACTAGCCCGCCGGACGTGGAAGAGACCGCCGATGATCGATCTACATGATTATTTCTATTTCAATGTTGTTTTGGTTTTTACTATTTGAATACCGTATTTTTTATTCGCACCCCGCTGTTATAAAGGGTGTTGTATGCGTGTATTAGTGTTTTATCTTTGGATGAATGGATTTTTAGGGTTGTTCCCCAGTTCTTCTCATTTTCTCCTTCCCCTCTTCTCTTTCTCCTAGCCGCCGGCCCTCCCCCTTGCCGGATTCCTCTCCGGGATCATATCAGACTCGCATGTTGTGGTGAAGTGCAAGACACGACTCTTCGCAAAAGGATACGTGCAACGACAGGGCGTGGATTTTGAGGAAGTATTTTCCCCAATCGTTCATCTAGAAACAGTGCGTCTGATCATAACATTAACAACACACGAAGGTTGGGAGGTGCACCACATGGATGTCAAGTCAGCATTTCTCAAAGATGATCTTAAAAAGGAGGTTTACGTAGCCCAACCACCAGGTTTTGTGGACGAGAACAATGAGCATAAGTTATTAAAGCTGAAGAAAATACTATATAGCCTACGTCAAGCACCTAGAGCATGCAACTCGAAGCTAGACATCAATCTCATGTCACTCGGGTTCGAGAGGAGTGTTTCAGAGTATTGACACATCAAATTTACTTGTGGGTGTGTACGTCGATGACCTTATTATTACTGGATCACATCAACAAGAAATCAGCAAGTTCAAGGAGGAGATGAAGAAAATGTTCAGCATGAGCGACCTTGGTTTTTTAAGCTACTGCTTGGGTATAGAAGTGCACCAGACCGGCGATGTTATCACTCTAAATCAGTCGGCCTATGCACTAAAGATCTTGGAGAAATGTGGCATGGTTGGTTGCAACCCGTGTCAAGTCTCCATGAAAGCAAGGCTCAAGTTGAGCAAGGTGAGCATTAATCCTCCTACTGATGCCACATTCTCTAGAAGTGTTGTGGGGAGACTGCGGTACCCGGTGCATACACAGCCTGGCATCTTTTGTGGACTCTTTTTATTAGGCCCCGTTCCTTGTTTGAGGATGAAGATAGTGGCAAAGTTTTTCTTTACTTCCTATATAACCTTTTGCTTATAAATATATATGCAGAAAAACGAAAGGTTTTGACAAGCCAAAAAATTAACTTGAGTTCCCATTATTCTCAAGTGTATTGCTTCCAAGAAACGAGAGTTTCTTGTTTTTTTATTTCTTAAAGTTTTTGTTTCCCCTCAACGTGAGCGTGTGCCAGACTTCTATCTCCAAACAGATTTTCCCTATGTTCATCTTGTCCTCATTTCCCTTCCTCCACCCGCCCTATTTCGTCATGTCATTCTACCTTTTCACGTTTTTCTATCTCCGCTTGTATATTTCTTCTACCTCGAGCGTTGTTCTTTTTGTTCGATCAACCACCGGTAAACTGAAAAACGCCATCGCCTCTCCGATCAATACCCCCACTAAACCAGCATGCGACAGCATATCATGTGAGAATAGATGCGATCAAGACGAACTTACCAGCGCAACGAGAGATATAATGGAATAGCAGCAACATAGGGCGTTGTATAACCCTCGCTGCCACTTATCCGACTCGTCTATCTCGTTCCACCACCGCAATCCACTGCCAGCAACCGCCGCCGCCCCCCAGCCGACCGCCGAGTCGGCATCCGCCGTCCAATCCACCGCCCACGCCGGACGCATTTATGCCTCCCCTCAGGTTGCACAGGCCGACGAAATCGTACAGAAAATAAGAAGGAAAAGACGGGAGAATATAAAGAGGAAAAGCGATGGGAGATGTGAGCGAGCGAGCGAAAGAGAGAGAGTGGGGGCCACGTGGAGGAAAAATAAAAGAGTTAGTGCCACGTGGAGAACAAATAAAATAGTTAGTGCCACGCGGCGTACAAAGGAAGGATGAAAGTCCCGGTCTCTGCCGGATTCGGGTGGAGGCGCTTCCCACCTTCGACTCCGAATCTCCGAAACCGTGGTCTCAGCTTTTATATATTCATTAGAGTTTTTTTAGGTTCCTTCTCCCCCCTAGTTTTAGGTCGAATCTATTTTCGCGGAACACTGACAGTGTTTTTAATTGACAAATACGATAGTATTTTGATTAATTACGGAGAACCAACGGTGTGATGCGCACGATCGTAAGTGAGAGAAATCAACCAAATTTTTTTTCATTGGGCCGCCTCATAAACTCGCGGAATCTTCTTTGAAAAAAGCCCAATTAATCTTGGGCCCGGGCTAAGCATTACAGCCTTTTAAAGGCCCATTCTCCACAGGGCTAAATATATCATTCGAAAGCCAACAATCATTTGGATATTGAGCTCAAAGTGAGAAGATTCAATTCAACTCAAAATCATATTTCAAAAAGATTTTAAACCTTGCTCTTATTTATAATTTGACATAATAAGAATTGATTAAAATATTATATGATGTGCACTCGTAGATTTATAAGCACTTTTGGGGTGCGTTTGAGGAGGCTTCACTATGAAGAGGTGGAGTTAGTGTGGTCAAAGTCCAACCCATGATCATGAGAGTGGATAAATCTGTCACGCGCAATTCGCGGTTTATCAACGTCAGGCGCAGTCAAGACCGCACCCCACTATTTAGGTGTGGTTAGCCCGCACCCCACTAGTGGAGTGCGGGTAGCCCACACCCCACCTGGGTGCAGTGCGACCAAACCGCACCTCCCAAGGTGGGGGTGCAGACTAACCGCACCCCCAAGGGGGTGTGGCCGAGCCGCACACAAAGGGTGCGGCCGACCCACACTCCCCATAGGGGTCCGACCAACCCCCCCCCCCCCCCCCCTGGTGGGGTGCGGCCAAACCCTCCCCCCTCCTTTGCGGGGGATGCAGCCGAAACCGCACCCCATCGTCGGGCGCGGACGGAGCTCGTTTTCTCCTTAGGGGACGGGACTTCTCATTTCCCGAGTTCGTTGCACGCTTGGAATACTCTCGTGTTCATTGCGCGCTCAGAACACCCTCATGTTCGTTGCGCGCTCAAAACGCTTCCGCGCACGCTCAGAATGCTTCCACATTCCAGACACACGCGCAGTTAACCTTTCTTAATTTCTCAGATTGCAGGTCCTGATCGTCGCCTTCATCACCTTCAACGAAGCTACCCGAACTGCCCAACCTGCCCGAATTGCCCGAAGGGCGAGACGGTCATTTACGGAAAATGGCGATCTGTGTGCTCCGAATCGGCGAACGTGATTCGCCCGTCAGGTGGTTACAGTGGTTACGACGGCAAAATTACCAGGCTACCCCTGCCCGAGGCTATAAAATGAGCTCAGGGTCTTCATTTCAAGGCACCTTGACTTCTGCACCCGAGAGAGCTCCGTTAAAGATTTTCTCTGAGTTCTCCATCGGCGCTCGAAGATCTCCTTCGAGGCCTCGAAGATCTCCTTCATGGACTTAGAGATTTCCTTCGCTCCTGAAGACCATCTTCCCAAGCGATTCGGGAATAATCCTTCGGGTCCTGAAAAGTGACTTAGCGATCTCACTTTCGTTCCCAGAAGAAGTACTTAGCTCTCCGAGAGGTGGCATGTCACCCCCAGAGTTCTCTCTCTCTCTCTCCCGTTGTAACGAGTCGCGGCCTGTCGCGCTCAAATTTCTTAGTTTCCAATTGTAACACCCCAGCAGATAGCGGAATTTGGCCGGCACAGCTCTGGCCGCGTGGTTTTTCACCATTTCCGGGTTTTCCACGTTAAAAGTCGTCGTGTCACTTATCGATTCATTCATTGACTGTTTGCGCGCTCGGTTCGCTTCCGAGCTAAGGCGGTTCAACTCGACTGGTCTATCAAAGCATCAAAGCGTTTATTAACATATTATTATTTTAAATAAAAAAACATTAAAGTCTAAAACTAAACTAAATGATTAAAGCCTTAAAAGCTTCGCTTGCTCAATTCTGAGTCAACTCAATTTAATTTTGAGAGGACTTGAAACAAAGAGAAGAGTTGCTTAATTTCGAGTCAATTCAATTCTATTTCAAGCCACCACGGAATCGAGTCATTTCGAGTTGAGCCGACCGGACTCAAAATAATTTCAATTACGGGTTGATTTCAAGCCGTTTTCAACTCGAAAATTTTGATAATCGCTCGAAATCAATCGTTCTCCACTGCAGCCTTGCTTGAAGCCTGGACCGAACCAGGATGGATCAAACGACTCATAGAGCAGTTGGATGAACGCATCGAAGAGCCGTTGGAGGTGTTGCTCGGCGTTTGGCTGGACTTGCCATCGCCTTGGCAGCAAAAGTATTTTTTTTAGAATTTTTTTTAATATCAATAAAAAAAAAAAAAAATGTATTTTTTTTAGAATTTTTTTTAATATCAATAAAAAGAACTTTTAAATTCTTGTTTTAAATTTGTTTTTAACTACGATTTGGGAGGGTGGCGGCATTCCGGCGTGGGGGCAAACACCAATATTAATTGCACTGCAAAAAATTTAGAGTGGTGTTACGGGCACACCAATAATGGCTATGTGCAGTCAATGACTATGTACAGCCCAATATCGCTATGTACAGCCTAATACGGTTAAGTACAGCCTAATTTCTAGCCTTGAAATCGCCGGAGAGGATGCCCGATTTTCGGCAAAGAGGAAGTGACTGAGGCTTCCGTTGGGCATGTAGTCGTAGACGAGGAGATCGCCGCGGTGGCGGCACCATCCTTGCAGCTGCACAGGGTTCCTGTGTCAGAGCCGGCCATCATCCTCCGTATAGACGTCGACATTGTCATCGACCTGGAGCTTGCAAGGGCGGAGGATGACAATGTCTCTCGATCGTCGCTGCCTTCCAGTCCCTGCAGAAACATGTCGTGCTCTGTGAAACTTGTGTCAGGCACGTTAGGGAGCTAACCTGATACGATCTTGTCATGTTTTATAAGTTCCATGGAGACGAGCAGGGTGAGGTTCTTGCAAATAGCAGAAGAGACGACCTTCATTATCCTTCCACACATATTCCCCAAGCCTCCGGGTTTCTGTTCAAGCGAGTGCCTACAACAACTGCTCTGCCTTGTGGTGCTGCCCTTATCCCATCCGTCGTCGCCGGAACTGAAGACTTGTTTATCCCTAACCACAAGGCCTCGTCAGTTTCTCTTCAAAGCCCTCTCGTCTGAACGCATTTAACCCTAGCGGTATGTTGGTTTGAGCAGAGTTGACCAGGTCAACTAACTTTATGTGTTTTTATTTATGTATTTTGTTATAATTTAAGAGGAGAGAGAGTTGACTGCATTTATTGCAGAGAGAGATTGTTGTGGTTTTGTTGCCTATAAATAGGCTTTGTTTTGTGAATAGAAGTGAGCCTTGAATTTTCTTCCCTTGCGTACAGAGTTAGAGAGAGAGAGTGAGGAAGTGAGAGAGTGAGGCTTATTATTCCCGCAGGAATAATATTTGTTCTCGCCACCTCATCTCGCTACAGGAGTTAGAGAGAGAGTAGAGAGAGATTGAGGAGAAATAAACTATTCCCGCAGGAATAGTTCAATCTCGAAAATTTCCCTACGCCATTTTTCTCGCCAGCCCGTGAAGCTCTCGCCTGGAGTTTTCTCGGCAACCACAACTCGATCCTCTCGCCAGCCTTGGATCTCGCCGGTGTGTGAGTGAGTGATCTCGCCGGTGGGTGTGTTCGCGCGTGAGAGGTAGATCTCGCCGGGTGATATCTCACCGGAGGAGTGGTGTGTTTGCGAGGTGTGTGTTCGCCGCGGAAGTAGTTGATGTTCGCGTGGGAGGTGTGTTAGCCGGAGAGTGCTCGCCGAGAAGGGTTGTACTCGCCGGAGTCAAGGTTGAGCTCGAGCGAGGTAGTGCTCTCGCCGAGAAGTGGTGCTAGCGAGGTGGAGCTCGTCGTGTGGAGTCTGCTGTAAGGTGTTAGCGCCGAGTGGTCGCGCTTCCAACAAGTGGTATCAGAGGCAGGTTCCAAGCCTTTGCCGGTGACTCGGAAGGTTTGAGGAGTAGAAGTGATGGAGACAAGCGAAGCCATGCCGGGGCAAGTCCCCAAGTTGACGAAGACCAACTATGGGAACTGGAGCATCCAGATGAAAGTACTACTCGCATCAAAGGAGTTGTGGGATGTAGTGGAGAATGGGTATGAGGAGCGCACTGCTGCGGTAGAGGCGACGTTGACTAATGCCCAGAAGACGGCATTGGGAGAAGCAAGGAAGGCGGACAAGAAGGCCTTGTTCTTGTTATACCAAGGGGTTGACGAGGCGACCTTCGAGAAGATCTCAGATGCGAGAACCTCTAAGGAGGCATAGGAGGTGTTGCAACGCTCCATGCAAGGGGTTGAGAAGGCCAAGAAGGTGAAGCTCCAGTCTCTCCGTGCGGAGTATGAAGTAACCAAGATGCAGAGCACCGAGAGGGTCAGTGACTATGTGACCCGTCTGCGGACGCTCACTAATGAGATGAAGCGCAACGGGGAGACGATGGATGATGTGAGCTTCATGGAGAAGCTGCTGAGATCTATGGCCAAGAAGTTCCGCCATATAGTGGTGGCGATCGAAGAATCGAAGGACCTCAGCGTGATGGCCGTTGACGAGCTTGTAGGCTCTTTGCAAGCTCATGAGTACAGGATGCTGCAGGATGATGAGGAAGCGAGTGGCTTGGGAAAAACACTCCAGAACCTGTTGAACTTTGGGGAAAGTTCAGGAAGAGGAAGCGGCCAGCGTGGCCGAGGTCACCAAGGAAGAGGTAGAGGAAGAAGAGGAGGTAGAGATCAAGGGAGAAATCAGAACTACCAGAAAGAGGGGGAGCGACCTCAAGGAGGTTGGCAAGATGGAAGAGGAAGAGGAAGAGGCCGTGGAAGAGGCCGAGGAGATATGTCCCAGATACAATGTTACAATTGTAACAAGTATGGGCATATGAGCTACGACTGCTGGAGTCCGAGGAAGAGAGAAGAAGCTAACCACTATGCGGAGGCTAGGAATAATGAAAACAATGCTGGGGGTGGAAACCCGATGATGTTCCTAACCTACCGAGGTGCGGAAGAAGGGAGAAGTGAAGTGTGGTACCTGGACACAGGGGCGAGCAACCACATGTGTGGGAATAGAGAGATGTTCACAAACCTTGAACCCATTGGGGGTGAGGTTAGCTTCGGGGATGCGTCAAAGATCTCCTTGGAAGGAAAGGGTTTGGTAGAGACGAAGCTGAACGGGGAGAGAGTGCACCTGAACGACGTGTACTACGTGTCAGGGTTGAAGACCAACATCTTGAGCATTGGGCAGTTAGTGGAGAGAGGCCACTGCGTCCAGATGAAGGATGGGTCTCTGGCAATGAAGAATGGTCTAGGGAAGGAAGTAGTGAAGGTGGAGATGACGGCGAACCGTCTATTCACGCTGAAGATGGATGCTCGAGAGACAACTTGTCTCGCGAGAACGGAGGAAGAGGAAGAAGCATGGCTATGGCACCATAGGATGGGCCATTTGGGTTTCACGGGATTGAAGCTGCTATCTCACTCAAGGATGGTGACAGATTTGCCAATGATCTCACCACCCCAGAAGGTGTGTGAAGCGTGCACGAAGGGGAAGCAGAAGAGGCAGAGTTTTGAAGGAGGGAAGTCCTGGAGAGCAAGGAGGCAACTTGAACTGGTTCACTCGGACATTGCGGGTCCGTTTGAGACCACCTCAGTGGGCGGAAGCAGATACTATATCACCTTCACGGATGACTTCAGTCGGAAGTGTTGGGTGTATTTTTTGAAGGAGAAGGCTGAGGCACTTGACAAGTTCAAGGAGTTCAAGGCGATGGCAGAGAAGGAGAGTGGTCAGCCACTGAAGGTGCTGAGGACAGATCGGGGTGGGGAGTACACCTCGAAGCTGTTTGATACTTTTTGTAAGGAGAATGGGATCTCACACCAGCTGACGGCAGCGTACTCACCGCAGCAGAACGGAGTGGCAGAAAGGAAGAACCTCACCATCATGAACATGGCGAGGAGCATGGTGAAGGAGAAGGGGCTACCGAAGAGTTTCTGGGCAGAAGGAGTACAATGTGCGGTGTATCTACTGAACAGATGCCCCACAAAGAGCGTGAAGTTCATGACGCCGTTTGAAGCATGGAGTGGCTGGAAGCCAAGCGTGAAGCACCTAAGGGTCTTCGGGTGTGTAGCTCATGCTCACATCCCGGAACAGAGAAGGAAGAAGCTCGACGATAGGAGCGAGAAGTGTATCTTTGTTGGCTACGCTCTGGAGAGCAAGGCTTACAAGCTTAACAACCCGGTGACAGAGAAGGTCATCGTCTCGAGAGACGTGGTGTTTGAAGAAGGAAGCAGCTGGAGCTGGGATGAGAAGACGAGGAGCATGAAGGGCATGTTCTTCGAGGATGATGATGAAGAAGGTCATGAGGCTGGAGCCGAGGATGGTGGAGTGGAGCCACCATCACCACCGAGTGGAGGTTCAGGGGGAGCTCGCACTCCCAACTCAAGTGGAGGAAGTTCTAGTGGAGAAAGCACTAGTGGAAGCAAGGATGATCGTCCTCAACCTAGGATGAGGAGGATGGAGGAGATCTATGAGGAGACGGCGCCGACACTTAACAATTTCTCTTTATATTGTTTGTTGGCAGATTGCGAGCCGCACTCCTACGACGAAGCTGCCCAGGAGAAATCTTGGAGGACGGCGATGGATGCCGAGATGGCTTCTATCAAGAAGAACGATACCTGGAGGCTAGTGGATCCACCAGCAGGCCACAAACCCCTCGGGGTGAAGTGGGTCTATAAGGTGAAGAAGAACAAAGAAGGAGCTGTGGAGAAGCACAAGGCGAGACTCGTCGTGAAGGGCTACAGGCAAGTCCAAGGAGTGGACTACGACGAGGTCTATGCCCCAGTGGCGAGGATTGACACCATCAGGTTGATCATCGCACTGGCAGCTCACCATGGGTGGAAGGTCTCGCAGATGGACGTGGTGTCGGCCTACCTCAATGGCTACTTGGAGGAAGATGTGTACATCGAGCAGCCTCCTGGATATGAAGTGAGGGGGAAAGAGAGGAAGGTGTGCAAGTTGAACAAGGCGCTATATGACTTGAAGCAAGGAGCAAGGGCATGGAATGGAAGGATAGATGCCTTCCTCCAGAAGCATGGATATGTGAAGTGCCCGTACGAGTATGCCCTGTATGTGAAGGTAGAGGAGAACGGGGATATCATGGTCTTGTGTCTATACGTGGACGACATGATATTCACCGGGAACAACCCAACGATGCTTGAGGAGTTCAAGAGGCTGATGAAGAAGGAGTTCGAAATGACGGACTTGGGAGAGCTGAGCTACTTCTTGGGTGTCGAGGTGAAACAGGATGAAGGCGGCATCTTCATCTCGCAGAAGAAGTACGCGGAGGAGATTTTGAAGAAGTTCAGGATGGAGGGTAGCAAGGCTATCTCCACTCCAGCGGACCCAGGGTCAAAGCTGAGGAAGGACTCTGAGGAGGAAGGTGTGGACCCGACGATGTTCAAGAGCCTAGTCGGGAGTCTAAGGTACTTGACCTTCACTAGGCCGGACATCATGTATGCGGTCGGGGTAGTAAGCAGGTACATGGAGGAGCCCAAGCAGGATCACTTCACCGCAGCGAAGCGAATCCTAAGATATGTGAACGGAATAAGGGACCATGGCCTGAAGTACTCATCAGGAGGAGAGTTGAAGCTAGTCGGCTACTCGGATAGCGACTATGGTGGAGATGTCAATGATCGGAAGAGCACTTCCGGATACTGTTTTCACATGGGGACGGCGACGTTCTCATGGAGCTCGAAGAAGCAGGCTACTATAGCCTTGTCATCATGCGAAGCGGAGTATATAGCGGCGGCGGCATGCGCCTGCCAAGCCATCTGGCTCAGGAAGTTATTGGATGAGTTGCATCATGGACAGGAAGGGCCAACGACAGTGTTAGTGGATAACATGTCGGCCATCCAGCTCGCGAAGAACCCAGTGCTGCATGGGAGGAGCAAGCATATCGAGACTCGATATCATTTTCTTCGGGAGCAAGTGGAGCAGAAGACCGTGGAGGTCGTGTATTGCCCTACCGGAGAGCAGGTCGCGAATATTTTCACTAAGGCTTTGAAGGTGGAGACGTTCGCGAAGCTCAAAGGCAAGCTCGGCATGTGCTGCCAAGCTTGATGGGGAGTTTGTTGGTTTGAGCAGAGTTGACCAGGTCAACTAACTTTATGTGTTTTTATTTATGTATTTTGTTATAATTTAAGAGGAGAGAGAGTTGACTGCATTTATTGCAGAGAGAGATTGTTGTGGTTTTGTTGCCTATAAATAGGCTTTGTTTTGTGAATGGAAGTGAGCCTTGAATTTTCTTCCCTTGCGTACAGAGCTAGAGAGAGAGTGAGGAAGTGAGAGAGTGAGGCTTATTATTCCCGCAGGAATAATATTTGTTCTCGCCACCTCATCTCGCTACAGGAGTTAGAGAGAGTGTAGAGAGAGATTGAGGAGAAATAAACTATTCCCGCAGGAATAGTTCAATCTCGAAAATTTCCCTACGCCATTTTTCTCGCCAGCCCGTGAAGCTCTCGCCTGGAGTTTTCTCGCCAACCACAACTCGATCCTCTCGCCAGCCTTGGATCTCGCCGGTGTGTGAGTGAGTGATCTCGCCGGTGGGTGTGTTCGCGCGTGAGAGGTAGATCTCGCCGGGTGATATCTCACCGGAGGAGTGGTGTGTTTGCGAGGTGTGTGTTCGCCGTGGAAGTAGTTGATGTTCGCGTGGGAGGTGTGTTAGCCGGAGAGTGCTCGCCGAGAAGGGTTGTACTCGCCGGAGTCAAGGTTGAGCTCGAGCGAGGTAGTGCTCCCGCCGAGAAGTGGTGCTAGCGAGGTGGAGCTCGTCGTGTGGAGTCTGCTGTAAGGTGTTAGCGCCGAGTGGTCGCGCTTCCAACACGGTAAACCGATGAGGCCTCCATTTCTAGATAAAAGGAACTCAATCTGTCTCCTCTGAGATGGGAGGGAGTCGGAGGGCGGAGGTATCCGGTGCGAAATACAACACCTTTGGGTGGCGGGATTAGAAAAATGGACGAGAAGGTGAAGAAAAATGGAGTCGGGTTGGGCTGCCTATGGCGGGAGTGATAATTCTGTACGTTGAACGCAAATAAAGAATCTTGCGGGACTGCATTTTCTGTGTAAAATGCAACTGCAATGTAAAATACAGTTGCATTTTCAATGCAAAATGCAGTTGTAATAGTAGTTAAAAAGTCATATTTTTATAAGTTATTTTGAACTCAAAACATATGCACATGACATCTTAAAATGATGATAAAATGCATGGATCAATAATTCATGATTTATTTTGTGAAAAAATAATAAATACAAAAAAAAATTGATTTTCCGTGAAAGAATTCAACGTACAGAATTATTTTCCCCATGAGAGTTGAGAATAGATAAAAATAGATTTTAAGTTCTTTTTTCTTTTGTTTAATGGTGTTTATAGCCATTTTTGGTGTGCCCGCAACATCACTCAAATTTTGTAGACACCACAAATTAAATTAGATTAAAAAAAGATTTTTATAGATTTTAATGACACTTTGTTAAAGGCACCGCAAAAAATGTAATGGCACTTTGTTGCAATCAAATTTTATAGAATTGCAACATTAATATTAACCAAAAAAAGTAAATAAATGAGTTGCATTTTATGTTAGTTGTCGGTGTAATTGCAATCTGTGACATAACACAATGTATCTGGATAAGCGGCCGAAAATTGGCCAATAAATTCTTGAATGTCAAGTGAAATCAATTTTCGTTGTTGAATCAATCAAACGCTAGCAGCACACAAGCCGCTCGAATTCTTTTCCTTTGGCAAAATATTTTTTTGTCGTTGGCCAATACATTCTTGTTTAAGTGTACTCGACACAATATATTTTCGAACTTGGAAAAAAAGTCTTTGATAACGTTCATCAAAGCGAGCTCTCTATCTGTAACCAGTACAATAGGTTGTGATGATTGATCAAATAATGATCAGAATCATTCAAGTGCTCACCTGTAACTGCCTTCTGTTTCATTCAACATGAATCAAAAGCAAGAAAAAAAGGACTGGTACATTGAAGTGACGCCAACAATGCACAACAACGACATGTGATATCTATTTGTTTTGTACGTGCAATCTAGCTAGTTGAAAATAGTGGGGAGCATGTTACTTAATTTGATGGAAACCAGGTGAACAAAAAATAAACTTTGCAATCGATTGCTACTCTCAAAGACCCTGTTGAAGTAGACATACCGCTCAAAATTGATACACTTGTATAGAAATTGTATCGGGGTACCTCCATCTAACGTTGCAATCGATAGGCTGTTGTATTCATAGAACTACTTTTTTACCGCGGCTAAAATTTTCCTTGGTTTCACACCTGCAACATACATATCTTCGACCATCTTTGCTTCATCCTCTAACCAACCCACATATGTGTGCGTTTCCAAATGAAAAACCCCATGGTTATGCTTCCCGAAAATAATAATAAACTTCCACTCATCAATATTTGCTACTTTTTTCCCATAAATAGAAAATTGACAATCACATCGCTTACTTGACGAAAGTCGAATTCCATTCTACACAAAATTCTTGTTTTGGTTGGCTATGAGCAAGACGATCTGACTAAAAACACACGGGGTGTGATAGAGGAGCATATGAGCAAGACGATCTGACTTGCGGTTTGCGAGAGCACTAAGCAACCAGCAACAACTTGACACTGTATTTGGGAGCCTCGTCCCAAGCTAATAAAAAATTTACAGTACTCGCTCTACAAGAGTACTCTCGACTTACAACAATATCAAGGAGAAGCACTCGTGTTGTCGACATGACAACATGACAACCCCTGATTGGTGCACTGATCGAGCTCATGCTAACTCATTCATCGGCTACGTGCAGCTTCTTGAGGAAGAATTCACCGCACATGCAACACCAATGGAGGAGGGCATGCGTCAGATAGAGGAGTAATGCTCCCACTCCCGAGAAACTTAGGGGGTTTCACATCCTTAATCCATCCCGTGAGCTGCCTAGCCTTCTACGGATCTCGAATCATGTTATGCCCGGTAACACAACTCGTGTGGAAGGTACTAATGATGATGAATTGTCTGGCTCTACTATCTCCACACACCTGGCACTGCCTGGTGGGGTTTTCTGTGGCGCACAACATAATCCCGTCCTAGCATGAGTAGGCGGTAGGCAGACTGGCAAAAGGCTCACGTACGAGGAAGTGCAAAATATCGTTGAGTGTGTGCACGACAGATGGGGCTCATAAATTATCTATGATGCCCCTTTATACATGACTCTCCATTGTCTTCATACGTCCTAGCATACCCCATTCCACACAGGTTTAAGCTGCCAAATTTTGAGACCTTCGACAGAATCGATGATCCTTTGGAACATTGTGTACGATTTCGACATACTATCAATAATCATCACTAGTAACAATACACAATACTCAAGGCATTCACCAAGTTGTATAAAGACCTCAAAAAAATCTTCACCATACCGCAGCCACATTACATGCCCACAACCCAACTGTCAGACTAAATCACAAATTATACCATTCTCGAAGGGCTAAAGAGCCACCTCCACGAGGTAGGGGCTGTGGGTGGATGCGCTTCCCAACATGATATGGGAGTACTACACTACATAAAGTCCCCAATATAGGGGAAACCGTTCAACCTCTTCTATGGGTTTGAGGCAGTCATACCAGTCGATATTGATGTCCTAAGCCCCCTGCGTGCACTATTTTGATATCATAATGAATGAAGGCTTGGTCCAAGGCAACCTGGATTTGGTCTTGGAGGTCAGGGAAAAGACTGTGCAGTGCGTCGCTACGTACCAGAGTCATGTAGTGTGGTACTACGATGGGAAAGTCAGTCCAAGGCCAATTAACTTCGGGGATCTTGACCTCCGAAGTATCACAGCGACAAGGAAGGGCTCACAGAAGGATAATCTCTCTCCCTCCTAGGAATGTTCATTCGTTTTCACTACAGTCGTAAAGCATGCCACATTCAATCTAAGAGAAGCGAACGGAAATATTCTTCACGACAAATGGAATGTGTAGAACCTGTGTTGCTTCTATCAGTGACTCTCTTCTTTTCTTGTTAAAATCATATAATTAGTCATGATTCAACACTCGTGCACATATCTAAAATAAATGGTCCCGCAATTTCGATCTTAGTTTTCATTTTTTTTCTCTTATAACATTATGTTCTAGGAGCAATCACCGGGGACTCCGCCTCCACCGGTTAATAGGAGCATGCCCTCCTCAAAATCCAGGTGGGAACCACTTTCCCTCAATTATTTCCAAAGGATTCAGTGTCCCTTAGTCGGAAAGGGCATGCCCTTTCTATGACTGTGCAAGAACCTTCGTTCTCTCGCGTATCTCTAAAGGACCCAATATCATCTGGTCAAAAAGAGTAAGCCCCCTCTACGATCGGGCGGGAGCCACATTTATTTCATTTATATCCAAAGGATTCAGTGTCCTACAGTCGAAAAGGACTTCACCCTCTATGATCATGTGCGAACCTTGGTCCTCTCATGTATCTCCAAAGGACCCAATGTCCGATCGGAAAGGGCATGCTCTCGTAATACCCCGCTTTCATCCCTAAAATCTTTTTGATTACTTATACATGCATGAAACACACCTGAAGAGTCCTTAAGTCAAACGCAGGTAGAAAACCTAAATTTCCCTTCACGTACACTCAAGCGCGACATAGTGCACAACTACAGACTCCTCACTTCTAACGTTGAAGAGCATCTCATTGTGTACAACCCTCATATTTGCCGAACTGGTTTGGTTAACCTAGACTCAGCAGAATCGAGGCGGTTGAGGGGAATAGCCGTTCACAAACGACCGGAACCACCCAAGATGAAAGCGGGTCAGACGGGTGAGAAGGGCTCCACTCGCCCGGCCTTGGGCGAGTGAGCACTCGCCCGACCTTGGGCGAGTGAGCACTCGCCCGGCCTTGGGCGAGTGCTCCACTCACCCTGCCTCGGGCGAGTGAGCACTCGCCCAGGCCATGGGCGAGTGCTCCACTCGCCATGCCTCAGGCGAGTGAGCACTCGCCCAGGCCATGGGCGAGTGCTCCACTCGCCCTGCCTCGGGCGAGTGAGCACTCGCCCAGGCCATGGGCGAGTGCTCCACTCGCCCTGCCTCGGGCGAGTGAGCACTCGCCCAGGACATGGGCGAGTGCTCCACTCGCCCGGCCTCCATCTTCCGGAGGATTCTGGCTATCCGCAGTCCGATTTTGGCTATCCGCAGTCCATTTTTGGGAAAGTCTATAAATAGACCCCCCTGGGCACCTTGAGAAGGGTTGGTCTCTACCCCCTCCCTCACGTGTGAGCAAGCACTACCCCTCCCCCTCCCCTTGTCGTTGAAGGTGGTCGGTGAGGTGACCCTTAGTGCCCTCCAAGGTGCCCAAGCTCAGCATTGGCTTGGGAGGGGAAGTTCTGAGTGAGCTTCCGGGTGTGTGGTGGGACCTCCACGCTGCAGCTTCAGGGGTTTGTTTACAGGTTTCAGCAATCGTCAAGAGCAAGTCTCTCAGTTCCTAGTGACCGGTCAAGGGTCTTAGCTCGGGTCAAGTAAGAGTTAGCCGCATCCCCCTTTCGAACGGTGAAACCGGGTAACTGGTTTCAACATTCTGGTGCGGTGAGCGTGGAAGCGGTTAGTTCGGAAAGCTCTGAGCCGAGTCCCATACCTGGAAACGACGAGTTGGGGGGCACACCTCCTACTTGTGAGTATGTAAAGAAAAGTGACTTCGATGAGTTCAGTAAGAGGATCTTGGAGCTCCTGCAGGTCGCACCTCGCACTCACGGCGAGTGCTCAACACCACCTGCACCTATGGTCATCTCACCACCGGGAATGGAAATAGGGCAAGCCCGTCAGCAAGGGAGAGAGCCAGCCTCGGAGGAAAGTTTGGGCCTCCAAGCGCGAGTGCTTTTCAACAACTCGCCCGGAACCAACTGCCCCAGCGGGGAGATGATGGGAGCGCCTCCGTCCAACCAAGGGGGATGGAGGAGCCCTTTCTGCGAGCTGATTGTGTCAGCACCCGTTCTGGATGGGTTCCGTGAACCCGCTATGTCTTATTATGAAGGGAACAGTGATCCTCTCCAACATCTTCAGTGGTTCGAAGACATGTCCTCGATCAGGCAGATGTCGGATGCTTTCAAGTGCAGGCTCTTCGCTGTCACGTTCCAGGGAAAGGCGAGGGACTGGTTCCACCAGCTCCCGATAGGTACCATCTACGGCTTCGAGGACCTGCGCCGAAGCTTCCTGTTGAGGTTCTCTACCTCGAAGAAGAGGAGGAAGGGGGTGGAGGCCTTGTTCGCGATCCGACAAAGCCGGGGGAGACGCTGGCTAACTACATGGATAGATTCCAGGGGGAGGTCCTCCTTGTCATCGAGGTGCCCGGGCACACCTTGCAGCTAGCCTTCACCCTCGGGCTACAGCAGGGACTGTTCAGGATGAGTCTGACTCAGGACCCTCCCTTGTCTTTCGAGGAGTTGATGGAGCGAGCTGGTCGAAAAATCGAGTGTGAGGCCAGCAACCAAGATTTCGTGGCAAGATTCACCCGGGTAGCAGAGGACGAGAGGAAGGAGCATGGAGGAAGAAGGAAGGAGGAAGTGAGGAGTCAGGGACACCAGGGCCCCCCCGTTGGACAGGAGCAAGGTTGGAGGTCGCAACCAACAGCCGCCCGACCAGCTTGGAGGTCACAGGTAGGTCCCCCTCAGGGCCAAGGAAGGGGCCACTTCCAGGAAGGAGGAGGTTCTCAGGGGAGACACGGGCGGTTCCACCCGGCAGGGTGGCAACAGAACTCGGGACCGCTACAAGTCCAGCCCCTGCAAGCCATGTCCATTGGCCGGAGGAAAGGAGGGAAGAAGAGGGGACATTGGGAGAAGCAAGGGAACGAGTTGGCGCTGCTATATTGTGACTTCCACCAGCAGGAAGGTCACGCGACCGCGGCTTGCCCAGAGTTCCTTGAGATGAGAGAAGGAGGAAGAGCCCCAGCAGGGGGAAGCAGTTGTGCCTGGAAGGTCCACGGACAGTTGAGAAGGGGAAGAGCAAGGAGGAGGATGACCCATGCGAAGAGAGGGTCGACGTAGGGGCCCTGGGAGGGATCGGGGTCATCCATGGAGGAGTGGGCAAAGAGGCCACCCGAAAGGGGAGCCTCCACGCCATATACCGCCGGAGCATCGCTTCGACCTCCCGATCCCCACCCTCGAGCGAGAAGATCACCTTCTCGACCCAAGACTTGCTGGACCATGAGGACCCATTCTGCGACGCACTTGTCATCAAGGCAGCGATCGAGAACTTCACGGTCTCCCGTATCCTAGTCGACAACGGGAGCTCGGTGAACGTGATATTCAAGAAGGCATTCGAGGGGATGAAAGTCGAGGCAAGGCGAGTGCTGGCATCAGATGGGCCACTCATCGGATTCTCCGGGGAGAGGAAGGAGGTGGAGGGAGGAGTCGAACTCCTCGTCACCCTGGGGGGAACTTCGAAGAACTGCCGGTTCATCATCGTGGATGCGTCGAGCAGCTACAACGCTATCTTCGGGCGCCCCCTCATCAGCGCGTATAAGTGCGTGCCGTCCTCCTATCACCAATGCCTGAAGTACAACTCCGGAGAGGTCCAGATAAGAGTCAGGGGAGATCCCCGGGAGGCGCGTCAGTGCTATGTCACTGCAGTCAATACAATCGGATGGATGCAGGGAGCTGAAGAAATGGAAGAGGCAATGACGGAGATGGCCAAGGAGCACTCGGCCGAGTGAGCCCGGGAGGGGCGAGATGTAGTAAAGTGCTCAGAGAGGGGCGAGATGTAATGAAGTGCCAAGAAAAGGGCGAGGTGTAATGAGGTGCCCGGAGGGGCGTAACGTAAGGAAGTTGTAAGCAGGTAAACCATGAATGAAAAGTGGGTTCTAGGTAAATATCCCGGTTCAAGATCCCTGACTGCGGACCCTCCGCCGGGCTTGGTCATGCCAGCAGGTAGGGGGTTCGTCAGGTCGACTCGCGGCCCAACAACTGATTAGAAGGGTGCTAGGTTTCTCCGTCTCCAGGTAAGCAAGGCACTAGGACGCGGGTGGGTACTTCCGCCTCCAATTGGATTGGGAGGGCGTTGAGTTCCCCCGTCTTCAGGTAAGCAAGGCACCTAGGACGCGGGTGGGTACTTCCGCCTCCAATTAGATTGGGAGGGCGTTGAGTTCCCCCGTCTCCAGGTAAGCAATGCACCTAGGATGCGGGTGGGTACTTCCGCCTCCAATTGGATTGGGAGGGCGTTGAGTTCCCCCGTCTCCAGGTAAGCAAGGCACCTAGGACGCGGGTGGGTACTTCCGCCTCCAATTGGATTGGGAGGGCGTTGAGTTCCCCCGTCTCCAGGTAAGCAAGACACCTAGGACGCGGGTGGGTACTTCCGCCTCCAATTGGATTGGGAGGGCGTTGAGTTCCCCCGTCTCCAGGTAAGCAAGGCACCTAGGACGCGGGTGGGTACTCCCGCCTCCAATTGGATTGGGAGGGCGTTGAGTTCCCCCGTCTCCAGGTAAGCAAGGCACCTAGGACGCGGGTGGGTACTTCCGCCTCCAATTGGATTGGGAGGGCGTTGAGTTCCCCCGTCTCCAGGTAAGCAAGGCACCTAGGACGCGGGTGGGTACTCCCGCCTCCAATTGGATTGGGAGGGCATTGAGTTCCCCCGTCTCCAGATAAGTAAGGCACCTAGGACGCGGGTGGGTACTTCCGCCTCCAATTGGATTGGGAGGGCGTTGAGTTCCCCCGTATCCAGGTAAGCAAGGCACCTAGGACGCGGTGTAACGGCCCAAAACAAAAGAAAAGTAACATAAAATTCCCGATGATGAAAGAATAATAAAAATCAGTGTCGAGGCGACGTCGCACTTTAAGTTTGAAGTTTTGGATTTTTCGATGATTTTGCGACGCTCGTTTCGTTTTAAGTTTCGTTTTATTTATTTCGTTTTGCTTGGTACGAATAATTTTGGGTATTTGAGGGTGACTGAAATAATTGGCACTTATTGGTCTCGGGCTACTTGGGCTGTACTGGTTATTGGATTATGTGGCTGTAACTGAGTTTTGGGTTGGCTGAATTGAAATATTGGGCTGTTGATAGCCTTCATATGTTGATCTTCATATGTCTGCTGCTGAGTTTACACTGTTTTGGGTTGGCTGAGTTGTTATGCTGTGCAAATACGTATACTATTGGTTCTTTTGGGCTGGCCGGTTATTATATCTTATCATAGTCATTAAGAAGAGGCGGTGGATTAAGAAGAGGCGGTGGATTAAGAAGAGGCGGTGGCTCATATATTATTTTAACTGTGGCCTTTCTCCCGATACTTCTATTTCCGCCTCCTAGAGAACTCGACGAGCTAGGGTTGGATGCGCCTCTTCTTCCTCATCAACGATTCCTCCTTCTCCTCTTGTCGTGGTGCTGGAAGACCTGCGGCTACCTCCTTCTCGTAACTCTGCTATCGTTGCTGCTGTTTTTCTGTGGTGCTGCTGTGTTTGGCCGGCAGCTTTTGGGTGAACTCCCTCCACTGTGAGCTCCTCTTTCTCCTCTCTTTTCCTTCTTTAATTCCTGAAATAATGGGGCTGGTTTATTGGGTTATGCTGTAGCTCTTCCTTCATTGGATTTGGGTATTCTGTTGGGCCGGTTAGGGTTTCTCCTAGGGGAAACTTTGATGATTTGATTCCTGGTTTTGGACACTGAATTTTGTTGCCTTCATTCCTGCATGGATTTTAAGAAGTTTCTTCTTATCCCCTTTTGGTCGGCGGCTGTGCTGGTTCCCTGTTGTTGGTCGGCTGTTTTGATAGGGTTTTGCTTTGAACTGCTTTGGAATTGGGGGTCTTGGTTGGCTCTTTTTGAGAATGATTGCTGGCTGCAGTTCCTAGCTGTTGTGGGCTGCCATGAGCTGTTTTGTTTGGTGTTGTTTGGATTCCTATGGATATTGTTTTTTTTTTGGGGGGGGGGGGGGGGGAACCCAATTGTTGGCTCCCTTTTTGGCTGCTGTTGATAGTTGTTGGCTTTTGTTTTTATTAGCTGCTATTGCTTAGCCGGCTGTTTTGTTGGCTGTCTACTAGTTGCTGCCATTAGATATTTTCATTGCCTACCATTAGATGTTTTAATTGACTGCCAACAGTGACTCTTGGGTTATGTTTAGTGGCCCTTCTTAATGCAAATAGTAGCTGAATTTTGATCTTATAAGTGGCTGAATTTTAAGTCCTGTAGTGGTCGAAATCTGATTTTAGATGCTTTCTTTGAGTCACCAAAGTTGTATTTCCTTAGGCAACTCCTTTCGGGTCGTAGTTGTAATCGTCGTAGGAAATAAATCGTAACTAATTCGCGACGTAACCCTAAAGTAAATGATTTCACTGATACTACAGAGGATGGCGTCCGGAGATAGACCCGATGAAAATCCTGGTACGATTAAAGGCAAAGGACACGTGGTGAGTACTTATTTCTTTAATTATGCATAGTTTTGAATTATTTTGAATATATACACCTGATTAGATTTCTCTACTCTACAGAAAGTATTTAACTTGTTCGAATTTTGAATCACGGATAATCCAAGGATCGCTGAAAAATATTGAATTGACAATGAATAAGCGATGAATAAATTCTGAGGGAAACCATTTAAAATAAATTTCTACACAATTGAATAAGAAGATTGCATCGATGCATAAGAAAATTTGAAATGATAAGGGTTAACCCTGTTGCCGTAGTGGGGGTGTGAATACACTACGGCGGAATGTGTTTTTGATATTGATTTGAGGCCGTTGAAGGCCAGAGGCCGTTGAAGGCCAAGAGGTCGTTGAAGACCAAGAAGGGATGAATCTACAGCTACCCTTATGATTTCCGAACTAAAGATAAATTGAGAAATCTGAATAAGAACATTGTGAAAACAGATTGAATGAGCTATGATTCGAAAGAACATGAAATCTGATGCCGAAAGTGAAACTGAATTGATAAAATGTTTGATACGAATGAACGAAATGTTTATTGAATAGATTGACTACCAGAACTTGAAACAGAAATCATTGATGTACGAACACTGTAATTACTGTTATTCATTATTTCTGATACATGTTAGAGTATTTTGTACACTGCAATTAAATACCATGTTGTTATATACACTGAAATGGAATATATGCGTATTGCTACTAACATTTGTTGTTTGCATGTACAACAGTTAAAGAGATATGTTACTCGCTTAGTCATATTCTTTATGACTAAATCCGTTGTGATTTATCTTTTTAGGTCGTGGATGCGACTCCGAGTGCTCAGAGGAAAGCTAGACTGAATCGAACTGAAGAACGAGCAAATGTATGAGTTTTGTTTATGTATTTTCGTGTACTCATATTTTACTATGCTGTGATAAATGCTTGCAAAGAGACTCAGATACAGAATTTCTGTGAGGTTTGGCTCGGGGACTCACACGCGGGTGGGTACTTCCGCATCCAATTGGATTGGGAGGGCGTTGAGTTCCCCTGTCTCCAGGTAAGCAAGGCACCTAGGACACGGGTGGGTACTTCCGCCTCCGATTATATTGGGAGGGCGTTGAGTTCCCCCGTCTCCAGGTAAATAAAGCACCTAGGACGTGGGTCGGCTCAAGAGGTTATCAAGTCCCTAAGCGGTAGAGAAGTGAAGTAAGGGAGAACAAGCTAAGAGATTCATTAGAACAATAGCTGGTTCGGCAGCGACATATTTACATAAATTGTTGATTCACCCTTACTGATATATGCAGGATGAAGAAAAGAGCACATGCAAGAGATGCGTGATTCCTATAATAAGCAGCAAGTAAGAAGGGGCCCCTGACCACCATGACAGTCAGGGGGAATAACCACCGCTGCAATGAGATGAGTCGGGACGCCCGGGAGAAGGGAAGAACTCGTGCAGGATGTCATCGGCAGAGACCCCCCCCTCCAGGTATCCCGGAGGGCATCCGCCTCGTGAAGACGGCTCACCAAGGCCTGAGCTGTTGACGTCACAATCTTCCTCCGAGCACGCTCGGCTTCAGCCGGGCGAGGCGGGACGAACGTCGATGCTTTCGAAGGTCCGCCTCTTTCCCTCCCTTTCTCTTTTAACTGTCCTTGGGCATCAGCTAGCTGAGCCCTCAGGTCATGCACCTCCTTGACCGACTCCTCGCACCGTCTCCTAAGCGAGTCGGCAGCGCCGGGTCCCTACAAGCAGGCAAAACAGAATGATTGGAGCATGTATAGGTGAAGGGGTTAGGAAAGGAAAATCCATCAACATAAGCACAAACCAAGCCTCCAGACGACTCCTCTAGGAGTCTCTCAGCAATGCCCAAGCGTGTCGCGAGGTTGGCAGTCTTCTCTTCCGCCGCCAGCTTCGACGCATCGGCTAGCCTACACCTGTTCGAGAGACTGAGACCTCGACGGGCGGCCATCTGAGAGAGCTCGGTTGCGCGAAGCAGGTCCTGAGAGCTTGCGCACGCGAGATCGCGCATGGACCTCTCCTTGTAGTAGGCGGCATCCTGCCGGCCGTAGATGCCGAAGGAGAAGTTGTATGTGGCGTCATCGATGACATCCCCCTCGGCCCACGAAGGGAGCTGAGAGATGAGCGAGATTCGGTTCACCGTTTCATCCCAGAACACGATGGGGTCATCGAAGGGGTCCACGACTTTCTCCCCCATCCCAAAGTTGGGATGATTCGCCAGCGCGTGGGGATCGCTCGGTTCTCCTCTCTCCCTAGGTGGTACCCCGGAACCCCTCCGGCAGATGACTTTCCCCCGTCGCATCCTCGGACCCTTCGGGGGGGGGGGGGGGGGGGGGGGGGAGGTGCCCCCTCCTCTGACGCCAGACCTTTGTCCCTCCTTTGCCTTGGCTCGGGAACCTTCGGGCCCGAAACACGGGCAGCCGCGTCCTCCCCAATGAACCAGCGGGCGGGGAAGGAGCCTCCCCCCCCCCCCCCCCCCCCCCCCCCCCCCCCCCCCCCCCCCCCCCCGCGAAGGGAGGGTATTGCGGTAGGGATCGTTCACCTGCACAAGATAAGAGGGGGTGATCAACGTTAGGTGGAGGCAAAAAGAAGGGAAATGGCGTTGGTGGGATCCGAATACCTGTCCCTGGCTCCACGTAGGCGAGCCGATCAATGTTCCTCCGGAGGTGCTCAACCTCAAAACTCACACCCTCAAGGCGACTATGTAGCTCAGCGGCCTCTCCATGTAGCGGAGGGGCTCGACAGACCTTCTCGGATCTCTGGATGGGAGAGAAGGGGATGTCACCTAGGTCACCCCGAACGAACACGAAGGAGTGGTTCCAATGGCGGACCTTGTTGGAGGTCTCACTTACCTTCACATGGGAGCCAGTCAAGAAACAAACTCCATCCGGAGTCGCTCGGAAGACAAATACCTTGCGGAATACGTTCAGGTCGAACTCGACCCTTTCCTCCCGCAAATAGCAGGCGTAGGCCGTCAACATCGAGATCGTGTTCGAGTTAACCTGAGCTGGGACTACGCCAAAGTAGTTAAAAAATTCTTTCACCTCGGGCCACAGGGGGAGCCGTAGCTCGGCCTCGAAGTGAGGAAGGGGGAATGCGAGCCAGTCCTCGTAGAAGGAATTAATGGTCTCGCCCGACGACGGACGTCGGGACGACCACCCCGCAGGAAGATAAGAGCTCTTAAAGGCTAAGAAGTCCTCCTTGGACACCTTCCCCTCGGGGAAGGAGTGTTCTGAAAAGTTGGCCGCGCTCTGCTCCCGACCATTTCTCACGACAGGAGGACGGTTAGGGGCCATGTCACAGGATCGTTAGGAAGAGAAGGAGTAGGATTCGGAGAGAAGGCAAGACAAGAAAGAAGGTGAGTGTGAGGACATGGAAGGAGGAAGGGGAGGTGTATTTATAGGGGGAGGGATGCAAAAGAAAAGCAAGTGGACCGCGCGGTCCACTCGCCCAGGGCAAGGGAAGGAGTGGACCACGAGGTCCACTCGCCCCGTGCGCAGACAAGCAGACCTCGAGGTCCACTCGCCCGAAGCATAGGAGTGGACCTCATCGTCCACTCGCCCGGCAGGGATGGGCGGACCTTGTGATCCGCTCGTCTAGCATGGGGATGAGGATCGAGAGGTCCATTCACCCGTACCACCCCCTAACACCGCCCAACCACTTCGTCCCGAGATCATCCATTCGTTGCCTCTGGTTCCCATCCGCTGGTCGGTGGCCGCAGCGTTGTGTCGCTTACCTTGACATATTGGTTAGTGAGAAAGCAACGATGTAAGCAAAACATGAATCAACAAAAACCGAAGCGTTCGATCGCAAGACGGGTTGAACCATCATACGAGGCCAACCCCTATTATTACATAACAAACGAAAGATCATAAATAAAAGCCGCTCAGCGTGGCATCCACTTCCAGAAACCCTGTTCCTGGGTGCTCGACAGCACCCCCTGCATAGACCCGATGCATTCTTTCGTTGCAGCGATCTCCTCACCAGTGGTGCGGTAGCTAGCTTCAACGCGGCGCAGGTGGTCAGCAAGTGGCGCAGCTATGCCTCCGGACGCGATCCGGACTTCCCCCCTCAGCTGAATAAGCTCATTCTCCAGTCTCTCCAACCGCCGCTCCAGCGCGCAGACGCGGGCAAGAGGGTCAGGTCCAGCGGACCACCTTTCGTCACGCAGCTCGAGAAGATTGGCCTCTTGCCTCTGCACTGTCTCAGCCAAGAGATTCAGGCGTTCGAGAAGGTTGGACTGGTCCTCGGCAGGTTCCTCCACCAGGGTGGGGGATCGGACCGGTGGGGAAACCCCCATACGGCTCGATTGCCCCGTTGAAGTTTTCCCCCCTTCTGGAAGAGAAATCGGGTTAGACTCTAAAACATGTCAGTTTATTTGAGGACCTTGAAATAACGTTACCTTGCGAATCCTCGAGCCCTCCACCTTCCGAGGAAGGATCGTCGTGGGCAATCGAGAAGGCGACGGGTTCCAGACCAAAGGTGGCAGGGCTCACCCGGGCAACCGCGCCCGTCATCTCCATCATGTCCCGGCCCCCTTCGCCTCCGTCCGAAAGAAGCTGCGAGAAGTTAAGAAACACGTCTCAATCGTCACGCAATCACCGCAAACGAGAGGCGGAAAGAAGGGGAAGAATCACTACCGCATCTAGCTCCAGGTCTCAGACGAACTCGGTCATCCCATGGGAGGATGACGATGCCGCCTCCTTCACCGGGTCGGGACGAGATTTCTTCCGCGGGGATCGCACCACTGACCGAGTGGGGGAAGGCGGAGGTCCACGAACCAAAGCTCTCAGCTCCGACAGGTCAGTTTGACCCTTTTCAAAAAGAGCCTTGAAGCGAGCCCTGAAATCTCGGTGTGGATCCATCCTGGTCGATAGGGGAAGTGGTGGAGGCCCTCAGGAATGGTGCTCTCCTCACCTCCCCTTCGAGGTTTTTATATAGCTATCGAGCGGGACCCTCCAAAGATTCTCCCAAAAAACTCTGCCTACTCGTCAAATAGGTGGGTTGGACATTCTTTCCGAGCTTGAGACAAGCTCGAAAAGAGCGGGGATTGTGTACAACCCTCATATTTGCCGAGCTGGTTTGGTTAACCTAGACTCAGCAGAATCGAGGCGGTTGAGGGGAATAGCCGTTCACAAACGACCGGAACCACCCAAGATGAAAGCGGGTCGGACGGGTGAGAAGGGCTCCACTCGCCCGGCCTTGGGCGAGTGAGCACTCGCCCGGCCTTGGGCGAGTGAGCACTCGCCCGGCCTTGGGCGAGTGAGCACTCGCCCGGCCTTGGGCGAGTGCTCCACTCGCCCTGCCTCGGGCGAGTGAGCACTCGCCCAGGCCATGGGCGAGTGCTCCACTCGCCCGGCCTCCATCTTCTGGAGGATTTTGGCTATCCGCAGTCCGATTTTGGCTATCCGCAGTCCATTTTTGGGAAAGTCTATAAATAGACTCCCCTGGGCACCTTGAGAAGGGTTGGTCTCTACCCCCTCCCTCACGTGTGAGCAAGCACTACCCCTCCCCCTCCCCTTGTCGTTGAAGGTGGTCGGTGAGGTGACCCTTAGTGCCCTCCAAGGTGCCCAAGCTCATCATTGGCTTGGGAGGGGAAGTTCTGAGTGAGCTTCCGGGTGTGTGGTGGGACCTCCACGCTGCAGCTTCAGGGGTTTGTTTACAGGTTTCAGCAATCGCCAAGAGCAAGTCTCTCAGTTCCTAGTGACCGGTCAAGGGTCTTAGCTCGGGTCAAGTAAGAGTTAGCCGCATCCCCCTTTCGAACGGTGAAACCGGGTAACTGGTTTCAACACATTGGTCCACCTTCTCCCAAAGAGTGACTACAGACACCTCAATACCATTATTGAAGAGCACCTTATTGGTGACACATTCTTGACGGTATTGTGGCATTCTTATCCTGATCTATCCATTTTGCATCCTTCACTAGTGTGGGCAAGTTATGTCGCCCCTGTGGAAATGCATCAGCCCCTGCTGAACTAGCATGTGCATGACGCGTATCTACCATAAACTGTTTATGCTACTGTCTAACTTCTCCACCGAGGATTGATCAAGAATCACATTTTTTCTAGTCATAGCTATCCTCCGTCGCAACTAGAAGACTTGATTAATTTAAAGGTAAGATTTGAAAGGACGGATAGCGGACCTAGTCGTCGCCCACCGCAGTCAAATCTCTCCTTGAACATCCAATCAGTTACCTACAGAACTTGTCACTATGATACCACTTGTTGGAAATCCTAAAGATTTCCCCTGGATAAAAGCAGGGTGAACCAAGTACACAAATATTTGACACATTTTTATTAGATTCAATAAACTACAATACACAAACAGGAGAATAAAATGTTTGTGAAAGGAGTTGAACACCTCGATCCGCTAGAAAATGTATAAATCTTGATAGCAATATGTGAATATGAACACATAAGGATTGCAAGCAATCCTTTGTCGTCACGGACGACCAACCATCACCACCACCAGAAGAAACCAACGCCAAAATCTTTGTATCGCAACAATGTAGCATCGAGCATCACCGGCCGTCGTGTTGGAAGGCTTTTCTGGATTGGAACTCTCTTCATAAGAAATTTATTAGTGTTGAAAGAGAAACATCTAAGCCCTATAAAAATAATATTATATTATTTTATATTACCAGCTAAACTCTTTTTTTTTTCAACTAGGTTAATTTAGAGCAATGTTAGAAGCAGTCTGACTTGAGCTATTCACAGCCCATTGATGTCCGTACTCCAAAAAATATTCACAGTTCGAGCTTGCAGTCCCCCGTCCTCGCGGCCTCCATTCCCAATCTGCACCTCGGTTTAAATTCCACCATCGACGTGCACATGTCCTTCCATTGGTAAGGCGTCAGAAGCCAGCGGAGGAGGAGGGAGGAGGTTGAATCGCCGATTATGTATTCACCGATCTCCGGTCCTTCTTTTGGCTCCACAATTCGGACCCTTCCGTTCAATCTGATCCCCATGTCAATCTGATTTTTAGTATTTTTTTTTATTTCCAGCACATATTTATATGCTTATAAATTCGTAAATTAAACACCGAATTTCCTTGCCGAGCTCCGCTAATACGTCAAGGAGGACAAGATCGGGAGGTATCAGGGTGCGATTATATTTAGTAAAAATGAGAGGTTTTAGGTATTTATTTGGTTGTGAATTGTCAAATTCGAAGAGCTTATAGCATTGTTCTTAATTTACTACACCTCGCTCTATAGAAGGACTTTTGGGATTCTAGTTTTGTTATGAGTGTTTTTCCCAAACTAATTTTTACTGATTCAATCGTGTATATATATATTTATATATAATGCACGGACACAACAATAGGAGATTGGATACGATACAATAAAGATATGAGAATGTTATTGGTACCTCATATATTACTATTCATATTCAATAATTACAGCTATGCTATCAATTTATATGTCTTGAATCTTAATATTTATACCTCACCATCCTTTCATACCAAAACAAGGCGAGCACATCTTCCCCGCCACTCCTGACCGGAATAGCAGCCGGCGAGGTGTCGTTGGCCATTGAAAGCGTTTGTGAGCCTCCAGGCCTGCAGTGCAGGCCCGAGATTTCTTCGACCGCCTCCCGGATGACATCATCCTGCTCATCATTCTCTCCAAGATCTCCGCATCCGCCGGCAACCCTTCGGATATTTTTATCAACATCCTACTCAAGGGAGTATTAATCGAGCTCTGTTTCTTCTATATAACGAAAATAGAAAGTTAGATTGTTTTTTTTTTTTCATTTATCAGACGCAGGAGAATGAACTGCTTGACAACTTCTCCAGAAGGGGACCGGCCGGATTGAGGGCCCGGAGGCCGGAGGGAAGGAAGATCATGGAATGAGGATGTTCTCGCACTTCGGTTGAAGTCAGCCTGACGTGGGGTACAAACATTAAGATTTAGAAAAATATAAATTAATAAAGTAGTTGTAATTATTGGGTATGAATAGTCATATATGAGGTACCAACACCACCCTAAAGATATGATTCACGATTTCTAAAAAACCAACCCTAAAGATATAATTTTTGTAAATGTTTAACAATATAAACATAAATATTAATTAATACTTGTTGCGGGTCGCTTAGGGCTCTTGGTAGACCGGTCGAATTGAACCACCTTAGCTCGGGAGCGAACTAAGCGCGCAAACAGTCACAGAGAAATTCGTTGAGTACACCGGGACGTTTTAACGTGGAAAAACCCGAAAAGGGTAAAAAAAAACACACGGCCGGGGCTGTGCCGACCAAACTTCACTATCTTCTAAAAGGTTGCAATCCGGTGTTTAGAATTCGAGCGCGACAGGCCGCCGCTCGTTACAATAATAAAGAGAGAGAGAGAGAGAGAACGTTCCGAGGGTGACAGGCCACCTCTCGGAAAAAACTAAGTCTTTTTCTTCTGAGAGCGGTAGAGAACGAAAGTGAGAATGCATTGTCCGCTTTCGTGAAGACGAAAGTGAGAATGACTTATCCGCTTTCGTGAAGACGAAAGTGAGACTACCGAGTCACCTTTCGGGACGAAGGAAAACTTCAAGTCCACGAAGGAGATCTTCAAGCGCCGAAGGAGAAATCCGTGGAAATTTTCAAGGAGCTCTTTTTGGTCATCCAGGCGGGATCCTCTCAAATGAAGCCTAGGGGGTCCTTTTATAACTGGCCGGGGGTAGCCCGGTAATTTTGCCGTTGTAACCACCATAACCACCTGGGAGGACGAATCATATTTTCCGGTTCAGAGCCCACGGATCACCATTTTTCGTAAATGACCATCCTGCCCTTCGAGGAAAGGCGACAAGCTGTTCCTGAAAAGTGAGAAACTGAAAAGACAAAAAGTGAGCGAGCCGAGTCGAAAAAGTGAGCGAGTCGGAAATGTGAGAACGCTCCGAGCGGAGCCCGGAGCCCGAAAAGCAGGCGGCGAGCCGGAAGAGGGGGGACTCACCCCAACCTTGCTTCGGAGGAGGGCGGTTCGACCGCCCCTAAAGGTGGGTGTGGCGCGGCCGCGCCCGAGGGAGGGGGGGGACCCCTCTTGGCCGCACCCCAAGGGGGTGCGGCTTGGCCGCACCTCAAAGGGGGGTGCGGCTTGGCCGCACCACAAAGGGGGGTGCGGCTTGGCCGCACCCCGCATGGGGTGCGGCTTGGCCGCACTACAAAGGGGGGTGCGGCTTGGCCGCACCCCTCATGGGGTGCGGTTTGGCCACTCCCCCCACCATAAGGGGTGCGGCTATTCGCACCCCACTAGTGGGGTGCTAACCGCACCCCAGTAGCGGGGTTCGGTCATTGGGGGGCGCGACGCGCGTGCGTGCTTGCGTGTTGGCGGTGAAAATGGCGGGCCCGACCTCCTCAACCCGGGCGATCATGCCTTGACCGTTGACCCTACCTCCTCTTAGTGGATTTTTCCTAGACGCACCCCAAGGCCTCTACGGATATATAACATAAGCCCCACAATCCTTCGGAGTCCGAATTTCGCCGTGGAGGAGTTCGGAGGTTTTGATTTTTCTGCGGCAGTTTGATCATTGTTATCTTCGTGGCGTGCTGGGGATCGTTGCTCGGCCTTTGTTGTGAGCGAAACTTTTATCTTGCCTTGATAGGTTGCAGGTGTTCTGTCCAGCGGTTGTGTTGGAGGTTGCGGTGAGCCTGCTGTTTTAGAGTCGGTACCTGAGTAGCTTGATGGTCTTCCAAAAGATGTTAGATAAGTTTGCGTGAGTCTGGGCTTACCGCTTTTCATAAATTTGCGCAAGTCTGTGCTCGCGGCTTTTATATAATAAATTTAGCCGGTGAATAGCGGGTGTATTCAAACCGTAGGCGAACGTAAGAGGGGCAGACCCTTACGACGTCGGGACTCTACGGCGGAGGAGAAGGGCGAACCTTCAATCGACGGCGGTGCGAAGTCCCCGGGGCGGGGCCCCGAGATAGCCGGTGAATAGCTGGTGTATTCAAACCGGGGGCGAACGTAAGGGGGGCATGCCCCTACGACGTCGAGACTCTACGACGGAGGAGAAGGGCGAATCTTCAATCGACGGCGGTGCGAAGTCCCTATGGCAGGGCCCCAACATGGCCGGTGAATAGCTGATGTATTTAAATCGGGGGCGAACGTAAGGGGGGCAGGCCCCTACGACGCCGAGACTCTACGGCGGAAGGAGAAGGGCGAACCTTCAATCGACGGCGGTGCGAAGTCCCTAGGGCAGGGTCCTAACATAAAGATTTTTTCGTAATTGGATATAGGTGTCAAAGAACATTCTTTATAGAAGAAAATTGTTTTGCGCGTAGTTTTTGTAATACAAGATAAGTTCGCACGAGTCTGAGCTCGCGGCTTAGTACATAATAGGTAATATAAGATAAGTTTGCACGAGTCTGAGCTCGCGGCTTAGTACATAATAGGTAATATAAGATAAGTTTGCACGAGTCTGAGCTCGCGGCTTAGTACGTAATAAGTAATATAAAATAAGTTTGCACGAGTCTGCGCTCGCGGCTTTTCGTGTGATAGAAGACTTTTTATTACTGGTAAAAGCGGCGCAGGTTCTGGGCGTTCCAGGTGCGTGGTAGAGTCTTTCCTTCTGCTGTTCTGAGCCTGTATGTTCCGGGCTTTACGACCGTAGTGACAACATATGGGCCTTCCCATGTTGGTGAGAGCTTATCTCCTTGGGGTCTTTGCCGGCTGCCTCGATGCTGCGTAAGACGAGATCTCCCACGTTGATTGGCCTGGGCTTCACCCTCCTGTCATAGATTCGGGCTACACGCCTTTGGTAGGAT
Organism: Dactylorhiza incarnata; assembly: GCA_033032865.1. Taxonomy (NCBI): domain Eukaryota; kingdom Viridiplantae; phylum Streptophyta; class Magnoliopsida; order Asparagales; family Orchidaceae; genus Dactylorhiza; species Dactylorhiza incarnata. Next base: position 3,851,222 of record JAWHQI010000208.1, read on the forward strand.
GCGGCACATTGGGCGGCGTCGTCCCGGACTTCGGGGATTAGGTCGAGATTTTCCCGAAGCAGGCCGTTATTCTTGCTGGGATCGAAGGTTAATACTCGAGTGCTCAGAACGCCGATGTCGATGGGGATGACAGCTTCTGTACCGTAACCGAGGTTATATGGCGTCTACCCTGTAGGAGTCCTCTCTGTTGTTCGGTATGCCCATAGTACGTTTGGGAGTGCGTCCACCCATTGTCCCCCAGCTTCTTCCAGGCGCGTCTTCAACCCTTTGAGGATGGTGCGGTTCGTGACTTCTACTTGCCCGTTGGTTTGCGGATGTGCTACAGCAGTATGACAAAGGTTGACCTTCAGGTCCTCGCACATCTTGGTGAAGGACTTCCCGGTGAATTGGGTGTCGTTGTCGGCAATGATTGTTGCTGGGATACCGAAGCGGCAGACGATGTTCTTCCAGACAAATTGTTTAGCGTTCTCTTCTGTGATTTTGGCTAGGGGCTCCGCTTCTACCCACTTGGTGAAGTAGTCGATGGATAGGATGATGAACTTCCTCTGCCCGGATGCTGGAGGTAGGGGGCCGAGGAGGTCGATTCCCCATTGCGCGAATGGCCACGAACTTTGGAGTGTGGAGAGCGCGACTGGGGGCTGATGAGGTACGTTGGCGTGCAGCTGACAACTCCTGCACTTTTGGACTAGCTTGACTGCGTCCCTCTTCATTGTTGGCCAATAGAAGCCTTGGCGTAGTATTTTTTGTGTCAACGCCTTCCCTCCTAGGTGCTCTCCGCAGACTCCCCCGTGCACTTCTCTGAGGGCGTAGTCTGCCTCGCCTGCCGGTAAGCACTTTAGGTATGGCCCCGAGAACGCCCGCTTGTAAAGCTCCCCATCTACAATAGTGAATGATTCCGCCCACATCCGTAATCTTCGCACTTCTAAGCGATCTTCAGGGAGGTGTCCGTGCTCGAGGTAAGCTCGTAATGGGGTCATCCAGGATGACTCTTCCTGGTGGATGGTTGTGATCTCCCACGGCCCTTGAATACTTGGAACTACGATCTCTTCGATTCGGCGTCTTCGAGACTGGTAGCTGGAGGGTGAAGTGGCGAGCTTGGATAGGGCATCTGCCCTGGAATTCTACTATCGGGGGATGTGTAGAATTTGATATGACGAGATCTTCTGAAGGAGTCATTTCGCGAACGCGAGGTATTTCGCCATCTGGTCGCTCGTAGTCTCCTTCGACTTGCGAGACTACGAGTTGAGAATATGTGTAAATTGTAAGGTTCTCTGCTTTGTAATCGATGGCGAGCCGGAGACCGGCGATCAGCGCCTCGTACTCTGCAATGTTATTTGTTGCGGGGAATTTCAACCGGAGATCGTAATCCAAGGTGATCTCATCGGGGCTTATGAGGAGCAATCCTGCTCCGGCCCCTTCAGCTCCTGAGGCACCGTCGACATAGAGGGTCCAGCGGGGGCTAGTGACGTCTTCGACAAGAGTTGTTTCTGGTGGGATAGTGTACTCTACAACAAAGTTGGCGAGTACTTGCGACTTGATGTCAGGTCGAGGCAGGAATTGGATGTCAAACTCGCCGAGTTCTACGGCCCACTTCACTAGTCTTCCTGAGACTTCTGGTTTCTGGAGGATTGCTCGCAGTGGGAGTTGTGTCAACACTTTTACTGTATGAGCCTGGAAGTAGGGCCGAAGCTTCCTCGCCGAAAAGACAAGGGCCAAGGCTGTCTTGTCCGCTGCTGGATATCTGGTTTCGGTGTCGGAGAGGACTTTGCTGAGGTAGTAGATTGGTCGTTGCACCCCTCCTTCATCTTTCACGAGCACTGAGCTAAGAGCCGTAGGCGACACTGCCAGATATAAAAATAGAGTTTCTTCGGGGGTGGGCTTTGACAGAAGCGGTGGCGAAGCCAGGTATTGTTTGAGAAGTTCGAATGCCACCTGACACTCGTCAGTCCACTGGAAGCCGTAGTGGCACGCTCCCCGGAGGATTTTGAAGAAGGGGAGGTACTTGTCTCCCGTTCGTGACAAGAAACGGGATAGCGCGGCGATCCTCCCGTTCAGGCGTTGCACTTCCTTAATTGAGCGAGGTGTCGACATATCCTCCAACGCCTTGATCTTCTCGGGGTTGGCCTCAATCCCCCGATGGGTTACCATGAAACCTAAGAACTTTCTCGCCGTCACACCAAACGCGCACTTGCTGGGATTGAGCCGCATCTGGAAGCGACGGAGAAGTTGAAAGCACTTTCCCAAGTCTTTAGTGGTCGCAACGGTTGACACTCTTTACTAGCATGTCGTCCACGTAAACCTCCATCGTTTCGCCGATGAGGTTCTTAAAGACCTTGTTCATTAGCCTTTGATAGGTGGCTCCGGCATTTTTAAGGTCGAAAGGCATCACTTTGTAGCAGTAGACTCCTCTGTCGGTGCGAAAGGCAGTATGCTCCTCGTCCGCGGGGTTCATCCTTATCTGGTTGTAACCTGAATAAGCATCCATGAAGCTGAGTAGCTGGTGGCCGACTGTCGCGTCGACGAGCTGGTCAATCCTCGGGAGTGGGAAGCTGTCTTTTGGGCATGCCTGGTTCAGATTGCTGTACTCAACGCACATGCGCCATTTCCCTGAGACCTTTTTTACCATGACCACGTTGGCAAGCCACGTGGGGTATTCCGCTTCGCGTATGAATCGTGCCTCCAAGAGTTTAGCTACTTCCTCCTCGATCGCCTTCAACCGTTCAGGGGCGAAGTTCCTCTTCTTTTGAATTACAGGCCTGCAGGCAGGGTTGATGTTTAAAGAGTGATAAATGACTTCAGGATCTACCCCAGGCATGTCTTCCGTGCTCCAAGCGAAGATGTCTTCGTTCTCTTGTAGGAAGGTTGTGAACTCTTCTCGTTCTTCTTGCGACAAGAGCGACCCGACCTGAACAGTCCGAGTCAGGTCTTGCTGGGAGAGCGACACTTCTACTAGTCCTTCAACGGGCGCTCCTCGCTGCAAAGTAGCTTCGTCTCACAGATCGAAGTTATTGATGTTGAGAGCGGTTGCCTTCGCTGGTTGAGCCTGCTTCAGATAGCAGTTTCTGGCTGCCTCTTGGTTTCCTCTTACGACCCCTATGCCTGCAACGGTTGGGAACTTCATGAAAGTGCACAGTTAACCTCACTAGAATTCTCTAGAGGGGGGATAGAGATTTAAAAATACTTTGTGCAATTATATATATATATATGTGTGTAATAATCACAGATTTAAGCTTCCCACACACCAACAAGAATTAAGCAAGTAAGGAAAAAAAATAGCAAGAAGAAAATCACAGCACAACACAAAAGAAATATAGTGGTTCCCCAAACTTTGGGTAGTCCACTCTTCTACCCTCTTGGTAGGAATTCACTATCTTGCACTGAGTCTTTTGATAAGGAGACTCTTAGAACCAGTCTGAGTCTTTTGACAAGGAGACTCTTAGAACCAGTACAACTGAATTTTTTGAAGAGAGATTCTAAGAACTCTTTTACACTGTTTGAAAATGAAATGAAGATAAGAAGAAGTAGTAGAAGAAGTAATTTAAAACAAGAAAGAATCTTCTTCCTAGCAAGAAGATTAGAAGCACAAGAATAGTGAATGTAATCTCTCTTCTATAGTGAGAAGGAGATTGTAAGCTTTTCTCTCTTTCGTGAGAGCTTTCAAAATTTGCAGCAGAATGGCTTCAGAATGAGGAGAAGATGAAGGCTTTTTCTTTGCTGCAGCACACTATCTCTTTTCTCAGCTTTCTCACTCTTCACTTGGGAGCTCTTCCTCTTTTTCAAATATATATATTGGATCACTAGTTGTTATTCTCTGTCGACTTCCTTCTTATTTATAGCTCTGTTTGAAAGATATTGCTAAAGAAGAATAATCAATTAGCAGACAGAGAATTAGAAAGAGATAAAAGTTTCCATACTAATTTTATCTGTAGAAAGAAAGAGTTTATTCTGATTTTAAATAATATCTAAATAAACATTAATCAAATTAGCCAAGAATCAATTAGAAGGAAAGACAGATTCAGAACGGCTATAAAAGAATAAAATCATTCCATAAAATTCAGATCTTTAGAAAGAAGGAAAGAGATCTAGCGTGAATTTGAATTTGACATAAAAATTACGTGCGTCGATTACTATTAGACGTAAGCGTCGAGTTCATCCTGGCTGGACGTTGAGAGGAGAATAAGGAAGGTGCGTCGACTAAGGTGCGTCGACTTTATTAAATGCGTCGACTAGAAGTCAGAGTTACGTCGACAAAGATTACGTCGAATTCTTCTTAGAGTTACTTCGACTCATTCTGAGAGAAACGTCGACTACATTTCGACATTGCGTCGAATACTATTCGACGCATATTTACTTAGACTAATTTTTCATTCTTAGAAATTATATTCTTCTCAATTCTAGGGGTTAAGATAAATCATTTCCCCAACAATCTTCCCCTATTTGTCTTAACCCTATTTAGAGAGAAATTGTATCAGCTTTATATAGAGAAGAAATATGCTAAATAATCAGAAGAAGGGAGAAATCATATAAACAGACTTCATAATAAGTATTTAAGCATATAAAGAAAGAAATATAGATTGTATCAATATTGTTCAACACATCATTCAGGAGGGGTAGGAGGAGTTTTTCTTTTCCTAGTGAATACTACTGTTTTTGGAGAGATGGGTTGCTCCTTCTCAGTAGCAGGTAGTTCACTCAGCTCCCTTTGAGTCACAGCATGTTGCTCCCCCTGGGATGGAACTTTCTTTGAGCCTTCTACTTATTCTTCAGTTTCTTTCTCATCTCCAGTTTCAGGTATAACAACATCTGGCTCCCCCTGAGCTTCAACTTCCTCTTCAGCTTCATTCTCTGCTCTACTTGCCTCCCCTTGCAATAAATCCACTTGTTGTGCAGCTTCTCTTGCTATAATCAGTACATCTGATATCTGCTCTTCAGTATGTAGCTTTGGTACTACTTCACTCCCAATGGTCTTGTCAGATTTTGAAGAATGAGGGGTTTTGTGAGAGGGAGTTTTGTGGCTGGAGAGTTGTTCTTCATCTAACTTCTCCCCCTTCTTGACCTTCTTAGCCAAGGAGGTTAAGAAAGACTTGGTCACCCTAGATGAAGAGATAGAGGATTTCAGACTTTGCACGTACAGAGGCATTGACCCCATCTATTTGGGTTTGCATGTGCATGATGGAGGAGTGAATTTGAGAGCAGTGTCCATCCAGCATGTCCTGAAATTTTTGGGCTGCTGACTGGATACACTGGGTGATGAGGTTTTCAGTTGATGAAGATGGTTCATGTTGTGTTGGAGGAGGAGGAGACAATGGAGGAGGAGGAGATAATGGTGGAGGTGTATGTGTTGAAGGTGGAGAGAAGACTATATCATTTTGATGAGGAGGAGGTGGAGGAGTAGAAGAGGGTTGAGCAGGTGATTGAGTTGGTATTTGTGAAGGTGTGGATGATGGTGGTACAGAAGAGATGTCTGTATGAGGAAGAGGAGGATGTGAAGATGGATGAGCAGGAGAGTTGGGAGGAGATGGAGTCCTTTCAGGAATGGCACCAGGCTTGGGTATTTGTCTGGTCCATTTTGAGAAGAGAGCAACGGACATCCTTTTGCCAGGAGTGATGGGAATTCCTTTTGACCTGCATAGGTCAGGGAAGGAGTGGAAGAGGACTTGACTCATAATGTTCATATAGGCATTCTCTTTGTGAGAATATTTGTAGCCTATCATTTTGAGTACGCAACTGCCCCAGTCTACTTTCTTCTTCAGCACAAGGGCCCCCATGAGATTCAGTTGCTGCCTGGGCACTGCATCATGGGCAGAGATCTTACATAGTAGTATCTTTCCTACTATGTCTGCCAATAGTCTGTATTCATCAGAGAAGTCTATTTTCTTTAGGTGGATTGGTCTATCTTTGGAGAACTTCATTGTGATTAATAAATTCTTGATTTCATCAGGGGTGAGTTCCATAGGTTCATCACCTGATAAGGGAATGATAAAGGAGATCTATTTAGTTACTCTTTAGGAAATAATTTGATTTCCCTATTTGATGTGAACAAGAATACTATTGGAATGTACCTGATGAAAGATCAAAGGTGTTCCTAATGTGTTCAGCAGAGATTGAGACAGGTGTCTCATATATTGTTCCAGTGATTTCTCCTTGTTCAGATATCTGGACATGATCCATTAGCTCTGTGAGTTCTGTCTCCAGGAGCTTGCATCTTGTGGAGATGAGCTTATCTAGGCCAGCTTCAGTGAATAGAGCTATGATGCTCTTATAATTTTCGACGGCGGCCTGAAAGGATTCGAGGTCAATGTCGAAACCAGAATTTATCTTGGGAGCCATTTTAGGTTTAGTGAAAGAGAGGAAGAGATGGCTGGACTGAGAGGTAAGAAGGATGAAAGATGTAGAGTGCGAGAGGATTTCTAACTGAATAGTTTATTTAAGTCAGGTGAAACGTCGAAACGAGACACAATTCGAGGCTTATTCGGTACTACAGTAGATGTGATTGAAAAAAATTTAGTGTTGCCGCTCTTTTTCATGAAGTCGACGTTACGTCGAGTGAAATTCGACATAAGCATCGATATAGTTTGAGTTGAGAAGATAGGGTCTCCTATCGACGTATGCGTCGATTTAAGAAATCGACGCGACTTTTACTTTGTCTTGAAGATTCCAGGTTTTTCTTGAGGGATTCTTTCTTCCTAATCCTAAAGTTTTCTAAGTTACCCTAGGACTAATTTTATGAGCAATTTGATTGATTATGCCAACACTGTTTGACAGTGTGGCCAATTTTAATGCAAATATAGCACCTAATTTTCTTTTGACTAAGGAAATTTGAGTTTAGGGAGGAATAGGGATGATGATTAGGATAGGAATTTTGGTTAGGATAGAAGTTTTGATTAGGATAAAAATTTTGATCAGGATAGAAATTTTGATCAGGATGAATGGGTCCTGAATGGGGTTTAAGATAGAAAGATTTTGAAGAATAGACATGTCCTGTAATTATGTTGCTCTGAGTTTTTATGCGTCGATATCTATTCGACGTATGTTGATAGTTGCGTCGATTTATATTCGGCGCTTTCTCCAGATTGTGTTGAACTAAAATCGTCGCATGTAAGAAGTTGCGTCGATTGGAAGTTGATGCGCAAATCTTAGCACACCGCTATAGGCGGTAGTAAGACTGCGGCACGAAACGGCAGTGTACCGATCGTTCAAGTAATATAAAACGAGGAGTAATCCCCGAGTATCGAATCTCGAAGGAACACAGTAAGGTGGAATTCACTATTGAGGCAGGACTTGAGATTGAAGTCCTTTAAGTCGGATGGATGCGGAAACGGGGGTTTTGGATTGTGGAAAATAAAGAGAAAATGCTATGACTACTCCTATGCAATGCCGCTATGCAATGCTTCGCTTGGCGGGATGGAATCTACGTAGGCCTTGAGCGCGCTACTTCGTAAGGGCGGATGGACGAGTAGGCAAGCGGAATCGAACTATGCAGGCCTTGAGCGCGCTGCTTCGTAGGGCGAGTGGATTACACGGGCCGCTATGCCACGCTTCGCTAGCCGGATGGACGAGTAGGCATACGGAGTCAAACTGTGCAGACCTTGAGCGCACTGCTTCGTTAGGCGAATGGATTACACGGGCCGTTAGCACCACTTAGCTTGGCGGATGGACGAGTAGTCTTACGGAATGAGGGTCGCAAGCACCTCTTCGACAAGCACGCCACTAGCAATTGCTAGTGCGGCACCGAACACGAAGGCGGAATGGAAATTAGATGGGGGCGCACCTCATAAACACATATGAATAATATAATCTCAAATAAATGAAATAGACATTACATAACAAGATTCATTGTGCACATCATCAAAATATAGAAGAGTCTAACCTAAACAATCATCAACATAAAGAAGGAAAAAGAGGGTAAAGGAGTCGACCACATCCGAAGCCTTGCCGAAGATTCACAGTTGGAATCGCTGGGTTGTCAATCCGCGTCCAAGCTCGGTCTTCAACTGCGTCCGAGGTAGAGGAGGGATGTCACTTCCTCCCAATGGCTCGTCTTCTTCGTGTCACGATCCAATCTACTCCGATACACGATCTCCTTATTCGACGTTGGCGATCTTTGGGCTAGAAACCTCTCCTTGAAGCTCTTGGATGATGGAGGAGGCCTAGGGGGGCGGAGAACCTGCGGAGGGGGCGAAAATGGCGGAGCTGGGCGGAAGAAATCGGAGGATACGACCTAATTCGCGAGCAGGAGTATTTATAGGCGCTGGAATAAACAGTGCGCACGGTCATTGGCGCACAACCAGTGGTCGTGCGCGCTGGAATCCTGTGATCGTGCGCCTGCCTGGGTGGAGCCTGCAATGCAAGAAATTTATAAAATACCATGCTCACACGACCAGTGGCGCACGACCGGTGGTCGTGCGCACTATCGTAGGTGGTCGTGCGCACTATCGTAGGTGGTCGTGCGCACTGGTCGAAACAGAACTCATGAAATTGATGTTAAGTGCGCACGAACAGTGGCGCACGACTGGTGGTCGTGCGCACTATCGTAGGTGGTAGTGCGCACTGTCCGAGACAGAACTCAGAAAAAAGGGTTAAGTGCACACGATCAGCGACGCACGACCAGTGATCGTGCGCAATTGAACCAGTGATCGTGCGCAGTGTTCCTGTACAGAATTTTACCAGGAACACCTGCACGACTCCTGTTTCACAGAAATGCTAATCAGGCCACTGAAAGTGGCATTCAACAAAATGATAAGGCTATCAAAAGGGAATAAGCATAAAACACACCAAATTAGGCCAAGAAGTGCACCTAGCATAGAAAGACAAATATGAGCTGAAACAGGGCTAAAGTGCAGTGAAACGACTAGAAAACCGGCCTAGATGAGTCCAAATATGTGTATATATTTGGGACTCATCACACCCCCAGACTTAACTGTTTGTGCATCCCGAGAAAACAAATCCGGCGGAGTAGGGAAAATGGTGGTTAGCGTAGAGAATTGCAAATAAAGAGTCAGATGCGAAGTATCATACCCATGCAAATAGAAATTCTGTAAAAGAAGATTCTAGCTATACTAATTAATTTACAAAAGTATACATGCGTAAATAGAGATTTATTTGTACTCAGATGGTGAATCATGAAGAATTTGTGCGGTCGTGCCCGATGTGAAAGTAAACAAGCCACTAAGGAGGGTGTTGCTAAAGACCGGAATTCCGGAATAACTCCGCTGAAATCCATCAACGACGAGAACCATAAGCTTGCCCGGTTACACTCTCTCCACGGCACTAGCAAACTCAAGAGTTAAATCAATAGGACTTCGGGTTATAATTGGGCTTAGGTTACGGTATGATATTCAATGATAAACGAAACGGCTACGCAACCCAAATGAGCAACATCGAAATGCTTACCCTGAACAAGCCCAAAACAGCGCTAGTGTACCACACCCTCAGACTTAGCTTGAAAAACGGGTGTGTACACAGCCTACTCCAAACAAATACCAACTAAATTTTTCTATTACGCCCAAGGGGATTTCTTGTCATTTTTATTCTTTACAGATTTTTTCTTTTAACTTCATTTTTTTTTCATTTATCCCCCGGTTGGTTTACAACAATATGTTCAGCACACCATACACTTTTTCTTCACATCACAAAAATTTCCATACATCACATCCAAATATGAAAGGTAATTTCAGTTAACTCACTACTTGGCTGCGATAATAGGATAAGCTTCAGGCTTTGGTGATTTAAAAGAAGAGCTGAAACAAAAGAAGGGTAGGCACAAACTTGGCTTGCAAAGGTGAACACATAGGTCATGGAAAACAAGGCTCAAACTAGCCAAAAATGGCCTACATCACATTTAACAAAATGAGTTGCTCTCGCCCATGCTTCAAGAGTCGCTTGGGGCAAGTTCTTAGCCCACGAGAAAGGTAAACCTTCCTTCCGACTCGAGCAACACACAACTAGCGCTTGCTTACACACAACACCGTGCTACCGCAAATTTCGGTTACATTCACCAAATGAGTAACATAAATCAAAAACTACGCAAGAACACTAATTGTAAATTAAAAGTATAGAGACAATCTAATTCTACTCAAATTTCTATGCAAGCAAGGAATATGCGACTAGAGCACTACAAGAGTCAACATCGCACTCCGATTTGCAATTCCTAAGCTAACATCCTATTTCACATTCCAAACCAAGATAAGTGTGAACGGAAGCACACAAATAAGTGAGTGCGCGCTAAAGTGGGTGCAGTGGTGTGCGGAGAAAGTAAATAAATCATAAAACTGAAAATAAAATACTTCTAGCATGCTAAGCACTAGTGCACGTGCAGTGAACACTCGGTACACTCTCCCCCAGACTTGAATTGGACAATCACATGAATTATGACAATGAGAATAAAGAAATGTTGAGGAAGAGGGTACCTATGCTCAGATATGAGCATACCAGAAGATTGGCGTTAATACTGCGAAGGGAATCCAAGTCCGCCACCAAAAGAAATTGTCGCACACCTGCAGGCAAAAAGGCTCCAAGCAAAAATATATAAAACTAAACTATTAACAGGTTAGCAACAAAAACTTGGGTTGTCTCCCAGCAGCGCTTTTGTTTACCGTCCTTAAGCTGGACTTAATACTTGTATTAAGCAGTTTTAATAATAGTCTAAGCATAGAGCAAAAGATGGTAAATCCTAAATATTACATGCCTCAAAATGATCAACTATAAGTTGATTTAAAATAGTAACTAAGAATAAAAGAGATGGGCCCGAAGACCCAGCAACAACAGTCAAGAGGATCAGGAGCTTTCCATCTCCATATTTCGTCCTTCTTCATCCTCTTCCTCTCCTCCAACCTGCGGTCATGGATGAAGTAACACTTTCCTCCCTGCACCCAGTCTTTCAAGGAAAAAGCAGACAATGATGATGAAGTGGAATAGACGATTGAATTCATCATTGCCAACTGCTTTCCCAGCCAAGACTGCCTCTCAAAATTACCCAAGAATGGGTCTATAAATTCAAGCATCTGCAGAGGGATAAATGAAATATCAGACATTAAAGCAGGCGGGGAAGCAGGAAGGATGAACTTATCAATATCAGCATTAAAAGAAGGTTGATTAGGAAATAAAATGGACGAAGAACTAAAAGAATCAAACAACGGAGGAGTGATCCCGGTTTCACTCCTGTCAGGATCCAAGCACAGATCACTGTCGGTATCATATGAGTCGTAACGAGGGGAACCCAGGAGCTCGGGGTCCTCGGTGGTGAGCTGGATGTCCCCATCCAAGAGGTAAGTAAATACCTCCTCCTCGGAAAGAGAATCCTCCTTATCCCACCGCGGTGCGTCATCGTGTTCAAAGGTATCACACTCCCCATCAGAGAGAATGAAATCCTCATCCCACTTTGGCGCAACCTCAGGCGCCGAATAAACCACCCGCACGACATCATCAGCCGACTCACTAAATATAGAAGTAGATGAATTTTGCAAGGAATGCGGAGGAACCAGACTGCTCTCATGATCAGAAAATAAATGAGCAGTCGCCTCCGCGAAAATATCCACAGACGCCTCCCCGCAGGAAGAACCAGAATCTGCACACCATACTGGTGCATCCATGAGTTTCCAATCCTGTCCCTGTTGACCATCGAATGAGTGCACATCGTCACTCAAGGGAAGCTCATAAAAGGGGATTGAGGGACCCATGAAAGAGTTGTACGCGGCGAGAGATTCCTCAGTAATCTCCAAGGGCAAAGATCGAGCATGATGTGCGATGTTAGTGTAGGGGCCAGGCAACACTCTGGTGGGCCTGTCCGCAGTAGTCTCCCGTAAACGGGGGGATGCTGCGTACACGTCCTCAGAGGGGGAAGGATCGCACAGACGAGGGCAATCCTTCACCATATGGCCTACACCTTGACATAGCAAGCACCTAATACAATGCTCATCGTTTAAAGCAGTCATGGCGTCGATGTATCGACGCAAAGTGTCATAAAGACAACACTCGGCTTCAGAATACATCACAGAAATATGTGGATAAACAGAAAATAAAGATTCTTTGCAAAATAATACTACACACACAAAATAAATCTGGAAAACCTGCTTTAGAAAAGTTAAAACTAGAAAAAAAATAACAGAGCACAGAAAATTAAGAGGCTAAAAATTTTTTTTTTAAGATAAAAACAAAGTAGAAAAATGGATATACAAGCGAAAAAGAACTACAATCTCTCGTCTACCTCTCAAGAAACTCACACGACCGTGTTCCCCGGCAACGGCGCAAAAAACTTGATGCGCAAATCTTAGCACACCGCTATAGGCGGTAGTAAGACTGCGGCACGAAACGGCAGTGTATCGATCGTTAAAGTAATATAAAACGAGGAGTAATCCCCAAGTATCGAATCTCGAAGGAACACAGTAAGGTGGAATTCACTATTGAGGCAGGACTTGAGATTGAAGTCCTTTAAGTCGGATGGATGCGGAAATGGGGGTTTTGGATTGTGGAAAATAAAGAGAAAATGCTATGACTACTCCTATGCAATGCCGCTATGCAATGCTTCGCTTGGCGGGATGGAATCTACGTAGGCCTTGAGCGCGCTACTTCGTAAGGGCGGATGGACGAGTAGGCAAGCGGAATCGAACTATGCAGGCCTTGAGCGCGCTGCTTCGTAGGGCGAGTGGATTACACGGGCCGCTATGCCACGCTTCGCTAGGCGGATGGACGAGTAGGCATACGGAGTCGAACTGTGCAGGCCTTGAGCGCACTGCTTCGTTAGGCGAATGGATTACACGGGCCGTTAGCACCGCTTAGCTTGGCGGATGAACGAGTAGTCTTACGGAATGAGGGTCGCAAGCACCTCTTCGACAAGCACGCCACTAGCAATTGCTAGTGCGGCACCGAACACGAAGGCGGAATGGAAATTAGATGGGGGCGCACCTCATAAACACATATGAATAATATAATCTCAAATAAATGAAATAGACATTACATAACAAGATTCATTGTGCACATCATCAAAATATAGAAGAGTCTAACCTAAACAATCATCAACATAAAGAAGGAAAAAGAGGGTAAAGGAGTCGACCACATCCGAAGCCTTGCCGAAGATTCACGGTTGGAATCGCTGGGTTGTCAATCCGCGTCCAAGCTCGGTCTTCAACTGCGTCCGAGGTAGAGGAGGGCTGTCACTTCCTCCCAATGGCTCGTCTTCTTCGTGTCACGATCCAATCTACTCCGATACACGATCTCCTTGTTCGACGTTGGCGATCTTTGGGCTAGAAACCTCTCCTTGAAGCTCTTGGATGATGGAGGAGGCCTAGGGGGGCGGAGAACCTGCGGAGGGGGCGAAAACGGCGGAGCTGGGCGGAAGAAAATCGGAGGATACGACCTAATTCGCGAGCAGGAGTATTTATAGGCGCTGGAATAAACAGTGCGCACGGTCATTGGCGCACGACCAGTGGTCGTGCGCGCTGGAATCCTGTGATCGTGCGCCTGCCTGGGTGGAGCCTGCAATGCAAGAAATTTATAAAATACCATGCTCACACGACCAGTGGCGCACGACCGGTGGTCGTGCGCACTATCGTAGGTGGTCGTGTGCACTGGTCGAAACAGAACTCATGAAATTGATGTTAAGTGCGCACGAACAGTGGCGCACGACTGGTGGTCGTGCGCACTATCGTAGGTGGTCGTGCGCACTATCGTAGGTGGTCGTGCGCACTGTCCGAGACAGAACTCAGAAAAAAGGGTTAAGTGCACACGATCAGCGGCGCACGACCAGTGATCGTGCGCAATTGAACCAGTGATCGTGCGCAGTGTTCCTGTACAGAATTTTACCAGGAACACCTGCACGACTCCTGTTTCACAGAAATGCTAATCAGGCCACTGAAAGTGGCACTCAACAAAATGATAAGGCTATCAAAAGGGAATAAGCATAAAACACACCAAATTAGGCCAAGAAGTGCACCTAGCATAGAAAGACAAATATGAGCTGAAACAGGGCTAAAGTGCAGTGAAACGACTAGAAAACCGGCCTAGATGAGTCCAAATATGTGTATATATTTGGGACTCATCAGAAGTCGATGTACTTTTATTCAAGCGTCGAGTTGAGGTCGAAGCATCTGAGAGATTGCGTCGAGTAGAATTCGACGCACTATCATTCATGCGTCGATATGAAGTCGACGCAATTGTGTTTTCACAAATTTTATTTTTCCCTTTTTCTGATTTTATTTCTTTATGAGTTGTTTCTTTTGGCTTAGTTGCCTTCTTAGAAGTAGTTTGAGAGTCTTCATCTGTATAGTATGATGTTTCATCAAAGTGGTTTATCTCATTGAGGGAGTCTTCTTCCTTATTTTGTTAGTCTTCTTCTTGGTTTATTGATTTAGTGGGTTTAGTGAATTTAACAGGGCTCATCCAAGCAGGTTTGTTGGATGGAATTAGACTAGCTGAGGGATCAGCTCCTAGCCCAAGATTTTTATGTCTTATTGTTTGTTTTTCTGTGATTTCTTTAAGTGTTTGGCTTCTCATTTTTATTGATTCTTCAAAAACTTTTGCTTGGGATACTTTATTCTTAAGGAGCTGGTTTTCTATTTTTGCCCTCTCTATTTCTTTTTCTCTGATGTTAGCCCTTAACTCATAATTTTTAGAACAAGTATCATCTATATTTCTCTGGTTTTTAATGACATTAATTTGTTCTTTTAGATTCTTAATTTCTTGTTTAGCTTTTAGTTGATCTAAACATAATCCTTTAAAATCATTTTTGAAATCATCACACAGAAAATCTATGTCATCAAAAATGCTTACCTCATCCTTATCCTCAGATTCCTCTATGAGAATAGGGCTATTTTCTTTATCATCTTCAGAAGAGATGCTCCCTTCTGATTCTGTCTCACTCCATGATTTAGCACTATGTTCTTCCTTTGAGCTTTCAAGAGCCATTAAGCATAGATCTTCTTGCTTAGACTCTTCATTGCCACTTTTGGATGAGGTGATGTCCTCAGAATTTGTTTCACTCCAAGCTTCTACAATGAAGCATTTTTCTTTCTTCTTCTTCTTTTTCTTGAGATCTTTCTTTTTCAGATCTTTCTTTTTCTCAGTATTTTCTGGACATTCTGGTGCAATGTGTCCAGTTTTCCTGCAGGAATAACAAATAATTTCTTTAGTAGGAGTTTTATCATACATTGGTTTTGATTCTCTCTTCTAGACCCATCTGTCCTGACCCATTTCTTGAATCTTCTGGCCAGGAGGCTGAATAATTCTTCTTCAGTGACAGGGGTCTCTTCTTCTGTTGCTTTCAAAGCAATGTTTCTATCATTTGAGGAGGTTGGAGTGCTTCCTCTTCTTTCCTTCTCTTCTCTGGTTTTCAGCAGTTGCTCATAGGATTTGAGTTTTCCTAAGAGGGCATCTGTTGAGATTTTCTTTTGTCCTCTTGTATCTCTTATTGCCCATATTCTTGAGTCTCATGAACTTAGGAGACTCATTATGTAACATCCCCAATCCTTCTAGACCCCAAGATGGTGTCAGGGCATGGGTGGTGTGCAGAGTGACCACTAGGGCCCTTGGGCCAAGTGGAGTGTGCTAACTGCACACCAAGGGCACAGAATCAACATAGCCCAATACCACTCCCTTAGGCCAATTGACCCTTAATTCACCAAATTGACCTCCCCCATGCCACCCTAACCACTAAGGAAGACCATTACCATGAGAATTGCACTTGGGTGGGACCCAATTGCATGAAATTGACCAAAGTCAACAATAGGTCAACTTTAACCAAACCAAGTCAATTAGGGTTCAATTGACCCTCAAATGTTCAAATTGACCTTACCACCACACTCTAAACACCTTAAGGAACCCAATGGACCAAAAAGCCCCATCATGGTGGGACCAATTGACCCCAATTGACCAAAGTCATACTTTACCCAATTTTGGTCAAATCTACACCCTTTGATTAAATTGAACCAATTGGAGCCCCACCATGGACCAACCTATGTTGGGTGATGTTAAGGGACTCATGACCCCAAGTGGGGTCAACCCACCCACCATGGTTGACCAAAGTCAACCATGGTCAACATAGCCTTTAAAGGGAATTTCAAACCTAAATTGAATGTCACCCTTAATTAACCATTATGCATGGACTAAGTCAAGCCCAATCAGCCCTGGGTCTGAACCCTAATATGGAGTTTGATTAATCAATGGAGGGGGGGACCAAAAGGTGATCAAAAAGACAAAAGCAAAAGGCATAAAGCTAAAAGCAATCACCCCCTCCTACACACTCCTTCTCCAATCAGCCTAGGGGTCTCCCCTGATTGCTGTGGGTCTGGGTTTGACCCAGATGGAAGCAAGGGACCAGCTGGTACAGGAGGGTGGCAGCAAGGGGCACAACCGAGGTGGCTCCAATTCAAAACAGCCCAAGGAGCCCTCCTCACTTCATTCCAGCCATCCCATTAGCTTCAGAGCACTGAGAGCAGTCGAGAACGACACCTGGAGCTAAGATTTTGCTGGAGAATAGAGATCGGGAGCAGGATCGCCGGAGCTGCACACTTCTATGGCAAATCGCCACCGGAGCCGCCACCACGCACCAACAACGGTTCGTTTCTCCTCCCCTCCCCTCGTGCTAGCTTCCCATCACAAATCGAGGAAGGATCGGGCTCAATTGAGCCCGGATATACCTCTGAAATCCCTGGTTTTTGGCTCGAAACGGGAAGGCTGGGATCACCGGAAACCGCCTCCTTCGGCCACCAGTCACCGACTGATGGCAGCCCTGACCACCACGAAGGTGTCGGTGGTGTTGGCCGGTGGTGGTGGTGGCTGGATCGCCGGGAATCTCGGTCGAAACATCACCCAGCGCGGTTGGATCTCAGTCGTTGGATGAAGGAGGAAGACGATGCCGTTGCCGCCGGAACTGCTGTAAGATTCGTGCGCGCCATCATTTTACCTATTTAATTAATTCAATGCTTTGTATTTTCTGCCTTAATAAACCAGTCCACTTCTATAAATAATTAGGGCCTTCTAATGGCCAAATTAGAAAAAGTGCCCAACATGAAAGTTGTAGGCCTTGGTCTTAACTTTCATTTGGCATTAAGTTTAGGTCATTTGGTGACCTACAGCTCCTTAGGGAGCTGTTTTGCTAGGACTGGTCCTACACTAGGTCAGTCCATTAGAAAATTTACCTAGGTCAAACCCTTCATCATTAGGAGCTGTGCTTTTAACCATTGCTAGGTATAACCTAGGGGCACCCCCTTCCAAAAGGGCAGCCCTTGGTGGACTATTTTACTTAGGGTTTTTGTGGTAATTATGATATTTAAATTAAGTTGATTTTTGGAGCATATGATGTCCAAATGATACCAAACTTTGGTGGATGGCTCTTTTATATGTGTGTAGTTCCTACCTAAAATTCCACTCCATTTGGAGTTGATTTGATATGGAAAGTTGGAAACCCTAATGAGGACCTTTAAGGGTCAAAGTAGGGTTTGAATCAATTTGAGGAGTTGAGTGTGTTAGCCTCCTCCCATCTTGTTGGTTATGTGGGTATAGCTATGCAAATGCTAGTGTCACACCCTAATGGTCCATTTGGAGCCATTAGGGTGGGGTGACCTAAAACCCTAAGGGTGAATCCTTAAGGGTGCAAAGTTGGGTTTGTGAAGAACTTATGATCAAATGTACTTGCCTTGGCCTAGGATTTTGTAGATAGGTATGTGGGAGTATAAAATGACTTGGCAAATTAAATGAGGAATTTTTTTAGGGGTATTTAGGTGTATTTCTTCCTAATAAATGAAAGTGCCCCTTTCCTTAATAAAATAAAATGCAAGGTCATATGAACTTGTATGACTTTGATATACTATCAGTGGGTGTGTTAGAGTGAAATAAGGTTATGGTAATTTTGTTATGATTTGTTGAAGCATTATTCTTTGTATGAGAAGCTTTAAGTGCTTGCTAGCTTTAGAGTATTTAATCCTTTTAAAATATCAAATCATAGAGCAATATTATGATACTTTGGAATCTGTCATTTTATGTCAATATGAGCCCATGATAAATGTTTGGAAGCTTGATGATTTCTATTTCTTGTACTTCATGTGGAAAGTAAAATTTACATCACTAGAGTAATTAATCTTTTTAAAATACCAAATCATAGGGCAATGTTATGATACTTTGGAATCTGTCATTCTATGTCAATATGAGCCCATGATAAATGTTTGGAAGCTTGATGATTTCTATTTCTTGTACTTCATGTGGAAAGTGAAATTTACATCACTAGTGTAATTAATCCTTTTAAAATACCAAATCATAGGGCAATGTTATTATACTCTGGAATCTGTCATTTTATGTCAATATGAGCCCATGATAAATGTTTGGAAGCTTGATGATTTCAATTTCTTGTACTTCATGTGGAAAGTAAAATTTACATCACTAGTGTAAATAATCCTTTTTAAAATATCAAATCATAGGTAAATGTTATGAAACATTGGAATCTGTCATTTTATGTTAATATGTCCCCATGACAACAGTTTGGAAGCTTGTAGATTTATATTTCTTGTACTTCATGTAGAAATTGATATTTGCCACCTTTGGATGTTTAATCATTTAAAAATATGAAATCACATGGTATTGACACAATAATTTGGCAGAGGCCTCTAGGTACCCATAGGAACACTTGGTAATTTTTGTGGAATTTTCAGAAGTGAATTACTATTTTTCCTAATTATAGTGGCATTTTGGTAATTATATAATTATGATGATATGGTAGGCCAAATAACATCCTAGGGTCATAATACTCAGTGAAACACCATGATATGGAATATTACCTTAGTGATAATTCTCATGTAGCATGATGAATCTTTTGAGGGTAGATCATGTGTAATTTGGCTTAAGGCCTTAACTACAATAAATTATAATAAATACCAAATTAATATGGAAAATTTTGGAAATTTGAACATAACTTCTTGAGGTCCGTGGGAGCCTAGGATAATTATTCCAGACCCTGGTGATGAGTTTTTAGAAGGGTTCACTTGTGGGATTGATGGATAGTTCAATTTGGTGGTCTGCGTTTAGTAAAAACAAAATTTTGAGTTTTCGATAATTCAGATCCCTAAGTAGTGTTTAGAAGTTATATCCATTCAGTAATTGAGTTATATCACACCATTATTCAAGGAGGGTCAATCCTAGGGTTGGTTGTGAGGTTGTATTAGGGTTAATGTAGAAGGAAAAGAGGTACGTCCAACACAATAGGGTCAGACGGGTCTGGAGCTAAATCACACTAAGCATATGAAATGATGAGGGTGAACCAAATGTTATCCACCAACTAAAGTAATTGTCTTGAAGAGGATCGTGGGGTTGAGTCCATTGATCTGTAGTACCGTTAGGGGCCCCTTTACGGAGTACGCCGCGGGAAGTCCAAGATTCACCCTAAATATAACACTAACTAAGGTGTAGGCAAGAGTAGCCTAAGTGGAATGCAAACTGGTATGGATCTCCTCCGGGAAGGAGATGGGTTGGATCAGCTTGTGTGTTAGTCCCTGAGCCGGAAGCTCGGGTGGACATGTTAACACCTATTACTTATTCAAATAGTGGCGAGTCTTCGGTACTAGGCTAGTCGTGTCACCGACGGTAGTACGTTGACTCAGCTGAGGGTGAGGTTTAGAGGGCCGGTAAGTTTGAGTACCGCGGTCTGGAGGACGATCCCTAATAACCCACCCCGACCTTAAAGTCTGATGGATTCCAGCAAGAGTACGCAGGAGCTCCGCTGTTGCGTTTTTAGCGTTGAGGCGTACATGAGGTCTAGGCTTGGTAGTGACTATACCCGCCTAGAATGTGGAGTGCCCGATCCACTACCACCGTGAGCCACTACGGTCGGTACCCGAAATGTTGGCTTCCTTTCAAACAAATTGGGAACTATAAAGGTCTGTGTGCATAGAGTGTGTGGGTGAGTCACATTTCATAAATTCATTTAAAACATCATAACCATAGCATAATATAACATACACATAGCATACCCTCATCATATAAATTAGTATGGGCTCTTTTATATGATGGGTTACCTGGACATCTTAACTTATATGTCGTATGGGCGTTCATATAAGTTAAGGTACGAATCTGTGATGATAGTTTAGATTTACTTACTGCACTGCATTTCCTTTCTATTTACTGCTTACTTCATTGCTTTACTTTACTGCCTTATACCTGCACTATACTGCTAGCTAGATTTTTACTGCTTTACTTATACCTGCTAGAGTAGTGCCATGTCACCACCTTCTTGTTTACCCCTTGTTTGTCCTCCGCTTCTTTCTCCCGCTCGGTGCCTAGAAGTCGTGGAGGGAGGCGAGGACAAAACGGCTTAGTCTTTATGACTAACGGTCGGTGTGACCGCAGGAGTCCGAGGAGACGGAGTTGTCCCGCGCGCAGCAGGACGAGACGGCAGGACCTGAGTAGCAGATGCAGCACACTACCACGACGCCACAGGTTGATAATTAGATAGCTAGTCTTCCACATTTTTGAGAGTTTTGATGTAGTCTTCCGCCTGTTGTAGTGAGAGGGAGATAGTACTTTATTTTGGTTATGTATCGGGCATAAGCCCCCTTTTTACTTGTACTTCTCTTTTGGACTATTATTTTCATTATATATATATATATATGATGCTGTGACATTGTGGACATGCCTTTTCTTTTGTTCTTATTTGTAGGCATATTTTACTTATAATCGTAAAGCCGGCAGGGTTGGTGCCGAGCGGTGTTAGTCGACCCGAGTGTCGGTGACACCGCAAGGCAGCGATTCTGGGCGAAGATCCACCTCAACCGTGCGATGCGGGAGAGGTTCGAGTTTTCAAGTACCCGAACGGGTTTTGGAAAAAGTGATCTTACAAATGGTATCACTGAACGAACGATCATAAGAGAACAGTCCACAACATACTGGATCACCCCGCTCGAGTGTAGTTTGCGGACAAACTATGCAACGGAAGCTGTGATGTGCCATGTATGAAATCACATAAAACAGTCCATTAAGCAGCAAGTTAGGTCAAGTTTTGACTTACTTAGACAATTTAGTGACGCACCCTAGCCCAAAGAGCGACCTCGGGTCTAGATTTGGTTGAAGGTTAAGGATACCCAACGTAGCTAAGGGAAGAAGTTAGTATAAGTCTTGACGTTGAGACTTTCACGCTAAAAGTTTCGCTTTACTATCAAGTGGTAGGACCATATCGAGGAGATCGGGTGTCTGTAGTCTTCTTTAGAGTAATAGAAGATCCATAAGCATAACCCCATTACCATAACTTGATACTTCCCATTATAGTACGTTGAGACAACCACCATAAATTACCAGAGGTCGAATTGGATTTTGAATATTTTGTTTTGAGAAGGCCCCTTTCCTAGTTAATCACATAGGGAACTCGGAAAAGTTAGCATAGTTTATAACATTAGGAGCCTAAGTTTTGTCATAACTTTATGTCTCAGGGTGGAACACCAAGTCAGAGATTTTATGCCCTAAGATTTATGTATGTATGTAAGATGATTATACCGTAGAAGTATTGAAGAGACTTAGCCCAAATCAGTAGGGGCTTATCCTTTTGTTTATTGGGCCAATAAAATACCTACTTGGATTACCCCTTAGACTTTGTTTAGAAAAGGTTTTGACATTTTCGTAGTAATCTCGAGTTTTGGAGTATTCAAAGAAACTCAGGTGGTGACGAGATCTTATTCATGCACTTTTGATTTGTGGACCAACCCTCCTTAGAAGTTTGAGACCCTTGGAGAATTACTTCACCTTAAATAACAGGGAGTGTTTATATCAAGTTGTGATCGCTTTAGTTATACGAGCAAGTTAAGTGAATTGTACACTTCAAGAGTGAGCATATACTCATCTTATTGCTCCAAGGATGACTCTAAGTCGGCAAAAGCGATCAACTTGCTAATCAATTGATTATACGTAAAGGGTTGTCCAGTGTATGAGCATAAGACTCTCGGAATCAATAAAGTCAGGTTAAGAAATTGGGGAATTTCTCTAACTTCAGGATCCAAGCAATGTGGTCTTGTCTCTTATAAGGACTTTTGGTCATCAAGCTCTTACCGGTCGCAAGGGAAGAACGTCATAAACGGCGAATTCGGTGCAAGACCAAGTAAGATTTAGAATGAATAGAAGTAAGACTGGGCTATAAGTCCGCATGACCATAAGAAATAATCAGCTTATCGTAACAAATGTGCAAGTGTATTGTTGTAGATACACCTTCTTAACCTCGAGTCATCGATTCATAGAGTTATCCAAGCAATTAGTAATCATTGACGTCCGAACAAATGTCTCGATTTAGTCGAGTATTGAAAACAAGAAAGAATGCCAGGTTTAGTAGCTTGGGATAAATATGTCACATCATGGAATTTTGAAGTTTGGAGTCAAGTCTTCGCAAGTAAGGATTACAACTAGAGTTTCTTGCACTCCAGGGCTTTCAAGGGTAATTTTCAGATAGTATTTTTAATTAAAATTCAAGCCCTCTCCTTCGTGAAATTTTAGTTAAGATCATTTTACTCTTAGAGTTGGTTTATGCACCACCAGAGAGCTTAGGAAGGTGACTCTTTGGATCTTGTAATACGATGGTTTAATCTATTTAGGGCTAAGATGGAGAATCTTACTATGTTCGGATCTCAGGAAATATGTCAACGACCGTCATGTGTTGAAATATTGAGGAAGGGGGAGTTAAAACGATTGATTAGGTACCGTTACTATCAACTTCCGCTTAAGGTTATTAATTTTACTTGATGATACGTAGCGACGTAATTTTTGGATGACATAACTAAGAGAAGGGTCGTTATGATGAATCCGTTAATTCTTAATCTATAGCTTAAGTGAGACAAGACTACCCGACTTTGGAAGTTTAGTCCACTCGTTATTGGAAATCTAAAGTGAAATTTGACGAATGATATATTGAAGATATACAATCCTCCGATTTTAAGAACCAGAACTTACAAGTTCTCCAAAATTTATAACCTCGGTTAGGAAGAGTCAAGAATAAGGGAGACAGGTTTGACTTCCAGATATAAATGGTGAAACTTCTCGAGGATTAATGGATTTTAATGGGGCACCATTCATGTTGAAATCAATTTGTGTCAAATCACGTCATGATATAAAAGGGTTTTACCCTCGTAAGTTAAATGGATATGGAAAGTAGACGAGTGCCATCTCACGAACATCTTTTTAAACTGCAGACGTCATGTTCCTCAAGGAAAGCATGGAGGTTATTTGCTTTTATTTATCGTGAGGAAGCGTTAACCCCATGTAACGTTCGTAGGACATAAGAGACTCTGACCAAGTGTAGTCAAAGGTTATATTATTTCTTTGTAGCTGATAAACCCGACCTTGTTTCAGCGGAATCGGAAACGGTTTATCAGTCGGGACCTCATATGTTAAGGGATAAGGTCTCTTGGTGTAGATGGTGTTGAACCCCTACGTGTAAGGGAATCATATAGTGAAGAATCAACATAGACAACGACGGTTGGATAAATGGTCACGTCCTGGCTAATTGATTTATGAGCAGAGTATTAAGTAAGCATGGTTCGTGATTATAACCTTATGAAGTTAAGTTGAACACAAAGGTTTTCGGTGCCATCTATCGCGACAAGATAGTATAAATTAACTCGGTAGGATCTTATGTAGTGCAGGTGGATCCTCCTTCAGGGAGGGTAGTGTTTGTGATAACACCCACGCCTGGTTAGCTTGTTTTGATTTTTGAAATGTCTATTTTCTATTTATTACCGGGATGGAGCAAGTAGAACCTGCATTATGATTAATGGCACGATGGTCTGAGCGGCGGGGTAAACCTTCAATTAACCCCTAGTGGGAACATCGCCGAAAATCTTCGCGAGGAATAGTAAAAGTGCAATGAGGAATCTTGGTAAAGAATGTTGCTTCAGTTTAATTTTTCATACAGTAGAGGTCCGAGTTCTTTCGTGGAAGGAGATTCTGTTGTCCGATTATTGCAGTTCAATCATGGGCAAGAGGAGCATAGCTGGGTGCCCTTGGACTCCTTGCAACAACGTTTCCCGGAACTCATCACCTCAGGTGCAAATTGACCGTCTTTGAAATCTTTTACTCTTATAAGTACTTGCAACCCGTAGACCCAAACCTAAATTTCGAGGACGAAATAATACTTTTGTTTATTGGGATTTGTAACATCCTCAATCCTTCTAGACCCCTAGATGGTGTCAGGGCATGGGTGGTGTGCAGAGTGACCACTAGGGCCCTTGGGCCAAGTGGAGTGTGCTAAGTGCACACCAAGGGCACAAAATCAACATAGCTCAATACCACTCCCTTAGGCCAATTGACCCTTAATTCACCAAATTGACCTCCCCCATGCCACCCTAACCACTAAGGAAGACCATTACCATGAGAATTGCACTTGGGTGGGACCCAATTGCATGAAATTGACCAAAGTCAATATTATGTCAACTTTAACCAAACCAAGTCAATTAGGGTTCAATTGGCCCTCAAATGTTCAAATTGACCTTACCACCACACTCTAAACACCTTAAGGAACCCAATGGACCAAAAAGCCCCATCATGGTGGGACCAATTGACCCCAATTGACCAAAGTCAAACTTTACCCAATTTTGGTCAAATCTACACCCTTTGATTAAATTGAACCAATTGGAGCCCCACCATGGACCAACCTATGTTGGGTGATGTTAAGGGACTCATGACCCCAAGTGGGGTCAACCCACCCACCATGGTTGACCAAAGTCAACCATGGTCAACATAGCCTTTAAAGGGAATTTCAAACCTAAATTGAATGTCACCCTTAATTAACCATTATGCATGGACTAAGTCAAGTCCAATCAGCCCTGGGTCTGAACCCTAATATGGAGTTTGATTAATCAATGGAGGGGGGGGGGGACCAAAAGGTGATCAAAAAGACAAAAGCAAAAGGCACAAAGCTAAAAGCAATCACCCCCTCCTACACACTCCTTCTCCAATCAGCCTAGGGGTCTCCCCTGATTGCTGTGGGTCTGGGTTTGACCCAGATGGAAGCAAGGGACCAGCTGGTGCAGGAGGGTGGCAGCAAGGGGCACAACCGAGGTGGCTCCAATTCAAAACAGCCCAAGGAGCCCTCCTCACTTCATTCCAGCCATCCCATTAGCTTCAAAGCACTGAGAGCAGTCGAGAACGACACCTGGAGCTAAGCTTTTGCTGGAGAATAGAGATCGGGAGCAGGATCGCCGGAGCTGCACACTTCCATGGCAAACCGCCGCCGGAGCCGCCGCCACACACCAACAACGGTTCGTTTCTCCTCCCCTCCCCTCGTGCTAGCTTCCCATCACAAATCGAGGAAGGATCGGGCTCAATTGAGCCCGGATCTACCTCTGAAATCCCTGGTTTTTGGCTCGAAACGGGAATGCTTGGATCGCCGGAAACAGCCTCCTCCGACCACCAGTCGCCGGCTGATGGCAGCCCTGACCACCACGAAGGTGTCAGAGGTGTTGGCCGGTGGTGGTGGTGGTTGGATCGCCGGGAATCTCAGTCGAAACATCAACCAGCGCGGTTGGATCTCAGCCGTTGGCTGGAGGAGGAAGACGATGTCGCTGCCGGCGGATCTGCTGTAAGATTCGTGCGCGCCATCATTTTACCTATTTAATTAATTCAATGCTTTGTATTTTCTTCCTTAATAAACCAGTCCACTTCTATAAATAATTAGGGCCTCCTAATGGCCAAATTAGAAAAAGTGCCCAACATGAAAGTCGTAGACCTTGGTCTTAACTTTCATTTGGCCTTGAGTTTAGGTCATTTGGTGACCTACAGCTCCCTAGGGAGCTGTTTTGCTAGAACTGGTCCTACACTAGGTCAGTCCATTAGAAAATTTACCTAGGTCAAACCCTTCATCATTAGGAGCTGTGCTTTTAACCATTGCTAGGTATACCTTAGGGGCACCCCCTTCCAAAAGGGAAGCCCTTGGTGGACTCTTTTACTTAGGGTTTTTGTGGTAATTATGATATTTAAATTAAGTTGATTTTTGGAGCATATGATGTCCAAATGACACCAAACTTTGGTGGATGGCTCTTTTATATGTGTGTAGTGCCTATCTAAAATTCCACTCCATTTAGAGTTGATTTGATATGGAAAGTTGGAAACCCTAATGAGGACCTTTAAGGGTCAAAGTAGGGTTTGAATCAATTTGAGGAGTTGAGTGTGTTAGCCTCCTCCCATCTTGTTGGTTATGTGGGTATAGCTATGCAAATGCTAGTGTCACACCCTAATGGTCCATTTGGAGCCATTAGGGTGGGGTGACCTAAAACCCTAAAGGTGAATCCTTAAGGGTGCAAAGTTGGGTTTGTGAAGAACTTATGATCAAATGTACTTGCTTTGGCCTAGGATTTTGTAGATAGGTATGTGGGAGTATAAAATGACTTGGTAAATTAAATGAGGAATTTTTTTAGGGGTATTTAGGTGTATTTCTTCCTAATAAATGAAAGTGCCCCTTTCCTTAATAAAATAAAATGCAAGGTCATATGAACTTGTATGACTTTGATATACTATCAGTGGGTGTGTTAGGGTGAAATAAGGTTATGGTAATTTTGTTATGATTTGTTGAAGCATTAGTCTTTGTATGAGAAGCTTTAAGTGCTTGCTAGCTTTAGAGTATTTAATCCTTTTAAAATATCAAATCATAGGGTAATTTTATGATACTTTGGAATCTGTCATTCTATGTCAATATGAGCCCATGATAAATGTTTGGAAGCTTGATGATTTTTATTTCTTGTACTTCATGTGGAAAGTGAAATTTACATCACTAGTGTAATTAATCCTTTTAAAATACCAAATCATAGGGCAATGTTATGATACTCTGGAATCTGTCATTTTATGTCAATATGAGCCCATGATAAATGTTTGGAAGCTTGATGATTTCAATTTCTTGTACTTCATGTGGAAAGTAAAATTTACATCACTAGTGTAAATAATCCTTTTTAAAATATCAAATCATAGGTAAATGTTATGAAACATTGGAATCTGTCATTTTATGTTAATATGTCCCCATGACAACAGTTTGGAAGCTTGTAGATTTATATTTCTTGTACTTCATGTAGAAATTGATATTTGCCACCTTTGGATGTTTAATCATTTTAAAATATCAAATCACATGGTATTGACACAATAATTTGGTAGAGGCCTCTAGGTACCCATAGGAACACTTGGTAAGTTTTGTGGAATTTTCAGAAGTGAATTACTATTTTCCTAATTATAGTGGCATTTTGGTAATTATACAATTATGATGATATGGTAGGCCAAATGACATCCTAGGGTAATAATACTCAGTGAAACACCATGATATGCAATATTACCTTACTGATAATTCTCATGTAGCATGATGAATCTTTTGAGGGTTGTTCATGTGTAATTTGGCTTAAGGCCTTAACTACATTAAATTATAATAAATACCAAATTAATATAGAAAATTTTGGAAATTTGAACATAACTTATTGAGGTCAGTGGGAGCCTAGGATAATTATTCCAGACCCTGGTGATGAGTTTTTAGAAGGGTTCACTTGTGGGATTGATGGATAGTTCAATTTGGTGGTCTGCGTTTAGTAAAAACAGAATTTTGAGTTTTTGATCATTCAGATCCCTAAGTAGTGTTTAGAAGTTATATCCATTCAGTAATTGAGTTATATCACACCATGATTCAAGGAGGGTCAATCCTAGGGTTGGCTGTGAGGTTGTATTAGGGTTAATGTAGAAGGAAAAGAGGTACGTCCAACCCAATAGGGTCAGACGGGTCTGGAGTTAAATCACACTAAGCATATGAAATAATGTGGGTGAACCAAATGTTATCCACCAACTAAAGTAATTGTCTTGAAGAGGATCGTGGGGTTTAGTCCATTGATCTGTAGTACCGTTAGGGGCCCCTTTACGGAGTACGCCGCGGGAAGTCTAAGATTCACCATAAATATAACACTAACTAAGGTGTAGGCAAGAGTAGCCTAAGTGGAATGCAAACTGGTATGGATCTCCTCTGGGAAGGAGATGGGTTGGATCAGCTTGTGTGTTAGTCCCTGAGCCGGAAGCTCGGGTGGACATGTTAATACCTATTACTTATTCAAATAGTGGCTTGTCTTCGGTACTAGGCTAGTCGTGTCACCGACGGTAGTACGTTGACTCAGGTGAGGGTGAGGTTTAGAGGGCCGGTAAGTTTGAGTACCGCGGTCTGGAGGACGATCCCTAATAACCCACCCCGACCTTAAAGTCTGGTGGATTCCAGCAAGAGTACGCAGGAGCTCCGCTGTTGTGTTTTTAGCATTGAGGCGTACATGAGGTCTAGGCTTGGTAGTGACTATACCCGCCTAGAATGTGGAGTGCCCGATCCACTACCACCGTGAGCCACTACGGTCGGTACCCAAAAGGTTGGCTTCCTTTCAAACAAATTGGGAACTATAAAGGTCTGTGCGCATAGAGTCGTGTGGGTGAGTCACATTTCATAAATTCATTTAAAACATCATAACCATAGCATAACATAACATACACATAGCATACCCCCATCATATAAATTCGTATGGGATCTTTTATATGATGGGTTACCTGGACATTTTAACTTATATGTCGTATGGGCGTTCATATAAGTTAAGGTACGAATCTGTGATGATAGTTTAGATTTACTTACTGCAATGCATTTCCTTTCTATTTACTGCTTACTTCATTGCTTTACTTTACTGCCTTATACCTGCACTATACTGCTAGCTAGATTTTTACTGCTTTACTTATACCTGCTAGAGTAGTGCCATGTCACCACCTTCTTTTTTACCCCTTGTTTGTCCTCCGCTTCTTCCTCCCGCTCGGTGCCCAGGAGTCGTGGAGGGAGGCGAGGACAAAACGGCTTAGTCTTTATGACTAACGGTCGGTGTGACCGCAGGAGTCCGAGGAGACGGAGTTGTCCCGCGCGCAGCAGGACGAGACGGCAGGACCTGAGCAGCAGATGCAACACACTACCACGATGCCACAGGTTGATAATTAGATAGCTAGTCTTCCACATTTTTGAGAGTTTTGATGTAGTCTTCTGCGTGTTGTAGTGAGAGAGAGATAGTACTTTATTTTGGTTATGTATCCGGCATAAGCCTCCTTTTTACTTGTACTTCTCTTTTGGACTGTTATTTTCATTATATATATATATGATGCTGTGACATTGTGGACATGCCTTTTCTTCTGTTCTTATTTGTAGGCATATTTTACTTATGATCGTAAAGCCGACAGGGTTGGTGCCGAGCGGTGTTAGTCGACCCGAGTGTCTGTGACACCGCAAGGCAGCGATTCTGGGCGAAGATCCACCTCAACCGTGCGATGCGGGAGAGTTCGAGTTTTCAAGTACCCGAACGGGTTTTGGAAAAAGTGATCTTACACATTAACAGTTTGTCATTGATCTCTGTGAGAGAGATCTCTCTATCCAGGCTCCTTAATTGATTGATGATCAGACTAAATCTGTCATACATCTCAGATATATTTTCTTCATGCTTCTTTTGAAAGTTCTCATATTGGGAGATCAATAGAGCCTTTCTATCTTGCCTTTCATCAGCACTTCCTTCTACCATCTTGGTAAGAGCCTCCCAGATTTCTTTGGCTGATTCACAGTCCACAACCTTTTGAAAGATTTCATCTGAGAGGGTTGAGACAAGAATGTTTACAGCTTTTGCATCACTTGTTCCTGCATACTTTTCTTCAACTGTCCACTCAGCCCTTGGGACAAGTGTTTGAGTCACTTTACCACTTGAGTCCTTTCTATAGGGCTTAGGAGGACCTGTCAAAATAACATTGAACAAATCTTCATCAATAGAATTCATATAGATCCTAATTCTTGTTTTCCAAAGTGCAAACTTTTCAAGGTTGCAAATTGGTGGTCTGGTGGAAGCATAATCTTTGATTTGTGCCATGTGAAAAATAATTTTTAGAAATATATATAAGAGGTAAGATCTTTTTGATTAAGGAGTTAACCTTTTTAGATCAACCTCCCTCTGATACCAATTGAAAGTGCACAATTAACCTCACTAGAATTCTCTAGAGGGGGGTGAATAGAGATTTAAAAATACTTTGTGCAATTATATATATATGTGTAATAATCACAGATTTAAGCTTCTCACACACCAACAAGAATTAAGCAAGTAAAGAAGAAAAATAGAAAGAAGAAAATCACAGCACAACACAAAGAAATATAGTGGTTCTCCAAACTTTGGGTAGTCCACTCTTCTACCCCCTTGGTAGGAATTCACTATCTTGCACTGAGTCTTTTGATAAGGAGACTCTTAGAACCAGCCTGAGTCTTTTGACAAGGAGACTCTTAGAACCAGTACAACGCAATTTTTTGAAGAGAGATTCTAAAAACTCTTTTACACTGTTTGAAAATGAAATGAAGATAAGAAGAAGAAGTGGAAGAAGTAATTTAAAACAAGAAAGAATCTTCTTCCTAGCAAGAAGATTAGAAGCACAGGAATAGTGAATGTAATCTCTCTTCTATAGTGAGAAGGAGATTGTAAATTTTTCTCTCTTTTGTGAGAGCTTTCAGAATTTGCAGCAGAATGACTTCAGAAGGAGGAGAAGATGAAGGCTTTTTCTTTGCTGCAGCACACTATCTCTTTTCTCAGCTTTCTCACTCTTCACTTGGGAGCTCTTCCTCTTTTTCAAATGTATATATTGGATCACTAGTTGTTATTCTCTGTCGACTTCCTTCTTATTTATAGCTCTGTTTGAAAAGATATTGCTAAAGAAGAATAATCAATTAGCAGACAGAGAATTAGAAAGAGATAAAAGTTTCCATACTAATTTTATCTGTAGAAAGAAAGAATTTATTCTGATTTCAAATAATATCCAAATAAACATTAATCAAATTAGCCAAGAATCAATTAGAAGGAAAGAAAGATTTAGAACGGCTATAAAAGAATAAAATCATTCCATAAAATTTAGATCTTTAGAAAGAAGGAAAGAAATCTGGCGTGAATTTGAATTTGACATAAAAATCGACGTGCGTCGATTACTATTAGACGTAAGCGTCGAGTTCATCCTAGCTGGACGTTGAGAGGAGAATAAGGAAGGTGCGTCGACTAAGGTGCGTCGACTTTATTAAATGCGTCGACTAGAAGTCAGAGTTACGTCGACAAAGATTACGTCGAATTCTTCTTAGAGTTACTTCGACTCATTCTGAGAGAAACGTCGACTACATTTCGACGGTGCGTCGAATACTATTCGACACATATTTACTTAGACTAATTTTTCATTCTTAGAAATTATATTCTTCTCAATTCTAGGGGTTAAGATAAATCATTTCCCCAACACTTCATAGCCAGATGCGGAATGGATGAGACTGCTCCGAAGATAGATTGGAGCGGTCTCCCGAAGATGGCATTATAGGCGGAGGTGGATTCCACCACCACAAACTGGATGTTGTACGTTGACTGTCTTGGAAACTCGCCCAATGTGACTGGGAGAGTGATCATGCCTTGAACTGGGGTCTGTTGTCGAAGCCGTAAGTGGGCCCGGCTGCAGGGCTGAGCTGATCTTTCGTGAGCTTCATATTTTGCAGAGTGGAAAGAAACAGGACATCAACTGAGCTTCCGTTATCTACCAGTATTCTCTTCACATTGAAGCAAGGATCCCCAATCCCTACACTGATTACGAGTGGATCCTGGTGCGGAAGCCGCAACCCTTGCAAGTCTTCTTTTACGAAAGCGATTGTAATATCCTGCTTGAGCTTCTTGTTTTCGTGGTCTCTTACGGGTTTGGCAATCGATAGGACTTGCGATGCTAAGATGGGAGGTCCAGCGATCGTTTCGATTTCTCCCACCATCGGCCTTCCTCCTCCTGCGCCTCGGGGAGCGGGAGGCTGTTCCCTTGCTTCCCTAGGTTGCTGGGGCTGGTTGGGTATTTGACCTTGTAGGAATCTTCCCAGGAGTCCCTGGAGGATGAGGCGCTCGATCTCGTCTTTAAGTCTGGTGCACTCCTCAGTGGTATGCCCGGTTCCTCGATGGAACTCGCAGTACCTGGACTGATCGCCCCTTGGGTTTGAGGCTAACGCCCGAGGTGCGCGGAGTTCTGGGTTGTTTTGGATGGCGTAGAGTACATTCGTTTTAGTAGTGTTCAATGGGGTGTAGGTCCTGGGCAGCTGCGGTCCCAGGTCTCTTCGGGGGTCACGGCGACGTTCGTCACCACGACGCTCCTCGCCGCGTCGTTCTTCTCGTCCGCGAGGGGCTTGGTCTGATCCCCTCTTCCTTCCTTTGCTTCCTTTGAACTGCCGACGGTGTGCTTCGATGGCTTCGTCAGCAGCTATTTGAGCTTCAACTCGGTGAACGAGGTCAGCGTAACTTGGTATGGTTTCTCTCATGAGAGCTGAGTTGAAGCCACTTGGGCGGAGTCCTCCAAGGAAAACTCCCCGCAGGAGCTCAAGGTCAACTCCTGGGATCTGTCGAGACTCCGTAGTGAAGCGTCGGAAGAAATCTTTGAGTGTATCTCCGTCGTTTTGGCGAATCCCAGAGAGATGGGAGGGATCTCGGATGATCCTGCGATTTGCTATGAATTGATCCACGAACTGCTGCGCCATTTCTGTGAAGTTGTTGATGACCCTGTTCCGCAGAGAGTGGAACCAAGTGCGCGCTTGCCCCTTCAAGGTTGCCGGGAACACCTGACGGAGGAGCTGATCAGGGGCGCTGTAAATCCTCATGACGGTGGTGAAGTGATTGACATGTTCCAACGGATCGTCCGTCCCATCGAATGTCTCGATGCTGAGAAGCTTGAAGCCATTCGGAATTGGATGTGCCAAGACTTGAGGCGACAACGGGGAGCCGTGATGTGCGGGACGGCGGGCGAGAGTTGCGCGTCGTCCTGCTTGGGCGTATTCTTCTTCTATCATGTCACGGATTTTCTCTCGCGTGGTTCTTTCCACTGCTCGGACGGGAGCAGTTCTTCCTTGGCGGGGGTGATGGGGGTCAGCCTCCGGTCCTCTGACCGGCGGAGCAGGATGAGCGGAGCTTACAGCGTCAGAGAAATCTTCGGAGACTTCATCTTCCCGAACCGCTCCCTCGACCGGAGCATGATTCGGAACTGGGGGTGGCAGAGCGTTTGATGCTGGAGGCTGAATGGGAACTCGAGGTGCCCCCAGGTTTCTTACGAGAGTCAGCATCTCGGCTTGTTGCTCTTCCATTTGCCGAATGCGCCCTTCCAGCACCGTCGACGGCGTAAGCACTGCCTCTTCTGCGAGGGGCGCATTGATGAGTGAGTGGGAGGGATCTGGGTCGACGTGCCCCTCCGGGACTGAACCTTCAGCGGTGCGAGCACTTCTTCTGGCCATTGCAGTTGGCGGTAAGTGTCACTTTCAGTAATCTTTGCTGAACTTTGGGAATTCCTTCCCACAGACGGCGCCAAACTGTTGCGGGTCGCTTAGGGCTCTTGGTAGACCGGTCGAATTGAACCACCTTAGCTCGGGAGCTAACTAAGCGCGCAAACAGTCACAGAGAAGTTCGTTGAGTACACCGGGATGTTTTAACGTGGAAAACCCCGGAAAGGGTAAAAAAACCACGCGGTCGGGGCTGTGCCGACCAAACTTCACTATCTTCTGAGAGGTTACAATCCGGTGTTTAGAATTCGAGCGCGACAGGCCGCCACTCGTTACAATATTAGAGAGAGAGAGAGAGAGAACGTTCCGAGTGTGACAGTCCACCTCTCGGAAAAAACTAAGTCTTTTCCTTCTGAGAGCGGTAGAGAATGAAAGTGAGAATGCCTTGTCCGCTTTCGTGAAGACGAAAGTGAGACTGCCGAGTCACCTTTCGGGACGAAGGAAAACTTTAAGTCCACGAAGGAGATCTTAAGCGCCGAAGGAGAAATCCGTGGAAATCTTTAAGGAGCTCTCTGTAGTCATCCAGGCGGGATCCTCTCAAATGAAGCGTAGGGGATCCTTTTATAGCTTTGGTCGGGGTAGCCCGGTAATTTTGCCGTTGTAACCACCATAACCACCTGGGAGGACAAATCATATTTTCCGGTTCATAGCCCACGGATCACCATTTTTCGTAAATGACCATCCTGCCCTTCGAGGAAAGGCGACAAGCTATTCCTGAAAAGTGAGAAACTGAAAAGACAAAAAGTGAGCGAGCCGAGTCGGAAAAGTGAGCGAGTCGGAAATGTGAGAACGCTCCGAGCGGAGCCCGAAAAGCGGGCGGCGAGCCGGAAGAGGGAGGTCTCACCCCAACCTTGCTTCGGAGGAGGGCGGTTCGACCACCCCTAAAGGTGGGCGTGGCGCGGCCGCGACCGAGGGAGGGGGGCGCCCCCTCTTGGCCGCACCCCAAAGGGGGGTGCGGCTTGGCCGCACCCCTCATGGGGTGCGATTTGGTCGCTCCCCCCACCATGGGGGGTGCGGCTATTCGCACCCCACTAGTGGGGTGCTAACCGCACCCCAGTAGCGGGTTTGGTCATTGGGGGGCGCTACGTGCGTGCGTGCTTGCGTGTTGGCGGTGAAAATGGCGGGCCCGACCTCCTCAACGCGGGCGATCATGCGTTGACCGTTGACCCTACCTCCTCTTAGTGGAGTTTTTCCTAGACGCACCCAAAGGCCTCTACGGATATATAACAATACTAAGAAATGTGTGAGAATTAATACATATTACATAAAAGGTCATCATTTATATAATATATTGTAGAAAGAATAAAATTAGGGAGTTGTTAAACACATCGCATTTTTGGCTACTTCACATGTTTACTAGAAAAAGGTAGACCGGTGCACAAAGCATCCCCACAGAGCGAGGGTCCGGGAAAGGATCCCACCACAAAGGTGAAATGTAGGCAAACTTAATTACCATGCATTTTTGCAGGAGGCTGCTTTCCGGACTCGACCCGGTGACCTCAAGGTCACACGACAACACCTAACGGGTGCGCCAAGGCTCCCCTTCCTTCACATGTCTACTATTACAAAAAAATCTTGCATACGACTCCCCTTCCTTCAGTTATGTGCAACATAGAAAAACCGCAAGGGTAGCTTCGATATGATCATTTACCTTCGTCGGCAAAAAAACAACATGGCTCACCATGAAAGTTGTGCCTATAACATGATCTCTTCTGTGATTTGATGAACATAAAGTGTTGTTGGGATGATCGCACGTACGTTGTTGATCCTCCGGGCGAAGTTGCTCGATGATAGTTTTCCGGGAAGGAATATGCGAGGACGACTTTACAGATATAGCTTCCCGAGAAGGATACCCTCTTGATATGTGATCCTCCGGAGCTATCTTCTCGATTAGTGGAAGCCGTTACCGCATGTGTTGAGCAAACACGTTTATGTTGACATAATGTTGAGGGGTTAAAATGGGCGATGTTATAAGCAGCCCAAATTTAGCTATTAGCACCCAAAAAAACACCTAAAGTCTCTCATTTTTCTAGATATAATTGCGGCCCGAATTACCGGGAACCCCGCAGAACTCCTTTTTCGAATTTCTCTGCTTTTTATACTAGATCTAAGGATCTTCTCCCCTTTTCCCGTCAATTTGAGTTCCAGGCCCATGCTGCCGACATCGACCTGGAAGCTTCCCGTGAGAGAATCTCTGAATTGTGGTGGTGGGGGGGGGGGGGGGGGGGGGGGGGGGGGGGGCGACGACCTTCTCCTCCCCCTTGGCTCAAGGTTGATCGCGGCGATGGTGGTGATGGGCGGCGAAATAATGGTGGTAGGTTTGTAAAGGGAGGTGGTTGCGGTCTCGATTCTTCAATTGAAGACGACGATGATGTTTCGATGGGGGATTGCGGTAGTGATCAGGTCTCCAACAGTGAAGGCGATGCTAAGGTGTTCGTCTTAATGCCTCATCCAGTGAGAAATGAGAAAATCTGCTCGTCAGCACCCCTTCGGAATGGAAACGATCCAGTTTTGTTGCCACCTGAAAGATTTTGTAACACCGAAAAATGACCGTCAATTCTTGATCAAATGTTCTGCTAGGTTCCTTTTATATTTTTAGAAATGCATGACCAAGAGGAAATATTCATCAATGCCGAGTTCCCGAGAAATTAAAGGTAGTTTCCATTCCGGGAGCAAATCAAGCCGAGAAGAAGTCCTTGCCGAGTGCGAGTTTAATGAACAAATTTTGGGATGTGGATAAACATATTGGACTGCGAATAAATTATTCGGCACTTATAACTACAAATATCAATGAAGTGTGAATAATATGCAATACAACAAAAAATGCGAATGCAAATTATTCGAAGAGGTGGCAAAGGTATCTTTTACTGAAGATGTGAAGGCCGGATAAGAATTTTTAAAAGGCAATTGTTAACCGCACCCTAGTTTTGACTATCCGCAACCCTTTTATATGAAGTATTACGAGTTTTTTTTCGAAATACGCCTTCTACAAGCATTTTTAGGAAAAGTGTTCAACACGAAAGTTGTAGATATCATCGAGATCTACAATTTTCGTGTTGAACATTTTTTTCTAAAAATGCATGTACAATGCGTATTTCCAAAAATTCGTTATAGTTACGCCCATGTTTCAATTCGGGCGGCAATACGTCTTGTGCGTGCATTTTTAGCAAAAATGTTCAACATAAAAGTTGTAGATCTCGACGATATCTACAACTTTCGTGTTGAACACGTTTCCTAAAAATGCTTGTACAAGGCGTATTTCCAAAAAAACTCGTAATACTTCATGTAAAAGGGTTGCGGATAGTAAAAACTGGGGTGCAGTTAACAATTGCCTTTTTAAAATTGTACAAAAAAAAGTTTGAATTTGGGATGCCCGGAGAAGAATTTTTTATCAATTTGCACAAAAAATATATATATCATTTTTTGGCTTCTCCATCAAACCAACTGTATTCCCATTAAAATTGGTAATAAAATTGTACAAAAAAGTAGCATAAATTGTCCCGACAAATATGCAAATCCAAGCTAGGGGTAATGGGAAGGTAGTTCCACTTTGATCATCACCCGAAATGCTTCGAGCAACCTACCGTTACGATTAATGCTTGGCCGTATGCTTTAATTTAGAGATTATATGATAATATGATATACATGTGTCGTTGATAATTATAGGGTAATTATATAAATTAAATGGAAGAGGAAGGAATGCGGTCCAAATGTATACTTGTAATTATAAGCGCTTAATTTCAAGCAAATCCTCCAAATACCATATTATCGGTATAAGCTCGTTTTGACGGATTCCATAATTACTTTTGGCAAAAGAATAATAAATATTATACAATTGTGCATTTTAAATAGAGAATATTCTAAAATATGTGAATGCATTGTTTTCTTATTTTTGCTCATCGGCCGCGCATAAAAATGAGTTGGTTCAAAAATGTCATTATCTTAGATTATATGTATGGCTGCTACCAAGAAAATAAATTAATTTCGAGACTAAAATGCATGCATTTTTTTAGGTGAGGTTCACGAACGACTGCTCATGACCACCGTGTTCAACTGAGGGCCGGCGGAGACACCACGTTCATGCACAATCTGCGGAGACACCGCGTCCATGCACAAAATGCATTTATTTCTATGGCGCTGCTATTAGCACCGCAGTTTTGGCTAGTCGCACCGTACTTCCTCCTAATTTTTCGCGCATTTTGGAAATACGTCTTGTACATGCATTTTTAGGAAAATTGTCCAACACGAAAGTTGTAGATTTCGACGAGATCTACAACTTTCGTGTTGAACACTTTTCCTAAAAATGCAGGTACAAGGCGTACTTTGGAAATACGTCCAGATTTCGCGCATTTTGGAAATACGCCTTGTACATGCATTTTTAGAAAACGTGTTCAACACGAAAGTTGTAGATCTCGTCGAAATCTACGACTTTCGTGTTGGACAATTTTTCTAAAAATGCATATACAAGGCGTACTTCCAAAAAGCGAGAAAAATTAGGAAAAAGTGCGGTGCGACTAGCCAAAACTGCGATGCTAATAGCAGTGCCCTATTTCTATCCTGCATGCGTTACTTAACGTATATTAATTAAATTATATAATTATTTAATTTTTAATAAAATGTTAAATATAAATAATTTATATTGTATAGCTATTATATAATTAATTTCATTAAAAAATATAAATAATTTATATTATATATTATTTTATAAATTTATTTTCATTCCTAATGAAAACCCATTAAATGTGAAGAATTATCATGTAATTAACTCACATGATTTACTAGCGAACTTGTAATGCTCCCACTTGCTCTTCGCCCTATTCCGCGTGGAGAACTCTCGTCGCTTTCATGCCGTGTGGTGGATTCAAGGGTGGCGATAAAACTAAAAAAATATTGGAATTAGTGAACCCGTTCAAGTATTAGATCAAAGAGGAAATCGGAGTCCGGTGCTCGGATGGAAAAAATTTCGGAAAAAAGAGGGATGTTCCAAATGTTAAGCGGAAGGAAAATGTTAAGTGGGACTTAAATTAGAACTTATTTGAAGTTGAGGAACTGATTTCAAAAAAGAGGATAACCTGAGGGACTATTTAGAGATTTTGCCTATATATTATAAGTAGTTGTTGTAATTAAAATTTCAAATTAATATAAGTAAAATTAAATAAAACAAAGTATAAAACAAAGTATAAAACAATAATAAATTCTAATATATGTCAATATTATAAATAAAATATGAGATTGTCGACTGTACCATCAAAATAATCTCTATCATTTTGATTTGAATTTCTTTGATCTAACAAACACTACGGCAACAAAAATGCCTGTTTGTCGCCCGAGTAAGGTTATAGTCACCATCGATAAAACACACTGCATTTGAGGAGAGCGCATACACAACCGTTAGTATGCGCGATGGCGTGTGAGTGTGTGCGCGTGGTTAGCGCGGGAAAGGAAGGAAATGCTAGAGCTTAAGTCACTATAAGGAGACATTCTCACCTCTCGGGCTGGGCGGGTGGTGAGAAGAGCCTCAGCGATCGCCAATTGCTGCTTCACGGCCAAGACCTCGGCGGAGACGTCAGCACGGGTCTTCTCGACTTCGGCCAGGTTCCGCGCAAGGGTCATGTTGTGATGAGAAGACATGTGAGTCAACTCGAAAGCGCGCATCATGGCCCGCGAGCCCTCATTCGCTAGCGTCTGCGTGGTCTCGACATCATAGATGGAGGCATCCTCACGGCTGTAGAGCGCGTAGGAGAGGCCGTAGGCTTGTCCGCTAGTGGTCTCCTGCTCCATCCAGGACGGGAGGAGGGTAGACATGGAGACCCAGTTGGCCTTCCGGTCCCATTAGAGTAGGGGCTCGCCGGCCGCATCTGCATACCTCTCGCCGAGAGGGAAGTTTTGATGCCCTCTCGGCACCGGCCCAGAGGAGGACCCCGCCGGCGCAGTGGCGGCCTTGACCTCAGAGTCCGCAGCAGGGGCACTCGAGCTTGGCTTTCGTCCACGACCGCCTTTCCCTTGGCGTCTGAGGAAGGCTTCGAATTCTTGCGGGGGGAGCTGGTGGACGCGTCGGGCTTCCGCTTCTGCCCGCTGGGCTTCACGGGAGGCGGACCCTTGCGACAGGCCGCGGCGGTGGCTCGCGCGAGAGCAAGGGCGTCATCAAAAGTGATCTCCACGGCCGCATTCGGCGGCTTGAAGGGAAGACCTCGAACCCATGCATCAGGAAAGTCAAGTAAGAAGAAGACGAGTGAAAGCAAGCGGGAGCTAGGGTTGAAATTGTTCAGCTTACCCTCTCCCGGCAGGATCGGTTGTAGCGAGCCGACGTTCTTCCGCAGATGCACGACGTTCATGCCATGCTTCTGGATGAATGCATGGAGCTTGACCTCGTAACCTGCCAGCGTTGGAGGTCAGAAGGTAGACTCTTCCTCATGCACTGGCGTGAGGAGAGTGTTGCCGAGATTCCCGGTCACGAAGACGAACCGCCGAGTCCAGTTGTGGACTTTGTTGGTGGTACCCGTGACCTTAAGCGAGCTCTGACCGGAGAAGAAGGCCACCCCGTTCGTCGCCCGGAAGTTGAAGAGCTTGCGGAGGACGGGGAAGGAGAGCTCGATCCCCTCCTCCCGCAAGTAGCAGGCGAACGCCACCAGCATCGCGATGGAGTTCGGATTCAGCTGAGCGGGAACTACGCCGAAGTAGCGGAACGCTTGGCACAGTTCGGGCAGAGGAGGAACCGGAGTCCCACCTCGAAATGGTCCAGAGGGATGGCGAGAGCATCGGGCGAGATCTGGTTGATGCGATCGTGACCTCCTGGGCGGTGTGCAGAGAATCCTGGCGGGATGTAATCGGCGACCGTCGCGGCGAAATCTTCTTCGGACAAGTCGCAGGTATCAAAGTGGTGGTTGAGGAACGACTGGGCGCACCTGCTCCTGCCATCGGGTTCGGGGGCCATTTCGCGAAAAGAAGGTAAAAGGAAAGTCTAGAGAGAGGTGCGAGTGCTGGCGCGAGAGTAAGAGAGGAAAGAGAAGAAAGTGTAATAAAGGCGGTAGGTGGGTTGACTATTTATAGAAAAAATTAGAAAATGAATGGAAGTCTCTACGCACGGGGTGCGAATAGCGGTCGCGCTACCTTGGAGTACGAGCCAACCCGCCTACACCCCATTCCCCGACGAGTGGCAAAAGAGATGCGCGAGATTCTTTAAGCGAAAGCAAACAAAAAAGTACAATAAAAATGAAGGCATCTGCAAGATAGCGTTCGGAAAAGTAAGCAAGGATAAATAAATAACATACAAACAGATAAATTGTTCACAAGATACAACATGTCTCGCCTGAATTCAGTACCTAAGAAAAAAGCAGAAATAACAAGGGTGCGAGAGAATACAGGGGGCGAGAGCTGGTAGGCTTAGTACTGTTCCCACCACCATCGACCCCGACCTCGCCTCCCTGTCCTCGGAGGCACTCGCGGGTAGTAGTATGCGCTTACTGCTGTGAGCTCCTGGTGGACCAGACGCATCTGATCCCAAGCCCGCGCGATATGCCTCCCAGAAGAAGTCTCCTCGCACCCGCCCCCCTGGCGCTCCATCTCTCTGATGAGGTGCGTGTAATCTCACTCGATGACGCTCAGCCGATGCTCAAAGGTCGCCCGTTGCCCTTCAATCTGGTTGGCGAGGTCTCGCTGTATCCAAATGAGCTTTCCGAGAACCTCCGTTGTCCGCACCTTCATTGTACCAGAAT
Organism: Dactylorhiza incarnata; assembly: GCA_033032865.1. Classification (NCBI taxonomy): domain Eukaryota; kingdom Viridiplantae; phylum Streptophyta; class Magnoliopsida; order Asparagales; family Orchidaceae; genus Dactylorhiza; species Dactylorhiza incarnata. Next base: position 3,892,235 of record JAWHQI010000208.1, read on the forward strand.
CGGCGGGATCGCCCAGAAAGTCTGAAAGATCGCTAAGGGAGGGAGGAGGCGAGAACATTTCCTCTCCATCCTCGTATTGAGGGTCCATCGGCGAGGCCTCTCGGAATCCTGCGAAAGGAAACACTAGATAAATATGGTGTGTAGACCTTGGAAAAAGAGTCACAGCGAGAGAAGTAACTAACCTGGCACAGGTTCTCCGTCTTGACGCCGGCGAGAGGGGCTAGGTTGCCCTGCGAATGGCTGGCCAGGTGGGTGAAGAGATTTCCCCATCCCGGGGCAGTGCGATGCCTGGTTGGCGGCAGAGGTGATGGCATGGTCAGTACCCGGGGGGTTGTGGTCAGTGGCCCTCTCATCCGGGCTTTCCGGCTCGAGCGCGAGGGCGGTAGTCTCAGGAGCAGGCGAGACGCGCGGTGTAGGAGGAGGATCACACGATGTCATGGAAAGCCCTGTAGTCCCGAAGGTGGAGGCTGCGGGAAGGAAGCGTGATAGATAAATGGGCGAAAGATAAAAGGTATGCAAGAAGATAACATATTTTACCTGGCACAGGCACGATTCGGCCAGGATCAACTAGAAGGATGGGCTCCTGGTCTGGTGGAACATCTCCAAGGGCAGGCAGGGGGGAGGGGGGGGGGGGGGGGGGGGGGGGGGACGACATTCGCCTGGTTGATCCCGGGACCGCCCTCTGTCGCTTGCAGGTTCTGCGAGTGATTGAAATTGTTAAGATATCGCACCACCGGGGTTAGCTCTAAAGCGAGATAGAATATAATACCTCCGCGGTGTTGTCGGGAGGGATGTCGGAGAGGGGAGGAGTCTCTGGCGCAGACTCCCATGCCGACAGGTTTCGCCAGACCACCCTGGCTCTCTTCAGCTGGTAAGTCTTAGAAGGATCTCTCTTTGACGAGAGTCAGGGGACATACCGAGTGGACCTGGAGGTATTCTCCCCCTGAGCAGCAACAAGGCACTCCATCAGTCCTTGCGAGAGCGGTCTCGGCGTCGGCCTCATGAACGACATTTTGAACGTCGAAAGCTCAAAGGCGAAGAATAGACAGTAACTGGAAGACAGGTGCTCTCAAGGCAGCGGCTCGGGTTATATTTATAGCAGAAGGGAGGGGCCCACCAAAAAGATTCCCTCCAGGTCAACAAGGCACTCACCGAATATTGGGGGTTGGACTGTTCTTTCCGAGAGTAGGACTCGCTCGCAAAGAGTGGGGATTGTGTACAACTCTGTATTCGCCGAGTGGGTGTCAAAGGTCCAAAAGGCAGGCAAGATAGGTCAAGAAGGGCACTCGCCCAGGTCAGGAGAGGCATGGGAGCCTCAGGGCGAGTGTGAACCTCTTCCGCAAAGCACTAGCTCACTTAGGAGTGCGAGTGCGCTGAAGGTTAGGCGAATGGTGTCCCCACGGACCACTCGTTCAGTAGAATCTAGTATGCAAGAGCCTGGCGAGTGGTGCTTTCACGGACCACTCGCCCGAAAGGCTTTAGGGGGGAAATGACCTAGATACCCTTCATGGGATGTCAATAGACCTCCAGAACAGCGGAGTTGGGCTATTAGCAGACCAATTTGCGGTGCGATTAGTAAAACTAAAAGGCGAATTTAGGCTATTTGCAGGCCAAACTAGAAAATCTATAAATAGACCCTTAAGGGCACCTTGGAGGAGACCCGATCTCTTAGACTCTCTCCTCCTAGACAAGTTTTGGTTGGCTATTAGTGCTCTCCAAAGTGCCCGACTGAGCATTGGTTTGAGAGGGGAAGCTCTCTAAGATCTTTCGGGTGTGTGGCGGGACCTCCTCGTTGCAGCCTTGGGTCCGTTCATAGTTAGATCCACAATCAAGAGTGTAAGTGAGAGATAAGTAGGTGCGAGCTACACCCCCCAGTGGGTCTGAACTCAAGAGACCGGTTGCCGGTTTCAACAGAGGGCCCACTACAACAAATATGGACATTGACGAAGTTTTTAGGAGGTTTCGGCGACGTTTTTCAAATGTCGCTAATGATTTGGCGACGTTTGTATAAACGCCACGAAGGCGTCGCGGCTTGAATCGTCGCCAAAAGTATCCGCGACGTTTTATTGCCCCCGCCGTAGTAGGATCATTGACATTGGCGTCGCTTATAATTAAAAAACGTGGTAAGCTTTGGACACATTTTGTTATACAAAACGTGGCAAGCTTGCCACGTTTTTTTACAAAAACGTTGCCAGTTTTGGCTACGTTTATTGCAAAAAATGCCACCAATATTATTTTACTAGTCATGTCATGTTTTTATATTTCCTCGACTTGTGATTAAATTGTTCTTCATTGCTTTTAAGCCACCGCGATTTTCCGCACACAACATACATTATCATTTTTGTGTATGCCCCACAACAATGAACAATCATCTTCATAAGCATCAATCGTAATATAATTGTGACCTAACTTTGAACTTATTTTTTTGTCCTCATGATAGTTCGCCGGAATCATTTCATATCCACCTCGCACCGCACCCTGCAGAGCTTTCAACAACATACTAAAATGTATATTACTCTAATTACCTAGAGTCTTAATATTAAGGAGCTTTAATAAAAATGATAGTTTCGTGTATTCTTGACATCCTTCCCAAAATGGTTTATTTTCCTCTAAAAGAGATCTGTATAAATCATTAGCATTCATTGATAACTTCCTAAAATAGAAGTTATTTGGTATATGAATAACACATTTTGCACTATGAAATGATGAATATTAATATGAAACTTTGATATAATAAACTTAATTAATTATAAATTACAAAGTAATTATTTCATGGTGATTCTGCTTAAATTCGAGTTTAATATGCAGGAATTAAATGAGTGTTCAGAATGGAAAGAAAAGAAATGGAGGAATAATTAATGCAGGCGGATTTGTCGCAACAGGGTTACAACAAGGTTACAACAAGCGGGCGCTGAAAACATGGCATAAATGGCGCGATTATTTAAAACCATATGATGAGGTGGCAGCAGTTATGCACAGGCGGACAGCTGGCTGGAGACGGAATTAGAAGACTTATTATGTGATTCTAATGAGGAGAATTAAATATAGAAGATGGCGGTTATAAGAATTGAAATTGGGAAGTTACTTAATTTGAATTATAAAATAGAGGGAAAGGAGAGCAAGACAAAAGAAGGAAATTGGGGGGAGAACGACGAAATTGAGGAGAAAGGAGAAGATATTTTCGGCAAGGAGAATTCTTCCTACTTGGAGAGCCGAACCATTCCAATCCGGGAGAGAGATATTGCAACTTTGGAATGAAAAACTTACCTTCTTCAACCATGTCTTTGAGCATGTCTTGTAAGGATGTTCTTATTTGTTATTTTATTCCAATTAGCATGAACTAAAATTTGTAGCTTTGTGTGTGGAAAAGTACTTTGTCTTTTGTGATATGTATTAGAACACAATTCTGTTAAATTATTTGCTTCAATTCTTTGTCCGTTTTAAGTGTGCGATTACATTTTGAAGATTTTGTGTCAAGCTTTGTATATCTCTTTGGAGTGTATTCATAAATCGAGAGAGGAGTTGCACGCAAGGTTATACAAATCATTTTCTTATGTGGAATAAATCGAGAGAGGAACCACATAAATCTTTAACCAAAAATTCTTCATCCAAATACTGCGTCGCGAAATTCGAGAGAGGAGTGACGAAAGTAATTCGCATATTTTAATTTAATCATTGGAAGTAGAAAAAGATTTCACTTTCTTCATGATTAGTCGCTGTGTACGGATTTCGGAGACCGAGAGGTAATGAGTCCTACATTTAATTTGCGTCAGGAGAATAATTTTACAAATATTTAACTAAATCTTTTGAAATTTCATATCACATAGACTTAGGAAATCCACATGCAAAGCTTTCTCTAAAAATTGGTATTTCTCAAAAATAAAAATAAAAACTCATTGAATTAATTAATTAAAGTTATTTTCCTATTTTAATTTTTTCTCCACGCAACCAACTTTTGAATTATTTACTTGGATTCAAAGAAAAGGATAATATTAGTACTTGTGAGCGTTAAATTAACACTTCCCTGTGGAGACGATCTTACTTACACTTTATTACTTGAATCGGCACGTGCACTTGCGTAACACTCATTTTCACCGTATCAAGTTTTTGGCGCCGTTGCCGGGGAGGTGTACTAATTTAGCGTTTTCTTGCAATATTAGTAAATCCTTAGTAATTGGAGCTAAAGTACTGTTTTTGTTTTATTTCATTGTTTGCCTGTTTTACTTATTTTAATTGCATTACTTTAGTTTATGTCCAGATTTCGGCCTATTGAATTATTCCCGCTAAATTTAGAAATTGAGCGTGAGTGTAGGCAAAATAGAAGAGCTTTTCGCTTAGAGCATTCCAGTCATCCTACTATGAACCCAAACGGTTTAAATAACGGGAATGAGAATGGTCATGATGGTCATGATCATGGGGGTGTGGGGGTGGGTTGGTTATATTTGATAACCTTTGTCACTATAAAATTTTACCACCCCGTTATTTTCATAAGTAGCAAGGATAATTATTTTGCCAAATGAATGTATTTTATTTTCCAAAGTTACGGAATAATGGGAGTATTCTTTTGAAAAATTTGTTGAACACTACTTCTCTTTATTTCATGAGCTCTAAAACAAGTTGTATATATTTTAAATTTCTATAAAAATTAAATTCAAAAGTAGTCAAGAGCAAAATAAGCATTGTTTAGTCCAAAGCAATAATGAACTAGTAAATATCATTTATCGAACCATCACTTGCTATCATCTTGGAAACTCAACTTCATTCTTGAATATTAATCTTGTGGATTTTCTCAAGTGACATCCATGCTAGTGTGTTAAATCATGAAGAAAAAAAAATCAAAAGTAAAAGAGAGAAATTGCTTATGGTGATATGTGGCCTGGATATTTGCTTGCTTACTTGGAATGATCCCTGCTATGTGAGTATATGTTAAAAAAAGGAGAACGTCTCATAATGATATGTGGCCTAAACAAGCATATGTTTGGAATGATCCCTATTATGATGATATATTTATAAAAAAAAAATATATTTAATACCATAGTGATACGTGGCCTAAGTAAGCATTCAAATATTTGGAAAGATCCCAATCATGAGTACATAAAAAAGTAATAAATGTGTGTCTTCATGACCTAAGCACTAGGGGATTGTTGCTTTTTGAAAATCCTTTCTCATTTGTTATAAAAGACCATATTGTTGAGAATCCTTTCCATTCCTTGTTTTTACTAAATTATTGTTGTATTGGACTAATCATGGTTATTAGCATTGTTCTACTCAGAATTATTTTTTTTATAGATGTTTAAATGTATTAATTTGGATTGGAACGATTGATTTAAAAGAGAATCGCACACACACACACACTATGTGAAGTCTCATTTGAATATTATTCCCACTATTTCCCTAACTTACTCAAATATGTTTATTTGGCAAATTATACAATGATGTTGCTTGCTTAGCCTCCTTATATTATCTTGAGCATGCAAGCTCATATGAATCAAAAAATTTGTATGTAGTTTTGCTAGGGGCTAGCAAAAAGCTAAGTGTGGGGGTGTGATAACTTCCTAAAATAGAAGTTATTTGGTCTATGAATAACACATTTTGCACTATGAAATGATGAATATTAATATGAAACTTTGATATAATAAACTTAATTAATTATAAATTACAAAGTAATTATTTCATGGTGATTCTGCTTAAATTCGAGTTTAATATGCAGGAATTAAATGAGTGTTCAGAATGGAAAGAAAAGAAATGGAGGAATAATTAATGCAGGCGGATTTGTCGCAACAGGGTTACAACAAGGTTACAACAAGCGGGCGCTGAAAACATGGCATAAATGGCACGATTATTTAAAACCATATGATGAGGTGGCAGCAGTTATGCACAGGCGGACAGCTGGCTGGAGACGGAATTAGAAGGCTTATTATGTGATTCTAATGAGGAGAATTAAATATAGAAGATGGCGGTTACAAGAATTGAAATTGGGAAGTTACTTAATTTGAATTATAAAATAGAGGGAAAGGAGAGCAATACAAAAGAAGGAAATTGGGGGGAGAACGACGAAATTGAGGAGAAAGGAGAAGATATTTTCGGCAAGGAGAATTCTTCCTACTTGGAGAGCCGAACCATTCCAATCCGGGAGAGAGATATTGCAACTTTGGAATGAAAAACTTACCTTCTTCAACCATGTCTTTGAGCATGTCTTGTAAGGATGTTCTTATTTGTTATTTTATTCCAATTAGCATGAACTAAAATTTGTAGCTTTGTGTGTGGAAAAGTACTTTGTCTTTTGTGATATGTATTAGAACACAATTCTGTTAAATTATTTGCTTCAATTATTTGTCTGTTTTAAGTGTGCGATTACATTTTGAAGATTTTGTGTCAAGCTTTGTATATCTCTTTGGAGTGTATTCATAAATCGAGAGAGGAGTTGCACGCAAGGTTATACAAACCATTTTCTTATGTGGAATAAATCGAGAGAGGAACCACATAAATCTTTAACCAAAAATTCTTCATCCAAATACTGCGTCGCGAAATTCGAGAGAGGAGTGACGAAAGTAATTCGCATATTTTAATTTAATCATTGGAAGTAGAAAGAGATTTCACTTTCTTCATGATTAGTCACCGTGTACGGATTTCGGAGACCGAGAGGTAATGAGTCCTACATTTAATTTGCGTCAGGAGAATAATTTTACAAATATTTAACTAAATCTTTTGAAATTTCATATCACATAGACTTAGGAAATCCACATGCAAAACTTTCTCTAAAAATTGGTATTTCTCAAAAATAAAAATAAAAACTCATTGAATTAATTAATTAAAGTTATTTTCCTATTTTAATTTTTCTTCACGCAACCAACTTTTGAATTATTTACTTGGATTCAAAGAAAAGGATGATATTAGTACTTGTGAGCGTTAAATTAACACTTCCCTGTGGAGACGATCTTACTTACACTTTATTACTTGAATCGGCACGTGCACTTGCGTAACACTCATTTTCACCGTATTAAGTTTTTGGCGCCGTTGCCGGGGAGGTGTACTAATTTAGCGTTTTCTTGCAATATTAGTAAATCCTTAGTAATTGGAGCTCAAGTACTGTTTTTGTTTTATTTCATTGTTTGTCAGTTTTATTTATTTTAATTGCATTACTTTAGTTTATGTCCAGATTTGGGCCTATTGAATTATTCCCGCTAAATTTAGAAATTGAGCGTGAGTGTAGGCAAAATAGAAGAGCTTTTCGCTTAGAGCATTCTAGTCATCCTACTATGAACCCAAACGGTTTAAATAACGGGAATGGGAATGGTCATGATGGTCATGATCATGGGGGTCAGGTGGACCCTAATGGTCAAGTCGAACACAATGGTGATAATGTTCAAAACACTGCACCGCGAATGACTTGTCGAGACTATAACGCACCGTTAAGAGGAGGTTTGCAATTTAGTATAGCGCGACCCACAATCGCCGCTAATAATTTTAAAATAGACTCTACCACAATGCAACTAGTACAACATAACAAGTTTGGGGGTCTTAATCATGAAAATGCAAATGCTCATTTAAGAACATTCTTAGAAATCTGTGATATGTACAAGGTAAATGGGGCTTCGGATGAAGTTATTCAATTGAGGTTATTTCCATTTTCTTTGGAGGGTCGGGCTAAAGATTGGCTTAACTCTCTACCTCCTGGTTCCATCACTACGTGGGATCAATTGGAAGAGAAATTTCTGAATAAATATTTTCCACCTTCTAAAACAGCTAAGTTGGTTAGAGACATCACCACTTTTGTCCAAAATCATGGCGAAACACTTTATGAAGCATGGGAAAGGTTTAAAGAAATGCTTAGGAAGTGTCCACATCACGGGATGACCCAACACCAACAAGTCACAATTTTTTATAACGGGTTACAAACCACTACGATGATCCTAGTTGACGGAGCTGCGGGAGGGTCTTTATTAAAGGAATATCCAGAAGATGCTTTTGAAATTTTAGAAGATCTTACTTCTAACAATTACCAAGAATTCGAAAGGCAAGGTAATAACCATCCAGCCGGTATTCATCAAGTAGATCAAATCACTTCGTCAGCAGCTCAAATGGCCACTCAATTTAATTTAATAAATAAGAGGTTAGATTCTTTATCTACCCCTTCAACAAGTGTGCCAATGACAGTGGAACAATTAAACCAAGTAACTGAAGAAGTACATTATCTTGGAGGCCAACAAAGGCAAGGACCTTCAAATTTCGGAAATCATTATAATCCAGAATGGCGAAATCATCCCAATCTTTCTTGGAAAAATTCACAAAATGCAATTCAACCACCAGGTTTCAATCAAAACATTAATTCTATACCAACCCATATGCATAATCAACAAACCAATAATAGGAAATTGACTGATGAGTATATTGTAGGTTTGTTTCAAAAGAATGAATCTAGGATGAATGGTATTGAGTCTTCACTCCGATCTTTAGAATCCACAATTGGCCAATTGGCCAATGCTTTAAATCAAAGAACAATAGGATCGCTACCATCTGACACCACACTTAATCCAACAAGAGAAGAGCCAAATAATCATTGTAAAGCTATTGCATTAAGGACTGGGGTAGAGATCTCAAGTGGGGATGGATTGCTAGAGAAGTTGAGGGAGAAAAAGGCAAGAGAAAATACGATTAGGAGAGAAGAGTCTATAGAAGTTAAGGAGCCGAAGGAAGTGGAAGTAGATCCACATAATAATAAAAAGAAAGAAATTATTTACCCTCCTCCACCTTTTCCATCTAGATTAAATAAAACAAAACTTGACAAACAATTTCAAAAATTTATGGAAATTTTTAAGAAGCTTGCAATTAATATTCCATTTGCCGAGGCATTAGAGCAAATGTCTATTTATGTCAAGTTTATGAAAGATATTTTATCTAAGAAAAGAAAATTTCTAGATAGAGAAATAGTTGCATTAACGGAAGAGTGTAGTGCAATTTTACAAAAGAAATTGCCTCAAAAACTTAAGGATCCCGGTAGTTTTACCATACCTTGTTCCATAGGAGTGAAATTTGTCGGGAGAGCATTATGTGATTTAGGTGCAAGCATCAATTTAATGCCCTTATCTATTTATACAAAGTTAGGTCTAGGAGAGATAGCTCCAACAACTCTTACTCTCCAATTAGCCGATAGGACTTTAGCATTCCCTAAGGGAATAGTTGAGGATGTATTGGTTAAGGTGGAGAAATTTATTTTTCCGGCCGATTTTGTAGTGTTGGACATGGAAGAGGATAAGGATGTGCCCATAATCTTAGGGAGGCCATTTTTAACAACCGGAAGAACTTTAATTGACGTACAAAAAGGGGAGTTAACAATGAGAGTTAATGAAGAGGAAGTAACATTCAATATCCTAAAAGCTATGAAATTTCCAAATGAAAAAGAAGATTGTTACTCTACTGAAGAAGTGGAGTTTAAAAATCAATTAATTAAGGGTAATGAAGATGATCTAGAACAAAAAATTCTCACAATTTTGACAAATGAAGAGTGGGATGATGATTTAGAATTGGATGAATGTGTGAAGGTCTTAGAATCCCATTATAAATTGCCTATCTTTAGGAGTTTTGAATCTATAACTAGGTTAAGCGAACCAAAAATTATGAAACCCTCAATTATTAAACATCCAACTTTAGATTTGAAACCTCTTCCGGAACATCTTTGAAAGTGCACAGTTAACCTCACTAGAATTCTCTAGAGGGGGGGTGAATAGAGATTTAAAATATTTTGTGCAAAGTTAATATATATATATATATGTGTATGATCACAGATTAGAGCTTCCCACACACCAACAAGAATTAGACAAGCAATTAAGTAAATGCAAGAAAGAAATTTCACAGCACAACACAAGAAAATATAGTGGTTCCCCAAACTTTGGGTAGTCCACTCTTCTACCCCCTTGGTAGGAATTCACTAACTTGCACTGAGTCTTTTGATAAGGAGACTCTTAGAACCACCCTGAGTCTTTTGACAAGGAGACTCTTAGAACCAACTGAGTCTTTTGAAAAGGAGACTCTTAGAACCAGTACACTGAATTTTTTGAAGAGAGATTCTAAAAACTCTTTTACAATAGTGAATAAGAATAAAGAAGGAGAAAGAAATAAAGACAATAATGAATCTTCTTCCTAGCAAGAAGATTTGAAGCACAAGTTATGAATTAAATCTTTCTTCTATAGAGAGAAGAAGATTTGTAGCCTTTCTCTCTTTTAGTGAGAGCAATCAGATTTTGCAGCAGTGAGCAGTGAGCAGAAGTAGAAATGGATGGATGTTGCTGCAGAGCTTTTTCTCAATATCTCTCTTTTCTTTTGGGAGCTTTTTCCTCTATGTCATATATGTGTGGTAGATCACTCTTGTTTATTTCCTGCCGACTTCCTCTTTATTTTATAGCTCTGTGTAATAAGATAGCACTATAGGAGAGGAATCAATTAGCAGCCAGAGATTTAGGAAGAGAGAAATATTACCATTCGACGCATATTTACTTGGTCTTTTGTTATTCATTCATAAAACTCTTTCTTTAACTCATTTCTAGGGGTTAAGAGAAATCATTTTCCCAACAATCTCCCCCTATTTGTCTTAACCCTATTTAAGGAGAAATTGTCTTAGCATAAAATCAACTCAGCACATAATTTGTAAGGATAAGAGGTATGTCACTTAATCAAAAGTGAAATTTAGAGAGGGAGATCATTTAAGCAGATATTCCAGAATCATATAAACAGATGTCATTTTTATACCATATCATTTTCAACTATAAGATAAAATATATCAGCATTGTTTTCAAATACTACTCAGGTGGGGTAGGAGGAGTCTTTCTTTTTCTCTTGAATACCAATGTTTTAGGAGAAGAGGATTTCTCTTTCTCACTTGTAAGAAGTTCATTTAGCTCCCCCTGAGCAGGTAGCTCCCCCTGGGATAGAGCTCCTTTTATTCTTTCTTCTTCAGCCAGCAGAATATCTGTCTCTTTTTCTTTTCCAGTATCAGCTTCATTTTCTTTCTCAGTTCCATCAGCTGGTTCATTTTTATCGATATTTGTACCAGCTTCATTATAAGCCTCATTCACTGCTCTGCTCCCTTCCCCTTGTAGTGGTGCCATTTGATTTACAGCATCTCTTGCTATGTTGAGTATCTCTATTGTTTGTTCATCAATATGGAGCTCAGGTACTATCTCATTCCCAAGGGTTTTGAGCTGTGCTTGACTGTCAGTTTTTGAGGTAGGAAGGGATTTGTGAGAAGGAGATTTAGAATTGGAGAGCTGATCTTCATCTAGATTCTCCCCCTTCTTGACCTTCTTGGCCAAGGAGGTTAAGAAAGACCTAGTCACTCTAGAGGAAGAGAGAGATGAATTTAGATCTTGCACAGAGGCACTTACCCCATCTATTTGGGTGTGCATGTGTAGAATGGAGGAGTGAATCTGTGAGCAATGCTCATCTAGCATTGCCTGGAATTTTTGGGCTGCAGATTGGATGCACTGAGTGAGTAGAGCCTCAGTGGATGCAGACGGTGGAGGAGGAGATAATGGTGGAGGTGTATGAGAGGAATGTGGAGATGGAATACTATCATGTTGGGTAGGTGTATTTGATGGAGGAGGTGGAGGAATAGAAGAATGCTGAGCAAGGGATTGAGGTGGTATTTGTGTGGATGATGATGGGAGAGAGGAGAGATTTGTTTGAGGAGGAGAAGGAGGAGTAGGAGAGATAGGAGGAGATGGAGTCCTTTCAGGAATGGAACCAGGCTTAGGGATTTGCCTGGCCCATTTAGAAAATAGGGCTATGGACATCCTTTTTCCTGGAGGGATGGGAATTCCTTTAGACCTGCAGAGGTCAGGGAAGGAATGGAAGAGAACCTGACTCATGATTCTCATATAAGCATTTTCCTTGTGGGAATATTTGGAGGCTATCATTTTGAGAAGACATCTGGCCCAATTCACCTTCTTCTTCAGCACAAGAGCCCCCATGATGTTCAGCTGCTGTTTGGGCACTGCATCATGGGCTGATATTTTGCATAGCAGTATCTTCCCTACTATGTCTGCTAGCAATCTGTACTCATCTGAAAAGTCTATCTTTTTCAGATGGATTGGTCTGTCTTTTGAGAATTTCATGGTGGTAAGTAAATGCTTGACTTCATCAGGTGTGAGTTCAATGGATTCATCACCTGATGGGAGATCAAAGGTGGCCCTAATGTGGTCTGCTGAGATTGAGACTGGTGTCTCATAGAGTGTTCCTTGGATTTCTCCTTGTTCAGAGATCTGAACATGAGATATGAGCTCAGTGAGCTCAGTTTCCAGGAGCTTGCACCTAGAAGAGATGAGCTTGTTCAATCCCGCTTCATCGAATAGAGCAATGATGCTCTTATAGTTCTCTGCTGCTGCTTGGAAGGATCCGAGATCAATGTCGAACCCAGAATTTATTTTGGGAGCCATTGAGGACCAGTAGGAAGAATCAGCTGGACAAAGGAGCACGGAGGATAAAAGATGCAGAGTAGTGGAGGTTTCTGAAGAGTCTTTTTAAGTCAGGTGAAACGTCGAAACAGGGCTCAATTCGAGGCTTTTTCGGTACTCCAGTGGATGTGACCGAAAATATTCTAATGTTGCCGCTCTTTTATCCTGAAGTCGACGTTACGTCGAGTGTAATTCGACGTCATCGTTGATATAGACAGAGTTTGAGATGTTTAGGGTTTTCTATCGACGTATGCGTCGATTTTGGTCGACGCATGCGTCGATTTATTGTGTTGGTTATCGACGGTGCGTCGACTAGAAGTGACTTTTAAAAAGAATTTTAAATTTTTATTTCTCATTATTTCTTTCTAGTCCTAATGTTTTCTGAGTCAGTTTTGAACTAGATTTTACAGATAGTTTGATTGATTGTAACAACATTGCTTGGTAGTATGGCCAGCTTTGTTACATATATAGCACTTGATTATCCTAGTATTAAGGGAATTTGAATTTAGAGCAGGATATAAGTGTTGATTAGAATAAGAGTGTTGGTTTGAATATAGGTTTTGATTAAGATGGGATTTTTGGTTAAGATAAACATTTTGTTTGGGATTGAAGTGTTTATTTGGATAAAATTCATGATTAGGATGACTGGTTCCTGAATGAGGGTTAGGATAAAAGACTTTTGGAGAGAATGTATTTAAGTTGCTCTGAACATTTTTGCGTCGATATCTATTCGACGTATGTTGATAATTGCGTTGATTTGTTATCGACGCATTCCTCAGATTGCGTTGATCTGGTGTCGACGCATGAGGAAAGTTGCGTCGAATTGATGTCGACGTATCTTTATTCAAGCGTCGAGTAGATGTCGAGGCATCTGAGAGGTTGCGTCGAGAATAAGTCGACGCACTATCGTGCATGCGTCGATATGAAGTCGACGCATCTGTGTCTTCACAAATTTTCATTTTGCCTTTCTCTGTTTTTACTCCTTTATGTGTTGTTCTTCTTGGATTGATTGTTTCTTCAGATGAAGTATGTGAATCATCAGCTGAATAATAAGATGTTTCATCAAATTCCTTGGTTTCTTTTTCTCCCTTATCTTTTTCTTGGTTTAACAAATTAACAGGTTTAGTGAATTTTATAGGGCTCATCCAAGCAGGTTTGTTGGATGAAGTTAGGCTGATTGAGGGATCAGCCCCTAGCCCAAGATGTTTGGGTCTTATTGTTTGTTTGTCAGTGATTTCCTTAAGATTTTGACTTCTTATTTTTATTGATTCTTCAAAGGCTTTTGCCTGGGTTACTTTGTTCTTAAGGAACTGATTTTCTATATTGGCCCTTTCTGTTTCCTTCTTTATTCTGCTAGCTATTGATTCATAATCTTTAGAAGAGTTAATTTCTATGTTTCTCTGATTTTTAGCTACATTGATTTGTTCTTTTAGATCCTCAATTTCTTGATTTGTTTTTAGGTGATCTAGGTACATTTTTATAAAATCATTTCTAAAGCTATCACTTTGAAAATCAATGTCATCAAACATACTTACCTCATCCTCATTCTCAGATTCCTCAATGAGAATGAGGTTCTCTTCTTTTTCATCATCTGAGGATAGATCTTCTTCTGATCCTGTTTCACTCCATGGTTTATCATCATTCTTTGTATCTTCAAAGGCCATCAAGCATATGTCTTCTTGTCTAGATTCTTCATTGTCACTCTTAGAGGGTGAACTATCCTCAGAGTTTGTTTCACTCCAGACTTCAGCAATGAAGCCTTTTTCTTTCTTCTCCCCCTTTTTCTTCAGATCTTTCTTTTTCAGATCCTTCTCTGTTTCAGCATTCTCTGGACATTCTGGGGCAATGTGTCCAGGTTTTCTGCAAGAATAGCAAATTATTTCTTTAGTGGGTGTTTTGTCATACCTTGGTCTTGACTCCCTCCTTTTTGATCCATCTTTCTTGACCCATTTCCTAAATCTTCTAGCCAAGAAACTGAATAATTCTTCTTCAGTGACAGAAGTTTCTTCTTCTGTTGCCTTTAGAGCAATGTTCCTGCTTTTTGAGGGACTTGGGGCGTTTTCTCTTCTTTCCTTCTCCTCTCTAGTTTTCAGCAACTGCTCATAGGATCTGAGTTTTCCTAAGAGAGCATCTGTTGAGATCTCTTTTTGTCCTCTTGTGTCTTTTATTGCCCAAATTCTTGAGTCCCATGAACTAGGGAGACTCATTAGTAATTTGTCATTTATCTCAGTAAGAGAGATTTCTCTATCCAAGTCTCTTAGTTGATTGATGATCAGACTGAATCTGTCATACATTTCAGAGATGCCTTCTTCAGCCTTCTTTTGAAAGTTCTCATATTGAGAGATCAATAGGGCCTTCTTGTCTTTCTTTTCATCAGCACTTCCTTCCACCATCTTTGTGAGGGCATCCCAAATTTCCTTGGATGATTCACAGTCAACAACCTTTTGAAAGATGTCATCTGAGAGAGTTGAGACAAGTATGTTCATGGCCTTTAGATCATGAGTTCTTGCCTTCTTCTCATCTTCTGTCCATTCAGATCTTGGAACAAGTGTTTGTGTGATGTTTCCATTTGCATCCTTTCTATAGGGCTTTGGTGGACCTGTTACAGTAATATTGAACAAGTCAGCATCAATAGAATTCATATAGATTCTGATTCTTGTTTTCCAAACTGCAAACTTTTCAAGGTTGCACATTGGTGGTCTGGTGGAAGCATAATCTTTGATTTGTGCCATGTGAAAAATAGTAAAAAAAATATATATATATATATATATAAGGTAGGATCTTTTTGATCAAGGAGTTATCCTTTTTAGATCAACCTAGCTCTGATACCAATTGAAAGTGCACAGTTAACCTCACTAGAATTCTCTAGAGGGGGGGTGAATAGAGATTTAAAATTTTTTGTGCAAAGTTAATATATATATATATGTGTATGATCACAGATTAGAGCTTCCCACACACCAACAAGAATTAGACAAGCAATTAAGTAAATGCAAGAAAGAAATTTCACAGCACAACACAAGAAAATATAGTGGTTCCCCAAACTTTGGGTAGTCCACTCTTCTACCCCCTTGGTAGGAATTCACTAACTTGCACTGAGTCTTTTGATAAGGAGACTCTTAGAACCACCCTGAGTCTTTTGACAAGGAGACTCTTAGAACCAACTGAGTCTTTTGAAAAGGAGACTCTTAGAACCAGTACACTGAATTTTTTGAAGAGAGATTCTAAAAACTCTTTTACAATAGTGAATAAGAATAAAGAAGGAGAAAGAAATAAAGACAATAATGAATCTTCTTCCTAGCAAGAAGATTTGAAGCACAAGTTATGAATTAAATCTTTCTTCTATAGAGAGAAGAAGATTTGTAGCCTTTCTCTCTTTTAGTGAGAGCAATCAGATTTTGCAGCAGTGAGCAGAAGTAGAAATGGATGGATGTTGCTGCAGAGCTTTTTCTCAATATCTCTCTTTTCTTTTGGGAGCTTTTTCCTCTATGTCATATATGTGTGGTAGATCACTCTTGTTTATTTCCTGCCGACTTCCTCTTTATTTTATAGCTCTGTGTAATAAGATAGCACTATAGGAGAGGAATCAATTAGCAGCCAGAGATTTAGGAAGAGAAAAATATTTCCATAGCAGTTATAGCATAAATGGAAAATGTTAATTCAGATTTCAAATAATATCCAAAATAGAGTTAATCAGATTTAGCCAAGAATCAAATAGAAGGAAAGAATGATTCAGAACGGCTATAAAATATTAACATCATTCTATATAAATCAGATCTTCAGAAAAGAAGGAAAGAGATCTGGCGCAATAATAAATCTGTCATAAAGATCGACGTGCGTCGATTACTATTCGACGTAAGCGTCGAATTCATCTTAGCCCGACGTCGAGAGAGATATGAGGAATGTGCGTCGATAAAAGTGCGTCGACTTCTCTGTATGCGTCGACTAGAAATCAGAGTAGCGTCGATAAGACATACGTCGAAATCTTCCTGGAGTTACTTCGACATATCCTGAAGAAAACGTCGACTATATTTCGACGTAGCGTCGAATACCATTCGACGCATATTTACTTGGTCTTTTGTTATTCATTCATAAAACTCTTTCTTTAACTCATTTCTAGGGGTTAAGAGAAATCATTTTCCCAACAATCTTAAATATGCTTTTCTTGGAGAAGAAAATACTCTTCCGGTAATAATTGATGCATCATTAAAATTTGAAGATGAAGAAAAACTACTTCTTGTTTTGAAAGAATTTAAGAAGGCCATGGGATGGACTATAGCAGACATTAGTGGCATTAGCCCCTCGATTTGTGTGCATAAAATAATATTAGAAGATGAGGCTAAAGGGTCAATTGAACATCAACGTAGGCTTAGTCCACCCATGAAAGAAGTAGTTATGAATGAGATAATAAAATGGTTAGATGCAGAAATTATTTACCCTATTTCGGATAGCAAGTGGGTGAGTCCGGTACAATGTGTACCGAAGAAGGGAGGAATTACGGTGGTGAAAAATGATAACAACGAGTTGATACCAACTAGGACGGTTACCGGTTGGAGAATATGTATGGATTATAGAAAACTAAATAAATCAACTCGGAAGGATCATTTTCCACTACCTTTTATTGATCAAGTACTTGACAAGTTGGCGGGTAATGATTATTTTTGTTTCTTGGACGGATATTCCGGTTATAATCAAATCATGGTTGCTCCGGAAGATCAAGAAAATACCACATTTACATGTCCTTATGGTACGTTTGCATTTCGCAAAATGCCATTTGGATTATGTAATGCACCCGCCACTTTTCAAAGGTGCATGATATCTATTTTTACTGATTTAATGGATGAAGGAATAGAGGTGTTTATGGATGATTTTTCTGTGTTTGGGAAGTCATTTGATTGTTGTTTGGAAGTTCATAGGAAGGTGTTAACAAGATGTGTTGAGACAAATTTAGTGCTAAATTGGGAGAAGTGTCATTTCATGGTGAGAGAGGGAATTGTCTTAGGCCATAAAGTATCAAGCAAGGGTTTGGAGGTAGATCGGGCTAAAATAGAAGTTTTTGAAAAGCTTCCTCCTCCTAAGAATGTCAAGGGCATTCGTAGCTTTTTAGGTCATGCGGGGTTCTATAGGAGGTTTATTAAAGATTTCTCTAAAGTATCAAAACCTTTATTTAACTTGTTAGAAAAAGACACTCCCTTTATATTTGATGACCACTGTTTGCACGCTTTTGACACATTAAAACACAAGCTAGTTTCTTCACCTATTGTCACAACACCGGATTGGTCGTCACCTTTTGTTCTTATGTGTGATGCTAGTGATTATGTCGTAGGAGTTGTTTTAGGACAAATCCGGGATAGAATTTTTCATACTATATATTATGCTAGCAAAACACTTAATGATGCACAAATAAACTACACTACAACCGAGAAGGAACTCTTAGCCGTAATGTTTGCATTTGATAAGTTCCGTTCTTATTTAATAAATTCTAAAGTGATAGTTTATACGGACCATTCGGCTATCAAATACTTGGTAGAGAAAAAAGATGCTAAACCCCGTCTTATTAGGTGGGTGTTACTATTACAAGAGTTTGATATAGAAATTAAGGACCGTAAGGGGGCTGAAAATCAAGTGGCCGACCACCTATCAAGGCTAGAACAAGAATGTGAAAGGAATAGCCAAGTAGAGATTAAGGAAAACTTTCCGGATGAGTATATTCTTGCAATTACTAGTGATAATACTCCATGGTATGCTGATTTTGTAAATTATATTGTTAGTAATATTTTACCACCGGATTTAAGTTTTCAACAAAAGAAGAGATTCCTTCATTTAGTGAAATCTTATTTATGGGATGCACCACATTTATTTAAAATTTGTGCCGATCAAATGATTCGTAGATGTGTCCCCGAAATAGAAGTCTCAAGTATCCTTCACAAATGTCATGCATCTCCTTATGGAGGACATTTTCAAGGACTTAGGACGGCTATGAAGGTCTTAGAAGCTGGATTCTATTGGCCAAATTTATTTAGGGACTCCCATGAATTTGTAAAACAATGTGATAGGTGCCAACGCACCGGTAATATGAGTAGAGGAGCGAGTATGCCCTTTAATAACATCATAGAAGTTGAGATATTTGATGTTTGGGGGATAGATTTTATGGGTCCATTTGTGAATTCAAATGGACATCTTTACATTCTACTAGCGGTTGATTATGTTAGCAAATGGGTGGAGGCAATTCCAACTCAAAAGTGTGATGCAAAATCCGTACTAAAATATCTAAAGTCACATATTTTTAGTAGGTTCGGCACACCAAGGGCTATCATTAGTGATGGGGGGGGGGCACACTTTTGCAATTATCATTTTAAATCCTTGTTGAATAAATATGAGATAACACATAAAGTTGCCTTATCTTACCACCCACAAACCAATGGTTTGACCGAAGTTTCAAATAGAGAAATTAAATCAATCTTAGAAAAGACAGTGAGTACAACTCGTAAGGATTGGTCACACAAGTTGAATGATTCACTTTGGGCTTATAGGACTGCATTCAAAACACCTATAGGGTTGACTCCATATCGGATGATATTTGGTAAGGCATGCCACTTACCGGTTGAGCTAGAGCATAGAGCTTTTTGGGCAATTAAGAAATTGAATTTTGATTTTAATAATGTAGATAAAAATCGTTTAGCCCAAATAAACGAACTCGATGAAATACGATTTCATGCATATGAGAATCATAAGCTCTATAAAGAAAGGATGAAGAAATGGCACGACGCTAGGATTTCACCTAAGGAATTCCGGGAAGGACAATTAGTATTATTATATAATTCAAGGTTGAGATTATTCCCGGGTAAACTAAAATCTAGGTGGTCGGGACCATTTCGTGTAACAAAGGTACACCCATATGGGGTTGTGACCATACAAAATGAGAAAGACAAATCTGAATTTAAAGTCAACGGACAACGCCTTAAGATATATTTCCAACAAAATGAGCAATGTGAGGCGGTGGTAACCATATTAGCATAAACACTATCATTAGGTCCTGCCGGGACTTTAAATTAGGCGCTGGATGGGAGGCAACCAAATAAAATGTAGAATAGGAAGCTATTTTTAATTTTTAATATAATTTTTTTGCATAATTACTGCTTTTTGCTTGAACCATAGATGTGTTTTGATTGTTACTTTCTACACTATTCTGCTGGGTTGGTTATGTTTTTCTGAACGAATATTGTTGTGGAAGCTAGGACCCACATGTGACTACTTGTGGTTGATCATTATGCTGCTGAATATTATATTTTATTGGGATATTGCTATGCATGTATTATTTTTGGTGAGTTTATGTTGCAGGAAAATGTGACATGCCGAGCCCAAGGTCATCTACTACATGGAGCTTGGAGCTAGTTGAATGGATCCAACATACTCCTATGTGTGGAAGGGGAGTATTTTGTTCAATTTATATCGTTATATGAATACATTTGTTTTAACTTGAGGGCAAGTTAAATTCTAAAGTGTGGGGGTGGGTTGGTTATATTTGATAACCTTTGTCACTATAAAATTTTACCACCCCGTTATTTTCATAAGTAGCAAGGATAATTATTTTGCCAAATGAATGTATATTTATTTTCCAAAGTTAGGGAATAATGAGAGTATTCTTTTGAAAAATTTGTTGAACAGTACTTCTCTTTATTTCATGAGCTCTAAAACAAGTTGTATATATTTTAAATTTCTATAAAAATTAAATTCAAAAGTAGTCAAGAGCAAAATAAGCATTGTTTAATCCAAAGCAATAATGAACTAGTAAATATCATTTATCGAACCATCACTTGCTATCATCTTGGAAACTCAACTTCATTCTTGAATATTAATCTTGTGGATTTTCTCAAGTGACATCCATGCTAGTGTGTTAAATCATGAAGAAAAAAAAATCAAAAGTAAAAAGAGAGAAATTGCTTATGTTGATATGTGGCCTGGATATTTACTTGCTTACTTGGAATGATCCCTGCTATGCGAGTATATGTTAAAAAAAAAGGAGAACGTCTCATAATGATATGTGGCCTAAACATGCATATGTTTGGAATGATCCCTATTACGATGATATATTTATAAAAAGAAAAAAATATATATATTTAGTACCATAGTGATACGTGGCCTAAGTAAGCATTCAAATATTTGGAAAGATCCCTATCATGAGTACATAAAAAAGTAATAAATGTGTGTCTTCATGACCTAAGCACTAGGGGATTGTTGCTTTTTGAAAATCCTTTCTCATTTGTTATAAAAGACCATATTGTTGAGAATCCTTTCCATTCCTTGTTTTTACTAAATTATTGTTGTAATGGACTAATCATGGTTATTAGCATTGTTCTACTCAGAATTTTTTTTATAGATGTTTAAATGTATTAATTTGGATTGGAACGATTAATTTAAAAGAGTATCGCACACACACACACACACACTATGTAAAGTCTCATTTGAATATTATTCCCACTATTTCCCTAACTTACTCAAATATGTTTATTTGGCAAATTATACAATGATGTTGCTTGCTTAGCCTCCTTATATTATAAATCTTGAGCATGCAAGCTCATATGAATCAAAAAATTTGTATGTAGTTTTGCTAGGGGCTAGCAAAAAGCTAAGTGTGGGGGTGTGATAACTTCCTAAAATAGAAGTTATTTGGTCTATGAATAACACATTTTGCACTATGAAATGATGAATATTAATATGAAACTTTGATATAATAAACTTAATTAATTATAAATTACAAAGTAATTATTTCATGGTGATTCTGCTTAAATTCGAGTTTAATATGCAGGAATTAAATGAGTGTTCAGAATGGAAAGAAAAGAAATGGAGGAATAATTAATGCAGGCGGATTTGTCGCAACAGGGTTACAACAAGGTTACAACAAGCGGGCGCTGAAAACATGGCATAAATGGCGCGATTATTTAAAACCATATGATGAGGTGGCAACAGTTATGCACAGGCGGACAGCTGGCTGGAGACGGAATTAGAAGGCTTATTATGTGATTCTAATGAGGAGAATTAAATATAGAAGATGGCGGTTACAAGAATTGAAATTGGGAAGTTACTTAATTTGAATTATAAAATAGAGGGAAAGGAGAGCAAGACAAAAGAAGGAAATTGGGGGGAGAACGACGAAATTGAGGAGAAAGGAGAAAATATTTTCGGCAAGGAGAATTCTTCCTACTTGGAGAGCCGAACCATTCCAATCCGGGAGAGAGATATTGCAACTTTGGAATGAAAAACTTACCTTCTTCAACCATGTCTTTGAGCATGTCTTGTAAGGATGTTCTTATTTGTTATTTTATTCCAATTGGCATGAACTAAAATTTGTAGCTTTGTGTGTGGAAAAGTACTTTGTCTTTTGTGATATGTATTAGAACACAATTCTGTTAAATTATTTGCTTCAATTCTTTGTCCGTTTTAAGTGTGCGATTACATTTTGAAGATTTTGCGTCAAGCTTTGTATATCTCTTTGGAGTGTATTCATAAATCGAGAGAGGAGTTGCACGCAAGGTTATACAAACCATTTTCTTATGTGGAATAAATCGAGAGAGGAACCACATGAATCTTTAACCAAAAATTCTTCATCCAAATACTGCGTCGCGAAATTCGAGAGAGGAGTGACGAAAGTAATTCGCATATTTTAATTTAATCATTGGAAGTAGAAAAAGATTTCACTTTCTTCATGATTAGTCGCTGTGTACGGATTTCGGAGACCGAGAGGTAATGAGTCCTACATTTAATTTGCTTCAGGAGAATAATTTTACAAATATTTAACTAAATCTTTTGAAATTTCATATCACATAGACTCAGGAAATCCACATGCAAAGCTTTCTCTAAAAATTGGTATTTCTCAAAAATAAAAATAAAAACTCATTGAATTAATTAATTAAAGTTATTTTCCTATTTTAATTTTTCTTCACGCAACCAACTTTTGAATTATTTACTTGGATTCAAAGAAAAGGATAATATTAGTACTTGTGAGCGTTAAATTAACACTTCCCAGTGGAGACGATCTTACTTACACTTTATTACTTGAATCGGCACGTGCACTTGCGTAACACTCATTTTCACCGTATCATTCATATTAACATTAGCTTGAGTAAGTTCAAATGTCTCATCTTCCATGATGATCCTTCAATAATTCTTGTTCATCCACGTCTCCTCATGTGTCATGTTAGGAATAACTGCACACAACAATTCATTTATGGGATCAACAAAGTTGTCATTAGTGTAACTTGATCGAGTTTGTAGCGAATGAAGATGTCATTAGGCCGGGCTCCATTACTAGACAGTCGTCATCATGATAGATCCATTCTGTGTAGTTTTTCATAATACCGTTCCATACAAGATGTCCCTCTACCTCATCTCGATCCCACATCTTTATATTTAACAAGGACATGAACATTTTCTCCAGTTGGTGTATATGCATAGTATAAACAACAAATATTTTATGTCTTCTACATAAGTCTTCAAATGTCGCGGCTCTCTCATCTATTTTTTGTCCATTGATAAATTGTCTGTATGCTTACCTATTCATATAAGAGATGTTGAAACCGAGACTTGCGAACAAGACTTAGTCTCTGTGGAGTTCGGGGCCCTCAGCTAGCCGAGGGGCGACCAATCCTTACTCCTCCCAAGGGAGAGCTCTAGGTTGAAGGTGTTGGAACTAGGAACTGGACCAAGGGCTTAGTGGGGAGGTGCCGCCACATACCCGGAAGTTCCCTAGGGACTTCCCCTCCCAAGCCACTACTAAGCTTGGGCACCACTGGAGGCTCTCCTCACCCCCTAGAGAGACTCGGGGAGGGAGAGAGAGAGGGAGAGAGCTAGCCTAGAATGAGATCCCTCCAAATGGTGCCCCCTTGGTCCTATTTATAGGATTTTCAGATCTGGGCTGCAAATAGCCAAAACTGGACTGCGAATAGCCAAAATTGGACTGCGAATAGCAAAATCCCGCTGTTCTGAGGTGCTAAACGCAGACCGCCTCCTACTACGGAGCTGGGCGAGCCGGAGGCCTCCAGGCCTCCCCGGCTCGCCCCCACAAGGCTCTGGGCGAGCCGGAGGCCTCCCGACCTCCCGGCCTCCCCGACTCGCCCCCACAAGGCTCTGGGCGAGCCGGAGGCCTCTCGGCCCTCCCGGCCCTCCCGGCTCGCCCCCACAAGGCTCTGGGCGAGCCGGAGGCCTCACAGCCTCCCCGGCTCGCCCCCACAAGGCTCTGGGC
The DNA here is from genome assembly GCA_033032865.1 of Dactylorhiza incarnata. Classification (NCBI taxonomy): domain Eukaryota; kingdom Viridiplantae; phylum Streptophyta; class Magnoliopsida; order Asparagales; family Orchidaceae; genus Dactylorhiza; species Dactylorhiza incarnata. Next base: position 3,915,923 of record JAWHQI010000208.1, read on the forward strand.
GAGCCGGAGGCCTCCCGGCCCTCCCAGTTCGCCACCACAAGGCTTTGGGTGAGCCGGAGGCCTCCCGGCCCTCCCCGTCTCGCCCCCACAAGGCTCTGGGCGAGTCGGAGGCCTCCCGGCCCTCCCAGCTCGCCCCCACAAGGCTCTGGGCGAGCCGGAGGCCTCCCGGCCCTCCCGGCTCGCCCTCACAAGGGAACAGTCCTGGGATGCGCCCCTCAGACTCGACTCCCTCCAAATGCTCACCCCTCCTCCTCTCGGGGTCGTGCCCTTTGGAAATATTGGGCCTAAAAATATCTTGGGCCTCGGGGGCCCACTCGGCGAATACAGGGTTGTACACAATCCCCGCTCTTTTCGAGCGTGGCTCACGCTCAGAAAGAAATGTCCAACCCTGCATATTCGACGAGTGTCGCTGGGAATCCGGTTATTGGTGATATCTTGGAAAAGCCACAACGCCTCCCCGAGAGGTCCCCCAACCTTCCGGCTAGCGAGAGCCCGGCTAGCTGAGCCACCTCGGGGAAAAACACAGCCTCCCCGAGAGGCCTTCCTACCCTGCCGGCTAGTGAGAGCCCGGCTAGTGGAGCCACCTCGGGGGAAAAAACACTTAGCCTCCCCGAGAGGCCTTCCTACCCTGCCGGCTAGTGAGAGCCCGGCTAGCGGAGCCACCTCGGGGGGAAAAATACTTAAGAGAATTTTCGACCACTGAGCTGTTCCTGACCCTGCCAGCTAGGTGGGAGCCCGGTCAGCAGGTCAGCATGGGGACTAAGTACTTGGGACTTTCCTGCCACCGAGCAATCCTCGGACCTGCCAGCTTGATGGGAGCCTGGTCAGCGGGCCAGCATCGGGACTAAGTACCTGGGACTTTCCTGCCACCGAGCGATCCTCGGACCTGCTAGCTTGATGGGAGCCTGGTCAGCGGGCCAGCATCGGGACTAAGTACTTGGGACTTTCCTGCCACCGAGCGATCCTCGGACCTTTCCGCTTGATGGGAGCCTGGTCAGCGGGCCAGCGTCGGGACTTTAACCAATATGAATCACCTGCCTCACCGAGTGAATCTCCTGTCCTGCCAGCTAGATGGAAGCCTGGTCAGCGGTCTCTGCTCGGGGCCTTAACCAATATGAACCTCCTGCCTCGCCGAGTGAATCTCCTGTCCTGCCAGCTAGATGGGAGCCTGGTCAGCGGTCTCTGCTCGGGGCCTTAACCAATATGAATGACCTGCCTCACCGAGTGAATCTCCTGTCCTGCCAGCTAGATGGGAGCCTGGTCAGCGGTCTCTGCTCGGGGCCTTAACCAATATGAACCTCTTGCCTCGCCGAGTGAATCTCCTGTCCTGCCAGCTAGATGGGACCCTGGTCAGCGGTCTCTGCTCGGGGCCTTAACCAATATGAATCACCTGCCTCACCGAGTGAATATCCTGTCCTGCCATCTAGATGGGAGCCTGGTCAGCGGTCTCTGCTCGGGGCCTTAACCAATATGAACCTCCTGCCTCGCCGTGTTAATCTCCTGTCCTGCCAGCTAGATGGGAGCCTGGTCAGCGGTCTCTGCTCGGGGCCTTAACCAATATGAATCACCTGCCTCACCGAGTGAATCTCCTATCCTGCCAGCTAGATGGGAGCCTGGTCAGTGGTCTCTGCTCGGGGCCTTAACCAATATGAACCTCCTGCCTCGCCGAGTGAATCTCCTGTCCTGCCAGCTAGATGGGAGCCTGGTCAGCGGTCTCTGCTCGGGGCCTTAACCAATATGAATCACCTGCCTCACCGAGTGAATCTCCTGTCCTGCCAGCTAGATGGGAGCCTGGTCAGCGGTCTCTGCTCGGGGCCTTAACCAATATGAACCTCCTGCCTCACCGAGTGAATCTCCTGTCCTGCCAGCTAGATGGGAGCCTGGTCAGCGGTCTCTGCTCGGGGCCTTAACCAATATGAATCACCTGCCTCACCGAGTGAATCTCCTGTCCTGCCAGCTAGATGGGAGCCTGGTCAGCGGTCTCTGCTCGGGGACTTAACCAATATGAACCTCCTGCCTCGCCGAGTGAATCTCCTGTCCTGCCAGCTAGATGGGAGCCTGGTCAGCGGTCTCTGCTCGGGGCCTTAACCAATATGAATCACCTGCCTCACCGAGTGAATCTCCTGTCCTGCCAGCTAGATGGGAGCCTGATCAGCGGTCTCTGCTCGGGGCCTTAACCAATATGAACCTCCTACCTCGCCGAGTGAATCTCCTGTCCTGCCAGCTAGATGGGAGCCTGGTCAGCGGTCTCTGCTCGGGGCCTTAATCGCTTACCCTCCCTGGGAGGTCAACCTGTCCTGCCGGCTAGCGAGAGCCCGGCTAGCGGAACCATCCGAGGGGAAAAATATTTACCCTCCCTGGGAGGTCAACCTGCCCTGCCGGCTAGTGAGAGCCCGTCTAGCGGAACCATCCGAGGGGAAAAATATTTACCCTCCCCGGGAGGTCAACCTGCCCTGCCGGCTAGTGAGAGCCCGGCTAGCGGAACCATCCGAGGGGAAAAATATCTCGAAAAACAAAACTTTTATTACATTAGTCAGCTGGTTACATGCAAGAAAACCATGTACGGAAATGCTTCATCCTACTACATGGACTCAAAGAAACAAAACTAAGCATGGGGACCGGGACTCGGGCTTCTACTCCCAGGCACGGTCCTCCTCGACCTCCTATGGTTGTTGACGCTGCGGCTTCTGGCCCCTTGCCTCCTTCATCTCCAAGAACTCGGGGCAGGTGAATGTCGCGTGACCCTCCTCCTGATGGAAATCACAGTAAGGCAACTCTGCTCGGATGCCCCTTCTTCCTCCCGAGCGGTTCTTTCTTCTTCCTTGGCCGATCTCCCTAGTCTGCCGGGGCGGTGGGGGAGGTGTCCTCTCCTCCTGCATCCACCTCGGGAGGTTGGATCTTTTCCTTTTGAAGCCTCCCCCTCCTTGCTCTCGCGGAGTCGAAATAGTAACCCCTGTGCTCACCGGGTTATTGGGTAGCCGCTCCCCCGGGTGGCCTCGTCCACCAACGTTTTGACTCCTTTTGGGGTGGAGCGAGTGGGGGCCGAATGCCTCCCCGCTCGTCCCCCTTTGGGGCTGGGCTAGAAGAGCCGGGGCAAGCTGGGAGGGCACCCCCCTCCGGAGCTCGCCCCCTTGAAGGGGCGGGGCGAGCTGGGAGGGCGCCCCCTCCTGAGCTCGCCCCCTTGAAGGGGCGGGGCGAGCTGGGAGGGCGCCCCCTCCTGAGCTCGCCCCCTTGAAGGGGCGGGGTGAGCTGGGAGGGCGCCCCCTCCTGATCTCGCCCCCTTGAAGGGGCGGGGCGAGCTGGGAGGGCGCCCCCTCCTAAGCTCGCCCCCTTGAGGGGCGGGGCGAGCTGGGAGGGCGCCCCCCTCCTGAGCTCGCCCCCTTGAAGGGGCGGGGCGAGCTGGGAGGGCGCCCCCCTCCTGAGCTCACCCCCTTGAAGGGGCGGGGCGAGCTGGGAGGGCGCCCCCCTCCTGAGCTCACCCCCTTGAGGGGGCGGGGCGAGCTGGGAGGGCGCCCCCCTCCTGAGCTCGCCCCCTTGACGGGGCGGGGTGAGCTGGGAGGGCGCCCCCCTCCTGAGCTCGCCCCCTTGGAGGGGCGGGGCGAGCTGGGAGGGCGCCCCCCTCCTGAGCTCGCCCCCTTGGGAGGGCGGGGCGAGCTGGGAGGGCGCCCCCCTCCTGAGCTCGCCCCCTTGAGGATGGGCGAGTGGGGGTATGGCACCCCCCCACTCCCCCCTCACCGGTATTTCCTTCCTGGACTGTTGGCCGAGAGTTCCCTCGTCCACCTGCTCGGGTGGGACCTCCGGACCATCTCCTCTTCTGCCTCCGACTATCATGGCGAAGGCAACCTCGAAGGTCTGCAGGACCTCTCGCTTGAAGTTTTCGAACATCTCTAACGTCACCCCAGCCACCGGGGGCTGCGAGTGACCCGGGTCGGAGCTTCCTCCACCTCCGTCCATGGAGCTCAGCTCGAGGCTTTCTTAAATTGGTCACACTCCACGCTCACCGCACCATGTGTTGAAACCGAGACTTGCGAACAAGACTTAGTCTCTGTGGAGTTCGGGGCCCTCAGCTAGCCGAGGGGCGACCAATCCTTACTCCTCCCAAGGGAGAGCTCTACGTTGAAGGTGTTGGAACTAGGAACTAGACCAAGGGCTTAGTGGGGAGGTCCCGCCACATACCCGGAAGTTCCCTAGGAACTTCCCCTCCCAAGCCACTACTAAGCTTGGGCACCACTGGAGGCTCTCCTCACCCCCTAGAGAGACTCGGGGAGGGAGAGAGAGAGAGGGAGAGAGCTAGCCTAGAATGAGATCCCTCCAAATGGTGCCCCCTTGGTCCTATTGATAGGATTTTCGGATCTGGGCTGCATATAGCCAAAACTGGACTGCGAATAGCCAAAATTGGACTGCGAATAGCCAAATCCCGTTGTTCTGAGGTGCTAAACGCAGACCGCCTCCTACTACGGAGCTGGGCGAGCCGGAGGCCTCCAGGCCTCCCCGGCTCGCCCCCACAAGGCTCTGGGCGAGCCGGAGGCCTCCCGGCCCTCCCGGCTCGCCCCCACAAGGCTCTGGGCGAGCCGGAGGCCTCACGGCCTCCCCGGCTCGCCCCCACAAGGCTCTGGGCGAGCCGGAGGCCTCCCGGTCCTCCCAGCCCTCCCAGCTCGCCCCCACAAGGCTCTGGGCGAGCCGGAGGCCTCCCGGCCCTCCCCGGCTCGCCCCCACAAGGCTCTGGGCGAGCCGGAGGCCTCCCGGCCCTCCCAGCTCGCCCCCACAAGGCTCTGGGCGAGCCGGAGGCCTCCCGGCCCTCCCGGCTCGCCCTCACAAGGGAACAGTCCTGGGATGCGCCCCTCAGACTCGACTCCCTCCAAATGCTCACCCCTCCTCCTCCCGGGGTCGCGCCCTTTGGAAATATTGGGCCTAAAAATATCTTGGGCATCGGGGGCCCACTCGGCGAATACAGGGTTGTACAAGAGACATGTGCCACTTAAGCATGATATATAATATGTTTGCTAATATCTTTTAATAAACTTCAAATCAATTACACATAATTAAGGTAATTGGATAAAAAAACACAAATAAATAACTCGGTCATTAATATTTTTGTGTCATCACTATTTTAAATTTGAAGAATCTAGAGGTCACTACAACAAATATGAACTAGAATCATGAACTGTTCACAAGTCCATTATAATCAGGTACCTCATTATTGAAATTCTAAATTACCGGCTATATAATGTTCTTTTAATAGTGCAAAATTGCACAATATTAGCTAATGCTAAAAAAGAAAGAAATGTTCATGACAACATATCTGCAATTAATACTACAATTTTTAACAGTTAAATACAAAGTAGACAACGATTTTGCGGTGTGCAAATTTATAATGGAGAAAAAATTGTATTAATAAAATATACTTACAAATAATACTGCAAAAGTAACAAATGTAGTAAAGTAAACAAATGTAAAAATCATGTTAGCCACTCTTTTTCTACCAAAATAATAAGCTAAATACAATCTCATTTATACCAATTTGTGAGACGTCTGCTAAACTAGACAGTTGCATATACAAACAATAAAATAATATCAATAACAGGAGGCTCTAACAACAATTTAGTGAAAAATAACTAAAAACATAGATGAATGAACAAAAAACAGAGACCTGGTCAAATAATAAACAGATTCTCATTTTGAACAAAAACATCAATGATCCAAAATAATAACTATAAGGTTCAAAGAGGAGCCAACATATAGATATATGGAAATTATTTTTGCCCCAATATCATAATCTACAGGCACCTTTTGCACAATCGCATACCAATAGAAGTCAAAGTAAAATTTAAAGCTGATGAAAGCCCCACCATGATGCTGTAACCTAGAAATTGTAATGGCCAGGTATTTTTAAGCCATTCACTTATCCGATGTGAGACTAAGTCAGTATTCTGATGTACTTTTTATGTATAATATTGAGATTAAACTATTCGTTGCGCGCTCAGAACGTCTCTCCGTTCCCTCAGAACGCTCTCATATTCGTTGCGCGCTCAGAGCGCTCTCGTGTTCGTTGCGCGTTCAGAGCTCCCGCGCTCGTTGCGCGCTCAGAACGTCTCTCCGTTCGCTCAGAACGCTCTCGTATTCGTTGCGCGCTCAGAGCGCTCTCACGCTCGTTGCGCGCTCAGAACGCCTCTCCGTTCGCTCAGAAAGCTCTCGTGTTCGTTGCACGCCCAGAGCTCCCGCGCTCGTTACGCGCTCAGAACGTCTCTCCGTTCGCTCAGAATGCTCCCGCGCTCGTTGCGCGCTCAGAACGCCTCACAGCGCGACCAGGACGCTTCCATGTTCGTTGCGCGCTCAGAACACTTCCGCGCTCATGCGCGCTCGGAATGCTTCTGAGCATTCTCAGAACGCCTCCCCAGTCGCTCAGATTGCTTCTCCGTTCATTGCGCGCTCAGAACGCTTCTGAGCGCGCTCAGAGCACTTTCACATTCCGGGCACGCTCACTTTTTGTCTTTCTAATTTCTCAGATTGCAGGAACGGCTTATCGCTTTTTTCGCCTCCAATAAAGTTGCCCGAACTGCCCGAGGGGCGAGACGGTCATTTATGAAAAATGGCGATCTGTGTGCTTCGATCCGGAAAACGTGATTCGTCCGTCAGGTGGTTACGGTGGTTACAACGGCGAAATTACCGGGCTACCCCCGGCCAAAGCTAGAAAAGGAGCCCAGAGCTTTCATTTGAAGGGACTTGCCTTCTGCACCCGGGAGAGCTCATTTGAAGATTTCCACGGAATTCTCCTTCGGCGCTTGAGGATCTCCTTCGCGGACTCGAAGATCTCCTTCGTGGACTTGAAGACTTCCTTTCTCCCGAAAGGCGACTGAGCATTTTCACTTTTGTTCTCCCGAAAGGCGACTCAGCATTCTCACTTTAATTTGTTCTCCACCATTCTCAGAAGGAAAAAGACTTAGTTTTCTGAGAGGTGGTATGTCACCTTCAGAACTCTCTCTCTCTATTATTGTAACGAGCGGCGGCCTGTCGCGCTCGATTTCTAAGTACCTAACTGTAAACTCTCAGAAGATAGTGAAGTTTGGCCGGCACAGCTCCGATCGCGTGGTTTTTTACCCTTTCAGGGTTTCCCACGTTAAAAGTCTCAATGTACTTAACGAATCTCTCTCTTTGACTGTTTGGGCGCTCGGTTCGCTTCCGAGCTAAGGTGGTTCAATTCGACCGGTCTACCAAAGCACCCGAGGGACCCGCAATAGTTTGGCGCCTTCTGTGAGAAATGGATTCCAAAATACCGAGCAAAGGATTTCCGAACGCAGCGCCCGCTTCGCCTGAGTTCACGGAACCAGCAAGAGTGGACACCTCCCCCGAACTATCTGACGCATGCAGTTCCTCAATCCCTGAAAACCCGACGAAAAGAGCGCTCATCGCTGCACCCATCCGGCTCCAGTGGCTTGGATCAACTAGCAAGCTGGCCCCTCTCGCGGCAGGGCAGGATCTGAATGATGTCACGTACCAGCAAAGGCGATCCCCCCTGTCAAAGTCAATTTTGGCATACCCAGTTCCGTCATGGCTAAAGCTCCCGCACTACAAGGAGTTCCACGGAGCAGAGGACCCGTACGGGCACGTTAATCACTTCTTGATAACGATGCGGACGTTCGGACTTCCCGACCAAATCAGCTGCAAAATCTTCACCAAGACACTGCGCGGAGACGCCCTTCGCTGGTATCAATCTCTGCCAAACGGAGCGATTCACAACTTCACTGAGTTGTCCCAACTGTTCGTTGAATGGCACGAAGCGTGCGCACCGAGGATCCAAGAAGAAGAGCGAGAAGAGCCCGAGACAGACGAGTCGCCCCACCTAGGGGAAGTAGAGCGGAGCAAACAGCAAGAAAAGATCTACACAAGCTTTCACCAGGAGCATCCCCGTGGATGGTTGGACTTCGCCTTAGACGCAAGCATAGGCAATCCAGCCTGTGAGCTAAGGAGGGCATTGATAACCCATCGCATCTCGTTCAATATCCTGTTCGTGGCATCCGTGGTGCGGCTCAAACTCCTAAGAGGGAACCTCAAGCTCAGGGTCAGCGACGCAGAGCTCCCAGACGGAACTATGGTACCCACCATAGGAGTCGTCACCCTCCCCGTCCAAGTAGGGATGCACTCGGAACCAGTCCAGTATGACGTTCAGTTCGTCATCGCAGAGGCAGACTCCCCCTACGACGCAATATTTGGGAGCCTCCTACTCGACGCCCTGAACCACGACGTTTCCATGTCTGGACGCATGGCCAACAAAGGGAGAATCCTCAGGGATGCAATTCGTGGTTTCGACACGGCCGCAGCCGAGCTCCCTTTGATCAACAACGACCCGTCGCCAAAACCAAATTCTGAGAAGCAAGGCGTGCGGGAGGGCCGCGCAACCCCCGCATTGGCAGAAAAAGCTAATCTTCCAGCACCGGCAAACCCACTATGATTTGGGGATACGTGTCGCAAGAGAAAGGGACAGCTACAACAGTTCGAGAAGGCCGAACTGCCCATTCAGAACCGAGCAGACCGCTCCCGAGGGCTAGCAAATCAAAGCTCCAGGATCTACACCCCATTAAATGCCCCCCCCCCCCCCCCCCCCCGCGAGAATATACTATTCGTAATCTACAACAGCGAAATCATCAACTGGCCCAGAGCGCTCTCCCAGCGCAGGGGAGATCAATCCCAGTTTTGCAATTTCCACAAAGGCCGAGGACACCGTACGGAGCACTGTGACAGGTTGAAAGAAGAAATTGAACGCCTTGTCCAGTCAGGACACCTTGAGGCTTTCCGCGAAGAAGCACAGAAGGATGCCACCGAGGGTCAGTCGTCAGGTCACCGCCGCCCACCATGCTGAATGGCCGAAAGAACTCGAGCAAGCGCAGCGCAAAGGGAGCTCGATGTTACCTTCTATCTCGTCAAACTTGTATCAGAAACTTATTGGCTCAGAAGCCGCAAGATTGCACTTGCACATGTATCAATGTTCATTTTCTAATTATGTTTTACCTGTCCTAAACTATTCTACTGCAGGAACCCATTCGGGGCCCTGCCCCGGGGACTTTGCACCGCCGTCGATTGAAGGTTCACCCTTCTCCTCCGCCGTCGAGTCTCGGCATTGTAGGGGTCTGCCCCCCTTACGTTCGCCCCCGGTTTGAATACACCCACTATTCACCGGCCACTTTGGGGCCCTGCCCCAGGGACTTTGTGATAACTTCTCACAAAGAAGTATTTTTACTCATATTTTGTACCCCTTTATTATATATATTTGCTAAATGTTTGCTAAAAATATATTAAATATGAGTAATTTGTTATTTGGATCAAGTTCGGGGTATTATCGTCATTTTCACATGCTTTTGAACAGAAATTCCAATGGCACCTAGTTTGAACGGACAAGAGTTATGCATATTTGGAGTATGGGAAATATGTTACAACATATTATTGCAGTGCAGAAAAAAATGTTACAACATATTTAGTGCAGTCTGAAATATGTTATAACATATTCCTACAGTTCACAAAAAAATGTTACAACATTTCGGCGGAAACTGAAATATCAATTTTGAAATTAAGCAGTTCTGGGCAGTTACGACAGCCAACCAACGCATCTATTCGGCCATTTGAGGTCTCTAAGGGGGGCTTACGACTACTAAAGTGAGGAGGAGAGAGAAAAAAAGGCATCGAATCATTATTGAAGAAGGTTGGCGTGAGGAAGAAGAAGGGGCTGCATCGGATCTTCATCAAGGAGGTTCTGCACAAGTTCAAGTAAAAATTCCTGCAACGTTTAGATCTCTAAGCAGCCATGCCTTGTAAGATCTCTCTAATCTTGCGGAATTCTATCTCAGTTATGAACTAATTTCGTTTAATTTTGTATGGTGAAATTACTACGGTTGTTGTGATGAAGTCTTCTATTTAAACTTTGTGAATGTTTGATGAGTGTTCTTTATTGAGTTATGAAATTGTTGTTGAAATTCTGGACAATGAATTTTACATTCTATTGCGCTCCGAGAATCGAGAGAGGAGGGGAGTAATGCTAGGAAAAATTCTATCTTCTTACACCACGAGAATCGAGAGATGAGCGTTGTAAATCTTTAATCCAAATTTCTTTATTTTGCGCATCACTTCGAGAGTCGAGAGAGGAGAGGTGTATTCGTTTCATAGTCTCATTCTAGTGGAGGAAAGTGAAAGAGAATTCCTTTTCTTGCTCGTGACTACGGTTGTCTTTTGCACAATCTTCTTCACTTCTCTTATGTTAGAGATAACAAGAGGAGTCTAGGATATTGAGATCTCCGATATCGAGAGATACGGTTGTCTCCGTTTAATTTGTTGAAAGAAACTCGTAAAGCATTCAAATAAAGTATTACTTGATTCGAAACTTCATCATAATCATCGTAGGAAATCATTATACAAGACTATTTTCTCCTACTGATATATCAAAAGTTATTTTGAGTATTTTCCTGAGTTTAAATCTTTGATTAAGAAATTTTATATTTCAATAAAAAAAATCACTGCACTCGACTCACTTGGATTTAAAGAAACGGTGTAGCTATTATTTGCAAGCGTTAGATTAATCACTTCTCCGAGGGAACGATCTCTACTCACACTTTATTACTTGATCCGACACGTGCACTTGCGTATATACCATTTTTCGCGTATCAAGTTTTTGGCGCCGTTGCCGGGGAAGTGGAATGAATCTAGTGTTTTTCTTGCAATATTAGTGAACCTGAGTATTTAGAGCTCAAGTTTTTGTTTTTCTATTAGATAAATTAATTGTGAAGTTCTTTTTTTTTAATTCCCCTTTCATTGTTATTTAAAATTTTCTAAGCGGGCCTTCATAGTGGTTTTGTATTTATACAGATAATTTATGCATCATTTCAATTTGTGAATCCACCCCTACAAATCATGTTTTCTTATTCTCAATGTCGATGGTGCGGGTCTTATAATCATAATAGTGATGAATGTTATATAGGAGACCGTAGTTATATTTCATATGACTCACCCTATGTGGCACCAATATCCTATGATACGTCATATGTCGAGCCTAATTCTTATAATTACGCAAATCCACAACAAGTATCGTTCCCTTATTTCAGCCCGACCCCTCAAAGGCCGAGAAAAAATGAGAAACAATGTTTGTTTTGTCATAGCACTGACCATGCATTAAAAGATTGCATTGCATTTCAACGTAAAAGGGAAGAGGAGGATGAGCCGGCTATTCAAATTGTCTCGTCCTCTTCTCATTCTGGCGTTTCTTCCACCTATGATGATATATACGCAGTATCACCTTGTCTACGAGGGAGTGTTGCAGATATTCCTATCATAATTTCCGATGATTGGTGCTATGACATAGTGGAACCTCCTCTCCCTACGCATTCATCATTTCTTTTGGATTCACCCCAGGAGGAACCAATCCGTATAATCTCTGATACTGTGTTTGACACAGTTCCTCCATTGCATAAACTTTCTGCACCCATTTCCTCTGATACTGTTGTAGCCATCCAGCAGGGCGAGGTTACAAAGATTATAGTCGAGTCACAAGAGTTCGACGAGGACATCTCACCGGTTGAGGAAGTATCCACTTCCTCGCTCGTTGATGATGCCCATGTCGCTTGCATGACTCATATACTCTCTGACATCTCTTGCCCTGCCTTGGATGTTAACAACAGTGTACGTGCTTTGGAGCCTATTGAGAGTGAGACCGGGACCACTCCCCTGATTTTCAATTATTTAAGTCTTTCTTCTAATTAATTTCCTAAACCCCCTTCGCCATCTAAGTCTATGCAAGTTAATGAGTCGCAGGTGCATCGGGAGGATAGGGAGCAACAAGCTCAATTTGATGCGGTAAGCATCCTCTTTTGTGAGGAGGTTGATCCCTCCTTCATCAAGGCAGCTCTACTTATTGCTTTCTCCCCATGTATTGTCCCTAAGGACAATGACACCTTGCTAGACAAGGATATATATTTTGATGAGATGAGTGAGGAGCAGACCTCCTCCTCCTTCTCTTACTTTCTATTTCCCCTACCTGTGAAGTTCAGTTATTCTTATTCAGGAGAGGGAGTAACTGTTTTATCTCCGTATCGGTACCCATTACCACAACGAATATTAAGGCAGTTACCTATTCACTTTATCTTCCATAGGCCAATAATCTAGAATATTTTTAAGGCCTGAATAAGTCATGCTGGGAAGACAATAAACCCAGTAGTTATCTTATTTTTCCTGCATTTTTATTTTTTTTCCAAGTCTGGTTTATTTAGTTGAATTTTATTTTTGTGTCTATTTTTCCTTGTTTGTTGGAGCTCATCACTGCAGGTACACTTCATTTGGGCTTATCATTTAAATCTTTGATCTTATTTCGCCTCCTGAGCATGTAAAAAGAAGAGATGTGAAGAAGCTTCAGATTGTTAATTTCAGGGGAGTATTTATATTCAGTTTTTATTTTGAATGATTAAATCTTTTTTATTCAAATATGATTTACTGTACCCATTTTTCAAAAAAAAAAAATTTGCTAGAAACTACCAAAAGCTTAAGTGTGGAGATATGAGAGTAACCTCCACGGATTGGGTGATGGATAGTTTATTGCATAATAATTTGTGGAACCTTACTCTTATTTCAAGTTATGCAATTCATTTTAATTGGTAGACTTGTCATTTCTAAAAATTCAGATTTCTGCATTAGAAGTTAGTAAGATATGTTAGAGTTCCTTTATGTATTTCCTCTATGCACAATATTCATTAAACAATGATTTACTCCCTACAAAATAACTTTATTAACTTCCAAACATATTGTGGAGGGGTGAGCAAGAACTGAGTCAATGTTGTAAGCTAAGACATGTAGTGCATGTAGTTAATTGATAAAAATGATTAAGGACACCTTTTGATAATTTTGCACCATAAAGCCTACAATTGTTTTGATTATCCCTAAAGCTTTGTGCTTGAGCTTTGCCATTTTGATAAACATTGACTACACACAATTTCCCTATAAATTTTACTAGTTATTTCTTAGTAAATTTTCCAACTTTAGGTGTTTAATAAAAGAAAAAAAAAACAAAATGCGTTTCATAGTGATATGTGGCCTAAGTATGTGTGCACTTACTTGGAATGATCCCAACTATGTTCATAAATAAAAAGAAAAAAAATGGTATAATGACATAGTGATATGTGGCCTAAGTATGCGTACACCTTCTTGGAATGATCCCAACTATGAACATAAAAAAAAGAGTATGATGATTAATAAACCTCAAAGTATGGAGAGTTATTAAGAATTTTAACTAGGTAAATTTCTTCCACTATCAAAATCCATCCTTAAGTTCCTTACCAAGCCAAAGTGACTCCTACTACAAGTCCTTATGATTTCTATTCAAATTGAACTACTAAACTCTTGTGGAAGCCAAATCAAAGACTCAGATTATTCTTATCTTTTCCAATTATGAGGAAGTCTAATGAGTTAAGTTGTTTGGGAGTGAATGATTTTAAGGAATAGCACACATAACACTAAGAAATCATAATTGAACTTTAACTTTTATCAAACTAATGGATTTATGCATTTTTGAAATTTTAATGATTGACATGTCTACCAACTATTAATGCGAATTACTTGAGAATTCTTGATTAAATATGTTTAAGGGTAAGGAGACTCAAATTTATGTGTTGATAGATATTCACTCATTCAATTAGTTTTAATGATATATCTTTGCTCGGGACTAGCAAAGAGCTAAGTGTGGGGGTGTGATAACTTCTCACAAAGAAGTATTTTTACTCATATTTTGTACCCCTTTATTATATATATTTGCTAAATGTTTGCTAAAAATATATTAAATATGAGTAATTTGTTATTTGGATCAAGTTCGGGGTATTATCGTCATTTTCACATGCTTTTGAACAGAAATTCCAATGGCACCTAGTTTGAACGGACAAGAGTTATGCATATTTGGAGTATGGGAAATATGTTACAACATATTATTGCAGTGCAGAAAAAAAATGTTTCAACATATTTAGTGCAGTCCGAAATATGTTATAACATATTCCTACAGTTCACAAAAAAATGTTACAACATTTCGGCGGAAACTGAAATATCCATTTCGAAATTAAGCAGTTCTGGGCAGTTACGACAGCCAACCAACGCATCTATTCGGCCATTTGAGGTCTATAAGGGGGGCTTACGACTACTAAAGTGAGGAGGAGAGAGAAAAAAAGGCATCGAATCATTATTGAAGAAGGTTGGCGTGAGGAAGAAGAAGGGGGCTGCATCGGATCTTCATCAAGGAGGTTCTGCACAAGTTCAAGTAAAAATTCCTGCAACGTTTAAATCTCTAAACAGTCATGCCTTGTAAGATCTCTCTAATCTTGCGGAATTCTATCTCAGTTATGAACTAATTTCGTTTAGTTTTGTATGGTGAAATTACTACGGTTGTTGTGATGAAGTCTTCTTTTTAAACTTTGTGAATGTTTGATGAGTGTTCTTTATTGAGTTATGAAATTGTTGTTGAAATTCTGGACAATGAATTTTACCTTCTATTGTGCTCCGAGAATCGAGAGAGGAGGGGAGTAATGCTAGGAAAAATTCTATCTTCTTACACCGCGAGAATCGAGAGATGAGCGTTGTAAATCTTTAATCCAAATTTCTTTATTTTGCGCATCACTTCGAGAGTCGAGAGAGGAGAGGTGTATGCGTTTCATAGTCTCATTCTAGTGGAGGAAAATGAAAGAGATTTCCTTTTCTTGCTCACGACTACGGTTGTATTTTGCACAATGTTCTTCACTTCTCTTATGTTAGAGATAACAAGAGGAGTCTAGGATATTGAGATCTCCGATACCGAGAGATACGGTTGTCTCCGTTTAATTTGTTGAAAGAAACTCGTAAAACATTCAAATAAAGTATTACTTGATTCGAAACTTCATCATAATCATCGTAGGAAATCATTATACAAGACTATTTTCTCCTACTGATATATCAAAAGTTATTTGAGTATTTTCCTGAGTTTAAATCTTTGATTAAGAAATTTTATATTTCAACAAAAAAAATCACTGCACTCGACTCACTTGGATTTAAAGAAACGGTGTAGCTATTATTTGCAAGCGTTAGATTAATCACTTCTCCGAGGGAACGATCTCTACTCACACTTTATTACTTGATCTGACACGTGCACTTGCGTATATACCATTTTTCGCGTATCACTTTGCACCACCGTCGATTGAAGGTTCTCCCTTCTCCTCCGCCGTCGAGTCTCGGCGTCGTAGGGTCCTGCCCCCCTTACGTTCGCCCCCGGTTTGAATACACCCGCTATTCACCGGCCACTTTGGGGCCCTGCTCCAGGGACTTTGCACCGCCGTCGATTGAAGGTTCGCCTTTCTCCTCCGCCGTCGAGTCCCGACATCGTAAGGGCCTACCCCTCTTATGTTCGCCCCCGGTTTGAATACACCAGCTATTCACCGGCCACTTTGGGGCCCTGCCCCGAGGACTTTGCACCGCCGTCAATTGAAGGTTCGCCCTTCTCCTCCGCCGTCGAGTCCCGGCGTCGTAAGGGCCTGCACCTCTTACGTTCGCCCACGGTTTGAATACACCCGCTATTCCCCGGCCAAATCTATATTATAAAAGTCGCGAGCTCAGACTCGCACAAACTAATTTTCTATTATGTAAAAGTCGGAAACTCAGACTCGCGCAAACTAATTTTCTATTATGTAAAAGCCGTGAGCTCAAACTCGCGCGAACTAATTTTCTATTATGTAAAAGCCGCGAGCTCAGACTCGCGCGAACTAATTTTCTATTATGTAAAAGCCGCGAGCTCAGGCTCGCGCAAACTAATTTTCTATTATGTAAAAGCTGCGAGCTCATGCTCGCGCAAACTAATTTCTATTATGTAAAAGTTGCGAGCTCAGACTCGCGCAAACTAATTTTCTATTAGGTAAAAGACGCGAGCTCAGACTCGCGCAAACTAATTTTCTATTATGTAAAAGCCGCGAGCTCAGACTCGCGCAAACTAATTTTCTATTATGTAAAAGCCGCGAGCTCAGACTCGCGCAAACTAATTTTTTTTCTATCATGTAAAAAGCCGCGAGCTCAAACTCGCGCAAACTAATATTTTACTAAGACTCGCGCAGGCTCATCCGATATTTTGTAAAAGGTCATCAAGTTGTTCAGGTATCAACGCTAAATAACAAGCCATCAACAATCCCAAAGTACGAACATCCTTCGCCGGCCATCTTGAAGCATCTTTCCTCAATCGACACTTCAACAATAACCAGGGCAGCGGGGCCACAAGAGTGCTATCGCAACGCAGCGCAGAGCAAGAAACGCCTAAACAGAACAAGAAAGCAAAAGCAACCACACACTCATCCTTCGACATCAATTCCTACCCAAGGCACCACGAAGAGAGCAATAATCAAAACCGCCACAGAAAAATCGAAACCTCCGAACTCCTCCGCGCAGAAATTCGGACTCTTAAGGTTTGGGGGGCTTATGTTATACATCCATAAAGGCATTGGAGTGAGTCTAGAGAAAACCCCACTAAAGGGAGGTGGGGTCAACGACCAACGCATGATCGCCCGAGTTGAAGAAACCGAACCCGCCATTTCCCTCGCCAATCGCCAGTGCGGGAGAACGCATGTATCACGCCGCCATAGCCGAACCCCACTACTGGGGTGCGATTAGCCCGCACCCCACTAGTGGGGTGCGAATAGCCGCACCCCCCCATTGTGGGAGGTACGACCAAACCGCACCCCTTGTGGGGTGCGTCCAAGCCAAGCCGCACCCCCTTGGGTGCGGCCCGGATGCACCCCCTTGGGGTGCGGCCGAGCCAAGCCACACCCCCCTCGGGTGCGGCCGCACCGCGCCCCCCTTAGGGAGCGGTCGAGCCACCCCCCCCAGTAACAGAGTTAGGGCAAATCCCCCCTCTTCTGACTTGTCGCCCGCTCTTCTGGTTCCGGATTCTGCCTAGAACGCCTCCTAGCACACTCAGATCGCTCTCGTGTTCGTTGCGCGCTCAGAGCACTCCCGCGCTCAGAGTTACCGCGCTCGTTGCGCGCTCAGAGTTCCCGCGCTCGTTGCGCGCTCAGAACGCCTCTCCGTTCGCTCAGAATGCTCTCGTGTTCGTTGCGCGCTCAGAGCACTCCCGCGCTCATTGCGCGCTCAGAACGCCTCTCTGTTCACGCAGAACACTCTCGTGCTCGTTGCGCACTCAAATCTCCCGCGCTCATTGCGCGCTCAGAACGCCTCTCCGTTCGCTCAGAACGCTCTCGTATTCATTGCGCGCTCAGAGCGCTCTCGTGTTCGTTGCGCGCTCAGAGCTCCCGCGCTCGTTGCGCGCTCAGAACGCCTCTCCGTTCGCTCAGAACGCTCTCGTGTTCGTTGCACGCTCAGAGCTCCCGCGCTCGTTGCGCGCTCAGAACGTCTCTCTGTTCGCTCAGAATGCTCCCGCGCTCGTTGTGTAACGGCCCAAAAGATGAAGTGACGCAAATAAATAATATAAAACTCAATTTAAGTTATGATATGTCCCCTATGATGAAAATATAACTCAATGTCAACTTGGCATAGATTTGAAAGTTGAGTATGAATTTATTGACGTGTTACGGCACTCGAAATGTTTTAACGGAAAATGAATTTTTTCTATATTGTTACTTTTTCCTATATTCTACATGTTGCAAGTAAGTACTACACCTTTCATTATACTTGGGGTGCCAGTAGCGTATTCGCTGCGTTGAATGCGGTTAAGAAGAACTGAAATGGGTGTGCCAATAGGTTATATTGGTAGCTTGATGTACTTGTTGTGCTAATTGGCAACTTGGTGTGCCAATAACGAAATGGCTATGTAACTTAAGGCGTTTAGGCGGTGGGGTTGAGGCGGTGGGAGAGGATAAAGCACGAGAAGTTTTATGTTTGCATTTACACTGCCGCCTTCCTCCTCTCTCGCTCTCGTTCTTATGTCGACTAGGGTTAACAGAGCATCCATTCGCTACTGTTAGGTTTGGCAAGGCTCTACTGTTCTGTTCTGAGCTAGCCGAGCAAGGTTTGGTTGGCCTGGATCTTTTGTCGGGCTGGAATTAGGGCTGGCTGCGACCCTCTTCTCTTCCTCATCGTTACTGCCGGTGCCTTTTTGAGTTATGCTTCACAGTGAGCCTCTCTCTTTCTCTTTTATATTTCAATACTGATTTCTACTTGGCTTTAACGATTTCTGGTTGGGGGAAATTTCATGAAATGTGTACTGTTTGCTTGATCTTGGCCGGCTATAGTTCTGTTATTTTGGAAATTGGGGAGGGAGTTTAATTAGCAGTTGCAAGTTTTGGTTTAGGGAGGGGAGTCTCTTTACCATGAACTGCTATTATGATTATATAAGGGGATTCCCCTTCCATTTAACTGCTATTATTCATTATGTTGGGCTTTTCCTAGCCTTCAGGCCGGCTGTTGCTTTTCTTATTAATTTTATATGGCTGTTTGGAGAGGAAATTTCTTAGTAAGCTGCTATTGTTTTGATGCCCCAACGCCACTTCAGTGTATATAAGGGGGATTTTTCCTGGATATAATGCCCTTGTTGGCCGGCTGTTGAGGAGTGTTGATAATTGCTGCTCCTCTTTTTCAAGTATATATATGGGGGAAAAATTAATCAGGGTGGACTATGGATAGCTCTTTATGTTGTTCAGCAGAAAACTAACTGAATTTTGTTTTAAATGGTTGGTTAAATTAAATAGCTTACAAATGATGTAATCATAGTAGGTAATATTGTAACTATAGTGAGGTGCAACCCCGATATAAATGCCATAAATGATATGATGCTATACAGATACCGCGAAGGATGGCACCTCCATATAGGCATGACAATGACGTGAATTACTGATGGTGAGAGCTACCTGTTTCATTTAAGCTTTATTGCTTTATGTTCTTTTTACATTGCACACTTATTATACTGAATGTTAAATGCATAGTTGCTATCACTGATACTAAATGTCGCTATATTGTATGGCCTTGAAAAAGGCAAACAGGCGAATGATATTTCTGAGGGGATTATAAAAATGAATAACTCACTTTATGTAAGCGTGTCGACACGAGGTTATGTTACGGGCGAATTGAAGTGCATGCATATGAATGAAATGAATATGATGAATTGCCAAGTCAGTCGGCCGTAGGCGGAAACGCGTGTGCACGTACTGATTTGGATACAGGACTCAGAGGGGTCGGGCCAGTTTACCGAGTCAGTCGGCCGTAGGCGGAAACGCGAGGCACGTTCTGATTCGGATAGATGACCCAGAGGGGTCGGGCCCATAGAAAATGAAAATGAAGTTGAATGTCAATTCAATCGCCCATAATATATCCTAAGGAAAGAAACGTTCATGGAAATACTGAGTTAAAGAGTTATAAAGGTACATGGATAAATGCTTATAGACATGAAAACTGACATGAAATTATGTATGTGCACGGCTTCCATGATATAGATACAGTTATGATACTTGCATTGTTTACATGTTCCGTAGCTCATGTGAATGCTATAGTTCCTTATACTGTTTATGATTATTGAAATGTTCCCCCAGTCATTATGTTCTTTCATAAATACTGATACATGGACACACTGATATAATGCTATACTGATAGACTGATATACTGCTACTATGATAAACTGATACACTGATGTAGACATACTGATACATGGAATTATTGCTTACACTGATATACTGATACAAGGATTTACTGCTTATACGGATACACTACTTTACTGTTATATTGTTACATGATATGATTATGATCTTATACTGCTCATACTGTTATACTGGTACTAACATGTTCATATAGTTATATGCTGCATAAGTTACTACTGAGACAGAAAACGGTTAGTAAATGAAAATGATGTTTTGAAATGTGTAAATTTTTCTAAATGTATATAGCAATGAAAGAGGTATATCCTCACTTAGTCATACTTTTATGACTAAGTCCGTCGTCAAATTTTGTAGGTAACAGACATGACTTGGATACGCGGAAACAAAAGAACTGATTATGATAAGACAGAACAGTTTCAACAAGTATGCAAGGTATGCAAGTACATTTCTAATTATGTGTCTTTATATTGTATTCACTAGCCTTACTTCAACCTGGGACACATGTATGAATATAGCTTAGATACAGATGTATGTGGGGTCTAAATGGGGGCCTCACACGTTGCGCGCTCAGAACGCCTCACAGTGCGACCAGGACGCTTCCATGTTCGTTGCGCGCTCAGAACACTTTCGCGCTCATGCACGCTCGGAATGCTTCTGAGCATTCTCAGAATGCCTCCCCAGTCGCTCAGATTGCTTCTCCGTTCGTTGCGCGCTCAGAACGCTTCTGAGCGCGCTCAGAGCACTTTCACATTCCGGGCACGCTCACTTTTTGTCTTTCTAATTTCTCAGATTGCAGGAACGGCTTATCGGCTTTTTCGCCTCCAATAAAGCTGCCTGAACTGCCCGAACTACCCGAGGGGCGAGACCGCCATTTACGAAAAATGGCCATCCGTGTGCTCCGAACCGGAAACGTGATTCGTCCGTTAGGTGGTTATGGTGGTTACAACGGCGAAATTACCGGGCTACCCCCGGGCAAAGCTAGAAAAGGAGTCCAGAGCTTTCATTTGAAGGGACCTTGCCTTCTGCACCCGGGAGAGTTCCTTTGAAGATTTCCACGGAATTCTCCTTCGGCGCTTGAGGATCTCATTCGCGGACTCGAAGATCTCCTTCTTGGACTTGAAGATTTCCTTTCTCCCGAAAGGCGACTGAGCATTCTCACTTTTGTTCTCCCGAAAGCGACTCAGCATTCTCACTTTAATTTGTTCTCCACCATTCTCAGAAGGAAAAAGACTTAGTTTTCTGAGAGGTGGTCTGTCACCTTCAGAACTCTCTCTCTCTCTCTCTCTCTCTCTCTCTCTCTCTCTCTCTCTCTCTATTATTGTAACGAGCAGCGGCCTGCCGCGCTCAATTTCTAAGTACCTAACTGTAAACTCTCAGAAGATAGTGAAGTTTGGTCGGCACAGCTCCGGCCGCGTGGTTTTTTACCCTTTCCGGGTTTTCCACGTTAAAAAGTCTCAATGTACTCAACGAATCTCTCTCTTTGACTCTTTGCGCGCTCGGTTCGCTTTCGAGCTAAGGTGGTTTAATTCGACTGGTCTACCAAAGCACCCGATGGACCCACAACAAGGGCAATGTGAAATAGGGGAAGTGTTGCTGCACTGGAGCGGAAGAGGCAGTTGGGAATATAAAATCACTCTAATAATATTGCACAATACAATATCATATTTTGCAATGGTGGAACAAGGGAAGAATACAATATCATATAAAATCACTCTAATAATATCATATTGTTGCTTCCCTAGAGCGGAAGAGGCAGGGGATGTGTTGTGCATGAGTACATGGGAGTTTTGTGGCAATGGTGGAACAAGGGCATGCCGAAAGACCTTCAAGGTCGAGTTGGTGGTGTCGGGTAAGGTCGAGATATCTTCGCTTGGTCGGTGGCAGTGAAGAGATATCTTCGTCCCTCGATCGGTGGCAGCAAAGAGGCCTTTCTCGCTGTGATTAGGTCACGACGCGGTTGCAGCAGGAAGGAGAAGGAGATATGAGCACGATTGCAGCAGCGAAGGAAAAGGATTCTTGACGGCGCGCACTCGAGGATTGGGGAATTAAACCCTAGGCAAGAGCGACGATATATTGAAATGTATTAGCCGCGTTTTTATTTTGTAAATGTCACACATACTGAATACAACGACCGCGTGTTTAAAACGTCGCGAAAAAAAACGTTGCCAATATCCATATTTGTTGTAGTGGTCGGAGGCCGGCGGGAAGGAAGATCATGGGATGAGGATGTGCTCGCACTTAGGTTGGGATCCGAATAAATGGAGAGGATCTATTTCATCATCAATTGGACAAAATAACTTTAAAAGATATCTGGTGATGGAGATTTTTTGGATTAAAAAAAGAATGGGAAATAGTGAACCCGTCGAATCAACATGCATTCGATCTGAACCGTGAAATGGATCCCCTTCATTTCTTCAGAAACGGAGATGAAGAAATGGAGAGGATCCTGATCATATATGAGGTCGGCCTAATGTGGGGTACAAATATTAAGATTAATTAGAAATATATAAATTAATAAAATAGTTATAATTATTAGGTATGAATAGCCATATATGAGGTACCAATAACACCACCTTAAAGATATGATTCGTGATTTCTAAAAAACCTACCCTAAAGATATAATTTTTGTAAATATTTAACAATATAAACATAAATATTAATTAATACGAAGAAATGTGTGAGAATTAATACATAAAGGTAATAAAATTAGGGAGTTGTTAAACACATCGCATTTTGGCTACTTCACATGTTTACTAAAAAAAGGGTAGACCGGTGCACAAAGCATCCCTGCTGAGCGAGGGTCCGGGAAAGGATCCCACCACAAGGGTGAAATGTAGGCAAACCTTACCATGCATTTTTGCGAGAGGCTGCTTCCAGGACTCGACCCGGTGACCTCAAGGTCACACGACAACACCTTAATGGGTGCGCCAAGGCTCCCCTTCCTTCACATGTCTACTATTACAAAAAATCTTGCATACAAATAATATCAATGATAGGATGTCGACGTGAAAATCATGATTGGCAGTTTAGCCACAAAAATTTATGGATCATTTACCTGCTCAGTTATGGGTAGCCGTGTCCAAAAAAATCGGGCCCGGAGGGCCGGCCTGGGCCAGGCCCGGAAAAAGACCGGCTCGGCCCGGTACCGGACTTGCCCGCCTCGGGCCCAGGCCGGGCTCGGGGGCCTTACAGGGCCCCCATATAAACCAACAGCCTGGCCCGGTGCCTGACTCGGGTCGGGCCGGGCAAAGCCTAATTTTTCAGGCCAACCCGGGCCCAGGCAAGGCCCGACCCGAGCAAATTTATAAGTCGTTGATCCCAACGGCTCGCTGGCCAGCCGTTGGCATAGCAGCATTGTTGCTGCCATGCCAGTACTAGTAGGCTGCCAAATTTTGGCAACATATTAGTACTAAGCCTAGGGCCTAGGCTAGCCTAGGCCCTGGGCTTATTTAAAAAATTTAAAAATTTAAAAACTAAAAAAAAAATTAATTTTTGTTATAAAATCCCTCTCCCCTTACACAACCGATCCCCCCCTCTCTCTCTCTCCAACTCATTCTCTCTCTCACTCTCTCTCACACACTCTCTCTGCTGGTCTCTCTCTCTCTCTCTCTCTCTCTCTCTCTTCAACTCATTCTCTCTCTCTCTCACTCTCTCTCTCTCTCTCACGCGTCGAATATGACATCGTCATCCTCGGCGCCAACGTCGTCTACTCAAACTGCGCATGATCGAAGAGGTGGAGCACAAGCAAACATCGCCAATTTGAGAGAATTTCGATAAAGTTAAAGTCGGCGACGAATACAAGGCGAGGTGCAAATAATTATGCTCGAAGTGTCTGACCCTTACTGGCAACTCGACATTAGCAAGACACTTCAAGTCTTGCATTTCGAAACAAGCTCCTGAGTCCAGTCAGGCACAAATATAGGGAGCAGGGCAAATTTGGATGTACGATCAACTTCGACAACGGGAGCTGCAGATGAAGAACGTCATCAGACGTGCGTTGCCGTTCAGCCACTACGACAATGAGGAGGAGACCGAATACATATATCAAGGGCTTCAACCAAAATATCAACGTATAAGTCAGTAGATCTTCTATTAGGCATGACGCTCTCAAATTTTATTTAGAAGCAAAACAATCTATAATAAATTATTTTGAAAATTTTGAAGGACGTGAGTTTAACGAGTGACGTTTGGACTAGTAGCACAAAATTAGGATTATCGTATATGTAAGATCCCCCTCCCGGGACACAAAACACGGTCGAGGGGAGTCTTATGCCCAGGACAGCCGCCTTGCGGAAGCGCTAGCACACGAGCTAGCCTCCCCCACAAGTTGCCTATCCTGCCGGCTAAACCAACTACACAGCGCCAACCCATCAATGAAAGAAAGTATTAAAAACCAAAGATTCACAATAAGTAATAATGTCCAAATCAGAGTAATCAGCTTTAATGCCCCAAGGGCTACATCTCAAAACACTCACCCGCCTCTGTCACTAACGGCAGCTAAGGTACCATAAACCCCAGCCCTGCACACCTGACCCGGCTGGCCTCCGGTGCTGAACGCTGCTACACATCTGAATGTGCTCCTAAAAAGAGGGAGGTAGCAACCGTTAGTCATAAAGACTAAGTGGCTTCCCATCCGCTCCCCCGGCGACTCCAAGGCACCGGGCGGAAGGAAAGGAAGAAAAACTGCAATATAACAGTAATATATACAAAGCAGATGATGTGGAAAGTAAACTAGTATATACACAAATTCTAAGCTACACAAGTGTAAAAGGGGCTAATCTAATCATGTATAAGCAGGAGTATAATAAAGGTGTGCAATAGTAAATAAACAGTAAGTAAAGCAGGTAAAGCAAGGCAGTAAGAACAGTAGCGACAAGGAATCAATCTCGTACCCTAACTTATATGAATGCCCATACAAACTTATAAGTTAGGATTTCCAGGAATTATAACTCATCATATAAAAGAGCCCATACTAATTTAGATGATGAGGATCTGCAAGTGCGTATGTTATGCTTATGCTATGAATGATTTATGCAATGAAACTCACACACACGACTCTATGCGCATAGACCTTTGTAGTTCCCTCTGTTTGAAAGGAAGCCAACCTCTCGGGTACCAACCGCTGTGACACACGATGGTAGCGGACTGGGCTGTCCACTCCTAGGCGGGTATACACTCTACCAGGCCTAGACCGCACGTACGCCTCGACGCTAAACAACCGCGGAGCTCTGCGTACTCTTTGCTGGAGTCCACCAGACTGTGAGCCAAGTGAGAGGTGTCTTCGGGGAACTGTCGTCCCGACACGCAGCCAAGCTGGCCCCTTAGACCCCTACACACCCGCTAAGTCAACGTACCGCGGTCGGAGTGACGACCTGCCTAGTACCGAAGACCTGCCACATTTCTGAGAATGTTACCGGGATAATCATCCCCTCGAGGTTCCCGCTCGTCTAACCGGGCACCACAACCCTGCCACCCCCGCATCTGGGAGGAGATACATAAATCCAATCTTACCTTACTATGGCTACTCTTGCCTACTTTAAATGTTATTGCAGTTTAGGGTTAATCTTGGACTTCCCGAGGGTTACCCTATAAGGGGCTCGCTACGGTACTAGGAACTACAATGGAATGACACCCCAAAGTTCCCTTTCTCAAGACACTTAGCACTATTGGTATTTACCCTTAAGATTACCCTCTAATCATTACACTTGAGTTAAACCTTAGTGCTTTATGACCCACTAAGGGGAAAGACGATCTTTCGTCAATCCCGAGCACAGCCTTACCCATAGCTCATCAAGCACTCTCATCACCCAAACTCCTTTTCGGTGACCTCAACCTCTTCATCCAAATCAGGTACACCAACTACCTCTCATTCCCACCTAATGGTCTACAAGTTAACTCCATTCTACCGTTTTACTATTCGCAGACCAAATGAGTTATATGAACCACATAAGGGGAGGTACTACAAATAGTCATCCAATTGACTCAAGATTATTACCAGAAGACTATCATGATATTATAAGACTAAGCTCAGCTTTTACTCAAGGGTTGTTTCTCATCCAACCCTCATACTCAATTCACAAGTATTACGAAAAACTCAAACTATTAACCTTGTTGAGGGTTCAGCACCATTATTCATGCATCATGATAACTTATAATCGAATATTTGATCAAGGGCTTATATCAACCCGACTCCTATGAGATCCCCCGTGTTATCTCATAATCATTACCTTGAAAATTTCCCCATTTTCAAGCCTTGTCTATATTTACCAATGTTATTTGCAACACAACAAATTTATAGGAAGAGTCTAACAATATTACCGTATATATAAATCCAACATTCATAATTCTGATCGGGGGTGGTCTCAATACCATTAGGCACATGTCCACCAAATTTTACGATCATCCAATAAGTAATTTGAGAGGAATCCAAACACTTGACCCCACCGGACTACTTGCGTATTCAATAACTATAACAAATGTTAGTACTTTACATTCTTCCTTTCACCTTCTTAATCGTAGTTATCATCACAAGATTCATTGCGTTTAGCATTCAAATCGTTTACCTTTAACTGTAATTTTTATGTTCCTCACATGTATTCTTCCCAACGTGCAACATAATTCAAGCACAATTACAAAATCACACTATAGCATTTATCACGATCGTAGTAGATAAAATACTTTACCGAATGTTTTCCACTATCCAACCTAGTGGTACTAACAATATGTGAAGTATTAAAAATCTTCACCATCATACTCCTAGCAATTTCCCCAATCCAACCAGGGTGAGTAAATATATTAACAACACGAGATTACTCAACGACATTCCTTGCAACATAGACGATTTAATCTTCATAATCATGTTCCCAAGATTTATCAAATTCAAAGTGGTGAACTTTAAAATATCAACATAAGAGCATCAAGATTCATAAATACCCAGTTAACATATACTCATCTAAAAATTATGAAACTTCACAGGACTAATCACAACTATATAAAGAATATCTCCACCAATTATTGAAACCATGAACATAATGACATTGTTTACTAAAACTGACATTCTGGGAGCTACACTTATCCAAGAATTATGTGCTACCCCATTTTGAAAATCTAAGAGCAAGGGCTACAACTCTTACGTTGGGCCCGTGACCCAGATCTAAGTATTTAATGCATAAAATTGGATCTGAAGTCAGTTGTGTAAAACTGGGCAGAAAACAGAGAACAATAACACAATTCAGCTCTCTGGACAGTCCACTCAACTGGACTTTTAGGGAACTACAGGTCACCCCAGAAAACGTGTAACTTATCGTTGGAAAGCTCTTTCCGAGGGCTACAACATTCATGTTGAGCCCGAAACCTAGTTCCAGTGGGGTCAGGCCCAAAAACTGGCTTGAACCCAGCTGCGCACAATTTTCCTTAATAGCTACGTGCAAGTTATAAATTGAATCTGATTTAACAGGGAGCTGTCATCACATTTATGCAAGTTATAAATTGACCATGATTAACAGGGAGCTTTCATCACATTTATCATACCTAATTAACAATCCTAATAACAGAGGATTATTCATCGTCTCCCCCAAACATGATTTAGGTCATTATATATATATATATAATTGAAATCCAATTAATCAGGGAACTTCATTATCATCCCAAATGCCAAATGAATATATATATAAGTGAAATCTCATTTAACAGGGAACTCTCCCTCATTTCTCAAGCAACCCAAAGAACAACATATATATATGTATATATAATTGAAATCCCAAAACAGGAAACCTATTTCTCAAGCAGCTAACAGAACATACATATATATATATATAATGAAATCCCATATACCGGGAACTTCTTCCTCAAGCAGCCAAATGACATATATATATATATAAATGTATAATTGAAATCCCAATTGCAGAGAACTATTCATTATCATCTCAATTGCAATTTAGGGCAACGCCTTCTCTCCTCCCATGCACCCTCACGAGGCCTTCGATTATCACGACACCAACGCCCCACGTTCGTATTGAAGCGGGGAGTTGAATGAGGGGATTTTCGCGGCGATCGGCGCCCTACGGCGAAAACCCTAACGCGGCCTTTTTCCTACGGAGCTTCATCACGCTCGCAAATCGACTCAATTGAGTTCGATATCTCGCATAGCGGATCTAAGAAAACTAGCACCAAGGGAGAGGGGAGGAAGTCACCTGAGTGTCCATGCATGCAACCCAATAGCCGCATTTGCGGCATTTGCCCGTTGTTCCCGGCCGTGGTTGGATCTCGCCAATCTAGATCTCGTCAAACGTCGCTGAAGTAGAGTCAACCCCTTGAAGTGGGCTGTTTGACCTTCGGAGAACAGGTCTCGCTGATTTTGGAACTTCGCCGGAGGAGAAGTAGTTGCCGGGAAGGAGGTGTTCGGTTTGCAAGAGAATAACAAAAGAGAGAACAAGAGAGAGATGGAGAGGTGGGGAGAGAGTGGATGGTTCTGTAAGAGAATTAGAGAGAGAAAAGGAGGGAGATAGAGAAATGGAAAAAGGAATGGGAGTTCTGGAGGAGGAGGCTTGCCGAAGGTGGTGCGCCAGAGGGAGATGGAGCAAGCTCGATCGAGCCGCAAGGAGGAGCGCCGGAGCTGGCCTTGCCGTAGGAGAGAGAGAGAGAGAGAGATAGAGAGAGAGAGAGAGAGAGAGAGAGAGAGAGAGAGAGAGAGAGAGAGAGATCTGGAGCTGGGTGGTGGAGGGGTTGCTGCGGAGAGCTACTCGGCCATGGATCTTGAGGTTGCCGGCCTCGAGGGAGAAGGAAGAGGAGAGGTGGTCGGCTGTGAGGAGAGCTGCGCCGGAGCCGTGAGGTGAAGGAGGGGTTGCCGGAGCTCGCGAAGGTGGTCGCCGGAGCTGTGGCCGAGGAGCGCCGGAGGATTGCCGAGAGATAGTGCGCCGGAGAGGAGATCGGGGGTGGAGGAGGGGAGCGTCGTCAGAGAGAGGGAGGGAGCAGGGAAGGGATCGGGGGTTTATCCTTTTTCTAACCTAACATTACGCATGTACATACATATATAATATTTATATATATTATTAATAATATTATTATTATCTTATTAAAAACATTAAGTTATTTCATTCAAACGCCCGCATATCGCTCTTGGGAACTCGGATTTTGTCCCGTACGGGCTCGTTACGACCGTCTCGCCGATACGCATCTATCGGAACAGACCACGATCAAATCCGAGTTTGTCTGCTTATATTACGCTCTCCGGAGCGTTTACGGCCTAATTTACGCAAATGTCAAAAACCCTTCAAACGACGTCGGAATCGCAAACGGATAGATTCGTTGAACTCGTACTATTATTACGAGTCTAACAAGACTGATTGGGGTCAATTGTGAGGTCGTTTGGTCAATTTCACCATTTTGGATAAATATGCTATACGCAGACCACATTCATAAATTCGCCAATTCTCATCAGAATCGAGCGCGGACAGTTTTGTTGAACTCGTATAGGCTTCACGAGTCTAACAAAACTTACTGGGGTGAATACCGAGACCGTCTGCTGCATATCGCCTTTTGGATAAATCTGTTATTCGCAGTCCACGTTATTTAAGCTAACGTACGTACTATAATTCCTTCGAGGCGGTACGCCTCCTTCGAGTTTTATCGCTCAAGTTATGCTCTCCGGACGGCTCGGATCCCGATACAGCAAACATCGGGACAAAGAATAGAACCGGTACTCGCCGCATTCGTCGAGTGCACTTCCCCGGCTCAGTTGCAAGCCTGGCCCTCAGTACACCCCGAGCCCGAGTCAACTCGCGTGACTCAAAAACGCGCACAAGGGGTCTAGCTCGAATCGGGATGTTACAAATCCAATAAACGAAGAAATAATTTCGTCCCCGAAATTTTAGGTTGAGGCTATGAGGATTTTCTGAACGAGAGTAAAATATACTCATCATAATCATTCGTGGGCACTTCATCTATAATAATTTCAAGCTTATATATGCATTCTCACTTGTTGCGATTTATACATAGAAACTAGATGGCTTGCGCACTCTTGCCCTGTGAAGTCATACGAACTAATAATGACACACATTATTTCAAAAACCACTACATCAGTCTAACTGATTATGTTGTGATTTAATCTCAAGCACACAACATACAAGGGAACATTTAGCAAGGCTTGGTGTGAACGACATCAAGCAGGCTATTTATATATAAAAGCACGATGCAACAGGCTACCACTACAAACATCTATATCGCTGTACAGGTTCTGCAAACCAACAAGACTGCCAAGCCACCAGCTCGTTTACACCTTGCAGGACTAGATCTCAAAACACTATATCTCTATAGCAGGTGTCATCCACAGTTGTCTTGCATCAATATCATACTGGTTTTTTTCAAGAGTCTCCAACACGCATCCTTGGTAATTTTATTTAGTTTACAATATCATTATATATGTATGCAAACCAGTGCATAGACACCACTGTTGTGAATTTGTTAACTTAACAACCACGTTGTAAAACCTTAGCACTATGAGTGCTACGATTTAAACCAATTATCCTAAATATGTCACTTTTAAACACACCTCATTGATCAACAATCAAATACAACTCCAATTCAACAAATTTCAAGGCGTCCCCCAAAATTTGTCGCGCGATCATCGGACCGACCATTGATCACTGAGAGGCACTACAACACTATCAAGAGGATTCAAGTTTTCACTTACTACCCCTAAAAGGTTCTAATGATGGAACTCATGCTATTAAAACCCAAGGACTGCCACCAAGTCCTTAAGTCATCCGAGCACTTGCCAAGATCAAATTAGTGCATAGCAGCACTCAAGGACTGCCAACTCAAGTCCTTACCATCACATCAGGATATCATCGCATTCTTCACATAGTATTGACATCCATCTAAAACCATGCTAAGTTTTACCCAACGTGACTCACAAAGGTCCTAATTGGCACACATCAAAATGTGTTCATATCTGTGATTCTGGTAGGGGACTCAACGTAATCCAAAACTTGGTGTTTAACCATCCACCTTGCTTAAAATGACTCATTCATCAAGGCGCACCTAATTCTAATATCGTCGACTTGTAACGACTTAGATGAGAAAACATCATTATAGCACAAAATTAGGATTATCGTATATGTAAGATCCCCCTCCCGGGACACAAAACACGGTCGAGGGGAGTCTTATGCCCAGGACAGCCGCCTTGCGGAAGCGCTAGCACACGAGCTAGCCTCCCCCACAAGTTGCCTATCCTGCCGGCTAAACCAACTACACAGCGCCAACCCATCAATGAAAGAAAGTATTAAAAACCAAAGATTCACAATAAGTAATAATGTCCAAATCAGAGTAATCAGCTTTAATGCCCCAAGGGCTACATCTCAAAACACTCACCCGCCTCTGTCACTAACGGCATCTAAGGTACCATAAACCCCAGCCCTGCACACCTGACCCGGCTGGCCTCCGGTGCTGAACGCTGCTACACATCTGAATGTGCTCCTAAAAAGAGGGAGGTAGCAACCGTTAGTCATAAAGACTAAGTGGCTTCCCATCCGCTCCCCCGGCGACTCCAAGGCACCGGGCGGAAGGAAAGGAAGAAAAACTGCAATATAACAGTAATATATACAAAGCAGATGACGGGGAAAGTAAACTAGTATATACACAAATTCTAAGCTACACAAGTGTAAAAGGGGCTAATCTAATCATGTATAAGCAGGAGTATAATAAAGGTGTGCAATAGTAAATAAACAGTAAGTAAAGCAGGTAAAGCAAGACAGTAAGAACAGTAGCGACAAGGAATCAATCTCGTACCCTAACTTATATGAATGCCCATACAAACTTATAAGTTAGGATTTCCAGGAATTATAACTCATCATATAAAAGAGCCCATACTAATTTAGATGATGAGGATCTGCAAGTGCGTATGTTATGCTTATGCTATGAATGATTTATGCAATGAAACTCACACACACGACTCTATGCGCATAGACCTTTGTAGTTCCCTCTGTTTGAAAGGAAGCCAACCTCTCGGGTACCAACCGCTGTGACACACGATGGTAGCGGACCGGGCTGTCCACTCCTAGGCGGGTATACACTCTACCAGGCCTAGACCGCACGTACGCCTCGACGCTAAACAACCGCAGAGCTCTGCGTACTCTTTGCTGGAGTCCACCAGACTGTGAGCCAAGTGAGAGGTGTCTTCGGGGAACTGTCGTCCCGACACGCAGCCAAGCTGGCCCCTTAGACCCTTACACACCCGCTAAGTCAACGTACCGCGGTCGGAGTGACGACCTGCCTAGTACCGAAGACCTGCCACATTTCTGAGAATGTTACCGGGATAATCATCCCCTCGAGGTTCCCGCTCGTCTAACCGGGCACCACAACCCTGCCACCCCCGCATCTGGGAGGAGATACATAAATCCAATCTTACCTTACTATGGCTACTCTTGCCTACTTTAAATGTTATTGCAGTTTAGGGTTAATCTTGGACTTCCCGAGGGTTACCCTATAAGGGGCTCGCTACGGTACTAGGAACTACAATGGGATGACACCCCAAAGTTCCCTTTCTCAAGACACTTAGCACTATTGGTATTTACCCTTAAGATTACCCTCTAATCATTACACTTGAGTTAAACCTTAGTGCTTTATGACCCACTAAGGGGAAAGACGATCTTTCGTCAATCCCGAGCACAGCCTTACCCATAGCTCATCAAGCACTCTCATCACCCAAACTCCTTTTTGGTGACCTCAACCTCTTCATCCAAATCAGGTACACCAACTACCTCTCATTCCCACCTAATGGTCTACAAGTTAACTCCATTCTACCGTTTTACTATTCGCAGACCAAATGAGTTATATGAACCACATAAGGGGAGGTACTACAAATAGTCATCCAATTGACTCAAGATTATTACCAGAAGACTATCATGATATTATAAGACTAAGCTCAGCTTTTACTCAAGGGTTGTTTCTCATCCAACCCTCATACTCAATTCACAAGTATTACGAAAAACTCAAACTATTAACCTTGTTGAGGGTTCAGCACCATTATTCATGCATCATGATAACTTATAATCGAATATTTGATCAAGGGCTTATATCAACCCGACTCCTATGAGATCCCCCGTGTTATCTCATAATCATTACCTTGAAAATTTCACCATTTTCAAGCCTTGTCTATATTTACCAATGTTATTTGCAACACAACAAATTTATAGGAAGAGTCTAACAATATTACCGTATATATAAATCCAACATTCATAATTCTGATCGGGGGTGGTCTCAATACCATTAGGCACATGTCCACCAAATTTTACGATCATCCAATAAGTAATTTGAGAGGAATCCAAACACTTGACCCCACCGGACTACTTGCGTATTCAATAACTATAACAAATGTTAGTACTTTACATTCTTCCTTTCACCTTCTTAATCGTAGTTATCATCACAAGATTCATTGCGTTTAGCATTCAAATCGTTTACCTTTAACTGTAATTTTTATGTTCCTCACATGTATTCTTCCCAACGTGCAACATAATTCAAGCACAATTACAAAATCACACTATAGCATTTATCACGATCGTAGTAGATAAAATACTTTACCGAATGTTTTCCACTATCCAACCTAGTGGTACTAACAATATGTGAAGTATTAAAAATCTTCACCATCATACTCCTAGCAATTTCCCCAATCCAACCAGGGTGAGTAAATATATTAACAACACGAGATTACTCAACGACATTCCTTGCAACATAGACGATTTAATCTTCATAATCATGTTCCCAAGATTTATCACGTTCAAAGGGGTGAACTTTAAAATATCAACATAAGAGCATCAAGATTCATAAATACCCAGTTAACATATACTCATCTAAAAATTATGAAACTTCACAGGACTAATCACAACTATATAAAGAATATCTCCACCAATTATTAAAACCATGAACATAATGACATTGTTTACTAAAACTGACATTCTGGGAGCTACACTTATCCAAGAATTATGTGCTACCCCATTTTGAAAATCTAAGAGCAAGGGCTACAACTCTTACGTTGGGCCCGTGACCCAGATCTAAGTATTTAATGCATAAAATTGGATCTGAAGTCAGTTGTGTAAAACTGGGCAGAAAACAGAGAACAATAACACAATTCAGCTCTCTGGACAGTCCACTCAACTGGACTTTTAGGGAACTACAGGTCACCCCAGAAAACGTGTAACTTATCGTTGGAAAGCTCTTTCCGAGGACTACAACATTCATGTTGAGCCCGAAACCTAGTTCCAGTGGGGTCAGGCCCAAAAACTGGCTTGAACCCAGCTGCGCACAATTTTCCTTAATAGCTACGTGCAAGTTATAAATTGAATCTGATTTAACAGGGAGCTGTCATCACATTTATGCAAGTTATAAATTGACCATGATTAACAGGGAGCTTTCATCACATTTATCATACCTAATTAACAATCCTAATAACAGAGGATTATTCATCGTCTCCCCCAAACATGATTTAGGTCATTATATATATATATATATAATTGAAATCCAATTAATCAGGGAACTTCATTATCATCCCAAATGCCAAATGAATATATATATAAGTGAAATCTCATTTAACAGGGAACTCTCCCTCATTTCTCAAGCAACCCAAAGAACAACATATATATATGTATATATAATTGAAATCCCAAAACAGGAAACCTATTTCTCAAGCAGCTAACAGAACATACATATATATATAATGAAATCCCATATACCGGGAACTTCTTCCTCAAGCAGCCAAATGACATATATATATATAAATATATAATTGAAATCCCAATTGCAGGGAACTATTCATTATCATCTCAATTGCAATTTAGGGCAACGCCTTCTCTCCTCCCATGCACCCTCACGAGGCCTTCGATTATCACGACACCAACGCCCCACGTTCGTATTGAAGCGGGGAGTTGAATGAGGGGATTTTCGCGGCGATCGGCGCCCTACGGCGAAAACCCTAACGCGGCCTTTTTCCTACGGAGCTTCATCACGCTCGCAAATCGACTCAATTGAGTTCGATATCTCGCATAGCGGATCTAAGAAAACTAGCACCAAGGGAGAGGGGAGGAAGTCACCTGAGTGTCCATGCATGCAACCCAATAGCCGCATTTGCGGCATTTGCCCATTGTTCCCGACCGTGGTTGGATCTCGCCAATCTAGATCTCGTCAAACGTCGCTGAAGTAGAGTCAACCCCTTGAAGTGGGCTGTTTGACCTTCGGAGAACAGGTCTCGCTGATTTTGGAACTTCGCCGGAGGAGAAGTAGTTGCCGGGAAGGAGGTGTTCGGTTTGCAAGAGAATAACAAAAGAGAGAACAAGAGAGAGATGGAGAGGTGGGGAGAGAGTGGATGGTTCTGTAAGAGAATTAGAGAGAGAAAAGGAGGGAGATAGAGAAATGGAAAAAGGAATGGGAGTTCTGGAGGAGGAGGCTTGCCGAAGGTGGTGCGCCAGAGGGAGATGGAGCAAGCTCGATCGAGCCGCAAGGAGGAGCGCCGGAGCTGGCCTTGCCGTAGGAGAGAGAGAGAGAGAGAGAGAGAGAGAGAGAGAGAGAGAGAGAGAGAGAGAGAGAGAGAGAGAGAGAGAGAGAGAGAGAGAGAGAGAGATCTGGAGCTGGGTGGTGGAGGGGTTGCTGCGGAGAGCTACTCGGCCATGGATCTTGAGGTTGCCGGCCTCGAGGGAGAAGGAAGAGGAGAGGTGGTCGACTGTGAGGAGAGCTGCGCCGGAGCCGTGAGGTGAAGGAGGGGTTGCCGGAGCTCGCGAAGGTGGTCGCCGGAGCTGTGGCCGAGGAGCGCCGGAGGATTGCCGAGAGATAGTGCGCCGGAGAGGAGATCGGGGGTGGAGGAGGGGAGCGTCGTCAGAGAGAGGGAGGGAGCAGGGAAGGGATCGGGGGTTTATCCTTTTTCTAACCTAACATTACGCATGTACATACATATATAATATTTATATATATTATTAATAATATTATTATTATCTTATTAAAAACATTAAGTTATTTCATTCAAACGCCCGCATATCGCTCTTGGGAACTCGGATTTTGTCCCGTACGGGCTCGTTACGACCGTCTCGCCGATACGCATCTATCGGAACAGACCACGATCAAATCCGAGTTTGTCTGCTTATATTACGCTCTCCGGAGCGTTTACGGCCTAATTTACGCAAATGTCAAAAACCCTTCAAACGACGTCGGAATCGCAAACGGATAGATTCGTTGAACTCGTACTATTATTACGAGTCTAACAAGACTGATTGGGGTCAATTGTGAGGTCGTTTGGTCAATTTCACCATTTTGGATAAATATGCTATACGCAGACCACATTCATAAATTCGCCAATTCTCATCAGAATCGAGCGCGGACAGTTTTGTTGAACTCGTATAGGCTTCACGAGTCTAACAAAACTTACTGGGGTGAATACCGAGACCGTCTGCTGCATATCGCCTTTTGGATAAATCTGTTATTCGCAGTCCACGTTATTTAAGCTAACGTACGTACTATAATTCCTTCGAGGCGGTACGCCTCCTTCGAGTTTTATCGCTCAAGTTATGCTCTCCGGACGGCTCGGATCCCGATACAGCAAACATCGGGACAAAGAATAGAACCGGTACTCGCCGCATTCGTCGAGTGCACTTCCCCGGCTCAGTTGCAAGCCTGGCCCTCAGTACACCCCGAGCCCGAGTCAACTCGCGTGACTCAAAAACGCGCACAAGGGGTCTAGCTCGAATCGGGATGTTACAAATCCAATAAACGAAGAAATAATTTCGTCCCCGAAATTTTAGGTTGAGGCTATGAGGATTTTCTGAACGAGAGTAAAATATACTCATCATAATCATTCGTGGGCACTTCATCTATAATAATTTCAAGCTTATATATGCATTCTCACTTGTTGCGATTTATACATAGAAACTAGATGGCTTGCGCACTCTTGCCCTGTGAAGTCATACGAACTAATAATGACACACATTATTTCAAAAACCACTACATCAGTCTAACTGATTATGTTGTGATTTAATCTCAAGCACACAACATACAAGGGAACATTTAGCAAGGCTTGGTGTGAACGACATCAAGCAGGCTATTTATATATAAAAGCACGATGCAACAGGCTACCACTACAAACATCTATATCGCTGTACAGGTTCTGCAAACCAACAAGACTGCCAAGCCACCAGCTCGTTTACACCTTGCAGGACTAGATCTCAAAACACTATATCTCTATAGCAGGTGTCATCCACAGTTGTCTTGCATCAATATCATACTGGTTTTTTTCAAGAGTCTCCAACACGCATCCTTGGTAATTTTATTTAGTTTACAATATCATTATATATGTATGCAAACCAGTGCATAGACACCACTGTTGTGAATTTGTTAACTTAACAACCACGTTGTAAAACCTTAGCACTATGAGTGCTACGATTTAAACCAATTATCCTAAATATGTCACTTTTAAACACACCTCATTGATCAACAATCAAATACAACTCCAATTCAACAAATTTCAAGGCGTCCCCCAAAATTTGTCGCGCGATCATCGGACCGACCATTGATCACTGAGAGGCACTACAACACTATCAAGAGGATTCAAGTTTTCACTTACTACCCCTAAAAGGTTCTAATGATGGAACTCATGCTATTAAAACCCAAGGACTGCCACCAAGTCCTTAAGTCATCCGAGCACTTGCCAAGATCCGATTAGTGCATAGCAGCACTCAAGGACTGCCAACTCAAGTCCTTACCATCACATCAGGATATCATCGCATTCTTCACATAGTATTGACATCCATCTAAAACCATGCTAAGTTTTACCCAACGTGACTCACAAAGGTCCTAATTGGCACACATCAAAATGTGTTCATATCTGTGATTCTGGTAGGGGACTCAACGTAATCCAAAACTTGGTGTTTAACCATCCACCTTGCTTAAAATGACTCATTCATCAAGGCGCACCTAATTCTAATATCGTCGACTTGTAACGACTTAGATGAGAAAACATCATTATAGCAAGGCTAAGCGAAGCAGTCTGCAAAGATTTATTTTTTTAACCCCCGGTGAAACCTCAGTTGGTCCATTAGCTAGGCCAATAAACGAAGAAATAGGATTAGCCCCCACACGTTTTTGGACTAAATTTCTTCCACCTCCCATATGGTACATTCTCCTCACGTATGGGCACAAACCTTAGGGGTATACCTTCCTCAACTTAGTGTTCTTACCCTATAGATCCCCGCAATGACGCACTCATATACCAACTGGGATGATTTTCCCTTCGACACGAGTTATGCAGACAACCAAAAGTAGGGCATACTTCACGTATGATAAACAAGATAAAATCCACTACAAGCGCCCTACCAACCCTGCCAACAATCATCAATCGCATGCATGTTTATTTTATAAAAACTTTTATGATTTTAGATCATCAAACAAGTCATATTAATCATGTCGACTCCATCGCCGAACACTTATTAATTTCCAATGCCAAGTAACTGCAACACTAAGGGAATGTTCACCAAAAATTTCCAAACTCAGGGGTAGTTTATCATCATATTAGCAATGCATGCACAAAGGTTCGATAACTTCTCAGCTATAAAGTTATTATAACATCGCCGCATATCCCCAAAGTGTAAATTTACTACTCTCCTCGTTACTTATCCACATAATCTTAGAACAATATAAAGAAAATGATCATCTTCAAAAATGTTTTTCCTCTTTTATTCCGCTAATAAAATTCCTATCAACCCAAACATGGTCTTAGCAGTCTGCTTTGCTTGAGGTGAATTAACTTCTCAAGGATCAAAACTTCCAATGTCAAAAATTACAAATATTCTAACTCCTCAAGGGATCCAAGACGGTACATAACTAGCCCAATAAACGAAGAGAGTAGCCTCCAAATCTCTTCAACTGAGTTTCTTCCGCCACCAATATAACACATTCGTCCCAACATGAGCCTTCTTTGGATCCGAATTCTTATCGTATCTTCTCCATATGAAACCTTCTACATAAATAGAAGTGTGAGGTATCCATGTAGAGTATAAAAGACATGTTTGGTGGTCTCTCACTAAGCTGGTAATAGACTACAAGCACCACTCTCATTGAAATTGGCCTAATTTTTTGTGTAAAGTGATAATATTACTCCATATCTAGGGTAGAAATCTCAGGGTGCGAGTCTCCAGCATTTACACTTACGTTAAACTCTTCCCTTAGTCACTCAAGGTCACTTATTGTTTGGCCCAATCATTCCCGAGATCAGTATAAGGCTAGGATATGTCACGACATATCTTGCTAAGACGACCAAAAATGGTATCCTAGTTAGGTTGGCATCAATCTTATGCCAAACCAACTCTAATTGTTGGAATGGGAATACCAATTACTGTCTCGGAGTGAGCCAGCATTTGTATGTAAGGGTACGAGTTTGGCTTAGGTTGGCACTATCTATAGGAAAATGCGGACATACTTATTGTAAATTACACATGGGCACACCACCGCTTCCGCTGCATCAGTTTGTCCTCAAACTGATCTAGCTAGCAGGGGTGACCTAGTGTTCTAATGGACTTCTTTATCTCAGGATCGTTGCAAGTTGATACCATTTGTAAGATCCCCCTCCCGGAACACAAAACACGGTCGAGGGGAGTCTTAAGCACAGGACAGCCGCCTTGCGGAAGCGCTAGCACACGAGCTAGCCTCCCCACAAGTCGCCTATCCTGCCGGCTAAACCAACTACACAGCGCCAACCCATCAATGAAAGAAAGTATTAAAAACCAAAGATTCACAATAAGTAATAATGTCCAAATTAGAGTAATCAGCTAAATGCCCCAAGGGCTACATCTCAAAACACTCACCCGCCTCTGTCACTAACGGCAGCTAAGGTACCATAAACCCCAGCCCTGCACACCTGACCCGGCTGGCCTCCGGTGCTGAACGCTGCTACACATCTGAATGTGCTATTAAAAAGAGGGAGGTAGCAACCGTTAGTCATAAAGACTAAGTGGCTTCCCAACCGCTCCCCCAGCGACTCCAAGGCACCGGGCGGAAGGAAAGGTAGAAAAGCTGCAATATAACAGTAATATATATAAAGCAGGTGACGGGGAAAGTAAACTAGTATATACACAAATTCTAAGCTACACAAGTGTAAAAGGGGCTAATCTAATCATGTATAAGCAGGAGTATAATAAAGGTGTGCAATAGTAAATAAACAGTAAGTAAAGCAGGTAAAGCAAGGCAGTAAGAACAGTAGCGACAAGTAATCAATCTCGTACCCTAACTTATATGAATGCCCATACAAACTTATAAGTTAGGATTTCCAGGAATTATAACTCATTATATAAAAGAGCCCATACTAATTTATATGATGAGGATCTGCAAGTGCGTATGCTATGC
Source organism: Dactylorhiza incarnata (assembly GCA_033032865.1). NCBI lineage: Eukaryota > Viridiplantae > Streptophyta > Magnoliopsida > Asparagales > Orchidaceae > Dactylorhiza > Dactylorhiza incarnata. The sequence continues at coordinate 3,955,870 of JAWHQI010000208.1, forward strand.
TTATGCTATGAATGATTTATGCAATGAAACTCACACACACGACTCTATGCGCATAGACCTTTGTAGTTCCCTCTGTTTGAAAGGAAGCCAACCTCTCGGGTACCAACCGCTGTGACACACGGTGGTAGCGGATCGGGCTGTCCACTCCTAGGCGGGTATACACTCTACCAGGCCTAGACCGCACGTACGCCTCGACGCTAAACAACCGCGGAGCTCTGCGTACTCTTTGCTGGAGTCCACCAGACTGTGAGCCAAGTGAGAGGTGTCTTCGTGGAACTGTCGTCCCGACACGCAGCCAAGCTGGCCCCTTAGACCCCTACACACCCGCTAAGTCAACGTACCGCGGTCGGAGTGACGACCTGCCTAGTACCGAAGACCTGCCACATTTCTGAGAATGTTACCGGGATAATCATCCCCTCGAGGTTCCCGCTCGTCTAACCGGGCACCACAACCCTGCCACTCCCGCATCTGGGAGGAGATACATAAATCCCATCTTACCTTACTATGGCTACTCTTGCCTACTTTAAATGTTATTGCAGTTTAGGGTTAATCTTGGACTTCCCGAGGGTTACCCTATAAGGGGCTCGCTACGGTACTAGGAACTACAATGGGATGACACCCCAAAGTTCCCTTTCTCAAGACACTTAGCACTATTGGTATTTACCCATAAGATTACCCTCTAATCATTACACTTGAGTTAAACCTCAGTGCTTTATGACCCTCTAAGGGGAAAGACGATCTTTCGTCAATCCCGAGCACAGCCTTACCCATAGCTCATCAAGCACTCTCATCACCCAAACTCCTTTTTGGTGACCTCAACCTCTTCATCCAAATCAGGTACACCAACTACCTCTCATTCCCACCTAATGGTCTACAAGTTAACTCCATTCTACCATTTTACTATTCGCAGACCAAATGAGTTATATGAACCACATAAGGGGAGGTACTACAAATAGTCATCCAATTGACTCAAGATTATTACCAGAAGACTATCATGATATTATAAGACTAAGCTCGGCTTTTACTCAAGGGTTGTTTCTCATCCAACTCTCATACTCAATTCACAAGTATTACGAAAAACTCAAACTATTAACCTTGTTGAGGGTTCAGCACCATTATTCATGCATCATGATAACTTATAACCGAATATTTGATCAAGGGCTTATATCAACCCGACTCCTATGAGATCCCCCGTGTTATCTCATAATCATTACCTTGAAAATTTCCCCATTTTCAAGCATTGTCTATATTTACCAATGTTATTTGCAACACAACAAATTTATAGGAAGAGTCTAACAATATTACCGTATATATAAATCCAACATTCATAATTCTGATCGGGGGTGGTCTCAATACCATTAGGCACATGTCCACCAAATTTTACGATCATCCGATAAGTAATTTGAGAGGAATCCAAACACTTGACCCCACCGGACTACTTGTGTATTCAATAACTATAACAAATGTTAGTACTTTACATTCTTCCTTTCACCTTCTTAATCGTAGTTATCATCACAAGATTCATTGCGTTTAGCATTCAAATCGTTTACCTTTAACTGTAATTTTTATGTTCCTCACATGTATTCTTCCCAACGTGCAACATAATTCAAGCACAATTACAAAATCACACTATAGCATTTATCACGATCGTAGTAGATAAAATACTTTACCGAATGTTTTCCACTATCCAACCTAGTGGTACTAACAATATGTGAAGTATTAAAAATCTTCACCATCATACTCCTAGCAATTTCCCCAATCCAACCAGGGTGAGTAAATATATTAACAACACGAGATTACTCAACGACATTCCTTGCAACATAGACGATTTAATCTTCATAATCATGTTCCCAAGATTTATCAAATTCAAAGTGGTGAACTTTAAAATATCAACATAAGAGCATCAAGATTCATAAATACCCAGTTAACATATACTCATCTAAAAATTATGAAACTTCACAGGACTAATCACAACTATATAAAGAATATCTCCACCAATTATTGAAACCATGAACATAATGACATTGTTTACTAAAACTGACATTCTGGGAGCTACACTTATCCAAGAATTATGTGCTACCCCATTTTGAAAATCTAAGAGCAAGGGCTACAACTCTTACGTTGGGCCCGTGACCCAGATCTAAGTATTTAATGCATAAAATTGGATCTGAAGTCAGTTGTGTAAAACTGGGCAGAAAACAGAGAACAATAACACAATTCAGCTCTCTGGACAGTCCACTCAACTGGACTTTTAGGGAACTACAGGTCACCCCAGAAAACGTGTAACTTATCGTTGGAAAGCTCTTTCCGAGGGCTACAACATTCATGTTGAGCCCGAAACCTAGTTCCAGTGGGGTCAGGCCCAAAAACTGGCTTGAACCCAGCTGCGCACAATTTTCCTTAATAGCTACGTGCAAGTTATAAATTGAATCTGATTTAACAGGGAGCTGTCATCACATTTATGCAAGTTATAAATTGACCATGATTAACAGGGAGCTTTCATCACATTTATCATACCTAATTAACAATCCTAATAACAGAGGATTATTCATCGTCTCCCCCAAACATGATTTAGGTCATTATATATATATATATATAATTGAAATCCAATTAATCAGGGAACTTCATTATCATCCCAAATGCCAAATGAATATATATATATAAGTGAAATCTCATTTAACAGGGAACTCTCCCTCATTTCTCAAGCAACCCAAAGAACAACATATATATATGTATATATAATTGAAATCCCAAAACAGGAAACCTATTTCTCAAGCAGCTAACAGAACACACATATATATATATAATGAAATCTCATATACCGGGAACTTCTTCCTCAAGCAGCCAAATGACATATATATATATATATAATTGAAATCCCAATTGCAGTGAACTATTCATTATCATCCCAATTGCAATTTAGGGCAACGCCTTCTCTCCTCCCATGCACCCTCACGAGGCCTTCGATTATCACGACACCAACGCCCCACGTTCGTATTGAAGCGGGGAGTTGAATGAGGGGATTTTCGCGGCGATCGGCGCCCTACGGCGAAAACCCTAACGCGGCCTTTTTCCTACGGAGCTTCATCACGCTCGCAAATCGACTAAATTGAGTTCGATATCTCGCCTAGCGGATCTAAGAAAACTAGCACCAAGGGAGAGGGGAGGAAGTCACCTGAGTGTCCATGCATGCAACCCAATAGCCGCATTTGCGGCATTTGCCGGTTGTTCCAGGCCGTGGTTGGATCTCGTCAATCTAGATCTCGTCAAACGTCGCTGAAGTAGAGTCAACCCCTTGAAGTGGGCTGTTTGACCTTCGGAGAACAGGGCTCGCTGATTTTGGAACTTCGCCGGAGGAGAAGTAGTTGCCGGGAAGGAGGTGTTCGGTTTGCAAGAGAATAACAAAAGAGAGAACAAGAGAGAGATGGAGAGGTGGGGAGAGAGTGGATGGTTCTGTAAGAGAATTAGAGAGAGAAAAGGAGGGAGATAGAGAAATGGAAAAAGGAATGGGAGTTCTGGAGGAGGAGGCTTGCCGAAGGTGGTGCGCCGGAGGGAGATGGAGCAAGCTCGATCGAGCCGCAAGGAGGAGCGCCGGAGCTGGCCTTGCCGTGAGAGAGAGAGAGAGAGAGAGAGAGAGAGAGAGAGAGAGAGAGAGAGAGAGAGAGAGAGAGAGAGAGAGAGAGAGAGAGAGAGAGAGAGAGAGATCTGGAGCTGGGTGGTGGAGGGGTTGCTGCGGAGAGCTACTCGGCCATGGATCTTGAGGTTGCGGCCTCGAGGGAGAAGGAAGAGGAGAGGTGGTCGGCTGTGAGGAGAGCTGCGCCGGAGCCGTGAGGTGAAGGAGGGGTTGCCGGAGCTCGCGAAGGTGGTCGCCGGAGCTGTGGCCGAGGAGCGCCGGAGGATTGCCGAGAGATAGTGCGCCGGAGAGGAGATCGGGGGTGGAGGAGGGGAACGTCGTCAGAGAGAGGGAGGGAGCAGGGAAGGGATCGGGGGTTTATCCTTTTTCTAACCTAACATTACGCATGTACATACATATATAATATTTATATATATTATTAATAATATTATTATTATCTTATTAAAAACATTAAGTTATTTCATTCAAACGCCCGCATATCGCTCTTGGGAACTCGGATTTTGTCCCGTACGGGCTCGTTACGACCGTCTCGCCGATACGCATCTATCGGAACAGATCACGATCAAATCCGAGTTCGTCTGCTTATTTTACGCTCTCCGGAGCGTTTACGGCCTAATTTACGCAAATGTCAAAAACCCTTCAAACGACGTCGGATTCGCAAACGGATAGATTCGTTGAACTCGTACTATTATTACGAGTCTAACAAGACTGATTGGGGTCAATTGTGAGGTCGTTTGGTCAATTTCACCATTTTGGATAAATATGCTATACGCAGACCACATTCATAAATTCGCCGATTCTCATCAGAATCGAGCGCGACCAGTTTTGTTGAACTCGTATAGGCTTCACGAGTCTAACAAAACTGACTGAGGTGAATACCGAGACCGTCTGCTGCATATCGCCTTTTGGATAAATCTGTTATTCGCAGTCCACGTTATTTAAGCTAACGTACGTACTATAATTTCTTCGAGGCGGTACGTCTCCTTCGAGTTTTATCGCTCAAGTTATGCTCTCCGGACGGCTCGGATCCCGATACAGCAAACATCGGGACAAAGAATAGAACCGGTACTCGCCGCATTCGTCGAGTGTACTTCCCCGGCTCAGTTGCAAGCCTGGCCCTCAGTACACCCCGAGCCCGAGTCAACTCGCGTGACTCAAAAACGCGCACAAGGGGTCTAGCTCGAATCGGGATGTTACAGTATATTTGTATCACTTGTCATGCATTGAGTCGATCACGTTTCATGGGATCTAAATAAACGTATAATTTTTTTGAAAGTTTTGAAGTCTCGCACACAGGTCAAGCTATATATCAAGTAATTATTAAATGTGTGCAATAATTTAAAATTAAATATGAAATTATGAGTATTTCTTTTGATAGCGCCACTAATAATACCGTCGCAATTGAGTGGTAAAACGCGATTTAAAACCAATATTAAACGGTACGTTTTTTCATACTCGATGCGTTTGCCACGTTTTAAATTTAGTGGTACAAGATAGTTTATCTTATATGGAACAATATATATTAATAAAATTCGTCTTATGTTACAATTTATTTATAGTTCTATACAACGAAAATAAAATTTTAAAAATTTTGTAAACGCTCAAGGTCAAAAATATTTGAAACTTCAATTTGATATGCACATTAGATGGAACTCAACATACAAAATGTTAAAAAGAGCGTTCCAACAAAAAACACTTCTTATGAAATATTATACTATGCTAAATATTCATAATTTGAACGATAACGATTGTGACGTATTAGAAAATTATATGGATTTATTAAAATATTTTTATAGGCCGACAACTTTTTTATCTGGCGTGTATTATCTTACTAGCTCTCTAGTAATTGAAAATTTTGTAAATATCGCACAAAAATTTAACTATGTAAGCAAAACGAAGGGTGGCGTCTTTTAATTGAAATAATGGAAGCAAAAATTTTAAAATATTATAGAGAAATATCTGATATGTTTTCATGCGCCGCCGCTTTAAATCATCTATTCGGCGTAGACGACGTAGAAAACTTGATAGAAGAAATAAATAATAATTTAAACTTAAATATAACTTTTGCGGATTTTGATGACGTTAGTATTTTAAAATTAATTCAATTTTTACCGAATGCTATAACTATTATGATAACTTATACGGCTCGCGACCCCGAGAAGAAATATCGCAACTCAGAACAAAAGATACTTTTAAAAATAAAATTTTAGAATTAAGTTCTAAGAAAAAAATGTGCACATCTAGTTCTAGTAGTTTAAATGAATTAGGATTGTATACTAAAACACAATTTCGTGATTTTATGAGTACGGAGGAGATTGAAAACTTCGATCTCTTAAAATGGTGGAAAGGTAAAGTTAATATATATCTTATCTTGGCCTATATGACCCGTGATTTACTAACAATTCAAGCTAGTACGGTAGCTTCAGAGTATGCTTTTTCTCTTATTGACAGAGTTTTGAACAAGCGGAGGAGTCGACTCAACGAAGAATCACTGGAAATATGCATCTGCTATATACAAGAATCACTTGGATAAGATGCTACGAAGAGGAAACAATACATTTAATCGATAGATGATAGCTCGTCGAACTTAGAAGACGAGATGGACACAATAAATTTACGAGATGATTAAACGCGTCGCACATTCGCCAGTCACCCGATAAAATATGTATTTTGTTAAATTAGTGAGTTTTTTAATTTTCTTTATTTAAAATTAATAATAATAATAAATTATATTTCAGTACTTTGTTTTTTCAAATTTGATGTAAATATGTAATTTATCTTTTTACAATATTAATAAAAATTAGTTTTTTGTCCATCTCAAATTCTCAATTGATCATTTCATTTATTGTATTTTTTTTTAAAATATAGAAATTATTTAAAAAAATTTAAAAAGAAAAGGCCGGGCCCGGCCGGCCTTAACAGGCCCCCTACCGGGGCTGGTTCCCGAGCCCGTCTAAAGCAAGGCCCGGGCCCAAGCCCGGTTGGCAAAAGCTCGGGCCCTTCAGGCCCGGTACCGGCCCGACCCGGTCGGGCTTTTTGGACAGGGCTGGTTATGGGCAACATAGTCACATAGAAAAACCGCATGGGTAGCTTCAATATGATCATTTACCTTCATCGGAAAAAACAACATGGATTTATCAAATCAAAGGGTAACAACAGATGGATGTCGGAAAATAGATCGAGAGGAGCGGAATTTATGAAACCAAAATAGAAAAAGCCGGTTAGAAGCACTGATGGTGGACAAAAAGGGCAAATAGTCTACCCGGGAAGCATCTAAGACATCTCCACTCGTTCTTCCGCAGCAGACACCGCTCTTCACTCGGCGGCGGTGGTGAAACACCCTTCATAGAAGTCGGCTCCATCGGTGCTGGTGCCTTTAGAAGTCCATATATATAGCTTTCAAATAGATATTTAAATATAAACATATCTTACTATATATAACTATTTCATTATTTAAAAATTATTTTCTCCAATAAAACGGTTATATTTATGTTATTTCAATATAATTTTTTTTTAAATATTTATTATTTTTTAAAAATATATAACTAGTGTAGTAAACATGATATGTAATATATATCGTAAAGGTTATATGAGCATCATGCACCTTGAACATGAGTGACTCATCATGAAAGTTGTGTCTATAACTTTCATGTCATCGTTTCATCAAAATCTGGGCAAGTCATCGTCTCATGCCCCTCTACCTGATGCAGATCACAATAGAGGGGGATCTCCTCCACCTGCGGCCTCCTCCGCCGATTCTTCCGACCTTGCCGGTTGCCGTGTCGGGCAACCGCCATCGCTTCCTCCCTTCCTCTTCCTTGACGCGTCTCCGGCTGGTTGAAGTCCCTTCTCCCCGGGGTTCTCCTTCTCTGACCCTGACGCTGAAACCGTTCTGCTGGCCTCCAAGGCGGCCGGTCAACGGGAACCTGGTAGCGCCTTTCTTCTTCCCGACGCTCCGGAGCCACGATGAGTCTCCTCTCATCGTTTCTTCTTGGCTCTTCCTTCCTAGGCTCCTCCCTCTTCCTTCTTTCCCTTTCCCTCTCCTCCGGCTTCCTTTTATCTGCCCTCCTGGGCTCTTCTTTCTTCCTTCTCTCGGGGGTCTTCTCTTCTTCTTCCTCCTCCTCCTCCCTGGTCACCCTGGTGAGCCTGACTAAGAAGTTGCGGTTAGAAGCCTCTCCCTGAACAAACTTGTTGGCTCTCTCGATAAGATTGTCATAAGAATAGGGAGGATTCCTGCCGAGCTCCAACTTGAAGAGGCCTTCACATAGGTCGAACGTTAGGGCAAGCTGCAAGGTGGGGCAATCCACCTCTTGGATGTCTAACACCTCCTCCTGGAAGCGATCGATATAGTGCCCCAACGTCTCCTTTGCTCCCTGCACAAGATGGAAGAGGGTCATTGTGTAAGGTCTCTTTTTATACAACCCGTTCGGGTACTTGAAAACTCGAACCTCTCCTGTATCGCACGGTTGAGGTGGACCTTCGCCCAGAATTGCTGCCTTGCGGTGTCACCAACACTCGGGTTGGCTAACACCGCTCAGCACCAACCCTGCCGGCTATACGATCACAAGTAAAATATGCCAAAAAGTAAATACATAAAAGAAGGCATGTCCACAAACACAGCATATATATAATGAAAACGGAAAGTCCACAAGAGCAGTACAACTAAAGGGACTTAGGCCCGATACATATGCAAAGTAATGTACTATCTCTCTCTCTACAACATGCGGAAGTCTACAACAAAAACTCTCAAAAAGCGGAAGTCTAACTATCTAATCATCAACCTGTGGCGTCGTGGTAGTGCGCTGCATCAGCTGCTCAGGTCCTGTCATCTCGTCCTGCTGCGCGCGGGACAACTCCATCTCCTCGGACTCCTGCGGTCACACCGACCGTTAGTCATAAAGACTAGGCCGTTTTGTCCTCGCCTCCCTCCACGACTCCTAGGCACCGAGCGGGAGGAAGAAGCGGAGGACAAACAAGGGGTAAACAAGAAGGTGGTGACATGGCACTACTCTAGCAGGTATAAGTTGTAACGGTCTCCCCAGCATACAGCTCGCAAGGACGACCGTCGGCACCCCCAGCATCCAGCTCGAAAGGGTTCAGCCTAACCAAATGGGCTGCATCCCATGCACCCCAACCCCTCTCTGTCCCACCACAGGGCACAGTGGGTTGTTGGAGACCGCAGTCCCCCTTTTCATGAGGAATGGTTCAGTTAAGCGGCAACGCAGGGACTTCCCAGGAGGTCACCCATCCCGTGACTACTCCAGCCCGAGCACGCTTAACTATTAAGTTCTTCCACTCCTCATCACCAATTGAGCTGCACGCTCAATTGGTGATGAGAAGTGAAAGAACTATATAGTTAAGCGTGCTCGGGCTGGAGTAGTACTGGGATGGGTGACCTCCTGGGAAGGCCCCGTAGAGGCGCTTAACTGGATCACTTCTCACCGAAGGGAGGCTGTGGCCACCAACAACCTGCCAGTGGGATGGAGAGGGGTTGTGGTGCTTGGGCTGCAGCTCGGTAACGGTCGCTAGGCGAGGCAGTCGGTGGACGTTGTCCCGATGATAAGTCCAGGGCCTTGGGACGTTACATAAGTAAAGCAGTAAAAATTAGCTAGCAGTATAGTGCTGGTATAAGGCAGTAAAGTAGAGCAATGAGGTAAGCTGTAAATAGAAAGGATATGCAGTGCAGTAAGTAAATCTAAACTACCATCACAGATTCGTACCTTAACTTATATGAACGCTCATACGACATATAAGTTAAGATGTCCAGGTAACCCATCATATAAAAGAGCCCATACTAATTTATATGATGGGGGTATGCTAATGTGTATGTTATGCTATGCTATGGTTATGATGTTTTAATGAGTTTATGCAATGTGACTCACCCACACGACTCTATGCGCACAGACCTTTATAGTTCCCAATTTGTTTGAAAGGAAGCCAACCTTTCGGGTACCGACCGTCGTGGCTCACGGTGGTAGTGGATCGGGCACTCCACATCCTAGGCGGGTATAGTCACAACCAAGCCTAAACCTCATGTACGCCTCAATGCTAAGAACACAACAGCGGTGCTCCTGCGTACTCTTGCTGGAATCCACCAGACTTTAAGGTCGGGGTGGGTTAATAGGGATTGTCCTCCAGACCGCGGTACTCAAACTTACGAGCCCTCTAAACCACACCCTCACCTGAGTCGACGTACTATCGTCGGTGACACGACTAGCCTAGTACCGAAGACTCGCCACTGCTTGAATAAGTAACAGGTGTTAACAATGTTCACCCGAGCTTCCGGCTCAGGGACCATCACACAAGCTGATCCAACCCATCTCCTTCCCGGAGGAGATCCACACCAGTTTGCATACCCACTTAGGCTACTCTTGCCTACTATTTAGTTAGTGTTATATTTATGGTGAATCTTGGACTTCCCGCGGTGTACTCCGTAAGGGGCCCCTAACGGTACTACGGATTAATGGGCTCAACCCCACCATCCTCCTCAAGATAATTACTTTAATTGGTGGTTAACATTTGGTTCACCCTTCATCATTTCATATAGTTAAAGTGACTTAGCTCATCTCCCGTCCCACCCAATCGGGTTGGACGTACCTTCATTCCTTCTACATTAACTCTAGCACAACCCCACAACTATCCCTAGGATTGGCCCACCTTGAATCATGGTGTGCTACCTCTCATTTACTGTTTGGATATAACTCTCAAACACTACTTAGGGGTCTGAATTGTCTAAAACTCAAAATTCTGTTTTTACTAAACGCAGACCACCAAGTTGAATTATCCATCAACCCCATAAGGGAACCCTTATAAATACTCATCACCAAGGTATCTACTAATTATACAAGGTTCCCACTGACCTTAATAGGGTATGTTCCAATTTCCATAATTTTCCATATTAAATTGGTATTTAATATAATTTAAAGTAGTTGAGGCCTTAAGGCAAATTACACATGAACTACTCTCAAAATGATTCTTCATGCTACATGAAAATTATCAGTAAGGTAATATTCCATAACATGGTGGTTCACTGAGTAGCATGATCCTAGGATGTCATTTGGCCTACTATATCATCATAATTGTATAATTACCAAAATGCTACTTTAATTAGGAAAAATAGTATTTCACTTCTGGAAATTCTCCAAATATTACCAAGTGTCCAATTGAGGACCTAGAGTCCTCTGCCAAATTATTGTGTCATTACCATGTGATTTGATATTTTAAAATGATTAAACATCCAAAGGTAGCAATTACCAATTTCTACATGAGGTACTTGAATTATAAATCTACAAGCTTCCAAACTGTTGTCATGGGCATAAATTAACATAACACTACAGTTAACCAAGTATCATAACATTGCCCCATGATTTGATATTTTAAAAAGATTAAATACTCAAGTGGTGTAAATTCCAATTTCTACATGAGGTATAAGAAATATAATTCTACAAGCCTCCAAATAATTATCATGGACTTATAATAGCATTAAATGACAGATAACCAAGTTTCACAATTTATCCCTATGGTTTGGCATTTATCAAAATTAAATTCCCTTGAGCTAGCAAGTACTTAAAATTTCCTACACAAGGAATAATACTTCAATAAATCATAACAAAATTGCTATAGTCCATTTTCATCCCTAATCAGCCACTGATAGAGTTTCAACACCATACAAGGTCCTATGACCATGCATTTCATTTTATTAAGAAAAGGAGTGGCCATTTCATTTATTAGGAAGAAAATACTTAAATGTCACTAAAAATTCCCATTAAATTACCTAAGATATTTTATGCCCTTACAATCATATCCACAAAGTTCAGAGCCAAGGCTAGAACATTTGGTCCTATGTCCTTCACAAATCCCACTTTGCACCCTTAAGGATTCACCCTTAGGGTTTTAGGTCACACCACCCTAATGGCTCCAAATGGACCATTAGGGTGTGACTCAAGCATTTGTATATCCATACCCACATAGCCAACAATATGGGAGGAGGCTAACACACTCAACTCCTCAAATTGATTTAAACCTAATTTGACCCTTAAAGGCCCTCATTAGGGTTTCCAATTTTCCATATCAAATCAACTCCAAATGGAGTGATATTTTAGGTAGGCACTACGCATGTACAAAAGAGTATGCCACCAAAGTTTGGTATCATTTGGACATTATATGCTCTAAAAATCAACTTAATTTAAATATTTTAATTACCACTAAAACCCTAGGTAAAAGTGTCCACCAAGGGCTGCCCCTTTGGTAGGGGGTGCCCCTAGAGTATACCAACCCATTGTTAAAAGCACAGCTCTAAATCTGAAAGGGTTTGGGCTAGGTAATTTTTCTAATGGACTGACCTAGTGTAGGACCAGTCCTAGTAAAACATCTCCCTAAGGAGCTGTAGGTCACCAAATGACCTAAACTCAAGGCCAAATGAAAGTTAAGACAAAGGCCTACAACTTTCATGTTGGGCAATTTTTCTAGTTCAGCACTTAAGAGGCCCTAATTTCTATTGTAAGTTGACTGAACAAATGGGGGGCAAAATAGCTATACTTTGAATTAAATAAATGCAGGAAATACTGATTCTGCACGAATCTTAAAGCACATCCAACCCTCCCCTTTCATCTTCTACCTTCAGCCAACGGCTGCGATCATCCGAAGTTGGGCCATCCTTCTCCCCCCTTTCCCGGCCACCTGGTGGCCACCACGGCCGGCCACCACCTCCACCACCTTCGTGGTGGTCGGGGCTACAAGTTCCCGGCGGTATGGCGGCCGGAGGGGGGCGTTTTCCGGCGATCTAGCATGGCCGAAAATCCTGATTTTCCATGGATTTGAGGATTTGGATTCGTCTCAGTTGAGACTTATCCTTCAAATTGAAGAGATGGGAAGCTAGCATAGAGGGAGAGGAGGAGAAACGAACATTAAAGGGGGCACGACGGCGGCGGCGGCGGTGGTTTGCCATGGATGCACCTCTCTCTGGCGAGCTTGCTCAAGACTTCATTTTTCCATCGTTTCCCTTGATCCAGGAGTCGATTCCAACTGCTTTCCTACCTCTGAAGCTGATGGGAGAGTTGTTTTGAGGTGGGGTGGCTCGTATAGGGAGTATTCAAAAGGAGGCTCAGGAATTTCTCTTGGGCTGCCACCCCCTTGCTGCCACCTCTGCTTTTCATCCCTTTCCAGGTGTCCCCAGCAATCACCCAAGGCCCTAGGCTGATTGGGTTGGAGTGTGAGAAGGGTGATTGACACTTTTCTTTTGCTTTTTGCTTTTGTCCCCCACCTTTAGCCACTTTCCCAATTTGCCTAAGCTTGGGTTAGCTTGGGTTAGCCTTTTCCCTACAGCCTACATGACCCATTAGGTTATGAACATATGTTTGGTCATTGGGTTAGGGCTTGGTTTAAATGTATTTAGGCTAGGTCACTTAATTTGGGCCATGTTGACCATGATTGACCCAGAGTTGACTTTGACTTTGACTTGGTCAACATGATGAGTGGGATGAGCCCACTTGATGGCCTTGGGTCCCTTGTCACTACCCAAGGTTGGTTGGTCCATGGTGGGGATCCAATTGGTTCAATTTAATCAAAGGGTGTAGATTTGACCAAAAATGGGTAAAGTTTGACTTTGGTCAATTGGGGTCAACTGGTCCCACCATGGGGGGGCTTTTTGGTCCATTGGGTTCCTTAAGGTGTTTAGAGTGTGGTGGTAAGGTCAATTTGAACATTTGAGGGTCAATTGAACCCTAATTGACTTAGTTTGGTTAATGTTGACCTATTGTTGACTTTGGTCAATTTCATGCAATTGGGTCCCACCCAAGTGCAATTCTCAAGGTAATGGTCTTCCTTAGTGGTTAGGGTGGTATGGGGGAGGTTAATTTGGTGAATTGAGGGTCAATTGGCCTAAGGGAGTGGTATTGGGCTATGTTGATTTTGTGCCCTTGGTGTGCACTTAGAACACTCCACTTGGCCCAAGGGCCTTAGTGGCCACTCTGCACACCACCCATGCCCTAACACCATCTAGGGTCTAGAAGGATTGGGGATGTTACAAATTGTCTCCTTATTCATCTTCTTGGCTGTGGCGAACCGCATTGTCAACCCCCAACACAGATCCTCGAAGTAGTAGATCGAACCTGCTGGCAACTGGTGGAACCAGTCTCTAGCCTTCCCTCTGAAGGTGATAGTGAAGAGCCTACATTTAATGGAATCCGACATGGTTAATTCGGATGGAGGCTACATCCTCGAACCATTGGATTTGACGGATAGGGTCATCACTCCCTGAGTAGTAATTCATCACGGGATCTCTGAAACCTTCCGGCACTGGCGCAGCAAGAATCTCCTCACAGAATGGGCTCCTCCCACCCAGCTGGCGACGATCTTCTCCCTGGCGAGTATCACCTCCATACTCGCCGAATTGGCGAGTACCATAGTACCTCGCCTGATCCTCCACTTCGCGGAATCGAATTCTGCTGACTCCCTGCGAGGTCTGCGGGTAGAACTACGACCTCCTCAGTCACTCTGGCTCCTCCTCATGCTCCTTCCCTGCTCGGCGAGGGACACCACCTTCCTCGGTCAGAATCAGGCGATGAGGCGAGGTCGTCGTGCTCTCGGCACGAGGTTGGAGGGCTGCTCGCACGGTCCCCTCTAAACGTCACGCGAACTCTTCAAAAACAGCTAACGACACAAACTCGCCGCCTCCGGCCGAGTTGCCAACTACCTCCTCATGGTCGCCAACTACCACCATCTCACCTTTCTACTAAGTCTTCTCCCTCTGGCCATGATCCACTCTCACCACACCAAAGTGTTGAAGCCAGGAAAATCCTAACTCCAAAATTCGGATCAATGCAACCAGAGGCTACTTGCCCAGCGATCCGACAAGATGACTTGACTGGCGACGACGAAGGAACTAGAAAAACAACAAACAGAACCCCAGGTGCTGCGGCAGGGAGGTCCCACCACGTACCCAGAAACTCAAAGGAGTATTCTCCTCCACAACCAATGAATGATCGAGCTTGGTACTAGGAATGCACTAGCTAGGGAGGATTCTCTCCTATATGGGGGATGCCGCTCTGGTTTTTTTAACAAGTTCCCTTCCTAGTACCCCTATGGGTCTATTTATAGATAAATCTTGAGGGAGGGGATGTAGGCGACTGTGCCTGGCCCCCTCTGAGATGGTTGAGCAAAGTCTTGATTGGGCGAGTAGGTAAGGATCTCGCCGCAGGCTGGCGAGTTGGTTGATGAAAGTCGTCTATGGGCGAGTATGTCCAGTCCTTTGACCTTCTCACTCGTCTGTCTGAGTAGCTCCGGGGGCTTACTCCTTGTCGCCATTTTGGGGGCGAGTAAGGCGCTACTCGCACCCGGGGTTACATAGTCCTGGTAAGCTGTCTGATATCTTTGGTTTGACCATTGACTTTGACTTCTGCCTACGTGGCCATGAGGATGTCCCACCCTCGGAGAATAGGGATTGTACACTGTTGAAGTATGGAGACCGGGCGGTCTGAAGTATTGCCAACTGGTGGTCTGGTGATTGGTGACCGGGCGGTCTGCTGTGATTACAGGACTGGCAGTTTGTTAGAAGGTGACCGGGCGGACTGCCCCTTTTTCTCTCTGGCGGTCTGTTTGGGTCAGACCACATGCTCTCTCTGGTGGTTCCGTCCTGCGGTCTGTGTTCATCAGACCGCGCGGTCTCTGCGGTCTGCATTTGTCTGACCGCCCAATTCTGTTTTATGTCATGCATTATATTTAGTCTCACATTGCTTAATTGTAATCTCTTCTCTCCCCTCCATTCTTTATAAAGGAGGCCATACTTTGTAATAAGTAAAGTTTTTTGGAAATAAAGATAATTTTTCTCCAATTTCCGGTCTCTTCATTTTCTATTCGCACATGGTATCAGAGCGAATAACGGTCTTTGGTTTTTAATCCTTTGCGACCTCTTCTCTTCTCGCCGTCTCTGTTCGCGCGACCTCTCTCCTTCTTTGGCGTGATCTCTTCAGAGTCGTGCTATGTTTCTTCTGTTCGCGCGGCCTCTTCTATGCTCGCGCGCCCTCCCTCCATTTTTTGCGATCTCTCTCTGATCGCGTGCTCCCTTTTCGCGTGGTCTCGTTCTTTGTTGGTGCGGTCTCCTCTGAGTCGTGCTTTTCCCCTTCTGTTCACGCGATCTCCCTCTGATCGCGGCTATGACGGTTTCTGACAACTCTTCTTCTACCACCACTACTCCGGCTATTGCCCACCCTCCTCCTCCCATTCCTTCAGGAAACCTTGGCACCGTCTCCAAACTTTTTGGTCCCAACTATCCTGACTGGAGTGTCTCCTTCACGTTCCTTCTCCGCTCTCAACGAAAACGTCATCATCTTACTGATGATCCTCCTCCTCGCACCTCTGCCACCTTTGATGATTGGGATGCTAGTGACGCCCTTGTTCGTACTTGGCTTGCTAACAGTCTCTCGGAGGAGTGTCTACCTGTCATAAGGCATGATGAAACGGTGAAAACTGCTTGGCTTCACCTGGATGCTCTTTACTCCAAGGGAGCTCAAACGTCCTGCATATATACCCTATATGCGGACCTGTTTGCTCATCCCTCCATGTCTCCTGCCACTGCCTATCAACAAGTTCAGACCCTTGGGGCTGAAATTCTTCAGAACAGACCATTCTCTACTGATCTTGCTGACCAACACAAACACTTCCAGGAGCTTCTGGTTGTATGTTATCTTCCGCGCCTCCCCGATTCCTATGACATGATCCGTCAACAAATTCTTGGCGAGACGGAATCTCCCACTCTGGATGCTCTGCTGCCCGCATTGCCGCTGTCACCTCTCTTCTTCAACGACCTCTCTTGGTTTCTCCTCCCGTCACTGACAACTATGCTCATCCGACTCAAAAGGGAAACATTAGAGGCAAGGGCTTTCATCCTGAAGGTTGTGGACCTTCCCGATACCTCTGCTCTCACTGTGGGAAGACGGGCCACTTAGTTGCTCGGTGCTGGCTCAACATCCTCATCTTCTCCCCACCGGTGACTCTTCTGCATCTTCTTCCAAGCAATCTGCCTCGGTGGTCACATCCTCAGGTAGCACTCACGTCGTCACTCAAGGTAAATGGTTGATTGAGTCAGGTGCTACAAATCAGATGACTGGCGATCCTCAGTGTTTTTCTCTCCTAGAAAAACATGATCGATTGCACCGTGTTCATTGCAGATGGCTCTCCATCCCCATTAAATGGGTCGGGTGTTGTCCAGGTCACCCCGTCTCTTCGCTTGGCAGATACTCTATATGTGACGAAGTTCCCGTGCAACTTACTCTCTGTTACTTCTCTCTGCAAACAGCTACAGTGCTCTGTAACATTCACACCTACTTCTTGTTCTTTTCAGGATCCTTGCTCCAAGCGGACGATTGCTACTGGGACTGAGAGTGGCGGCCTCTACTTCTTAGACAATGTGTCAGCTCTCTCAACTTCATCGTCATCTTCCAACAGTCTTCTCCAATGGCATCTTCGTCTGGGACATCCTCCTGCACGTTTTCTTCATCAACTTCTACCTCATCTACCTAAGCAAGCTCATCCCCTCAACTGTGAAGCATGTCAGATTGGCAAGCATCATCGCTCCTTCTTCCCTGCAAAGCGCGGACGAGGATCTTCCAGTATTTTTGATCTTGTTCACTTCGACATCTGGGGTCCTTCCCCTACTCCCACTGTTGGGAGGGGTAGCTCTTACTTTGTAACTTTTATTGATGACTTCTCTCACTGTACTTGGGTGTATCTTTTAAAAGAATGCTCTGAATTATTCTCTGTATGGACTTCTTTTTATGAAATGATCAAGACGCAGTTTGGTGTGTCTATCAAAAGTCTTCGATCTGATAATGCCAAAGAATATATTTCTAATGATTTCTCTGTTTTTTGTATGCGAAATGGTATTATTCACCAAACTAGTTGTGTCTACACTTCTCCGCAGAATGGCATCGCTGAACGCAAGAATCGTCACCTCCTTGATGTTGCTCGCACTCTCCTCACTCAGATGCATGTTCCTCGTTCCTATTGGGGCTATGCTGTTCTCATTTCTTGTCATCTCATCAATCACATTCCATCTACCGTTCTTCATGGACAAAATCCGTTCTCCATTCTTTACCCGGACAAGGACCCCTTTCCGCTTCCCCCGCGTATTTTTGGTTGTACGACATTTGTTCACACTCCCTCAGCCACTCGCGACAAACTTTCTACGCGTGCTACCAAATGTGTTTTTCTTGGCTATTCTCCTACTCAAAAGGGCTATTGTTGTTTTGACCCTATTCTTCGAAAACAAATGGTGTCTGCATATGTTACGTTCTTCGAAGACACGTCCTATTTCTCCACAGATTCCTCCATCTCTCTAACTGATATTCCTCCTCTCTCACAAAGTTTTCCCACACCACATATCCCAACAGACACTACTCCATCTCCTCAGCCGACACCCTCATCCCACTCTCCATCTCTTGAATCTCCCTCCTCTCTCCCGAGGGAGCCGCTCCCAGTTCTCGGGCCAGCAGTCTCTGCAATGGATGCTCCGGATACTGCTGAACAGGATGACTTGGGTGTTCATATTTCTCTTCGCAAAGGAGTTCGGACATGTACTCAACACTCAATTCATGATGTGGTTACCTATGCTCGCCTTACGTCTTCTTGCAGGAACTTTGCTTTGGCTATCTCTGCCACTGCCACTCGCCGCTCTTACCACAAAGCTCTTAACATTCCTCAATGGAAGGCAACCATGGATGAAGAAATGGCGACCCTCACTGAGAGGGGTACTTGGACACTGGTTCGCGTTCCTCTGGGCACAGATGTCGTTGGCTGTCGCTGGGTCTTTGTTGTGAAGTTTCGACCTGATGGTGGTGTGGATCTCTACAAAGCTCGCCTTGTCGCCAAAGGATTCACTCAGACTTATGGCGTCGACTTTTTTGACACCTTCTCTCCCGTTGCCCGCATTAGCACTATCCGGGTTCTCTTCTCGGTAGCCGTCAACAGTGGTTGGTCCATGTCTCAGCTCGACGTCAAAAATGCTTTCCTTTATGGCGATCTTCAAGAGGATGTGTATATGGATCAACCTCCTGGGTATGTTGCTCAGGGGGAGACTCGTGTGTGCAAGTTGCGGAAAGCCATATATGGACTTAAACAAAGCCCTCGGGCGTGGTTTGAAAAGTTCAGTAGCATTATAGAAATCATTGGCTTTACAAGAAGTTCTGCAGATCATTCACTATTCATTCGCAAAACCTCCCAGGGACCGGTGGTTATGGACGTCTATGTTGATGACATTCTTATCACAGGTGACGATCAAATTGGAATTGCGTTAACCAAGAAACATCTCGGTCAACACATTGTCACCAAAAATATGGGCTCTCCAAAGTATTTTTTGGGAATAGAGATTTCACGAAAACACAACTCAGTGGTTCTCTCACAACGCAAGTATGCTCTTGACCTTCTGCAAGAGACTGTCCTGACTGGAGCTAAACCCACTTGATGCCCCATGGCAGTTGGTAAAGACAAAACATGGCAAGATGATTCACCACTTCTGTCAGATATTACAAGGTACAGACATCTCGTAGGCAAGCTTACCTATCTTACAGTAACCAGACCAGACATCTCGTATGATGTAGGAAAGGTTAGCCAGTTCATGCAAGCTCCTAGAGAATGTCATCTACAATCTGCTCTAAGGATATTAGAGTATGTTAAAGGAGCTCCAGGAAAGGGATTATTTTTTCAAAATAACAATCATCTAAAGATTGAGGCCTACTCAGATTCTAGCTATGCAGACGATAAAGATGATCGCAAGTCCACCTCTGGATTTTGCACCTTTGTTGGGGGAAATCTTGTGAGCTGAAAGAGCAAGAAACAGTCTGTTGTCTCCAGGTCAAGTGCAGAAGCTGAATATCGAAGCATGGCGTCGACAACTTGTGAACTTAAATGGTTAAGGGCTCTCATGCTAGACTTAGGAGAAGTTTATAACCATCCGATGACGATGTTCTGTGACAACAAAGGTGCCATATACATATCTAAGAATCCAGTATTCCATGAAAGGACAAAACACAGTGAAGTCGATTGTCATTTTATCAGAGAAGAAGTATTGAAGAAACAAATCTGTACTCCATTCGTCACATCAGACAATGAACTAGCAGATATTTTTACCAAGCCTGTATCTACTTCTTTTTCAAACATTTGCGATAAGCTGGACATGATTGACATATATGCTCCAGCTTGAGGGGGAGTGTTGATGTATGGAGACCGGGCGGTCTGATTGTAGACCGGGCGGTCTGAAGTATTGTCAACTGGTGTTCTGGTGATTGGTGACCGGGCGGTCTGCTGTGATTAGAGGACTGGCAGTTTGTTAGAAGGTGACCGGGCGGACTGCCCCTTTTTCTCTCTGGCGGTTTGTTTGGGTCAAACCGCATACTCTCCCTGGTGGTTCTGTCCTGCGGTCTGTATTCATCAGACCGCGCGGTCTCTGCGGTCTCTGTGGTCTGCATTTGTCTGACTGCCCAGTTCTGTTTTATGTCTTGTATTATATTTAGTCTCACATTGCTTAATTGTAATCTCTTCTCTCCCCTCCATTCTATATAAAGGAGGTCATACTTTGTAATAAGTAAAGTTTTTTGGAAATAAAGATATTTTTTCTCCAATTTCTGGTCTCTTCTTTTTCTGTTCGCACAAACACCTCCCTCTTGGTTCCTACCCCCTGGGTGGCCCCTGGAACCCCTACCTCCTCGGCTCTTCCCTTCTCTTCATCTCCTACTGCTGGGATCCTCCTCCTCCCTTCTCTTCTCCTCCGGCCCACTTGGCCAACTTCACCACGAAAGTGTCGTTGGTGGCCTCCCCTTCGATCTCTCGACCTGCCCGCTCGATCAATTCCTCATACGATAGAGGGGGATCTCGGGCAAGCCCCATCTTGAACAACCCTTGTCGCAGTCCGAGGGTGAAGGCGAGTTGCAAGGTGTGCCCTGGCACCTCATGGACTAAGACGACCTCTTCCTGGAACCGGTCCATGTAGCTTCCCAATGATTCCTCGACCTTCTGCTGGATCAGGAAGAGAGCCTCGACCCCCTTCTTCCTTTTCTTCGACGTGGCGAACCGCAGCAGGAAGCTCCGACGGAGATCTTCGAAGCCAAAGATCGTCCCGGAAGGGATCTGATGGAACTAATCCCTTGCCTTCCCCTTGAAGGTTATGGAGAACAACTTGCACTTGAACGCGTCCGTCATCTACCCGATGGAGATGACATCCTCGAACCACTGAAGGTGCTGGAGGGGATCATCCTTGCCCGTGTAGTGGGACATGGCGGGTTCTGTGAATCCCTCCGGAACAGGAGCTGAGAGGATTAACTCACAGAATGGACTCCCTGACCTTGCTTGGCGAGTCGGGGGCACTCGCCCGGTCTCCTCGCTTGGATAGCGAGCACTCGGCGGAATGGGAAATAGTACTCGCGTGTGAGTGGCTCGCTCGCCTTTTCCTATCTGCACCTCCTTCCCAGTTCGCCTGCCGGGTGCGTGCTCGCCTAGAGCTTGCGGTGCGAGCACTGGGATCGCAGGGGTCGAGCACTCACCCGACGGCGAGAGGGCTATTCGCGGGGTATCCAGAATCGATTTTCTGAATTTGTCGAAATCGCTCTTTTTGACGAACTCGCTCGAAGAGGGCGAGTTCCCAAGGTCGCCTCCTTTTTCACTTCCAGTCATTGAATCTTACTCGAGATTTCTAAGCACACTACGGTCCACGGTCACCGCACCAAAAATGTTGAACCTGGAAACCACGGTTCAACCTTCGAGCCCAGAAACCACGGCTCGAGGAGTTCAGACTGTTGTAGTTTGTGTCTTCTTCTCCCGGCTTCAATCCTTTGACCAGGCACTCAGGACTTGGAAGCTCACTCACAGAAGGTGGATAACTAGAAACTGACCCCCGAGACGCAACGCGGAGGTCCCGCTACTAACCCGGAAGATCTAGAGAACTTCCCCTTCCAAACCAATTGCCGAGCTAGGCACCTTGTAGGATGCCAGAGAGTCCTTCACCACCCACCCGGAAACCACGGTGAGCAGCAGGTCAGGTCTCCCCAAAGTTAACCAGAGGAGAGAGAAGCAAGTGAGAGATCCTCTCTGAAGGTGCCCTTAGGGGTCTATTTATAGTTTTCTTAAAACGGTCTGCGGATAGCTGAATCCCGCCTCTGATTTTACTAAAAGCAGCCCAAATTTGCTTGCTAACAGCGGAATCTCGCTGTTTGGAAATGCTAACTGCAGACCAGAATAGGAATCCCTAAAGATCATACCATCAACCAAAAAGGGGCGAGTCCAAGCTATGTTGAGCCGACTCGCCGGAGTGGCAAGTCCTCGGTAGATCCGGGGCTCGCCACTCACATCAAGTTGGGGGCGAGTGCCGGCTAGAGGCAAGTGCGAGCTGAAATGTCCACTCGCCTGGCCGACTCACCCAAGCCCAGTATTTCTTCAGATCACCAAATGGCTTGATGCCCCCACTCGACAAACACGGGGGTGTACAAATCACACGTCTTACATAAACTCGATTATAAACTAAATATTATTATGCTTTGTTCTATTTATTAATCTTTAAGTTTACTAAATTCTTTTTGATATATTATTTTACAAGAGTTTTCAAAATCGAAAAAAACATATATTATTTATGAATATATTAATATTTCAAATATCATAATAATATCATATCGTAATAATAATGACAAAAAATCAACTAACGTTTTTCAAACGTTTGGAATAAAAAGTACCAATTCAAAACTAACAACTGTCATATATAAATCCAAAACAACCAATTCAAACACATACAAATTACAGACAAATTAAAAGTGAGAGCAAAAAAACCGACAAATGCGAGCAACAATAAATATTTTAATAACTAATCATGCATGCTTAGGTAAACTCAACCCTAAACAAAATTTTATTATGCTTTGTTCTATTTATTAATCTTTATGTTTTCTAAATTCTTTTTGGTATATTATTTTATAAGAGTTTTCAAAATCGAAAAAATATATATTATTTGTGAATATATTAATATTTCAACAAACATATCATATCATACAGCTGACATATATAAATCCAAAACTACCAATTCAAACACATGCATTATTTGCAGACAAATTAGAATTTGAGACGTGGGCATTCGATGAATGTAATTTTTTTTGGGGAAATTCATGTGCAACTACCACAAAAATGAACATTTTAGGCTTTAAGTTATCAAAATGCATATGCCATAGCCATAAAAAATCTTTTCTATCTCAAGTCAGCGACCGGTAGTGTCCGATCATCCATCACCGACCTTGGATCGGCGATCGCCGATTGAATTAGTCCACTCAAAATGTGGAAAAACTTACATGAACCGCTCAATATGACATGAACTAAGAGAAAATTAAAGAAGTGCTTAATAATTATATCATAATCAGTTAAAATGAATCCCCCGGTCTATCAATCTATCCGGACGTACATTTGCCTTGTGCTTGTAGCCAGCATTGTGTTGCTTTCTAACAGAATGCGAATCGTGGGTAAGTGTCGCAGTAGTCACAGTAGTAACGAGGCATCGCCAGAGCTTTCTAGCTAGGAAACACTCTGCTCCACGAGAGAAATGGAGTAGCTGGGAGAGAGAGCATGCGTCGTAGAAATGGGTGGAAAACAGGAACTCGCCGGCCGAAAATCACCAAGGAGGCGGCGCGAGGGGGTCGGGGAGTTCGGGCTACGGCTTCCGAATCACGAAACAGGGAGGGGGAGGCTTCCGGGCGTGAGCGACAGAGAAGAGGGGGTAAGATTATGTATTTTATGAGTTATATTAATATGTTATTTTTTAAAATAAAAAAAAAAGGTACAAATAGGTAAATAAATGATAATATCTTTCTTTTTTTTTAAAAAAAATAATGAAGCACAGGCCACCCTATCTGCTTTAACCTTAATTTATTTAAGAAGGTCTGAACAGCGCGCAGTTGACTCATCATCTCCTCCTTCCTGGCACCTCCCATGTCTTCCCCGCCCAGAGTCCCGACATGCACGCCGGCATCACCCCAGGATCTTCCCCCCGGCGGCAACCTCGAGCTCCCCGGTGGCGACCTCGAGCACTCCGGTGGTGGTCCCGGTTATCCTCCCGCCATCCATCCCTTTCCGTCCGGCGACACGCCCTCCTCTCCTTTTCCTCCGCTCCATAACCGTGGAGGAGGGAGTTCCGGCGAGAAAAGCATGGAGTTGACGGCCATGCCTGAAAATGGTGACGTATTCCTGACGTGGCAGGATTTATGGGTATTTGCAGCTGCTTCAAGGAAGGAGCACGTGTCAGTTATTTCGGGCCTGACTGGGCTGGCCCAGCCCGGCCAGATCCTCGCCATCATGGGCCCTTCAGGCTGCGGCAAGTCCACCCTTCTCGACGCCCTCGCCGGTATCTCTCATACTACTTTACTCGTAAACTCAAAAGAATCATATAATTCAATTTAAATATTCATTAAACTAAAATTAAAAATAGATAATAATATATTTCCACTCATTATTTTATATGAGTGAAATTTTGTTGAATAATATTTTTCCAAAAATAAAATCATAGTTATAAATTATGATGTTTTATTTTCTCGGTTCATCATTTGCAAGTGAAAGTGCAATAATATATTTGTATTTCCTTGCATAGTACATATGGAAATAAAT
Source organism: Dactylorhiza incarnata (assembly GCA_033032865.1). Classification (NCBI taxonomy): domain Eukaryota; kingdom Viridiplantae; phylum Streptophyta; class Magnoliopsida; order Asparagales; family Orchidaceae; genus Dactylorhiza; species Dactylorhiza incarnata. Next base: position 3,980,126 of record JAWHQI010000208.1, read on the forward strand.
AAACACTCATTATTTATAATCCAGCGTCATTTATTTACTGTTTGAAATAATTTATTTGTAATCCCAAATTTTTTTACCCCCGCGCACCCCTGTAATTTATCCCTTCTTTTGTTTTCGCCCCTTTCCGATCTCCATTGCCGGCGGTCGCCTGATGGTTCATGAACAAAAACTTTTCGCTCCTGAAACAAAACTTTTTCTCCTCGCTCGTCTTTTGTTCTTTTCCTCCTCTTTTGTTAAATATGTTAGCTTGTAACTGTTTACTAGATTATTGGATATAGAACTGGGAGAGCAAGAAGCATAGGAGCTAATTTTATCTTGTTAAATATGTTAGCTTGTAACTGTTTACTAGATTATTGGATATAGAACTGGGAGAGCAAGATGCATAGGAGCTAATTTTATCGTACACTGAGCGTACCATCTTTCTCGTGCGTAGAGCGTCTTTTCAGTCGGAACTATGAAGATTTGACTGAAAATTACAACTGGAATGGGAAAGTAATATATTCATCTGGATTCGAAAAACTTCTGATTAAATTTGAAGAAATTTCGACTAGAAACACGCTCTCCACAGAAGAGAAGTATGGTACTTTTTCACTTTCATGATTTTGAAGATCTATTAGCTTCTCTTCCTCTACCTATAACATTACTCTAACAAACATTTAAATAAAACTAAATATTTTATGTTTATCTAGCCATTAAATTTATTTTCAAAGAAAATATATTTTTATAATAAAATGAGCATCTTTGCACGGGCTACGCCCGTGCTCAATGCTCTCGGGCAGCCTTCGGCCGCATCAATGCGGGCTTCGCCCGCATAAAGTCCGTGCGAAGATGCTCGCACGGGCTTCACCCGTGCTCGCTGACTCTTAGCGGGCTGCGCCCGCATTCGACAGTACCCAGCCGGCGACGGCGGGCTTCGCCCGCAACATATACATATGAGTACTCAAAATGATCGTAAAAAAATATGCATCAATATTTTATAATTATTTTTTTCAAAAACATTTATATTTCAACAAAAAATCATTTTAAAGTAAGTTATTATATTTTGAAATTAGTTTTGTAGGCCTAATGATAACCTACCATTGTAGGTTTATGAGCTCTACTAAAAACTTTTGAATATTACGTATTTTCATTATTATTTTTTATTATAGGAATTTTGTGTAATTACACAAATAGTTATTATATTTTATGAATTTCCTTTTTTTTTATATTATATGTTAAGTCATTGTAGTAAAAGAATGAGGCTATATTTGACAATTTTGAATGTTGCACCAAAGGCAACTTCTTCTATATAGCAGTTAAAGATTAAACTAATTATATTTAAAGATTGTTTTAGTAAAAATACCAAATTGATATATATATTTATATATATATATATATATATATATAAACGAGTGACAGGCACGAGGTGGCCCGATCCAAGACGACATTTGTCATGGAGGCGACATTCGTCGTGGGGGCGACATTCATTGTGGGGGGCGACATTCGTTGTGGGGGGGGGGGGGGGGGGGGGGGGGGGCGACATTATTCGCCGTGGGGGCGACATTCGTCGGGGTGGAGCGACATTCGTCGGGGGGCGGGGGGGGGGGGGGGGGGGGGGGGGGGGGGGGGGGGGGCGACATTCGTCGTGGGGGGCGACATTAATCGTAGGGGCGACATTCGTCGTGTGGGGCGTCATTCGTCGTGTGGGGGACATTTGTCGTGTGGGGGACATTTGTCTTGAGTGCCATCATTTGTCGTGGGGATGATATTGATTGTGGTTTTGACAATGATAATGACATAATATTCTATTGAAGAAACATGTTGAAATTAGAAAATAAACCAAAAAATCTATTTGAAATGTAAGTTATTGCTGCCACAATTCTTATCCGAAACTTCTGAACAAAGAAAATAATAATAAATTAAGGAAAAGAAAATATGATATTGAAGTAGGGAAACAATCCTAGTTGCAGCTTCATACATGAAAAATACCACCGCATTTAATATACAATGAACAGTAAACCCAAAACTTAATGTTTGAATCTCCTATTATAATTTCATTCAAAAATTAAAGTAAATTCAAACACCTGACTGTTGACAATCATTTTCTTTTTTGTTGTAACATAGCCTCGAACAAATCTACCAAATGGTAAACGTCAGTAGCATCTTCGGCGACATTGTTGCGTCTTTCTTTTTTAGTTTTTTTTTTGTTAGAGCATCTACATAATATATTTTTAGAAAGAAAAATTAGTTATGATAAGACCATTAGACATATATTAAAAAATAAAAAGGTTTTGTTTCATTTGTAAACCTTCGAATCAAATCGATAACCAAATTCCACTATGCTCTCGCATCCATGCGTTTTGGCACTGTCGGTATAGTCATACTAAATCCTTCAACTACAGTACGCGGAAGATCAGACCACCTACACGTTTGCTCTTTGCAGATATCCATATAATCCTCATAATCGCTGTCTTCCTGAGTGTTTGACTCTATTTTATCATTTGTATCAATGGATGTAGGAGTTGGATACTTTCCACTTTTTGATAATGTCAAACCTAAGAAAAGAATGAGAGATATAACGATAAACATGGATGTGCTTGTGAACCCGTAAGATTAAATGTAAAATTCTATACGTTTATTAGTTTTAGTTGTTGACATACCGTTGTTCTTGTTGTCATCGATTCGACCCGATCAAATATCTCTTTGAACACCATGTTCTTTGTGTACACACCCTCATGACCCTCGATAGCGTATAGCTGACCATGACTGAATACGTGATTTGGAAGATATATACCAACATTTCCAATAGTCTGGCCCTGGGATTTGTTTATTGTTAAGGCGAAACTTAATCTGACAGGAAATTGTTTCCTCGACAATTCAAACGACATCTTGTAATCTTCTGCACTTTTAAGTGGTATGCGTGGAATAAATACTCTAAGACCCTTGAAATGGCCTATTAATATATTTGCCTCAATGACATTTCTTCCAAACCTACGACATATTAGTCTCGTGTCATTGCATAATCCAATTTTTGGATCTATATTTCGTAGTAGCATAATGGGACAACCACGCTTCAATGTTAGTTTATGTGGTGGTAGATTTCCTGGATTAATACAGTTTAAAAATTCTGGGAGATATAAGTTATGATTATCATCAGAGACAGTGTCGAAAGAATAGTAGGTTGTAGAATCCCCCGGAAACATTAGCATGCATTTTTCGTTCAATTGTTAACGTCTTCGTTCAATGGTGTTATTAGAGCCTCTGTCTCCATATACTCGACGTCGGTATTGCTCACATCGTAAGTTTGCATATTTGGGAAAACAAAATTTATTAAATCATTGGTTGAATGCTCTCCTTCCCATGGCATAACAATTGAGTCAAGGAGACGAATCATGTCATTTTCCAGTATTAGCTCCTCCCCATCTCCAACTCTGAGCAAGAATTCAGTAAATTGAATGTCATTTCGTGCCCTCATATTATCTTTTAGTTTAAGCAAATTCACATCTGGCCATAAGTAAGACTGAACGATGCTTGACTGTATTATTTCTAGTTTTGTTCCATTCACAACAACAGATGTAACATGTCTGAAATCACCTCTCATGATAAGGACCCTCCCACCAAAAGGCTTGTCTATTTGTAGCACGTCTCGTAATGTACGGTCCAGTATTTCGAAAGTCTTTCTGTTTGCCATTGGCGCCACGTCCCAAATAATTGCACATGAAAGTTCAACCAATTTGCGCATATCAGACTGTTTGATGATGACAAATCTGGAGTGCATGAAATCAGATTGAAGGTGAAGTCGAACTTAATCTGGAGTGCATGAAATCATGTGGACAGTGATGGCAAATATGGACTGCAGATTTCTACATGTTCCCCTTTGATCTTAGGATTTCTACATGCAGTGCAAATCTGGTCTCTCCTTTCTCCTGCATACGGAGACTTAATGAATATGATTCTTTAGATCATGAATGCATTTTAAAAGTAACAAAAATCAATGCTGCTTAAAATTGAAATATAAACGACGTGTAACATTATTAGTGTGCATAAAACTGCAACCTATCATGCTAAAGTTCTAAACTAACATTCTTAAAAACAAAGATGAGAATTAAATATATCAATTTTACCAAGACATAGACTTTAGGAACCCTAAAATTTCAATAAAGAAATAGTAAGATGACAGATCTAAAACACCTCATGTAATTCACCAGCTAAAACTGCATGAGAATTAAATATAGACAGCCATTAGCCGGTGATCTATTGGTGTGGCAACACCTCATGTAATTGACCAGCTAAAACTCTCTTTAAATAATAGTAAGTTTGATGTATGAATGGCCGATCTAGGGTTCCTAAAGTCTATGTCTTGGTAAAATTGTATATTTAATTCTCATGTAAGATTGATGTATTAACTGGTGATCTAAAACACCTCAAAAATAGTAAGACTGCAGCTCTCATAAAGACTTATCCTTATCTATAAAGTAAAGACAGCTATTAGGTTAAGATATATATTATAAGGTGAAATATTGGTGTGACAACACCTCATGTAATTCACCAGCTAAAACTCTCTTTAAACTAATAGTAAGATTGATGTATGAATGACCGATCTAGGGTTCTTAATAGAAATAGTAAGATTGAAGATTAAATGAATAGGTTAGTATTGATTGTGCAAAATGTATGAATGGCAGATGTAGGGTTCCATGCCTGGCAGAGGAAGGGGATCGTATTAGGTTACCTCTTTGATGCCTGGAATGAAGCTGCGGTGTAGTGGTCGGTTGGCGCAGCTTTATAGTTGGAGTTGGAGATCTGACATTTCCTGGAGGAACAGTAATGGAGGAGATTAGTGAGAGGAGAGTAAGGAGATCATGAGATTTCGTCTATCCACAATAAAGGAGGAGATCGCAGATTTTCTAGAGAAACAAAGAAGGAGGAGATTAGTGATGTCCTGTTTGAGGTACCTGGTTGGAGATCTGCGATGGCTGAAAGGAAGATCCGTAGATGCAGCTTCAGAGATGGAGTGATGGAGTTCGTCGGTGTCGGTGTTGGAGGTCGCCGGTGTTGGAGGTCGTCGGTGTTGGAGGTCACCGGTGTTGGAGTTCGTTGGTGTTGGAGTTCCTCGCGTGGTGCAGAGAACACCGTGAGAAGCGTGAATGCGTGGAGGAGGCATGGAGGAGAGGAGGCGTGGAGGAGATAGGGTTTAGGGTGCGGGAGAGAACGTCGTGCGGTAGGTTTTGTGAAACTGTCGAGCGGGAGTAAGGTTGGAAGGCGAGGGAGCGAAGAGTTAATAGAGGGCACGACATTTTGATCGGTGAATGGACGGTGGTGATTCGATTGTGTCTCATTTAGCTTGCCATAGTTGTCTCATTTACCTTGTCATTGAACCCAAAAGCATATATCATTTTAATATAGTATAGATATATATATATATATATGAGAGAAAAACATCTTTTATAAAAGGTCCATCTTTCTAATTTACCCAACTTTATTAAAACTTTTATAATTTTTTATAATTGAATGTTATGTGTTTTTATTTTAGAAATTATATCTTATCTTTCAATTTTTATTAAGTTTATATTTTGCATGACAAAAATTTCATAGGGATGACGAACATTAGGGCATGGAGAAATCTCATGCACGATTACATGTGTTATATATTATAGTTTTTAAGGGGTATCATTGCACCATCAAAGTAATCACAATCGTTGAATTTTCGAATCAAATATTTAAAAAAGAATAAATTATATATTTAAATAATATTTGATAAAAATATCAATTTTTTGTTATAGTTTTCTTCGTTGAGACGACGAACTACGGTTGTGCTTTCGCACATGAGCATGGGAGAATCGGTGCATGACTGAGAGAAGTTCTATCATTACACCAATCATTGAGACGGCGAACGACTGAGAGAAGTTCTATCATTACACCAATCATTACACGTTTCCTAAAAATGCACGTATTGTCGCCATGATCGTAACTATAGTGAATTTTTGAAAATAACAAGAAAATACGCCTTATACATGCATTTTTAGGAAACGTGTTCAACACGAAAGTTGTAGATCTCGACGAGATCTACAATTTTTGTGTTGAACACTTTTCCTAAAAATGCATGTACAAAGCGTATTTTTAAAAGACGCGTAATAACTCATAGAAATTGGTTTGCCAATAGCCAATTCTGGTTTGCCTTTAACAACGCCCTTTATTTTCAAAATAAATATTTCTTTAAAAAAACTAAATTAATTATGTAAATAATATTTTATTAAAAATATCAAATCTATATTTTAACAAAATGGGACTTGAGCCAAAAGCATTTCATCAACATTGTTGACCAACTGCACTAAATAATATTTTTTAAAAATATGTAATAAATATTGATATGTACTCGTATTTATAGCCCGGATTCGAGCGGTTAGTGGGCGGTTTTTCAAACCCCCACTAACCTCACTTTCTCCATCATGACCGGTCAAACCACTACCCAACTTCTCTTTCCTACGTGGCGGGCAAACGGCGTAACCGCCACACGGCGTAACCACCCACTCGACGTAACCGCCACTCGGCGTAACCGCCCACTCGGCGTAACCGCCACTCTGCGTAACCACCCACTCGACATAACCGACACTCGGCGTAACCGCCCACTCTGCGTAACCGCCCACTCGGCGTAACCGCCACTCGGCGTAACCGCCCACTCGGCGTAACCGCCCACGACGGACAAACCGCCAAGCCCAATCCGGGCTAACCGCCGCCCCCTCTCTCTCGAGAGGGAGGCCGGCCGCCGGCCACCGGGCGCCACCCCTCTCTCAAGGGGACCGGCCGGCCTTGGCCAACCCCTCCTTAGAGGGGGTCGGCCATGGCCGCCCCTCCTTCGAGGGGGGCGGCCGCCCCCTCTTTGAGGGGGCCGGCCTCGGCCGTCCCCTTGGAGGGGGCCGGCCGCCCCCTCCCTCGAGGGGACCGGCCGCCCCCTCCATGGAGGGGGACGGCCATGGCCGCCCCCTCCTTGGAGGGGGTCGGCCAGGCCGGCCGCCCTCAACTTGAGGGGGCCGGCCTTGGCCGCCCCCTCCCTTGAGGGGGGCCGGCCACTCCCTCCTTGAGGGGGCCGGCTCCGGCCGCCCCCCTTCCTTGGAGGGGGCCGGCCGCCCCTTTCCTTGGAAGGGGCCGGCCGCCCCTTCCTTGGGAAGGGCCGGCCGCCCCTCGCTCTTCGAGGGAGGAGTCCGGCCGCCCCTCCCTCTTCGAGGGAGGAGTCCGGCCGCCCCTCCCTCCTTGAGGGAGGGCGGCGGCCGGCCCTTCTTCCCTGCGAGGAAGAAGGTCGCCGGCACCGCCGCCCATTTTTGGGATTCCGGCGGTGGCCGGCGTCGCCGCTCCGGCGAGATCGCCGCCCGGCGGTTACCAAACCGCCCGATCATGGAAGGATCGCGTATGGCCGTCCGATCATCCTCTTTTTATATTTATTTAATTACTTATTTATTTAAAAATGCTAACCGCACACCATAACTACCATAACCACCTCCGAATCCTATAAATAGGACCCTGGGGGTCTTCATTTGGGGATCAGATTTCTCTCTCTCTGAAGGAACTCTGCCTCCGGAAAATCCTCCAACGGACTCTGACCATTCCGCCGAAGTGAGCGTCGTCCGTTCCGCGGAAGTAAGCGCCGTCCGTTCTGATAAAGCGAGCGTTGTCCGACGAACGCACTTGACTCCAGCATACACGCTCTCCCAACGTGCAGCGAGACCCCTGAACAAGGCAAAGCTCGGAGCGTCAGCAAAGCGGTCATCATCCAAAAGCACAATTCTACAACTGAAGGGTCCAACACTTAGAATATTTTCCCGAGTCACTCAGCATCGTGAGAGGTGGCCTGTCACCCTCCGAGCATCTCTCTCACTCAAAATTGTAAAGAGGCGCGGCATGTCGCCCTCTCCTTCTCCGAAAGCTGTAACCTCCCGGGAAGATAGTGAAGTTCGGTCGGCACCGTCCCGACAACGTGGTTTTTCACCCCGCCTTGGGGTTTTCCACGTTAAAAAGTCTCCTTGTCCATTGCCATCTATATTGACTGTTTGCGCGCACCGGTTCGACTCCCGAGCTAAGGCGGACGATTTAGACCGGACCGCGGTGTGTAAGATCCATCTCCCGCACCAGGAGAGTTCCTGGATCTTATGCCCAGAACCGCCGCCTTACGGAGATGCTAGCACACAAGTTAGCCACCTCCGCAAGACGCCGATCCTGCCGGCAAGAACGATCAACCAGGCCAACAAGAGATAAGAAGAAAAAGAAAACTAGAACCAAGTCCACAATCACACATTTATACAACAAAATATAAAAGTCCATCAATGAGTACAACAAATGAAAGAGTAAAAGGGGCTTATGCCCAGTACATATCCATGGTAGAACAGAATCTCACTCTCTCACTCTACATCTATGCGGAAACCAACAATTCTCAAGTCTTCAAACACATGTCCTGTAGTAGAAGTATTGCATGGCTTCTGCTCCTCAGATCCTGCCATCATGTCTTAGCTGGTCGTGCCGGTGCTCCAGCTCCTCGAACACCTACGGTCACCACCGACCGTTAGTCATAAAGACTAAGCCGATTTTGTCCCCGCCTGGGCCAACTTCCCTGGCCATTTCCCGGCAACCTACAGCACCTCCCGGCTGGCCACCGCCTCCACCACCTCCGTTGAGGTGGTGGCTAGCGTTTGACGGCGGCACGGCCACCGGAGACGGCCTCTCCGGCGATTCCGAGCAAGAAGAAAAGCTCGTAATTCCTCCCTCAAGCTCACATGGGATCGGGCTCAATTGAGCCCGATTTCTCTCCTAGATGGACCTAGATACTAGCACGGAGGGAGAGGGGGAGAAATCGTACCGATTCCGAGCTTGACGACGAGTATTGTGGTGGTGCGGCATGGCGGCAGCGAGCTCCGGCGATCCTCCCAGAAATCTCGATTCTCCACGGTCTGCTTCACTCCAGGGCACTATCCCGACTGCTCTCACTGTTCTGAAGCTAATGGAAAGGTCGAAATGGGCTGAGAGAGGCTGGTTATAGGAGTTTAGAGAGGGGGGGGGGGGTCGGCTCCACCTTGTTTGCTCCTCCTAGCCGCCAAGTGGCATTGCTCCAGCCCAAATTCGACCATGAACTGCTGTGGGGGCTCAGATCTAATCCTTGGGCAGAGGAATGGAGGGCCACATGGCCTCCATTCCCAAATTTCCTCTTGTCCTTAATGGAGGAAGGGGGAATTTCCACTTTTGCCCCCATGCATGTCTTTGCATGTTGGAAATAGGGGGAAAGGCTGGTCATTAGACCTATGGGCTTCAGAGTGGGCTTTGGGTGAGGGCCTTAATCCATTGGAATTTGGATTAATTCCAAATAAGCCCAATTTAGGCAAAATTGACCCTATGTTGACTTTTGGGTTGACTTGGTCAATTGGGTGTGTTGACTGGTCCAATGTGTTGACATGGAGTCCAGTGACCCCACCCAAGGTTGGTTGAGTCATGGTGAAGACCTAAGTGAGCTAATTTGACCCAAAGGTGTGATTTTGACCAAAATTGGGGAAATGTTGACTTTGGTCAAATTGGTCAAATTGTTGACTCCAAGATGGGGCTTTTGGGTCAATTGGGTTCCTCATGATGTTCTAAGGCTAGGGGTGAAGTCAATTTCATGCTTTGGAGTTCAATTGAACTTATTGGGGAGGATTTGACCTATGTTGACCCAAGTTTGACTTTGGTCAAATTGGGTCAATTGGTGATCCCATGATGGGGCTTTTGGGTCTATAGCATTCCTTGGAGTGTTTATCATCTATTGGAGGAGTCAATTTGCAAGTGTGAGTTCATGTTGAGCTAGTTTGACCTAGGTTGACTTGAGCCTTATAGTAGACCACATGTGAGTTCACCTAACCTTATGTGTCCTAAGGCTGCAATCTAGCTCAAACTCACCACACTCACCACTTGTCTCGCCCTAAATTGGAGTTAGGGGGTCTAGTAGGAAATGGGATGTTACACCGTGTGCGACCCGCAACAGTTTGGCGCCGTCTGTGGGAAGTGTTCCCAAAAGCTCTAGAATTTAGAAGACAGTATCCCAGCACAGTGATACTCGACCGACGGAAATGGCAAGAAAGGCTGCTCGTGCGACCGAAGAGCCCGCTCATGAAGGGCGGCCGGGATCTGCGCCCTCGCTCTCAGGCGTCAACATCGCCCCCGCTGAAGAAGTGGTCGCCACGCCTATGGCGGCCATGGAGGAGCGGATGAACCGACTGGAAGAATTCCAAACCGAGATGCTCCTGCTCCTCAGGAACGCCGCAGCACCGCGTGCTCCCAATCCCCCTCCACAACAGAACGACATACCACCTCTGGCAGAGAGCCAACTCCGCGGCGGACACACCGCTGACGTACATCACACTACGAGAGATGGGCAGTCCGACACCGCTAGTTCCACCCATCCGCTTCACCGCCACCATTCGGCAGCTACAGTCCCCGATCAGGAGATGAGGAGAATCACACGGGAGGAAATCCGTGAGGTGGTAGCAGAAGAATGCAGACAACTGGGGCGGCCCACCGCCTATGCTCGCGGGGCACTCGGACGTGGATCCCCGCTGACTCCCCAGATACTAGCTTACCCAGTCCCGCATGGGTTCAAGCTGCCCAGCGTGGAAACCTTTGACGGGACCAATGACCCCCTCGAACACATCAATCACTTCGCAACTGTAATGCGCATCTACAACGCTAGTGATCAACTCATGTGCCAAGTCTTCCCAGCGACGCTCAAGGGGCAGGCCCGGACGTGGTTCCACTCGCTTAAAGAGGGGGTGATCAACAGCTTCGTCAAACTGACTCAAGTGTTTATCGAACAGTTTGTGGCAAACAGAAGAGTTGTCCGGGATCCCTCTCACCTTTCCGGAATACGTCAGAACGAAGGAGAGACACTTAAGGACTTCTTCCGCCGATTCACCACCGAGGCTCGACAAATCCCCGGGGTAGACCCGGAGCTCTTACGAGGGGTTTTCCTTGGCGGACTCCGACCCAGCGGTTTCTACTCAACTCTGATGAGGGAAACCGTCCCAAGCTATCCCGACCTCATCCACCGGATAGAGGCTCAAATTACAGCTGACGAAGCGATAGAGGCCCATCGCCAGCAGTTTGAGGGAGGACTAAAGAGAAAGAAGGAAGAGCTGACCCCGCGGCAGCCGGAAGAGTACCAGAACAATGCCCGGCGACAGGATCGGCGCGACAACAAAGGATCCAACACGTACCGAGAGTATGCGCCGCTCAACACTTCTCGTGCTAACGTGCTTTATGCGATTCAGGACAACCCGGCGCTGCGAAGGCCACGGGAAATCCAGCCAAACAAAGGAGATCCCTCGAAGTACTGTGAGTTCCACAGGGGAGCAGGACACACAACGGAGGAATGCGTAAAGCTCAAGGATGAAATCGAACGCCTCATCCGTCAAGGCGTTCTCGGAAGGTTCATACAGGACCGTACCCGGAACCAGCCACCGGCTCCCCAGGGGGGACCAGGGAACAGAGAAATAGTAGGGATCGTAAAAACCATCTACGGATCACCTTATGACACAGTCAACTCAATCGCCGAGCATGAGGAACGGGGCAAAGATCGAAGCACTCAAACCTCGGGGACAATTTCCTTCTGGGACAAGGACCTCGAGGGGTTGCTCACGCCGCACCAGGACCCCCTGGTCATAAGCGCAGAGATTGGAGATCTCAGCTTCCGCGTCAAGAGAATACTGATAGACAACGGCAGTTCGGTGAACGTCATCTTCATGACCGTTCTCCAAGGAATGAAAATCCAGAGGGAAAGGCTTCAGCAGGCTCCAGGGCCCATACATGGATTCAGCGGAAATCCGGTCCCTGTTGAGGGGACCATCTGCCTCCCGGTAACCTTGGGAGAGTTCCCGAAGCAGGCGACTCACAACATTCAGTTTGTGGCAGTTACAACGGAATCACCGTACAACGCGATCTTCGGTCGTCCGCTCCAGGTAGCATTTGGGGCAATCCCGTCCATCCCGCACCTCGCCATGAAATTTGTCACCCCAGCCGGGGTAGGAGTCGTTCGCGGAGACCAGGAGGCGGCATGAGCATGCTACCTACAACAAGTGCAGCCCTACGTCCGAGCAACCTCACACGCCGGCACTTCAAACACCAGATAAGCGGCCTCCTCGACTTCATCTTTTATCTCAGGAGCTAATGTTTGTGTTATAAACAACTACAGAACTTAAAGGTCGCAAGTAGCCACTTGCACACGAACTACCGTCTCGTTATATGAGAACCTATGCTCGCTCGTCCTCTTTGCTTAGTAAATGCATGGCTATTCTTAAAGCCAGTTTACTTACAATCGTGCGCACTTAAGGATCCGTGAAACCTCATTATCTCCCGAGGATGGACCCCCGGGAGCTCCATATCAATACAGCAAATAACGAGCAAGCGACAGGACCCTCGGTCCTTCCTTGGAGGCCAGGTCGGTCAAAGGATCGTACCTACACCTATCATAACGGACGACCGGACCCTCGGTTCTCGTCTAAGACAAGCGACAGGACCCTCGGTCCTTCCTTAGGGGCAAGGTCGGTCAAAGGATCGTACCTACACCTATCATAACGGACGACCGGACCCTCGGTCCTCGTCTAAGACAAGCGACAGGACCCTCGGTCCTTCCTTGGAGGCAAGGTCGGTCAAAGGATCGTACCTACAACTATCATAACGGACGACTGGACCCTCGGTCCTCGTCTAAGACAAGCGACAGGACCCTCGGTCCTTCCTTGGGGGCAAGGTCGGTCAAAGGATCGTACCTACACCTATCATAACGGAAGACCGGACCCTCGGTCCTCGTCTAAGACAAGCGACAGGACCCTCGATCCTTCCTTGGAGGCAAGGTCGGTCAAAGGATCGTACCTACACCTATCATAACGGACGACCGGACCCTCGGTCCTCGTCTAAGACAAGAGACAGGACCCTCGGTCCTTCCTTGGGGGCAAGGTCGGTCAAAGGATCGCACCTACGCCTATCGAAGACGGACGACCGGACCCTCGGTCCTCGTCTAAGACAAGCGACAGGACCCTCGGTCCTTCCTTGGGGGCAAGGTCGGTCAAAGGATCGCACCTACACCTATCGAAGACGGACGACCGGACCCTCAGTCCTCGTCTAAGACAAGCGACAGGACCCTCGGTCCTTCCTTGGAGGCAAGGTCGGTCAAAGGATCGTACCTACACCTATCGAAGACGGACGACCGGACCCTCGGTCCTTCCTTGGGGGCAAGTTCGGTCAAAGGATCGCACCTACGCCTATCGAAGACGGACGACCGGACCCTTGGTCCTCGTCTAAGACAAGCGACAGGACCCTCGGTCCTTCCTTGGGGGCAAGGTCGGTCAAAGGATCGTACCTACACCTATCTAATACGGACGACCGGACCCTCGGTCCTCGTCTAAGACAAGAGACAGGACCCTCGGTCCTTCCTTGGGGGCAAGGTCGGTCAAAGGATCGCACCTACGCCTATCAAAGACGGATGACCGGACCCTCGGTCCTCGTCTAAGACAAGCGACAGGACCCTCGATCCTTCCTTGGGGGCAAGGTGGGTCAAAGGATCGTACCTACACCTATCGAAGACGGACGACCGGACCCTCGGTCCTCATCTAAGACAAGCGACAGGACACTCGGTCCTTCCTTGAAGGCGAAGTCGGTCAAAGGACCATACCAACACTTATCTTAACGGACGATCGGACCGACGACCCTCGCTAGAACAAGAAATAATGATTCAGCTCTTCTTAGGCAAGTTCGGTAAAAGGACTGCAACTACACCAAACAAGACGAATAAAACAACCACGGAGCTCTTTCACAATCACACTCTCCCAGGTATCTTTTTAAACATATCATCACAAAAACAAAGCAAGATGATGTACAGAATCCGCTCAACGAACGGGGACAGATATCACGGCAAGCACACGAACAACATACAACTGGATACACATAAAGTACAAGAATGCAAACAAACGGCTATGCGTCAGACGCTAGCCTCGCCCTCCGAGGCATCGGCATCATCTTCAGATAGGTCGCCGACCCCGAGACCCTCCACGTCCACATCACGGACTCTAGCGATCAGGCGAAAAGCCTTCGCCGCACCTCGACGGAAGGCGACCTCGCGCTCATCTTCCAGCTGTGGCTCCACCTCTGAGCTTCAAATCTCACCACGGATCTCGTCGGCAAAGGCCACACGATCCTGCTCGTAGTCAAGCGAATCTCGGTACTCAACAACCCCCGCGGCCTTTAACTCAGCAATTCGCTCCTGGGACGAAAGGCGCCCCACCTCTGCCTCCAAACGAGCCACGTCTTCAAGGGCCACCACCCGAAGACGGGTGGACTCGTCTGCCTGCTCCTTCTCAGCACGAAGCTCCCCCTGTAACTGTCTAAGCTCAGCACGCAGACCAGACTCAACCTAGCTGAATCGAGACACATCACGCTCCCGTCTACCCCTGGAAATCAACAGGGACTCTTGGGACTCCCGGAGCTCCCTATGAAGCTGCTCGTGGCTATCCTTCAGACCAACATAATGTTCATTCCAGGTGAGGGCAATATTTGTCTGAACACCAATCTGCAAGAAACAAGAAAATGCTCAGAACACGAACGACATTAGAAAGAAAAAACAAGAGAATCGAAATCACGCTCACCGCAGCATTCATCGCCTCCAGCGACGACGATACTCGTACTCCCTTTACCAGGCGCCGGCGAGGGACCTCATCGGGAACTCGGGGGGCAGGAGACTCGAGTACCTCCACATTGTTGGATCTTACGGCGCCCTTAGAGGGGGGGGGTGAATAAGGGAATAAAATTCTTTCTATAATTTTCAAGATAATTACTAAATTGTTTTATGATGAAGGAGATTGAAATAAACAATTTAGATTTAGAATTGAAAACTTAGAACACAATATAATAGAGATTACGAAATGATAGAAATCAAGTAAACACAAAAGAGACATGATTATATTATATGAAAAAGTGTTTACATAAATTTGATTTCTATATCGCTAGAAATCGGAGGCGTACAAATGTAAATTTCTTTTGTTTACCAATCCTTCTCCCAAGGATCGGAAGGCTATCACTTGTCTCTCCCTAGACCAAGCCCAAGCCTATCCTCTAGATCTTCCCAAGATCTAGACGTAGCACACAAGGCCACGATTTCCCACCAAGCCACGCAAGGACTTGGACGCTCCGCACACGGAAGCAATTTTCCCCTAAGTCACGCAAGGACTTAGACGCTCCGCACAAGGAAGCGATTTTCCCTACCAATACAAAGTTAAATGTATATAAATGAAAATACAAGATAAAATAAGAACTCCCTAGATATTCAGATCTCTGAAAGGAAGGTTGAAGCCTCGAGATGATCCTTGATGTAGAAGCGCGTCCGATCTCGTCTTCAATTTCAAACCTTCTCAACATAAATGGGAGTTCATGAGGTTCTGGAGCTCTCTGGATGGAATGCACTCAGGAAGGGACTTGAAATTCTTAATTGGTTGGAATGCACGAACACAAGGAGGCAATTTATAGAAAATCGATGTCGCCTGGGCGACAGTGACTGTCGGAATTTTCCGACAGCGTTAAACTGCCGCTGGAGTGGCGTCGTGCGGGCAGTTGCTGTAACCATCGAGCTGTCGCCTGGGCGACATCGATGTCGTATTTCCGGCAGTGCAAAACTGCCGATCGTGGGTGGTGTCGTGGGCAGTTGTTGTAACCTCCGAGCTGTCGCCTGGGCGACATCGCTGTCGGAATTCCGACAGCTCAAAAATGCCTTTTGTCGATCTGGCGTGGAGGGAAGTAGTTGTAACTTCTCTGCTGTCGCCTGGGCGACAGCGGCTGTCGGAATTTTCCGACAGTGAAATTTCCCACATTCATACCTGTTATCTGCACACCATTAATAAAAATAGAATCAAATACAAACGAGACTTTGTTATTATCAAACCGGAGGAGTGCGAAACGCATGCTCCAACAATCTCCCCCTTTTGATAATAACAAATCCGTATAAAAAAATCATGTCTATTTAGATTGTTGATTTTATCATTTGGTGTGTGCACAAAAATAACATGATATATTTCTCTTAAAATAAATAATCTCCCTTTAGATGAAGGCTCCCCATAAATGAATGCTCCCCCTAAATATATGCTCCCCCTAAATATATGCTCCCCCTAAATATATGATGTATTGTGTAGGTGGAATATTTAGGTGTAATAGATTTTTGATTTTTCTTTTTATACGTGTTAATTCTCCCCCTTTTGGTATTAGCAAAAATTAATATTAGATAAAAGAGTAGTTCTTAAGGGAAAGTATATAGGATATAGAAATGAAAAGTAAGCGGAAGCACTTTGTTGGAAATGATTGAAGTTCATGAAATAATAGGAATATGTCATAGTATGAATAAACCCATGAAGTGACGGTATAGCCATATGAAGTAATGAAAGAAAATAACTTAAACATGAGTAAGGTCATTTGAAAGTATCATAGAAAGACACAATAGTGTATAGAATTATGGAATATTTTCGGTCCAATTCTCATGAGATGAATGTTTATATAACATAATGATATGTACATGTGATACTTAGATCAAACATATAAAGTTATTTAATTTACATGATCATTGAAATGTAGAACATAATAAAAGCATATAAAGTTAACTTTGACTTTGAAGATATAGCACAAGATGAAATAGAAAACCATTTTTCTTTTGCACAAGACACTTTACAATTCTTTCCAAAGTGCTTAACCTCACAATGCTCATTAAGACTTATCAGGAGGGTAAGTAGTGCTTGGTGGAGTATCCTTGTCTTTATTTTAAACCTTTTTGTTTTGATCACAAATGTTGTGATACCTTTTTTTTTTTTGAGATTTTGATATATATTTTTTTTAATTGACCAAGGATCTCCGAATTCACTTGAATCGCAAAAGATGGTGTATCTACAATCAATTTCATTGCACATAACAAGATAATTTTCAAGGCATAACAAATACAAAACAATGTTTTTAAGAAACTTGAAAGTTAAATTAAACATTGTATTTAATCTTTAATTGATATAATTAATCATCAATCCTTGACAATGGCAATGAATAACAATCATTTTTGTTTTTATAAATTTTTGAATTTTTTTTTATATATGTACAAAACAATAAACACACATAAAGAAAAAACATATTTTTGTTCTTTGAAATTGTATTGTAATTTTGTATTTGTTTTTTTTATATATATTCTTTGGAACTCATAGAAGTCTTTAATAGCCCTTTCAGTAAATGATATTCTATGCCAGAGAAATAAACAAAAATAATGTATGAGAAAATACACATATATATATTTTTTTAAAAGAAATAAAATTTTGTTTTAAAAGGAATAAAAAGATAAACTTTTTACAAACACACAAAATATTAAAATAATACCAGAAATAATTCAAAACAAAAAAATATTTTGGAGCAAAGGAGCTAACGCCAAAACAGAACTGCATTTCTTGATGTTTTGAAAAATATTTTTCTCAATTCATTTGTATTATAAAGAGACCTTCCTTCAGTTGAAATTTCAGAGTATATTGATTAGATTTGAAGGCTCTTTTAGCATGTATTTGGTGATTTTTCAAATACTTGTGTTTGGTAAACTCATTAGAGCTCGAAATATTAAAATATGCAAACACATGATGCAATGTTAGAATAAAAAATATGCATGATTTATGTATAAAGAGTGAGATAATGTTCATGCAATGAATATAATATAAGTATATCTAAGATCAAGATACCTTAACTACATGACTACACTCTAGCCCTGTACTAAGCGAGGAAGGGCATGAGGAGCTGCACACATGCCGTAGGTTGGGGTGTTAATCCCATATGCATACAAAAGACGATGCTCAACCTAGCACTCTTTCCCCCCAGTGCATCTCAAGGCCCCACTGGAACCCTCCCCGGTTAAGGACAAGACATGACTTAGAGGTTAGGTCTCTAATGCACACAATCCTACGTCCTCGCTATTGTGAGACACATGTCATAGGTTTATTGATTATAGACATACTAAGCGTGTAAGCCTTAAATATATTAACTGTGTTATAATTTCATGATTAGTTTTGGATTTACAATTTTATCGAAGATTGTTGATTTTAAATCCATTTAGAAAAGTTTTATTCATGCATATAACTACAAAGGAAAATAAGATTTTCATATTTTAATGATATAATTTACTTTAGCATTGCAAGATATAACTAGCATGAGCATTGATTTCTATCTATGGTACGTGATAATGCTAGTGTGATGAATTAGGACAACATGGTGCAAAGCTTGAGTTGCATGTATTCAAACATAGAGTTTTGAATTTTCATAGACCTAGAAAGAAGTGACAATTCTATTTGATTTCATCTTGTTGATATCAAGTTAATTCATAGGTCTAAAGATAATGAGATTCATGCAAACAATAAAGATGCACATCACACACACAAAACAAGATATGAAACTATAATACCAATTGCAATCATATATTTCATAATTCCTAAGGTTGATAGAATTAGTTGATTTAAGATAGGTCTTGATGGATCATGAATTATGATATATGATTATAGTGAATTTTAACATAGGATATTAATAGATCATGGTGGTGATTGTGAAATCATATTCATCATTTTTGTAAATTTTCTTTTTGATTTTATTTTTAGAAATTAGACAAAACAAATACAAGGTATTTGACAACAATGATAGTAAAAATAATTTTTTAGAGAAAATCAGAATTTTTAGGAAAATATGTTACCGCCAGCGTTAGTGATAACGCCTGGCGTTAGCAACAGAGTTACTATATTTGATTTAAAACACATTGTTTTTGATATTATTTAATTCTGATTTTTCTCGATTATGATTTTCAATATAGGGGCTATTATATGAAGCAACGAAAAATAGACAAATATGCAATTAGTTGCGCATTTAATATTTTAGCCTAAGACCCCTAAAAATCCATTTAAATCCAATTTTGAAAGTAATTTCATTAGTCTTGATAATATCATTTAGAAAATTTAGCATTCAATTTATAATGATAATATAAGACATTTATAGGCAAAGGATTTAAAAAGGATAAAACAAAAAGAAAAGATAGATCACTTAAAAATTATGACTTTATGTTTAATTTAATTCAATTTTGATTTGATAAACATTAGGCTTAAAATGTAAAAGTCATATTTCATAATATATCTAAGTGACCTTAGCATGTTGGCTCAAAAATAAGAAAATAAACAAAAGAAAAAACAATTAAGCATATCATGAAGTAGAGAATTGATATTTCATTTTTAATTGTTTCTACTTCATGCAAATGATATGATACTAATGAATAAGAGATTTAGGTATCCAAAGGGGACCATGAGGGATGGTTCCTTTGGGTACCCAAATACGACATGATGATTTTTTAGGAGACAAGGATAAATGAGCCCTTTCTATTAAAGTTGATGTGTCATTTTTCTTTAAGGGTCTCCATTCATACCTTGGTTGTTTATCTTTAAAATTCATATTATGATTATGTGACATCTTTATATGATTGTATTTGTTTGAAAAATAATTCATTTGAGATTTATGTTTATTCAAATTATTTTTCAAAATAGATTGATATTGATAATCATAATGAATTTTATTATATGGATTCTTTGAAAATTTATAAGAGTGATTGTCTTTCTTTAGAATTGAATGTTGAAAGAGTGAGTTACAAAATGTTTTAAATGATTGGTCCTTATTTAGATGATTTTCATTTCCACTCTTTCTTATAGACCTACTCTTATAATATGAAGTTAAGCTTTTAGACTTTTGAAAATTTGATAAACTAGAAAAAAGAGATTTTTCATTATATGAAATTTTTTGAATAAACATTTTTAATGATTCTAGTTTATCCTTTAAATTATCATTTTCTTTTATTAATTTTTCATTATGTTCTTTTGAAATTAAAAGTCCTTTTTCTAAAACCTTGAGTTCTTCTTTAAAAGAATTATAATCAAAACAAGGTTTAGCATTTTCAATTAAAGAGCATGAACAAGAATTTGAAACATCAATATAAGATTCTACTTTAGTGTTTGCTTTTAAAGTTTTATTTTCTAAACGTAATTTGGAATTAGCATGTTTCAACTTTGAAATTTTACGTTTAGCAAATTTAAGCACACGAAATGTAGAAATAGAATTAGTTACTAAAAGAGAAGATTTAGATTTTCTTACCTTGTTATAGTTTCCGTCTTCTCTTTTGCTTGATGTTTTGCCATCAACTGAGTCCAATATTGTGGCGTTGTCTTCTTCATCTTCCTCTTCCAAACAAGAGTGTCCATCATCCTTTCCGCTTGATGAGTATTCTATGGATCCATCCTTTGTGTAGTTTTCTTGAATATTTGCATAGGCTTGCATATTCTCCGGTTCTTGTGAATGTTCCGTACCTGTAGAAGGAGAATCATAAGTTCTTTCAAGAAAACTCCAAATTTCATATGCGTTAGGTAAAGTATAAATAAGTTTGAAAATATTTTGATCTAACGCACAAAATATACTATTCATAGATTTTGCATTTAAAATAATTTCGTTTCTAGTTAGTACGCTAGATGGCTTTTTAATAGTAATATTCCAAACTTTTTCATCTAAGGCCTTAAGAAAATTTTTCATTAATATTTTCCACCCATTATAATTTTCACCCATAAATAATGGTGGTGATAATACTTTTTCATTTATATTAAAATTTTCCCCACTAGTAGAAGCGAGATCATGATCAAGAGGCGCCATTATTCCCGATTGTTAAGCCGATTTAGAATAACCTCGCTCTGATACCAATTGTTGGATCTTACGGCGCCCTTAGAGGGGGGGGTGAATAAGGGAATAAAATTCTTTCTATAATTTTCAAGATAATTACTAAATTGTTTTATAATGAAGGAGATTGAAATAAACAATTTAGATTTAGAATTGAAAACTTAGAACACAATATAATAGAGATTACGCCAAATGATAGAAATCAAGTAAACACAAAAGAGACATGATTATATTATATGAAAAAGTGTTTACATAAATTTGATTTCTATATCGCTAGAAATCGGAGGCGTACAAATGTAAATTTCTTTTTGTTTACCAATCCTTCTCCCAAGGATCAGAAGGCTATCACTTGTCTCTCCCTAGACCAAGCCCAAGCCTATCCTCTAGATCTTCCCAAGATCTAGACGTAGCACACAAGGCCACGATTTCCCACCAAGCCACGCAAGGACTTGGACGCTCCGCACACGGAAGCGATTTTCCCCTAAGTCACGCAAGGACTTAGACGCACCGCACAAGGAAGCGATTTTCCCTACCAATACAAAGTTAAATGTATATAAATGAAAATACAAGATAAAATAAGAACTCCCTAGAAATTCAGATCTCTGAAAGGAAGGTTGAAGCCTCGAGATGATCCTTGATGTAGAAGCGCGTCCGATCTCGTCTTCAATTTCAAACCTTCTCAGCATAAATGGGAGTTCATGAGGTTCTGGAGCTCTCTGGATGGAATGCACTCAGGAAGGGACTTGAAATTCTTAATTGGTTGGAATGCACGAACACAAGGAGGCAATTTATAGAAAATCGTTGTCGCCTGGGCGACAGTGACTGTCGGAATTTTCCGACAGCGTTAAACTGCCGCTGGAGTGGCGTCGTGCGGGCAGTTGCTGTAACCAACGAGCTGTCGCCTGGGCGACATCGATGTCGGATTTCCGACAGTGCAAAACTGCCAATCGTGGGTGGTGTCGTGGGTGGTGTCGTGGGCAGTTGTTGTAACCTCCGAGCTGTCGCCTGGGCGACATCGCTATCGGAATTCTGACAGCTCAAAAATGCCTTTCGTCGATCTGGCGTGGAGGGAAGTAGTTGTAACTTCTCTGCTGTCGCCTGGGCGACAGCAGCTGTCGGAATTTTCCGACAGTAAAATTTCCCACATTCATATTTAGCTCCAGCAGAAATGTGAACATCTCATACCTGTTATCTGCACACCATTAATAAAAAATAGAATCAAATACAAACGGGACTTTGTTATTATCAAACCGGAGGAGTGCGAAACGCATGCTCCAACACACATCTGAGACGTCGGGCGCACCCTCGGCTTGAGACTCGCCAACCGCCGCATCTTTTACTTGCTCTCCCCCTCTGTCTGGAGATCGAGGGGGCGAAATTCGATCAACACTACGGAAGACAAGATGCCTATTCGTCCCGCGGCCCAAAGGAGCCGCAACAGAACGTCCTGCGTCAGTGGACAACCCGCAGAGAAGCAAACGCTTCTCCTCCACGCCCTTCGACAAGTGGAAAAGGGCCTTCGATAGCGAACACGCGTCTGTAAAGCCTAGCACCGGGGCAAACTCGTGCTCTCTTCCAGAAATTCTGCGACTACGACCTAGAAGTGATCTCCATTCCTCAGGAAGAGACCAGGAATTGCGAACATATCCATATAAGGTATTCCCATGCCGACGATCGACACGACTTTCAAACCTAAGCCATCGCTTATTGCTATGAACCCTGATGCGTCCACCACCATCGGATTCAACAAAGCACCACTCGCGGAATAAGTCCAGCGAAATCCGAGACCCGTGCTCTCGAAAGAAGGCGGCTAAACCCATCACCTGCATCATGCCCATTGGCGTGTACTGAGAGACAGGACACGCAAAGAACCTCAGAATCTCCGCCACCTCTTCGCAAGGAGGTAGGCGAAAGCCCGATCGAAAGGAAGAGTCGCATATGGTCATCCATCCGGTTGGAGGATTTTGGGCCCGCTCTTGGATCTCCGACACCTTGATCTCTAAGTCGTCAGGTACATTATACCGCTTCCTCCAGACAGCGATAAGGCTGAGCATATTATTCGAAACTCGAAAGTCGCTCGAAAATCACTCGAATATTGAGCCGAATCGGAATCAGTTACAATTGATTCGACTCGATTTGAGTCGATTCAATTTGACTCGAAATTGATTTCGAGTCGATTTCGAGTCAGCCCTGAATCGCTCGAAATATGATTCGAATCAGCTCGAATTGATTAAAAATAATTTGTATTTATTAATATATTATAATTTTAAAATTAAAAACACTAAATTTTAAACATAAAGACAAATATTGAAGGCTTTAAGTGTTTCATTTGCTAAATTTAAATGTTTCCCAACTTAATTTCGAGCCAACTAGGAATAAAAAAAAAATTGCTCAATTTCGAGCCAGCTTGATTCGATTTCGAGCCAGCTCGATTCGATTTTGAGCCAGCTAAATTCAATTTCGAGCCAACTAGATTCGATTTTGAGCCGGCTCGGAATCGAGCCATTTCGAGTCGAGCCAGCTCGACTCGAAATCGATTTCGAGTTCGAGCCGAGTTCGACTCGAAAATTTCGATTTCGAACCGAGCCAAAATCGCTCGAACTCGACTCGATATCAGCCTTAGACAGCGATACCTTCAACATTCAGAAGAGAACGACCTCTCATCGGGCGTCAGGAACCTCCACGCCTAGATCCCTGCAAGAGTAAAGCAGAAAAACAAGTTAAAAATCGGCCAACATTCGCCCTACACACACACCCACACGCGCTCACCGGAGCACGCGCACCCGCGCGCGCTCGCCCGGAGCGCGTACGCCCGCATGCGCTCGCCCGGAGCGCGCATGCCCGTGCGCGCTCACCGCGAGCGCACGCGCTTGCCCAGGGCGCGCGCATCCGCGCGCGCTCGCCCGGGGTGCGCGCACCCGCGCGCCCTCGCCCGGGCGCGCAAACCCGCGCGCCCTCGCCCGGGCGCGCGCACCCGCGCGCGCACTCCCGGGGCGCGCGCACACCTGGGGCGCGAGCACCCGCGCGCGCACTCCCGGGGCGCGCGCACACCTGGGGCGCGAGCACCCGTGTGCGCACACCCGGGGCGCGCGCACCCGCGCGCGCACACCCGGGGCGCGCGCACCCGCGCGCGCACACCCGGGGCGCGCGCACCGGCGCGCGCGCCCGCGCGATCTTCCGGCGCGCGCCCGCGCAATCTTCCGGCGCGCGCGCGCCCACGCGCACTCCCCCGGGGCGCACGCGCCCGCGCGCACTCACCCGGGGCGCACCCGTGCACGCCCGTGCAAGCCATTGGAAGCGGCAGCCCGGCACGCACCCGCTTGCGCCCCGGCGACACTCCACCCACCGCGCCCGTTTGGGTACTTCGCCCCTTCTCCACAACTTATCCCCGCAACGGATTCACTTACCTCGCGCACAATCTCGTCGCATTCCGCCATGATGGAAACAAGCGTCCGTAGAGGAAAGACCTTCTCCTCCTTAGCCGAGCGTTCTCCCCGTCAAAGGTCTTGGGGGGCAATTGATATGTACTCGTATTTATAGCCCGGATTCGGGCGGTTAGTGGGCGGTTTTCCAAACCCCCACTAACCCCACTTTCTCCATCATGACTGGTCAAACCACTACCCAACTTCTCTTTCCTACGTGGCGGGCAAACGACGTAACCGCCACACGGCGTAACCGCCTACTCGACGTAACCGCCCACTCGGCGTAACCGCCCACTCGGCATAACCGCCCACTCGACGTAACCGCCACTCGTCGTAACCGCCCACTCGGCGTAACCGCCACTCGGCGTAACCGCCACTCGGCGTAACCGCCCACTCGGCGTAACCGCCCACTCGGCGTAACCGCCACTCGGCGTAACCGCCCACGACGGACAAACCGCCAAGCCCAATCCGGGCTAACCGCCGCCCCCTCTCTCGAGAGAGGGAGGTCGGTCGCCGGCCACCGGGTGCCACCCCTCTCTCAAGGGGACCGGCCGGCCTTGGCCAACCCCTCCTTGGAGGGGGTCGGCCATGGCCGCCCCTCCTTCGAGGGGGCCGGCCGCCCCCTCTTTGAGGGGGCTGGACTCGGCCGTCCCCTTGGAGGGGGCCGGCCGCCCCCTCCATGGAGGGGGATGGCCATGGCCGCCCCCTCCTTGGAGGGGGTCGGCCCGGCCGGCCTCTTTCAACTTGAGGGGGCCGGCCTTGGCCGCCCCCTCCCTTGAGGGGGGCCGGCCGCTCCCTCCTTGAGGGGGCCGGCTCCGTCCGCCCCCTTCCTTGGAGGGGGCCGGCCGCCCCTTTCCTTGGAAGGGGCCGACCGCCCCTTCCTTGGGAAGGGCCGGCCGCCCCTCCCTCTTCGAGGGAGTAGTCCGGCCGTCCCTCCCTCCTTGAGGGAGGGCGGCGGCCGGCCCTTCTTCCCCGCGAGGAAGAAGGCCGCCGCCACCGCCGCCCATTTTTGGGATTCCGGCGGTGGCCGGCGTCGCTTGCTCCGGCGAGATCGCCGCCCGGCGGTTACCAAACCGCCAGATTATGGAAAGATCGCGTTTGAACCGTCCGATCATCCTCTTTTTATATTTATTTAATTACTTATTTATTTAAAAATGCTAACCGCACGCCATAACTACCATAACCACCTCCGAATCCTATAAATAGGACCCCGGGGGTCTTCATTTGGGGATCGGATTTCTCTCTCTCTCTGAAGGAACTCTGCCTCCGGAAAATCCTCCAACGGACTCCGACCGTTCCGCCGAAGTGAGCGTTGTCCGTTCCGCGGAAGTAAGCGCCGTCCGTTCCGCTAAAGCGAGCGTTGTCCGACGAACGCACTTGACTCCAGCATACACGCTCTCCCAACGTGCAGCGAGACCCCTGAACAAGGCAAAGCTCGGAGCGTCAGCGAAGCGGTCATCATCCAAAAGCACAATTCTACAACCGAAGGGTCCAACACTTAGAATATTTTCCCGAGTCACTCAGCATCGTGAGAGGTGGCCTGTCACCCTCCGAGCATCTCTCTCACTCAAAATTGTAAAGAGGCGCGGCCTGACGCCCTCTCCTTCTCCGAAAGCTGTAACCTCCCGGGAAGATAGTGAAGTTCGGTCGGCACCGTCCCGACAACGTGGTTTTTCACCTCGCCTTGGGGTTTTCCACGGTAAAAAGTCTCCTTGTCCATTGCCTTCTATATTGACTGTTTGCGCGCACCGGTTCGACTCCCGAGCTAAGGCGGTCGATTTAGACCGGACTTCGGAAGAGCCGTGTGCGACCCGCAACAAATATATTTTACATATTATTAATATTGTTGTTGCGGACCACTCAAGGCTCCAGTAGAGCGGACTAAATTGGACCGTCTTAGCCCGAGAGCATTTGAGCGTGCAAACAGTCACAGAAAAGGGAAATCTGACAAGACAAAATTTTTAACGTGGAATACCCGTCAACTGGGTGAAAAATCACGCGGTCGGGCCTGTGCCGACCAAAACTTTCACTATTTGTGGGTCGTTGTACAGAGCTTTTTAAGAGAAGGCGAGGGCGACAGACCGCTCCTCATTACAATTGTTGAGAGAGAGTGTACAACCCTCATATTTGCCGAGCTGACGTGACCCGACGCAGGTGAGATCGCAATAGTGAGGGTAGCTGTGGCACGACGAATCGACTTGTTGAAGGGGTCCGAAGCCACCCAAGTCAAAAGGAGGGGGAGGTAGACGAATCGGTCCACTACCCCGCATTCCGCCAAGGCCTAGGGGGCGAGTGGACCTTCGGCGAAGGTCCACTCGCCCAGGACTAGGGGCGAGTGGACACTCGCTCAGGTCCACTCGCCCAGGCATGGGTGGAGAGGGGCGAGTGGACCAAGGGTCCACTCGCTCAGGCCCAGGGGCGAGTGGACCTTCGGTCCACTCGTCTTCTCCCTATGCTAAGGGAGGGGCGGGCTGTCCCGACAAGGGGGGAAGTGGACGTCTCATCTCCACTCGCCCCTCCTGTGTTGGTCATTCATATTCATTGTAGAGCTGTGGATAGTAGATTTTTTGCTATCTGCATTGTACAACCCCCATATCCATCGAGTGAGGCCCAGCGTGGAGGGCCGCCGAGACGTGTCTGTACAACCCTATATCCGCCGAGTAGGTTGCCAGGATCCAAGAGTGCAATAGGGCCACGTTTGTAGTATGATCCAAGACAGAGAGAAAGGAGGGAGAGCGGTAGAGGCAGAAAACCTCCTCCTCACCCAGCTGGAGTAAGAGGCAAGTGAGGGGGCGAGAGGAGGAGGGGCGGGTGCCCCCCCCCCCCCCCCCTCTCGCCCTCGCCCAGCTAGGGGAGAGAGGAGGAAGGGCGGGTGCCCCCCCCCCCCACCTCTCGCCCGCGCCCAGCTAGGGGCGAGAGGAGGAGGGGCGGGTGCCCCCCCCCCCCCCCCCCCTCTCGCCCGCGCCCAGCCAGGGGCGAGAGGAGGAGGGGCGGGTGCCCCCCCTCTCGCCCGCGCCCACCTAGGGGCGAGAGGATGAGGGGCGGGTGCCCCCCCCCCCCCCTCTCGCCCGCGCCCAGCCAGGGGCGAGAGGAGGAGGGCGGGTGCCCCCCCCCCCCCCCCTAAGGGGGAAGACCCTTGGTCTCGCCCCACCCCAGCGAGGAGGCTCGCCGAGCTCCGCGAGGTAACCCCTCTCGCCCAGTTCCAGAGGAGGGGGGGTTGGTCTGCGTTTAGTATCCCAGAACAGCGGGATTTGGCTATTTGCAGCCCAGTTTTGGCTATTCGCAGTCCAGATCCGAGGGTATTTTGGTAATCTGGCAGATCAGTTTTTGGCTATTTGCAGCCCAACTTGGAAAACCTATAAATAGACCCTAAGGGGCACCAAAGGAGGGGTCTTCTAGATTTCCAAATTTCGGATCTTCTTCTTCCCTTAGAGCTCTCCTTTGGTGCTTCTGGTTCAGCATTAGCTAGGGAGGGGAAGATCTCTCAGGTCTTCCGGGTGTGAGGTGGGACCTCCTCGCTGTAGCCTAGGGTCCGTTTCCAAGTCCAAGTGCTCTTGCCTAGAGAGTTGTCTCGAGAGAAGTAGGTGTGAGACCACCCCTTTTTTGGGACCCCGAACTCCACGGAGACCGAGTAGTCGGTTTCAACATTTTTGGTGCGGTGAGCGTGGAGAGTGGTCAGCACAGAAGTTCTTGAACCAAATCTCATGGCAGGAGACCTCGGAGGAGGAGACGATGAGGGGTCTCACATCCCAAGTGAGGTGGTAGGAAGGGGAGAGTTCATGACGGCCATCAAGGGAATCATGGAGCTGCTCCAAGGCATCACCAGGGGAGGTGACTACTCAGCTCCCTCCCCCCAGACACCACCTTCTGGGTCGCAAGGAGTGCTCGCCCAGGGGGGGGGGGTCAGGAGAGGTTGCCCCAGGGGGTCGGCCAGGCAAGGAACCAGTGACTGAGAGTGGCGAGCGGGACCTCGCCGGGCGAGTGCTTTTTCCTAGCCCGGTGAGTGGGGTCTCGCTCGGAGCCGGAGTCGCGCAAGTGGAGCTCGCGAAGCCGGCGAGTGGGGGGTCACCCTTTAGCGAGCTGATCATCTCGGCTCCCATCCTGGAAGGCTTCAAGGAGCCCAACATGACTTTCTATACCGGGAAGGATGATCCCGTCCAGCACCTGCAATGGTTCGAGGATACCGTTTCCATCAGGCCCATGACGGACGCGTTCAAGTGTCGTCTCTTCACCACCACCCTGAAGGACAAAGCCATGGACTGGTTCCACCAGCTCCCGGTTGGCTCCATTTACAGCTTCGAGGACTTGGGTCGAAGCTTCCAGCTACGCTTCTCCACATCCAAGAAGAGGAAGAAGAATGCTGAGTCCATTTTCCCGGTCAAGCAGAGGCACGAGGAGACGTTGGCCCAGTACATGGACAGATTCCAGGAGGAGATCCTGAACATCCAGGACGTGGCAGGGTATGCCCTCCAGATGGCTTTCACCGTAGGGCTACGAGAGAGCCTTTTCAAAATGCGCCTAACTAGGAAGCATCCCTTGTCCTTTGAGGACCTGATGGAAAAAGCTGCAAAGGAGGTAGCCACCGAGGCGGCAAACCTGGGGCTGGCAAAGAAGTTGGCAAAGTTGGTAGAGGCCGAGCCAAGAGAGCAAGGTGGACTCAGGCAGTAGGAAGGAAGGAGGAGGGAAGAACAGAGGGGTCAAGGGTACCAGGGACCCCAGGGAGGTCAGGAGCAAGGGAGGGGTCTCGCCCAAGGAGGGGGAAACTTCTACGGAGGCCAAGGGAGGCCCAACCCTCCTCTTTGGAGACAGGCCCCTAGGAAGCTCCTACCCCCACCAGCCCAAGCTATGGCGATTCGAAGAGGAGGAGGAATCGAAGCAAGAGACATCCCAGCCCGTAGGAGAAGGGGGGAAGGGCAGTGCCATACTGCGACTACCACCAAGCAGAGGGGCATGCAACAACTACCTGCCCAGAGTTCTTGGAGGTGAGAGAGGCGAGAGGTCAGACACAACAGCAGCCGCCGGTGCGGATTGAAGAAGTTCCACCTAGAGCAGTAGTGGATGATGACATCTGCGAGGACCGAACTGACGTAGGAGCCAAAGGATGGGTCGCGGTAATCCACGGGGGGGGGGGGGGGGGGGGGGGGGGGGGAGGGGGGGGGGGGGGGTGGAGGCCACTCGTAAGGCAAGCCTCCACTCCGTATTTCGACGCAGCGTCGCTTCGACGTCGCAGGACCCACCTCCCGAGGAGAAAATCACTTTCTCAAGCAAGGACATGCCAGATCACGAGGATCCATTCTGTGATGCGCTAGTCATTCAGACAGCCATCGAAGGTTACACTGTCTCTCGGATCCTCGTTGACAACGGGAGCTCTGTCAACGTCATTTTCAAGAAGGCATTTGATGAGTTGAAGGTGGAGGCAAGGAGGGTGCTGGCCTCAGATGGGCCCTTGTTTGGATTCTCCGGAGAAAGGAAAGAGGTAGAGGGTGGAGTTGGACTCCAAGTGACGATGGGGGGAGGTTCAAGGAACTGTCGGTTCGTCATAGTTGACGCTCTTAGCAGTTATAATGCCATCTTCGGAAGACCCCTCATCAGCGCCTTCCGATGCGTACCATCATCCTTCCACCAGTGCGTCAAGTTCAACACTAGAGGAATCCAAGTCAGGATCCGCGGAGACCCCAGGATGGCGAGGCACTGCTACGTCACAGCCGTCAACAACATCTCTTGGCAAGCGGGGGCGGAGGAGATGGAGAAGATCACGGAGAGCATGAGCCAGATGGGAGTGGCAGGAGAAGCAGAGGAATGATCATCTCGCGCAAGCAGCCTGAGAGGCGAGTGCCATGGGAGGGTATGTTGTGTTTATTTTTTGTTTTTTGTTGTTTTCCTTTGTAGCAAGTTCTACCCCTCGCTGGTTGGGCCAGGAGGTTTTGACAAGGGAAATCCCCCCATTAGATGGATGAAGTTATTTTGCTTATATGATTAGTAAGTTACCATCGAGATGTCCTCCTCACTCCAGGCTCTCACTAGCTGGGTGGGTCGAATGATCCTCGGAAGGAAGAGCTTGCCATCGAGATGTCCTCCTCACTCCAGGCTCTCACTAGCTGGGTGGGTCGAATGATCCTCGGATGGGTAAGTTCAACGCCGAGATGCCTCCTCACTCCAGGCTCTCACTAGCTGGGTGGGTCGAATGATCCTCGGAAGGAAGAGCTTGCCATCGAGATGTCCTCCTCACTCCAGGCTCTCACTAGCTGGATGGGTCGAATGATCCTCGGATGGGTAAGTTCAACGCCGAGATGTCCTCCTCACTCCAGGCTCTCACTAGCTGGTTGGGTCGAATGATCCTCGGAAGGAAGAGCTTGCCATTGAGATGTCCTCCTCACTCCAGGCTCTCACTAGCTGGGTGGGTCGAATGATCCTCGGATGGGTAAGTTCAACGCCGAGATGTCCTCCTCACTCCAGGCTCTCACTAGCTGGGTGGGTCGAATGATCCTCGGAAGCAAGGGATTGCCATCGAGATGTCCTCCTCACTCCAGGCTCTCACTAGCTGGGTGGGTCGAATGATCCTCGGATGGGTAAGTTCAACGCCGAGATGTCATCCTCACTCCAGGCTCTCACTAGCTGGGTGGGTCGAATGATCCTCGGAAGGAAGAGCTTGCCATCGAGATGTCCTCCTCACTCCAGGCTCTCACTAGCTGGGTGGGTCGAATGATCCTCGGATGGGTAAGTTTAACGCCGAGATGTCCTCCTCACTCCAGGCTCTCACTAGCTGGGTGGGTCGAATGATCCTCGGATGGGTAAGTTCAACGCCGAGATGTCCTCCTCACTCCAGGCTCTCACTACCTGGGTGGGTCGAATGATCCTCGGAAGGAAGAGCTTGCCATCGAGATGTCCTCCTCACTCCAGGCTCTCACTAGCTGGGTGGGTCGAATGATCCTCGGATGGGTAAGTTCAACGCCGAGATGTCCTCCTCACTCAAGGCTCTCACTAGCTGGGTGGGTCGAATGATCCTCGGAAGGAAGGGCTTGCCATCGAGATGTCCTCCTCACTCCAGGCTCTCACTAGCTGGGTGGGTCGAATGATCCTCGGATGGGTAAGTTCAACGCCGAGATGTCCTCCTCACTCCAGGCTCTCACTAGCTGGGTGGGTCGAATGATCCTCGGAAGGAAGAGCTTGCCATCGAGATGTCCTCCTCACTCCAGGCTCTCACTAGCTGGGTGGGTCGAATGATCCTCGGATGGGTAAGTTCAACGCCGAGATGTCCTCCTCACTCCAGGCTCTCACTAGCTGGGTGGGTCGAATGATCCTCGGAAGGAAGAGATTGCCATCGAGATGTCCTCCTCACTCTAGGCTCTCACTAGCTGGGCGGGTCGAATGATCCTCGGATGGGTAAGTTCAACGTCGAGATGTCCTCCTCACTCCAGGCTCTCACTAGCTGGGTGGGTCGAATGATCCTCGGATGGGTAAGTTCAACGCTGAGATGTCCTCCTCACTCCAGGCTCTCACTAGCTGGGTGGGTCGAATGATCCTCGGATGGGTAAGTTCAACGCTGAAATGTCCTCCTCACTCCAGCCTCTCACTAGCTGGATGGGTCAAACGTGCCTCGGGGGCGAGGTTCTGCCCCCTCGATGGATATTTGGGCTTGGACTTTTCTTTCCGAGGTTGTGCCAACCTCGCAAAGAGCGGGGATTGTGTACAACCCCCATATCCATCGAGTGAGGCCCAGCGTGGAGGGCCGCCGAGACGTGTCTGTACAACCCTATATCCGCCGAGTACGTTGCCAGGATCCAAGAGTGCATCAGGGACACGTTTGTAGTATGATCCAAGACAGAGAGAAAGGAGGGAGAGCGGTAGAGGCAGAAAACCTCCTGCTCACCCAGCTGGAGTAAGAGGCAAGTGAGGGGGCGAGAGGAGGAGGGGCGGGTGCCCCCCTCCCCTTTCGCCCTCGCCCAGCTAGGGGCGAGAGGAGGAGGGGCGGGTGCCCCCCCTCTCGCCCGCGCCCAGCTAGGGGCGAGAGGAGGAGGGGCGGGTGCCCCCCCCCCTCTCGCCCGCGCCCAGCCAGGGGCGAGAGGAGGAGGGGCGGGTGCCCCCCCTCTCGCCCGCGCCCAGCCAGGGGCGAGAGGAGGAGGGGCGGGTGCCCCCCCTCTCGCCCGCGCCCAACCAGGGGCGAGAGGAGGAGGGGCGGGTGCCCCCCCTCTCGCCCGCGCCCAGCCAGGGGCGAGAGGAGGAGGGCGGGTGCCCCCCCCCCCCCCCCCCCCCCGCTCGCCCTCGCCAGGCCAGGGGCGAGTGGAGGAGGGGGGCCGACCCCCTCTCTCGCCCCCGACCCTGGTAAGGGGGAAGACCCTTGGTCTCGCCCCACCCCAGCGAGGAAGCTCGCCGAGCTCTGCGAGGTAACCCCTCTCGCCCAGTTCCAGAGGAGGGGGGGTTGGTCTGCGTTTAGTATCCCAGAACAGCGGGATTTGGCTATTTGCAGTCCAGTTTTGGCTATTCGCAGTCCAGATCCGAGGGTATTTTGGTAATCTGGCAGATCAGTTTTTGGCTATTTGCAACCCAACTTGGAAAACCTATAAATAGACCCTAAGGGGCACCAAAGGAGGGGACTTCTAGATTTCCAAATTTCGGATCTTCTTCTTCCCTTAGAGCTCTCCTTTGGTGCTTCTGGTTCAGCATTGGCTAGGTAGGGGAAGATCTCTCAGGTCTTCCGGGTGTGAGGTGGGACCTCCTCGCTGTAGCCTAGGGTCCATTTCCAAGTCCAAGTGCTCTTGCCTAGAGAGTTGGCTCGAGAGAAGTAGGTGTGAGACCACCCTTTTTTTGGGACCCCGAACTCCACGGAGACCGAGTAGTCAGTTTCAACACGCATCCCAATTTTGGGAAGTCTATAAATAGACCCTCATGTGCACCTTGGGAAGGGCTGGTCTCCCCTCTCCCTCGTGTACGTCTTGTGAGCAAGCACTACCCCCTCCCCCTATCAGTGAAGGTTGACGGTGAGGTGGTCCTTAGTGCCCTCCAAGGTTCCCAGACTCGGCATTGGCTTGGGAGGGGAAGCTCTCTTTGAACTTCCGGGTGTGTGGTGGGACCTCCTCGCTGCAGCTTGAGGGGTCTGTTCAAGTACTTCAGGTGTTCTTAAGTGCAAGGCCTTTCGGTTCTCAACAACTAGTCAAGGTTCTAGCTTGGGTCAAGTAAGGGTCAGCTGCATACCCGTTGCGAACGTCGAGACCAGTTCTCTGGTTTCAACATTCTGGTGCAGTGAGCATGGAAGCAGCTGGTTCGGAAAGCTCTGAGCAGGTCTCATGGCTGGAAGCGATGAGCCGGGGGACTCGCCCCCCACCAGTGAGTACGTGAAGAAAGGTGACTTTGAGGAGTTCAGGAAGTCGATCCTAGAGCTCCTGCGGGGCGCACTCCCCCTCCGGGTGAGTGCTCGACACCACCAGCACATGTGCTCGCCTCGCCATCCCCGATGGAGGCGGAGCAAGCACGTTGACAAGGGAAGACGCCAGCCTCAGAGGAAGGTTTGAGCCTCCGAGCGCGAGTGCTCTTCGGCAGCACTCATGAGACCGGCTACCCCGGAGAAGAGGTAGGAAGAATGCTTTCGACTCGCCAGGGAGGATGGGGGAGTTCCTTCTGCGAGCGAATTACCTCAGCTCCAGTTCCAGATGGGTTCAGTGAACCCGCCATGTCTTACTACACGGGCAAGGATGACCCTCTCCAGCACCTCCAGTGGTTTGAAGACATGGACTCGATCAGGCAGATAACGGACGTCTCCATGTGCAGACTCTTTGCCACCACTTTCAAGGGAGAGGCAAAAGACTGGTTCCACCAGCTCCCATCAGGTACCATCTACAGCTTCAAAGACATGCGTCGGAGTTTCTTGTTGAGGTTCTCCACCTCGAAGAAGGGGAGGAAGGGGGCGGAGTCCCTGTTCTTGACTCAACAGAAGCAGGGGGAGACGCTGGGAAGCTACGCAGATCGGTTTCAGGAACAAGTCCTCCACCTCCAGGTTGACCAGAGAGCAAGAGGGACCAGGAGAAAGAGAAGGAATTAGAAGAAAGAGAAAGTGGAGGAGGTGATAAAAGAGATGGTCGAGATGCATGTGGCCGAGTAGGCGCAAGAAAGCGCGTCGTAATAGATATGTAACCTCTCCATGATGAATGAAAGTAGGTAGAGATAGGACCTTAGGTAAAGCCTTTGGGAAGGTGTTGAGTTCCTCTGCCTCCGAGTGAGTTAAGCTCCAAGGACGTGGACTGGTTCTCCGCCCCCAGTTGGTTTGGGAAGGTGTTGAGTTCCTCTGCCTCCGAGTGAGTTAAGCTCCAAGGATGTGGACTGGTTCTCCGCCCCCAGTTGGTTTGGGAAGGTGGTGAGTTCCTCTGCCTCCGAGTGAGTTAAGCTCCAATGATGTGGACTGGTTCTCTGCCCCCAGTTGGTTTGGGAAGGTGTTGAGTTCCTCTGCCTCCGAGTGAGTTAAGCTCTAAGGACGTGGACTGGTTCTCCGCCCCCAGTTGGTTTGGGATGGTGTTGAGTTTCTCTGCCTCCGAGTGAGTTAAGATCCAAGGACGTGAATTGGTTCTCCGCCCTCAGTTGGTTTGGTAAGGTGTTGAGTTCCTCTGCCTCCGAGTGAGTTAAGCTCCAAGGATGTGGACTGGTTCTCCACCCCCAAGTGGTTTGGGAAGGTGTTGAGTTGCTCTGCCTCCGAGTGAGTTAAGCTCCAAGGACGTGGACAGGTTCTCCGCCCCCAGTTGGTTTGGGAAGGTGTTGAGTTCCTCTGCCTCCGAGTGAGTTAAGCTCCAAGGATGTGGACCGGTTCTCCGCCCCCAGTTGGTTTGGGAAGGTGTTGAGTTCCTCTTCCTCCGAGTGAGTTAAGCTCCAAGGACGTGGACCGGTTCTCCGCCCCCAGTTGGTTTGGGAAGGTGTTGAGTTCCTCTGCCTCCGAGTGAGTTAAGCTCCAGGGACGTGGACTGGTTCTCTGCCCTCAGTTGGTTTGGGAAGATATTGAGTTCCTCTGCCTCCGAGTGAATTAAGCTCAAAGGACGTGGACTGGTTCTCCGACCCCAGTTGGTTTGGGAAGGTGTTGAGTTCCTCTGCCTCCGAGTGAGTTAAGCTCCAAGGACGTGGACCGATTCTCCGCCCCCAATTGGTTTGGGAAGGTGTTGAGTTCTTCTGCCTCCGAGTGAGTTAAGCTCCAAGGACGTGGACCAGTTCTCCGCCCCCAGTTGGTTTGGGAAGGTGTTGAGTTCCTCTGCTTCCAAGTGAGGTAAGCTCCAAGGACGTGGACTGGTTCTCCGCCCCCAGTTGGTTTGGGAAGGTGTTGAGTTCCTCTGTCTCCGAGTTAGTTAAGCTCCAAGGACGTGGACTGGTTCTCCTCCCCCAGTTGGTTTGGGAAGGTGTCGAGTTCCTCTGCCTCCGAGTGAGTTAAGCTCCAAGGACATAGACTGGTTCTCCGCCCCCAGGTTGTTTGAGAAGGTGTTGAGTTCCTCTGCCTCCGAGTGAGTTAAGCTTCAGGGACGTGGACTGGTTCTCCGCCCCTAGTAGGTTTGGGAAGGCGTTGAGTTCCTCTTCCTCCGAGTGAGTTAAGCTCCAAGGACGCGGACTGGTTATCCGCCCCCAGTTGGTTTGGGAAGATGTTGAGTTTCCTCCATCTCAGGTTGAGTTCGGCTCGACTAGAGATGTTGAGTTCGCTCCATCTCAGTCTGAGTTCGGCTCGATGAGAGATGTTGATTTCCCTCCATTTCAGGTTGAGTTCGGCTCGACCAGAGATGTTGAGTTCCCTCCATCTCAGGTTGAGTTCGACTCGACTGGAGATGTTGAGTTCCCTCCATCTCAGGTTGAGTTTGGCTCGACGAGAGATGTTGAGTTCCCTCCATCTCAGGTTGAGTTCGGCTCAACCAGAGATGTTGAGTTCCCTCCATCTCAGGTTGAGTTCGACTCGACTAGAGATGTTGAGTTCCCTCCATCTCGGGTTGAGTTCGTCTCGACTGGAGATGTTGAGTTCCCTTCATCTCGGGTTGAGTTCGGCTCGACTGGAGATGTTGAGTTCCCTCCATATTAGGTTGAGTTCATCTCGACTGGAGATGTTGAGTTCCCTCCATCTCGAGTTGAGTTCAGCTTGACTGGAGATGTTGATTTCCCTCCATCTTAGGTTGAGTTCGGCTCGACTGGAGATGTTGAGTTCCCTCCATATTAGGTTGAGTTCGGCTCGACTGGAGATGTTGAGTTCCCTCCATCTCAGGTTGAGTTCGGCTCGACTGGAGATGTTGATTTCCCTCCATCTTAGGTTGAGTTCAGCTCGACTGAAGATGTTGAGTTTCATCCATCTCAGGTTGAGTTCGGCTCAACTGGAGATGTTGAGTTCCCTCCAACTCACGTTGAGTTCGGCTCGACTGGAGATTTTGAGTTCCCTCCACCTCGGGTCGAGTTTAGCTTGACCAAAGGTGTTGAGTTTTCTCCACGTCCAGTTGAGCTCGGCTCACATGAGGGTTGTTAAGATGAGAAATGTTCGCCTTCCACCTCAGGTCGAGTTCGACTCAACTAGAGGTGTTGAGTTTTTCTCCACCTCAGGTCTAGTTTAGCTTGACTAAAGGTGTTGAGCTTTCTCCACCTCCAGTTGAGCTCGGCTCACAGGAGGGTTGTTAAGAGGAGAAAGGTTCGCCTTCCACCTCAGGTCGAATTCGGCTCGACTAGAGGTGTTGAGTTTTCCTCCACCTCAGGTCGAGTTTAAGTAGACCTAAGGTGTTGAGCTTTCTCTACCTCCAGTTGAGCTCGGCTCACAGGAGGGTTGTTAAGAGGAGAAATGTTCGCCTTCCACCTAAGGTCGAGTTCGGCTCGACTAAAGGTGTTGAGATTTCCTCCACTTCAGGTCGAGTTTAACTCGACCTAAGGTGTTGAGCTTTCTCCACCTCCAGTTGAGCTCGGCTCACAGGAGGGTTGTTAAGAGGAGAAAGGTTCGCCTTCCACCTAAAGTCGAGTTCGGCTCGACTAGAGGTGTTGAGTTTTCCTCCACCACAGGTCGAGTTTAGCTTGACCAAAGGTGTTGAGCTTTCTCCACCTCCAGTTGAGCTCGACCCACATGAGGGTTGTTAAAAGGAGAGGGGTTCGCCTTCCACTTCAGGTCGAGTTTGGCTCGACTAGAGGTGTTGAGTTTTCCTCCACCACAGGTCGAGTTTAGCTTGACCAAAGGTGTTGAGCTTTCTCCACCTCCAGTTGAGCTCGGACAGGAGGGTTGTTAAGAAGAGAAAGGTTCGTATTCCACCTCAGGTCGAATTCGGCTCGATTAGAGGCGTTGAGTTTTCCTCCACCTCAGGTCGAGTTTAACTCGACATAAGGTGTTGAGATTTCTCCACCTCCAGTTGAGCTCGGCTCACAGGAGGGTTGTTAAGAGGAGAAAGGTTCGCCTTCCACCTAAGGTCGAGTTCGGCTCGCCTAGAGGTGTTGAGTTTTCCTCCACCTCAGGTCGAGTTTAGCTTGACCAAAAGTGTTGAGCTTTCTCCACCTCCAGTTGAGCTCGGCTCACATGAGGGTTGTTAAGAGGAGAAAGGTTCGCCTTCCGCCTCAGGTCGAGTTCGGCTCGACTAGAGGTGTTGAGTTTTCCTCCACCACAGGTCGAGTTTAGCTTGACCAAAGGTGTTGAGCTTTCTCCACCTCCAGTTGAGCTCGGCTCATAGGAGGGTTGTTAAGAGGAGAAATGTTCGACTTCCACCTCAGGTCGAGTTTGGCTCGACTAGAGGTGTTGAGTTTTCCTCCACCTCGGATCGAGTTTATCATTAGCGGTGAACGAAGGTTGATCATAGCATTTGCCTCGGTTGCTCGTCTAGAGACGGTGCGGTTGATCATAGCATTAACGACGAACGAAGGTTGGGAGGTGCACCATATGGATGTCATGTCGACATTTCTCAACGGCGATCTTAAGGAGGAGGTCTACGTAGCTCAGCCACTTGGTTTCATGGACGACAACAATGAGCATAAGGTATTAAAGATCAAGAAGGCACTCTATGGCCTACGTCAAGCACCTAGAGCATGGAACTCAAAGTTGGACAGCAGTCTCCTGTCACTTGGGTTCGAGAGGAGTGTGTTGGAGCATGCAGTGTACAAAAGAGGTATTGACACATCAACGTTACTTGTGGGTGTGTATGTCGATGATCTTATTATCACCGGATCACACCAACAAGAAATCATCAAGTTCAAGGATGAGATGAAGAAATTGTTCAGCATGAGCGACCTGGGTTTGTTAAGGTACTACTTGGGTATAGAGGTGCATCAAACCGACGATGGTATTACTCTGAGCTAGTCGGCCTATGCACTAAAGATCTTGGAAAAGTGTGGCATGGTTGGTTGCAACCCATGCCAAGTCCCTGTGGAAGCAAGACTCAAGTTGAGCAAGGTGAGCACTAATCCTCCTACTGATGCCACATTCTTTAGAAGTATTGTGGGGAGCCATAGATACCTGGTGCATACACGACCCGACATCGCTTACTCAGTGGGGTATGTAAGCCGATTCATGGAGGCTCCAACCACTGAGCACTTAGCAGCTGTGAAACATATTTTGCGGTACATTTGTGGTACTCGCAATACGGGTTGCCACTATAATCGGAGAAAAGGAGAAGAGGAACATTTGATCGGGTACAGCGACAGTGACATGACATGTGATGTTGATGACCGGAAGAGCACAACAGTTGTGTTGTATCTTCTCGGAAAAAGCCTAATCAGTTGGCAATCTCAGAAGCAAAAGGTGGTGACACTATCATCCTGCGAGGCAGAATACATTGCTGCCACCACAGCAGCATGCCAAGGTATCTGGCTCGGGCGCCTACTTGCTGGCTTGATGAAGAAAGAGCCCGGTTGCGTCACAGTCAAAGTGGACAACAAATTAGCTATATTGTTGAGCAAGAACCCTGTTCTCCATGACCAAAGTAAACACATCGATACTCGCTATCATTTTATTAGAGAATGTGTTGAAGAGAGGAAGATAGAGGTGGAGTATGTCAATACTGATGACCAGCTCGCAGATATTCTGACGAAGCCACTTGGCCGCTTAAATTTTTTGGAGATGCGCAATAAGATAGGTCTCCGAGACGTGAAGATGAAAGAACAAAATTAGGGGGGTGAATGTTAGCACTAATCTTGTTAGGTGTTTTTCATGCATTTAACTTTTATTTGACTTTGTGTGAACTGTGATTCACGTGTGTCATGAGTGAGTGGACAAATTGCATTCTTCCTTCCTATGCATAATGCTTTGGCTATTTAAGTAGGGCGTTGTTAAAGGCACACCAGAAATGGCTATTCGCAAACCAATTTCTAAGAGTTATTACGCGGCTTTTGAAAATACGCTTTGTACAAAGCGTATTTTCAAAAGCCGCGTAATAACTCATAAAAATTGGTTTGTCAATAGCCATTTCTGGTTTGCCTTTAACAATGGCCTTTTAAGTATTTATATCCTTGCATGCAAAGTTTGGAAATAGGAGCAAGGGAAAAATAATTCCAATTTTCTTTTATCAAGAGTGTTTTCCTCCTCTGATCTTGAACGTGAGAGTGCGCTCCCATGTCTTCCCCGCCCAGAGTCCCGACATGGACGCCGGCATCACCCGAGGATCTCCCCCCCGGCAGCGACCTCGAGCTCTCCGGCGGCGACCTCGAGCACTTCGGTGGTGGTCCCGGTTATCCTCCCGCCATCCATCCCTTTCCGTCCGGCGACACGCCCTCCTCTCCTTTTGCTGTGCTCCATAACCGTGGAGGAGGGAGTTCCGGCGAGAAAAGCATGGATTTGACGGCCATGCCTGAAAATGGTGACGTATTCCTGACGTGGCAGGATTTATGGGTATTTGCAGCTGCTTCAGGGAAGGACGAGCACGTGCCGGTTATTTCGGGCCTGACTGGGCTGGCCCAGCCCGGCCAGATCCTCGCCATCATGGGCCCTTCAGGTTGCGGCAAGTCCACGCTTCTCGACGCCCTTGCCGGTATCTCTCATGCTATTTTACTCGTGAACTCGAGTGTTAAAAGAATCATATAATTCAATTTAAATATTCATTAAGCTAAAATTAGAAATGGATAATAATATATTTTCACTCATTATTTTATGAGTGAAATTTTGTTGAATTATAATTTTCCAAAATTAAAAAATAAAATCATAGTTATGAATTATGATGTTTTATTTTCTCGGTCATGATTTTGCAAGTTAAAGTTCAATAATATATTTGTATTACATATGGAAATAAATATACAGTCATTATTTATAGTCCAGCGTCATTTACTGTTTGAAATAATTTATTTGTAATCCCATTTTTTCTACCCGCACCCCTGTAATTTATCCCTTCTTTTGCTTTCGCCCCTTTCCGATCTCCATTGTCGGGCAAAACCTTTTCGCTCCTGAAACAAAACTTTTTCTCCTCGCTCGTCTTTTCTTCTTTTCCTCCTCGATCTTTTCTTAAATATGTTAGCTTGTAGATTATTGGATATAGAGCCGGAAGAGCAAGAAGCAAGGTTTAGGGTACCATCTTTCTCGGGTGGAGGTGTGTTTCTAGTCGGAACTTTGAAAATTGACTGAAAATTACGTCTGGAATTGGAAAGTAATTAATTCATCTGGATTTGAAAAACTTCGGACTGAATTTGAAGAAATTTCGACTAGAAACACGCTCTCCACACTGAATTTGAAGAAATTTCGACTAGAAACACGCTCTCCACACGAGAAGTATGGTACTTTTTCAGTTTCATGATTTTGAAGATCTATTAGCTTCTCTTCCTCTACCTATAACATTACTCTAACAAACATTTAAATAAAACTCAATATTTTATATGTTTATCTAGTCATTAAATTTATTTTCAAAGAAAATATATTTTTTATAATAAAATTAAACTAATTATATTTAAAGATTGTTTTAGTAAAAATAACAAATTGATATAGATATAATATATATAAGAGAAAAACATCTTTTATAAAAGATTCATCTTTTTTATTAACCCAACTTGATTAAAACTTTTACAATTTTTTTATAATTGAATGTTTGTGTTTTTATTTTAGAAATTATATCTTATCTTTCAATAATTTTTATTAAATTTTATATTTTGCAAGACAAATTTTATCGGGATGACATAAGTCTGGGCATGGAGAAATCTCATGCATGATTACATGTGTTATATATTATATTTTTTAAGGGGTATCATTGCACCATCAAATTAATCACCGTCGTTGAATTTTCGAATCAAATATAAAAAAAAAGGATAAATTATTTATTTAAATAATATTTGATAAAAATATCAAAATTTTGTTATAGTTTGTCTTCGTTGAGACGGCGAACTACGGTTGTGCTTTCCCTCGTGAGTGACTGAGAGAAGTTCTTATCATTACACCAATCATTGCATTTGAACTTATTTTCAAAATAAATAATTCTGAAAAAAACTAAATTAATTGTCTAAATAATATCTTATTAAAAATATCATACACCAATCATTGCACTTGAACTTATTTCATCAACATTGTTGACCAAATGCACTAAATAATATTTATTTGAAAATATGTAATAAATATATTTTACATATTATTAATATTGCCAAACAATATGCAATGATGATATATATTGATTATTGAAGTAGTGTCGTCGTTGCCTCATAGTGCCTACAATGGGACTAATTTGTTTGTATGTTGAACACATTTGTAGAATTCTATGGTAAATCAAATTATTCTCATATTTATTATTTTTTCACAAAATAAATCATGAATTATTGATTAATGCATTTTTATCGTCATTTTAAGAAGTCATATGCATATGTTTTGAGTTGAAAATACACTTGTAAAAATGTGATTTTTTTTTAACTATTATTGTAACTTACGTTGAAAATGCAGTCCAGTTGCAACTGTATTTTGCATTGCAGTTGTATTTCACACTGAAAATAAAGTTCTGCAGGATTCTATGTTCAACGTACAGAATTATCTTCTCTACAATGGGCAGCGAACACACGGAGACCAAATCACTATCACATGTCGACTATCATAAGGGAAAATGCGCATTAATTTGGTGTCATTAATTATACCAATTTTACCATCTCTATTAATTTATGTATAAAAGAAATAAAAAGGCGCGCGCGAAACCGTGCGCTTCAGAAGCCGTTATATGTGTATAAATATATAGGCATATGTATAAACTTTATGCAATAGGTATATGGAATGTAACATTATTTATTTAATTATTATTATGACAGGAAGATTAGCACCAAATCTCAGGCAGACTGGAGAAATCCTTACCAATGGAAGGAAGCAAGCTCTCACCTTCGGAACCTCAGTGAGCTGAATAGATTCAAATTGATATGATTTTATTTAATATTTATTTCATTCTATTTTGAAATAATTAATGACATATTATCAGTTAAAGTGCCACCTACTAAGTGTCACAAAATATTATCTGATTTGAAGAACCGTTATCTTAGCGGTTCTCACCTGCTGAGGAATATTTAGCGAGAATAATTCCTAAATTATTTTATTCATTTATATATGCTTCCCTAATAATGTTCGTCTAAAATATTTTTTTAATCAATCAAAATGAATGAGAATTTGTGGAGGTAAAAATATACAGCAATAGAGCATTGTAGATAGTCCAAGTGGGATTAATTAACTATGTAATTCAGATGATAATTAAAAAAAAAAGCTATTTGCACAAACACAAAACATATTCATGCGAAAATTTCTCCTAATGTGGTGACATTGAGTTGGAGAATTTAAAGCCGGAGAGAGTAGAGGCCGGCCACCAACTGTATCAGCCTTCTCGATCAGAGTGACCTCGAAAAAAAAGCTATTTTACGAAAAGGAGGGTGCGGGTTGCTGGCTGACAGCCATCCGGGCGGGTGCTGCAAGAAGCTGTGCGCAGGAACTGCTGTCCGCAAAAGCAGCTCGACTATTGCGATGCAGACAATGTTGGGTGTCTGAGTTTGCTCCGGTGATCGGAGGAGGAGGTGCTCCGGCCGTTTCCTTCACCAAGTCAATATATGGAGAAATGAGGGATTTCTCTTCTCCTTTTTTTTTTGCTTTGATTTGAGTTAAAAGAGGAAGTTAATTTTGAAGCAGAGGGGAGAGATGGAGAGTGAAGAGGGAGCAGCAGACCCTTTCCTTTGGCATGTAGGTGTGCTAATAATTAAATAACATTCCTCAAAATAAATCACATCGCTTAACATATATATTATTATTATTATTATTATTATTATTATACATAAACTGTTGAACATCGAATATATTTCAACTCACTGTGTCGAGAAATAACCAGCAGCAGCAGCAGCAGCAGCAGAAGCAGCAAAAGGAAGAACCAATTCCCTTGCAGTCTTATTAAAGATTTCCCATTTACTCCCGTTGATGTTTGTATGCAGGCTTACGTGACTCAAGAGGATGTGCTCATGACCACCCTAACTGTAAGGGAAGCCGTCCACTATGCCGCCCAGCTGCAGCTCCCCTCCGCCATGAGCCGCGCGGCGAAGAGGGACCGCGCCGACGAGACGTTGCGGGAGATGGGGCTCGCCGGCGTAGCCGCCGTGCGCATCGGCGGCCGAACGTCAAAGGGCATAAGCGGGGGGCAGAGGCGGAGGGTCAGCATCTGCATGGAGA
Source organism: Dactylorhiza incarnata (assembly GCA_033032865.1). Lineage (NCBI taxonomy): Eukaryota > Viridiplantae > Streptophyta > Magnoliopsida > Asparagales > Orchidaceae > Dactylorhiza > Dactylorhiza incarnata. The sequence goes on from JAWHQI010000208.1 coordinate 4,023,851, forward strand.
TCATCACTCGCCCGAAACTGCTCTTCCTCGACGAGCCCACGAGCGGCCTCGACAGCGCCGCCGCCTTCCACGTCATCAGCCGCATCGCCAAGATGGCCGCGAGGGAGAGGATGACGGTGGCCGCCGCCGTGCACCAGCCCGGGACCGAGGTGTTCGATCTCTTCAAGTCGGTTTGCATACTCGCTTACGGGCGGACCGTCTTCTTCGGCCCGCCCACCGCCGCGCCCGAGGCCAGTAATCTTTTTTTTTTTAAATATATACTAATAGCTGGGTTTGTATACTCAACTAGCCGTTAATGTCCGAAATTCGTACAGTTCTTCGCTGTCAGCGGATTCCCCATTCCAACCCTGAAGAATCCCTCAGATCACTACCTGAAAACCATCAATAAGGATTTTGACAAGGTAATTAATTAGCGCCAAGATTTAATCAATATTCTCAAAATGATTGAAAAATAATGATAAATTTTCTAATTTTAGGTTTGATTTGCTATTAACAATATCGGTTTGTTGTTCACATATTTGTTTGCAACGAGTAATTTACAAAATGTATAGTTTGTTGTTATTAATGATGTGCGGATATCCATTTTTGATTTGTCTTTAACAATGCCCTTTTTAAATATTTGACTCACTGAAAGTTTTAGAATGACTATTGTAACCTATAATTTTTCATTACCGTGACATTTGACACCATGTCAAAAGAATTTGTAGGGGTCAAATGTTTCTTCGGTTCTGAAAAAATAAGGGTTACAACATGTTGCGGTAATGACGCATCTTCCCTTTCTTGACCGACGTCTTTTTTGGAGATCGCTCAATTCGTGGCTCCTTCTTTTGGAATTCCCAAAATTCCTTTCCAGCAATTATGGAGGAACATTGATGGCAGAATATTTTTTCCAAATCCCCGCTGATGGAGGAGGATTTCTTTGAAAAGATCTTTGATCTCCTCCCATTGTTGTCGTCTTTTCCTATATTCCGCCTAATTTTCCTCCTGGTCACCCCACTATTATTTGGAGATCGCTCCAAATTTGGCATCCCCATTATTCCGGTATTGATGGAGGATTTATTTTTTTGGGAAGGGATTGATCTCCTTCCATTATTGAGCCGACCCATCCTCATTACCCTCTTAGGGTTTCCTCCTGTTGCGTAATCTGTGTGTCGCCTCCACCCTTGAATCCCCAAAATTCCGCCAGCATTCTCTCCTCCCCAATTTCAGCCGGAATTCCCTTTTATGGGTTTTCTCTTGGATTGCCAACATGACAACCAGTTTTGGAAGGAGACATTTCTCCTTCAACGGTGTTTATCGGACCCTCCTCTTCTTCCTAACCCGACCTAAGGTTTTCTCCTATTTAAGGAGTGGTATGACCGACCATCTAAGCAGGGCAGTGCAGAGGTGTGTCGGCAGCAAGGTTGAGAGCACGTTCTCCTTCCCGGCGGGCGGTTTTGCGGGTTCTTCGTCTCGGCGGCAGCCTTTTCTCGCCCGACGAGCTTCTCTCACCGCCGTGTTCTTCCGCCGCCGGGAAGGAGAAGTGAAAGTACTCCATAGTTAAGCGTGCTCGGGCTGAAGCAATTCTGGGATGGGTGACCTCCTGGGAAGTCCACGAGCTGCCGCTTAACTGGCTCAATTCTCATCAAAGGGGGACTGCGGTCTCCAACATCCCACAGTGCCCTGTGGTGGGACAGAGAGGGGATGGGGTGCATGGTCTGCAGACCATCTGGTCAGGCTGAACCTTTCCGGTGCCAGCTGGGTCCCGTGTTGGCGGGCCTGGGCCGGGAGGGTGCTGGCGGTCCAGCTGGGTCCCGTGTTGGCGGGCTTGGATCGTTACATTAGGCGGTTAGTATAGTCGTATGGAGTCTCAAATGCTCTACTGTCACTGTATCCCCATGTGTCCAACATGGACTTTATGTGGTGGCTTTGACTTAGGGAGATATCATTCTTCTCAAAGCTCGTTTGCATGCCTAGTATAGTGTTAGCTACACCTAGGTCTTTAATGCTAAATTCTTTTATTAGATCTAACTTAACGTCATCCACTTCGGACTAATCAGATCCTAGAATGAGCATATCATCTACATACAAGAATATTATGGTGACTTTATCTGATCTATAACGTATGTAAGGAAATTTATCCGAGAGACTCGACATGAATCTCATGTTCTTTACACTATATTCAAACTTCTCATGCCATAAATTCGGTGCTTGTTTTAGTCAGTATAAAGATTTTAGTAGTTTACAGACCTTCGTTTCGTGACCGTCTACGATGAAACCTTCAAGTTGACTCATGTAGATCTCTTCGGTCAGATCTACATTCAAGAACGCAGTCTTAACATCCATTTGATGAACAATAAAGTTCTCAATAGATGCAATAACAAGGAGGACCCTAATGGTTGCTAAGTGACACACGGGTGAGTAGACATCAAAGTAATCTACTCCGCTTACTTGTGTGAAACCTTTAGCCACCAGACGTGCTTTATACTTAGCTACGCTACCATCAGGATTCAATTTCTTCTTCAAAATACACTTACACCCTACGGTTTTAGCCCATTTTGGCTTATCAACCAATGTCCAGGTGTTATTCTGAAGTAGAGAATTCATCTCTTCATTAATTGCTTCTTTCTAGAGTAGGGAATCTCTGGATCTCACCGCTTCCTTATAGGTGGATGGATCAGCCTCAACGTGGCAAGTGACAAAGTCACTACCGAAGGTTCTGGGAGTGCGCTCTCTTACAGAAGTTCTCCTAGACTCTAGGCCAGAGTTGTCTACAGGAACGGAATAGGAAGTGTTCGGTACTGATCCATGATCTGTTTCAGTAATAGTTACTTGCATACCTGGGAGAGACATGTTCTTATCCTTGAGGAACTTATCTTCAAAGAACACTGCATCCTAGATTCAATAACGACATTATTAAAAATATCTAAAAATCTATCTGCAGTACTATCTTCAGCACAACCTAGATAGACACGTGTATTGGTCCTAGGTCCAATCTTAGACCGTCTAGGGTCAGGAACCCTGACATAGGCTATACAACCACAGGTCTTAAGTCTAGTAAAAGAGGAGGTCTCTTAAACCAAAGCTCGTAGGGTGTAACCTCTAACTTGGCATGAGGAACTTTATTTAAAATATGGTTTGCAGTTAGAACTGCTTCTCTCCAATAAGCGGAAGGCATGCATGCAGTCAAGAGTATAGAGTTTAACATTTCTGTTAACGTCCGTGTACAACCCTCATATTTGCCGAGCTGGTTTGGTTAACCTAGACTCAGCAGAATCGAGGCGGTTGAGGGGAATAACCGTTCACAAGCGACCGGAACCAGCTAAGATGAAAGCGGGTCGGACGGGTGAGAAGGGCACCACTCGCCCGGTCTTGGGCGAGTGAGCACTCGCCCAGGCCATGGGCGAGTGATCCGCTCGCCCGGCCTTGGGCGAGTGAGCACTCGCTCGGCCTTGGGCGAGTGCTCCCCTCGCCCGGCCTTGGGCGAGTGAGCACTCGCCCAGGCCATGGGCGAGTGCTCCACTCGCCCGGCCTTGGGCGAGTGAGCACTCGCCCGGCCTTGGGCGAGTGCTCCACTCGCCCGGCCTTGGGAGAGTGAGCACTCGCCCGACCTTGGGCGAGTGCTCCACTCGCCCGGCCTTGGGCGAGTGCTCCACTCGCCCGACCTTGGGCGAGTGCTCCACTCGCCCGGCCTTGGGCGAGTGAGCACTCGCCCAGGCCATGGGCGAGTGTTCCACTCGCCCGGTCTTGGGCGAGTGATCCACTCGCCCGGTCTTGGGCGAGTGCTCCACTCACCCGGCCTCTATCTTCCGGAGGATTCTGGCTATCCGCAGTCCGATTTTGGCTATCCGCAGTCCGTTTTTTGGGAAAGTCTATAAATAGACCCCCATTGGCACCTTGAGAAGGGTTGATCTCTACCCCCTCCCTCACGTGTGAGCAAGCACTACCCATCCCCCTCCCCTTGTCGTTGAAGGTGGTCGGTGAGGTGATCCTTAGTGCCCTCCAAGGTGCCCAAGCTCAGCATTGGCTTGGGAGGGGAAGTTCTGGGTGAGCTTTCGGGTGTGTGGTGGGACCTCCACGCTGCAGCTTCAAGGGTTTGTTTACAGGTTTCAGCAATCGTCAAGAGCAAGTCTCTCAGTTCCTAGTGACCGGTCAAGGGTCTTAGCTCGGGTCAAGTAAGAGTTAGCCGCATCCCCCTTTCGAACGCTGAAACCGGGTTACTGGTTTCAACATTCTGGTGCGGTGAGCGTGGAAGCAGCTAGTTCGGAAAGCTCTGAGCCGAGCCTCATGGCTGGAAACGATGAGTTGAGGGACACACCTCCTACTTGTGAGTATGTAAAGAAGAGTGACTTCGATGAGTTTAGTAAGAGGATCATGGAGCTCCTGTGGTCGCACCTCCCACTCGCGGCGAGTGCTCGACACCACCTGCACCTATGGTCGTCTCACCACCGGTAATGGAAATAGGACGAACCTGTCAGCAAGGGAGAGAGACAGCCTCGGAGGAAAGTTTGGGCCTCCAAGCGCGAGTGCTCTTCAACAACTCGCCCGGAACCAACTGCCCCAGCGGGGAGATGATGGGAACGCCTCCGTCCAACCAAGGGGGGTGGAGGAGCCCCTTTTGCGAGCTGATTGTGTCAGCACCTGTTCCGGATGGGTTCCGCGAACCCGCTATGTCTTATTATGAAGGGAACAGTGATCCTCTCCAACATCTTCAGTGGTTCGAAGACATGTCCTCGATTAGATAGATGTCGGATGCTTTCAAGTGCAGGCTCTTCGCTGTCACATTTCAGGGAAAGGCGAGGGATTGGTTCCACCAGCTCCCGGTGGGTACCATCTACGGCTTCGAGGACCTGCGCCGAAGTTTCCTGTTGAGGTTCTCTACCTCGAAGAAGAGGAGGAAGGGGGTGGAGGCCTTGTTCGCGATCCGACAAAAGCCAGGGGAGACGCTGGCTAGCTACATGGATATATTCCAGGGGGAGGTTCTCCTTGTCATCGAGGTGCCCGGACACACCCTACAGCTAGCCTTCACCCTTGGGCTACAGCAGGGAATGTTCAGGATGAGTCTGACTCGGGACCCTCCCTTGTCTTTCGAGGAGTTGATGGAGCGAGCTGGTCGGGAAATCGAGTGTGAGGCCAGCAACCAGGATTTCGTGGCAAGATTCACCCAAGTAGCAGAGGACGAGAGGAAGGAGCATGGAGGAAGAAGGAAGGAGGAAGTGAGGAGTCAGGGACACCAGGGGCCCCCCGTTGGACAGGAGCAAGGTTGGAGGTCGCAACCAACAGCCGCCCGACCAGCTTGGAGGTCACAGGTAGGGCCCCCTCAGGGCCAAGGAAGGGGCCACTTCCAGGGAGGAGGAGGTTCTCAGGGGAGGAACGGGCGGTTCCACCTGGCAGGGTGACAACAGAACTCGGGACCGCTACAAGTCCAGCCCCTGCAAGCCATGGCCATTGGCCGGAGGAAAGGAGGGAAGAAGAGAGGACATTGGGAGAAGCAGGGGAACGAGTTGGCGCTGATGTATTGTGACTTCCACCAGCAGGGAGGTCACGCGACCGCGACTTGCCCGGAGTTCCTCGAGATGAGAGAAGGAGGAAGATCCCCAGCAGGGGGGAAGCAGTTGTGCCTGGAAGGTCCACGGACAGGAGAGAAGGGGAAGAGCAAGGAGGAGGATGACCCATGCGAAGAGAGGGTCGACGTAGGGGCCCTGGGAGGGATCGGGGTCATCCATGGAGGAGTGGGCAAAGAGGCCACCCGGAAGGGGAGCCTCCACGCCATATACCGCCGGAGCATCGCTTCGACCTCCCGATACCCACCTTCGAGCGAGAAGATCACCTTCTCGACCCAGGACTTGCCGGCCCATGAGGACCCATTCTGCGACGCACTTGTCATCAAGGCGGCAATCGAGAACTTCACGGTCTCCCGGATCCTAGTCGACAACGGGAGCTCGGTGAACGTGATATTCAAGAAGGCCTTCGAGAGGATGAAAGTCGAGGCAAGGCGAGTGCTGGCATCAGATGGGCCACTCTTCGGATTCTCCGGGGAGAGGAAGGAGGTGGAGGGAGGAGTCGAACTCCTCGTCACCCTGGGGGGAACTTCGAAGAACTGCCGGTTCGTCATCGTGGACGCGTCGAGCAGCTACAACGCTATCTTCGGGTGCCCCCTCATCAGTGCGTACAAGTGTGTGCCGTCCTCCTACCACCAATGCCTGAAGTACAACTTCGGAGAGGTCCAGATAAGAGTCAGAGGAGATCCCCGGGAGGCGCGTCAGTGTTATGTCACTGCAGTCAATGCAATCGGATGGATGCAGGAAGCTGAAGAAATGAAAGAAGCAATGGCGGAGATGGCCAAGGAGCATTCAGCCAAGTGAGCCCTGGAGGGGCGAGATGTAGTAGAGTGCCCAGAGAAGGGCGAGATGTAATGAAGTGCCAAGAAAAGGGCGAGGTGTAATGAGGTGCCCGGAGGGGCGTAGCGTAAGGAAGTTGTAAGCAGGTAAACTATGAATGAAAAGTGGGTTCTAGGTAAATATCCTGGTTCAAGATCCCTGGCTGCGGACCCTCCGTCGGGCTTGGTCATGCCAGTAGATAGGGGGTTTGTCAGGTCGACTCGCGGCCCAACAACTGATTAGAAGGGCGTTGAGTTCCCCCGTCTCCAGGTAAGCAAGGCACCTAGGACGCGGGTGGGTACTTCCGCCTCCAATTGGATTGGGAGGGCGTTGAGTTCCCCCGTCTCCAGGTAAGCAAGGCACCTAGGACGTGGGTGGGTACTTCCGCCTCCAATTAGATTGGGAGGGCGTTGAGTTCCCCCGTCTCCAAGTAAGCAAGGCACCTAGGACGCGGGTGGGTACTTCCGCCTCCAATTGGATTGGGAGGGCGTTGAGTTCCCCCGTCTCTAGGTAAGCAAGGCACCTAGGACGCGGGTGGGTACTTCCGCCTCCAATTGGATTGAGAGGGCGTTGAGTTCCCCCGTCTCCGGGTAAGCAAGGCACCTAGGACGCGGGTGGGTACTTCCGCCTCCAATTGGATTGGGAGGGCGTTGAGTTCCTCCGTCTCCAGGTAAGCAAGGCGCCTAGGACGCGGGTGGGTACTTCCGCCTCCAATTGGATTGGGAGGGCGTTGAGTTCCCCCGTCTCCAGGTAAGCAAAGCACCTAGGCCGTGGATCGGCTCAAGAGGGTATCGAGTCCCTAAGCGGTAGAGAAGTGAAGTAAGGGAGAACAAGCTAAGAGATTCATTAGAACAATAGCTGGTTCGGCAGCGACGTATATTACATAAACTGTTGCTTCACCCTCACTGATATATGCAGGATGAAGAAAAGAGCACATGCAAGAGATACATGATTCCTATAAGAAGCAGCAAGTAAGAAGGGGCCCCTGACCACCATGACATTCAGGGGGAAAAACCACCGCTGCAAGGAGATAAGTCGGGACGCCCGGGAGAAGGGAAGAACTCGTGCAGGATGTCATCGGCAGAGACCCCCCTCCAGGTATCTCGGAGAGCATCCGCCTCGTGGAGGCGGCTCACCAAGGCTTGAGCTGTTGACGTCACGATCTTCCTCCGAGCACGCTCGGCTTCAGCCGGGCGAGGCGGGGCGGACGTCGATGCTTTCGAAGGTCCGCCTCTTTCCCTCCCTTTCTCTTTTAACTGTCCTTGGGCATCAGCTAGCTGAGCCCTCGGGTCATGCACCTCCTTGTCCGACTCCTCGCACCGTCTCCTAAGCGAGTCGGCAGCGCCGGGTCCCTGCAAGTAGGCAAAACAGAATGATTGGAGCATGTATAGGTGAAGGGGTTAGGAAAGGAAAAGTCATCAACATAAGCACAAACCAAGCCTCCAGACGACTCCTCTAGGAGTCTCTCAGCAATGCCCAAGCGTGTCGCGAGGTTGGCAGCCTTCTCTTCCGCCGCCAGCTTCGACGCATCGGCTAGCCTACACCTGTTCGAGAGACTAAGACCTCGACGGGCGGCCATGTGAGAGAGCTCAGTTGCGCGAAGCAGGGCCTGAGAGCTTGCGCACGCGAGATCGCGCATGGACCTCTCCTTGTAGGAGGCGGCATCCTGCCGGCCATAGATGCCGAAGGAGAAGTTGTATGTGGCGTCATCGATGACATCCCCCTCGGCCCACGAAGGGAGCTGAGAGGTGAGCGAGATTCGGTTCACCGTTTCGTCCCAGAAAACGATGGGGTCATCGAAGGGGTCCACAGCTTTCTCCCCCATCCCGAAGTTGGGATGATTCGCCAGCGCGTGGGGATCGCTCGGTTCTCCTCTCTCCCAAGGTGGTACCCCGGAACCCCTCCGGCAGATGACTTTCCCCCGTCGCGTCCTCCTCAATGAACCAGCGGGCGGGGGAGGAGCCTCCCCCCGCGAAAGGAGGGTATTGCGGGAGGGATCGTTTACCTGCACAAGTTAAGAGGGGGTGATCAACGTTAGGTGGAGGCAAAAAGAAGGGAAAGGACGTTAGTGGGATCCGAATACCTGTCCCTGGCTCCACGTAGGCGAGCCGATCAATGTTCCTCCGGAGGTGCTCAACCTCAAAACTCACACCCTCAAGGCGACTATGTAGCTCAGCGGCCTCTCCATGTAGCGGAGGGGCTCGGCAGACCTTCTCAGATCTCTGGATGGGAGAGAAGGGGATGTCACCCAGGTCACCCCGAATGAACACGAAGGAGTGGTTCCAATGGCGGACCTTGTTGGAGGTCTCACTTACATTCACATGGGAGCCAGTCAAGAAACAAACTCCATCCGGAGTCGCTCGGAAGACAAATACCTTGCGGAATACGTTCAGGTCGAACTCGACCTTTTCCTCCCGCAAGTAGCAGGCGTAGGCCGTCAACATCGAGATCGTGTTCGAGTTAACCTGAGCTGGGACTACGCCAAAGTAGTTAAAAAATTCTTTCACCTCGGGCCACAGGGGGAGCCGTAGCCCGGCCTCGAAGTGAGGAAGGGGGAATGCGAGCCAGTCCTCGTAGAAGGAATTAATGGTCTCGCCCGACGATGGACGTCGGAACGACCACCCCGCAGGAAGATAAAAGCTCTTAAAGGCTAAAAAGTCCTCCTTGGACACCCTCCCCTCGGGAAAGGAGTGTTCTGAAAAGTTGGCCGCGCTCTGTTCCCGACCATTTCTCACAACAGGGGGACGGTTAGGGGCCATGTCACAGGATCGTTAGGAAGAGAAGGAGTAGGCTTCGGAGAGAAGGCAAGACAATAAAGAAGATGAGTGTGAGGACATGGAAGGAGGAAGGGGAGGTGTATTTATAGGGGGAGGGGTGCAAAAGAAAAGCGAGTGGACCAAGCGAGGACATGTCAGTTTATCTGAGGACCTTGAAGTAACGTTACCTTGCGAATCCTTGAGCCCTCCACCTTTCGAGGAAGGATCGTCGTGGGCGATCGAGAAGGCGACGGGTTCCGGACCAAGGGTGGCAGGGCTCACCCGGGCAACCGCACCCGTCATCTCCATCATGTCCCGGCCCCCTTCGCCTCCGTCCGAAAGAAGCTGCGAGAAGTTAAGAAACGCGTCTCGATCATCACGCAATCACCGCAAACGAGAGGCGGAAAGAAGGGGAAGAATCACTACCGCATCTAGCTCCAGGTCTCGGACGAACTCGGTCATCCCATGGGAGGATGACGATGCCGCCTCCTTCACCGGGTCGGGACGAGATTTCTTCCGCGGTGATCGCACCACTGACCGAGTGGGGGAAGGCGGAGGTCCACGAACCAAAGCTCTCAGCTCCGACAGGTCGGTTTGACCCTTCCCAGAAAGAGCCTTGAAGCGAGCCCTGAAATCTCGGGGTGGATCCATCCTGGTCGATTGGGGAAGTGGTGGAAGCCCTCAGGAATGGTGCTCTCCTCACCTCCCCTTCGGGGTTTTTATAGCCATCGAGCGGGACCCTCCAAAGATTCTCCCAAGTAACTCTACCTACTCGTCAAATAAGTGGGTTGGACATTCTTTCCGAGCTTAAGACAAGCTCGAAAAGAGCGGGGATTGTGTACAATCCTCATATTTGCCGAGCTGGTTTGGTTAACCTAGACTCAGCAGAATCGAGGCGGTTGAGGGGAATAGCCGTTCACAAGCGACCAGAACCAGCTAAGATGAAAGCGGGTCGGACGGGTGAGAAGGGCACCACTCGCCCGGTCTTGGGCGAGTGAGCACTCGCCCAGGCCATGGGCGAGTGCTCCGCTCGCCCGGCCTTGGGCGAGTGAGCACTCGCCCAGGCCATGGGCGAGTGCTCCGCTCGCCCGGCCTTGGGCGAGTGAGCACTCGCCCAGGCCATGGGCGAGTGCTCCGCTCGCCCGGCCTTGGGCGAGTGAGCACTCGCCCAGGCCATGGGCGAGTGCTCCGCTCGCCCGGCCTTGGGCGAGTGAGCACTCGCCCGACCTTGGGTGAGTGCTCCACTCGCCCGGCCTTGGGCGAGTGCTCCACTCGCCCGGCCTTGGGCGAGTGAGCACTCGCCCAGGCCATGGGCGAGTGCTCCACTCGCCCGGTCTTGGGCGAGTGCTCCACTCTCCCGGCCTCTATCTTCCGGAGGATTCTGGCTATCCGCAGTCCAATTTTGGCTATCCGCAGTCCGTTTTTTGGGAAAGTCTATAAATAGACCCTCATTGGCACCTTGAGAAGGGTTGGTCTCTACCCCCTCCCTCACGTGTGAGCAAGCACTACCCATCCCCCTCCCCTTGTCATTGAAGGTGGTCGGTGGGGTGATCCTTAGTGCCCTCCAAGGTGCCCAAGCTCAGCTTCAGGGGTTTGTTTACAGGTTTCAGCAATCGTCAAGAGCAAGTCTCTCAGTTCCTAGTGACCGGACAAGGGTCTTAGCTCGGGTCAAGTAAGAGTTAGCCGCATCCCCCTTTCGAACGCTGAAACCGGGTTACTGGTCTCAACAGTCCAATTTTTATGCTCAGCTATGCCGTTAGACTGGGGCGAGTAAGGAGCAGTGGTTTCTGCAATGATTCCATGTTGGGCAAAGAAACATTTGAACTCACTGGACATATATTCTCCTCCTCTATCACTTCTAAATCTCTTGGTTTTCATTCCTAATTGGTTTTCTACTTTGGTTTTGAAAATACAAAATTTTTCAAACGCTTCGTCTTTAGTTTTAAGAAGATAAATGTGACAAAACCTAGAACAATCATCTATAAAGGTGATCAAATACTTCCTGCCTCCTCTAGTGACAACTTTTGAAGTCACATATGTCGGAATGTATCAGTTCTAAGGGTGTTGTGCTCCTAGTAACCACACTAAAATGTTTCCTAGTGATCTTAGTCTGAGCACACACTTCACATTTATCAGTTTTGACTGTAGTGTCTAAAGCAATCTGGTGAGTTCTAGCAATTTAGAACATTTTTCTATAGTTTACGTGTCCTAGTCTCTCCTGTAGTGTTTTAGGGCTAACTAAGTTTGTTTGAACTTATTGAACTATTTCATTTGCTAGACTTAGTTTGTACATCATATTTTGGACGTAGGCATATCCAAAATAGTGTGAGTTAACTGACAGTGTTACTCTACCGCTACAGAAAGTAAAAGACATATCAGTATCACAAAGTAAGCTAATAGACACTAAGTTAGCAGCTAATGAAGGAATAAACTTAACATTCTTTAAAGCTAAAGTCATATCTGAGGATAACAACAAAGTTGTGTTCCCCGCCTTTAGAACGTCAGTTGTCTCACCGTTGGCAACGGTCACCGACTCTCTTGCATCAGTAAGTCCTGTCATCAGAGTAGAGTTGTTGCAAACGTGACACGTTGCCCCCGAGTCAAGGTACCACTCTGTACTGGCCTTCTCGTTTCCAACCATGGCGACAAAGTTGGATGGCTCAGTGAGGCTAACCATATTAGCTTGGTTGCCTTCGTGCGGTGCTTTGCTCTTTTCCTTGCGAGGAAGCCTGCAGTCAGATGCACTGTGTCCCCACTTATTTCAGTTAAAGCACTTGCCCTTAAACTTTTTAATTTGTTTACTGGGGCCTGCAACCTGTGAGCTACTAGGGTTGGGTTTTGACTTCCTAGGGTTCGACACGCGCTTAGAGTTTGTAATCATGTTAGCAGCAGCCTTCTGCTTGCTAACAACATCTAATGCGTGTCGAATCCTGTTCTCATCCTCAATGCGTATAAAATGCTTGAGTTCGTTTAAACCCACCTGCATCTTCTTGCGGTACATTTCAATTTTGAAATTGTACCATGTAGAAGGCAACTTATACACAATTGTGTCAGCAACAAAGCTATCTGGCAACGAAATATTTTCGCTATGCAAGGAATCTACTAAAACTTCAAAATCAGATACCTGAGGGAGAACGACTTTCTCCTCGTCGAAAGTGAAGGAGTGAAACTTGTCCACCAGGTGCGCCTTGGAAAGATCCTCCTCTTGCCTAAAGTGCTCCTGCAAAGCGTCGCAGATCTCCTTAGATGTCTTCATCTTCATGTACGTCTTCGCCAGATTGGAAGATAGGCAGTTCAGCTGGTAGTCGCGGCAGAAGTCTTCATCAGAAACCCACTGAGCCTCGTCATCAGTCCCTATGACCCCAACACGATCAGACTGAACGGTATAGAACACGTTCAGATACTTCATCCCGAACTGAGTATTCAACTTCCAGTCGTTGAACTCAATCGCTGTGAACTTCTCCAGCTTTATCATCGGAACGGGGGACGAAAAGTTGTTCCCCTTCATCATTGTGCGCCCGACAGACGAGAACAAGCCACCAAACAGAGGAATAAGAGCTTTGTCGCTAGCGCCGACGGTAGACTGGGCTGTAGCAAGTTCGGATACTAGCGCTAGGCGCTAACATATAGCGTTGGTGGTAGAGCTTAGGGCAGCACTTCCGTGAGCGTGGAGACGGCGACGACGGGAGATCTGGACTGGGAGGGATCTGGATCTGAGGCGAAAAACTCTGTAGGCAGCGGCGGCTCCTTCCTCTGCAGCACCGGCTAGGGCTTCGACGAGCCCAAACAGGAAAAACGGCGACGACAGGAGACCAAGATCTCCTTCACGCGAGCGGTGCGTCGCTAGATCCGGGCGGCGACGCGGGCACGAGGGCGGATACCAGCGATAGCGAGATCCTCCTCGGGACGAGCGGCGACCTAAGCACGAGATTCTTCCTTGCGAGCGGCAGCCGGAATGAGAAGACCTTCCTATGGGCGTGCGGCGGCGGGAAGAAGAACTGCAGCAATGCCGTGGAGGTTTCGCGATAGATCGGCGGGAGGAAGAACTGTCGGCGGAAGCTTTCTCCGCTACAGACGTGCGGCGATGGGAGACCACCAGCGAGCGGCAGCAGGCGGATGCGCGAAAAACGCGATCTCTTCCGGACGTGCGGGGGGGGGGGGGGGGGGGAGCACGGGAGCAAAACCCTAGGGGCTTAGATTCGAGATTGAGAGGGTTGCTCGAAGCATCTGGAGGTCCATCAAGGTGGAATGAACTCCCCGTTGCCCCTAGCGGGTATATATAGGCAAATCCCTAGGAGTGTCTACGGGTATCGGGTATTCGTGTACTCGACCGACCCGTTTAGCCTCCGAACAATGTTATTTATCCAAATATACATTAACAGATCTCTACCTGCACAGTAGACGTACCCAAATTTCGGGAAACCACTTAAATCTTGCTGTTCATCTTTTGTGATGCGTGCTCTTTATATCTTGTCCGTTATTATTTTTCTCGTAACCTCGTTCTTGGCCGTTAGAAATTTATTTGAACAGGAGATCTCATATCTGCACTCGGACATCCCGTTTTCATAACATCCTCCTCCTTAAATAGGTGTGACCGGCCACCCTAATTAGGAGAGTGCAGAGTAACAAATTTTCTTCGGTGGTTCAGCGGATTTTGGCCAACATTCGGCCATCGCCTAGCCGGCTTCTTCTTCGGAGTTCTTCTTCCGGTCGGCTTCTTCTCTCGCCGTCGAAACTGTTTTCTCGTCGCAACGCGTACGACCGGACCTTGGAGGATTCGAGATTTCCATCATTTTTCTCGGTCTATTCTTCTCCTCCATTTTTAGTCGTATTGTATGTTTGTGAAATTAATAGTAAATTTATCTCTGCCTGCACAGTGGACGTACACAATTTCGGAGAACCACTTACATCTGATATTCTTAATTGCGGTGCTTGCTTTTATTTTTTCTCTATTTTTTGTGTTTATCGCTCTTCGTTATTTTAGTCGTTATAAAAATATGTTTTGGAACATGATTTTTCATCTGCACTCGGATCCGATTTTCATAACAACAACAACAATCTTTTTGAAATTTACAAGGGGTCAAATGTCTTTCCAATACTTTACCCTTTTAAATTACTAAAAGCTTAATTAATCACCTATGTGCATGAACAGGACATTGAAATAGGTGATCAAGAGCCCTATCAAGCCGAGTCCTCAGGCACATCACAAGCTATCGAAATCCTCGTAAACTCGTATCCCTCATCGGCGGCTTCGCGTCAAGCACTAACAAAGATTGACAGACTGCAAAAACTGGTAATTAATCAAACTGTATATATCATTGTTATTAATTGCTAGCTGTTGTTTCTTAATAATTCTGGTTGCTGCAAGGGAGGAGGGGCTGTGAGGAAGAGAGGTCACGCCGACTTCGTGATGCAGTGCAAAGTCCTCACAAGAAGATCATTTGTGAATATGTACAGAGATTTGGGCTACTACTGGCTTCGTTTTGCCATATATATTGCTCTTTGCTTGTGCGTCGGCGCGGTTTATTATCATATCGGGAACAGCTTCGGCTCGATTCAGGTAATTGTTGGATTATTGAAGTTTAGTTAATCATGGGTTCATGTTAAATTAATGATTTTTAAGTTGTGTAGTTAATTAAGGGTGATAATCTTTCAGGCTTTCTTTTTCAGGCCAGAGGCTCTGTGCTCATGTTCATTGCTTCCTTCCTGACATTCATGGCAATTGGTGGGTTTCCATCCTTTGTGGAAGACATGAAGGTAAATTATAAGTTATCAATTCTCATTCTTCTACAAGATTTGACCTTGTAATGAAAACACATACTTAATATCTGTAAAATGTATGCATAAAATGGTTGCAGATCTTCAAGAGAGAGAGGCTGAACGGGCACTACGGCGTCGGTTGCTTCACAATTGCCAACACGGTGTCGGCGACTCCGTACCTGGCGTTGATCTCCGTCGTTCCGGGAGGCATTGCCTACTACATGGCCGGACTGCAGGGCAGCGTCGACCACTTTGTATACTTCGCGCTCGTGCTGTTTTCATGCACGATGCTCGTCGAAGGCATGATGATGATAGTGGCGAGCATAGTTCCCGACTTTCTGATGGGCATCATCACCGGCGCCGGAATACAGGGGGTGATGATGCTCGGGGGAGGCTTTTTCCGTCTGCCGGAGGATCTGCCGAAGCCGGTGTGGCGGTATCCCATGTATTATGCCGCCTTCCACAAATACGCGTACCAGGGATTCTATAAGAACGAGTTCTTGGGGCTGACGTTCCCCGGCAATGAAGTCGGGAGGCCTGCGGCCATCACCGGAGAAGAGATACTGAAGGAAACATGGCAGGTGGAGATGGGATACTCAAAGTGGGTGGATTTGGGAGTATTGCTGGGGATGGTGGTGCTGTATAGAGTTATCTTCTTCTTGATTGTGAAGACTTGGGAGAGCGCGTGGCCCGTGCTGAAAGGATTAATGTACAGGAGGGCTTCAAGAGAATCCGGGAAGAACCACAAGGTTGCTGTAAGTTGTTATGCATTTGTAAGGTTGCAACAAGATGCATCAGCAATTCTGAAATAACCAAACAGATAGAAGAAGAAGAAGAAGATGCAGGGGAAGCTGAGAAGATCAAACAAGCCAGCCGACTTCAAGCTGAACCGCCTAACTCTCTTATATAATCCTGTAAAAGTGTATAAAATAAGGGTATGAAACCAAACTGGTCAATATAAACAGGAAACTATGTACTATGTAAGCTTGATGAGGGAAAATGAAATAAAGTTGTCACCGACACAGCACTGGACACGCGCTCAAATCTTGATTCGTGCGGTCTTAGCTCCTTTTTGCACCCTTCGCAATAGCTAAGGCAGTATTCACTTATTCTCTAATAGTAAAATTATATGCACGCGCACACACACACACACATGTATATGATGGAAAGGGGAGAACACTAAAGAACAACACTCAAACTTCTATTCACAATTTTAAAGCTTTACAATTCTTGACTCTTTGATTGCTTGCATACAGTTGAAAGTAATTCGAGAATAGCATTCATCATTTATTATTACATTGATCCTCTATTTATACATAAAAGAGGAAACATAATATCACAACTGGAGATGTGTGTACAACCCCCATATTTGTCGAGCGAGCCAGCCGTTGACTTTTTTAAGCGTGAGTTAACGAAAGACAACAGAGGGCGGAGCTCAAGGTTAAAATGGA
Source organism: Dactylorhiza incarnata (assembly GCA_033032865.1). Classification (NCBI taxonomy): domain Eukaryota; kingdom Viridiplantae; phylum Streptophyta; class Magnoliopsida; order Asparagales; family Orchidaceae; genus Dactylorhiza; species Dactylorhiza incarnata. The sequence continues at coordinate 4,040,177 of JAWHQI010000208.1, forward strand.
TGGGCGAGTGACATCCGATCCCGCACCGGCTCAGAATAGGCAAAACCCCGACGTCAAGGAGGGGCGAATGGACTGCGGTCCACGCGCCCGACCAAGGGGGCGGGTGGGATATATCCCACTCGCCCGACCAAGGGGGCGGGTGGGATACATCCCACTCGCCCGGCCTAAGGGGCGAGTGGGATACATCCCACTCGCCCGGCCTAAGGGGCGAGTGGGATACATCCCACTCGCCCGGCCTAAGGGAGCGGGTGGGATGCGTCCTACTCGGCCGGTGGAAGGGGGGCTGGATTTGTAGTCCACTCACCTAGGCAAGGTGGTCTCGTTCGTTTGGAGCAGGGCTCAGGTTGTGGTGCGGATAATATTTTCAGACAGCGGAACTTGGCTATTGACAGACCTTTCACGCTATCCGCAGCCCATTTTCAGGAAATCTATAAATAGACCCTCATGGGCACCTTGGGAAGGGTTGGCATCTCTCTACCCCACCCCCTAGGTGTGTTGCCGGTTAGCAGGCGTCCCTGTCTTCCGCTCGCCAAGTCCCTTAGGCAAGTGGTCAGGTGTTCGCTAGTGTTCTCCGAGGTGCCCAGGCTCGGCATTAGCTTGGGAGGGGAAGATCTTCGGATCTTTCGGGTTAGTGGCGAAACCTCCTCGCTGCAGCTCGCGGGGTCTATTTCTATCTAAGTCCACAAGTAGAGAGGTTCCTAGGCTCTAAGTGACCGGTCGTGGGGCTTCACCCGAGAGGAGTAAGGGCAAGCTGCCTACCCCGATTTCGAACTGTTCGAACCCTTATTTTTGGGTTTCAACAATGTGAGACTAAATACAAGAAGGAGGAGGGCGCTAAACGCGTACCACTATATACTATTTACACACCAAATATCAACACTCCCCCTCAAGGTGGGCGAAAGATATCCACCAAGCCCTTCTTGTCACACAATCTACACAAGTCCAGTGAGCTAAGTCCTTTGGTTAGACAATCAACCACTTGCTCTTTCGTAGCAACATGTCCCAACTTTAGCGTTCCACTATCCAATTTTTCTTTGATGAAGAATCTATCGATCTCTATATGCTTTGGTTCTGTCATGTTGGACGGGGTTGTTTGCAATGCTAATAGCTGACTTGCTATCACACCACAATGTCATTTCTTTACTGTGATCCATCCTGAGTTCTGCCAGCAGAGCTTTTACCCATAACATCTCTCCTACACCTAAGACCATGACCATGTATTCTGCCTCGGCCGTAAATCTCGCAATTACAGTCTTCTTCTTGCTTTTCCAGAAGATAAGGTTGCATCCCACCAACATACAATATCCCGATGTAGACCTCCTGCCATCTGCACAGCTAGCCCAGTCAGAGTAGCAAAAGCCCTCAATGTTTAGAAGTCCATTTTTTTGGAAGATCAGACCCTTTCCAGGTGCGCTCTTCAGATATCGAAGAATCTGATAAAGACATCCAAGTGACCATCCCTCGGATCATGCATATTACGAGCTACCACGCTTACGACGAAAGATATGTCGGGGCGGGTGTGTCCGAGATAAATCAGGCGGCCCATCAGCCTCTGGTACATTTCTCTATCAGTTGGTTCTCCTGTCTCCGCACCGAGCTTAGACTTCTGATCAATAAGTGACACGACATGTCTGCAGCCTAGCATGCCTGTCTCTTTGAGTAGGTCCAACAAATATTTCCATTGAGATAGAACAATTCATTGTTCATCGCAGATTACCTCAATTCCAAGGAAATATCTTATCTAACCCAAGTCTTTTACTTCAAATTCCTTGCCCAATCTTCTCTTAAGTTGAGCAATTTCACTCTCGCCGTCACCTGTGATGTTCGTATCATCACATACACAACAAGTATTGTAATGTGAGCTCCATGTTTCTTGAAGAACAAGGTATGGTCAACATTGGTCTGTTGGTATCCCATGGTTATCATGACTCTTCTGAACCTGTCAAACCAAACTCGAGGAGACTGCTTCAGCCCATAAAGTGACTTCTTGAGTCTACACACTTTTCCCTCTATTTGCCTTGTGCCAAAACATGGTGGTATCTCCATGTATACTTCTTCCAACAAATCCACATGAAGAAAGACATTCTTTACGTCAAGCTAGTGTAGTTTTCATCTCCCATTCGCCGCCAAAGATATCAGTGTCTGCATCGTGCTCATCTTTGCGACGGGTGCAAAGGTCTCATCATAGTCGATATCATAAGTTTGACTGTACCCATTTGCAACCAATCAGGTCTTGTAGCGCTCAACCCGACCTGCTGGGTTCTGTTTCACCGCACAAACTCATTTGCACCCAACTGTCTTTTTTCCCTGTGGTAGAGATACCAAATTCCAGGTGTTGTTCTTTTCCAATGCCCCGAGTTCTTCTAGGATTGCAGCTTTCCACTGTGGATCTTTCTCAGTAACATGCCAACACTTAGGAAGAGAAACATTGTCCAATGATGCAATGAATGCTCCATGTGTAGGTGATATTTGAGAGTAAGAAACAAACTGGGCGATATCATGAGGAAAGCCATACCGATCCAGTGACACTACAACAAAATAGGTCTACCGCCACGATTTTATTGGCTTTCGGCGACGCTTTTCAAGCGTGGCGAAAGCTTCCGCGGCGTTTTAAAAACGTCGTTAAAATGTCGATGTTGCGAGCGTCGCGGTAGAGCATTGCAGAGCTTTTCTAGAAAAGTGTTGCGGTATCCTGTAATCACTTGCGACGCTTTTCCTGAGAAGTGCTGCGATAGATGGCCAGCATTCGCGACGGTAGCCTGTGAGCATTTTTCTGTGAGGTTTGGACCGGTGCAAAAGCTTTCAAAGAACTTGGAGCTGGAGCATGAAGACAATAGCTAGGTTTTAATTTGAAATTTAGTAGATTTTAGATTATAATATTGAGTTTAGTTTCTTAATGAAATTATTAATTAGTAAAAACATGGGTGTTAGCTTTCTAAGGCATTGGCTCTGTATAGTGTCATCATTACAGTGGAAGAAAAGTTTGTGTTGTCATCTCGCCCTAGATTAAATCCCACTGATAATGGATTTCATGTTAGCAAGATAGTTACCAAAAATTTGCATCAGATATTGATACGACGTTGAATAGCAGGAGGAAATTAAATACAATAGTCTTTAAACTTAGTAGATCATAGCACTTTAACCACCCAGTTAAAGATGAAGCACTTTAACCTCACTACTTTGGTGAAGTGTCTGATGCACGGGTGAGGAAATGATAAAGATGAAGCACTTTAAGCACTCAGCTACTATCTGCTGGTGCATACAAGTTAGAAAGAGAAAAATGTCAACTGCAAGATTCATATTCAGAACTTGAGTAACAAACTACCTAATGAAAAGAGTCATGAAAATAGTTCATAAAAACTGATATGAAATGAAATTTCATTTGTCAAGAATAATCTCTATGAACCCTTCTGATCAAAGAAAACATAAAAAAAATAACATCATACATTCATTTCTAGATAATGCTCTATTGTTTCTGCAATCCTTGCCAAAATAGATATATGAACAGATCATTGCAAATTCCTTTTCAAGTCAAAGCATCTGATACACAAACACCAATCTCAAAACATGCAAAACAGATGCAACAATACATCAAACACATCAACTATGAAAAAAAAGTTGAATTAGAAGTCTGAAGATGGACATGACAGAGAGAAAATGATTCAGAAGAGGACCTGTTTCAGAGAAATTAGGAATGTGAGCTTCTACGAGAACTTCAGAATCTTGACGAGCTCCTTCATGATCTCCCTCCAGTTCCGACAAACTCCAGCGCAAGCAATGACGTCCTTCCTTTCCGGCCAGACGGCTTCGGACTCCTCGATTAGAACCAGAACTTTGCGCAGCAGCTCCGAAGGCAAATTGGTCCAGCAGCTCTGCTTCGTTGCAACGACCTGTATAGGCCTCAAGATAGTAGAAAGGATATCCCCATAAGATAGTTTACTTGTTGTAAAGAAAAATGATGGATGGGGGAAGGTAGGACGGTACTGCCACATTTATATTGATAACTTTAAAATGAGTACACAGACACTCTCATACAGGATAGCTCTACTTCACTTCTATTTCTAACGATCAACAAAAGTCTTTATATATAGGCAACATCATTCTAGATAACATTACACATAAAAAAGATAAAATTTAATACAGTAAATTCTAACAACAAATTATGACTGGCTTCATCTGCCAAACTATGTGAATTAAAATGACTCAAACAAAAATGACTAGTAAACATTATCAAGATTGCTATGTGAATTAAAATACCACAAATGTTTTCCATACACTAACACAACATATCAAAGCACATCACATATCTATCTGATTATCAAATATACAACATTCATACACTAACAACACCCATACACAACACACAAAATACTAAAGCCAAAATCTAGAATCAAAATAACCTTGAAAACTATCAAAACTAAAATCTGGAACAAATGCCTATTGGAACTATCAAAACTAAAATCTGAAACAACACTAGCTAAAATCTGCAATCACAAGTTCTGATTGAAATGGGAAGCCAAAAACTTTCCCTAAATCAAAAATATGCAAGCCAAAATCATCCAAGCTAAAATCTGCAATCTAAGGGTCTGTTGAAGCAAAATTGGAATGGAGAATAATATACCAAAGCCAACTCTGGAAATGAGAAGTTAGCTTCAAGAAGATGGTCGGAACGGTCATTGCACCCCCGAAATATGGGGTTTTGGCACTTTGCACCCTGAATTTTTAAAATTGGTACTTTGCACCCCCCCCCCCCCCCCAATTCAAGATTTTTGGCACTTTGCACCCCCTAGCCGAATTTTCAAGGGTATTTAAGTCCGGGCAGCAGTAGAAATTTATCATTTTTGGTGTGCAAATATAAATTTGACAAAATTCGATTGTGTGCAATAAAAATTTAGCATTTTTACTGCTGCGCGGACCTAAATAGCCTTAAAAATTCAGCTATGATGGTGCAAAGTGCCAAAATTTTTGATTTGGGGGGTGCAAAGTGCCAATTTTAAAAATTCAGGGTGCAAAGTGCCAAAACCCCATATTTCGGGGGTGGAAAGTGCCAAAAAGCCTAACTGAAACTATTAAAACCTTTAATCGAGAATGAAGGCTAGGTTAGAATTTACCATGAAATCGTAGGTAGAGGATGGAGAGCGGTTATGACCTGCTCGGGTTGCTATGGGTCGTCACAAGGCCATCCACGATGCTCTGCCTGAAGCTATTGTGAAGGAGGTAAAGTCGCTGGTAAGGGAAGAGGAAGAAGAGAGAGAGAACTGTCATTCGTGAGAAGGAGGAGAGGCGACGTTGTCGTGAGTAGAGAAGAAGAGACCTCTTGTCGTTAGCCCTCCAGGAGGAGGAGATGAAGCTCCTGAGCTCCGGGAAGCCGTGGAGTAGGAGCACTATCGGGCCTTCCCCCTTCTCAACCACGTGCATTCTTATCCGGAAGCAACCTAGAGGAGTCGTGGAGACGATCAATGAGAATTTGTGGAGCGCGCCGACCTGGAGGAGTCGTGGAGACGATGAGATTTGTAGAGGAGGAGAAGCGGAAGTGGATGGGGGAGGAGATCGGGAAGAGCGGCTCGAACGCGCAGATATATCCGCCGATCGAGCATCTCCTAAACAAGCCCCAAGTATTTTGCAGCGGTGCTTTACCATAGAAAGCGTTGCCAAAGTGTATATTTTCGGCAGGAAACAAAGAGCCGCGAAATATAAAATCAATGACAGCGTTTTAAAAAGCGTCGCTCTAAATCGATTTTCTTGTAGTGTGAGACTCCCGCATATCTGCTGGAACTCCGTCTTAACGGTATGGGAGAAGAAGTAGGAAGAGGAGTTATAGCACATGTGATCTCGAAGGCTGAGGTGAATGGAGTAGGTATCTCAGGAGTCAGAGTAGTAGAAGACAAGAGACTTGACACAAGTGGCACTGTAGGCATTGTAGATTCTTTCTGCTTGGCTCTTTATGTATGCATTCTTAGCTCCCCCTGAACCTGAGGTTCACCAATGATAGATTCCTTCTCCTCCTGTAATGGTGCCACATTCTTAGCTAACTCCACATTCCTTTTTTCAGGAGGATAAGAGATACTTATTATCCCATCACTACTACTGTCATCTTCCTCCTCTCGCCTCATGCCTTTTGTAACGAGCGATTCCCCAAGATGCGAGTCAACCAGAGAGGAATAATATGGCTCCAACTATCTAAATGTGACATCCATACTAATGAATAACTTTCTCTCTACCAGACTCCAACACACATTCCCCTTTTGGGTGGCTGCATACTTTACAAACACACACTTTAGAGATTTGGGATCCAACTTTCTCATATTTGGTCTTCGGTCCTACACGAAACATATGCAACCAAAGGTCTTGAGAGGAAGAATATCTTCATTCTTCCCTCGTAGTATCTCAATCTGGGACTTCCACTCCAATACCCGTGAGGGCATTCGATTGATCAAATAGGTTGATGTGGGAACAACTTGCCCCCACAAGTATTTTGACACCTTCATTGATATCATAAGTAGTGACTCGGAGCATATGCATCATGCTCTAAGTCACTACCATAAGGTGTCTGCTCTTTCGCTCGGCTACACCATTCTGCTCTGGTGTGTACGGACAAGTCGTTTGATGTTGTATTCCATATGAGGATAAGTACTCTGCAAATGCTCTGTTGGTGTAGTCGTACTGAGTTTGAATTCATTTATAAAAATCTTTAAAGCAAGTAAGCACATCACTTTTATTTTTCATCAAGTAAAGCCAAGTCACACGAGAGAAATAATTAATAAAGGACACAAAATATCAAAAGTCATTCACAGTAGTTGTGGGACAAGGTCCTCAAACATCTGAATGTATCAAATCAAATGGAGTAACACTTTTATTACCAGAACTGAGATAAGAGTTTCCAGTGTACGTGTTTCCCAAACTCGCATACAAGTTTACTACGATGAACTTTCTCAAATAAAGAGGGATACATTTAACTTAAAGTCGAAAAAGAAGGATGACCCAGACGCCGATGATAAAGAAGAAGCAACTCCCACAGCATCCTCTACCAGTGCGGAAAGAGCTGAGTCCATACTTTCCTTATCCAGGTACCACAAGCCACTATGTCATGTGTCAGTCCCAAGTCTTCTGTCGATCTCCTTCTCCTGGAAGACCACCTTCGGAATATCAAACAAAACAATACATTATAATTGAGATATAATTGCACTAATGGATAGAAGATTCACAGGAAATGATGGAGCATGCAAAATATTGGACAGAGTCAAAGTGTTGGTACATTGCACGGTACTCTTACCTACCACTAGTTGAGCTGTGCCATCGGCAGTCTGGATGCACTCTGGGACTACTAGGGGAGTATATGAAAGGAATTTCCTAGTATCTCCAGTGTCATGTCGAGAGGCACCTGAATCGACTATCCAATCTAGTGAACTAGTATTGGATATAGCTGTGAGGGCAAGAGTTTTATCAGGAGACATGTGGTTGAGAGAGCGAATAAGGCAATGTTACCCCTTGATTAAGCTGGAGTGAATGCGTTATCAATCACACCATTTTGCTTTCTCTACATAAGATGAGAGTAAACATTCATAATCTCCTGCTTCTCTGAGTAACTCATATCAGACATACTTATGTCTACCTCGCCCTCGACTACCATCATATTTGCATGGTAACCTCCTCTTCCACCGTCTCTACGACCGCCACGGCCGCGACCTTGACTTCCAGGTTTTCCCCCTTCCACATACATCTCGCTTCCTTGGTGGCTTGGGGCAAGCCAGGCGCAAATGACCTGTCTCACCACAGTTGTAGCATTGTCGTGTTTCACCCTTGTATCCCTTGTGCCCATGATTGATTACTACTAGGGTTGATTTCGCCCCAGCTAGTGCAATTGTACCAGATTGACGTCGAATACTGCTCTCCTCCTGCATCATAACTGAGATTGTCTCATCCAGGGTAGGTATCTTTGGCTGAGCGAGCAACAATGCACTCATTGGCTCAAATGTCGGGTTCAAACCCCTCATAAAGTGCATTGCCCTCCGCTGAGCATCTCTCTCCCCTTTTGTGCATTCATGATCTTTGCAGCATGTAGTAGGTGCGAAGTAATCATAGTCTGCCCACAGTCGCTCCAAATTCGCATTTTTTTTCTTGAATCAAACGATCTCATTGGGTTACAATCTCTATCTCCCGCTCGATCTAAAACATGTGCCCGTTGTTGTCGACTCCTTTGTAGAGCCTTTGTAGCTTCCCTCAAACATTGTATACAATCTCTATGACATCCACCTTTCGGGTCAGCAACTTTTCGGGCCATATTCCGGCCAAACCATGTATATTTTGAAAAAATGTTCAACATAAAAGTGGTATATCTCGTTCTTGGCTATAAAATGCATATATTATTTGTATAATTCCGACATGTATTATGGGAGAACAAGCTCAAGCTTTTTTCTTATGAAAAAATCTCGAGCTTATATATTTCAAACCACACAACACACACAACACACACACACACGAGTCGAACGGCACGGGCCTCCGGCCCTACGTGAGTGCAATCGGCGGGCTTCGCTTGCCCCGGAATGTTCATAATGTTTATGAATTTATATATTATCTAATTTTTTTAATTATTTAAGATTTAATTATTTATTTATTTTAACTAATTTAATTTTTTCTAGAAAAAAATAAACGGAATAAAAAAAAAAAAAGGTTGTCGTAAAAGGACGCCGCCGATGGTGGCCCTGCCTGAGCCCCGTCGGACTACCCCCGGCAGGTTTGTCGGGGTCTGACGAACCTGCTGGTGGGCTTAGGGCGAAGCCTTCGGCAATAACCCAAATGGGTGGTTCGGTTTCAGGGGCTCGGGATTATATTATATTATATATATATGTATATACTAGCATCTTCGAACGGGCTACGCCCGTTCTCGATGCGTCGTTGCGGGCTTCGCCCGTAACCAAGCGGGCTTCGCCCGCTTGGCATTCAAGCGGGTTGCGCCCGCATTCGGGCGGGCTGCGCCCGCATCTGTCGTGGGGGTGATATTGGACGTGGGGGCGACATTAGTCGTGCGGGCGACATTCATCGTGGGGGCGACCCTCGTCGTGGGGGCGACCCTCGTCGACCCTCGTCGTGGGGGCGACCTTCGTCGTGGGGGCGACATTCGTCGTGGGGGCGATATTTATCGTGGAGGGCGACATTTGTAATGTGGGCGACATTTATCGTGGGAAGACATTTGACGTGGGCAACAGTTGTCGTGTGTGACAACATTTATCATGGGGGGGCGACACCTGTCTTGGGTGGCCACATTTGTGAATGGGAATGAGAGATCACAATGAAAAGAAAGCTGAAGTAGTACAGAAAAATAAAAGAAGTCTTTAGCATTATTTAGATGGCAAGCAAAAATATTTAGAATGATAGCATCTCAACAAATTTTTCATGGGTTGACATTTAAGATAAATCGAACCGCAATGCTTATTTGGAATAGAGTTTGGAAACAAAATAACCAATAAATGCTAATATATATTGGAACCTAATTTTAGACTGAATTTTAATTTTCATTTAACCAAATGAGCCGTAAACTCCTTCATTGATAAGCTTCAAATTAGGAAAGATAAACAAAAAACTGAAACTTGTATGAAGCAGATACCTCAGCTACTATTTGTAGCAGTTGGAAGACACATTCCAGAAGTCAGTCCCCTGAGGAAATGGTAGACATTTGCAAAACAATCAAGATTGGGTAAAGTGAGTTTAACATGTAGAGAAAGTAAACTTTAGCATTTGAAAACATACAATTCACTCCGAATGACAGGCCTACCCCAAGCACATCTTTGAATGTACGATCAACCGCTTCAAATGCCTTCCTGTGAGCCATCGGCGCTTCATCCCAAATTATTGCGCATGATTGTTCTATTAGTCCGCGTAAATCAGATTGTTTTGCAATACCGCAGGACTCTTACCCCGTGCTCGCTGACTCTTAGCCCGTGCTCGTTGACTCTTAGCGGGTTGTGCCCGCATTCGAGCGGGTTGCGCACGAATTCGAGCCCGCATTCGAGCGGGCTGTGCCCGCATTCGAGCGTCGGCATCATTCGTTGGCGGCGGCGTAAATGGATCAAGAAAATTTACTAAAATAAATATCATGTTTGGAATCGAACAAAATGAAAATTTTTAAGCTGATATAAATGGATCAAGAACGATATTCACCTAATTAATCAACATGATTTAAATTAAATCAGAACATTTTTACCTCTTGTTTCAAATTGTTAATTCAATCATCATACCCAGTTAATAAAAAGTAGCATAATTTCTGCATGCCCAATTAATAAAAAGTAGCATAATTTTTGCATGCATAATAGAAAGCCATGAAATACCAAAGAAATCTAAACGGTTTACATTTATTGAACCTGAGATTAACACAGTTGGTGTTAACTACATGCAATTCCAAGACTTTGAAATATCTCCCAGCACAATGTATCCCCATATCTATCAGTAAATGGAATACCAAGATTTTGAAATATCATAAAGCAAAATTCAACTAAATAACAATTATAAAATATTATAGATTGGAGCAAATCCCCAAAAAGAAAAAGAGCAGAACATTTTAGGTGACAGCATACCTTTAAGGCTTTAAAAATAGAAAAATCCAAGAGTTTGCGATCGAAGCACCCAAAAGCTTTATTCATCCAAAACTCTGCAGAACATGTCTTTATTAATGCTATGCAAAGCCAAAAATAAAAACAGATTTGAACATTTAGATTAGGGCAAACCATAAGAAATCAGATATAAGAAAAAAAATTCAGCTGTTAAGGAGGTAAATGGATGATGGGAATGTGAAGTACCTAAAGAGGAATAAATGATTGTTATGCGGTGTCCTGCTGATACCTGGAGAGTAAGAAATATATGCGAAGTAGTGGTCGGCGGCAGCGAAGTTTTTTTTATTTGCAGATCTGCGAGGTAGGGAGTCAAGATCAGATCAGAGGTTGAGTTGAATATCTTTGAGATGTAATTCGGGTAGATGGAGAGGATGGGGACGTAAAGGAGATGTAGATGGCTTACCTTGGACCCTCACGAAGGAAGAACGCGCGGCGTCGGAGTTGGATGCCGACGGGATCCTGAGTACTTCTCTCGGATGGATGAACGCTGCTTGATTGAGAGCGAGAGTGGCCGCCGACTGGGAACTGATATGGAGATCAAGGGCAGAGTGAAGAGGGCGAGGCTAGGGATTTTTTTTGAGTGGTTGAGATGGAGATCCGAAACTGTGAAACACGCGTTCTTAAGTAGCGGTGAAACCAGATCCTCATTGGAAAGTCAAAGGAGTGAGAGTAGAAGTCTTACTTTTAATTATGAAGCAAAAGTTCCCTCCAAATCTCGATCGACGGTGTCGTGGAGGAGTTCGTCGAGGTCGGACGCTTCCCTCTTTTTCCTTGTATCGCTGCTGGTTTGCAATTTTTTCTTGGATCGCGGATGAAGAGGAATGAAGAGGAGTCTGGAGAAGAAGGATGTCGCGTGGAGAATATTGCGATTGGGAGCCGGCTAGAAGGGACTGCGGGAAATTTTTGTTGAAACTCCTGAAACCATTTCATACTTCGCCTCCAAATTCTAATCAATAACTTAAAAAACAAAAACAAAAATCCTTTCAAAATTCAAACGGAGCCCTTCCTGGAACTTGCATTGATGATGGATTGTCAATTTTTTCAACTAACAGCTGGAAGCTCACATTGAGAAATGAAAAAAAATGACAGATTGTCCTATTCGAATAGAGAAAAAATTGGGTCCGGGACCCGGACCTTCCTATAGGTCCCCACCAATGAGAAGGCTTAAAAGCAGGTGGGGCCCGCACATTTTGGAAATCTGACATACATTTTTGCGCGGGCTCACTGCAGTTCTTGCCCCTCATTGGTCCACCCGGACGGTAATTTCCGTCCGGGTGGCGGACCAAAAAATTTCCGATTCGAATAGGACTGGAGAAATGAGTTGATTTGGACAGGTAATTAAATGCACGGTAATAATTTTGTAGGTAAGCGCAGCGGCGGGAATAGTAAAATTACCATGAAACACCACTATTCAAAATTTTTTGAAATCTGCAGGATAAAAATTCAGTCATTAAATATTAAAAGTAGGGGCATAATAGGCATTATGAATGTTGCACCAAATCATGTTTTTCCTTTATAGAATAGTATAGATATATGTATATATATGTATATATGTATATATATATGTATATATGTATATATATATGTATATATATATGTATATATGTATATATACACGTATATATATATAATTTATTACACAAACAAAACAAATGTAAGAGAGTCAAGAAAAAGAAAAAATTAATTACAGATAATTTGGGAGGATGTAGAGTATACGAAAAGCGATGGAATAATAAGAGATACCTGATATAGGGGAAGAATGCAGATGTTGGTGCTGGGAAGACAAACAGAGGAGTGCGCGAGGAGGACCTGCGTCGGAGAGGGAAAGAGAGTGAACGGATACCTTTGCAGGAGTCGCGATGTTGTTGATGTAAATGAATATATAGCATTAAATTAAACTCCATTCAATACCTGCGAAGATCGTTCCATCTGCCAAAGACCAAGAACAATCTTGTTTCAAATCTTATCTGAAATAGTACCGAGATTTTCGAACCTAAAATTTGGAAATTGTTCCAAAATTAACCTGACATCTGAAATGCACTGCAAGGTAAGATCAAAAATAGATCTGATATAGGAAAAGAATGCAGATGTTAATACCTTTTTTTTTCATCTTTAGGGTTTTTTGGGGGTAGAACAAAGGAGGAAGTGAACAGCAACGTGGAGCCTAGGAAGCCTGGGAGCAAATCGCAAGCGACGCGGGGAGACAAGGTTGTTCTCTACCCTAGACGCAAGTCAATCTCTTCATTGTGCTCGACGATACTCAGGCGAGGCTTCCGTCGAAGTGACGTTTGAGACTCAGGCGAGTCAGAACAATCCCTTCACTGGGCTCGCCGATACTCAGGCAAGGCTCCCGTCGAAGTTGCGTTTGAGACTCAGGCGGGGCGGAACAATCTCTCCCATCACTGGGCTCGACGATACTCAGGCAAGACTTCCGTCGAAGTGGCGTTTGAGACTCAGGCGAGTCCTCCGCCTAAGTGGCACTTGAGACCCAGGTGAGTCATCCGCAGAAGAGGCGTTTCAGGAAATCGATCCATTAGAGGGGTAGAGAAGGGATACACCGATTCCTGTGTCCTACCCTATTATGGTGAAAGAAAATCCAAAGCCAGAAAATCGATCTATATATTGAGTAGAGAAGGGATATATCGATTCATGTGTCCTACCCTTTTCTGGTGAAAGCAAATCCAAAGTCAAGGCTCTATTTGAATATCGTTCATACATAAATGCACTAAAATTTTATAAATTATCGTTCGATTACTCATTCAGATTTTCGTTAATCATTTATCAAGAGCTTCGTCGGTTGCCAAACATTTTTCTACCAGTTTCCAAACTCTTATATTAGTTGACTAAAATCTAGAATTTCATCACTTCTTCGATGCCAATGTCATCACCAACACCTTCAGATTTTATCTGGAAGAATATAATTGTTGCGGGTCGCTTAGGGCTCTTGGTAGACCGGTTCAACTGAACCGCCTTAGCTCGGGAGCAATCTAAGCGCGCAAACAGTCAATTTGAGATTGTTGAGTACACTGAGACTTTTTTAGCGTGGAAAACCCGGAAAGGGTGAAAAACCACGTGGTCGGAGCTGTGCCGACCAAATTTCACTATCTCTTGAGAGGTTACAACTGGATGCTAAGAGATCGAGTGCGACAGGCCGCTACTCGTTACAATAGTAGAGATAAAGAGGGAGAGCACTCCGAGGGTGACAGGCCACCTCTCGGAAAAACTAAGTACTTTCCTACGAGTACAGCAGTGAACCAAAGTGAGAAGGTCGTGCCTGCTTTCCAGAGGACAGAAGTGAGACAGCCCTGTCTGCTTTCGAGAGGACAGAAGTGAGACTGTCCTGCCCGCTTTCCTGAGAATGAAAGCGAGAGCCTTGTCCGCTTTCGAGAACGAAAGTGGGAGCCTTGTCCGCTTTCTTGGGAACGAAAGCGAGAACCTTGTCCGCTTTCGCGAATAAGGATTTCTCTAAGTCCTCGAAGATGATCTTCAAGCGCCGAAGGAGAAATCCGTGGAAATCTTCAAGGAGCTCTCTCTCGTCTCAAAGTCCGGATCCTTTAAATGAAGCATTGGGGGCCTTTTTATAGCTTTTGCCGGGGGTAGCCCGGTAATTTCGCCGTCGTAACCACCATAACCACCTTGGCTGACGAATCATATTTCTCGATTTGGGGCACTCGGATCACCATTTTTCATAAATGACCGTCTTGCCCTTTGAGGAAAGGCGACAAACTGTTCCTGAAAAGTGAGAAACTGAAAAGACAAAAAGTGAGCGAGGCGAGGCGTAAAAGTGAGCGGGGCTGAAAAGCGAGCGAGGTGAGGCGAAAAAGTGAGAATGCTCAGAGCGCGCTCAGAAGCGTTCTGAGCGCGCAACGAACATGGAAGCGCTTTGAATACGCTTGGGGCGTTCTGAGCGCTCTCAGAAGCGTTCTGAGCGCGTAACGAACGTGAAAGCACCTTGGACGTGCTTAGAGACGTTTCGAGTGTGCGCGAACATGGAGACGTTCAGGATGATACGCATAAATCGAGAAGTTGATCCCCAAAGGGAAATCAGGGTCTGGCGCTTTTGGCGAGAGTGCGAATACGGGAGGACCATTTGCAAGCCCCCAGGTGAGGAACATCTGCGGAAGAGGAAGGCCAACCGTGTAACATCCCCCAGACAGCTAGACCCCTAAGTTAGTTTTGTCATGACTAGGTCATGACAAAACCATAGGAAGAGCCCAAGACCTTGAGAGCTTGGGAAAGAAGGAGAAAACCACCTTGGTCTGCAGATAGCAATTTTCCAGTGACCAAGCTTAGGGTTGGACTTTAGGGCCTCATCTTGACCATTTGACTCCACCTTAGTATCCCTAACCCTTTAGGGGTCCCCTTAGGGCACCAAGGACCCATTGGGGTTAACCAAAGGGGCCAAATTTGACCAAAGTCAACCCTAACCCTAAATTGGTCAAAGTAGCCTATTTAGAGCCAATTAACCTTCACCATGCCAAATTGATCACTCATATAGGTCTAGAATATCATAAGAGACCTAGTAGACCTAAAAGCCCCATCATGGGACCCCCAATGGTGTAAATTGACCAAAATGCCTCTTTAGGTCAAAAATGGCAATTCTTCACAAAGTACCCAAATTGACCATCACCATAGTAAATTGACCCTACCCTTAGGGTTATCATGTCATAGGGGACCCAGTGGTCCAAAAAGCCCCTTGACTGGGTCAACCCTAAGGCTCAATTTGACCAAAGTCAACTTAGCCTATTTTGGTCAAATCAACTTAAATTGGGTCAACTAAGACTCATGTGACCAAATTGACCCCACCAATAGTTTCTAAACCTAATTTGGAATCCAATGGACCCAAAAGCCCCATCCTAGGGTCACCCAATTGGTCAATTGGACCAAAAGTCAAATTTGCCCAAATTAGGTCAAACCTCTTGAACCTAGCCCAATCCCTTTGGGCTAAGACCAAATTAACCACTTGACCAGCACCCTTAAATGTTAATTAACCCAGGAGAGAGAGGAAAGCCGGCCATGGTGAGTAGGAGAGAGAAAAACCCATTTAGGAGGAGAGAGAAAGAGGAGGAATTAATGGGGAGGAAGAAGAAACCTTCAATCTCCCCCATTAATGGTTGGATTCATCTTCTCTAGGGGAGAGGAGGAGTTTCCAGCCATTTTCCGGCCTCCCAAGGGTGAATACCAAGGGATTGCATCATGGCTGAAATTCACCATTCATGGCCATTGATGGCATTGAAGCCATGACCCTTCCCCTCCCTCATTTGAAGCTTTTAAAAGCTTCCCTAGACCCAGAGCACGAGCTTCCCCCTGTTAGTCGAAGGAATCGGGCAGCTTGGTGTGGTGGTTGCAGAACTCGGAAAGCATGGAGGACGGCCATGGCAAGTTCCCGATCGGCAAGGCATCAAGCTCCGAGCAAGGTCCAATTCTTCCTCTCTCCCTTAGTGGATAGATCCTCACTTTTCCGTTTTCAAAATCAACTGAGATTGGAGGCTATTCCAATCGGATTTCTCCTTGTTCTTGGCCGGAAAACACAACATCCGGGGGGCCAACTCCGGCCACCCCCGGCCACACCGACACCGGCCATCGAGAGCTGGATGTCGGGTGGTGCTTCTGGCGGCGGCGATTCACCGGAGGCGGCGCCGTCGCGCCGGAATCGGGCCCGCAAAACCGCCCAGGCGCGACAATCCCAGCCGTTAGGCTATCGGGGACGAAGGCCAGCAGCCGTTGGATTCAGCGCGATTTTGTTTTATTAATGTATTATTTAATATTAATACTCCTATTAATGAAGTTTTTGAAGGCTGAATCTAATTTTAAATATAGAAAATACTAGATGCCCTCTACAGAAAAAGTGCCCAACATGAAAGTTGTAGGCCTTGACCCCTAGAGTCATACAAAATTGACTTCACTCAATTTGGAGCTCTGGTTTGACCTCAGCACCCATTCTAGTGCATAGTTTGACTAAACTTTGAATGGGTGCCCACACCAAACCACTGATCCAAATGACTTGAAATTTGGACCAGGAGTGAGTCATACCTAGGGCTATAACATATAAAAAAAAGAGAATTTTTGGAGAACTTTTTCCTAAAGTTTTTGTAGAAATTTAATAATCCTTACATAAATTATTTGGAGGGTCAAATGACCTCTAATCTCCACCAACTTTTGGTGGGGTGTCTTTAGGGTCATGTGAAGCCCCTGGTTAAAATCTCAACTCATTTGGAGTTCATTTGGTTAGGTAATCTTTAGGCCAAAGATTTGTCCATTTAGGGGAAAATTGTGCTTAGGGGACATTTAGGGCTTTTCATGATAAACCACCTCCAGAAGGAGTGGATCTTTGGCCACTGCCCTAATATCACCCAAATATCTTCTAAGAGAGTTTTGGGGTCATGGGGAGTTGGTTAGCCCTAGGGCATGGAGTTGGAGCACCTTGGGGTGCATTTAGCCAAGCTGTGATCCATTGGCCAAATAGGCCCATTGAGACTTGAGTCTTCTTGGAAAGGTCAGTGGGATCAATTTGAGACCCCATGAGGAAGATTGGTGAGCATTGGAGTTGATTTGCTCAAGGCCATAGGGTTGATCCCTATGGAGTGGAATTTGGGGTTGTGAAGGACATAGGGGATTTTGTCCTTGGAGAGGGGTGTATTGGACTCCTCTGAGTTTTATAAGTGATATAACACCCTCACAAGAAGTTTGGGTGAATTTGGGGAAGTATTGACCCTAACCCTAGGTTAAACCCTAATGGGGTGCAATTAGAGGTCAATGAACGAGGTGGGGTCAAACATTATTGGTTTGACCTAAGATTTTGTAGGGTAGGTCCTAGTGACCAGAGGAGCCTCCCCTGTAAAAATGAAGAGGTTTGGAGTTGCAAAACCTAGATAATAAATCCTTGGGTAGATTTGTAAATATTTAGGGTTTTAGGATTTAGGAAGAAATAACACTTAGTGATTAACCATCTTCTGTCACCTACTTAGTTTTGATGTTATAAATCTCTGGAGTTTCTATTAGAACCATTGGAAGACTTTTGGAGGTCCAAATTGTAAATATTCATATTGTTGGCAATTTTTGGAATGAACAATTTTAGGGTGTTGGTTTTCTGTAATTGCATGAAACTTGGCTGGATGACATTTCATACCAATTTGTACCAACAGTATTTTTCTCATAATTTATAGATTGATATTTTTGGTACCTCTAGTTCAATCTGGAATTAATTGCAAATATATCCTTTGTGGAAATTACAGATGTAACCTTTATGGAATGTGGTCAAACTTTGTAGAGCTGAATCTTGTAGTATGATTCACCTCTGTATAAATTTGCATAAGGTTTGGAGTTCATATGAGGATACCTCCTTTGGAATTTATTGGAAATAAATGGGTTTTGGAATTTTCATTAATAGTAAATCTTGATGGAACTCCCTACAAATTCATATCTGTTGTTTATTAGGTACCCTTGATTTATGTATAAAGTGGGGTAGGCATTGGAGATCAGAAAAGTGCACTTGTAGTTCAAATCTTAGGAAGTCGTATTTTGGGAAAAAAGATTTAAATATTAATAATGTTGGGAAAATTATGAAACTCTGAAATTGATCTTAAATAAGTGTTATGGACCCCCAGTGAAATTATTGGGTCATAGAGTTGGTTATTTAATGTACCTCCCTTCATGAACTTCAAAACGTTAAGGGTGGTCTGCGTTTAGCAAATTGGCAATTTTGGGATTATAGGCCAAATTGGATTATATTGATTGGAGATGTGAGAAGTATAAATGGTGATCACATGGATATTGGAGGACCCCTGGAGATAATTAGGGTTTGATGAGTCCTAGGGTGGTGGGGTGCCACCCTTGGGGTAGGTCATCTTGGGATTGACGAAAGATCGTCTTTTCCCTTTAGTGTCTTAAAGCACGAAGGTTTAATTCAGGTAAAAAGTATTAAGAGGGTTTTTCTTATGGGTAGACACCAATAATACTAAGTGTCTTGGGAAAGGGAACTTTGGGGTGTCATCCCATCGTAGTTCCTAGTACCGTAGCGAGCCCCTTACAGGGTAACCCTCGGGAAGACATTGTACAAGATTAACTAATAACACAACTCACCCGCACCCCGTGGTTTCGGGGGCTCAGTCGTTTTGGTATTACGAGCGGTAGGCTCGGTGGTTGTAAGAGCAGATTGCTAAGACCGGTGAGCTTGTGACTCAGTGGTGATTGATGACGGGCAGGTTAGCCCGGGGAGCTTATGGCTCGGTGAAAGGAAGTAGAACATGTTGCATGTGCATTGAAGGTGGTGGGTCTTCGGTATTGGACGATCGTTCACACCGACGTCAATACGTTGACTCGGCAAGTGTGGTTTTACACTTAGCCTTGATAGTCTGGCGGTCCAGTCAGCAAGAGTACGCAGATGCTCCGCGGGTTTTGTGGAGGCGTATGATAGGTCTAGGTTGGGTAGTGTGAATACCAACCTAGAGGTGGGCGAGGCCCAACCCACCGCTTCCGTTTGCCACTACGGGAGTATCCTGGGAGTCTAGCTCGCTCCAAAAAGGGGGAACTAAAGGTATATGCACATAGAGTCGAAGTGTGTGAGTTGCACTTGTGTGATCATAGCATAATAGCATACTTTGCATGACATAGCATAAGCATTGCATTCAACCCCCACCCCTATCGTATAAATTGGTATGGGATTTTTTATACGATAGGCCCTGCTAAACGACCCCTTGGTCTATAGGTTTGTATGGGCATTCCTATAAATCAATGGTTACTTTTATATTACTTTACTTGCCATTATGTATACTGCTTACTATGCTTTACATGCTCTTTACTATGCTTACTTACAGCTTCAAATATATATATACACTTGTTAGTTGTAGATCCGTCGTCATCTGCTTTTGTATTTACCCCTTGTTTGTCCTCCGCTTCCTCCTCCCCATCCGGTGCCTAGGAGCCATTGGGGGAGGGGTGGGGAATTGGCTGAGTCATGTTTGACTGACGGTCGGTGGACCATATCATTTTAGGGTTTCGAGGTGTCGCAGCAACATCAGAGAAACAGGTGCAGCAGGATTCGACATGGTGGACTCCACGGCCATGTTACCATTGTCACCAGTCGGGGCATACTCGAGTCAGATGCCCCATGATGGGTGGAACCCCTCCAGCACAGCGACCAGGAGGCCGATGGCGAAGACGTAGACGTGGATTGCGAGGCAGCGACCGCAGGCCAAAAGAGAAGAAGCATCCAGTGTTGCAGCACCAGTGGAGCACGGAGTCTGCAGGGATGGGTCAGACTAGTCTGGGTACTCCGGTTTCAGTGTCGGTGACGATTAGCTTTAGTTTTACCTAGGAGATAGCTTCCGCGAGTGATCATGTAGTGAGGAAATGATGTACTGGGCAAGAGCCCTTTTATTATTGTAACCCCTTCTTATCTCTTATTCAGTTATTATCTGTGGACGATTACCTTTATGGTTTTTAATTCATGTGATTCTGTGGACTTGTCTTCTCTTTTATGAACTTTTCTTTGTGATCGATTTGGCCGGCAGAATCGGTGTTTTGTGGTGGCGACCTTCCCGAGTGAAGGTGTCACCGCAAAACGGCGGTTCTGGGCATAAGACCCGGTGGTTTTTGCAAAAAAAAAAAAAATGGGGTCTTACAAACCGTCCCTCGCGCTGAGTGAGGGTGGCCCGGCCGCACCTGGAAAAGTGCGGCTTGGCCGCACCCCAAGGGGGGCGGCCGAGCGGCGGCACCCAATGGGGGTGCGACCCAGCCGCACCCCATGGGGGGGGGGGGGGGGGTGCGGCTTGGCCGCACCCCAAGTGGGGTGCGGCTTGGTCGCACCCCATGGGGGGTGCGGCCTGGCCGCACCCCAAGTGGGATGCGGCATGGCCGCACCCCATGGAGGGGTGCGGCTTGGCCGCACCCCATGAGGGGTGCGGCTTGGCCGCACCCCTCTCGGGTGCGGCTTGCCCGGCAGAGGCCGCACCCCGTGTGGGGTGCGGTCCGGCGTGCTCCGCTCGCCGGCGGGAGCGGGTGGTGTTGATGTTTACGCGGTGGTTGGCGCGCTTAATGCGCGGTTTTGAATGGAGGGAATGGCGGTTCCGCTTTAAACTCCCTACTAGAGTAGTGGATGAAGTGGTTGGTTAGAGTAACCGCCGCCCGGTTCTCCATAAGAAGAGAGCCCATGATGAATCCTCATCATAAGCCCCCCAAACCTTCGGAGTCCGTTCTTTACTTGAAGGAGTGCGAAGGTTTTCTCTTGAATTTTACTCCGGTCATCTTCATCGTGGGCGGCGCGTTGGTCATGGTGGAGGTAAGTTTTTGTTTTTACCGTGAAAAAAAAGGGGGACGGCGGAGCGCGCCCGTAAGGGTGGTTTCGACCGAGGGGAGGCGACGTCGGAGGCCGGCGTTCGCGCGCGCGGTGGGCAGTCGTGCGCGCGGACGCCGGGCGGCCGCGCGTGCGGTGGTCGGCCGCGCGCGCGCGGCCCGGGCGCGGCGGTGGCCGGTCGCGCGCACGCGGTGGGCGGCCGTGCGCGCGTGGCCCGGGTGCAGCGGTGGCCGGTCGCGCGCACGTGGTGGTCGGCCGTGCGCGCGCGGCCCGGGCGCAGCGATGGCCGGTCGTGCGCGCGTGGCCCGGGCGCGGTGGTGGCCGGCCATGCGCATGCGGTGGCCGGCCGCGTACGTGCGGCCCGCGCGCGCGCGTGCGGTGGTTGGCCGCACGCGGGCGCGGCGGTTGGCCGTGCGAGTGCGCGGCCTCCGCGCGAGCGCGCGGCCTCCGCGCGAGCGCGGGGCTGGTTGCGTGCACGGGGCTGTTGCTTACGCGCCTTTTCGTACGTGCGGGCACCGTCCTTGGTCGTGTGCGTCCGCTCATTGGTTTGTTGGCGCTAGTGTGCCCCATTGGGCTTGAATTTGCTTGGTGCGCTTATTTGGAAATATTTGTTTTGCTATGTACACACGCTTATGTGTGCGAATTTTTCTTGCAGGCTTCGAGACGAGGCGGCCAATCAAGGCCGATGCGTATGCGCTCCACTCTCGACGGGGCTCGCGTCGACTCGTGGCGCAAACGGTTCGGGCTGCCCCCAAGTGTTGAGGTGAAGATTCCAGGAGCGGAGGATCGCGCCCAAAATCCACCGACCGGCTTCATGGCTCTTTCGGAGAGCTGTTTGAAGTCCGGGTTTCGCATTCCTCCGCCCGAGGAGGTTGTTGAGATCTTTCGATTTTGTGGCGTCCCGATTACCCAGTTTACACCGGCTGGGATGGCGAATATCATGGGCCTGGTGGTATTTTTTCGGGAGCATAGCAAGCGCTTTTCACTTGAGATTTTCAAGGACTGGTGTGAGGTGTCCACCGACCCGGGCGGTCGTATAGAGATCCGGAGCAACAAGAGCTGGTTCCATTTCGGCGCGAAAGCCGATTACCGTCATGGGAATACCCTTTACGGGTACGTTCAGAATCGATGGGAGCTACCAGAGTTATGGAGATCGCTCCCTGGACGTTGCCGCCGTCAGACTGGTCGGGAGGATGAGTTTGTTCCCATCCCAGGTTTTCCTGGCCGAGAGGGGTTGTCAAAGGCCTTGCTCTCTATTTCTAGTTGCGTGGATGAACGTCGGCTGCACTCTGTGGGGCTTTCCTGGGATCCGGAGCGGGAGGCTGCCGTTCCATTAGACCGTGGGAGGAAGCGGAAGATCGTCTTCAAGAACTGTCCTTCTGACCCGCGTCCCACTCCGCCGGCACCTACGAGTTATGACGACGAGGCCGGCCCGAGCCGTCCTAGAGGAGAGCCGACTTTGTCTGATCCGGAGGTGGAGATCTTGGCGCCTCCTCCTGCCGTTCAGGTCCCACAGGAGGATTTGCCGCCACCACCTCCTCTTATGCCGGCGAAGCGCGTTTCCTCTTCTCTTCAGGCGATGGCCTTTGCGGTAAATGAAGTTCTCCTTTCATTATTTAGCCTTTCTTCTTCGTTGTTATTTGCTTTTGCTAACCACTTAGCTTTTGCAGGCGGAGGCTTTGACCAGTGTTGCCGTTACGTGGAACCACCATTATGTGAGTCTCAAGGACAATTATTTCGCCCTTCAGGAGGAGTTACGCGTGGCGAGATGCGAGATGTCCGCCTTGCAGGAGAGAAGAGACCGAGATTCAGTCCGCGTTCAGCAGCTGGAGGCTGATATTGGGAAGCTGCGCGCAGAGTGCGGTGGTGACAAGGCGCTCGCGGAGGATGCCCTTCGTCAGTTGTCGGATGCACAGGGGGAGATGTTCCGCCTGGAGGGAGAGTTGGGCTTCCTACGGAGCGAGGTGGACCGGCTGTTGTCGATCGAGCAGAGGCTCGAGGGGGCCAAGGCGACCGGGGTGGCCGAGTACAAGGACTCCCTCGCTTTTGCGGAGGAGCGTTTCCAGATGATGGAGGAGATTCGGGCTGAGGTGATGACGTCGGAGGTAGAGCCCCTAATAGCGGACGAGTGTGAGGTCTCCTTTCAGAGAGGCATTCAGAAGACCCTTCGCATGATGGGGAGGAAGTTCGGGTGTGACACCACCGGCCTTGGAGTCGGAGACCTTTCTGGAGATGACTGTTGAAACCGATTTCTCAGTCTCTGGTGGAGCTCGGGGCCCTCACCGAGATGAGGGGCAGCTAGCCCTTACCGGTCCCTCGGGAGAGGTAAGACCGACGATTCGAGCAAAGAACAAAGACCCTAGTCTCAGCGAGGAGGTCCCTCCACTAACCCGGAAGATCGTTGAGCGCTTCCCCTCCCAAGCCAAAGCTAAGACTCGGGCACCTTGGAGAGCTAGAGAGCCCAAACCAAAGCGACCTAGGGAGAGAAAAGCTCAAAGATCATGAACCTCCTTCCAAGGTGCCCATTAAGGTCTATTTATAGATTTTGGTTTTGCGGTCTGCAGATAACAGGATTCCGCCTTCAGATTTGACTATCTGCACCCCAGGTGGGTCTGCTAACAGCCAAGTTCCGTTGTTTGGAGAGGCTAAGAGCAGACCACCGAGGGTAAATTGGTAAGTTGATCCTAATGATATATGGGTAAGGGGTTGCGAGAGCCCTACTGCTGGAGTTCTCGCCGGCCTTCTCGCGGATCCTGCCCGCGGAAGGAGCTCTCGCGAATACTGCCCGCGGCATCTCCTTCGGAGGGTCGTTTTGCGAGAACCCTGCTGAAGGAGCTCTCGCGAGGACGAGGGTCCGCTGACGAGATTCTCGCGAGGACTGCGTTGGGCCATTTCGGTGATCTGCCGAGGTCTCATTGGCTGGGGGTCGATCTCAGCGAGGCTCAGATCTCGTCGCTCCCGTCTCGCTCGATTCCCCTGCCTGGCGAATATCGGGGTTGTACACAATCCCCGCTCTTCGCGAAGACTAATGTCCTCGCGAAGAATCGTCCAACCCCTGATATTCGACTGCCCCTAGATGACCTGTCAGGAATCTTTGGTGGGACCCACCATGCAGGTTATAAATATCGTCCCGAACCCCCATTGGTGCGCGTCGCTTCTTTTCCTTCCTTTCTTGTTCTAGCTGCCGGGAGATGCCGATTTCCGAAGAAGCAGAGGCTCGCCTGAGGGCGTTGAGAGCCGGCGGGCTACCTTCCACGACCAAGGTACCCGCCTGGATGAGCCAGCCGCCTCCCGCCCGGTCGCCAAAAGTCAAGAAGGCGAAGGCGGTTCGCCTCTCTGGAGACGACTCCGTGGCGCTGGACTCCTCCCCGGACGATCGCCGCCCCGATAAGGTATGAGTTATTCGAATTCACGTCGGTAAATTGCTCTTCATTCATTTCTACTCGCAGGATACTTTGCCGAGCGAGATCGTTGAGGAACGTGCTGAGGGGTCTCGGAAAAGCCAGCAGGTGGACACGAACCTCGCTGGGAAAGACACCACCGGTACGATCTGGATCTCGCATACCGTAATATCTATGTCAACCATATATGATCTCCGTTACTCTTTTCTTACAGTCTCGCCCCTGAAGTCCCCGATCCACCCGTGTCGCGGCCTCCATCTCCGCCCCCTCCAGGTAGAATCGTTGATAAGCCCGGGTTCCAGCTCCTGACGAGCGAGGAGACCGGTGGCTCCGCCCCGCCGAAGATTCTCCCGACCAATAGCACGGCTTATCCTGCCGGCCTGGGCAAATCCCTCTACCCTCACTATGGCAATGTGTTCCAGGGTCGCCCTTCGACTTCTCACCGCCCTCTCGGTAAGCGTTATGGCCTCGCCGAAACCCCGCGTGACCTCGCGCTCGTCATCTAATCATTCTAAAATCTTGCAGATAATGCCGAGAATCCACCTACCGATTCCGAGCTGGGTGATGACGAGATGTCTCCCCTTCCTGACCAGGTGGAGGAATTCTTAGGGGATCCGCGCGATCCGGAAACGATGAAGCAGCGAGCCGCGGAACTCTTGAGGAAGCATGGGCGAATGCTGATGGACCTCAATATGCAGGCGAGGCGGGATAGGGAAGCCGCGGAGGATAGGCACACGGTCCTGATGGAGGAGTGCGCGAGGCTCCGGCAAGCGAGACACCGCGATCAGGATGAGGTCGCCACGACGCCGGAGGTACACATAGCGAGGATGAGGGACTACGCCTACCTCACGGATCGGAAGGGTCGCCTGGCGGAGGAATATTATAATTCTAGGGCACCGCCGAGGTCAGGGTCGCGGGGTGGTGGCCGGTGGAAATGGCTCCCCCACGATTCTCGTTAGACGTTTTTGTTGTGAGCTCTTATTATTATTAACGGGTGTCGCTGTTTTAGACAATCTCGCCATGGCTCGCAACTCGCATATTTGCCACTTATATGTTGGCTTTATTTCTTCTGACAACGAAGTATTACTAGCTTTTTATTATTTCTCGCTCGGTGCTAGCAAGTCTACATTTTCATATTATACTGTGCTCGCGCGGACCCTTTGTTCTCGCCAAATATATCTCTCGAAAGCGTCGTTTGTACTAACCCCGCAGGTTTTTCTCGCACGCGGACACGATGTGATGTTTTTGTTGATACTCGTGCTCGCTGACGCTTGGACTTCTTCCCGCCTTTTTGTTTTGGCTATAAATAGGCGGTCTTTACTGAGCCAACCACCGCATTTATTCTCGATCTTCTTCTTCTTCTGCTGCAGAGCTCTCGCTCTTTCTCGTTCTCGCATTCTTCCCCTTCTCGCAGATCTTCCAGATGGGCGGCGACGCGGAGTCAGAGGGCCGGCGAAGGGTTGCGAAGGCCTTCACCGAGCATGGCTTTCTTAATTGCAACTTGACCGATGAGGAGTACTTCAGCGCGGTCGCTGATTACGTCACCCCCCCCCCCATTTGAGGCACGCCGCCCTAGCGAGGACGACGTGATCAACGACCCGTTGGTCGACGAGTTGGCCATCCCCATCGCCCACTTCGCGGTTGGTTTGCGCCTTCCCTTGTGGCCAGAAGTTCGCCAGGTAACAATCGTTCTCGCTTGCTTCCTATTTAATTTGCCACTCGAGTCTCGCTCGCCACACAGTTTGATCCCGTTTTCTCTGCCTGTTAGGTGCTCAAGCATTATGGCGTGGTTCTCGGCCAGCTCACACCCAACGCCATGGCGGTGGTCACCGCCTTCGCCTGCTACCTTCGCGAGGAGCGAATCGAGTTCAGCCTCCCTGTCTTCCGGAAGCTGTTCTCCTTCCGCGCCTACAAAGACGGGACAGCCTCTTTCGTGGGCACCGGCCCGAAAGTGGTTGAGACCGTCAACAAGGCCCACTTATGGGCCCAAAAGTTTGTCGTTGTCAAGGGGAACTTCGGCAACATTCCCCTCTCGCCGATCCAACATAGCGAGACCACCTACCGTCCCACCGCCCTCGGCGGCCATGACGCCCTCCTCCATCAGTTCTTCTGCAAGAAGAACTTCGAAGTCGTCTACCTCCGCCGCAACCTAGATTCGCTGCTTCCAGTCCTCGCCGGAGAAGGTAAAGATCTCTGCCTAACATATTTGTCTCAATTTGCAAGCCTATCATACTTATCTATATGACTTTTGTTTTTTTAGGCGAGCGAGATCTTCCCCTCCATCCCCCTTACGCGAGCAATCGGAAGACCGACGCAACAATGGCCCTCGCCACTATGGGGGCGGAAGCTTGTCGAGGCGATGTCACCCCGGCCGAGCCATCCTCTCGCAAGAGATCGGGAGCTTCCGGCAGTCATGCCGCCCCTCCGAAATCTCCGCCAAAAAAGAAAAGCAAGAAAAGCGCGGCCTCGCTCGCTTCGTCAAAAGGCAAGGAACCTCGCGAGGCTACCTTCGACGAGTTTGACCTTACCGGCCTTTCGGCGGGCGAGGACGAAGATCCTGGCCAGGAGGCGGTCAGGGCCTCGGTCCTCCCCATCCCGGTGAACCATTATAACTTCGGGCTCGGCCAGAGGCGTCGGGACGAGACTGGCGAGCCCCTTGTCACCTGGAAGCCAGAGACCAACAGGGTGGACATCTCTTCTATCCTCCCCTCCTGGGTGGAGAAGGAGACCGTTAGTGGTCACGCTTTCGACTTTTCATTCGCGCTTTATGGTCGCGAAGATGCAGGGTCTTACAAGGATGAGACTGCGAGGACCCTTGCTTATGAGAGCGCGAGGTCCCAGCTGCGTTCTGCCGAGCTCGCCCATATGACGGGGAGGCGTTGCTTGCAGCTGGAGCTTCAGAATGTGGAGCTCGCGAGGGCCTACCAGGGAGTTCTCGCCGAGAGCACGCAGCTGAAAGAGAAGCTGCTCGCCGCGGAGGCAAGGGTGGTGAGTCATCTAGACTTCCAACTTCCTCTTTTCCCCCAACCCCTTCATCTCTCTAACCTGACTTGCTCGTAGGATGTCGAGGTCGCCGGGAGGGCCAACGCTCGTATCAAGGACTTGGAGAGCGAGGTGGCCGGGCTGAAGGCCCTAAATAGCGACCTCACTCGCGTCGTGGTTCCCCCTTCGCCTCGCCGTTTAAAAGAAGACCGGCGGGCGCGAGACGAAGAAATTCGTGTGGGGTCGATAGAGTCGGCTCGCTACATTTTCTCGGTGGCGAAGGCGATCGGCCTTTTGGCGGATAATGCGGCTGACATGACTCTGGAAGACATTGTTCCAGAGCTCTTCCTCCCTCTCCCGCCAGTGAAGGACAGTGATGACGAAGAAGGATCTGCGGGCGATTCCTGAAGCTCGCCGCCCTTCCCCCTTTTGTGTTGTAACTTGTGTTGTAATTTTTGATCGGCGAGATCGCCGAAGATTGTAACTGAATTATGAAGTATAGAATGCAGATTTTGTATTGTTCACTGCGCTCTCCTTTTCTCGTTTTGTTATTTTCACTTGTCGATCGTCTCGCCCTTGCTCACTGCGTGATTCGCTTTCGCGGAGGTCATTCTCGCGCCGCACGTTATTGGATAGGTGCGCGCAGGATGCTTCGGCTGCTCGGGTCTTTCGTCGTTTTCCTTAGGCTTGTCACGCCTTTAGCTACGCGTATTTTCTTTAGGTTTCGTAGGGTATTTTTCCTCTTGGCGAAAGCTCGCCTCTTACCCAGCGCAGGCAACCTTTCTGCCGAGGACTGGATATTTGGGATCGTATGAGATCGATCCTCGCCACTTACATAGCGTCGCACGCGACCTCTCTTAGCCGAGCGAGCAGGCCCGACGAGCGAGAGGGAGTTTGTTGGCATAGGACTTGTCATCCTACTATTTTCTCTAGAGACCGTCCTGAACCATCCGTCTAATGGGATCCCGGGAGCGGAATCGATCTGGGGCATTCCAGCACCAACACTTGTCACCTTGCCAGCCTCTCCAGAGATCAACCTGAACCCCCCGTCTAGTGAGAGCCCGGGAGCGGAATCGATCTGGGGCATTCCAGCACCAACACTTGTCACCTTGCCAGCCTCTCCAGAGATCAACCTGAACCCCCCGTCTAGTGAGAGCCCGGGAGCGGAATCGATCTGGGGCATTCCAGCACCATTACTTGTCACCTTGCCAGCCTCTCCAGAGATCAACCTGAACCCCCCGTCTAGTGAGAGCCCGAGAGCGGAATCGGTCTGGGGCATTCCAGCACCATTACTTGTCACTTTGCCAGCCTCTCCAGAGATCAACCTGAACCCCCCGTCTAGTGAGAGCCCGGGAGCGGAATCGATCTGGGGCATTCCAGCACCAATACTTATCACCTTGCCAGCCTCTCCAGAGATCAACCTGAACCCCCCGTCTAGTGTGAGCCCGGGAGCGGAATCGATCTGGGGCATTCCAGCACCATTACTTGTCACCTTGCCAGCCTCTCCAGAGATCAACCTGAACCCCCCGTCTAGTGAGAGCCCGGGAGCGGAATCGATCTGGGGCATTCCAGCACCATTACTTGTCACCTTGCCAGCCTCTCCAGAGATCAACCTGAACCCCCCGTCTAGTGTGAGCCCGGGAGCGGAATCGATCTGGGGCATTCCAGCACCAACACTTGTGTTGGAAATTGCATTCACAATTACCTTGATTTGTGAGAAGTCACCCTTAAACTAAGATTGAATTGCTTTTGTATTTGATATGCTTTTCTAGTATTGTCTTGCAGATTATCATGGCTAAGTGTAAGCCAATGTCAGGTCACAATGAGTCTGCAAACACAGTTTCATAAAATGTAATCCCTCATTATATGAAACATGGTGATGACTCATGTGTGATCTCACTATTGGGGTACACTTCTTTTTCAAGACTATTGAAGACTTTGGAGTGCGGCTGCAGCATGTGTTCAAGAGAAGAAAAGAAATTTTTGTGAAACAAATTTTTCCTAAGGATATGTCTCGAGAGATCAGACATGTCTCGAGAGATCGTGGTTGTCTCGAGAGATATTAAGTCTGAATTCTTTGATATGTCTCGAGAGATCATCGAGTTCTCGAGACATCCCTTTCCTGCTCTCTCCGTTTCATGTCTCGAGAGATCCCTTATGTCTCGAGAGATCCCTTATGTCTCGAGAGATCCCTTATGTCTCGAGACTTCTGTCCGTAATTTTTCTGTTTCGTTTTCTCTGTTCTGGACGGATCGTGATCGCCCCTCCTCATTTCTAACGGCTATTTGGAGCGCTTTTAAGGCTGATTAATCCTTTAATTGCTCCTCTCCATATATATAGGATTGTTTTTGGATTATTTCAAGAAGTTCTAGATTCGTTCTAACCCTAATCTCTCTCTCCCGATCAAAAAGAATGTGAAAAACGCCGCTCGCCGTCGTCTACGTTTGGAGATCGATCTACTCTTTGGAGTTGCCGATTTCTATCAAGAAGGATTCGATTGATCCATGCTCAGGCTCTACTATCTCTATTGGATCGTTTCGGATTGCCAAAGACAGATTTGAAGGATCGTTGTTCTTCCTCATCGTTCTCAAAAGCCATTCAAGAAGAAGGAAGAAAACGCCTCTGTTATTCAGATCTGGTTTAGTATTGTTCAAACCCTTTTCAATCTATTGTAGGAGTTGTTATCTCCGAGTTGTAGGAGAGGTTGTTCTCCGAGTTGTAGGAGAAGTTTTCTCCGAGTTGTAAGAGAGGTTCTCTCTGAGTTTGTAGGAGTTTGACTCCGAGACTGTAGGATCGTTCTTGATCCGAGATTTAGTGAGTAGTCAAGTCTAGCTGTGGTGCTAGATTGGCGAGGCCGGCAGTGGAGTACCCAAGTACGGGGAACCACTATAAATTCCTGGTGTTATCTGTGGATGTGATTAATTTTGTGTGCTGTGCTTTACGTTTAATTTTTTAATTCCGCAAAAGACGTAGAGATCACCTATTCACCCCCCTCTAGGTGATTTAGGTAGGCAACTAGATACTTCAATTGGTATCAGAGGGTCGCTGTTCGTTGCTAGGTTAACACCTTGAACATGATCCATCCTTCTAGTTGCTAGCAGGCCATGGATAGAGTCAAGGAATCCTCTCTGAAATTGCCCATCTGCACTAAGGCCAACTTTCCTATGTGGAAGGAAAGAGTCCGTTTTTATATGGAAGCTGCAGATCCCAGAATCTTCCAAGTCGTGGAAGAAGGTCCTCATGTGCCAATGACCGCTTCGTCAACAAATCCTACTGTTCAGATACCTAAGAAAATGATGGATTTGACTAAGGATGAGATAGCTCTTGTTGCTCTTGACAAGAAGGCTAAAAACATAATTGCAAGTGCAGTGGACGATTCCATGTTGCAAAACTTAATTCACTGCAAATCAGCCAAAGAGATGTGGACATCCTTAATTGTTCTAATGGAAGGTACTGACGAGGTAAGAGAAGATAGAAGGTCTCTACTTAATCAAGAGTACGAGGCGTTTAAGTAGAATAAGAAGGAGTACATTGCTGATGCGTACGAAAGATTCTTCAAGATAGTCAATGGTTTGAGGAACTACGACAGGGAGTTCACAAACGGTGAACTAAATGACAAATTCTTGCGTTCCCTAACGAAAGACTGGGATAGCAAAATTGTTGCCATAAGAGAGTTTGGAAAACTGCCAAGTCTAGAACCTCAAAATCTGTTCGGGAAGCTGTTGTCTCATGAATTACAAATGAACATCCGAAAGTCTGAAGAGGATGTAAATCGAGCTTCAAGCAAAGAAAGAACCTTAGCTTTGAAGGCAGAGAATTCAAAGAAGAGCAAAGCAGTGATACCGATCAGAGAAAAGGAATCTGATATTGAAGAAGAATCGGAAGCCAGCTCCTCCTGTTCCGAACTGTCTGATGGGGAGTTTTCTTTAATCTCCCGTCAGTTTAAGAAACTGCTGAACAAGCGGAGGCACATGAACGACAAGTCGTCTTCCTCGGATCATAAATATTCTCGTCGTGATGGCGAATATCACAGGAAGGGCTCATGCAATAATGACAGGTATAAATCCAAACAGAACAAACACATTTCTTCTGACATTATTTGCTATTGTTGTAATAAGCCATGGCACATAATTGCTGAGTGTCCCTACAAAAAGAAAGAAGGTGGAAGAAAAGAAGACAAGAAATCCACTCATGGAAAGAAGAAATCAGATAGAAGCTTCGTCGCTAAGAAAGCCAAAACTCTGAGCGACAGTGACTCCGATGAGTCGAGTGATGAAGAAGAAGCTTACTTCGGTCTGATGGCTATGTCTGATGATGAAGAAGCACCCCCGTACACCGGAAAGGTAAATGATCACACTATCCTATCTGATTCTGATTATGCTTCGGCTGAACAAAAGGATAACCTCTCAGACGATGAATCTGAGCTCATGTCTCAATATACCAAAATGCTCCAAAGCTTTGACAAGTGCCGAAAGGTTGTCAAAACTCAGGGTAAGGAGATCATGGCTCTCAAGGAGGTGGAATCTAACTTGAGAAAAGAAGTTGAAGAACTTTCTTCTCTCAAAGAGGAAGTCCAAGCCTTGAAAGACAAGATCAAAAGCTCGGAAGAGACTCTTGCCTTGAGAGATCATTCGATAAATGTCTTGGAGGAACAGCTTGCGGCTGAGAAGAAGTTGGTTGAAGCATTCTCTCAACCTAAAACTGTTCTGCCAATTATTGGTACTTTTACCACTAAGGCAAAAGGAAGCGGTATAGGGCATGAAGCTAGTACTAGCAATTCTTCAAAAAATACAATTGCTAAGAAGAATGGTCTGGATGCTAAGAAAGCTACTACCAAAGAAAAAGGGAAAGCTCATCAAGAGCCCGTAGCATTCAAGAGAGTCATATTCCCTACGAATGCTTATGATTTGGAGAGTTCCTATAGTCATTTCACACGACCAATTCCTTTTTCACCTGTGAATGATCATAAGGAATGGACTCCTCCCCGAAACTTTGGTGATAGTGCTTTTCAAGCACCCTATCAAGAGATTAATCGGAAAGGGTACGGTCCATTTGTTCATGGTCCGAGTGCTAAGAAAGCACCAAAAGTGAAGGCTGTTGCACCAAAGCCGAAGAGGACAGTACCACCTTGTGTGTGTTGCCCCCTTGAGGCATCTTCATCAAAAAGGGCTGCTCCTGCAAGAGCTAACGTTCAAAAAGTTAAGCAGGAGAGTGTAAAGAGAAGGTACAACAGATTCGACTGTTGGTGCTGCGGTAAAATTGGTCACTTTGCCGTTGATTGTTGGTTTAATACAACGTATACTAGGAGACCACAAGTGAACGTTGCAAGGCAGACCACTCGCAATGTTAACATTCATCGTGGTGCTCAACTGACACGGGACCAAGGACCCAAATCTGTTTGGGCTCCTAAGGCGAAATGATTTGTTTTTGCAGGTATGTCCAAAGGCCAATAAAAATCCTATCTGGTACTTGGACAGTGGATGCTCTCGGCATATGACCGGGACAAGAAGCCTTTTGCAAAACTACATTCCAGTTGCGAACGGTCCAAAAGTTATTTTTGGCGGTTCAGACAGAGGAATAACTAAAGGCTATGGTATGATTTCTAATGGAAATGTATCGTTTTCCGATGTAGCTTATGTGGAAGGATTACAACATAATCTGATAAGCATAAGTCAACTTTGTGATAAAGGATACATTGTCGATTTTCATAAAGATAAGTGTTTGATAAAGTCGGCTGAAAATCATGAAACGATTTTATCAGGCATTCGCTGTAGAAACATATTTTGTTTAAATTTTCTTTGCATATCATCTTCTACACCAGTATGTCTTTTGGCAAAAGATAGTGCATCTCTTGTTGACCAATGGCACACGAGATTAGCACATATAAATCTCAAAACTATTAATAAATTGTTTTCTCAAAACTTAGTGCGAGATGCACCAGATGTTAAGTGCATTAAAGATAGACCTTGTCATGCATGTGTAAAAAGCAAGCAAACAAGAGCTACCTTTAAGAGCATTATTGGCAAAGATTCAACCAGGTGTTTATACCTACTCCATATGGATTTGTTTGGTCCTTTGCAAATTAGAAGTCTAGGAGGAAAATCCTACACATTGGTTATTGTAGATGATTACTCTCGTTTTGCCTGGGTATTCTTTCTGAAACATAAGTCAGATACCTTTGACACTTTCACTAGTTTTGTCAGGCAAGTCCAGAATGAATTTAACTGTTCGGTGGTCAAAATCAAAAGTGACCATGGTACAGAATTTGAATCTGGAGCCATGACAGAATTCTGTGAAAGCCTCGGTATCTTTCATGAGTTTTCCTCTCCTCGAACTCCACAACAAAATGGAGTAGCTGAGAGAAAGAATAGAACACTTATTGAGGCTTGCAGAACCATGTTGAGTGACTCTTCACTACCTGAATATTTCTGGGCTGAAGCTGTCAATACTGCATGCCATGTGCAAAACAGAGCACTCATAAACAAAAACCATGAAAAGACTCCTTATGAACTTCTAAAAGGCAAGAAACCGACCATTTCTTATTTTCGAATCTTTGGTAGTAAATGCTTTGTGCTAAACAATGGAAAGCATTACAAAACTAAGTTTAGTGAAAAGAGCTTTGAAGGTATTTTCGTAGGCTATAGTAGCCATAGTAAAGCTTATCGTATTTTTAATAAGAAAACTCTGGTTGTAGAAGAGTCTATTAATGTTGTATTTGATGAGACGAGCATGCTTCAAAGCAGCTCCTCTAGCATTTCTTCTGTAGACACAGGTTCAAAGCTGCAGGACTTAAGCTTGGATCAGCCAGTTGAAGAAAATTCTCAACACTTCATCAAGATTCCCCCAATAACAACCTATGAAGAAGATCATCCTGATGAAGAGCCACTCCAAGTGGAGGAAGATACTCCAACAGCAGAAGAAACTCCTATTGGTCCAAATCATGCAAGAAACCTCGGGCTACGACACATGAGGGATCATCCAGTTGATCAAATCATAGGAGATCCTCATGAAGGAATAAGAACAAGACGAGGTACCATTAACGAAAATATGCATTTAAGTTTTCTTTCGCAGGTCGAACCAAAGAAATTCCAAGAGGCAAATGAAGATCCATCCTGGATAATTGCTATGGAAGAAGAATTAAATCAGTTCAAACGATGTAAAGTATGGACACTTGTTCCAAAACCCAAAGACAAAAATGTCATTGGAACAAAGTTGGTGTTTAGAAACAAGCTGGATGAAGAAGGAACAATCATAAAGAACAAAGCCAGACTTGTAGCTAAAGGGTACAGACAAGAGGAAGGCATCGACTTCGATAAGACGTACGCTCCAGTAGCAAGGCTCGAAGCGATCAGACTCTTCCTTGCTTATGCTGCTTTCAAGGGTTTCACCGTATATCAAATGGATGTCAAATCCGCGTTCCTAAACGGAGACATCAAAGAGGAAGTATACGTTGAACAACCCCCAGGTTTTGTTAATCCTAATCATCCCAATCATGTTTATTTATTACAAAAAGCTTTATATGGTTTGAAACAAGCTCCTCGAGCTTGGTATGAGACGCTGTCTAACTTTCTTCTTGAGAACAAGTTCACAAGAGGAAAGATAGATAAGACATTATTTCTTAGGGAAGTAAAAGGCAAGATTTTGCTAGTGCAAATCTATGTCGATGACATCATATTTGGCTCTACGGATGATGACCTCTGCAAAAAGTTTTCTAAACTTATGCAAGGGAAATTTGAAATGAGCAGTATGGGTGAGCTGAAATATTTCTTAGGACTTCAAGTGAAACAGTCTGAAGATGGAATCTTCATTTCTCAGACAAAGTTCACTAAGGAGTTGATTAAGAAATTTGGAATGGAGAGTGCAACCTCTATGAGGACTCCAATGAGCTCAGCTACGTCTCTGGACAAGGATGAGAAAGGGAAACCTTTTGATGAAACCAAGTACAGAAGCATAATTGGCTCCTTGCTCTACCTTACTGCCAGTAGACCTGATATAATGCTCTCTACATGTGTATGTGCTAGATATCAGGTGAACTCTAAGGAATCCCACTATACTGCTGCAAAGCAAATCTTGAGATACCTTAAAGGCACACCAAATCTTGGCTTATGGTACCCAAGAAGTAATGATAGTGAACTAATTGGTTTTTCAGATGCAGACTTTGCAGGTAGCAAAGACGACAGGAAAAGCACTTCTGGGACGTGTCAATTCCTCGGAAGGAGACTTATTTCCTGGAGTAGCAAGAAGCAGAATTGTGTTGCAATATCAACCGCCGAGTCGGAATACATTTCTGCTGGCAGTTGTTGCGCACAACTTCTCTGGATAAGAAATCAACTTCAAGACTACAACATGAAGCTCAAAGACATTCCTATGTTTTGTGACTCTTCCAGTGCAATTGCTATCGCAAATAATCCAGTCTCTCACAGTCGGACAAAGCACATCGAGTTACGATATCACTTTATCCGGGAGCATGTGGAGAAGGGTGATATAAATCTAAGTTATGTCCCCACGGATAAGCAAGTTGCAGACATCTTCACGAAGCCACTGGATGAGACCAAGTTCTCTTTCTTCAAGACGGAACTTGGAATGCTCAACATGGAGTAATGGTCAAGTCAATAAAAACCTTGGCGACAGGAAGTTTTCTTATGACAAGTCATGTCTCGGGACCTGGCAGGATTTCTCGAGACAAGAAGAAAATTTCGAGATAAGGTGATGTCTCGAGACACGGGTAATCTCTCGAGACATCAATGAAGAAAATATCTCCTGAGCTCTCGAGACATAGCCGATGTCTCGAGACATAAGTTTTTTTTTAAAGGGAATCCCGAACGACAGGTACGCGCTAATTCCTATTTCTAGTTTTCTATTTTTCGTAAAAATCAAAATATATATATATATATAAACACGAAATCGGAAACTTGATGTTCACGCGAGTCATCTCCCGAGACCTCCTCGACCTTTCGTCTCCCTCTCGAGCAGTGATCGTCCGCGACTCGACTCTGCAGTTCGGCGGTTGTCGGTGGTTCTCGGTGGCTCCTCGTGCTTCAGCTCTCTCCGTCGGCATCTCTCCCTCCCTCTTGCTGCTATGGCTCCCTCTCCTCATCCGAAAATTGGAGTCGGCAACGAGGTTATTCGGTCAGGTCTTGCAAGCTTATCCGATGATTTCAAGTCTCTGTTTCACTTACTTGATGCCGCCGGTCTCACTTTCGTTCTTGAGCATCCTTGCCGGATTTTGTTTGATGAGGTTGAAGAATTCTTCATCAATGTGAAGCCAATCAAGGAAGGAAGTATGTTGATCTCTTTCGTTAAGGGTATCAAAATCAAAGTTTCTCCAGAGACTCTCGCTAAGTATTTGCAGTTGTCTGAAGTGGAAGCTGAAGAAGAGCTAGTTGACATTGATTGGTTGACTACAACAAGGTTCTGTGGTCTTGATTCAGATTTTTCTACAGTTAAAAGGAATAAGTTGAATGCTGTGGGGAAGCTCCTGCTGGACATTATCTCAAAGGCACTTTTCTGCAAGACAGGCTTTCAAGGACATGTGTCTGAAGAGATGTTTCTGTTGATGATTGGCATTGTTACTGGAAAGAAGAGAGATTGGGCCTCAATCTTATTCTCAAATATCAAAGCTTGCATAAACACTCCTAACTTTGCCCGGATCATCTCACTGTTTCTAAATCAGTTTAACCCTGCTATTTTCAACATGTCCAAAGGTACAGTTATCCATCACCTTAAGAAGATCGATGTCAGCTCCTTGCAGAGATGGGACATTCGTATCAAGAAGCCGGAAATGGCTGGTGCTCCTTCTGAGGGGGAGACTCTTAAATCTGCAGTTGCAAGAGAAGCAGAAAATCCAGCTCCTTCTTCTGAAGATCAAGCACCCTTCGTAACATCATTGCCACTTTCATCTCGGACTCGCTCTAAAGCTTCAGGTCGTGCCAAGCTGCCAATCCGTTCTAAAGCCAAAGGTCAATCCTCATCAGCTCCAACAGAATCCCTTCCAGTATCTGAAGAGCACAGTCCCAGTGGCCATCAGGCAGGGTCTGGTGCTGATTTTGTTTTTAACATAGATGATGATGATGATGTCATGTCAGTTCATGAATTGTCACCTCCCCTAGTACATGTTGAGGGGGAGTCAGAGTATGTTACAACCAAGAATGCTCCAGATGAGCTAGGTTGTGCAGAAGATTCTCTTCTAGGTAAGATTGAAGCACTGCTCAAGAAGCAGAGTGCACAGTTTGAAAATTCTTTGACAACTGTTCACAGGAAGATTGCCTCAGTTGAAAGTGAACTAGGCAGAGAGTTAGCTAAGATAAAATCCAATTATGAAAATCTCTCTGATTTGATGAGCCTAGGGAGCAAGCAAATTGATCATGCAACTGAAGGTGTAGGCACAGTGTTGACTCAGACAGTTGTACTGACAAAGCTTCAAGAATCAGTGTCTGACAAAGCTGAAGCCAATACATTCAAAATTGTTGATGAAGTCAGAAAGTTCAAAGATGATACTCTCCAAACCCTATCTGTAGAAGTCAGAAAGGGGGAGGAAGACATAGTAGCTAAAATGACAGATTTGATTGAAAGCTCCATTTCTGCTCTTCAAAGCTCATGGAATTCTCAGTTTGAGCAGTTCTCTTCCAGGATGTTGAAGCAAGTTGCTGATATTAATGCTTATTCATTCAAAACAGCAACGTGGCTTCATAATCAGATTTTTCCTGAGTTGGCAATTGATCCAGAT
Source organism: Dactylorhiza incarnata (assembly GCA_033032865.1). Classification (NCBI taxonomy): domain Eukaryota; kingdom Viridiplantae; phylum Streptophyta; class Magnoliopsida; order Asparagales; family Orchidaceae; genus Dactylorhiza; species Dactylorhiza incarnata. The sequence goes on from JAWHQI010000208.1 coordinate 4,078,187, forward strand.
GTTCCTGTTCCTCAGTTTTCTCCCAGGCCAGAAGAACTACTTGGGAAGGCTCCTATAGTTGAAGATCAATCAGATAGGGCTGGGACCAAAAGAAAAAGAAAATTTGGTGAAGGTTCTTCTGCCAGTCGATCAGTTCCTAGTTCTAGCTCTACAGGTCAGTGCAAAGCTAAGGTTGAGAAAAGTTATCCAGAAATCTGGAGCCCAGTCTCAAAAGACATTATTCTTGAAACCTACAAGTTAGTTCATGAAGGTAAAATGAACAGATCTGAATGCTACAGCTCTCAAGAATGGGAAAAACATGAGACAACTCAAAGGAAGCGAAGGATTCATTTCAGAGCTTTTGGTTATAATAATGCTGATGCTCCGGAACCCCCTCCGTTTTACCATCCCAAGCCTCATGCTTATTTCTCCAAACAAGAAGAAAAGAGGAAAAGGTGGTCTTGAGGGATGATGATGATGGTGCTGACAAGACACATTTTGTTTTCATTATGATTTAGTGAACATCAAGTCTTCTGAACAATTCAAATTTAGATATATATATATTTGATGTTTTGATGTTCTTTACTTTTTCATTTCTATATCTTTGTGTAGTGTAGCATATTTATTCTTTAACTGCTGTAATTCAACTTAGTGTACAGGGTTCTGACTTCTACAAATAGGGGGAGATTGTTGGAAATTGCATTCACAATTACCTTGATTTGTGAGAAGTCACCCTTAAACTAAGATTGAATTGCTTTTGTATTTGATATGCTTTTCTAGTATTGTCTTGCAGATTATCATGGCTAAGTGTAAGCCAATGTCAGGTCACAATGAGTCTGCAAACACAGTTTCATAAAATGTAATCCCTCATTATATGAAACATGATGATGACTCATGTGTGATCTCACTATTGGGGTACACTTCTTTTTCAAGACTATTGAAGACTTTGGAGTGCGGCTGCAGCATGTGTTCAAGAGAAGAAAAGAAATTTTTGTGAAACAAATTTTTCCTAAGGATATGTCTCGAGAGATCAGACATGTCTCGAGAGATCGTGGTTGTCTCGAGAGATATTAAGTCTGAATTCTTTGATATGTCTCGAGAGATCATCGAGTTCTCGAGACATCCCTTTCCTGCTCTCTCCGTTTCATGTCTCGAGAGATCCCTTATGTCTCGAGAGATCCCTTATGTCTCGAGAGATCCCTTATGTCTCGAGAGATCCCTTATGTCTCGAGACTTCTGTCCGTAATTTTTCTGTTTCGTTTTCTCTGTTCTGGACGGATCGTGATCGCCCCTCCTCGTTTCTAACGGCTATTTGGAGCGCTTTTAAGGCTGATTAATCCTTTAATTGCTCCTCTCCATATATATAGGATTGTTTTTGGATTATTTCAAGGAGTTCTAGATTCGTTCTAACCCTAATCTCTCTCTCCCGATCAAAAAGAACGTGAAAAACGCCGCTCGCCGTCGTCTACGTTTGGAGATCGATCTACTCTTTGGAGTTGCCGATTTCTATCAAGAAGGATTCGATTGATCCATGCTTAGGCTCTACTATCTCTATTGGATCGTTTCGGATTGCCAAAGACAGATTTGAAGGATCGTTGTTCTTCCTCATCGTTCTCAAAAGCCATTCAAGAAGAAGGAAGAAAACGCCTCTGTTATTCAGATCTGGTTTAGTATTGTTCAAACCCTTTTCAATCTATTGTAGGAGTTGTTATCTCCGATTTGTAGGAGAGGTTGTTCTCCGAGTTGTAGGAGAAGTTTTCTCCGAGTTGTTAGAGAGGTTCTCTCTGAGTTTGTAGGAGTTTGACTCCGAGACTGTAGGATCGTTCTTGATCCGAGATTTAGTGAGTAGTCAAGTCTAGCTGTGGTGCTAGATTGGCGAGGCCGGCAGTGGAGTACCCAAGTACGGGGAACCACTATAAATTCCTGGTGTTATCTGTGGCTGTGATTAATTTTGTGTGCTGTGCTTTACGTTTAATTTTTTAATTCCGCAAAAGACGTAGAGATCACCTATTCACCCCCATCTAGGTGATTTAGGTAGGCAACTAGATACTTCAACTTGTCACCTTGCCAGCCTCTCCAGAGATCAACCTGAACCCCCCGTCTAGTGAGAGCCCGGGAGCGGAATCGATCTGGGGCATTCCAGCACCAACACTTGTCACCTTGCCAGCCTCTCCAGAGATCAACCTGAAACCCCCGTCTAGTGAGAGCCCGGGAGCGGAATCGATCTGGGGCATTCCAGCACCATTACTTGTCACCTTGCCAGCCTCTCCAGAGATCAACCTGAACCCCCCGTCTAGTGAGAGCCCGGGAGCGGAATCGATCTGGAGCATTCCAGCACCATTACTTGTCACCTTGCCAGCCTCTCCAGAGATCAACCTGAACCCCCCGTCTAGTGAGAGCCCGGGAGCGGAATCGATCTGGGGCATTCCAGCACCAACATATCCAACCTTGCCAGCCTCTCCAGAGATCAACCTGAACCCCCCGTCTAGTGAGAGCCCGGGAGCGGAATCGATCTGGGGCATTCCAGCACCAACATTTGTTACCTCGACACAGCAGCAGTTAAAAGCATAGCAAATGAAAGTAAGACATTGATTTAAACAACATAATAAAGCTTTCAAGGGTAGAATCATTTCAAATCATCCCCACTCCGAGCTCGGTCGAGAGGTACCCCTTCCACATCCTGGAGGTGATACCCCCCCCGACTTGAGCACCTCGCTTACGATATATGGGCCCTCCCAGTTGGGGTTAAGCTTACCCACCGCGACCCCTCTGCCAGCCGCATCGACCTTCTTCAGGACTAGGTCCCCTTTCTGGAAGTGCTTGATCCGGATGTGTTTGTCAAAATATCGAGCCATCCGCCATTTGACCTCTTCCTGTCTGATGATAGCCAAGTCTCGGAGTTCTTCCACCAAGTCCAAGGACAGCCTCTGCTCTGCATTGTTACCTTCCAGCCACTCTTCATCTCCCTCGCTCGCGGCGATCACCCGGGGGGTCTTCACCTCAAACTCTATGGGGAGAACGGCCTCGGACCCGTGAGAGAGCTTGAATGGAGTCTCCCCGGTGGCGGTATTCGGAGTAGTCCGCATGGCCCAGAGGACGGAGGGTAGTTGTTCCACCCAACTTCCTCGTAGGTTTTCCACTTTCTTTTTTAGCAGGTTGACGATTATCTTGTTCGCCGCTTCCACTTGCCCATTGCTCCTTGGGTGGTGGACTGAAGCGAACCTGAGGTCGATGCCGAGCTGAGTGCAAAAGCCGACAAACTCTTCACTCGCAAATTGCGGCCCATTGTCCGTCACTATAGCTAGAGGGAGTCCATGCCTGCAAATTATTTCTCCCCACACAAAATTCCTTACAACCTGAGAGGTTACCTTAGCAAGTGCTTTCGCCTCTACCCACTTGGAGAAGTAGTCGATCATGACCAGCAGGAACTTCCTCTGGCCGTTGGCTTGGGGAAAGGGGCCGACCAGGTCCAACCCCCATATGGCGAAGGGCCAGGGGGCCGTGATGGTCCGGAGCCTTTGAGCGGGGAGAAGTTGGAGCGGAGCGTAGAGTTGGCACTTCTGACACTTTCTTGCGAACTCTGCCGCATCCTTGCTGAGAGTGGGCCAGAAGTAGCCTTGCCTCAACACCCTCCCTTCCAGGGTCCGACTCCCGGAGTGACTGCCGCACTCCCCGGAGTGGATTTCTTCCAGCACTCTCGGGACCTCCTCCTCGGAGACACAACGGGCCAGGAGTCCCGAGAGAGTCTTTCTATATAGCCCCCCTACATGCAAAGAGTAATAGGCGGACTTATACCTGAAGCGTCTCCTGTCCACATCCTCTCCAGGGAACTGCCCGGAGGATAGGAAGGTGATGAACGGATCCATCCATGAGGCTTGTTGATCCACTTCCATCAATTCTCCTTCCTCGATGGAGGGCCGGAAGAGTTCTGAAGTCGTCCCCCCTGCTCGGGGACCGAACTTGGCTAGGAGGTCCGCCTGGGTGCTCTCTTTCCTTGGCACGGGCTTGATTGAGAAGGTGCGGAACTGCCCGATGACCCCCTTAACCTTTTCCCGGTATAGTAGGAGGGTTGGATCCTTTGCTTCAAACTCTCCTTTGATCTGGCATGCTACCACCATGGAGTCCGTGGAGACCTCCACGTCCTGCACACCCAGTTCCCGGGCTAGCCGAAGGCCCGCTATCACTGCTTCGTACTCAGCCTGGTTGTTGGTGATTGGGAAATGGATGTTTAAGGCTTGCTCAATCCGAGTCCCCTGAGGACTCACCAGGACTATTCCCCCTCCATAGGAGTGTTTTCCCGACGCTCCGTCCACCAACATCTTCCATGCTTCTGGGGGAGGTGGCTCGTGCTCCCCCACTTCGGCCGCGTAGTCGGCCATGAAGTCTGCCACCGCTTGAGCCCTGATGGATGTTCTGGGTACGAACGTGATATTGAATTCGCTTAACTCCACGGACCACTTCGCCAACCTTCCTGAGTGCTCCACCCCTTCCATGATTTTGCGGAGCGGATGGTCCGTCACTACTTTAATTGAATGGGCTTGAAAGTAAGGCCGGAGCCTTCGGGCCGACACTACCAATGCGAAGGCTAACTTTTCTAGGATCGGGTACCGGAGTTCCGCCTTCTTCAGCACTCGGCTGACGTAGTAGATTGGGAACTGTTTCTTCCCCTCCTCCCGGACCAGCACGGAACTTACTGCTTCGGATCCTACCCCTAGGTATAGAGATAGGTCTTCCCCTGGCCTCGGTCCCTGGAGCAGAGGGGTTTGGGTGAGCTGTTCTTTCAGAGCTTGGAAGGCCTTCTCGCATTCCGGGGTCCATTCAAACTTCTTGTTTCCCCGCAGTACTTTGAAAAAAGGTGCACATTTTTCCCCCGCCTTGGAGAGGAATCTGCTGAGCCCAGCCAATTTCCCTGTGAGGCTTTAAACCTCCTTCGGATTTCTTGGCGACCCCAGCTCCATCACCGCTTTAACTTTGTCGGGGTTGGGTTCCACTCCTGCGGGGGTGAGCAAATGGCCCAGGAACTTCCCTCGGCTCGCCCCGAAGACACATTTCAGGGGATTGAGCTTCATCTTGTACCGCCGCAGGGTCCCAAATGTCTCTTCGAGGTCTCGGAGGTGGGTCTCGAGGTCTCGGCTCTTAACCATGAGGTCGTCGACATAGACTTCTAAATTTCTTCCTTTCTGCTCGCGGAAGACCCTATCCATCATCCTTTGGTACGTAGCCCCTGCGTTCTTGAGCCCGAAGGGCATCATCTTATAGCAATAACATCCATCCCCCGTGATGAAGGAAACATCCTTGATGTCCGGGGGATGCATGCGATTTGATGGTAACCTGAAAAAGCATCTAAGAAAGACATTACAGAAAAACCAACGGCTGAATCAACCAGCGCGTCGATTCTGGGCAGGGGGTAGCAATCTTTCGGGCATGATTTATTAAGAAGCGAGAAGTCGATACACATACGCCACTTACCTCCTCCCTTCTTTACCATAACGACGTTGGAGACCTAGCCTGGATACTGGATCTCCGATACAAACCCGGCCTGCAGGAGTTTGCCCACCTCCTCGCGGATGGGCCCTTCTAGCTTGTCCGCGACGGCCCTCCTCTTCTGACGGATGGGGCGGGCACCGGGGTCGAGGTTGAGGCGATGGCATGCCACATCCGCGTCGATCCCGGGCATTTCCGCGGCGCTCCAAGCGAAGACGTCCACGTTCTTCTGTACGCAAGCCAGAATCTCCGCTTGATCTCCTGGGCTGAGTTCTCCGCTGACCCGGACTTTTTCCACCACCCCCAGCCGGGTGGTGACCTCGAGCTCCACGACCTCGTCCACAGCCTCCAACCGGGACTGCTCTCCCCAAGCCCTTTCCTCTTCGGCACAAGCGGGAGCTTGGGTCTCTTCCTCGACTTCCTTCCCTACCACCATCAGCTCTTCCGCCCTTCCCTCCGGGGCCTTCTCCTCTTCTTCCTTCTCTTCGGCTACCTCCAAACCTCCGGCTTCGGCCACCTCCTCCATCACCTTATCCCACTCCTCCGCTTCTCCCATCCAGGAGATGGTGTTGACAGCCGTCACGTAGCACTGTCTTGCCACCTTGGGATCCCCCCTGATCCGCACCTGGACCCCTCCGTCGTTGAACTTGAGGCACTGGTGAAAAGTGGAAGGGACGCAGCGGAACGCGCTGATGAGTGGCCGTCCGAAGATGGCGCTGTAACTGCTCGGGGCGTCCACTATGACAAAACGACAGTTCCGGGACTGCCCACCCAGGGTCACATGGAGCCCCACTCCTCCTTCTACCTCCTTTCTCTCCCCCGAAAATCCGAACAGAGGGCCATCTGAGGCCAACACTCTTCTGGGTTCCACCTCCATCTTGTCGAATGCCTTCTTGAAGATGACATTGACCGAACTCCCGTTGTCCACTAGGATTCGGGAGACGGTGAAGTTCTCGATCGCCGTCTGAATGACCAGCGCGTCGCAGAACGGGTCCTCGTAGCTCGGCATGTCCTTCTGGGTGAAAATAATTTTTTCGGCCGGGGGTGGAGCGGTGGATGTTGACGCTACGCTCCGGCGGTAGATGGTATGGAGACTAGCCTTGCGGGTTGCCTCCACCCCTACCCCCCCCCCCCCCATGGATCACTCCGATCCCTCCTCTATTCCCCAGATCTGCTCTATCCTCACATCTTTCCTCCTCCTCCTCTCGAGGTTCCACCTCCACGATCCTTAATGGCTGCTGCTGTGGTGGCGCGGGTGCCCTGCCCCTCTTCACCTCCAGGAACTCCGGACAGGTGTCCGTTGAGTGGCCTTCTATATCGTGGAAGATGCAATATGGCACCGCCACTTCCCTTGCCTCGGTCTCTGCTACCCTATTCCTTCTTCTCCTAGCGGCCGCCGTTTTCGCTTCTCCTCCCCTTCCCCTTCCTCTTCCTCGGCCAATTGCCATGGCCTGTTGAGGTGGGGGAGGTAACTGCATCGGGCCCTACCTCCACCCCAACTGGGGGAGTCTCCATTGACCTTCGAAACGATTACCCCTTCCTGGGCCGTAACCCCTTCCCTGCCCCTGCATTCCTCCACCTTGCGGCCTCCATCCCCCCTCCGGGGCCCAGGGCTCTTCCCTTCTTCTGACCTCTTGCTGCCTCATCTCTGGCTCACTGAGCTTTGCTAGCCTCTTGGTGAGCTCTGGGTTGGCTTCTTCGCTTGCTACTTCCTCTGCCACCCTCTCCATCAGCTCCTCATAGGAGACGGGGGCCTTCCTTTTCAACGCCATCTTGAAGAAACTTTCCTTCAACCCGACCGTGAAGGCGAGTTGAAGTGCAAACCCAGGCACCTCCTGAGTGAGCTGCACTTCCTCCTGGAACCGATCCGCATACTGAGCCAACGTCTCCCTGGACTCCTGCTTCACCGCGAAGAGGGAATCAGCGTCCTTCTTTCTCCTTTTTGAAGTTGAAAATCTCAACAAAAAACTTCGGCGCAGGTCCTCGAACGCGTAGATAGAGCCTGCCGGAAGTGAATGAAACCAGTCCCTGGCCTTCTCCTTGAGAGTGACGGCGAAGAGCCGACACTTGAAGGCATCGGACATCGGCCTGATGGAGACCGAGTCCTCGAAAGACTGCAGATGCTGAACTGGGTCATCTCTGCCATTGTAGTACACTCTATCCCATTCCCCGAATCCCGCTGGAACGGGTGCAGACAACACCAACTCGCAGAAGGGACTTCCCCCTCCTGCCATCTTTTCTCGCTCGGCTCGCGGACCTAGCTCGCTCGCCAAGCTTGGGATCGCACTCGCGAGGGCGACGCTCTCCTGAACCACCCCGACTGTCGCCGCATCCTCCTGGCGCGCGCTCGCCTGCGCCGCGCTCGCTGGGGCAGAGCTTGTCGGCACCGAACTCGCCGGCGCGGAGCTCGCTAACACCGGGCTCGCCGGACTGGCGAACAACACTCGCCCTTCCCTGTCGTGTCCTGGTTCAACGGCAACTTCTTTTCCAACCCTTCCTCCTGGTGCCCTCTCGCCGACTGCTGTTGGGGGGGGAGGCGCCTGAGGTGCCGGGGTCGCAAACTCACTTCGCAGAGCCGTGACCGTGAACCCCAAGGTGTCGAGCACCTCCTTTCTGAAATCTGCGAACATCCTAGCCATCTCTTCCTGAGGGGTCTCGCCGAACTCCTCGCCCTGCTCTTCATCTCCAGCCATAACTCTTTTCTGGGACTTTCTTGAACCAGCCACGCTCCACGCTCACCGCACCAAAATGTTGAAACCGATTTCTCGGTCTCTGGTGGAGCTCGGGGCCCTCACCGAGATGAGGGACAGCTAGCCCTTACCGGTCCCTCGGGAGAGGTAAGACCGACGATTCGAGCAAAGAACAAAGACCCTAGTCTCAGCGAGGAGGTCCCTCCACTAACCCGGAAGATCGTTGAGCGCTTCCCCTCCCAAGCCAAAGCTAAGACTCGGGCACCTTTGAGAGCTAGAGAGCCCAAACCAAAGCGACCTAGGGAGAGAAAAGCTCAAAGATCATGAACCTCCTTCCAAGGTGCCCATTAAGGTCTATTTATAGATTTTGGTTTTGCGGTCTGCAGATAACAGGATTCCGCCTTCAGATTTGACTATCTGCACCCCAGGTGGGCCTGCTAACAGCCAAGTTCCGCTGTTTGGAGAGGCTAAGAGCAGACCACCGAGGGTAAATTGGTAAGTTGATCCTAATGATATATGGGTAAGGGGTTGCGAGAGCCCTACTGCTGGAGTTCTCGCCGGCCTTCTCGCGGATCCTGCCCGCGGAAGGATCTCTCTCGAATACTGCCCGCGGCATCTCCTTCGGAGGGTCATTTTGCGAGAACCCTGCTGAAGGAGCTCTCGCGAGGACGAGGGTCCGCTGACGAGATTCTCGCGAGGACTGCGTTGGGCCATTTCGGTGATCTGCCGAGGTCTCATTGGCTGGGGGTCGATCTCGGCGAGGCTCAGATCTCGTCGCTCCCGTCTCGCTCGATTCCCCTGCCTGGCGAATATCGGGGTTGTACAATGACTACTCGGATGTAGCCGAGGACTGATGCTGTCTATCTCTCTTTTTCCTGTTTTTAGTTTTGTTGCTTGTTTGCGTGTTTGCCGGATGTGGATGTATCTCTTTTATTGTATATATCGTACTTGTTTATTTGCACGATCTTGTAAACCTGGTTGTTAGCACCTGCATAGCCCGATCATTTTCAAAGTTACAGATGAGCTTGCGCGGACCTGAGCCCGCGGCTTTTATATTATAGGTGCACGACTCTGGCCCGCGGCTTTTACATAATAGGTGCACGGGTCTGGCCCGCGGCTTTTACATAATAAAATAGGTGCACGGGTCTGGCCCGCGGCTTTTACATAATAAAATAGGTGCACGGGTCTGGCCAGCGGCTTTTTGCACGAGTCTGGCTCGCGGCTTGGCCGGTGAATAGCTTTTGTATTCAAACCGAGGGTAAACGTAAGGGGGGCAGGCCCCTACGATGCACGAGTCTGGCTCGCGGCTTTTTCGCACGAGTCTGGCTCGCGGCTTTTTTGCACGAGTCTGGCTCGCTGCTTGGCCGGTGAATAGCGTTTGTATTCAAACCGAGGGTAGACACAAGGGGGGCAGGCCCTTACGACACCGGGACCTGACGGCGGAGGAGAAGGGCGGACCTTCAATCGACGGCGGTACAAGGCCCCCGGGGCCAGGCCCCGAAGCGGTTCCTGTAGTATAACAGTTTAGAACAGATAGAAGATAACTAGTAAATGAATGTTGATACATGCGTAAGTGCAATCATGCGGCTTCTGAGCCAGTAGGTTTTTGATACAAATTTTATGAGAGGAAGAAATAATGTTGCGCTCTCGTTGCGCTATGCTTGCCCGAGCTTGTTCAGTATGGTGGGCGGCCGTGACCCGGTGGCTGATCCTTGGTGGTACTCTTCTGTGTTTCTTTCCGGAAGGCCTCCAGGTGTCCCGACTGGATGAGACGCTCAATCTCCTCCTTCAGCCTTGCGCAGTGCTCCGTTCGGTGTCCTCGGCCTTTGTGGAAGTGGCAAAACTGGGATTGATCTCCCCTGTGTAGGGAGAGCGCCCTGGGCCAGTTGATAACCTTGCTGTTGCAGATTATGGACAAAATGTGCTCGCGGGAGGTGTTTAGCGGAGTGTAGATCTGGGGGTTTTGACTTAATAGCCCTTGGGAGCGGCCCGCTCGGCTCTGAGTGAGCAGTTCGAATTGCTGCTGTTGGCCCTTTCTCTTGCGACTTGCATCGACTGCCTGCAGACTTGTCGGTGCCTGGGGTTTGACTTCTTCTGTCAATGCGGGATTTGCGCGGTCCTTCCGTGCGCTTTGCCTTTCAGGCTTTGGTTCTGGTGCCGTGTCGCTGCTGATCCAAGGGAGCTTGGAGGCAGGTGTGTCGAAACCATGCAGTGCGTTCCTAAGGATATTCCCTTTATTGGTCATGCGCCCTGACATGGAAACGTCATGGTCCAGGGCGTCCAGTACGAGGCTCCCGAATATTGCGTCGTAGGGGGAGTCCGCCTCGGCGACGACGAACTGAACGTCGTACTGGACTGGTTTTGAGTGCCTCCCTACTTGGACGGGGAGGGCGATGACTCCTACAGTGGGTACCGTAGTTCCGTCTGGGAGTTCCGCGCTGCTGGCCCTGAGTTTGAGGTTACCGCTTAGGAGTTTGAGCCGCACTACGGCGGCTAGGAACAAGAGGTTGAAGGGGATGCGATGTGTTATCAACGCTATTCTTAGCTCTCGGGGTGGGCTGCCTATGCTTGCGTCTAAGGCGAAGTCCATCCATGCACAGGGTCGTTCCTGGCGAATATTTGTGCGGACCTTTTCTTGCTGCTTGCTCCATTCCGTTCCCCTCGGGCGGGTTGGTTCGTTCATGCCTGGCTTTTCTTTTCCTTGGATCCTTGGGGAGCGTGCCTCATGCCATTCGACGAACAGTTGGGAGAACTCGGTGAAGTGGTGAACTGCTCCGTTTGGCAAAGATTCATACCAGCGGAGGGCATCTCCGCGTAGTGTCTTGGTGAAGATCTTGCAACTGATTTGGTCGGGAAGTCCGAGCGTTCGCGTCGTCATCAAGAAGTGATTAACGTGCTCGTACGGATCTTCTGCTCCGTGGAACTCCTTGCAATGCGGGAGCTTTAGCCACGACGGAACTGGGTATGCTAAATTTGACCTTGACAGGGGGGACTGTCTTTGTTGATGCGAGACATCATTCAGCTCCTGCCCTGCCGCGAGAGGGGCTGGTTTGTCCGTTGATCCAAGCCACGTGGGCAGGACGGGAGTAGCGAAGAGCACTCCTTTTGTCGGGTTCTCCGGGATTGAGGAACTGCATGCGTCGGATATTTCGGGGGAGGTGTCCACTTTTGCTGGTTCCGTTAACTCCGGAGAAGCGGGCGCTGCGCTCAGGAATCCTTTGCTTGGTTTTTGGGAATCCATTCCCACAGACGGCGCCAAACTGTTGCGGGTCTCTTAGGTCTCTTGGTAGACCGGTTCAACTGAACCGCCTTAGCTCGGGAGCAATCTAAGCGCGCAAACAGTCAATTTGAGAACCTTAGCCGGGTTCTCCGGGCTTCGCTTGCCCCGGAATGTTCATAATGTTTATGAATTTATATATTATCTAATTTTTTAATTATTTAAGATTTAATTATTTATTTATTTTAACTAATTTAATTTTTTCTAGAAAAAAATAAACTGAATAAATAATAATAATAAAACAGGTTGCCCGTAAAAGGCCGCCGCCGATGGTGGCCCTGCCTGAGCCCCGTCGGACTACCCCCGGCAGGTTTGTCGGGGTCCGACGAACCTGCTGGTGGGCTTAGGGCGAAGCCTTCGGCGATAACCCAAATGGGTGGTTCGGTTTCAGGGGCTCGGGATTATATTATATTATATATATATGTATATATGTATATATATATATGTATATATGTATATATATATGTATATATATGTATATATATATATGTGTATATATATGTATATATGTATATATACACGTATATATATATATATAATTTAGTACACACAAACAAAACAAATGTAAGAGAGTCAAGAAAAAGAAAAAATTAATTACAGATAATTTGGGAGGATGTAGAGTATACGAAAAGCGATGGAATAATAAGAGATACCTGATATAGGGGAAGAATGCAGATGTTGGTGCTGGGAAGACAAACAGAGGAGTGCGCGAGAAGGACCTGCGTCGGAGAGGGAAAGAGAGTGAACGGATACCTTTGCAGGAGTCGCGATGTTGTTGATGTAAATGAATATATAGCATTAAATTAAACTCCATTCAATACCTGCGAAGATCGTTCCATCTGCCAAAGACCAAGAACAATCTTGTTTCAAATCTTATCTGAAATAGTACCGAGATTTTCGAACCTAAAATTTGGAAATTGTTCCAAAAATTAACCTGACATCTGAAATGCACTACAAGGTAAGATCAAAAATAGATCTGATATAGGAAAAGAATGCAGATGTTAATACCTTTTTTTTTCATCTTTAGGGTTTTTTGGGGGTAGAACGAAGGAGGAAGTGAACAACAACGTGGAGCCGAGGAAGCCTGGGAGCAAATCGCAAGCGACGCGGGGAGACAAGGTTGTTCTCTACCCTAGACGCAAGTCAATCCCTTCATTGTGCTCGACGATACTCAGGCGAGGCTTCCGTCGAAGTGACGTTTGAGACTCAGGCGAGTCAGAACAATCCCTTCACTGGGCTCGCCGATACTCAGGCAAGGCTCCCGTCGAAGTTGCGTTTGAGACTCAGGCGGGGCGGAACAATCACTCCCATCACTGGGCTCGACGATACTCAGGCAAGACTTCCGTCGAAGTGGCGTTTGAGACCCAGGCGAGTCCTCCGCCTAAGTGGCACTTGAGACCCAGGTGAGTCATCCGCAGAAGAGGCGTTTCAGGAAATCGATCCATTAGAATTATGGTGAAAGAAAATCCAAAGCCAGGAAATCGATCTATATATTGAGTAGAGAAGGGATATATCGATTCATGTGTCCTACCCTTTTCTGGTGAAAGCAAATCCAAAGTCAAGGCTCTATTTGAATATCGTTCATACATAAATGCACTAAAATTTTATAATTTATCAATTTTATAATTTATCGTTCGATTACTCATTCAGATTTTCGTTAATCATTTATCAAGAGCTTAGCCGGTTGCCAAACATTTTTCTACCAGTTTCCAAACTCTTATATTAGTTGACTAAAATCTAGAATTTCATCACTTCTTCGATGCCAATGTCATCACCAACACCTTCAGATTTTATCTGGAAGAATATAATTGTTGCGGGTCGCTTAGGGCTCTTGGTAGACCGGTTCAACTGAACCGCCTTAGCTCGGGAGCAATCTAAGCGCGCAAACAGTCAATTTGAGATTGTTGAGTACACTGGGACTTTTTTAGAGTGGAAAACCCGGAAAGGGTGAAAAACCACGTGGTCGGAGCTCTGCCGACCAAATTTCACTATCTCTTGAGAGGTTACAACTGGATGCTAAGAGATCGAGTGCGACAGGCCGCTACTCGTTACAATAGTAGAGAGAAAGAGGGAGAGCACTCCGAGGGTGACAGGCCACCTCTCGGAAAAACTAAGTACTTTCCTACGAGTACAGCAGTGAACCAAAGTGAGAAGGCCGTGCCTGCTTTCCAGAGGACAGAAGTGAGACAGCCCTGTCTGCTTTCGAGAGGACAGAAGTGAGACTGTCCTGCCCGCTTTCCTGAGAACGAAAGCGAGAGCCTTGTCCGCTTTCGAGAACGAAAGCGGGAGCCTTGTCCGCTTTCTTGGGAACGAAAGCGAGAACCTTGTCCGCTTTCGCGAATAAGGATTTCTCTAAGTCCTCGAAGATGATCTTCAAGCGCCGAAGGAGAAATCCGTGGAAATCTTCAAGGAGCTCTCTCTCGTCTCAAAGTCCGGATCCTTTAAATGAAGCCTTGGGGGCCTTTTTATAGCTTTTGCCGGGGGTAGCCCGGTAATTTCGCCGTCGTAACCACCATAACCACCTTGGCTGACGAATCATATTTCTCGATTTGGGGCACTCGGATCACCATTTTTCATAAATGACCGTCTTGCCCTTTGAGGAAAGGCGACAAACTGTTCCTGAAAAGTGAGAAACTGAAAAGACAAAAAGTGAGCGAGGCAGGCGTAAAAGTGAGCGGGGCTGAAAAGCGAGCGAGGTGAGGCGAAAAAGTGAGAATGCTCAGAGCGCGCTCAGAAGCGTTCTGAGCGCGCAACGAACATGGAAGCGCTTTGAATACGCTTGGGGGCGTTCTGAGCGCTCTCAGAAGCGTTCTGAGCGCGTAACGAACGTGAAAGCACCTTGGACGTGCTTAGAGACGTTTCGAGTGTGCGCGAACATGGAGACGTTCAGGATGATACGCATAAATCGAGAAGTTGATCCCCAAAGGGAAATCAGGGTCTGGCGCTTTTGGCGAGAGTGTGAATACGGGAGGACCATTTGCAAGCCCCCCGGTGAGGAACATCTGCGGAAGAGGAAGGCCAACCGTCCCTCGCGCTGAGTGAGGGTGGCCCGGCCGCACCTGGAAAAGTGCGGCTTGGCCGCACCCCAAGGTGGGCGGCCGAGCGGCCGCCCCAAGGGGGGTGCGGCCCAGCCGAACCCCATGGGGGGGTGCGGCCCAGCCGCACCCCATGGTGGGGTGCGGCTTGGCCGCACCCCATGGGCGGTGCGGCTTGGCCGCACCCCATGGGGGGTGCGGCTTGGCCGCACCCCATGGGGGGTGCGGCTTGGCCGCACCCCATGGGGGGTGCGGCTTGGCCGCACCCCATGGAGGGGTGCGGCTTGGCCGCACCCCATGAGGGGTGCGGCTTGGCCGCACCCCTCTCGGGTGCGGAGGCCGCACCCCGTGTGGGGTGCGGTTCGGCGCGCTCCGCTCGCCGGCGAGAGCGGGTGGTGTTGGTGTTTACGCGTTGGTTGGCGCGCTTAATGCGCGGTTTTGAATGGAGGGAATGGCGGTTCCGCTTTAAACTCCCTACTAGAGTAGTGGATGAAGTGGTTGGTTAGAGTAACCGCCGCCCGGTTCTCCATAAGAAGAGAGCCCATGATGAATCCTCAGCAATAATCGCTCCCTTGGGAATGTCCACAATCGCTAGGCATGAAAATAACATGAAGAATGATACACGCTTATATATAATGGGCGTGGCGGGGGCGGGGGCGGCGCGGCGGGGACGGGCGCGGGCCGGCGGGGGCGGGCACTGTCGCGCGGAGCACGGGGGGGCGTGCACTGTCACTCGTAGTTTTAATTAGCCATAAACATTAAATAACAATATCTTCTATATTTATATTATTAGACGAGTGACAGTGCACGGGGGGCCCCCCATGCCAAGCGCGACAGTACTCGCCCGCCCCACGGCGGGCTTCGCCCGCCATCGTTTCTTAACTAAAAAAAACAGATTAAAAATTAAATCTGCTTTTTTAAATTCAATTTATTTAATTTATTTCTTTCTATTTTTTAATTTATTTAAAATAAATCTATTTGTTTTTCAAATTAACTATTATTAATATAAAAGAAGGTACAAAGATTGAACATAAAGTCATCTTGGCATAGTGGATAGTAGTTATTAAAGTTCTGTGGTTGGTTCGGGTTCGAAACCTGACCAACGCATTTTCCTCGGATTTATTTTGGCCCGACCCACCCGGCCCGAGTTGCCCGCCCGCCCGGCCCGCCTGGCCGACCCGCTCCGCCCACCGGCCCGGCCCGAGTTGCCCGCCCGCCCCAACCGCTCCGCCCACCGGCCCGGCCTGCCCGGTTTGCTTTGTAGGGTAGGGTACCCTACAAAATTTATAGGTTTAGGACATCATGGTAGGTTTAGGAGACCTAGGAAAAAAATATGAATGGTCCTGATTCGTCGTGCGATCGAACGGCTGAGATCTTATGATCTGATCAAATCGAACGGTTCAGATTGATATAATGGTATGCCGCCATTACACGAAAATTACAAAAATCCTTAAAAATTATACTTCTTTATATATATAGTATAGATATACAATATATAGGCGATACCATTTGATGCAATGGTACAATTAATATTGGGGAAAATATTTCATTAATAGCTAATATATTATAGAATATTCAGGTGTTTATGTGAATGTCTTACCGAATTATATTTTTTTACTTTTTATATGTTTTAATGATAAATGATGAGTGAAAAAGAGAATTGGTGATGACCAAATTCACACGTAGATAAATGAATATAAGTAATAGATAAAGAGTGAAATAAATAAATAATAATTATAACAAATATATACAAATAAATTAAGAAAATAACTTGAAAATATAAAGTGGGAGAAAATAAAGTAAAAATAACAAAAACTTTAAAGCAAATAAAGTTCATAATACGGAAAAGACCAGGAGTAAAATATAATAAAAAGATTTGGAATAAGAGAAAATTGACTGAATTATTAATGTTGTAGTTAACTACAAAATAACGACTCTTTGAATTGAGAAACTAAGATTATTAATTGAATATCTTCCTCAATATTAACTGAGGCTATGTTTTGCAACGCGCTCCTCAACGCGGTGGTTACTACGAAATCTTAGGCTTCTTTTGGCGCGGCTTATTTGCTCCGATGAGTTAGGGCAAAAACGTCATTGTCATACCAAATATTTTATTCTCAAAACTAGTTTCTTTTCTTGGTAACGATAGTAACATTTGTCGTACCAAACATACATTCTATGACAATGATAATGACGTTTTTATTCAAAATCACCGGAGCAAATAAGCCGAACCAAATGAAGCCTTAATTTAATTGTATTTTCTTATCTTTACATCTTATTTATTAGCTTTTCTACCGTGATGTATTTTTTTGTTGTTAGTTATTTTAATGAAATAAAATGATTTTGGGATTTTTGAACCCACACTGTCCTTTTAAGCCTCAATGAATAGGTCGGTTGGGAGTCTACATGTTTTTCGATCTATTATAGTCGTTCAGACGTGATCAAGTTTTAGCGGTCACGAATGACCAGATACTAAAAATTTGAATTTATGCCAAAATAAATGCGTTTCCGACAACCGTTTTACACGGCCACCGCTCAAACTTTAACGATTGTCCCAAATGGAGCCTTATTCACACATAAGCATGCATTAGGATTGAAAATTTAATAATATTTAATCAAGATAGAATATTGTTACGACGATTGTTAACCGCAACCCGTCGTCTTTGGCTAACCGCATCCCAAAATTGCAAAAAACACATACTTTTTTCTATGGTTGATCGTAACCCGACGCCTCCTTCCCCCTTCCTCTCGCTGAAGCCGCCTGCCTCCTTCCTCCCGCTCAAGCCGCCCGCAAAACAACTAAGCAGATTAAAAAAAAAATTGATACGCAAGGACAAAAAGGCGGTGTTCGTTGGGGACACAGGTACATCGGCTCCAAAAACATACCCACGGCACGGAAATGCACTAGAGAGATCGACCTCCCTAAGAAAAAACCGAGCTGGGGAGGATTAAGGTTTAGATGTGAACATACCCGGCGTTCGGCGGAGGCACATTGCGCGGAAGCTCTCAAGGGCATACCACAGCTCGCCGTCCGACCCACTTCCTGAATCGTCGTTCCAGTAATCGGGAATCGTGTTGGATATCATGCCGGAACCCAACCGAGATCGGAAGAACAACAGAAGATTCGGGCGGATTTTGATTTTGAGTTAGGATTTCGAAGAAGGAATGTGGGAGGGAATGCGCAGAGGATCGGCGGGTTTGAAAGGAAAATCTGTGGCCAGGAAAGAGCACGCGTCAAGCGGACGGAAAGTTAGAGGCAAGAGTTGGGATCCAACGCTTGGAAGGCCGATACGAAGATGAGGCGAAGGAGCACGGCGATCACAGATATTGGGTTGCGGCACGCCAAAAACCGAGTTGCGGATCGATAACATTTCAGATTGCGATTAACATTGGGGTAATGCGACAAGCCAAATACGGGTTACGGTTAACAATCGTCTATTGTTATTTAGATGATTGAAAACACAATGCAGCTCTATCTAATAGTGATGTCCACTTTGTTAATATCGCCGGGGATGCGTGTGTTTATTCTGCTTAGTCATGATGCAAGAAGAAAATAGAGAAAGGAGGCAAAACAAAACAAAATTGTAATTCGTCGTGATCAAAAATTGCTTCTTGAAACCCCATAATATTGTTGATGAGTCAAGAAAATAATAAGCTAAAGGAGTAAAGAAACACTTTAATTAATACATGTTATAATATCAATTATTGTGTCATACACAACATACTAATTACTTTTATTATATATATATATATAATATATATATGTGTATAAGTATTTTGGAATAATTATCGAAACTTCTCCCAGAAGTTAGGATAATTACAGGTTGCACCCTATTAAATTTGAAATTACAAAACCCCACTGTAAGTTTACATTTCATAACATCCATGCATAAAATTATTCCATTGGGTCTCTTTTTGTGTATGGTTGTTATGAAATGAAAATTTACATGAGAGATTTTTGTAATTTAGCAAATTTAGAGGGGAGGTCCCGATAAATGACCATATATATATAACTACATTTTATTATACGAGCATGATGATCATGGTGATGAACTCGGAGACCCATCATATTCAAGTATATCTTTGAGAGACTCGTAGCAGTACATATCGCAATCACCAAATTTATGATTTTTCGTCTGCTCCTGCTTCCTTTTCTTCTCCGTTTCTTCCTCTCCCCTCTCATGCTTCGTCTTCTCATCTTTCGTCACCTGCTGCTTCTTTTTCCCTTCCGCGTCACGATCACCATCAAAACGTTCCTCGTCCGCCCGCGTCATCTTCCACATTTCCGGCTCCGAAGAACTGCTTGGCTTACTTGACTCTCCATGGTCAGCAGACATTCTTTCCTAAACTAATTCTTACCTTTATCAATCTTTTGTTTCTTGAGATGAAAATGAAATGGTTTGAATTGAACATATATAGAGTGAGAGGTGAGATGGGGCCCAACAAATATTTATTTATGTGCACCATTAATTAGTACCATGCATTGGATATGATACTTACTAGTCATATGGTAATTAATTAATTAATTAATTAATTAATTAATCCCATATCTATTTATTTTTTAATTATTACCACTTCTGTTAAAATTGTAATTAGTTTTTTTTTAGTTTATATATGAAATAATTATTTGTAGAAAGTTAAGGTGTTAGAATTTTTGTTTGGTTACAAGTGCTTAAAGAATATAAGCAAATGAAAATTGTTGTAGTTCAATATTGTTTATATATGCTATTAATTAAGGGGCTGGGGATTTGGTGGGACGGATTCATGGGATCAAAACCGTCGCAGTGTTGTGGTTAGCATGTTTTTTCATGTGCCCGCGTATAAACCACGGGTATCACGCGGATACGAATGGCGGACATATGGGGATGTTCGTATTTTTATAAAGCAATAAATATTTATAATAATATTTTTTTAGATGTGCTATTAAGGTGGCTTTGGTGGGACGGATTCATGGGATCAAAATGGCTGTCACACTCTGAGATAATTTGGCAGAGCTGTGCATATTCTGTCATGCGCCCGCGTGAAAATCATGGGCACCACACGAATGCGGATCAACGGAATTATTCAATTCTTATATGAATCAGGAAGAATTGACTTTAGTTTAACATGAATCCTATGAAATTTATTTTGAATTCCAATTATGCTCTTCAAGCTTGCAAATGAATAATGAAATTAGAGTTAGACCTTAAATTCTAATTCTATGATTTCAATTCCGTTGGACTTGGCATTATAAAATCAGAATGTTTCAACCATGGTCACGAACCTTAATGTAGGCTCTGTTTGGAGCGGGATTTTCTCTCCGGTTAGTTTGGAGAAAAACGCTATCGTCATAGAATGTATGACCGCCATCAAGAAAAGATAAATAATTTTGAGCCTTACTTAAAGCGGATGAAATTCCTTAGGTGATGTTGGGCGTTCACAAACGACAGTTCATAACCACCGCATTCATGATTGCCACCACTGGGCCAAACGAAGCGGTAGCCGCTCAAAATTGTTTCTACAGTTTTTGGAGTTAAAAACAGTTTTGTATGTTATCTTTGTCGCTGACATTTTTCACGGGTATCTCAGCTCGTATTCTCACGTGCACTAAAATTGAAGAACTATTTTCTCAACGCGGCCTTTCTTTGGGGGAAGTAAGCTTCCACTGAAATCGATCCTGTTTTCATGACACGGGACCAAAACTGCTTTCAGAAACTATAAGGGTCCGTTCGTTTGGACGGAATTGGCTTTCTGGAATTGGCATTTGAGATTAGAAATCCAATTCTAGTGTTCGGCGCAATGAAATTTAAGCGGATATTGGCTTTCATGTGAAAACAGATGGCTTTCACTATGAACTAAAAAATCAAATAGCAATTCTTACCTCCGCTCATAGGTTTTCCGCATAATTAAATGTTTACACTAGAGTTTTTCAACCTACGCGCGAGTTTTTCGCCCGAACGTGCGTTTTCCTGCAGGGTGTTTTTCGTCCGGACGCGTTTATTTCACCCGGGCGCGTTTTATTTCGGCCGGGCACGTTTATTTCGGCCCGGCGCGATTTTTTCGCCCGGACGGGATTTTTTCGCCCGGGCGCATATTTTCGCCCGGGAACGTTTTTTTTCGCCCGGGCGCGTTTTTTTCGCCCGGGCGCGTTTTTTTTCGGCCGGGCGCGATTGTTTCGCCCGGGCGCGATTTTTTCGCCCGAGCGCGATTTTTTCGCCCGGGCGCGATTTTTTCGCCCGGGCGCGCGCTTTTCGCCCGGGCGCGTTTTTTTCGCCCGGGCGCGTTTTTTTTCGCCCGGACGCGATTTTTTCTCCCGGGCGCGATTTTTTCGCCCGGGCGCGCGCTTTTCGCCCGTGCACGCGCTTTTAGAAATTTGAATCTTAAAAATTTTAATTTCAGAAAGCCAATTCCATCGTGTAGCCGAACAACTTACAGATATCAATTCCAATTCTGTTCACTGAATTCAATCCTGGAACCGAACAGCAGAATTGGTTTTATGCACAAAACCAATTCATGCAGATATTGATTTTCTGGCCAAAGCCAATTCCAGAAAGCCATTGCCTGCGCGCCGAACGGACCCTAAGT
This sequence comes from Dactylorhiza incarnata, assembly GCA_033032865.1. Lineage (NCBI taxonomy): Eukaryota > Viridiplantae > Streptophyta > Magnoliopsida > Asparagales > Orchidaceae > Dactylorhiza > Dactylorhiza incarnata. The sequence goes on from JAWHQI010000208.1 coordinate 4,099,216, forward strand.
TGATATCAGTAGTGTTTTAGTTTTCATAACATACAGTGATCTGGACTGTTCAAATTTAGTGAATTTTCTCTGTTTTTTTCAACACTTGATTGGTTTTCCCCAAAATTCAAAGTGGTCGCGGATTGAACCAACAAGACTATGATTGTAATCGGCTCACCGAGACAATTTCAACGGGCCAAATTTTATGGGATCCCATATCCATTTGACCCCTCAAACGGCCTCCAGAGCTGTGCACAGGGAAACTGACCCAAAGAGGATCAGCCCGGGCTGGACAGACCCAACCCTGAGCTGATAACCCCCATCTTCACGCTAAGACCGAAGCCCTAGCGTGAGGAGCGGCAGGGGGCGCCGGCCACCGCCGCCCCACCACCATTCTGGCCACCAATTGATTGCCGGAAAGAGCCGAGATCGTCGTGCAAGCCCCCCTCATGGTTATGGGCGACCTCTCCCTTCCATTCTCTCTCATATTCCTCTAAAAAAATGTCAAAACGGTCGTTAATGAGTAGAAAGATTCAAAACTTTGGAAACTCATAGATTCCTAACTTCTAGATGAAATTTTAAGCTAATAGGTTATTTAAATAAAATGTTTTGGTGAAGTTTTCGCGGGACTATTATTTCACCCATACACCTCTTTCGTCGGCGATTGTTTAAGCTTCAGACCCTTGAGGAAGAAATTGTCACCACTGGTAGACTCGTCGTGGCGTGATGAAGCTTCTTTGAAATTTTCATCAAGTTTCAAGTACTTTCATTTTTTCGGCCAGGTGATGACTGCTGTCGGCCACCACTACAACATCAAACTTGACCGAGTTGCCTGGATCTTCCGGAGGGGCAAAGCTGTCAGACTATTAAACTTGGTGATCTGAGGGGCATAAACTGAGCATTTTTATTCGTCTGCCAAATAATTAAATGAGCGAAATTCTTTGTGCGGTAGCTTTGAAATTTATAAAATGGGAATACTCCTTCAATTTAAGGGGCCAGTAATTGGAGGAAGAGAACGGGGCGGGCGTCTTGTGCGTTGCGACACCGAAAAATCTCATACGAAAGCCCACGTGTGCATAGCTCTCGAACGCACCCTCGTGCGCTCTGCTATCCAGTGCGCCCCGTGCGCATAGTTCCGAAGAGTGTGCTTGTGGGAGTGGTTCTGGAAAGGGCGCCCAAGCGCGTAGTTTCGTAGAGCGCGCCCATTCGCATAGTTCCGGAGCGCGTAGTTCCTGAGAGCGTGCCAGTGCACGTTGTTTCGAAGAGCACGACCTTCCTCGTTGAAGACTTGATAATAAAAGGAGTTGTGGCCTTTCACGCTCTCAAATGAGTTTGTACTCAACATTGATTAGTGGATTTGTCTAGACTGGGCCCACCACTGTGCTTTTTTTCCTTTTGCGCGTTCAACTAAATCTCGAGCTAAGACGATCTGACTTGACCGATACATAAAAATGTTGAGCATCCCACATCAAATTTTTTAATAGAAATTTAAAAGATAAGCCGACAATTGCAAGTTTTAAGCGTTGGAGCAGTGCCGGTGAAATGGCTTGTGAGTACGAAGTTATTTGGTCTGTGAGCCCTCGTCGGTCGATGCCCAATCAGGTTGCAACAAGTGACCATTTGGGGGCCCAAATGCCACAATTGGTTCATGAAATTTTATGATGATTTTCATTTTGTTGTTGGACCCAATAAATTTAATATGATCAATCGATCACCAGATCAAATCCATCTAGTATGTGTTAGATTATTTTTCTTATATCTTTATTTTAAAAAAAATTTAAAAAAAAATTACAGTAAATAATAATAATAATAACAGAGCTCTAAACTCTTATGCTATAACATCATATTTTGAAAATAAATTTTGTAAAGAAAAATTATAATAACAAGATCAAGAAAAGAACAAAATCATAATAATATATAATTTAGAATTGAGCATGGATAATGCGTGTGATCACTGCCCTAAAGAAGTTACATCACCTTCAGACATGACTTTCAATCGATGCTCACTCCTCCAAGGTACAATACTCGGCTAGATCCTGAAAACTCCGATGTGCACGGACACTGAAGAAGCACAGAGCACATGAACTCTCACTTGATGAAGCAAACATTAAGAAAGCAGAATCTTAAGAAAGGTCATCGTAAGAGCGAGAGGAAGAACGAAGTGAGTACAAAACCTTCTATATAGGAGTCTCGTAAAAACTACAACAATCAATGGTGAGAAAATGAGTAAAGAAAGCGTGCAGAAATTTTACGCGAAGTAGTTTGCGAATAGCAGAGATCTCAATGAACGTTGAGATGTCATTGCATAGAAGTCAACATACGTTGACTTTTGTTGACGCACATATGTCAACACATGGAAGATGAAGGGAAGTCGACGTATGTCGATGCACAGAAGAAAATGAGAAGTCGACGTATGTCGACATGTGGACGGGAGATGTCAATGTATGTGGACATAGGTTGAGGTAAAAACTATAGGATTTTTCAAGTGTCAAAACTATTTTGTACAAAAAATACAGTTCAATTCAATTCAACCACATCCCAAATCCGGATCCAGTCCGATGCGATGTGTGTGCGCGCGCATGTGTGTGTGATTTATAGTTTCTCCATATGTTCCTATGAACAGACTATAATGAGTGAATTTCTTTATATACTCACTAACATGAGTGGAGATAAGCATGATGAGACTAAATGTTTATCATTTTCATGAAAAGATTTTCCCTCCAATTTTTTGAATTCCCTCTATTTTACTTTTGAGCTTTTCCATGATAATATTGAGCCCAAACATAAAACATCATACAAGACTTCAATAAAACATTATGAAATTAATGTTTTATAATTAAAATTTCTAACAGTTTGCATATATATGAGTTAATTTAGTCCAAAATATTTTAGTCAAACAAACTCTGATACTTGCATGCATGCAATCATTTGGATGAGCTCTTATACACCATTAGGCTCTCATTATATTTCAATTACTAAAACTTTTTATAAATATATAATAATATTAACATATTGATATGATTCTAGATGTTCACATTGATTGAGAGTGTTGAGATGACAGACTCATGCACTCATGCGTAGAAGTGCATATGTTGTGGACGTCTCTATAAATATTTCGCTCCCGATATATAAACAATAAAATCAAAGAAGAGCACTGAAATGAAAGAGGCTGAAATACTTTGTATAGAAATGCAACACATCCATCACAAATTCTCTCAAGACATACATAAAAGCATACCTAGGCAGCGGCTTCGGGGAGGCCGACACAGAAAGGAACATGAACAAAATATATATGTTGACCTAAGCATTTGTTATACACCCATAAAGGTCTTGGGGTGCGTCTAGAAAAAACTCCACTAAAAAGAGGTGGGGTCAACGGTCAACGTATAAATCGCTCGAGTTAAAGAAACCGCCGCCCAGTCCACAGCCAACCGCCCGTACAAAGACGCGCGCAGAACGCGCCGCGGGGCCGCTCTCAACCATGCGCGCCAGCACCGCGCGCGGCGATGCCGCGCGCAACTGCAGGCACTACCGCGCGCGTTACCGCGCGCGGTAGCGGTCGCGCCACCGCCACGAAAAATGGCGATCCGTGTGCCCCGAACCATAAAATATGATTCGTCCGCCAAGTATTTATGGAAGTTACAACGACGAAATTACCGGACTACCCCCGGCCAAAGCTATAAAAGGAGCCCCAGGGCTTCATTTGAGAGGACCTTGCCTTCTGCACCCGGGAGAGCTCCTTGCAGACTTTTGCAGAATTCTCCTTCGGCGCTTGAAGATCACATTCGTGGACTTGAAGATTTCCTTCGTCCCGAAAGGCGACACAGCTTCTCACTTTTGTTCTCCGGAGCCTTCTCACTTTTGTTCTCCGGAGCCTTCTCACTTTTGTTCTTCGGAGCCTTCTCACTTTTATTCTCCGGAGCCTTCTCACTTTTGTTCTCCAATATTCTCAGAAGGAGAAATACTTAGTTTTCTGAGAGGTGTCCTGTCACCCTCGGAGCTCTCTCTCTCTCTCTATTATTGTAACGAGCAGCGGCCTGTGGCGCTCGAGTTCTAAGTACCAGATTGTAACCCCCAGAAGATAGTGAAGTTTGGTCGGCACAGCTCCGGCCGCGTGGTTTTTTACACTTTTCGGGTTTTCAACGTTAAAAAGTCTCAGTGCACTCAACGAATCTCAAATTGACTGTTTGCGCGCTTGGTTCGCTCCCGAGCTAAGGTGGTTCAAGTAAACCGGTCTACCAAGAGCCCTAAGCGACCCGCAACAGTTTGACGCCGTCTGTGGGAAACGAGTTCCTGAAATTCTACAAAGAGTCACTAGAAGAAGCACTGGCCGCCAATTGCAATGGCGAGAAGAAGTGCCCGCACTACTGAAGAATCAATCCCGGAGGGGCGCGTCGACCCAGCTCCCTCCCACTCACTTATCAATGCGCCTCTCGCAGAAGAGGCAGTGCCTGCGCCCGCAGCAATACTGGAAGGGCGCATGCGGCAGATGGAAGAACAGCAAGCCAAGATGCTGGCACTTGTAAGAAATCTCGGGGCTCCTCGAGTTCCCGTTCAACCGCCAGCGTTGAACGTTCCGCCGCCCCTAGCTCCGAGTCATGCCCTGAACGAGGAGGTCGTTCGAGAGGAAGAAGCCTCAGAAGAATTCTCCGGGGCAGCAAGCTCCGCCCATCCTGCTCCCCCAGCCAGAGGCCCAGGAGCTGACCACCATCACCGTCTCCCAGGAAAAGTTGTCCCTGGCCGAGCAGTAGAAAGAACCACGCGAGAAGAAATACGCGATATGATAGAGGAAGAATACATCCAGGCGGGGCGACGCGCAGCCCTCGCTCGCCGTCCCGCACACCACGGCTCCCCACTATCGCCTCAAGTCTTGGCCCATCCAGTTCCAAACGGTTTCAAGTTTCCCAACATCGAAACGTTCGACGGGACGGACGACCCACTGGAACATGTCAATCACTTCACCACCATCATGAGGATTTACAGCGCCCCCGACCAGCTCCTCTGTCAAGTGTTTTGGGCAACTTTGAAAGGACAAGCGCCCACTTGGTTCCACTCCCTGCGAGATGGGGTCATCAACAACTTCGCGGAAATGGCGCAGCAGTTCGTGGACCAGTTCATCGCCAATCGTAGGATTGTCCGAGATCCCTCCCATCTCTCAGGAATCCGCCAAAATGACGGAGAGACTCTCAAGGATTTTTCCGACGCTTCACCTCGGAGGCTCGGCAGATCCCGGGGGTCGACCCCGAGCTCTTTCGAGGAGTCTTCCTTGGAGGTCTCCGCCCAAGTGGCTTTTACTCGGCTCTAATGAGAGAAACCATACCAAGCTATCCTGACCTCGTTCAGCGAGTCGAGGCCCAAATAGCAGCAGATGAGGCAATTGAAGCGCACCGCCGACAATTCGAGGGGAGATCAAAGAGGAAGAAAGAGGAGTCGCTGCCGCAGACAGTTCCCAATAAGAAAAACAAGCATTACGACAACCCCAGCCGAGACCGAGGATCTCGCCAACATCAGGACTACACTCCCCTGAACACTACCGGGACTAACGTACTATACGCAATCAAAGACAACCAGACGCTCCGTAAGCCCAGACCCCTCGCTAAAAATGCGGGGGACCAGACAAAATATTGTGAGTTGCATCGTCGACAAGGACATAACACGGAAAATTGCTCCAAGCTTAAGGATGAAATCGAGCGTCTCGTCAAACAAGGCCTATTGGGGAAATTCCTACGAGACTAGGCGATGATTCGGCTAATAGGAGATCAGCTAGCGGCCTGCCAGGAAGGACCGGGAGCAACCCTTAAGGCAGTCATCCCAGGAGAAAGCTTCATACCCATCAACGGGGATCTACCAGCGCCCCTGAAATATTCTGTCAACTTTGTTTCTGTCAACTTTGTTTCTGTAAAAACTTTATGTAAATTTTCACTACTAATTATTTTTAAAGTTGATCATTCCAGGCATGTCATATCCTGCGCTATCGAAACTACGTAAAGACGTCCATTTGCATAAACAGCACCTGCCTCAAGGCAGTGCGCTAATGAACAGCACATGCCTCAAGGCCGTGCGCTAATGAACAGCACCTGCCTCAAGGTCGTGCGCTAATGAACAGCACCTGCTTCAAGGCAGGGCGCTAATGAACAACACCTGCCTCAAGGCAGGGCCCTAATGAACAGCACCTGCCTCAAGGCAGCGCGCTAATGAACAGCACCTGCCTCAAGGCAGCGGGCTAATGAACAGCACCTGCCTCAAGGCAGCGCGCTAATGAACAGCACCTGCCTCAAAGCAGCGTGCTAATGAACAGCACCTGCCTCAAGGCAGCGCGCTAATGAACAGCACCTGCCTCAAGGCAGCGCGCTAATGAACAACACCTTCCTCAAGGCAGCGCGCTAATGAACACCACCTGCCTCAAGGCAGCGCGCTAATGAACAACACCTGCCTCTAGGCAGCGCGCTAATGAACAGCACCGGCCTCCAGACAGCGCGCTAATGAACAACATCCGCCTCCAGGCAGCGCGCTAATGAACACCAACTGCCTCCAGGCAGCACGCTCATAACAATCTCTCACTGTCGTCGATTGAAGGTTCGCCCTTCTCCACCGCGGTAAGGTTCCGACGTCATAAGGGTCTGCCCCAATTACGTTCGTCCACGGTTTGAATACGTACGCCCTTCACCGACAAAAACTTATCTTTTATTATGAAAAAAGACGCGAGCTCAGGCTCGCGCAAACTAATTTTCTATTATATAAAACCGCGAGCACAGCCTCGCGCAAACTAATTTTCTATTATATAAAAGCCGCGAGCTCAGACTGGCGCAAGCTAATTTTTTATTATGTAAAAGCCGCGAGCTCAGACTCGCGCAAGCTAATTTATTATTATGTAAAAGCCGCGAGCTCAGACTCGCGCAAACTAATTCTTTATTATGTAAAAGCCGCGAGCTCAGACTCGCGCAAACTAATTCTTTATTATGTAAAAGTCGCGAGCTCAGACTCGCGCAAACTAATCTCGTATTATTATGAAAAAGCCGCAGGCTTGGACCCGCGCAGACTTATCCGTTATTTTGTAAAAGGCCATCAAGCTGTTCAGGAATCAACGCTAAATAGCAAGCCAGCAACAATCTCAAAGTGCGAACACCCCTCGTCGAACATCTTGGAGCATCTTCCCTCAATCGACACTTCGACGATAACCAGGACAGCAGAGCCACGAGAGCGCTATCACAACGCTGCGTAGAACGAGAAACGCCTAAACGGAACAAGGAAACAAAAGCAACCACACACTCATCCTCCGACAGCAATTCCTACCCAAGGCACCGCAAAAGAGCAATGATCAAAGCCGCCACAGAAAAATCGAAACCTCCGAACTCCTCCGCGCAGAAATTCGGACTTCGAAGGTTTGGGGGGCTTATGTTATACACCCATAAAGGCCTTGGGTGCGTCTAGAGAAAACTCCACTAAAGAGAGGTGGGGTCAACGATCAACGTATAAATCGCTCGAGTTAAAGAAACCGCCGCCCAGTCCACAGCCAACCGCCCGTACAAAGACGCGCGCAGAATGCGCCGCGGGGCCGCACTCAACCATGCGCGCCAGCACCGCGCGCGGCGATGCCGCGCGCAACTGCAGGCTCTACCGCGCGCGTTAGCGGGCGCGCCACCACCACGACGCGCGTGGCGGTACCGCGTGGCGCTATCGCGCGCTAGCATGCGCGGTAGCGCCGACCCCCCCCCCCCCCCCCACTCCAAGGGGTGCGGCCGAACCGCACCCCTCAAGGAGTGCGGCCCACCCGCACCCATCTTGGGGTGCGGCCCAGCCGCACCCCTCCTCGGGTGCGGCCCAGCCGCACCCCTCCTCGGGTGCGGCCAAGTCGCTGCACCCCTCTAGGGGTGCGGCCGAGCCGCACCCCCCCTTGTGGCGCGACTGGGACGCACCCCCCTTGGGGTGTGGCCACGCCCCGTGCGGATACGGCCAGACCGCCCCTTCCTGCATAGGGTCCTGCGGAGTGCCCGATCGAAACCCAGTTCCCCCTCAGAGGGCGCGACTTCCCTTTTTTCCATACCCGCGCTCGCGCGCGCTCAGAACGCCTCCGCGCTCATGCGCACCCAAAACGCTTCTGAGCGCGCTCAGAACGCCTCCGCGCTCACGCGCGCTTCCCTAGTTGCCTAGATTGCTTCTCCGTTCGTTGCGCGCTCAGAACGCTTCTGAGCGTGCTCAACTCACTTTGTGTCTTTCTGACTTCTCACATTTTGTCTTTTTAGCGTGCTCACATTTTGTCTTTTCAGCATGCTCACTTTTTATCTTTCCAGTTTCTCAGATTTCAGGAACATCTTGTCGCCTTTTTCGCCTCCAACAAAACTGCCCGAACTGCCCGAACTTCCCGAAGGGCAAGATGGTCATTTACGAAAAATGGCGATCCGTGTGCCCCGAACCAGAAAATATGATTCGTTCGCCAGGTATTTATGGAAGTTACAACGGCGAAATTACCGGACTACCCTTGCCCAAAGCTATAAAAGGAGCCCCCGGGCTTCATTTGAGAGGACCTTGCCTTCTGCACCCGGGAGAGCTCCTTGCAGGCTTTTGCGGAATTCTCCTTCGGCGCTTGAAGATCTCCTTCGTGGACTTGAAGATTTCCTTCATCCCGAAAGGCGACGCAACTTCTCACTTTTGTTCTCCGGAGCCTTCTCACTTTTGTTCTCCGGAGCCTTCTCACTTTTGTTCTCCGGAGCCTTCTCACTTTTGTTCTCCGGAGCCTTCTCACTTTTGTTCTTCGGAGCCTTCTCACTTTTGTTCTCCAATATTCTCAGAAGGAGAAATACTTAGTTTTCCGAGAGGTGGCCTGTCATCCTCGGAGCTCTCTCTCTCTCTCTCTATTATTGTAACGAGCAGCGGCCTGTCGCGCTCGAGTTCTAAGTACCAGATTGTAACCCCCAGAAGATAGTGAAGTTTGGTCGGCACAGCTCCGGCCGCGTGATTTTTTACCCTTTCCGGATTTTCCACGTTAAAAAGTCTCAGTGTACTCAACGAATCTCAAATTGACTGTTTGCGCGCTTGGTGATAACTTCGCAAAAAGAAGTTATCTTTATCCTTGTTTTTATCCTTTTAGCCTCGTTATATGATATTTTTATATGAAAATTAGTTAAAAATCCAATTGCCGCATGATTTGAAGTCAAAATGGTTGTTACTCTCATTTCTATATCTTTTTATGATAGGATTCAGAGAGAATATAAGTCAAGGATTGAAGGCTAAGTATTGTGAAAAATCTGGGAAAAATGTTGCAACATGTTCTCAACAAAGCTGGCAGGTCAAATTGTGCAGAAATGCAGATCCAGAAAAATGTTGCAACATTTTCATAACAAATCTGACGGTTACAGAAATTTAAACCCGAATTTATCAAGTTTTCAACAGTTGCAATTTATGTTTTTTGGCATCCATTCAGCAATTAATTATGCCAACAAGTGGGGCCCACGAAAGGAGGAGGAGAGGGAGTTTAAAAAGGAATTTCGGCCATTTGAAGGATCTTTCATCATTTTTCGGCCAAGAAAAGAGGAGGAGAAAATTTGAGAGGAAATTCTGCCAAGGGATGAACCAGTCCAGATCTGGCATTTTGGGCTGAAGGAAACACTTCTACGTCACTGGAGAAGGGAAGATTCGCATTTCTTTCGAAATGTTTAGTAAGATCTCTTCAGTTTTGTGTTATTTTCCCTCAATCATGAACTAAAACTCTCTAGTCTTGCATGATGAGAGTAGTATGTGTATTTTGATGATGAACATCTTTGATTTCGAATTTGTTTTGTGATTATCTTTATTGATCTTGTGATTTTTATGGTGAAATTGTTGGATCATGTCTTTTTATTATATTGTGTTGCGAGAATCGAGAGATGAGCGTCGTAATATTAATTTAAGGGCTAGTTTATCGCAGTGCGAGAATCGAGAGATGAGCAGTGTGAATCATTAACCAACATTTCTATATTTTTACCGCGTTTCGAGAATCGAGAGAGGAGAAACGTACGTGTATCACAAGATCTCTTTAGTTTTGAAAAGTGAAAGAGATTTCCTTTTCATGCTAGCGAACTTGATTTTTGCACTTCATAATATTTTCGTTTCACCTAAGTTAGAGATAACTAGGGTTGCGTAGATATTAAGATTCCTTGTATCGAGAGATAAAGGTCTCTTCTTTTACAATTATTGCAAGATAATTCAAAACTCAATCGAATGAAATATTTTTTTTATCATCATCATAGTATACATATGAAATCAGAAATGCAAGGCTATTTTCTCTAATTGCTAAAAAAGTATTTTAAGATCTAGTTAAAATAGTCTAATATTTATCTAAAAGTTTTAATCTATTTTCAGAAAATCAATTAACCGTTTTACTTGGATTCATAGAAACGGTGTAGCTAGTAATTGTAAGCACTAAACTAGTCACTTCTCCGTGGGAACGATCTCACTTACTCTGTATTACTTGTACGGCACGTATACTTGCATTTTCAAGCTCTATTTTGCGCGTATCAAGTTTTTGGCGCCGTTGTCGGGGAGGTGCAACGGATTTAGTGTTTTTCTTACAATATTAGTGAACCTTAGGACTTGGAGGTCAAGTTTTATCTTCACTTGTTATTTTCTTGTATTTGTGTTATCATCTTTATTATCTGATAGTGTATGTCCAGGTATCGATCCGTTGAATTAATTTCTCTAAATTCTGAAATCGAACGAACCTGTAGACGAAATCGAAAGTCAACTAGGTTAGAACAACTTAATCAACTAGCAATGGATAATCAGAATCAAGACGATGAGCCTCACCAGAACGGGCAGGATTTAGGTGGTCAAGTAGAACAAAATGGACACCCAAATGAACCAAGACGAACTTGTCGGGATTATAATATGCCTTTTAGGGGAGGGGTACAGTTTAGTATTGCTAGACCCGCGATAGAGGCCAATAACTTTAAGATAGATTCCATGGCAATGCAACTTGTTCAAAACAACAAGTTTGGGGGTCTTAATCATGAAGACCCTAACTCTCACCTTAGGACTTTCATAGAGATATGTGACACGTTTAAGATTAACGGTGCATCTGATGAAGCCATTAAGCTACGCTTGTTTCCTTTCTCCTTAGAAGGGAAAGCTAAGGACTGGTTGAACTCATTACCTCATGAGTCCATTACTACTTGGGCTATTTTAACCGAAAAATTTTTATCCAAATATTTCCCTCCATCTAAAACTGCTAAGTTAATGCGCGATATCTCTACATTCATGCAAGTAAATGGAGAAACCTTATATGATGCGTGGGAACGATTTAAGGAATTGTTATGTAGATGTCCCCACCATGGGTTAGCCATTCACCAACAAGTATGGACGTTTTATAACGGTCTTCAGACATCTACAATGATCCAAGTAGATGGAGCTGCAGGAGGTTCACTGATGAACAAGTATCCTGAAGATGCCTACGGTATTTTAGAAGATCTATCTTCTAATAATTATCACACGATTGAACGTCAAGTACATCCTCCCACTACGACAGGATTGTATCAAGTTGACCAATTAACGTCATTTGCAGCCCAAATGACGTCCCAATTTAATACCATTAACAAGAGGTTAGATGCTTTGACGTTGAACCAAAATCAAATGAATCCTCAAGTTAATAGCATTATTACTCCCATGGTTTCTCCTAACCCCGCCTTAACAATTGAACAACTCGTAGGGGGTAATGAAGAAGTTAATTATTTAGGAGGGCATTATAAACAAAATACGAACCCTTATCCGAACCACTATAATCCCGAATGGAGAAACCACCCTAATTTCTCTTGGAAGAACAACTCCGGTCCTACTCCACCACACTTATTTAATTCTAATGCTAATCCTCATCATCAAAATAATAATTCCAACCAAGCAGGACCATCTAGAAAGGTAACGGATGACTTCATCATAGAATCAATGCAAAAGAATGAAGCTCGTTTCTCTAGTTTAGAAGGGTCAATGAGAATGATTGAATCGCAACTAGGACAAATCGCCAACACTTTAAGTATTCGACCGCAAGGCACACTCCCTGCGGATACCACACCTAATCCTAAGGGAGATAATCATCATTGTAAGGCCGTCACATTACGAAGTGAGCGTGAGTTGATAGTTGGTCAAGACACTAATCCACATGAACAAAATAAAAGTCAAGACCAAGAAGAGGCCAAAAATCCTAGTGAGCAAGTAATAATAGGAAGAGATGAGGGTGATAAGAGTGAAGAGGAAGAAGTAATAATAGGAAGAACTGATAAGGACATAGAAAGAGAAAAAGAGGAAAGAAGGAAGGAGAACCCAAGAACTTATCCACCACCACCGTTCCCCCAAAGATTAAAAAAAAGCAAACTAGATCAACAGTTTCAGAAATTCTTAGAAATTTTTAAGAAGTTGCAAATTAATATACCCTTTGCCGAAGCTTTAGAACAAATGCCAAGCTATGTTAAATTCATGAAAGATATCTTAAACAAGAAAAGAAAATTTGGCGCAAATGAGACGGTAGCACTCACACATGAGTGTAGTGTGATCCTCCAAAAGAAATTACCGCCAAAATTGAAAGATCCCGGAAGTTTCACAATTCCGTGTTCTATTGGGTATCAATTTGAGGGAAAGGCTTTGTGCGATCTAGGGGCAAGCATAAATCTCATGCCCTTGTCAATTTATAAAAAGTTGGGTTTGGGAGAGATTTCCAAAACATCGCTTACATTACAATTGGCTGACAAATCTCTTACTTTTCCAAAAGGAATTGTAGAAGATGTATTGGTCAAGGTAGAAAAGTTCATTTTTCCCGCGGACTTCGTAGTTTTGGATATAGAAGAAGACAAAGAGGTACCTATAATTGTAGGGAGACCTTTCTTAGCAACCGGGAAAACTTTGATTGATGTTCATAAGGAAGAGTTAACCATGAGAGTTAACGACGAGCAAGTTACATTCAATGTACTCAAAGCGATGAAATTCCCTCATAAAGAAGAGGATGTTATGGAAGAAGTAAAATGCATTACTCTATATGACTACGGTCTTAGCAAAAATCCTGATTTTGAAGATGATGCATTAACGGATATATCAACCGATGAAGAAAAATCTGTTAACAACGATGAAATTCAGGACTGTTTGGAAGAATTTACATTTCAATCCGCATTTATCCGTAATCCTGAACCATTATACATACAAGAGCGGTCTTGTGTGTTGAAACCTTCTATTATCAATCCACCCGTTCTTGAGTTAAAACCACTTCCTGAGCACTTATCATATGCATACCTAGGAGAGAATGATACGTTGCCGGTCATAGTTAATTCTAAATTGATACCGAAACAACATCAAGAATTATTAAATCTTTAAGAGACATAAACTTGCCATAGGATGGACTATTGCGGACATTAAGGGAATTAGCCCTTCACTTTGTATGCACAAAATCCTTTTAGAGGAAACCTTCAAGGGGTCTATAGAGCATCAACGACGTCTTAGTCCACCTATGAAAGAGGTAGTAAAAAAAGAGATTATTAAATGGCTAGATGCAGGAATAATTTACCCCATCTCGGATAGTTCATGGGTCTCCCCGGTCCAATGTGTTCCTAAGAAAGGGGGGATGACCGTAGTAAAGAATGACAAAAATGAATTAATTTCTACTAGAACGGTCACGGGATGGCGTATATGTATGGACTACCGGAAATTGAATAAGGCTACAAGGAAAGATCACTTTCCTTTGCCTTTTATAGATCAAGTCTTAGATAAATTAGCCGGAAATGATTTCTTTTGTTTCCTTGACGGGTATTCGGGTTATAATCAGATAATGGTAGATCCGGAGGACCAAGAAAAGACAACGTTCACATGTCCTTACGGAACATTTGCTTTTAGGAGAATGCCGTTCGGCTTGTGCAATGCACCGGCCACTTTTCAACGTTGTATGATTGCTATATTTTCGGATATTATGGATTATGGCATAGAAATCTTCATGGATGATTTTTCCATTTTTGGGAAATCGTTTAATGAATGTTTGAGGTGTTTAGAAAGAGTGCTTTTATGGTGTATTGAAACTAACCTCGTTTTAAATTGAGAAAAATGTCACTTCATGGTGCGGGAAGGCATAGTACTTGGGCATCATGTATCAAAAAATGGATTAGAGGTAGATAAGGCGAAAATAGAGGTGATTGAGAAATTACCTCCTCCTAAAAATGTAAAAGCATTGCGAAGTTTCTTGGGGCATGCAGGATTTTATAGGAGATTCATCAAAGATTTTGCAAAGATTGCAAAGCCTTTGAGTAGTTTGCTTGAGAATGACATAAAGTTTTATTTTGATGAAAATTGTTTAGAGGCATTTAATGAATTGAAAACCTGATTAATTACAGCACCTATTGTAGTAGCCCCTGATTGGGAAGAGCCGTTTGTTCTCATGTGTGATGCTAGCGATTACGCTGTTGGAGTAGTTCTAGGACAAAAACGAGAGAAGGTCTTTTATACCACTGCATATGCTAGTAAAACTCTAATTGAAGCCCAAATTAATTATACCACGACTGAAAAGGAATTACTTGCTGTGGTTTTTGCACTTGAAAAATTTAGATCTTATCTTTTATGCACAAGAGTTATAGTATTTACCGATCATGCAGCTATCCGTTATCTAATGGAAAAGAAAGATGCTACACCTAGGCTAATTCGTTGGGTTTTACTACTACAAGAATTTGAGTTAGAAATCAAAGATAGAAAGGGTGTTGATAATCCGGTTGCCGACCATCTTTCTAGGATTGAATCCCCAAGTGCACTAGTCCCGTCCGAGATTAATGAAAGATTCCCGGATGAACGTATTTTAGCTATTTCTGATAATTCCTTGTCATGGTATGCCGATTACGTCAATTACCTTGTTAGTAACATCTTACCTTCAGATTTTAATTACCAACAACGAAAGAGGTTTTTACACCAAGTGCGGTCTTATCTTTGGGACCCACCTTATTTGTTTAAAATTGGTGCAGATGGAGTAGTAAGGCGATGTATCCCGGAAGTGGAAATGCATCCTATTTTAGAAAGTTGTCATAGTTCTCCCTACGGAGAACACTTTAAGGGAGATAAGACAGCTATGAAAGTTTTAGAGGCCGGTTTCTTTTGGCCTACATTATTTCATGATTCTAAGGAACATGTAAAAATGTGTGACCGATGTCAAAAGGAAGAAAATATTAAGAAGAACGAAGCTATGCCTATGAACCCAATTCTAGAAGTTGAGCTTTTTGATGTCTGGGGTATAGACTTCATGGGACCATTCGTTAATTCGAATGGTAATTTATATATCCTCTTAGCTGTAGATTATGTATCAAAATGAGTTGAAGCCATAGCCACGACCAAAAATGATGCAAAGGTGGTGTTATACTTCTTGAAAAATTTTATATTTAGTCGATTTGGAACACCCAAGGCTATTATAGGCGATGGTGGAAGTCATTTCTGTAATCACCAATTTGCCGCGTTGCTGAAAAAGTACGGGATTAGGCATAAGGTATCATTGGCATACCACCCCCAAACAAATGGGTTAGCGGAAGTATCTAATAGAGAGATCAAGAAAATCTTGGCTAAAACGGTTAGTGTAAATTGTTAGGATTGGTCTCAAAAGCTTAACGATGCCTTATGGGCATATAGAACCGCTTTCAAGACCCCGATTGGTGTTACCCCATATCGTTTAGTTTATGGCAAGGCTTGTCACTTACCATTAGAGTTGGAGTATCGGGCATACTGGGTCGTTAAGAAAATCAATTTTGATTTTCAAGAAGCCGGTAAATCTAGATTACTACAGTTAAATGAATTGGAAGAGATCCGGACGCAAGCATATGAAAGTGCAAGGGTTTACAAGGACCGCACTAAAATGTGGCACGACCGCCATCTTACGGAGAAACATTTGCAACCAGGGCAACTAGTTTTATTATTCAACTCACGACTAAAAATTTTTCCTGACAAATTAAAGTCTAGGTGGTCGGGCCCGTTTCGGGTTAAGGAAGTGCTTTCTTATGGGGTCGTTACGATCATCAATGAAAAAGATCATTCGGAGTTTAAGGTCAATGACGGACGTCTTAAAGCTTATTTAGGAAACGAAAATGAACGAGTAATATCGTTCATACACTTGAAATAAAAATTTTCAAACCGCCGAATGTCCAGCCGGGACATTAACTAAGGCGCTTTAGGGGAGGCAACCTCACTTTTTAATGATAAGTTTTTTTTATCGTTGTTATTGTTCTTGTTTTCCTTTGTTTTATTTGGTTTTGTTTCTCTCAAAACCATGCAGGACTGAAATCTTATTATCTTAAGCACTTAAAAAGTCAATTTTCCCTTCGTTTGGTTCAGACACAAGCTAAAATAGGTTCAGAAAAACATGTTACAACATTTCCTTGAAATGTTGCAACACTTTTATCTCTGTCTTTTTACACTGCAAAAGTTCAATTATTAAGGAACTAGCCGGTTCAATTGAACCAGCTATTTCTATTCGCCCGGAGTGAACGTGAACCGCGCTTGGAGGGCTGAAATCTTATTTCAATTGAATCTTTATCGCTGAGAGGAGTTGAACCGCAGGCGCGCGCCTGGAGTGAACCGTGCTTGGGAGTAAACCGCTATTTACTAAATAAAAATTAAAACTGCCGTCCCTCATCCTTCCTCAAAATCCCGACCTCTCGAAACCCTACCTCGCCGACTCTCCGCTCGAAACCCTACCTCGCCGACTCTCCGCTCGAAACCCTACCGCACCCTGTCGATTCATCCACCGGTGGAAACAAACAACAGGCGGCCGACGTTCTCCTCCTTAATCGTCTGGAAGTGGTAAGTACTAAGCTTGTCCTCTCCCTTCGTGCATTTGTGCGATCTCCTTCCATCACTTACTCGAACTCTCTTCAGACATGGCTCCAAAGAAAAATAGACAAAAGGAGGTGGCTCATAAGCCCTTCATCAATGAAGACGCTGAAGCTCGCTACGAATTGCTGAAGGCAAAGCCCTTCATCAATGAACGAGGGTTTCAACTCAAAATTCGAGGTTGGAGTCGCACATATGTGCAGCAAATGGAGAAACTCGGCTGGAGTTCCTTCTGTCACCCCCGCACTGAGGCAGTCCAACAATGGGTCTACGAATTCTACGCTAACGCCAAGTTCCATAGGAATGGAAAAATTCGTGTACGAGGGCGGGAGGTCGATTTCTCTCCGGAAGGTATAAATTCCTATTTTGATTTAACAAATTTGGACAAAGATGTGTACGAATCTGTTCGGACTACAAACCCATTTGATATTGCCACAACATTGTGCCTAACTAGAGACATAACCTGGGTCCATGAATCCTCCCATGTTCTGAATGCAGACCTTTTTACTCGTGAAGCTAAGGTTTGGCTTCTTTTTGTCAACTCAAGCATCATGCCAACCAAACACCCAAACCATGTCTCCTTCGATAGGGCTTGCATAATTTATAGTATTCTAAAAGGGATTCCCATTGACATTGGGCATATCATCTCTAGCCAACTCCAAAAGAAGGTCAAAACTGATGGGGGCTCTCAGTTATAGTTTCCTACACTCATCACTACGTTATGTCGTTACGCTGGGGTACCAACCGCCGACACGGACACTACCACCATTGTAGGTAAGCCAATAACATGTTCGGTTATTACCTCTTATGTTAAGGTACCATTAGAGAAGCCTCCCCCCAAAGCCGGTAAGAAACAACACCCTCCTCCATCTTCGAGCAAAACCACCCAAGTTCTGAATCCTCCGCCACTCTCTCCTAACCCTCCGGATTGGCCGATCATATTTAAATACTTACAAACCAGCGCTAAATATCAGCGTCAACAACATCGTCATGTCATCTCTTATTTAGATGTTGTATATCATAATCAAGTCGAGCTTCTCCGTCACTTGAATGTACCGGAAGAAAGAATAGCTGTGCGGGAAGTGAATCCCGCCTGGTTTGACCCTCCACCGTCTAGCTCTAATGCAAGGGAGGCGGCCTCTTCTCCTGCACCACATGCTCAAGCGGAAGCAGCTATGGACGATGCAGCCATGGACGACGATTTAGACGAATTTTTAGACGAGGACGACTCCGACGAGAGCGAAGATGTTGACGACGACGAGGCGGATGATTGACCATTTTAGCATTTTAATGCTGTTCAATTTTTCTTAAGTTAGAAGATGGCTTACACATATTCTCAACTGTGGACTTTAACTGCTAACTGATTGATTTCATGTTGATGCTAGGAATTTATGTTTGCTTAATTAATTTACCCTGCCATGTTGTGAATTATGCCATGTTGTGAATTATGCCATGTTGTCAAATGCTGCTGGGCTACTGTGTGCTTTCAATTGCTTAAGCAATCCATTGATTACCCATTAATTTTCATGGCAGTGTGGTCTTCGTTTTGTTGTCTCCACTAGGTTCTTGCAGGTCACTTCTGAGACACTTGTTCCTGTTGTTGTATGACGAATTCAATGAAACTGGGAATTTCTGCAAAAGGCCACTAAGTTTAGGGGAGTATTCTTCTTTTCATTAAAAATTTAAACATTTTCATTTTCGAATACTCCGAGTTCATGAATCAATTTTATTTTATAAATTTGCTCGGGTCTAGCAAAGAACTTGGTGTGGGGGTAATAGCAATGCGAAGTGCAATGCTAAGTTCCTTCATCATTTGAGTGGCGAGCATCTTATTAAAATATTAATATCAATTCCTTACTATTTCTTGTTAGCATCTAAAATCTTTTTATTTGGTACGAAGTGTCTATCACAAAATTTCTGACTTTATCTTGATGTTAGTACGATGTAGTAGCACTCCATGTCGACTTTCCTCTTGCACTGTATTCCTGAATTTTTCTTTGTTTCCTATAATAGATTTCATTAACTGCTAAAAAACATAGAGGGGGAGAGATGTACGTTAACTGAGTTTTTGTTGTTTGCCAACACTTTGAGATTATATAGTTATTCGATATGCTTATCCTTAGTCTATTGTCTTGAATTTTGTCTTTGCCGATTCAAAGTGACCACCACAAAAATTTGTTTTTCCTCACTTTCTAGTCAATTCTTAACGACTTTTCTTACCTTGGGTGTTTAACTTACCTTTAAAAGAAAAATAATAGTGTAAAAATGTCGTAGTGATATGTGGCCTGAGTATGTATATACCCACTTGGAACGATCCCTACTATTGACCAAAAAAATTTAGATTTATTTGCAAGAATGTCATAGTGATATGCGGCCTAGGTATGCGTATGCATATTCTGGAATGATCCCAATTATGTGCATAAAAATAACAAAAAAAGGGAAAAGAACAAAGTGTTAAGGTCATAGTGATATGTGGCCCAAGTGTGTATATACCCACTCGGAATGATCCCTACTATGGACATTCAATTCTTATATGAACTTGGAAGGTAAACCCCACGGTAGGAAGAAGACTTAAGAGCATTGACTAGAGAGTCTTATTGTTACCTTGAATTTCGAAACTATCTACCATGTCAAAATTCATTTCTTTGCTTATCCTCATGATATTCCTTGCACTACTTAATCCTGTGTGGAAGTAAGCTCATGGCTTAGTATATTCGTCATCATCCCCTAGCTATGTAGTGAGTTAAGAAATTGTGTTGTTTGGGAATAGATAGTTCTAAGGAATACGCACACACATCATCATGAAAGTGACATGGAGCTTTAACTATTATCAAACTAATCAATGGTCATGTTTGAAATTTTTTTATGAGCATGATGGTTATAATCTATGAGTAAGGACATTTCAAAAACTTACATCGATAAATGCTCGCCCACTCATTGGAGCGCATCGATCTATCTTTGCTAGGGACTAGCAAAGAACTAAGCATGGGGGTAGGATAACTTCGCAAAAAGAAGTTATCTTTATCCTTGTTTTTATCCTTTTAGCCTCGTTATATGATATTTTTATATGAAAATTAGTTAAAAATCCAATTGCCGCATGATTTGAAGTCAAAATGGTTGTTACTCTCATTTCTATATCTTTTTATGATAGGATTCGGAGAGAATATAAGTCAAGGATTGAAGGCTAAATATTGTGAAAAATCTGGAAAAAATGTTGCAACATGTTCTCAACAAAGCTGGCAGGTCAAATTGTGCAGAAATGCAGATCCAGAAAAATGTTGCAACATTTTCATAACAAATCTGACGGTTACAGAAATTTAAACCCGAATTTATCAAGTTTTCAACAGTTGCAATATATATTTTTTGGCATCCATTCAGCAATTAATTATGCCAACAAGTGGAGCCCACGAAAGGAGGAGGAGAGGGAGTTTAAAAAGGAAACTTTCGGTCATTTGAAGGATCTTTCATCATTTTTCGGCCAAGAAAAGAGGAGGAGAAAATCTGAGAGGAAATTCTGCCAAGGGAAGAACCAGTCCAGATCTGGCATTTTGGGCTGAAGGAAACACTTCTACGTCACTGGAGAAGGGAAGATTCGCATTTCTTTCGAAATGTTTAGTAAGATCTCTTCAGTTTTGTGTTATTTTCCCTCAATCATGAACTAAAACTCTCTAGTCTTGCATGATGAGAGTAGTATGTGTATTTTGATGATGAACATCTTTGATTTCGAATTTGTTTTGTGATTATCTTTATTGATCTTGTGATTTTTATGGTGAAATTGTTGGATCATGTCTTTTTATTATATTGCGTTGCGAGAATCGAGAGATGAGCGTCGTAATATTAATTTAAGAGCTAGTTTATCGCAGTGCGAGAATCGAGAGATGAGCAGTGTGAATCATTAACCAACATTTCTATATTTTTACCGCGTTTCGAGAATCGAGAGAGGAGAAACGTACGTGTATCACAAGATCTCTTTAGTTTTGAAAAGTAAAAGAGATTTCCTTTTCATGCTAGCGAACTTGATTTTTGCACTTCATAATATTTTCGTTTCACCTAAGTTAGAGATAACTAGGGTTGCGTAGATATTAAGATTCCTTGTATCGAGAGATAAAGGTCTCTTCTTTTACAATCATTGCAAGATAATTCAAAACTCAATCGAATGAAATATTTATTTTATCATCATCATAGTATACATATGAAATCAGAAATGCAAGGCTATTTTCTCTAATTGCTAAAAAAGTATTTTAAGATCTAGTTAAATTAGTCTAATATTTATCTAAAAGTTTTAATCTATTTTCAGAAAATCAATTAACCGTTTTACTTAGATTCATAGAAACGGTGTAGCTAGTAATTGTAAGCACTAAACTAGTCACTTCTCCGTGGGAACGATCTCACTTACTCTGTATTACTTGTACGGCACGTATACTTGCGTTTTCAAGCTCTATTTTGCGCGTATCACTTGGTTCGCTCCCGAGCTAAGGTGGTTCAAGTAAACCGGTCTACCAAGAGCCCTAAGCGACCCGCAACAGCATTGTTCATCGATAGGCATGGAGAATGCCAAACTTCTTGGAAATCATCCACGAACAATAGTATGTAGGGGTTTTCGAGTATGTTGGAATAACACATGACATCGTCACATCACTTGAATGCACTCAAATAGTCCATTGCTCCTAGAAAAAACCCTGTCAAATGAGAGTTTATGTGACTTCTAAAATTAACATTCAAGAGGGATATGCTAGACAAGATTTTCATTTTAATTTTCCACCATACTCTTGAACTTATCCATGCCATTGTCCCAAGTCCCAACCTCTCACGCCAGATGATTTCCCCATCATTTGCCCACATACAAAGAGGTAGATAAAACAAACAAGTCTCGAACTCACTTTCTGTGTGTGCGATATCTGCCTTCAAGGTAGTGACATTCTGAAAAAACATCACCACTTTTGGCCCATACAACACATGATACCATGCATTCACTACGCTCGTAAATGAATTGATGTTATTCTTCATCCTAGGCACATAATATACACTCCTTAGTATAGAAGCTCTACATTCATTATTCAATGTCACACGCCCTTATCTATCACATGCACTACATTATCCACTATCACTATAACATTATTACCTTCATACTTTTGGAGAGAGGAGTTTTTTGAACCGCCTCATGTTAAGATGATATTCACACCCGGAATCAACAATCCAGTTATGTTGAAAGTTGACGGAAGCCAAGGCATATACTAACATTGTTGTATTCTCTGCCATAAAGAAATTCCTCACTTATCCTATTCAATGAACCCTCCTCCTTTCTCCTTCATATTACTAGACTTCAAGTTTACACAACAATTTCTCTTGAAGTGACCAATCATATGACACCTAAAACACTTAGGCCCCTTTTGGTCTCCTTCATTCCTGGAATGAGAGAATCGCCCTCTTCGATGAAGTAGAGGGTCATCCATCGACTCCCATAAGACTTTATTTTCCCCCAAAAAGCGCATCACTTTCTTCACCAGAAATAGAACACTTGGTCATTTGTCGTGTCAAACTCTCCTGCGATAACAAAAGATTATCCAATTCCATTAAGGTGGTTGCTTAACCCATCCTTGAACTGATGTGATGAAGGAGATATTCTTTCTCCGAAGCCCATGAATAATATGTCTTTTCAACCTTACTTTCAAGATTAGCTCATCCGGATCCAACGCAAAAATCTTGGCATAAAAGTTCTTCAATTTCGAGAAGAATACCTAGATAGAAAACTATTCTTGATTTGCATTTAGTAACTCACTCTATAGAAGTTATAACCTTGTAACATTCTTTTTATTGAATAACCTATCAAAAGATGTCCAAATCTCAAACGCTAATTTACACTCCAAAAATGATCAAACAAATCAGGCGATATGGATCTCTTCAAGACAAACTCCGCATTCGTATCAGCTATCTTCCACCTTCTCCCTACCGACCCCTTCTCACCATTCACCACCGATGCCATTCTGTCTTCCATAGCAACAACCTCCAATAGATCATGTCCGAGTCAATATGACTCCATACAATAATTCCATTTCTTATAGTTTGTTTGTGTGAGTAGTTCAATCTCAAGCCCTCCAACAAAGCTCTCTTCTCCTTCCATCTCAGATATACAATTCTTCTCCACCAAAGAAACTTAGCAAAATCTGCTAACATTTCATGGTCTAAAAATGTAGTAAAATGTGGTGTGCTAATAACATCCGCATAAATTAAATGATTATACATTGCGCCTCAGACTTCCTATAAAACCTAACAATTTGCACCGCCCAGCTGTTTTTGGAGGGACATTTTTGTAAAATGTTTATTTTCTTCTGCAAATTATAGAGTAGAACGGGAGAAAGAACGAAACCAGAAAAAGCTCCGACCTCCCCTTATACCCTGAACTAGCGCCATCCATCCCCTTGGCTTCAGGCGACCTCGCCGCCTGCATCCATTGGGATGGTGTCTCCGCCGCTCCCTCCCCCATGTTTTACCTTCACCACCTGCCGCGACTGGTGCTACAGCCGCTCCTTCCTCTCCGCTGGCCTCCGCGCATCTACTGTCGAGCTCGACAGCGGCCGAACCACCATCCGTTGTTGGACTCCACAACATCCAGATCCAGATAAACGCCCCTCCCTCCTCCTCATACATGGCTTCGGCGCCAACGCCACCTGGCAATGGGCACCATACCTCCGCCCCCTCATCCGCGCCGGCTTCGATCTTTACGTCCCCGATCTCCTCTTCTTCGGCGGATCCTCCACGGTTAGATCGGAGCGCAGTGATTCCTTCCAGGCAGATTGCGTTATGGCGTCCATGGAGACGATGGGGGTTCGCCGGCTCCGAGGGGTGGTCGGAGTAAGCTATGGAGGATTTGTGGGGTATCGAATCGCGGCAATGTTTCCAGGGGCGGTGGAGAGGGTGGTGCTGATCTGCGCCGGGGTGTGTCTGGAGGAGAAGGATTTGGGGGAGGGGATGTTTGTTGTGAACGATCTGGCGGAGGCTGCGAGTATTTTGTTACCGCAGACGCCGGAGAGGCTTCGGCGGCTCATCCGTCTGTCGCACTGCCGGCCGCCGCCTTTGCTGCCGACGTGCTTCCTCTCAGATTACATCCACGTAAGTACCGCGAAATCAAAGTAGGTTTTCCAAATTTGAATACCTGTCAAGATATTGGTGGTTCAAACGGAAGGTTTGCTTGCCTGCAAGTTTGATTGGTTCTTACAAACAATGTTTAATAACATGCATATTTGTTCCTATATTTGCTTTGATTCTGTATTTGTTTTGATTATTTATTTGTTATTTTGGTTCTTTTGGTTTTATGAAACCTCCACCAACCATGCTTTCCTTGTTTGTTTGGCTTTCCTGTTTATAGTGTGTTTGCCTTGTATAGCTAAGGCTGAATGTGTATATAAAGCAAATGATATCAATGAAATAGAGAAAGAAAAAGTATTTCATCATTTGTCTCCTCCACCTTATAGTTTCTCTTCATCCTCTTAAAATCAAATTTATCATGGTATCAGAGGGAGGTTCAAGGTGAAGGGGATGAACATGGCCGGCGACCAAGGAAAACAGATCTTCGCCCACGATCAGGCGAAGACGGGCGTCAGTGGGGAAGGATCGTCAAAACCTCCAATGATGGATCCAACCTTTCCAACCTCACCATACTACCCCAGAGCGATAATTACTCCGGTGATCTTGAAGGGAGACAACTACGACGAATGGGCCAAAGCGATCAAGAATGGTCTTCGAGCAAAGAAGAAATTGGGATGCCATGAACTCCATGATTGTGGGTTGGATGTTCAACACCGTTGAGGTCGAGCCTCTCGTATATGGAATGTGCAAAAACTCGTTGGGAAGATCTTATGGAACGATTCTCCATCGGAAACGACATGCGAATCCATCAACTGAAGAACGTTGTGGTCAACTGTAAGCAATCGTGTCAATCCGTTACTAATTACTATGGCAGGTTGAAAACTATGTGGGAAGAATTGGCCGGTTATTCCAAGAACCCCACATGCGTTTGTTTTAGATGTTCGTGTGGGGCTGCTCAAGAAATGGCGCAAGAAAGAGAGAAGGAAAAGACTCAACAATTCTTGATGGGTTTGGATGGTGAGGTGTTTGGAACTAGTCGTTCTAATATCATGAGTATGGTGCCTCTTCACAACGTAAATCAGGCTTACTCCATGATGTTAACTGAAGAACGACATAGAAGTATGAGCAAGATGCATGATGAACGAACGAAGGTGGTAAGCTTTGCTACGCAAGTCGGTTCTTACTCTCGCGTGCCCAAAGACAAACCAAAAACAGGGAGTTTGTTACGCCCTCGGACGGATCCGAAGGCGACAACGGGGTTGAACCAACTGGTTCAGCCCCCAATTTCTATTGACGGCCCTGGGGGGGGGGGGGTTCAGCCCCAATTGGGGCCGGCCGGCCCCCTTGGCCGGCCGGCCTTGGTCCGGGTATAAATATACACGGATCCTCTTGTGGGGGGGAGGCAAGAACTATCAGGTATTCTTCAAACCCTAATTCCTCTCATAGCTCTCTAGATCGAGCTTTCTCCCTCTCTTCCTAGTAGATTCTTAACACTTGGTATCAGAGGTTCCCTCCTCCCTCCCGTATAATTTTTTCCTCGCCGTCCTCGACGGACTGCTCCGATCCCGTCGTTTCGTCCGCACGACGACTGCTTCTTCGCCGATCCGTCCAGCAGCCGACGGTTTGCTGCTTCGTCGTCGATCCGTCCAGGCGGACTGCTTCGTCGTCGATCCGACTCCGGCTTCCGCTCCTGCGGTCGACTGCTCCAGAGACCGCCGCCTCCAGTTTCTGTTGCTTGCACGCACGCCTCCGGGTTTCCTGCCTCCAGTTTTCCACCATGGTGACTCGCACCCAGGAAGAGTCTAGTCGGCTAGCAGCTCTCGAAGAGAACTACACGGGGCTAGCCGACGCCGTTACCACCCTTGATGAAAAGTTACAGGCATCTGAAACACGATTAGAAGACAAGTTGGAGGCGCACATGGACGAGATTAAACAAATGTTAATTCAACACCTTAAAGGAAAAGCGGTCGTGGAAGAGACCAATGCAGTCCAGCCCCCCCCCCCCCCCCCCCCCCCCCCCCCCTCCTCCTCCAGCACCGGGGCACGAAGATCGGTCCTCCAGCTTCAATGGGGGGCTCGGAATTGACAGTGGAAGGGTAGGAGGCTCACGACAACCACAAGTTTGGTCCGAGGCAACCCAGATGGGCGGAATCGCCGCGCCCGCCTTCGATTTCCCCCCTTACCGAGAAGACCGCCAAGACGACCAACGACTTGGAGGGATGGGGTACCCACATCGGGATGGACTCCTTCCCATTCCAAGAGCGCCAGGACACGCCGCCGAAGGGGGCAGAGGAGGGGGCAGATGGGAGTTTAGGCCGCCAGTCTTGGGAAACCCCTATGGCCGGGATTGGGGGTATCCGCAAGTGGCCGCTGATCGACGACGACCGCTTGGACATGGGCAAGAGTACGGAGGACCCGGGCAACAACTACCACGAGCCTATATGCCGCCAAAGATCACACGCATGAACTACCCCCAGGTCAAAGGAGGCGATGCACTCGAATGGGTCCAAAAGGCAGAATTGTTTTACAGTTATCAGGAGATACCCGAAGCACAGTGGGTTAAGTTAGCATCCTTTCACCTGGAGGAGGACGCATACCAGTGGACCCAGTGGTTTCTGCGGGGACGGGATCACGCGCCATGGCATGAGTTTGTCGACGGATTCACTGCCCGCTTTGGTCCACTTGCATATGAGGACTTCGAGGCTCTTCTTCAAAAACTGCGCCAGAAAGGGACCGTAATGGAGTACCGCACAGAGTTTGAACGGTTGGCCAACAGGGTCCAGTGGAACGAGCGGACATTAACGAGTTGTTTTATTTCCGGCTTGACGGACGACATCAAGGATGAGGTGCATGCTTATATGCCGCGCAGTTTGACCCACGCTATCAGTTTGGCCCGAATTCAGGAAGAGCGGCTCAATCGACAGAAATCCAGGGGGGACACTAAGCGGAACGCCACTCCCCCTCTTGACACAAAGAGGGATCACACAGCTACCGAACGGGCGACGGTAAAAAAGTTGACATGGACCGAGTTACAAGCCAGAAAGGCACAAGGATTGTGCTTCAACTGCGACGAGAAATTCACCCCAGGTCACAAATGTCAGATGATCCAGGTTTACATGTTGCAGGAAGATCAGCTGCCGAATCTAGAAGGAGGGGAACAGGAGCACGTTCTGGATACGATCGAGTTCGGGGTATCTACCTTGACCATGGCAGGAGACCCCGCACCGGCCACTATGACTATTACGGGGTGGATTGGCCCACAACCAGTGACCATTTTGATTGACAGTGGGAGTACACATAACTTCATCAGCCCGGCGGTAGCACATAAGCTGGGGCGCGAGATCATCCAGGATGCCACTTCCCAGGTTATGGTGGCAAGTGGACATGAGTTGCCGTGTGAAGGAGTGCTTCAGGACGTGGAGCTTCGTGTGCAGGGCTATGCCGACAGGATGAATATCTATTTATTACCTATCAGGGGGTCCGATGTGATTCTGGGGGCCCACTGGTTGCGACATCTGGGTCGGGTCACTCTGGATTGGGACAAGCTGACTATGGAGTTTTCTCAGAATGGGACAGACTATTGCCTGCATGGAGTCAGAATCTCGCCGGTGCCAGGGGGCTCTCTTTATTGTTTGGAGCGGCTGTGGGGACAAGGGCGTGACAGGGCTTGGATCGGTCTGAAGGAACGGATGGAGCCACCAGATTCCCACCTTGCGGACAAGCTGGATCTTGAAGGGGTGGGGAATGTTACGCCCTCGGACGGATCCGAAGGCGACAACGGGGCTGAACCAACTGGTTCAGCCCCCACTTTCAATTGACGGCCCTCGGGGGGGGGGGGGGGGGGGGGGGCTGAACCCACCCGGTTCAGCCCCAATTGGGGCCGGCCGGCCCCCTTGGCCGGCCGGCCTTGGTCCGGGTATAAATATACCCGGATCCTCTTGTGGGGGGGAGGCAAGAACTATCAGGTATTCTTCAAACCCTAATTCCTCTCATAGCTCTCTAGATCCAGCTTTCTCCCTCTCTTCCTAGTAGATTCTTAACAGAGTTGTGGTCAGTGCGGAAAGACGGGGCATGAGTGCATGACGCAATGACTTGTTTTCAATTGATATGGCATCCTGAATGGTGGGAAGAAAGAGCTAAAGGGATGGGAAGAGGACGACTCGGCGGGCGTGGATCTGGTCGAGGTCGCAGAGCTGCACCAATGGCGAATGCGACACAAACTCCTGGAGCTGTGAGCATAATGACAAGAGGAGTTAGAGATGGTGATGGTTCCGGGTTGAGTTTTCTTACAGATCAAGAATGGTCTGCATTGCGAAATCTTCTTAACACCCAGGTGGCCAAACCGGGTGGGACTGAACATTTGACAGGTAAGTTGCTTCGCCCAAGTTGGATTATAGATAAGTGGGGCTTCTCGTCATATGACGGGAAATATCGATCTGTTATGCAATGTGCACACGATTAATGCTTGCCCGATTGGCCTTCCTAATGGAGATTCGGCGGATGCCATCAAAGAAGGAGAGTTGGTGGTTGGGAAAACCGAAAAATAAAGTTGTTTCATGTCTTATATGTGCCTAAACTTACTTACAAGTACATATATTTATACCCATTATCGGATACTTCCAGACTTGTAATATTTAATGCTTACAGATGCAGATATGGGAAGCTTCTAGATTAATGTAGCATAAAAATGAATGAGTACACACATTTATTATTATTATTTCTAACAGGATTATGTTAGAAAGGGGGCGATTTCTAGCGCGCATGTCCGGGGACATGTGATTTTTGGAGTAGTCCGGTAACAAACTTAAGGGGATATGAAGGCCAACTAGGCGCACACAACTATGTCATTTGATCTCGTAGGACATAAGCAGACTTCATGCGGCGACATATCCCTCCTATGTACACTGATCATCTTCATGACCATTCAGAAAACCGATTCAATTGATTTCTCGACAATCTTCTGGGGGCTCTTTAATTTTCCCATAGGTACAACACATCCTCGATGCCCATTCCATGCTACATAGCCTACCTCTGCTCCAGTTGACCAAACATAACATCCTTCTTGTTGTCGGGGTCAGGCTATTTCAGTTTATTTGTACTGATATGGGCACATACAAAAAGGATTTGATTGAACATTTGGTCAAAGAAATACTTATCAGAGGCCTCATCTATCTTACCTCTAGTCCTTTCTCGAGCCCTATATTACTTGCATGCAAAAAGGATTGTAGTTGGTGAAGCGTCCACTACCATGGAACATGGGAATTCCTAGGCCTCATTGGCTGTCACAGGCGCTTCATATGGTACTATGGAAACAAGTTCGCGCGGCCATTGACCGACCTCCTCAAGAAGAATACAAACACATCTTTCGGGTGGGATTTCGAGATGGCAGAGACCTTCACGACCCTTTGAGATCTCTTGTGGGTGCTCTGTTCCTAACCATATCGGACTTTACACCACCATTTGTAATGGAGTTTGACGCCTCTGGAACGAGCATCGATATGATTTTTTGTACGCTGGTTGACGCATCACATACTTTAGCTGCTCTTTTCCAGCACTTTGCGTTCAAGCTTACTTAGCCTATAAAAACGAGCTGATGACACTTGCCATCGCCCTGCAATTGTCATCCTTATCTTCTAGGCCACCCCTTTATTGTTCGCACATGTCACCATATCTTGAGATACCTGCTGAGTAGGAAAGTTTTGACTCCGCAGAACAAGTCTAGTTTTCCAAATCACTCGTCTATGATTTCACATTGGAGTTCAGAACAAGGAGGATCAATAAGGCGGGGAATGCTCTATCTCAACAATTTGAGTTCGCTTTGCTTCTGGTGGTCTCACGCTTCATATGGAGGACATCCATTATTCAGCACGAAGTTGAAGCCGGTTCAGACCTCCACAAGTACTGGATGCTATGCAAGCTGACCGGCAACCCACCCGCCTATCTCTTTGGTTGGGGCCGGTTACATCACCTATGACGGTTGGTCCTCTCACCGACTTCCTCTTGAATTCACCGACTTTTGTGGAATTTTATAACACCCCTTCTGCGGGCCAATATGAACTTTTGGAGGAATTTTATAACACCCCTTCTATGGCGGCGTGTCTTGTCAGCATTCAAAATATGAACGACCTTCCCAATATGATTGTTCTTCCCAGTGGGCCTCCCTCAGAGCTGATTTATGGCATCCCTATGGACTTATCGTAAACCTTCCAAGGTCCAATAGGTTTTGTTTGCATCCTCGTGGTACCATGGTAGTGGATATGATGTCCAAATACGACAATTTTTCTGCTTCGCCATCCCTTCATTGCTATATCTGTCGATGACGCCTTCGTACATGGGAAAATGCACATACATGAGTTTTTGTGATCGATTGTGAGTGATCGTGCCCAATCTTCATGGGTTCTTTTTGCTATTCATTGTTCAAGCTTCAATGGAACATTTGGGCATGAGTATGACCTTTCACTCAATCGCTGCTTGGAAACATATCATCGTTATTTTATCTTTGATCAACTCCGAGCATGGGCTAAGTGGATCAACAGGGTAGAGTATATCTAGAACACCATCTTTCACTCAGTTGTAGACACAACATCATTTTAGATGGTTTATGGTTGTCCCCGTCCTTTGTAGTCTATCACTGCTAGGTGGGTGCCAAGTAGAGGTATTGCCTTATTGGCAGCTCAACTAAAAAACCGTGATGATAGGCGGTCACCCTATAGAACGGGCTAGTATTCCTCACTCTTAGTTAAAAAGTGTGATAGGTGGCAACCTATGGAAGATAACTGTTACGGGCTCGCCATAGAACGTTAGTAGAGCTGCTAGAGGATGGCCAATGGCAGGGATGATAGAGGCGGTGGATACTATGGAGAGCCGAAACCACGATTGCCTAAGCGGGATGTGCTCGGAGAGTGAACTTTCACAAGCTCATACAAGACAAGAAAATAGACTAACTTCTTAGATGTCTTCATTCCATATAATACATGCCTTTATGAGGCTTATAATATTCATAAGGAAAACCTAATTAACTATCAACTCACAACTAACGAAAATTAATACTAAGAGATAATAATAATAAACGATATTAAATAAATGTTAGTAATAACTAGGCCCAGCGTCCGAGGTTCATAACAGCTGTAGCCCATAACACCCCACCCGTCCTTCAAATTGAGCTTGTCCTCCAGCTCAAATGAATCTCGGACAATTTGGTCAGTTGGCTTCTTTATTTCCCGCTAAAATAGCTCCATGTAGTGCGTTGTTGTAGCGGAGGCTACAGAGAGCGGTAAGCCTTCATTGTGCTCATAGATGTCACAGATGATGGAGATGTTGTCGGCGAATTGTAGCTTGTGCGGCGATGCGATCGAAGAGGAGACCGCAACATGATCTTTAAGTGATTGAAGTAGTGGTGGAGAATAATCCACAAATGCTCGATGCGTGATCAAAATCCTATCGATTTTCGTGCGAGTGAGAGGATAGTCACCAACGACCTTCACACAGTTGAGGTATGACATTCAGGTGTCCTTCTAAGTGATAACAACAATAGGTGATGGTTGCTGCAGAACTGCTGGATTGGCCAGAATATCAATAACTTGCACCTGGTCTGGTAGGGGTGTCTGTCGTATGATGAGCAATTGATTACTTTGTGTGCAGCTAACATGTAGTCGAGTTGGGTGAGGAATGCTGCATAGATTGCCATGGTTGACTTGTGAGCAACCATCATGGCCTGCAAATCACTTTGTCGGGCCGTCTTAGATGTCATTTGTTGGGATAAAAATGTAATTAATTACTAAATAAAGTAATCAATTAACACATATATATAATAATAATGAATTATCAATTAATTGCTCATGTATTTGATTAATCAATTAAATAGAATATTCTTCATTTAATAGGATGCAGGAAGCTTAAAAAAGGGGCGCAAGGCTCGAAAAGGAGTTTGTTGGTTGCTCCTCTGCAATGGTTCAACAATGCTTCTTCTGGCAGGGGGAAAAGTTACGCAGGGCTAAAAAAGGTGAAGGCGTGGGTGGCTCGACGATGAAGATGGATCTCGATGTTTCTCCTCTGTGCGCATTCAATGAAAGGTGTCTGAATCCCACAGTCGCTGGCGGTAGCAACCAAACCTATGCATGAACATTGGTCGATTTTGTGTTCTTCCAAGAATCCACGAGGCTGACTAGTTGTTGGATGATCATGTGAAGAAGCGCGTGAGTCGGGGAATGCTTCGATGATCGATGACGTTGAGAAGCAGGAGGAATGAAGGTGAGGATGCAGGCTAGAACGAGAACAACTGGTATCACGCGAGCTTGGATGGTTGTCAGGAAGGTGTTTGACTAGAGCCGGAGGGATCGTAGATAAAAAAACTGCGGTCGGTGGTCTTGGGCAATGACAACTGCTGGAAAGCTGTGGGGGCATCTCGGCTTGATGAAAACAATGACGGAGGGGATCGAAGATGGTTGCGGAAGGTAAGCGTGCCACATCCGAGGAAGGATGACATTGATACCAAGTTGTTACGGGCTCGCCGTAGAATGTCGGTAGAGATGCCCGAGGATGGTGGGAGGCGAGGATGACTGAGGCGGAGGATGTTATGGAGTTGGAACCACGACTACCTAAGCGAGGTGTGCTCGGAGAGGGAGAGCTACCACAATCTCATACAAGACTAGGAAATAGACTAACTTCTTGGATAATAATAAGAAGACATTAAATAGACTAACAATAATTAATATTAAAAGATAATAATAAAAGACATTAAATAAAAAATAATAATAACTAAGCCCGGTGCCCAAGGTCCATAACATCCGTGGTTTCATGAAAATAACTCAATGGTGGATGTGACCGTGGACGCTGCATTACCTTCATTCCGGACTCCATTTCAGACTTCCGGTCCAAACCCTAGGATGGGGGGTTTGTAGACAAGTGTGGGTGGGTTGGAAGCATCACACTCCGCTGACCCACATGAGTTGACCACGACGACTTCTAACACCATTTTTCAGAGTTTGCCTTAGGGATAAGCCATCTTTTCCAAGCAAAGGTATTGATGCGTAGCTGGAGTGCTAAGAGGATTTGGCTGGTATAAGCACGCGCCGCGTCTAGGACGAAGAATGCACCAGAGGATTAGCGGCATGATTGACACCATCCTGATATTTTGAAAAATCAGAGAGAATGAATATGCGTTTCTTTTTGGAGAATAACCAAAATATCCTTCAAATCGTCATGGATAACTATTGAATCACAATTATTTGCACGGGGATCTTGTTTTTCTTTCTATTCCATCGTTTTGGAGCGTACATCTCTGATGTGCACCCATAGATTCATAGGCACTCCCGGGGTGCGTTTAGAGGAGGCTCCACTAAAGAGAAGTGGAGTTAGTGGGGTTAAAGTCCAACTCATGATCATGGGAGCGGAGGAATCCGCCGGCACGCAGCTCGCACTCCATCAGCGCCAGGCACGGTCAATGCTGCACCCCACTACTGGGGTGCGGATAGCCCGCACCCCCATGATAGGGGGTGCGGCCCAACCGCACCCCCATGGCGGAGCGGCCAAACCGCACTCCCCTTGGGTATGCGGCCAAATTGCACCCCAAACGGGGGTGCGGCCAAGCCGCCCCTCCTTTTTTGCGGGATGCGGTCGGAACCCCCTTTTCCCTACGTGGCGCGTTTCCCTGTTTCTCGAATGGCGCGACTTTCGGAGGGTACATCCTCGCTTTCATAGCAATTGCTTTCCAATCGCACTCGCTCAATCTCCGTTCGCTCGGAACGCTCCTGTGTTCGTTGCGTTCTCATAGCGCTCCCGTGCTCGTCGCGCGCTCGGAATGCTCACGTGCTCGTCGCGCATTCGGAGCGCTCCAGTACTCGTCGCGCGCTCGGAGCGCTCCCGTGCTCGTCGCGCGCTCGGAGCGCTCCCGTGCTCGTGGCGCCCTCGGAGCGCTCCCGTGCTCGTCGCGCCTTCGGAGCGCTCCCGTGCTCGTCGCGCGCTCGGAGTGCTCCCGTGCTCGTCGCGCGCTCGGAGCTCTCCCGTGCTCGTCGCGCGCTCGGAGCGCTCCCGTGCTCGTCGCGCGCTCGGAGCGCTCCCCTACTCGTCGCGCGCTCGGAGCGCTCCCGTGCTCGTCGCGCGCGCGGAGCGCTCCCGTGCTCGTCGCTCGCTCGGAGCGCTCCCGTGCTCGTCGCGCGCTCGGAGCGCTCCCGTGCTCGTCGCGCGCTCGGAGCGCTCCCGTGCTCGTCGCGCGCTCGGAGCGCTCCCGTGCTCGTCGCGCGCTCGGAGCGCTCCCGTGCTCGTCGCGCGCTCGGAGCGCTCCCGTGCTCGTCGCGCGCTCGGAGCACTCCCGTGCTCGTCGCGCGTTCGGTGCGCTCCCGCGCTTGCTCGTCGCGCGCTCGGAGCGCTCCCGTGCTCGTCGTGCGCTCGGAGCGCTCCCGTGCTCGTCGCGCGCTCGGAGCGCTCCCGTGCTCGTCGCGCGCTCGGAGCGCTCCCGTGCTCGTCGCGCGCTCAGAGCGCTCCCGTGCTCGCCGCGCGCTCAGAGCGCTCCCGTGCTCGCCGCGCGCTCAGAGCACTCCCGTGCTCGCCGCGCGCTCAGAGCGCTTCCGTGTTCATTGCGCGCGTAGTTAACCTTTCTTTATTTCTCAGATTGCAGGTCTCGTTCGTCGCCTTCATCACCTTCAACGAAGCTGTCGGACCTGCCCGAACTGTCTGAAGGGCGAAACGGTCATTTACGAAAAATGGCGGTCCGTGTGCTCCAAATCGACCAACGTGATTCGCCCGTCAGGTGGTTACGATGGTTACGACGACAAAATTACCGGGCTACCCCCGGCCAAAGCTATAAAAGAAGCTCAGGGTCTTCATTTCAAGACACCTTGCTTTCTGCACTCGAGAGAGCTCTGTTGAAGATTTCCTCTGAGTCCTCCTTCGGCGCTCGAAGATCTCCTTCGACGCTTGAAGATCTCCTTCGGGCTTCGAAGATCTCCTTCGTTGACTTAGAGATTTCCTTCACTCTGGAAGACCATCTTCCTAAGTGATTCGGGAATCCTTCGAATCCCGAAAGGCGTCTCACTTTTGTTCTCACTACCGTTCTCAGAAGAAGTACTTAATTTTTCGGGAGGTGTCTTGTCACCCTCGGAGTTCTCTCTCTCTATCATTGTAACAAGCAGCAGTCTGTCGCGCTCGAGTTCTTAATCTCTAATTGTAACCCCCCAACAGATAGTGGAAGTTGGCTGACACAGCTCCGACCGCGTGGTTTTTCACCATTTCCGGTTTTCCACGTTAAAAGTTTTCGTGTCACTTACTAATTCACTCATTGACTGTTTGCGCGCTCGGTTCGCTTCCGAGCTAAGGTGGTTCATTTCGACCGGTCTACCAGAGCACCCGAGCGACCCACAACAGTTTGACGCCGTCTGTGGGAAGGTGTTCCCAACACTCTGCGAAGAAGATCCGGAGTTAGAATTCGTTTCGCAGTAATATTCAACAATGGTTAGAAGAAGTGCCAGGACCACCAAAGTATCAATCCCCGGGGGACGCGTCGACCCACCTCCCTCGCATTCACTCGTGAACGCTCACCTTGTGGACGAACCAAGAACTACTCCTGTAGTAGCGTTAGAAGGACGTGTACGTCAAATGGAGGAGCATCAAACTGAGATGCTGACCCTGCTAAGAAACCTCGAGGTTCCTCGAGCTCCCTCTCCACCTCTTGTGCCAAATGCTCCGCTCCATCCAGCCCCGAACCATGCTCCGATTGAAGCAACGACTTGGGAAGATAATGTCCCAGAAGACTTTTTGGATGCAGCAAGCTCTGCTCATCCCGCTCGAGCACCAGAAGGCGACCACCATCACCAACGCCAAGAAAGAATCGGCCCTCCGCGAGCAGTAGCAAGGGCCACTCGAGAAGAAATCCACGATGTAATAGCCGAAGAGTACGGTCAGGTTGGGCGACGTGCAACTTTCGCTCGCCGTCCCCTGCACAACGGTTCCCCATTAGCGCCTCACGTTCTGGCTCACCCAGTTCCCCATGGCTCCAAGCGCCCCAACATAGAGACGTTCGATGGGACGGACGACCCACTAGAGCATGTCAACCATTTCACTACTATCATGAGAATCTACAACGCTCCAGATCAACTCCTCTGCCAGGTGTTTCCAGCAACCTTGAAAGCACAAACACGCACTTGGTTCCACTCTCTGCAAGAAGGAGCCATAAACAGCTTCGCAGATGTTGAAACCGTCAACCGGTCTCTGAGTTCGGACCCACAGGGGGTGTAGCCCGCGCCTACTTCTCCCTCACTAAACTCTCCTGACCGAAGATGAAAAATCTGGAACAGACCCAAGGCTGCAGCGAGGAGGTCCCGCCACACACCCGGAAGATCTTAGAGAGCTTCCCCTC
Source organism: Dactylorhiza incarnata (assembly GCA_033032865.1). NCBI lineage: Eukaryota > Viridiplantae > Streptophyta > Magnoliopsida > Asparagales > Orchidaceae > Dactylorhiza > Dactylorhiza incarnata. The sequence continues at coordinate 4,135,439 of JAWHQI010000208.1, forward strand.
CCAAACCAATGCTCAGCCGGGCACCTTGGAGGGCACTAGCAGCCAACTCCGTAAATTGCCTGGAGGAGAGAGCTCAAAAAATCTGATCTCCTCCAAGGTGCCCTTAAGGGTCTATTTATAGATTTTCTAGACTTGGACTGCAAATAGCGTAAATCCGCCTTTTGGTTTTACTAATCGCACCCCAAATTGGTCTGCTAACAACCTAACTCCGCTGTTCTGAAGGGCTATTGGCAGCCCACAAGGGGTCTATGGGCGAGTGGTCCTTGAAGGCACCACTCGCCAGGCTCCCTGTTCATCATGGTTCGCCGGGCGAATGATTTATGAGGCCGTCACTCGCCATGTGTTCGACTCGCTTGAGGGGCGAGACCTTGGGGCTCGCCTATCTGCCATGGTGCCTATGCGAGTGGTCCGCGAGTGCGAGCCTCACCCGCCCAAAGGTCTCTTGGACTCCTTATTCCGCTCCTTGCCCTGCCACCTGGCCCCTGGGGCCCCTTAGACCCACTCGGCGAATACGGGGTTGTACACAATCCCCGCTCTTTGCGAGCGATTCCTGCGCTCGGAAAGAAAAGTCCAACCCCCGTTATTCGGCGAGTGCTTTGCTGACCTGGAGGGAATCTTCTTGGTGGAGCCCTCCACTTAGCTATAAATACGGCCCCAGTTGTTATCCTTAGCTTGCCCATCTTTCAATCACTGTTCCTCATTTTCTCTCTCGGAGCACTCGTCATGACGTTCATGAAGCCGACGCCACAACCACTTTATGATGATACGACCGACCTCCGCCTATCTTACCATTCGCAGGATCTGTCGACAACCGAGGGTGGCCCTGGGCTCAATCAGGCGAGTGCTGCAATTCCTCCTCCTGCTCTCGAGAACGCCTCTCCGACCCAGGAGCCCGCCCTTCTCGGCACCTCTGGCGGAGCCCTGTCCTCGCTTGGTGAGCATGCTGCTGCCCCCCTCGTTCGTTTTTTTCTCTTCTCGCCACTCTTCTGACTCAGGCTCTCGCAACCCCTACCTTTGGGACCTTCGGGACCACGGGTTTGCCTCCTCCCTTCCGCACTTCTACTGTCCCGGATGCTACCAGGAGTCCCCCTGCCCCTGAGCAGGAACGTCCGGCGAGGAAGAGTCCCGGGACCGAGTCTCTTGCTGCGGACCCGGCCGTTACTTCCGCCGCGGCCGATCAGACGCACCGCCCCGGGAAGGGGAAATCTCTCCACCTCCCGTGCCAGCCATTCGCAGGATAGCCCGACAGCTCTCGCCGGTCTCCCGTCGAAGAATACGTACCGGGTTGGTTGTCTCCTTCCGCAGAACTCGCGGCTTGTATCTGAGAGAGATCTAATCTCTGCTTTTGCAGGATTTCGCCAGATCCCGATCACCGATCCTTCAGAGGAGGAGGGGCTGATCTCGCCTCCCCCCTCCCCCAACGACCTCTCTGAATTCCTTGGCGACCATGAGGATGCCCGTACTATGAAGGAACGGGTGACAGAGATCCTCGACAAGCTGATCTGGATGCAGCGAGACCAAGCCAACCTGACAGAGGAGCACCGGGCGGCCTTCGAGCGTCGGATTAGCGCCCTCGAGCGAGACTACGGACACCTGGTCGGGGAGATGGAGCGCCAGGGGGGCGGGTGCGAGGAGACCTCGCCTGGGAGGCACATTGAGCGGGCTAGGGATCAAATGCTCTTGATCAGCCAAGAGCTGACAGCAGTCATCGCATTTCACTACCCGTGAGTGCCTCCTAGGACAGGGAGGCGAGGCCGGGGCCGATGGCGGTGGGATCAGTACTAAGCCTACCGACTCTCGCCCCCTGCGCTCTCTTGTCCCCCTGCTATTTCTTCCTTTTTATTTCCTTTTTCTTTTTCGTGCCGGACCAAGGCGAGACCCTTTTTGTCTCGCGAACTATTACTTGATTGTGCGTTTGTATGTATATATCTTGCTTTCCGCTATTTTCCTGAATGCTGTCTTGCGAGTGCTCTCGCTCTTGTTGTGATATTTGCTTTGCATTTGCATGAGAGATCTCGTGTACCGCTCTCGCCTTCTATAAGCGGCTGGGTTCCGGTGGGTGGTTCAGACCCCGAGGCGCCAGGAGGTCGCGGCAGCTATCCACACCCCGCGCGCAAATGATTTCTAACATTTTCCTCCTTTTTTCTATAAATAGTTCACCCAACCACCGTCATTACTGCGCTTTCATCTCTCTCTACTCTTTTGCTCTCGCGATATCACTCGCCCTTCTCTCTACTCTTTTGCTCTCGCGATATCATTTCGTTCCTCCACGATGCCGAAAGAAGCGGATGGTAGGGATAACTGCACCCAGGTCTTCTCCAACCGAGACTTCGACACCTGCGACCTCTCGGAGGGGGATTTCAATCAGGCTATCGCGGATTTCGTTCTGCAGGGTTTCGTCGGGCGCCTCCCGGGGAGCCGGGATCGCATTAATCAGTTCTCGCCCGACACACTCGCAATCCCCCTCGAACACTTTGAGGTAGGGCTCCGCCTCCCACTGTGGCCAGAGGTGCGCCTGACCCTGCGCTACTTCGGGGTGGTTCCCGCGCAGCTCAATCCCAACTCCATCGCCATGCTGGTAGCATTTGCCTGCTATCTGCGCGAGGAGGGGATTGAGTCACGCTCCCGGTCTTCCGGAAGCTCTTTACCTTCAGGGCCACTCGCGGAGTGGCGTTCTTCTCTGGGCAGAGCCCCCTCAACGTGATCGGTACCGCCAATAAGAACCACGACTGGGTTCGGCGGTTTATCTTTGTCACGGGGAAGTTCGGCAACGTGCCACTCACACCCGTGCAAGAGGACGAGTCGACCTTCCGGCCTCCAACGCTGGGAGGGTTTGAGGCTAAGCTCCACGCCTTCTTCTTGAAGCACGACATGGATGTCGTGCACTTGCGAAAGCATGTCAGCTCGCTGCCGGTGGTCCCGCCGGGAGAAGGTAAGCTGGGGCACTTCGACCCGAGCTCTCGCTACTTCTACGTTCGCTTCCGCTTATTTTAACTGACCTTTTGAACGCAGGGCTTCGGAGCCTCCCCCTTCATCCGCCAAATGCGAATGTGGGGGTCCCTCCTGCCGACGCCCTCGGCCGCGGGCAGTCTGCTGCCGCGCCGTGCCGCGAGAATCCACCTCCCGCGAAGTCCAGCGGGCAAAAGCCGAAGCCTGACGCGGCTTCGAGCCCTTCCGCCAAGCGGTCGAAACCCTCCGCCGCCGAAAAGGGCAAAGCGGCCGTGGAGGATGTCCCGCGCTCGAGTGCTCCCGTGGAGAGGGTCTTAGCCGTCCAGCCTGCCGCCGCGCCAGCGGCAACTTCTTCGGGGCCCGTGCCGAGAGGTCACCGAAACTTTCCTCTCGGCGAGAAGTACGCCGATCTCGCCGGCGAGCCCCTCGTTAACTGGGACCGGCGGGCCAACCGGGTCTCCATTTCCAACCTTCCTCCGTCTTGGACGGAGAAGGAGACCACCAGCGGCCACGCTTATGGCCTCTCGTATGCGCTTTACAGCCGCGAGGGCGCCTCCATCTATGACACCGAGTCGACTCAGACTCTCGCGCACGAGGCAGTGAGGGCTATGATGCGGGCCCATGAGCTGACCCACATATCCTCTCGCCGGGGTATGACACTCGCGCGAAACATCATAGAGGTCGAGAAGGCCCGCTCTATTGCAGCTGCCGAGGCCGCGACAGCGAAGCCACAACTGGCCGCTGCCGAGGCCCTTCTCGCCAGCCGCCCGAGCCGAGAGGTAACCCACTCCTCTTCTCGCGCCTTTGAGTTCTCGCTCTATTTTTTTCCTTTCCCGCGCGCTAACCTTCTTTTTACTTGCAGGACGTAGCCAACTACGATACCTTGCTCGTTCGGTCTGGCATCCTCGAGGAGCGAAATCTGGCGCTGGAGGCCGAGAACCGGGGGTTGCGAGATGCTGCCGCTCGGCCACCTACCGCGGAGAGGGAAACTTGACATCTTTACTCCAACGCCGAGTTTGAAGGGTTGATGCAGAGAACGGCCCAGGGAGCGGCGAAGCATACGCTAGATGTGCTGCGGAGGGCCGGCCTTCTGAAAGAAGAAGGGGAGAGGATCCTGGCCCGTCACGTACTTCCTGAGCTCTTTGCCCCTATCGATGCCACATATGAGGCTGGCGACGGGCGAGATCTTGGAGGCCTCTCTTCTCCGAGCAGCGGGTATTCTAACGACGATGCCGGTGACCCTTGAAATTTTTTTCTCTCTTTTGATGTAAGGCGGGAGCTTCTTGTAATTTCATGATGAAATAGAAAGTAATGCTTTTGTTGCCGTTAGTGACCTTAGTTACTGCGCATCTCTTTTATTATACTTCTCTCTATCGTCCCCCGACAGCTCGCGCACTCGTATGCCCCCTTTTGCATGTTTCTCAAGTTATCGTGTTCGCACTCGCATTTCTTACTTGCTTGAGTGCTGATGGCCGCTATCCTTAGGTCGTGACCGAGATGATTCCGCCACGTAGGCGCGCCCCGCAGACGCAACCCTTTTCGCATTCGCACATGCCCTTTAAAGATTTAGACGATTTTATTGATTTCTGCCGGGGGCAAAACTGTGGCGTGAACCCACTTCATCTCGCGTACTTCCCGCGCCCCTCGAGACTGCTAGCGTTTCGTCGTGCATTCGTTCAGCGAATGCCTTTCTCGTATAACCCCATTCGCGGGCGAGTGATCTTTGTGATGGACATCACTCGCCACTTTTGTACCAAGACTTACCTTGTGAGAACTAAGTTCGACGAACGGTATGTTGGATCTCGCCGATCCGAACATATGTTATTGATTCGTCGAGCGCAGACTGGAATTCGCCGAACTCAAGAATAAGCTTCTAAGTCGGGCTGGAAGAATTGACTTCGTCGAGCTGCGAATGAATTTCGTCGACCGCTGAGATTTGGCGAATTCGTCGACCGCTGAGATTTGGCGAATTCATCGACCGCTGAGATTTGGCGAATTCGTCGACCGCTGAGATTTGGCGAATTCGTCGACCGCTGAGATTTGGCGAATTCGTTGACCGCTGAGATTTGGTGAATTCGTCGACCGCTGAGACGGAGCAGGTTCGTCGACCGCCGAGACAGATCTTCGACCGCTGAGCCGCCGAGACGCTGAGATTGAAGATCGTCGACCGCTGAGACTGAGGCGAGCCGTTCGTCGAACACAGGGTGTAAGCCGTTCGTCGAACGCAGAGAGCAATTCGTCGAACGCAGGGTGTAAGCCATTCGTCGAGCGCAGAGAGCAATTCGTCGAACGCAGAGTGTAAGCCGTTCGTCGAACGCAGAAAGCGATTCGTCGAACGTAGAACCTTAGTTTTTCCTTGAGTTCTAGCTGATTCAACAGCCTAAAACCTTGACCCTTTAGGCTATGTAATGGAGTCAACTTAGTCTTAGTCAACAGATAGTGGTCCTGACCCAAATCAGTGATAGGGTTGTTCCCTGTGATAATCTTCCTCCTTAGGTCCTTCATATAACCTTTCCTTTCCCTGGGCTAACCTTCGAGCCTTTGGAACCTGCCACCGAGTGAGCCTTCGGCCCTGCCAGCTAGGTGAGAGCCTGGACATCGGGTCTGTTCGGGGCCAACCTTTGGAACTTTTGGAACCTGCCACCGAGTGAGCCTTTGGCCCTGCCAGCTAGGTGAGAGCCTGGACAGCGGGTCTGCTCGGGGCCAACCTTTGGAACTTTTGGAACTTGCCACCGAGTGAGCATTCGGCCCTGCCAGCTAGGTGAGAGCCTGGACAGCGGGTCTGCTCGGGGCCAACCCTTGAAACTTTTGGAACTTGCCACCGAGTGAGCCTTCGGCCCTGCCAGCTTGGTGAGAGCCTGGACAGCGGGTCTGCTCGGGGCCAACCTTTGGAGCTTTTGGAACCTGCCACCGAGTGAACCTTCGGCCCTGCCAGCTTGGTGGGAGCCTGGACAGTGGGTCTGCTCGGGGCCAACCTTTGGAACTTTTGGAACCTGCCACCGAGTGAGCCTTCGGCCCTGCCAGCTAGTTGAGAGCCTGGACAGCGGGTCTGCTCGGGGCCAACCCTTGGAACTTTTGGAACCTGCCACCGAGTGAGCTTTCGGCCCTGCCAGCTTGGTGAGAGCCTGGACAGCGGGTCTGCTCGGGGCCAACCCTTGGAACTTTTGGAACTTGCCATCGAGTGAGCCTTCGGCCCTGCCAGCTAGGTGAGAGCCTGGACAACGGGTCTGCTCGGGGCCAACCCTTGGAACTTTTGGAACCTGCCACCGAGTGAGCCTTCGGCCCTGCCAGCTTGGTGAGAGCCTGGACAACGGGTCTGCTCGGGGCCAACCTTTGGAACTTTTGGAACTTTTGGAACCTGCCACCGAGTGAGCCTTCGACCCTGCCAGCTTGGTGAGAGCCTGGACATCGGGTCTGCTCGGGGCCAACCTTTGGAACTTTTGGAACCTGCCACCGAGTGAGCCTTCGGCCCTGCCAGCTTGGTGAGAGCCTGGACAGCGGGTCTACTCGGGGCCAACCCTTGGAACTTTTGGAACCTGCCACCGAGTGAGCCTTCGGCCCTGCCAGCTTGGTGAGAGCCTGGACAGCGGGTCTGCTCGGGGCCAACCCTTGGAACTTTTGGAACTTTTGGAACTTGCCACCGAGTGAGCCTTCGGCCCTGTCAGCTAGGTGAGAGCCTGGACAGCAGGTCTGCTCGGGGCCAACCCTTGGAACTTTTGGAACCTGCCACCGAGTGAGCCTTTGGCCCTGCCAGCTTGGTGAGAGCCTGGACAGCGGGCCTGCTCGGGGCCAACCTGTCACAACTCACATTTTCCCAGGAATTTAATACATATTATCAGAGCAAGGGGAAAATACGCGTCGTGATGCCACGTCCTGCAGGGGACGACTACAGACGCTCAGGCAAACACTCCTTACGATAAATTTATAAAAGACATATATGCTTGAGATAAAAAGAAAATTTACACTTTTAGCTTAGGACCGCATCCCTCGGTCCGGTGGATCACTGCCGCAAGTAGAAAGCTATACATATGCAGCAGAAAATAGGTTCATTTTTAGCCTACATGAGCATGAAGATCCACATCCCAGAAATGATATGCACATGTCTATGTTTAGTATAGTAAGAAAGGATTTTCTACGATCTTCAAAGTATGTGACAATTAATAAAAATCATGATATGCAAAAATGACATTTTTATACCAATAAAGTAACTAATGCATCCTAGCATAAAGCTTCCCAGAGAGCAAGTAGGTAAACAACCTGAAAGTAACAGCAAAACAACTAGCAAGTAAACTAGCACAAGAAAACCAGAGCTATGGGCGTCAACAACTGACACTAGCCCATAGAAAAGAAGGAAAACATCCAAAAGAGGGCAACAACTAAAGAACTGCCCCTTACCTAGAAGAGAGGAAGGGCCTCGACAGGAAAACTGAACGACACCGCTCTAACTCCTGCGGCAGCTAAAGACCTGAACCTGAGACATTCATAAGAAAAGAATGCATCAGCTCAAAGGGTGCAAGAAAACCAAGATTAGCAGCAATCAGAAATAAAAGATTGCAGAATGGAGAACTAAGCAGATAAACATCAATAATCTTACAACAACTCGAGCCAGCTCAAACGAATGCACTCAGTAAGAGGAAAAGCCTGCACCAGAAGGTAATAGCCAAAGCAATCAAAGTCAACCACATGTCCGCCAATGCGGCTCAGAGGTGGTGGTTATACACATACTATCATAATACGCATATATAAGCATATATGTTTATAAGAACTTGAGACTGATCAGCTCAAATTAAACAGGTGGCGGTCCTTTATCCCCTGCCAACCCAAAAAGCCAAAACCGGGTGGTGGTCCTTTATCCACTGCCACCCGAAAAGCCAAAACCGGGTGGTGGTACTCTATCCACTGCCACCCAAAAAGCCAAAACCGGGTGGTGGTCCTTTATCCACCCACCGAAAAAGCCAAAACCGGGTGGTGGTCCTTTATCCACTGCCACCCAAAAACTACCCACCGCACAAGGCTTAAGACAAAGGTTCTAAATAATTAAATTAAGTTTCAATTAAGACACGGGACGTAACCCGAGATATCAACACCATAACACCCTAAGAATAGGGTCACAAAGAAATAAACACTACTCAACGATTCATTTGAAAACACTTGGTGAGTCCAAACTTTACTCCCAACGAACTTCCCGTAACAGTACGATGAACAAGGCACGACAAGACACCATAAAAGATCGCTAACCAGATGCAGGACAACTCAAAGAATAAAGCATAGCTTCATCAAAAGTCTCAACAACGGGGCTTAAAATGCTTGATAACATCGCTTAAGATTCCCGGGAACACCCGACAAAAGAACATAAAAAATATATGAGGAAATAATTCAGAATAAGCGATGAAGTCGATAGAAAAACTTATCAAAAGTTGACCGGGAAACTTAACAAAAGTTGACGGAAAAGACTTATATCAAAGTCGACGAGAAGGACTTAACAAAAGTCGACGAGAAAGACTTAACAAAAGTCGACGAGAAAGACTTAACAAAAGTCGACGAGAAAGACTTTACAAAAGTTGATAGAAAAGACTTTACCAAAGTCGACAAGAAAATCTTAATCAAAATTGACTGGAGGACTTTATGTCAAAGTCGGCTGGAAAGGTCGATAAACTCGACGGGAAAAACACAAGAAAGTCGACTACACATAAAACTTGAGAGTTCTGGACAGAGACTCTGGACGGAAAAACTAATAAGTTCAGGACAGCAGTTCTAATAAATTCTGGACGAAAAGGCTAGAGAATTCTAGAACTACACAGAGAGGGCTTCTAAACAAGTCTATGGAATAAACAGGAATCAAAATGCACAAGAAGAAACTTGATTTCCGAGAATACACAGGAAACGAATTTTCTGAGAGAATCTATCAGAACAGCAAGGAAGACCACAAACAGAACTTCACTTGCAGAAAAGGGGGAGAAACAATCATTAAAGGAGAAGAGGAGCAAAACCAGGAAAAAGATTAAAAGAGAAGGGAACAGGCAATAGATGTCCTCAACAGCTAGGCTACTAGTGCGAGACTATGAGTGGTTTTGTAATTTAGCCAACGCTTAAATAATTGCCGAACTTGACAACCGTATTCTCTTATACTCAGGGCCATATAACCAAAGCACTTAAATGCCATATAGCAAGAATGAACTTGAGCTATGAGTCGACTACGCAACTCGAACTATCGAGGCTAACAACCCGAAGGCGGCCCACCAGTCATATAACAATAATTGAACGAAATATCGAGAATAGGATTTTTATTATATGGCAGCCCCCAAGTTAAAATTTCGGAGTGGAAATATATGTATATAGTTAATAGAACCATATGTGAATAAAGCAGCCCCCAAGGGAAAGAAACAACCCAAATAGCACTATAATATAACAGCAGCCTCACTAAAACCCCTATAAAGCAGCCACAACATAATCCCGATAGGTCTAGGATTATGCATAGAGCAGCCTGGGGTCGGGTATAACAGCCCCCTCATAAAAAAAATTATATATATATAGCAGCCCCCTCAACAAGAAAAGGAGAATCATATATATAGCAGCCCCCTCAACAAGGAGAGGAGAAATGTATGTATAGCAGCCCCCCCCACAACAAGGAGATTATATATATATCAGCCTCAAACAGAATGCATAACAGCACCCCAAATTAAATTATATAAATGCAGCCGCCCGTCAACAAATCAGAACATAGGTAAGGCAGCCCCCCAATTAGACAATATAACAGCAACCCCCGATTAAAGTGTATAAAAAGACAGCCCCAACTCAAAATATATAACAACAGCCCCCAAATTAGACTAATATATAAGAAACAGCCCCAAACAGATTTTATAACAGCAGCCTCCAATTAGAGATATATATAAAAAGCAGACCCAAGTGATTATAACAGCAGCACCCCCTCCAATTAGACAAAAAAAATAAGGCAGCCCCAAATGATTAAATAACAGCAGCACCCTCAACAAGAAGCAGAAAAAAAAAACGAAATGATTATAATCAACCTCCATGGTATAACCAGCACAAAGAAGACGAATCATAAGCCCTCTCAAACAAAGAACGAAGGGGGAAGAAGAGGAGGCGGTTTTCTTTCCTGAATCGGGAGCCGACACCACTCGCCGAAGCGAAAACCACGGCTGGGAGGCCTCACCACCACTGCCGAAGCCAACAAGGATCCTCCGCAACCCCGCTCCGGCGACGAAACAAGCCCCCGGCTAACCTGAACCACCCTACACCGACGGCTCCGGCGCCTTGCGACACCCGCCGACGGAAACCCTAACTTCCCTCACGGGGCAAGAGGGGTGCGGGAAGAGGAGAGGAAAGAAAAAAAATTCTGCTGCTCTTTCTATGCTCATCCATATGCATATATATATGTGTATGTGTGTGTATATATATATATTTCCCTATATACATACATGTATATATATGTATACATATTTTCTTTTAGGAATGATAACGAAAATCTATACTCACATATACGCAGCAACCTAGCATTAAACTCACCGGACGGCTACGCACACGAAACGGTAACGCCCTCTCGCATCAACACTACGCAACGATAACTTTAATATTTAAACTATCAATATTACCATAACCCTACTTAGAAGACTATAAGAAAAGCTGGGGCATTACATCCACCCCTCCTAACCAAAAGTTTCGCCCCGAAACTTTGCAACAACAACACCAAACATTTTACCACTATCATCCCTCACACACCCGCTTAGATTAATTATAAGAGATTACCTGGGGCGTTACACAACCTTTGGAACTTTTGGAATCTGCCACCGAGTGAGCCTTCGGCCCTGCCAGCTTGGTGAGAGCCTGGACAGCGGGTCTGCTCGGGGCCAACCTTTGGAACTTTTGGAACCTGCCACCGAGTGAGCCTTCGGCCCTGCCAGCTTGGTGAGAGCCTGGACAACGGGTCTGCTCGGGGCCAACCCTTGGAACTTTTGGAACCTGCCACCGAGTGAGCCTTCGGCCCTGCCTGCTTGGTGAGAGCTTGGACAGCGGGTCTGCTCGGGGCCAACCTTTGAAACTTTTGGAACCTGCCACCGAGTGAGCCTTCGGCCCTGCCAGCTTGGTGAGAGCCTGGACAGCGGGTCTGCTTGGGGCCAACTCTTGGAACTTTTGGAACCTGCCACCGAGTGAGCCTTCGGCCCTGCCAGCTAGGTGAGAGCCTGGACAGCTGGTCTGCTCGGGGTCAACCTTTGGAACTTTCTACCATCATCTTGCAAATCATTCATACCACACACATGTATACAAATCAAGTTGTAAAGCGAAGTATTCACATTACATGGACTTAGGGGTAGAAACGCTTTAAGTCGTCACCACTCCACGTGCGATTGAGGGACTCACCCTCCATATTTTGGAGGCGGTACCCCCTGACTTCAATGCTTCTTCTATGACATAGGGGCCCTCCCAATTAGGATTGAGCTTCCCCACCGCGGCTAACCTTCCGGCCGCATCGACCTTTTTCAACACGAGGTCCCCCTTCTCGAATTGCTTGATCCTGACGTGCTTGTCGAAGTATTTGGCCATCCGCCTCTTTACTTCTTCTTGTCGAATGGCGGCTAGATCTCGGACTTCCTCGATCAGATCCAAGGAGAGTCGCAGCTCCTCATTTCCTATCCTCCATTCTTCATCATCATCTGAGACGGCCCTTACCCGCGGCGTCTTGACTTCAAATTCCACGGGAATGACGGCCTCGCAACCATGAGAGAGCTTGAAGGGGGTCTCACCAGTGGCGGTGTTGGGGGTAGTCCTCAGAGCCCATAGGACCGAGAGGAGTTGCTCCACCCAATTCCCCTTCAAGTTCTCCACCTTTTTCTTGAGCAGGTTCACTATGACCTTGTTTGCTGCCTCCACCTGCTCGTTGCTCCTGGGGTGATGGATGGATGCGAACCTGAGGTCTATCCCCAGCTATCTGCAGAAGCTGATGAATTCCTCGATGGCGAACTGCGAACCGTTATCTGTGACTATGGCTTGAGGGAGCCCATGTCGACAGATAATCTCTCCCCATACGAAGTTGCGGACCACCTGGGAGGTGACCTTTGCCAAAGCCTTGACCTCCAACCATTTCGAAAAGTAATCGATCATAACCAAGAGAAATCTTCTTTGCCCGCTGGCCTGGGGGAAAGGTCCTACCAGATCCATCCCCCATATGGCAAAGGGCCAGGGCGCGGTGATGCTCCTTAACCTCTGAGCCGGCAAAAGTTGAAGTGGGGCGAACAGCTGGCACTTTCGACATTGTTTGGCGAATGCCGCCGCAACCCTGCTCAGGGTCGGCCAGAAGTATCCCTGCCTCATTATCCTTGCTTCCAACGTCCTGCTCCCCGAGTGACTGCCACATTCGCCGGAATGAACCTCCTCCAGGACCCTCGGAGCTTCTTCTTCCGAGACGCATCGCGCCAAGAGTCCGGAGAGGGTCTTCCGGCACAAGTCCCCTTCATAAAGCACGTAGTAGGCGGACTTATACCGAAAGCGTCTTTGATCTGGGACCTTTTCTGGAAACTCTCCTGTTGCCAGAAAGGTCATGAAAGGGTCCTTCCACGAGCGGCGCTGTTCTATGTCCATGAGCTCCCCTTCATCAATCGAAGGGCGAAATAGATCTGTCAAGGTCCCTCCGGCCCGAGGGCCGAACTTGGACAGCCGATCTGCCTGGACGCTTTCTTCCCTTGGTATGTGCCTGATGGAGAAGGTCCTGAACGCACCTATGAGACCCCTTACTTTGGCCAAATATCTCATGAGTGTGGGCTCCCTTGCCTCGAACTCACCCTTGATTTGCGAGGCTATCACCATCGAATCCGTGAGGACTTCCACGTCGTGAACCCCCAACTCCTGAGCCAGACGTAGGCCGGCGATTACTGCCTCGTATTCCGCCTGGTTGTTGGTGATGGGAAAGTGTATTACCAGCGTTTGCTCAATTTTCATCCCATGAGGACTCTCCAGTACCACCCCTCCTCCTAAGGAATTCCTGCCTGACGCCCCATCGACCAACAGCTTCCAAGGGATGTGACGAAGAGCTTGTTCTTCCTCCATTTCGATTACGTAGTCTGCCATGAAATCCACGACCGCTTGAGCCTTCATCGACAATCGGGGAACAAAGGAGATGTCGAACTCACTCAACTCCACCGACCATTTCGCGAGCCTCCCTGAGTGCTCTACCCCTTCAAAGATTTTGCGAAGGGGGTGGTCAGTCACTACCCGGATCGAGTGGGCCTGGAAATACGGCCTGAGCTTCCTGGCCGAGATGACCAGAGCGAAGGCCAGCTTCTCCAAAATCGGGTATCGGAGTTCCGCCTTCTTCAAGACCCTGCTTACATAGTAAAGGGCAGCTGCTTCTTGCCCTCTTCCCGGACCAAGACGGAGCTTACGGCTTCAGCCCCGACCCCTAGATACAAGGATAGATTTTCTCCCTCTTCCCGGACCAAGATGGAGCGCTTCCATGCTCCTCGCGCGCTCCCGTGCTCGTCGCGCGCTCGGAGCGCTCCCGTGCTCGTCGCGCGCTCAGAACACTTCCGTGTTCGTTGCGCGCGCAGTTAACCTTTCTTAATTTCTCAGATTGCATGTCTCGTTCGTCGCCTTCATCACATTTAACGAAGCTGCCTGAACCGCCCGACCTGCCCGAACTGCCCGAAGGGCGAAACGGTCATTTACGAAAAATGACGATCCGTGTGCTCCAAATCGACCGGCGTGATTCGCCCGTCAGGTGGTTACGGTGGTTACGACGACAAAATTACCGGGCTACCCCCGACCAAAGCTATAAAAGGAGCTCAGGGCCTTCATTTCAAGACACCTTGCTTTCTGCACCCGAGAGAGCTTCGTTGAAGATTTCCTCTGAGTCCTCCTTCGGCGCTCGAAGATCTCCTTCGGGCTTCGAAGATCTCCTTCGTGGACTTGGAGATTTCCTTCGCTCCGGAAGACCATCTTCCTAAGTGATTCGGGAATCCTTCGAATCCCGAAAAGCGACTCAGTGTTCTCACTTTGTTTCTCACTACCATTCTCAGAAGAAAAAGTACTTAGTTTTCTGAGAGGTGGTCTGTCACCCTCGCAGTTCTCTCTCTATCATTGTAACGAGCAGCGGTCTGTCGCGCTCGAGTTCTTAATCTCTAATTGTAACCCCCCAACAGATAGTGGAAGTTGTCCGGCACAGCTCCGTCCGCGTGGTTTTTCACCCTTTCCGGGTTTTCCACGTTAAAAGTCTTCGTGTTACTTATTAATTCAGTCATTGACTGTTTGCGCTCTTGGTTCGCTTCCAAGCTAGGATGGTTCAATTCGACCGGTCTACTTGAGCACCCGAGCGACCCGCAACAATCTCTAACATTAGTGCTCTATTAGTCTCAGATACATGATTGTTTTTTTCCTCTGACAATATCATTCGATTGGTATATATAGACACAAAAAGGTTGTGTAACATGCCATTGGAAGAAAAGAACTTACCTAATTCATACCTTATGCATTCTTTTGTTTTGTTAGAACAAAATAATTTGGGAGTTGTCTTCGGTTGAGTTTGAATTATGATTAATAATTATTGACAATTTGGAAGCACGCCATCTCTATTTTTCATTAGAAATACCCATGTCATCTTCACAACCAGGAACCCTTGGAGATTATTGCCGCTGATTGAGAAATTTGCCATTGTTTGATTGATGGCTCAAATATTGCTTTGAGAAATTTATGATTGATGATCAAATTCTCATTGGCTATATTGATGGTTCACTGAGACGTTCATTCTGACCGGTGATAAGCTGTGTTGGAATGAATGGGTTTGTGTTGGATTGAATGGGTTTATGTTGTATTGATGGTTCTAAGGGCATTAAATATAGTTTTGAGTATAAGAGGTATAATGAATCCAGTTCTATACAAAAAGGAACTATATTAGAAATAAAATAATCAAACAGGAATTTAGCTGGAATTTAGTTCTTGAGCACAGTTTGTCTTCAACTGCCTGCCTTTCAACATACTGCAAGTGTGTTTCATCTCTTAAAAATTGCAGTTTCTCTTATGAGTTACCTGCCCTAGACTGTTTTAGGTATCTAAGTTATGAAATTGCTTGCCGTGTTATAATCATCAGCCTTATCCCAAGTATTTGGTGAAATTTACGATTCATGCTTTTCCATTTATGTTTATTGAGTTATCAAGATGGTTAAAATGTGAATTTGATGCCAGCAGGTAAGATGATTAAAATGTAACTGTTTAAGTTGACATTAAAACATTTATTGATGTTTATTGATAATCATTGCAATTTGTTTAATGTTGAAAATTTGCATTATTAGTATTTATTGATAAATACTGCATGGCACTCATAACATCTATTTTTACCAAAATGCATTACTATTTTTCTCATGATTAACTCTCTTCCACCAAAAACTCTACTTTATACCCCCATTTTTTCATACAAGTGCAGCATAACCAAATGAAACCTTAATTTGGTTTTGTAAAGTAGTAATTTTGCTTTCCTTTTCCTAGGAATTAGAAACTAAGCATCCATTAGATTTTCAAAAAAAAATGCAAAAGCTACTGCAAATATACCTTTAGATCCTCCGAGTGCTGAAAATTACTCTCATTGTCAGGTAATGTGCAGGGATTTTGTGGATGAGAAGACAGAGTTGATCTTCGCTTTAATCAGGGACAGAAAGCTTTCAGATCTTCCAAAAATTTCTCAGGTGAGTATCATCCCTTTCCTTTCTTCATCTGGAACAAGCATTAACTTAACGAATGATTCGAACTCAAATCATTATCGAACTGGCCACAGATTTGCCGCAATGATTTAACTTCTTTGATACCCCTAAACATCCATAAGTATATGATTCTCGTTCCAGCAGCCGACTTTGATAATATGGGGAGAGCGGGATCAGATATTTCCTTTGGAGTTGGGACACAGATTAAAAAGGTGAGTTAAATGTCAGGCAGGCTTATGAAGTTCTATAAATTTTTATTATGATATTTATGTGTTCGCTATATAGATTCCTATCGATATATAATTTGCCGATAAATTCAAAATATTCTTCAGGCATTTAGATGAGAACTCTCGGCTTGAGGTCATCAAGGATGCAGGTCATGCTGTTAATCTCGAGAAGCCCAAAGACTTATGCAAACTTTTGAAAGCCTTCCTTAGAGATTCTTCGCAACAACAGAATAACAAATACAAGGTGACAAATCCTCTTCTAAATCAACAGTTTTTTTTGATGATGCATGATGTAGAGAACATGCTAAACCAATTGATTATTTTCTCAAAAAAAAAAAATTAGATGCTGCTCCCAAATATATTATATATAACTTTAAGGCTAATATCCCCACCTTGTTGAGATTTTCTTATTAAGTTGTCTGCTTGGCAGCGCAGTAGTGTACGTGCTAGTAAACACGTTGTATATACCAGTAAGTGCACCGGTCTGTCACGATCCATCTTCTCTATGGCATCATGGCGAAATATAATATTATTAATTAATTAATTAATAATAATATATTATATTAGTTATATTAATTATCATGTGTGTTGTATTATGCCCTCCCTCATCTATATAAGGGGGAATAACATAAGTGTTGGGGAGCTTTTGGATTCTCTCTCTCTCTCTAATATCTCTCTCTCTAGATCTCTTCCTCTTCCTTGGAACTCTCCTTTCTACCTCTATGCATCTCTTTGCGTGCTAGTACGTGATATATACCAGTAAGTGCATCGGTCACTCAAGTAATAAAAGTAGTGAAAAATATCGTCTCCATTGGATTAATTGTGAATGACAAAATAGCTACTTAAAATACAGTTTATCTAGAGAATCGATTAAACTGAGATTGTTTGCAACTAATGAATAAAAATGACTAATAAAAGATTTAAAAGACAATTAATATAACAATTAAAACTTAGATTTTGTTAGAGAATATAGGAAAACCCATGTAAAGGCCCATATATTAGGTCCATTTATCTTTCTCTCTTTTAGTCTCACATCTCCTGTATAGGATTTCTTCCTCCTCTCTCCTCCTATATATTTGTACTCATACTTGTATTTTTCTCTCAAGTGAATATACTACAAGGTTTATACCATTTCTCTACATGGTATCAGAGCGCTCGGTCCAAAATTTGAGGTCTCCAATTTTCTGACCGCCCCCCCCCCCCCCACTGCAATCTCGCGGTCTCCTTTTCTGAGACCGCTCCCCTGCTGCGATCTCTGTGCTTCCAGCATTGCCTCCCCCCCCCCCACCCCTCAAGCTTCCTCTTCCTGGCTTTTATAGCCTGCCTCCGTCGATCCGTGGGACCCACCTCCTTCTCGCTTCTGCTCAAGCTCTGCGATCTTCTTCCCGCAAAGCTCTGCGATCTTCTTCCCGCAAAGCTCTGCGATCTCTGCTCTGATCGCTGCGATCTTCTTCCCGCGAAGCTCTGCGATCTCCTCAAGCTCTGCGATCTTCTTCCCGCAAAGGCTCGCTGCGATCTCTGCTCCTGTTCGCTCGCTGCGATCTGCTCGCCCGTTCTCTGCTACGCGATCTCTGCTGCCGATCTCCAGCCGTTCGGTCTCTTCTGCGACTTGCGACCTGCTCGCCTGATCTCTGCCAGACCGCAATTCCGCGATCTCTGCCAGACCGCAACTCCGCCAGCGAGCTTCCTGTCTCTGCTCGCTGCGATCTGCTAGCCGTTCGCTAAGACCGCTCCAAGACCGCAGCTCCTCCAGGCCGGCCTTGCCGCTGCTGCTCCAAGGCTGCTCCTCCAGACCGCAGCTCCTCCAGGCTGCCCTTGCCGCTGCTTCTTGTCTCTAGCCGGCTTCTCTTCAATTCGTCTCCCTTCCAATGGCCCTCGACGATTCCTCCTCCACTGCCATTCCGTCGTCTGCTCCGCCTGCTGCCCCGACCTCCGATGTTCGTGATGAACTTCGAATTACCACTATCTCACTTACCGGAAAGCGTAACTTTGTGGAATGGGTGCACTCGGTGCGTCGAGTCTTACAGACCAAAGGGCTCCTTCCTCACTTAACCCAGGTTACTACTGAGCCTTCTGCTGACTGGCTTAAGAATGATGGTCGTGTCCAAACGTGGCTTTTCAACTCCATGGACTCGGAGCCGTATAGGATGGCTATGTATCATGACACCGCCAAAGCCATGTGGGATGAACTTCATGCCTTCTACTCTGGGCAGAACAGTCTCCAACATCTGTATGACATCATATCTGATCTTCAGAACCTTAAGCCTGGTGCGCCCGATGACATGCTCTCTCATGTCGCCAAGGCAAAGACTCTTCATGAGGCTTGGCTTCAGCATCAGCCTCCCACTCCAGATCTCGCTATTCAGCGATCACAGAAAGAGGCAGTGACCATTGCTATGCTACTCTCTAGCGTACCTCCTCATCTACATAGCGTTCGCGCTCAGATACTCTCCTCTACTACCACACCGTCTCTGTCTGCTGTCTGCTCCATGCTTATCAAGGTTACACCTCCATCTGAGGCCCCGCACAGCTCTTCTCCGGCTCTTCTCCAACATCCGCTCCTTCCAACACCTACCCTTGGTTCCTCTGCTCGAGGTGGCCGTCCCCCGTCTCGGGGACGAGGATGTGGTGGCCGACCTCCTTTAAAGTGTACTTACTGTGGCCGTGACGGTCATCGTGAAACAACCTGCTACCGAAAGCATGGTCTCCCTCCTCACCTTGCTGCTACTTCGGCACCTCCTGCTGCATCTTCACCAGCCGATCAGCTTGGTCCTACCCGACAGGAATATGATGACCTACGCTCTCAGTTCCAACAGCTTCAAGGCAGTCTTGGCCGTTCTCCTGGCTCCGTTGCTTCTTTCTCTACTGAAGGTATAACCTGTCTATCTCACTATTCTCATTGGATCGTAGATTCTGGAGCAACGCATCACATCACCTCCCAGAAACCACCTCAGTATATACAGACGTCTCACCCTCCGTCTATTGTTGTTGCAAATGGTGCTACTACTCCGGTTGCTGGTGCTGCTGATCTGCACCTCACTCCCACTATAAAGCTCTCCTCGGTTCTTCATGTTCCGGGCTCTCCTTTCAACTTACTCTCTGTGAGTCGTTTGATACAGGATCTTGATTGCTGTGTAACCTTCTCTCCCTCTTCTTTTGTTTTTCAGGATCGCCGCACACGGAGTATCATTGGTAGCGGTCGGCTGATGAATGGGCTCTATCTCTTGGATCTCCCACCTACCACTCTCCTGACTGTCTCCACAGTTGACTGGCATCGCCGACTTGGGCATGCTCCTCTTCCAGTCCTCCGCAAAGCTCTCCCTGATGTACCTCTTCACGAGTTTACCTGCGAAGCTTGCATCTATGACAAGCAACATCGCACTTCTTTTTCCCCTTCATGTACCCGGAGCACGACTCCATTATCTTTAGTACATTCTGATGTATGGGGCCCTTATAAGGTCCCAAGTATTTATGGTTATCGTTATTTTGTAACTTTTATTGATGATTATTCACGTGTTACCTGGTTATATTTACTTCATGATCGCTCTGAGTTACCATCTGTATTTCGTGCCTTTGTGGCTGAATCACGGACACAATTCTCCACTACACTTAAAATCATTCGAACTGACAACGCTCGCGAGTACACTGACCGCTCCTTTTCTACTATCTGCACAGAGTTTGGTATAATTCACCAAACGTCTTGTGCTTATACTCCTCAACAAAACGGCGTTGCCGAACGAAAAAATCGTCACCTTCTGGATGTTGCTCGGGCACTCATGGTTCAAATGCGGGTTCCTACGGAATACTGGAACTTTGCCGTCTCCACTGCTTGTCATCTCATTAACCGCATGCCCTCCTCCGTTCTTAACTTTGCCACTCCCATGACACTCCTCTTCCCCTCCACTCCTCTCTTTCCTATTCCACCTCGCATTTTCGGTTGTGTCTGCTACGTCCACCTTCTCGGTCCGCCTATTGATAAACTTGCCCCACGAGCTGCCAAGTATATATTTGTCGGCTATTCTCAGACTCAAAAAGGCTACGTGTGCTACTCTCCAACCACCGGCAAAACCATTGTCTCACCTGATGTTACGTTCTGTGAAGACCAATCATTCCACTCTCCCTCTGTTTCAAGCACATTACCTTCCACTACGGTTCATCCTTTTGTTCCGACGGACACTACTACCTCCCCACCTCCGCCCCCTACGGTACCTTCACTATCTCCATCTGCTGAACAACCTCCTCCCATTATTCAAGTATACTCTCGTCGTAAATCTAAGGATGGTCCCCGTCAGGCGCCCTCGGCTACCGATGCCTCTCCCTCTGCGGTTGATCCGGCCTCCGCCTCTACAGCTCATCCGATGGCAAACCACGTATCTCTCCACCGGCTATCTCCACCTCTTCATCGGTTTGCTACCTCTCTCTCTTCCATTTCCCTCCCTAACTCTGTGCAGGAAGCGCTACAGCATCCGGGGTGGCGTGCTGCGATGGAAGAAGAGATGATCACTCTCCGAGCCAATCACACATGGGAGCTGGTACCTCTTCCTCCTGGCCAACACTGCGTCAGCTGCAAATGGGTCTTCGCTGTCAAACAAAATGCTGATGGGACCCTTGATCGCTTAAAGGCCCGTCTCGTCGCACGCGGTTTCACTCAACAACAAGGCTTGGACTACGATGAAACCTTCTCCCCTGTCGCCAAGTTAAACACTGTTCGTGTGGTGATCTCCGTCGCTGTCCACCGTCGTTGGCCTCTTCTTCAGTTAGATATCAAGAACGCCTTCTTGAACGGTGATCTACAGGAGCAAGTGTATATGTACCAACCTCCCGGGTTTGAGACCACGGGGGAGTCTCGTGCTGCCTATGTTTGTCGCCTTCTTAAAGCTCTCTATGGCCTCAAACAATCTCCGAGAGCTTGGTTTGATAAATTCTGCAAAGTCCTACTGGCACTTGGTTTTCGACGAAGCTCTGCTGATTTCTCACTATTCATCAAAGAAGGACCCACGGGAACTGTGATCCTCCTTGTGTATGTTGATGATATCCTGATCACTGGGGACGACATCTCGGGGATACAACAACTCAAGGAGCATCTGAACTCGGCGTTTCAAACGAAGGATCTTGGCAATCTTAGATACTTCCTCAGAATTGAAGTCGCTCGTCGATCCGATGGGTTAGTCCTGTCCCAACGGAAATACTGCATTGACTTACTTCAAGAGGCAGGTTTCTCTGGCTGTAAACCTACAGATACCCCTATGGATTCAAACCAAAAGTTATGTGCAGCTGGTTCTGAGACTGATCAACTCCTTGAGAATCCAGAGTACTACCGTCGTTTGGTTGGGAAGCTGATTTATCTTACAGTTACTCGACCAGATATTTCGTTTGCCGTCAGCGTTGTAAGTCGCTTCATGCACACTCCGAGGACTTCTCATCTCCAAGCTGTTGAGCGCATTCTCCGATACTTGAAAACTGCTCCTGGACAAGGCCTTGTCTACAAACCATCCACCTCGCCATCTCTTCTTGCTTACTCAGATGCTGACTATGCTGGCTCTCCAGATGACAGGCGTTCCACAACTGGTTTTTGTACGTACTTTGGTGGACATCTTATAACATGGCGTCGCAAGAAACAGGTTGTGGTTGCTCGCTCCTCGGTTGAGGCTGAATATAGAGCTATGGCTGCTGTCACATCTGAATTAACCTGGCTTGAAGGACTTTTGAGAGATTTAGGTGTCAAACTCTCCTCTCCGGCAATTCTTCTTTGTGACAGTCAGGCTGCTATTCATATTGCCAAGAATCCTGTGTTTCATGAGCGGACAAAGCATATTGAAGTTGATTGTCATTTCATCCGGGAAAAGGTTCAGTCAAAGAAGATAGAATTGGAACATGTCCCAGCTGCAAAACAAGTTGCTGACATCATGACTAAAGCTCTTCCTCGGCCATTATACAACCAGTTCTTATCCAAGCTGGGTGCCTACGACTTGTACGCTCCAGCTTGCGGGGGAGTGTTAGAGAATATAGGAAAACCCATGTAAAGGCACATATATTAGGTCCATTTATCTTTCTCTCTTTTAGTCCCACATCTCCTGTATAGGATTTCTTCCTCCTCTCTCCTCCTATATATTTGTACTCATACTTGTATTTTTCTCTCAAGTGAATATACTACAAGGTTTATACCATTTCTCTACAGATTTGATAAACTGCAAGGATTTAGAGTTAGGGTGATTGTTTCATAATGCGAATAGTAATTAAGATTAACGTGAATGATGATTGATTTTATAATATTTTTGTATAATTGGCGGCAAGATTTCCTAAGCACATCGAAACTCATTGGTCCGGGTGAATCAATTATAATTTCATAGTAAACGACATGCCGTGGCTGAATATGTCTAAAATGTTAGTGAAAACTTTAATGCACTGTGAAAAATACTAACTGCATTCAATGTTTAGAAATTCAGTTAATGCATAGACCACTACCACATGTACCGTAAGTATTTAAATATATGATGTTATTCACGGAATCCGTAAAACAATTGATTCATGGTCTGATATCAATAATTACTCACGAAACTAGAGTAGTGTTCAATTACCACAAGATTACACAATAAACACATGAATAGAACTCTTATTATACAAATTATAATTGAAATATACACAATCACTCATGGAAATCCTAACATTATTTCACATTATTATGCACCCCAACAAGAGAGTTAACCTCTCATTGTTAAGTAAACTATAGAAATATTGAAGATAAAAACGATGAATTGCATGATATTAAATAAGAAGTGTAGAGAATAGAGAATAGAAATGAAATCACTATGAGGGGCGTAAATCCTGTAGGACATTTACAAGCTAAACTCCAATTTAGAATTCAAACAATTGTTCATTTGATCTTCTATGGTTCTCCTCTCTAAAATCACTCAAATATAAAATGAAAGAGTGCAGTGGTGTGCGTTTTGAAAGAGTGCATGAGCATGCTTTTGAAAGAATGTCGGGTGTGCGTTTGGACTTGTACTGTAACGCCCCGGTCTACTGTGGGTGCGCAACAGGTCTGCAAACCAGTGTTGTACTAAAAACGTCTTGCTTGGGGCATGTGTCTGGCGCACAGTCCATGTGTTTGAACACACGTTCTGCTTTTGGCATGTGTATGGACGTATTGTCGTGCTCTGGGCTTAGAGCTGTCACGGTTTTGGTTCTACTAAGACAGTGAACCGAACCGCTATGGTAACCAAAACCTTATCTGGTTTGACCGATTCCAGTTCTGGTTTTGGTTCCAGCATTATTTTTGGAACTGTCGTGCCAACGATCCGGTTCCGATTCAACAAGAACTAAAACCAAACCGGCCAATAACGGTTTGGTCTGGTTCTATATGGTTCGGTTCGGTTCCAATCGGTTGTGTCATAGTTTTAATCATTTTATAGCTCTATAGTTTGAGTCATTAGACGCATTCTCAAATATTATCATCTCTTTAAAAATGCATATTTGAAAAGAAAATTGGAATTCAAATGGTTGGAACAATAATTCCACTGTCTCTTAAGTCTAAATATGTTACAATTGAAATAATACAGATATGCATGCAGTAGTTTCTTTTTTGGCGCACGGAATAAAATAAGAATGGATAATATTATATGATTATAATAAACCTGGTCCAAAAAATTAATTAACATAAACATTGTCATTAACATGTTAGACAACAAGTAACACTATAATACCCGATGCTCAGCAAAAACAGTCGCCTTACCGAAGTAGTTGAGAAATGACAAGCATAGACATCAACAAAATAGAGAATATAGTTATCAACAAAATTAAATAATGACAGCTCTATGTGGTTCGGTCCGATTTCGGTTCGATTTACGGTTTTCGGTTTTAAGTGACAGCTTTATCCGGACTGTGCATTTTCATATATTGCTCCTATGCATTTGTCTATATTTCCTTCTTAGTCCAAATTGTCTTCATTATCTCCATTAAACTCCAAATTGCTCCTTTCTTTAGTCCCTAACAAGAAAATACAAATAATGTGTAAATTCATTTGTAACACAATAAAACACGTAAAAATTCAATGCTATCTATAAAAGCTGAAATGAGGAAAATAATTGTCAATTATTTGATGTTTTCGCGCAGCATTAGTTTTCTATTTTTTTGGTTTACAAACTCCACTAAAACAAAAATTAATGTCATTTGTTTCAGTTGATTAAATGATTAATTTCTTGTTTATAGGCTACAAATTGGCTTTCTTCAACTAAGTATGGTGAGGGTGTGAAGAATTTTGTTGCTCATCTTCCCTTACTGTCAGAAAAAAGATAGAAAGGTATGAGGAAATCATTTATTCTCCATATACATTTATATTGTATTGATTTGTATGTTGTATAGGTTCTTGTTGTGCCTTTATAACTGCTATGTTGAATCCCATAATAACCCTCAGGCAGGCACCACCAATTACAAAATTATAGAAAAAATAAATAAAATGATTATTGAGCAGAAAAGAAAATGATAAAAAAATTAGAAAGGATCTAAATTGTATGTTGTATATGGTTGAAAGCCTTGTACAGGTTGAGCATTTGTGCAGCTAAAATGTATTTGTCTTCCATCTTATGAGCTTAGGCAATCAGTTGTGTTGAAATTGGTCATGTCCGACGGCTAGCCCGAAGTTCCATCGCATTGAGATATTCCGTCATAGTTGTACGTTCCATTACATTGCGTCGAATCTGGGGAATGTATTAGGCTCTCTGTTATATCATAAATTTCTCATAGTATATGGACAAAAAGAAATTTTAGCAAGTCTAAGGCCGAGCGTATGCTCATCCATCGAAAAATTTCTACAAGTCTAAGATAGAGCTGCATACTATATTGTGAAACTCCTCCATATACCTATTTTTCAAGATCTTGAGTTTTACATGGATACTTAGCTTCTCGCGGTGCCTAAAGAATTTTACAAATATCTTGAACCAGTTCGTAGTTCAGATCCACAGCCTTCGATCTGCTGCCATAATCTCATGCTAAGAACTTTATTGCTCTATGTCGACTAATTTGGATGAAAATAATAACATTTTTTTTATAAAGTTTTTATTGAGTGATCTAGAAATATCATCTATAATTCAATGAAGATAATCAATAGATCAGTAACTCTGTCGGGCCTGTCGTTTTGAGCAGAATTAGAGGGCTATCAAAGAAGAGAATTTTTTATGCGCCCTTCGTTTCATCCTCGTGGTGCGGGACTGTATTTTCTGCATTAATATAGTTGTATCGAAAAATACAGTTGCAATAAATTGTGTTTTCGGACTTTTTTTTGCAGCAAAAATAGTTGTACTTTATAGTAAAAAAAAATTGTGCAATTGTATTTTTATAATTTTTATTCAAAATATGTACATATAAGTCCTTAAAATATTCGTAAAAATTTATGAATATATATTTCAATTTTTATTTTGTAAAAAATATATATTTTAACAAATATTATTTTGTAACAAAAGGCAGCAACTTAAGGTCACATGGGCGGCAGGTTGGGCTTATTTTTCATGTCATGATAACTACAATTAGTAGAGAGATTTGGATTGCCTATATAATACACCCGAATATTTAACAATTCTGAACGTGCTTATAGATTTAATCATGAAATTTTAATTTACATATAATATTATTAAGCTTGTCTTTTTCACCCAATTATAAAATAATATATATTTGATTACTTAGTCCATTATCACGATATCCATGTTATCACAGGAAACATGCAAATATTATTTATTGTTCGCTAGAGTAATTAAAAAACATTAAAAATTAGAGGCGTGCAAAAATAATCGAAGAACTGACGACGAAATTGGAACCGAACGGTTCGGGTCGGTTCCAAATCGGTTTGGTTCGGGTCTGGTTCCCATAATACAAGAATCGACCATTTAGTGTGATTCTCGGTCCACAGGTGGGATACCTAGAATCGACCCGAGAATCGAAAATCAATGCTAAAGAAAATATTGTGAGACAATGATTATAATCGTATTGCTTAATACGTGAAATTCGATAATATGGTCGTATGATTAAAGAAAATGATTTTTAAACTCGTGCAGTTATATGATTTCAATGTTATAGAGATTCATGATTCAATTATTTTGAGACATTGGTAGTTATATGGCAAATAATCGTGAGTTGGAAGAATCATTTTATTAATTATTTTGAGACATGGTAGAACCAAGAATCGAACCGAGGCGAACGGTTCGAATCTGATTCTATACTTTAGCACTGTGGGTCGATTCCAATTTCAAAATTTTGAAACTAAACCTATATACACCGATTCTTGATTTTGAGTGGAACCGAACCGATCCGAGTTGTGCCCGTGAATAAAACGTTCATCACGTTTGAAATAAATAATAATATCTCGACATTTTATAGTACACCCTAATCCTTCAATCCTTAATCATCCCGAGCAAGAAGAAGAAGAGAGAAGAAACAGATCTCCCCCCAAGCTTCCGGCTCTAATGGCCTCTTTGTTTCCTCCGTCGAAATGGGGTCTACTACGCGACCTCACCCTCTTCTCCCTCGCTCTATTCATCCGCCTCCTGAGCCTTCTCCTCTCCACTCTCTTCTCTCCCCGTTTCTCCGCCACCGTCGACCCCAACACTCCCTTCCCGTCTTCCTCCGCCGCCCGCTCACTCCTCCAAATCCTATCTCTCTTCCCCCTCATCCCAATATCCTCACGAAAATACCACTTCGTGTTGAGTTGGTTTGATCTTTCAAACCCATGTGTATCATGGTTCCACCTACCGGCCGTCGATGTTGATTCTCCAAGCCGTCCATGTGTTTCACATGCAAAGAAACTTCTAGGAAAGTGGTCAAGGCAAATGAAATGTCTATATAAATGGTTGTGTTATGGCTTGGATAGATACACCAAAATCCAAATCAAAGAGACGTAAAGTTTTGAAGAGGAGAGTGGTAGTGCACAGCCGAAGACGACGGTGGGCGTCGACATCCGATTACGGGCTGCATCGGCAACGAAGAGCGAAAGCGTGCGGGTAGCGACAAGGCATCAGATTCGCGGGCTGCGGCAAGGTGCGTGGTGCTCGATGGTTGCATGCTCTTAAGCGGTGGTGGTTGTGCACAAGTGGCGACGTTGACGGCCTGCGCGTTCGCGACAAAGTCAAGTCTTGACTTGGATCTCTTCTTGGTGGTGGTGGCGTCGGTTGGTCGTCCGACGACGACGAAGGTTTGTTCTGGTACGAATCTTGTGCGTCCATTTTATGGATTGCAGTCAAGTTCATATTACTCCTGCGGATTTTCGTAATCCATTTTTCTGCAGTATTTTTCGGACTTATATCTCTTAATTTGAGTACTTATTTATTTTATTGTGCTAATAAAATTGTGTGAAGTACATATTTTCTTGTGACTCTGTATTTAGTTGTTCCTGGGGATTGCGCTTCCACGATCGGAAATCCCAATAAGTGGTATCAGAGCCAAGTTCTGTAGGCGACTGATTGAACATTTGAGGAAAGATTTGACTGCGGTGGTGAACGACTAGGTCCTCTTCCCATCCTTTCAAATTTGACCTAGAATTAATCAGGCCTCCTAGTCATACCAAAGGGCACCTATGGCGGGGCAGAATGTGACTTTGGCTCGGTACTCGGTGAAGAAGTTCGATGGCAGGGGAAATTTTAGTTATGGCAGATTCATGTCAATGATACGCTAGTTGAGAAGATTCCTCGACGCCAATGTTAAAGAACATCTTATCGTCAACGCACATCCCAAAGATGTTCAACGGTTAAAGATGCAAGGTTTGGGATAACACACGCCAATGTTAAAGAACATTAAAGTGCCCATACAACCGTTGAACATCTTTCAAGCTTATCCCAAACCTTGCATCTTGCAGCTTTGGGATGTGCGTTGACGATAAGATGTTCTTTAACATTGGCGTCGAGGAATCTACAATCAAGCTTTGGGATAAGCTTGAAAGATTGTATCTGGACAAGTCGTTGACCACAAGGTTGTTGTTGAAACAACGATTGTATGGGCTGAAGATGCAAGAGGGTGGCAACCTGCAGGAGCACTTTAATGTGTTCAACGGCCTTCTAAATCAATTACATGTGATTGGTGCGAAGGTGGAGGAAGAAGATAAGACTTTATTACTTCTTACCTCGCTCATGTCATTCTTTAAACATATGGTGGTCACACTCCTGTGTATGGGAAGGATACAATGGTGCTAGAGCCTAGAAGAGGTCACATCGACATTACTGTTCAGTCAGATGCTGAAGGTCCCCACTCCCGGGGCTGAGCATATTTTGGCGGTAGATGGACGAGGGAGAGAATTCGACGAGGGATCGAAGGGGTGCACGGTATCGGTCGGCGTCAAAGAAGGGAGTTATTTATTACCACTGTAGACAGAATGGTCACATCAAGAGAAATTGCACGCATCGTGCGCAGAGTTTTGGAGACGTCCAGAATGCGGGTGTGGTGGCGCTAGATCTGGGAGTGGAGAGTGGTGATCTTTATACCATCAATGAGAGTCATGATGACTCTGACAGCCAATGGATATTATATTCTGTGCATCACAACACATGTGCTCGGATGCATCGATGTTCAATTCTCTGGAGGTGATGACTGAGTCGGTCTATTTAGGTGATGGCTCTTGTTGTGAGGTTATAGGCACAAGGATGGTAGACATACAGATTCATGATGGGGTGGTGCGCAGGCTTGAGAGGCTACATCTAGTGCCCAAGCTGCGTAAGAATTTGATATCGTTGGGCAGTTTGGACTCGGGTGGCTGCAACTTTGCGGCTAGAAAAGGAGTTCTGACGGTGACATGTAGGTGTGTCGTGCTCATGAAGGCTGTGCAGTTCGGTAGTCTATACCGACTGATGGGGACCACGGTGCGAGGTGGTACGCCCATGATTTCTACGGTTGATATGGTGGATGGTCGAGGTGGTGCAGTGGATCGTTCTTCTGTGATTTGGGTTCGGCGAGTCAGCTTTTGGGATCTGGGTGCGTCGACATCCCACAGGTGAACAAGAGCAGAGATGGAGTTCGACTTGCGACAAGTCGGCTGACGCCTCAGACATGAGGTGGTGCTTCATGCAGATTGGTGCTTTGTGCCGATATTGCTTTGTGCAGACAGCTTCATGCAGATAATGCTTCGTGCAAAATGTGGTGTTTGAAATTCAAACCAATGTGGTGATTGTTGAGTTGATTTGATCTTTCAAACCCATGTGTATCATGATTTCACCTGCCGACCGCCGATGTTGACTCTCCAAGCCGCCCATGTGTTTCACATGCAAGAAAACTTCTAGGAAAGTGGTCAAGACAAATGAAATGTCTATATAAAAGGTTGGGTTATGACTTGGATACACCAAAAGCCAAATCAAAGAGAGATAAAGTCTTGAAGATGAGAGTGGTAGTGCACGACCGAAGACGATGGTGGGCGTCGACATCCGATTACGGTCTGCATCGACAACGAAGAGCGAAAGCGTGCAGGTAGCGGCAAGCCGTCAGATTCACGGGCTGCGGCAAGGTGCGCGTTGCTCAATGGTTGCATGCTCTTAGGCGATGGTGGTTATGCACAAGTGACGACGTTGACGGGCTGCGCGTTCACGACAAAGTCAAGTCCTGACTTGGATCTCTTCTCGGCGGCGGTGGCGGCGGTTGGTCGTCCGACGACGATGAGGCATGAATCTTGTGCTTCCGTTTTACGGATTGCAATTAAGTTCATATTACTCCTGCGAATTTTCGTAGTCCATTTTTCTGCAGTATTTTTCGGACTTGTATCTCTTAATTTAAGTACTTATTTATTTTATTGTGCTAATAAAATTGTGCGAAATACGTATTTTCTTGTGATTCTGTATTTAGTTGTTCCTGGGAATTGCGCTTTCACGATCGAAAATCCCAATAAGTAGTATCAAAGACAAGTTCTGTATACAACTGATTGAACATTTGAGGAAAGATTTGACTGTAGTGGTGAACGACTAGGTCATATTCCCTTCCTTTCAAATTTGACCTAGAATTAATCAGGTCTCCTAGTCATACTAGAGGGCAACTATGGCGGGGAAGAATCGACTTTGGCTCGGTACTCGGTGGAGAAGTTCGATGGCAGCAGAAAATTTAGTCTATGGCAGATTCGCGTCAAAGATACGCTAGTTGGGCAGGGGCTGATGCGAGTTTTGCGGGGACGAGAAAAAATGGCCGTTGAAGTGAAGGATGAGGAGTGGGTTGACTTGGATGAGCGTGTCACTAGCGCCATCAGGATGTGCGTTGACGATAATGTGCTCTTTAACATTGGCGTCGAGGAGTCTGCAATCAAGCTTTGGGATAAGCTTGAAAGATTGTATCTGGCCAAGTCGTTGACCACAAGGTTGTTGTTGAAACAACGATTGTATGGGCTGAAGATGCAGGAGGG
This sequence comes from Dactylorhiza incarnata, assembly GCA_033032865.1. Lineage (NCBI taxonomy): Eukaryota > Viridiplantae > Streptophyta > Magnoliopsida > Asparagales > Orchidaceae > Dactylorhiza > Dactylorhiza incarnata. The sequence goes on from JAWHQI010000208.1 coordinate 4,165,675, forward strand.
TGGCAACCTGCAAGAGCACTTTAATTTGTTCAACGACTTTCTAAATCAATTCCATGTGATTGGTGCGAAGGTGGAGGAAGAAGATAAGACTCTATTACTTCTTACATCGCTCCTGTCATCCATTAAACATATGGTGACCACACTCCTGTATGGGAAGGATACAATGGGGCTAGAGGAGGTCACATCGGCATTATTGTCCAGTCAAATGCTGAAGGACCCCACTCCTGGGGCTGAGCATATTTTGTCGGTAGATGGACGGGGGAGAGCATTCGACAGGGGATCGAAGGGGTGCACGGTATCGGTCGGCGTCGAAGAAGGGAGTTATTTATTACCACTGTTGAAACCGACAACTTGGTGAACAAGCCTCGGTCTCTGTGGAGTTCGGGGCCCTCAGCAAGCTGAGGGGCGACCAACACTTACTCCCCTCATGGGAGAGCTCTAGGTTGAAGGTTGAGGCACTATGAACTGGACCAAGGGCTTGGCGAGGAGGTCCCACCACATACCCGGAAGATCTTTAGAGCGCTTCCCCTCCCAAGCCAATGTCGGGCTTGGGCACCACTGGAGGCTCTCCTCACCCCACTAGAGAGACCTGGGGAGGGAGAGGGAGAGAGAGCTAGCCTAGGATAAGTTTGCCTCCAAATGGTGCCCCCTTGGTCCTATTTATAGGATTTCAGGATTTGGGCTGCAAATAGCCACCAATTGGTCCGCGAAATTACCAAAATACCCTCGGAAATGGCCTGCGGATAGCCAAATCCCGTTGTTCTGGAGCGCTAAACGCAGACCAACCCCTCCCCCCGGAACTGGGCGAGAGGGGGTACCTCGCGGGGCTCGGCGAACCCCCTAACTGGGGCTGGGCGAGATCCAGGGGTCGCCCCCCCTGCTGGTCTCGCCCCCCTGCTCGGGCTGGGGCAAGGGGGGGGGGGGGGGGGGCAGAGGCCTCCTCCCCCTGCCCCCCTGCTGGGGCTGGGCGAGACCCAGCCAGGGCGGCCCCCTACTGGTCTCGCCCCCCCCCCCCCCCCCCCCACACGGCTCGGGCTAGGGCAAAGGGGGGGCCAGAGGCCTCCTCCCCCTGCCCCCCTGCTGGGGCTGGGCGAGACCCAGCCAGGGCGGCCCCCTGCTGGTCTCGCCCCCCACGGCTGGGGCGGGGGCAAGGGGGGCCAGAGGCCTCCTCCCCCTGCCCCCTGCTGGGGCTGGGCGAGACCCAGCCAGGGCGGCCCCCTGCTGGTCTCGCCCCCCACGGCTGGGGCGGGGGCAAGGGGGGCCAGAGGCCTCCTCCCCATGCCCCCCCCTGCTGGGGCTGGGCGAGACCCAGCCAGGGCGGCCCCCTGCTGGTCTCGCCCCCCCACTGCTGGGGCGGGGGCAAGGGGGGCCAGAGGCCTCCTCCCCCTGCCCCCCTGCTGGGGCTGGGCGAGACCCAGCCAGGGCAGCCCCTTGCTGGTCTCGCCCCCCACTGCTGGGGCGGGGGCAAGGGGGGTCAGAGGCCTCCTCCCCCTGCCCCCCTGCTGGGGCTGGGCGAGACCCAGCCAGGGCAGCCCCCTGCTGATCTCGCCCCCCACTGCTGGGGCGGGGGCAAGGGGGGCCAGAGGCCTCCTCTCCCTGCCCCCCTGCTGGGGTTAGGCGAGACCCATCCAGGGCAGCCCCCTGCTGGTTTCGCCCCCCACTGCTGGGGCGGGGGCAAGGGGGGCTAGAGGCCTCCTCCCCCTGCCCCCCTACTGGGGTTGGGCGAGACCCAGCCAGGGCAGCCCCCTGCTGGTCTCGCCCCCCACTGCTGGGGCGGGGGCAAGGGGGGCTAGAGGCCTCCTCCCCCTGCCCCCCATCTTGCTCGCCTCCTTCATGGGTGGGGCGAGTGGGGGGTCTCTACCTCTACCGCTCGCCCTCCTCTCTCCCTGCTCTGGTCTATATTTAAAAGACGGTGCTCCAAAATACCTATTGCGTCCCGAGGACTTACTCGGCGAATACAGGGTTGTACACAATCCCCGCTTTTTTCGAGCGAGGTACACGCTCGGAAAGAAATGTCCAACCCTGTATATTCGACGAGTGTCGCTGGAAACCCGACTAACGGAGCTTCCTCGAGAAATAACATAAAGCCCCCTCGAGAGGTCCTCCAACCCTGCCGGCTAGCGGGAGCCCGGCTAACGGAGCCACCTCGGGGGAAAAAACACTTACCCTCCTCGAGAGGTCATCCTGCCCTACCGGCTAGTGAGAGCCCGGCTAGCGGAGCCATCTCGGGGAAAAAACACTTAGCCTCCCCGAGAGGTCATCCTATCCTGCCGGCTAGTGAGAGCCCGGCTAGAGGAACCATCCTGGGGAAAAACACTTAGCCTCCCCGAGAGGTCATCCTATCCTGCCGGCGAGTGAGAGCCCGGCTACCGGAGCCATCTCGGGGGAAAAAATACTTAGCCTCCCCGAGAGGTCATCCTATCCTGCCGGCTAGTGAGAGCCCGGCTAGAGGAACCACCCTGGGGAAAAACACTTTGAAAACTTCCGGCCACCGAGCGGTCCTCGGCCCTGCCAGCTTGATGGGAGCCTGGTCAGCGGGTCTGCTCGGGGCCAACCTTTGAAACCTTTGGAACCTGCCGCCGAGTGAGCCTTCGGACCTGCCAGCTAGATGAGAGCCTGGACAGCGGGTCTGCTCGGGGCCAACCTTCGAAACCTTTGGAACCTGCCGTCGAGTGAGCTTTCGAACCTGCCAGCTAGATGAGAGCCTGGTCAGCGGATCTGCTCGGGGCCAACCTTCGAAACCTTTGGAACCTGCCGCCGAGTGAGCCTTCGGACCTGCCAGCTAGATGAGAGCCTGGTCAGCGGGTCTTCTCGGGGCCAACCTTTGAAACCTTTGGAACCTGCCGCCGAGTGAGCCTTCGGACCTGCCAGCCTGGTCAGCGGGTTTGCTCGGGGCCAACCTTTGAAACCTTTGGAACCTGCCGCCGAGTGAGTCTTCGGACCTGCCAGCTAGATGAGAGCCTGGTCAGCGGTTCTGCTCGGGGCAAACCTTTGAAACTCTTAGAACCTGCCGCCGAGTGAGCCTTCGGACCTGCCAGCTAGATGAGAGCCTGGTCAGCGGGTCTGCTCGGGGCCAACCTTTGAAACCTTTGGAACCTGCCGCCGAGTGAGCCTTCGGACCTGCCAGCTAGATGAGAGCCTGGTCAGCGGGTCTGCTCGGGGACAACCTTTGAAACTCTTAGAACCTGCCGCCGAGTGAGCCTTCGGACCTGCCAGCTAGATGAGAGCCTGGTCAGCGGGTCTGCTCGGGGCCAACCTTTGAAACATTTGGAACCTGCCGCCGAGTGAGCCTTCAGACCTGCCAGCTAGATGAGAGCCTGGACAGCGGGTCTGCTCGGGGCCATCTTCTCAAAAGCTTAGAACCTGCCACCGAGTGAGCCTTCGGACCTGCCAGCTAGATGAGAGCCTGGACAACGGGTCTGCTCGGGGCCAACCTTCGAAACCTTTGGAACCTGCCGCCGAGTGAGCCTTCGGACCTGCCAGCTAGATGAGAGCCTGGTCAGCGGGTCTGCTCGGGGCCAACCTTCGAAACCTTTGGAACCTGCCGCCGAGTGAGCCTTCGGACCTGCCAGCTAGATGAGAGCCTGGTCAGCGGGTCTGCTCGGGGCCAACCTTCGAAACCTTTGAAACCTGCCGCCGAGTGAGCCTTCGGACCTGCCAGCTAGATGAGAGCCTGGTCAGCGGTTCTGCTCGGGGCAAACCTTTGAAACTCTTAGAACCTGCCGCCGAGTGAGCCTTCGGACCTGCCAGCTAGATGAGAGCCTGGTCAGCGGGTCTGCTCGGGGCCAACCTTTGAAACCTTTGGAACCTGCCGCCGAGTGAGCCTTCGGACCTGCCAGCTAGATGAGAGCCTGGTCAGCGGGTCTGCTCGGGGCCAACCTTTGAAACTCTTAGAACCTGCCGCCGAGTGAGCCTTCGGACCTGCCAGCTAGATGAGAGCCTGGTCAGCGGGTCTGCTCGGGGCCAACCTTTGAAACATTTGGAACCTGCCGCCGAGTGAGCCTTCAGACATGCCAGCTAGATGAGAGCCTGGACAGCGGGTCTGCTCGGGGCCATCTTCTCAAAAGCTTAGAACCTGCCACCGAGTGAGCCTTCAGACCTGCCAGCTAGATGAGAGCCTGGACAGCGGGTCTGCTCGGGGGCCAACCTTCGAAACCTTTGGAACCTGCCGCCGAGTGAGCCTTCGGACCTGCCAGCTAGATGAGAGCCTGGTCAGCGGGTCTGCTCGGGGCAAACCTTCGAAACCTTTGGAACCTGCCGCCGAGTGAGCCTTCGGACCTGCCAGCTAGATGAGAGCCTGGTCAGCGGGTCTGCTCGGGGCCAACCTTCGAAACCTTTGGAACCTGCCGCCGAGTGAGCCTTTGGACCTCCCAGCTAGATGAGAGCCTGGTCAGCGGGTCTGCTCGGGGCCAACCTTCGAAACCTTTGGAACCTGCCGCCGAGTGAGCCATCGGACCTGCCAGCTAGATGAGAGCCTGGTCAGCGGGTCTGCTCGGGGCCAACCTTCGAAACCTTTGGAACCTGCCGCCGAGTGAGCCTTCAGACCTGCCAGCTAGATGAGAGCCTGGACAGCGGGTCTGCTCGGGGCCAAGTATTTTTTGAAAAACTTTCATTATATTGACCATCCGAGTACATGTGAGAACACTAGACATGGAAATGAAACATTACATTACATATGCTTAAAGGCAGAAAAAACTAAGTATGCAGACCAAACCTGGTCTCCTACTCCCGGGCCTGGTCCTCCTCGACCTCTCCTGGTGGTTGATGTTGGTGCCTTGGATCCCTTGCCTTTTTCAGTCTCAAGAACTCAGGGTAGGCGGACGTCGCGTGACCCTCCTCATCGTGGAAGTCACAGTAAGGTAACCCCACTCGGATGCCCCTTCTTCCTCCCGTGCGGTTCCTTCTTCTTCTTTGGCCGATCGCCATGGTTTGCTGGGGCGGTGGAGGGGGTGTCCTCTGCCCCTGCCTCCACCTCTGGCGGTTGGATCTTTTCCTTTTGAAGTCCTCCCTTCTTTGCTCTCGCGGAGCCGACTTGCGGGCCTCTGCGCCCGTCGGGCTATCGGATGGCCGCCACCCAAGGTGGTCTCGCCGGCCAACATTCACTCGACTCCTTTTGGGGTGAGGTGAGTGGGGGTCGGATGCCTCCCCGCTCGCCCCCTTTTGCGGCTGGACCAGAAGGGGCGGGGCGAGCTGGGAGGGCGCCCCCCTCCAGATCTCGCCCCCTTGCTGGGGCGGGGCGAGATGGGAGGGCGCCCCCCTCCAGATCTCGCCCCCTTGCTGGGGCGGGGCGAGATGGGAGGGCGCCCCCCTCCAGATCTCGCCCCCTTGCTGGGGCGGGGCGAGATGGGAGGGCGCCCCCCTCCAGATCTCGCCCCCTTGCTGGGGCGGGGCGAGATGGGAGGGCGCCCCCTCCAGATCTCGCCCCCTTGCTGGGGCGGGGCGAGATGGGAGGGCGCCCCCCTCCAGATCTCGCCCCCTTGCTGGGGGAGCGGGGGTACGTCTCCTCCCCACTCTCCCCCTGCTGGCACCTCCATCCGGGACTGTCGGCTGAGAGTAACCTGCAAGACCTGCGTGACCTCCCGCTCGAAGTCTTCAAACATCTCCAACGTCACCTCAGCCACCGGGGGCTGCGAGTGACTTGGGTCGGAACTTCCTCCACCTCCGTCCATGGAGCTCATCTTGAGAGTTTCTTGAATCGGCCACACTCCACGCTCACCGCACCAAAATGTTGAAACCGACAACTTGGTGAACAAACCTCGGTCTCTGTAGAGTTCGGGGCCCTCAGCAAGCTGAGGGGCGACCAACACTTACTCCCCTCAAGGGAGAGCTCTAGGTTGAAGGTTGAGGCACTATGAACTGGACCAAGGGCTCGGCGAGGAGGTCCCACCACATACCCGGAAGATCTTTAGAGCGCTTCCCCTCCCAAGCCAATGTCGGGCTTGGGCACCACTGGAGGCTCTCCTCACCCCACTAGAGAGAGACCTGGGGAGGGAGAGGGAAAGGGAGAGAGAGCTAGCCTAGGATAAGCTTGCCTCCAAATGTGCCCCCTTGGTCTTATTTATAGGATTTCAGGATTTGGGGTGCAAATAGCCACCAACTGGTCCGTGAAATTACCAAAATACCCTCGGAAATGGCCTGCGGATAGCCAAATCCCGTTGTTCTGGAGCGCTAAACGCAGACCAACCCCTCCCCCCGGAACTGGGCGAGAGGGGGTACCTCGCGGGGCTCGACGAACCCCCTAACTGGGGCTGGGCGAGATCCAGGGGTCGCCCCCCTGCTGGTCTCGCCCCCCTGCTCGGGCTGGGGCAAGGGGGGGGGGGGGGGGGGGGGGGGGGGGGGGGGGCAGAGGCCTCCTCCCCCTGCCCCCCTGCTGGGGCTGGGCGAGACCCAGCTAGGGCGGCCCCCTGCTGGTCTCGCCTCCCACGGCTCGGGCTGGGGCAAAGGGGGGGGGGGGGGGGGGGGGGGGGGGGGGGGGGGGGGGCAGAGGCCTCCTCCCCCTGCCCCCCTGCTGGGGCTGGGCGAGACCCAGCCAGGGCGGCCCCCTGCTGGTCTCGCCCTCCACGGCTGGGGCGGGGGCAAGGGGGGCCAGAGGCCTCCTCCCCCTGCCCCCCTGCTGGGGCTGGGCGAGACCCAGCCAGGGCGGCCCCCTGCTGGTCTCGCCCCCCACGGCTGGGGCGGGGGCAAGGGGGGCCAGAGGCCTCCTCCCCCTGCCCCCCTGCTGGGGCTGGGCGAGACCCAGCCAGGGCGGCCCCCTGCTGGTCTCGCCCCCCACTGCTGGGGCGGGGGCAAGTGGGCAAGGGGGGCCAGAGGCCTCCTCCCCCTTCCCCCCTGCTGGGGCTGCGCGAGACCCAGCCAGGGCAGCCCCTTGCTGGTCTCGCCCCCCACTGCTGGGGAGGGGGCAAGGGGGGCCAGAGGCCTCCTCCCCCTGCCCCCCTGCTGGGGCTGGGTGAGACCCAGCCAGGGCAGCCCCCTGCTGGTCTCGCCCCCCACTGCTGGGGTGGGGGCAAGTGGGGCCAGAGGCCTCCTCCCCCTGCCCCCCTGCTGGGGTTGGGAGAGACCCAGCCAGGGCAGCCCCCTGCTGGTCTCGCCCCCCACTGCTGGGGCGGGGGCAAGGGGGGCTAGAGGCCTCCTCCCCCTGCCCCCCTGCTGGGGTTGGGCGAGACCCAGCCAGGGCAGCCCCCTGCTGGTCTCGCCCCCCACTGCTGGGGCGGGGGCAAGGGGGGCTAGAGGCCTCCTCCCCCTGCCCCCCTCTTGCTCGCCTCCTTCATGGGTGGGGCGAGTGGGGGGGGGGGGGGGGGGGGGGGTCTCTACCTCTACCGCTCACCCTCCTCTCTCCCTGCTCTGGTCTATATTTAAAAGACGGTGCTCCAAAATACCTATTGCGTCCCGAGGACTTATTCGGCGAATACAGGGTTGTACAACCACTGTAGACAGAATGGTCACATCAAGAGAAATTGAACGCATCGTGCGCAGAGTTTTGGAGACGTCCAGGATGCGGGTGTGGTGACGCTAGATCTGGGAGTGGAGAGTGATGGTCTTTATACCATCACTGAGAGTCATGATGACTCTGACAGCCAATGGATATTAGATTCTTGTGCATCACAACACATGTGCTCGGATGCATCGATGTTCAGTTCTCTGGAGGTGACGACTGGATCGGTCTATGTAGGTGACGAATTTTGTTGTGAGGTTATAGGCACAAGGACGATGGACATACAAATGCATGATGGGGTGGTGCACAGGCTTGAGAGGATACATCTGGTGCCCAAGTTGCGTAAGAATCTGATATCGTTGGGCAGTTTGGACTCGGGTGGCTGCAACTTTGCAGCAAGAAAGGAGTTTTGACAGTGACATGCGGGTGTGTCGTGCTCATGAAGGCTGTGCAGTTCAGTAGTCTATACTGACTGATGGGGACCACGGTGCGAGGTGGTACGCCCTTGATTTCTGCGGTTGATATGGTGGATGGTCGAGGTGGTGCAGTGGATCGTTCTTCTGTGATTCGAGTTCGGCGAGTCAGTTTTTGCGATCTGGGTGCGTCGGCATCCCACAGGTGAACAAGAGTAGAGATGGAGTTCGACTTGCTACAAGTCGGCTGACGCCTCAGACATGTGGTGGTGCTTCGTGCAGATTGGTGTTTTGTGCAGATATTGCTTTGTGCAGACAACTTCATGCAGATAATGCTTCGTGCAGAATGTGGTGTTTGAAATTCAAACAAAGGTGGTGATTATTGAGTTGGTTTGATCTTTCAAACTCATGTGTATCATGCTTCCACCTACCGGCCGACGATGTTGACTCTCCAAGCCGCCCATGTGTTTCACATGCAAGAAAACTTCTAGGAAAGTGGTGAAGACAAATGAAATGTCTATATAAAGGGTTGGGTTATGACTTGGATACAGCAAAAGCCAAATCAAAGAGATGTAAAGTCTTGAAGAGGAGAGTGATAGTGCACGACCGAAGACGACGGTGGCCGTCGACATCCGATTATGGGTTGCATCGGCAACGCTGAGTGAAAACGTGTGGGTAGCGGCAAGGCGTTAGATTCGCGGGCTGCGGCAAGGTGCGCGGTGCTCGATGGTTGCATGCTCTTAGGCGGTGGTGGTTGTGCACAAGTGACGACGTTGAGGGCTGTGCGTTCACGGCAAAGTCAAGTCCTGACTTGGATCTCTTCTCGGTGGTGGCAGCGGTAGTTGGTCGTCCGACGACGACGAAGGTTCGTTCTGGTACGAATCTTGTGCGTCCGATTTACGCATTGCAGTAAAGTTCATATTACTCATGCGGATTTTCATAGTCCATTTTGCGACATGAGCTTTGGGGCGCTCGGAGGCGACCAGAGCTTTTGGGTGCTTGGAGGCAACATGAGCTTTAGCGTGCTCGGAGGCGGCGAGAGCTTTGGCATGCTCGAAGGTGACTCGAGCTTTCCCGTGCTTGGAAGCGACACGAGCTTTGGCGCGCTTGGAGGCGACGAGAGCTTTGGCGTGCTCGTAGGCGACAAGAGCTTTCCCGTGCTCATAGGCGACGTGAGCTTTGGCGCGCTCGGAGGCGACGTGAGCTTTGGCGCGTTCGGAGGCGACAAGAGCGACGCGCTCGGTGGCGACGGGGCTTTGGGGTCTTCGAGCAAAGGAGATCTTCAAGACTACGAAGGAATCTTCAAAGGCCGAAGAAGATATTCGAGCCGTCTTCAAAGGCCGAAGGAGATCTTCGAGCCGTCTTCAAAAGTCGAAGGAGATCTTCGAGCTGTCTTCAAAGGTCGAGGGAGATCTTCGAACCGTTTTCAAGGAATCTTCGAACTTCGAAGGAGATCTTCCAGCGCCGAAGGAGATATTCGTGCGTCGAAGAAGATCTTCGAAGAGATCTTCAATCACTGAAGGAGAACTCATGGAGATATTCGAAGACTCTGGAGCTCTCTCAGGCGTAGAAGACAAAGCGATTTCAAATGAGGGCTCTGGTAATTAAGTTGCTAGGGAGTCTTGTTATCCGCACATCCATTATCATTGGCTATGCGCACCCCATGTGATAGGGGATTTTGCTATGCGCACACCCATGATCATAAATTTGGCTCTTCATTTATTTTTATTTCTAAGTATAAACTCTTGTTTGTGAATGTAGTTGTGATTTTAAAACATTCTTAGAATACATATTATTTAAACCACCAAAACTAAACTGAACCATTCGTTCGGTTCAGTTCGGTTACAATGTTTGAGCAGTTCGGTTCGGTTCCAAAATTTTGGAACCACATAGGGGTGGTTCGGTTTGCGGTTTTGCTTGAAAACCGAACCAAACCGAACCGTTACAGGCCTAATGCGCACCATGTGATGTGGGATTTCACTATGCGCACACCCATGTACGTAAATTTGGCTATGCACACCTCTATCATGGGGATTTTGCTATGCGCACACCATGTACATAAATTGGGCTATGCACACCCCCATGATGGAGATTTTTACTACCCGCGCCCAATGTTGAGAGATTTTACTATCTGCACCCAATGATGATGGATTTTACTATGTGCACCCCTATGATGGAGGATTTTACTATCTGCACCAATGATGAGGGATTTTACTATCCACACCCAATGATGAAATATTTTACCATGTGTACCCCAATGATGGAGGATTTTACTATCTGCACCCAATGATGAAGGATTTTACTATTCGCACCCCCAAGGTCGGGAGACGACGACGGCGAGCGAGGAGCGCGGCGGCGGTCGACGAGACCAGTCGTGGGCGATGAGCGCTGTAGTGAGCGTGTCGGGAGGCGATGAAAGAGGTGCGCCAGAGCAAGCGGGGGGCTATGCCCCTGCGCGCGGGTGGGAGGCCCCCACGCGCGGGAAGGAGGTCTCCGCACGAGGGTGCGCGCAGGGGGAGCTCCCGCACGCGGGAGGGTGTTCCCCGCACACTAGTGCTCGCGAGCGGCGCTCCCGCGCGTCGGTGCGCGCGGGCCGCATGAGATTGAGATCCCCACGCGCTGGTGTGCATGGGGGGATGCACCTACATGTCGGGGGTCGTTCCCATGTGCGAGGTGTTCTGCCTTTCGTTTGGGGGTACCAAACGGACTCGGAATTGCGGGAGAATGGGCCCGTTGAAATTTTTTGGCGAGCCGGACGAGATCGCTTCAAGAAATCTTTGGTTCGACCGAACTATTTTCTGGGGAACCCCATCAATAATTATATTCAATATTCTTAAGTCGTTTAGCTAGCACTTCGTCATTTAAAACGTTAGAAAGTTACTATAAGGGCTTGAGCTTTATTTGGCTGGGTGGATTCGTCACGGTCACACGGACGACACCACCCAGCTGTGTGTCACGATCGTCTCCGCAGGAAATCCGCTGCGCCAAACCGGCCCTTAATTTTAAACCTGTTAGAAATCTTAGGACCAATATCAAATAAATGAAGGTTTAGTAATCTATTTCAAAATCCCGCTAAATCTTAGAGATTGATTAATGTATTTTACCTAGCCCTGTCCAAAAAAAACCGATTGGCCCGGGCTTGAACCCGGACTTATCGGGCGCGAGCTTTCCTAAACTAGGCTCGCGCCCGGGCCCAATTTAGCCGGACTCGGGCCGGGCTACAACTCCCTCCCCTAGGGGGAGCTTGATAAGGCCCCCAAGGCCGGGCTAGGTCAGGCCTTGGAAGCCTGATTTTAAAAAAAAAATTTATATTTTTTTAAATATTTTAAATAGGAAAAAACTGAAAATACAAATGTATAAGAAATTTACAAATTTACATCCAAATTTACAAGAATTTTTTTTATTAATCTTGAAAAATGATGAATACAAATTTACATTCAAATTGGGAAAAAATTATTATTATAAAATTTGAATAACAAAAATAATCACAAAATTTAGTAATTTAAAACATTGCAAAAAAATTCAGCTCCTCAGGTGCGACTTGCGAGTGTGCTCACGCTTAACTATCTCCTAAATTTATTGTGTCAATCTCGTCTTCTACGTCTGTCGAGCTATCCTCAACCGGTGAAATGTGTTGCTTCCTCTTCATAGCATCTAAATGGTCCTTGTAGCATATGCAAATTTCTAGTGATTCTTCGCTTAGGCGACTCTTCCGCTCGGTTAATATCCTGCCACTAAGAGAAAAGCTAGACTCCGAAGCTACCGTGCTAGCTTGGACTGTTAGTAAATCACGGGCCATATATGTCATAATTGGACCTTATCTTTCCACCATTTTAAAAGCTCAAAATTTGTTAATTTCGTGCGTACTCATAAAATCGTGAAATTGTGTTTTAGTGTACAATCTTAATTCATTTAAACTACCAAATGATGTGTGAGCTTTTTTCTTAGAAGCTAATTCTAAAAATTTCAAAAAAATTTATTTTTAAGACTAACTTTTGTTTTATGTTGTGATTTATCTTCTCGGGGCCGCGATCCGTATAATTGATCGTAATAATTATAAAATTCAATGAAAAAGAGTTAAAATTTGTAATATTAACGTTATCAAATTCCGAAAAAGTTATATTTAAGTCTAAATTTGTATTTATTTCTTCGATTAGATTTTCTACGTCGAATAGAAGATTCAAAGTTGCGGCGCATGAAAACATTGCTAGCATTTTTTTATAATATTTTAAAATTTTTGTTTCTATTTTTTCAACTAAAGGACGTCACTCTGTGTTTTATCTTTATATGGCTTGACCTGTGTGCGACGCTTGAAAATTTTTGTTTCTATTATGAAAACATTGCTGACGTTATCGAAAGAATTACTCATAATTTTATTTTTAATTTTAAAATTTCACATGTATTTTATAATTATTTGATATATGACTTGACTTGTGTGTGTGACTTCGAAACTTCAAAACATATTATACGTTTATTTAGATCCCATAAAACGGGATTGACTCAATGACAAGTTATACAAATATACGATAGTCTTAATTTTATGCTATTAGACCAAACATCACTCGTCAAATTCACGTCCTTCGAAATTTTCAAAATAATTTATTAAAGATTTTTTGATTCAAATAAAATTTGAGCGCGTTGCGCATACGCGAGAATCTACTAACTTTCTGATATTTTGGTTGAAGCCTTTCATGTATACATTCGGTCTCTTCCTCGTCGTCGTAGTGGCTGAGCGACAATTCACCTCTGATGATGTTCTTCACTTGCAGCTCTCATTGTCGACCTCGATCGTACTTCCAAATTTGCCTGACTCCCGCTATTTGTGTCTGATTGGACTTCGGAGCTTGTTTCGAAATGCAAGACTTGATGTGTCTTGCTAGTGTTGAGTTGTCGCTCATGGTCAGCAACTTCCCTTATAATTTGCACTTCGCCTTGTATTCAGCGCCGACTTTAACTTTTTCAAAATGCTCTCAAACTGGAGCTTTATGCTTGTGCTCCACACTTCATGCGCATAATATGTTTGTGCTCCCGTCTTGGCCAAACAAAGTCTTATGCTCCACCACCACATAATATGCTTGTGCTCCCATCTTGGCTTGGGCTGGAAAACCGGGCTTTACCCGGCCCGTGCCGGGCCGGGTATCAGGTCAGGCAAATGATTGATTTGGCCATGTGGGGGCCCTATTAGGTCCCCACAGCCCGGCCTGGGCCCGATCGGGCTAGCCTGGGACCGGGCCTCACCAGGCTTTTTTTGGGCCGGGCTCGGGCCGACCCTCCCGGCTCTGTTTTTATGTGCAAGGCTAATTTTACCCCCCAAAAAATTTAAAAGCTTGGATTTAAGAGATAAAAATTTACTATTGACCGGCTCTAAAGTTTTAAAATTACAAATGTCATGCTAATTTTTTTTTCCAAAATTATCGAAAATAAATCTATATAATTTCATGTGCTACAAAACGGTGGTAATAAATAAAGATTAATTCATGATTAAGAGAAATCAACTTAAAGATTGTCATGGCGATGTCATTTGCAGCAAAGTAATCGGGATTATCGTGTTCTAATAAGCAAAGGCTTTGTTTGGTTGGCCACGAGGTTGTGGTTGGCGATGGAGATAAAACAATATTTTTAAATTAGCAAATAAAACAGCATTTTGACGGATCATGATTCGAAATGGAAATTATCCAAATAGGCGCGTTTGGCGCGGTGGTGGCGGCCATGAACGCGGTGGTCATGAACCGTCGTTCGTGAATGCCTGACCTCGTCAAAGGTACTTCATCCACTTTTATGTTCAAAACTAGTTTTTTTTTCTTGGCGGCGGTAATAACCATTGTGTTGCAGAATATGCATTTTATGCTCAAAACCTAAAAAAATTCATTCATTTTATGCTCAAAACTAGTTTATTTTCTCAGTAGCGGTCAAAACCTATCTTGTCTAACATACATTCTATGATAATAGCGATTTTGACCAAACTCACCGGAGCAAATAAGCCGCGTCAAACGAAGCCTAAATGGGAATAATTTGATTTAGTCAAAACTCAACATCAATTACATATGCATGACTATTATATGACATGCAATTCACATGACATTAATTCGTGGTACACACATGACTCGGAAACTATTTAGGCAATAACTATATGCAGGCCGACTTCAGCTATGTGCAGATCATGCAATTTGAAAATGGCTATATGCATGCCAATTTCTGAACGGGTTCACACTTTCTATAGGTTTATAGTTTGACCTGCATTTATTCTTGAACTGCATACAGCCGAAACTGACTTGCGTATAACACGACCCATTATTTATATAGTTTATGACTATCGTTGACAAGAGCAAAATGTTCAAATTATTTATATTGTTTATGACTACAAATAGTGTTGAGAGTGAGAAAATCAACTATTTTGCAGTGTTTCTCTTAGAGCATGCGCACAGAATGCAAACAGAATTGCACCGAGCCAACAAGGACGAGCATGAATACAACTTGGCTGAATGTTCGCAATGTTGTTTCTCCATGCTTTGAACTTCGCTTCCACTACTGTGTCGGGCGAGCAACGGCATTCATGCCCCGACTTCGAGTGGTTGTGAGCGAACAGAAACGACGAGAATGATCGAGGAGATGATCGAGAGTCTGAAATGGGAAGAGCAAGAAGAGGTTCTTGCTCTCTGGCCGTACCACTTCACCTCATGCCCGTATTCTGATTGGCCCAACCTTGAGTCATGTTACACTAGGTGGTACGCTGAGTCGAGGAAGCTCTTGTTGTGTCCGTATTCTGATTGGCCCAACCTCGAGTCATGCTACACTAGGTGGTACGCTGAGTCAAGGAAGCTCTCGTTGTCGTGATCATATGTACTATTCCCTCTAGTTGTGTAATTTTCTGGATTGCGTATTCTGGATTGCGTAAAATATCGTCGTATGTAATGGCATGTGTTGTAGTTTGGAGCCACATTTTGCTGATATATTCTAGGAGAAGAGAATTCAGGCTTTCGTAACCGACTGCACGATGGCGGCAGTCGGTTACGAACCATCGTTCGTGAACGCCCGACCTCACCTAAGGAACTCCATTCATTTTTATGTTCAAAATTAGTTTTTTTTCTTCTTGTTGGCGGTCATAATCATTGTCACGTCAAACACAAATTTCATGACGGTGGTGTTTTACTCCCAACTCAGCGGAGCAAAAATGCTGCGTCAAATAGATGACGGTTCGTAAACACCGCGTTCATGACTGCCTCCACGGTGCGGAACGGACCCCTAATCTCATATATCATTGCAATCAAACATTTGAATAGATTATTGTTCATGTCACCAAATGAAATTGTATAAACATCATGAGATTTAGGATCAAAGAATACAATATCTCATCATATCCTTAGGACCTTAGCCACATAGAGATATCCAAGTATGTCCACATAGAACCTTTTTTTGGTCTACAAATTTAGTTGAAAAATCTAGTTTTTAGCATGGAATCAAGCGATATATGACCACATTTCATACATAATGAACATTTATTAAAAATGAGTGCTTTGAGGATGATTTTCTTTGCTTAGATTTTTTTCTCAAACATTATGTGAGGTCTGGCTAGTAGATGCAACATATTGATTAGGTGTGACAAGAGTTAAAAGGAGTACATAGAGGATGAGCAAAATGCCTAATGACTTGATGAATTGAAAAAAAAAATCATAATATTTTATTTTTCAAATCATAATACTTTGCTTTTAAATGTGTTTTTGATCACATGCACAAGATATCAGATCCTGCAGCCAACGAATTAGCCAACAAAAGCAATATGCCCAATAGTACAAAAAACCATTGTGAAGCTCCTCCGGAACCACGACAGTGCTGTGGCGCGACGGCGCTCCCGACGCTCACACCCCGGGAGCGCAGTATTCAAACTGTTGCCCAGTTTTCTAATGCACTCCGTGGGGATGCGAGAGCAGTAGTTAATATTGTAAAAATATATATACATATATAGGAAAAACCAAAACATAAATAGATAACAAGTTATATAACTTTTTTTATATAATAAAAATATATAGATTATGAAATGTAAATTTCCAAAAAAAAAATTGTAATTTCAAAAAATAGACGGATGCATTCTAAAATTGTACAAACTTAGGGCCTCTTTGGGAAGGCTTTTTAGCTCATTTTCGTTTTCTGAAAAATGCCACCGCACCTACAAAACCGTTTGGATTGTCTACCGGTGGGAAAAACTACCGTGAAAACTCCTTCTTTCCCCTCTTTTTGAAAAGTCACTTGGCCCCTACTTTTCATCCTTTTCGAAAAGCATTTCCTCATCTAGATACAAGTTTAGGTCATTTTCCGCCCGAGCACAAATTTTTCTCTTGTGCGAACATTTTTCTGTCCGGGCGAGCATTTCTTCGCCGATGAGCGCATTTTAGGGCCGGACGTGAATTTTTCGCTCGGTCGCGTATTTTTTTCTATGCCGCACATTCTTCGCCCGGACGCGCTTTTTTTGCCCGGGAGCATTTTTCGCGCGAGCGCGCATTTTTTGCGCGAGCGCACATTTTTCGCACGGGCGCACATTTTTCGCCCAGACCCACATTTTTCGCACGGACTCGCATTTTCTCGCAGGGGCGCACACTTTTCGCCCGGGCGCGAATTATTCGCGCGGGCGCACATTTTTTTGCGCGAAAGTGCATTTTTCGCCCGACGCATTTTTCGCTCCGGGCGCGCATTTTTTGCCCCGGGCGCGCATTTTTCGCACATGCTCTCATTTTTCGCCGATGCGCGCATTTTTCTTTCGGGCGCGTTTTTTTCGCCCGGGAGCGCATTTTTTGTCCGAGCATGCATTTTTCGCCCGTACGCGCATTTTCGCCAGACGGCCCATTTTTCGCCAGGGTGCTCATTTTTCGCCCGGACGAGTATTTTTCGCTCAGGCGCACATTTTTCTCCCAGACGCCCATTTTTCTCCCGGGCGCGCATTTTTCGCCTGAACGCCCATTTTTCGCCCGGGCTCCCAATTTTTTGCCCGAGTGCGCATTTTTCGCTCGGGCGTGCATTTTTCGCCGGGACGCGTATTTTTCGCCCGGACGCACATTTTTCGCTCGAACGCCCATTTTTCGCCCGAGCACGCATTTTTTCGCTCGGACGCCCATTTTTCGCCCGGGCGCGTATTTTTTTCGTCCGGGCGCGCATTTTTTCCCAGGACGCGCATTTTTCGCACGGGCGCGCAATTTTCATTCGGGCGAGAAGTTTTCGCCCGGGCGCGCATTTTTTCGCCTGGGCAAAAAAAGCACATTTGGGTGAAAATATGCGCCCAGGCGAAAAATTCGCGCCCGGGTGAAAAATACGCGCACGAACGAAAAAATACGCACCCGGTCGAAAAATGCGCACACGGGCGAAAAAATGCGAGCCCGGGCGAAAAATGGGCGTTCGGGTGAAAATGCGCTCCCGAGCAAAAAATGCGCTCAGCAGCAAAAATGAGAGCACGGGCGAAAAATGCACGTCTTAGGCGAAAAATGCGTGCACGGTACAAAAAATGCGTACCCCGGAGAAAAATGCGCGTCGGGGAGAAAAATGCACGCCCGGGCGAAATATGCGCGCGCCCGAGTGAAATATGCGCGCCCGGGCGTAATATGCTCGTCCGGGCGAAAATTGCACGTCCGGGTAAAAAATTCGCGCTCGGGCGCTCATTTTCCCCCGGGCACGCATTTTTCTGCCCGGGCTTGCATTTTTCATAAAAAAGTCAACGCAACGGAGATTTACCAAACAGTTTATAAAGTCTCTCATTTTTTAAAATCTCTGCAAAAAAAATTCACCCAACAAACATCTACTTTTGAAATAGACATTTTCGAAAAGCACATTTTCCTACCATCCTTTTGTCACCACTTCTCCTTCCTAAAAAGCCCTCCCAAACAGGCCCTTAATGAAAATAAACAACCCTAAAAAGAATTGTAGAGTATGTATCACATATATATTAATGCATCCACAAATATATATATATATATATATAATTATTTTATGTAATTATACGAAGGAAATAATAATTATAATCAAATAGCAAAAACCTTTGCCACTCGGATGGTATGCGACTGAACCTAAAGATATAGATAATATGTATTACATTATTAAAGGCTTACGCTTTGAACCTTCATACATGAAGACAGTCGATAAAAAAATAATTATGAAAACCAGCTGAGATTTCTAATCCAAGAAGAGAAAAAAAAATGAGGTTCCAGCACAAACAACAAATGTACAATAATTATGCCCCCATCAAAAAAGATGCTCATCTCCCCGATGCCGGCGACTTCGAAGCCCAGGCGTTCGCGTTGGTCGCGCCTTCCTTCAAATTGCTTCTCTTGCACGGATTCAGCAGGCGAAATCCGCGCTCCGCCTGGCGGAGAAAGGCTTGGGAATAGTCCCACAGCTTCTCGAACTGTATTGTCGTCTCGATGCATGCCTCAGGCACGAGATCAACTTGGGCATGACGTAGTAAAGGAGCCTCAGCATTAGAAAATAACTCGCCAGCGCCAGGCAAGTATCCTGCTTCAGCAATTTCTCCGGCGATCTTGCCCATGAGAATGGACAATTGTCCTGTTCCGAGAACTGCTGAGTGAAGTTGGTTGCAAATGCAGCAGCTCCCCTGTTGCTCATGGTGGTTGAGTTTACTGATGTAGGCTTAATACCTAGAAATATTCACAAAAGGATCAGATTAGGAGGGGAAATTTTTCCGCCCAGGCTCCTTTCCTAAATCTAGGTCCGGGATTGCTGCTGTGTTGCAGCGTGGAACAATAGATGGTGATGATCAAAACTAAAAAACCAAAAGGGGTACGGTGAGCCCGTTCAAACCTAGCGCAATCTCCCGGGAGATCAAATCCCGGACTCCGGAGCCCGGACAGAAAATTTACGCGATTAGGAGAGTGCTCCCTAAGTTCTACAGGCTCAATCCTCCCCCCAATCACAGCCATGGAGTCTATTTTGAAAAGCTAGAGGTTTGAATGCATGCACTTTTTTCACCTTCAAAAGCATGGTAATAATAATGGATTCAATCATGGCCGTTCAAAGTAGATTGGGCGACTGGGATTGAACAGCATCATAGAATAATCTCAAATAAGCCATTGAGAACAGCCAAAATGATTCCCCAAATATTTATGACTAAATTGATTTTGAGACTTTTCTTTTCTGGTCAATACGGTCCCCTAAATTTAATCAGATGCGGTAATATCACAGGTAGTGTTAAAGTTTTTGAAGTAAAAAATAAGATTTGGATTTATATATAATTCGACTATATGAAAAATTCGGTTATATATAAAATTCGGTTATATGAAAAAATTCGGCTATTGGAGTGATGGATTCGGCAAATTCATTTCAGCGAATTCGGCCATTGCAATTCGGATTGGGTTTCACCGAATTCGGCGTATTCGGTTCTGGCTGCTGTTTTTTTCGCTATATTTATATATATCCTTTGTTATTTAGAACTCTCTCTCTCCACGCCACTGTTGCCAGGCTGTCCAAATCAAGATAAATATATTCCTCCGCGTATGGTTATGACTCTCTCCTCCGGGTGATATAACTTCTCCGCAACCCTAGCCGCAAACAAGTTTTCGATTCTCCTCCTCCTCCGCCAAAGTGTTCCGCCACTGTCGCAAGAAGATCTCCTCCCTCCCCGGCGAGCAGCGGCCGCCTGAATAGTGTTCTCCGGCCATCTGGTTTTCAGCGTTGAAGATTCAAGTTTGTAGAGAGAGGAACTTCTCTCTAGGATTGCCATCGCTTCGGACGTCCGTTTTCAGTGTTCTTTGGTTCTATTCTGTAGCCGTCGACGAGATCTACGTCGTGGTGTAGTTGGTTTGCTGAAAACGGTGCGGCGTGAAGACTGAAGAAGGATCTGAAGTTTTCTGTTTTTTTTCTTTTGGATTTCCTGTATTTGTTTCTTGTGGAGTTTATTCGGAATCATACAACCGTGTATGTCGCGGTGTATGTCCGTTTATTTTGTTGTGTGGTTGTAGCGAACTCATATCTTTGATTTCAAGTATTCCTGCAAGTTATTTTCTGGTGATTTTTCTTCTGGTGGTTGTGCTCGTCCTGGGCGTAGGATTTTTCACATGGTATCAGAGCTACGTTGGTTTTAGCGGAGATTGCTAAGTTCCTTCGTTGAAGAAAATCGGTATACCGGAATGGAAGGTGCAGGCGGATATGCGAGGGGTCTTGGTATTGAGTTGCTGACGTAGACAAATTACAAGAAATGGAAGTCCTGTATGGAAAGCTATCTGTTGGGGGAAGATCTGTGGGAGGTGGTTGGCGGTGCTGAACAGGAGGAAGTTGTTGCGGCTGCGAACAACGGTCCGGCGGTGAGGGCCTGGAAGAAGACAAATGCGAAGGCTGAGTTTACGCTCAAACGGGCAATATCTCCGGACTTGTTTGATCATATCATCGGGTGCAAGTCGGCTTCGGAAATCTGGAAGTCGTTGGATGGTTTGTTCAACAAGAAAAATGTCGCAAGGTTGCAATTCCTGGAGAATGAGTTGGCGAAGGCCAATCAGGGGGAGTTGTCGGTTTCAGTATTTTTCTTGAAGATGAAGAACCTTTGCGCGGAGATATCGGCGTTAGATCCGGATGAGCCAATCTCGGAGGCCAAGTTGAAGCGGCATATTATTCGCGGTCTGCGGAAGGAGTATGTGCCCTTCATTACTTCGGTGCAGGGGTGGGCTACTCAACCATCCTTGTTGGAGTTGGAGAACTTGTTGGCTTCGCAGGAGAGCCTAGCAAAGCAGATGTCTGGGTGTTCTGTCTCTGGGGGAGAAAGTGAAGTCCTATTTTCAGGGAAGAAGAATTGGGACAGGCGGAAGAAGAAGAACATGGGAGAAGGACCTTCTACCTCATCACAGGGAGATGGAGGCAAGTTTCCTCCAAGGTCTGATGGAGGGCAGAAGGGACTCAAATGTTTTAGGTGCAATAAGCCGGGTCACTTTAAGAGAGATTGCAAAGTGAATCTGAAGCCGGGGCATGTAGCAGAGAAAGGAGAAGGATCCAAGGATGAAGAAGAATGGGGGAACTGTTTCCTGGCAGAGATGACGGCGACGTCGGTGGATGCCTTGGCCTCCATAAATTTTCAGGATGATTGGATTGTTGATTCAGGGTGCGGTCATCACCTCACCGGCGATGAGTCAAAGTTCTCCTCCCTTCAGGCTTATGAGGGGAATGATGCTATAGTGACGGCGGATGATTCAGTGCATGCGGTGGAGAAGGAAGGGACGGTTACCTTGAGCAGTGATGGGAGTGCACTCAAGTTGAAGAGTGTTTATCATGTGCCAGGTATGAAGAAGAACCTCTTCTCGGTGACAAATGCAGTGGATGCAGGCTACCATGTTTTGTTCGGGCCGAAGGAGGTTAAGTTCTTGAAAAATTTCTCTGCGGTGAAGGCGGATATCACTCACACCGGGAGGCGTGTGAAGGATTTGTATGTGCTTTCTACAAACTCCTATGTAAACAAGATGAAGACCAATGATAGTGCAGTGATCTGGCATGAGAGGTTGGGTCATGTGGGGATGGACAAGTTGAAGGCTATGGTGGCAAGAGGCCTAGTGAAAGGTTTGCCTAGCCTATCTTCTTTTGGTGACGGTCATGTTTGTGAAGGGTGTCAGTTTGGGAAGGCACATCGTCTCCCATTTGACAGGTCTCTTTCCAGGAGCAAGGCGCCATTGGAGTGCATTCATGGTGACTTGATGGGACCGTGCGCCACGCCCACTTACTCAGGAAATCGGTACATGCTTGTACTTGTGGATGACTTTTCTCGATACACATGGGTGTACTTCGTGAAGGAGAAGTCGGAGGTTTTCAAGAAGTTCATGGAGTTCAAGGAGAAAGTTGAAGGCGCGCTGAAGTTGCGGATTAAGAAGTTGAGAACGGACAATGGAGGGGAGTTTACTTCTAACGAGTTCTCTACGTTTTGCAGGAAGCACGGTATCAGGCGAGAGTTATCCTGTGCTCATACTCCGCAGCAGAATGGAGTAGCGGAGAGGAAGATTCGGCACTTAGCGGAAACATGCAAGTGTTGGTTGCATGCGAAGGGCATACCCAAAGCCTTATGGGCGGAGGGAATGGCTTGCGCGACGTATGTGATCAATAGGTTGCCGTTAAGTCCGATTGAGTTGAAGTCTCCACATGAGATGATGTTTGGAGAGAAGCCAAGTGTGAAGCACTTGCGGGTGTTTGGAGCTGCTTGTTTTGTGCACGTTCCTGATGCTCTCAGAACCAAGTTGGATGCGAAGGCACGAAAGTGCATATTCATTGGCTATGACGAGCGGAAGAAAGGATGGAAGTGCATGGATCCACAGACACGCCGGTTCATCGTCTCCCGTGATGTGGTGTTTGACGAGCTGATTTCATATCAGGGAGTTTCTACTGTTGCTCTGGAGGAGAGTTCAGGAGAAAGAAGAGAAGAGAGAGTTACTGACGACTCTTTGGTGGAGTTACCTGTGTCCCCAGGTGCTCTTATTTCATCAGGCTTCAGGTCAGGTGCTTCGGGTTCTGGAAGCAGGGGGAGCGACGCTCCAAATTATTCTGGCGGGGGAGCTAGTGGTGATGATGTTGATGGAGCGGTGGAGAGTGGTTCGTCTTTGCGGAGGTCGAAGAGGACTATCGTCCCACCGGCTCGCTATCGAGAAGGTAATCTTGTTAGCATGTGTTCGTGCTTCTTTGCAGGGCCTCTTGACGAGCGGGAGCCGTCACGATTTGAGGAAGCCGCTGGAGTGAAGGAGTGGGAAGATGCCATGGATGAGGAGATGCTTGCCCTCAGGAAGAATGAAACTTGGGACCTTGTGCCCAAGGTTGATGGTGTTACTCCTGTCACTTGCAAGTGGGTGTATAAGGTCAAGAAGAAGGCAGACGGCAGCGTAGAGCGGTACAAGGCTCGCCTTGTTGCTCGGGGATTCTCACAGCAGTACGGGGAAGATTATGACGAGACATTTAGCCCGGTGGCGAAGATGACTTCGGTGCGGGTGGTGATTGCGTTGGCGGCATGCCAAGGTTGGAAGTTGTGGCAACTCGACGTGAAGAACGTTTTTCTTTACGGCGAGATTGACAAAGATATTTTTATGGAGCAACCACCCGGATATGTTTCGAAGTCACATCCGGAGTATGTCTGTAAGTTGAAGAAGGCCCTTTATGGTTTGAAGCAGGCGCCTCGAGCGTGGTTTGGAAAGATTGCAGAATACTTGTTGTTTTGCGGGTACTATGCGTCGGACTCCGACTCGAGTCTGTTTGTGAAGAAGAAGGGTGGACTTCATGTACTTGTGCTGTTGTATGTCGACGATATGATCGTGACAGGGAATGACGACGGAGAGGTGGCAATGCTTAGGGCGGAGCTATCAATCCGGTTCGAAATGAAGGATCTGGGGGAGCTTCACCATTTCCTTGGTATTGAAGTGGAGAGGAAGAAGAGTGGGGTGCTGATTTCTCAGAAAGGCTATGCGGAGCGAATCGTGGAGAGATTCGGCATGGCGGATGGAAAGCGCTGCTCTACTCCACTTGAAGTTGGAGTGAAACTTCGTCGGGATGAAGGAAGGATCTTGTCTGATCCTAAGCCTTTCCGGGCTCTGATAGGGAGTTTGATCTACTTGACGATCACTCGACCGGATATATCATTTGCGGTTGGCCGAGTGAGTCGCTATATGCAGGAGCCTAGGAAGCCTCATCTGGAGGCGGCGAAGGGAATTTTGAAATATGTCAAGTCAACCTCGGATATGGGGTTGTTCTTTGGAAGAGACGCCGGTTTCAATCTACATGGGTTCACGGATGCCGACTACGGAGGAGATACTGACGATCGGAAGTCGACGTCGGGGTACGTCTTTATGTGTGGTTCGACGGCGATATCGTGGTGTAGTAAGAAGCAGGACTCGGTGTCTATCTCCACCACTGAGGCAGAGTACAAGGCGTCGTCCTTGGCGGCTCAGGAGTGCATATGGTTGCGCAGGTTGGTGGAGGATATTTATGAAAAGGTTCGCAATCCTACTTTGCTCCGCGACGACAATGAAAGTGCGCTGAAGCTTGTTACAAACCCTGTTTGTCACGCGCGGACAAAGCATATTGAGATCGAGCACCATTTTATTCGGGAGAAAGTACTCGGTGGATCTCTTTCTGTGGAGTATGTTCGGAGTCAGGACAACGTCGCCGACATCTTCACGAAGCCTCTGTCTAAGGGGCCGTTTGAGCGCCTTCGCGGGCTACTCGGACTTGTTTCTTATTTTTACTTCAAGGGGGAGTGTTAAAGTTTTTGAAGTAAAAAATAAGATTTGGATTTATATATAATTCGACTATATGAAAAATTCGGTTATATATAAAATTCGGTTATATGAAAAAATTCGGCTATTGGAGTGATGGATTCGGCAAATTCATTTCAGCGAATTCGGCCATTGCAATTCGGATTGGGTTTCACCGAATTCGGCGTATTCGGTTCTGGCTGCTGTTTTTTTCGCTATATTTATATATATCCTTTGTTATTTAGAACTCTCTCTCTCCACGCCACTGTTGTCAGGCTGTCCAAATCAAGATAAATATATTCCTCCGCGTATGGTTATGACTCTCTCCTCCGGGTGATATAACTTCTCCGCAACCCTAGCCGCAAACAAGTTTTCGATTCTCCTCCTCCTCCGCCAAAGTGTTCCGCCACTGTCGCAAGAAGATCTCCTCCCTCCCCGGCGAGCAGCGGCCGCCTGAATAGTGTTCTCCGGCCATCTGGTTTTCAGCGTTGAAGATTCAAGTTTGTAGAGAGAGGAACTTCTCTCTAGGATTGCCATCGCTTCGGACGTCCGTTTTCAGTGTTCTTTGGTTCTATTCTGTAGCCGTCGACGAGATCTACGTCGTGGTGTAGTTGGTTTGCTGAAAACGGTGCGGCGTGAAGACTGAAGAAGGATCTGAAGTTTTCTGTTTTTTTTCTTTTGGATTTCCTGTATTTGTTTCTTGTGGAGTTTATTCGGAATCATACAACCGTGTATGTCGCGGTGTATGTCCGTTTATTTTGTTGTGTGGTTGTAGCGAACTCATATCTTTGATTTCAAGTATTCCTGCAAGTTATTTTCTGGTGATTTTTCTTCTGGTGGTTGTGCTCGTCCTGGGCGTAGGATTTTTCACAGGTAGTGTGTTCGGGCAGCTGCATTCACAGACAAATGACATTTCTATGAACAGTTGAGAGAATTTTAGGCCATTTTTTCTATTTCAATTTTAACATCTTCTATAGATATGCTTAGTTTTCAACATCATGAATATTAAATTGCTTGAGAGAAGAATTAAAGCTCCGTTTGGCACGGCGGTAGAGATCGTGAACACGGTGGTTATGAACCGTCGTTCGTGAACAACCGACCTCACCTAAGGAACTGAGAGACGATAGGTGATAGCATCTGATCTGATGGTTGCGAGCAGCAACCAAGAAATTGATCATAACTCACAAAATACACGAGTATATTATTTACCTGTAACATTTGAGTAGAAAGCGGTAAGGGAACTGATGCTTCGTGACCCACGATACCTCACCCGCATGGAAGAATGTAAGAGAAAGATGGTTGGGAAGCCATGAACTCCATATCTTGATACAATGCTGCATAATTCAAAGTCAACGTCAATTTGATATAAATTCCACACGCATATTATTAGTTAGCGCGTAGAAATTTATTTAAAAGATACCTAGGCCTGATTACTGATTCTTCGAAAGTAAAATGTGGGATGCTGGGGAACATTGAAGCCACTGAGTTGAAATTTGGAAGAGATGTTCTTGAGAAAGAGCACCAGGAGGCATAGAACAGAACTGCAACATATTGATCTCTGTTTGTGAACACTATGCTTGCTACCCTCTGTAAGGCAATCTCATCTCCCTATTTTTAAGTATGAAAAGAAAATAAATCTGTTATGAACTGAGCAAAAAAGTCAAATACAATATTTATCTACTTAAGATTTCTGCGAAGAATTCTAAAACCGATTGGTTAAAAATCAGAACCAGTGAAAAAAGAATACCCACAAGGTAGAAGTGAGGATTTAAAGAACTTTAACCAAGGTGATGATAATCTATCATGGGGATCACAACTCCAAGGGCCAACACGATGATCAGGGCACCCTCGCGGACTTCCAAGTTGTCGACATCCAAGGTAGAAGTTATTATTTTTTTTCTGATTTTTATTTTAATGAATTTTAAGGACCCTCATGATCAGAGAATCATGACCGATCATGTATATGGTGTCCAACAGAACCTTCTGAAACTCGGAGTCCCTTGCATGTTGAAATATTGTTCGGCGCGGGCTATCCATCCCATGGGGTTAGTCCCATTAAACACGAGAATGTCCAAGAGGCGAATGTGGGTCCATTGGGTGCCTTATGACGGCTGAAGGAAGCTGAAGGGGTCACCCAAGCTGCCTGCGGAAGTCGTGGAAGATACGGTGGAGGAGGAGGCGGCGGCGCTTGCCGAAAGGAAAGCAGTGAATGGTTTGTCGTGGACGACAACTTGGAAGTCCGCGAGGGTGGTGTCGACGCGGTCAATGCGATCCGACAAGGAGTCGAGGGACGGAGGAACTTTCTTATCGCAGGCCACCAGCATCGTGTCGGATTGAGTTTTTAAATGTCGGATGTCGGAAGTCGAAGACACGTCGGGAATATTTAAAAATATCGGATTTTCATATCTTATAATTAAAAAAAAATTGTATGCTAAGTATAATTATATGTTATAAAAGTAAAAAAAATTAACATAACAAGTAGATGAACAATAAGTCATATATATCCCAAAATAAATGCGAAGAGGATCTAAAATAAAATATTATTTAATATTATACAATAATTTAATTTTAATAATACTAAGTTTTATAGCTAATAAAGAAGATTTAAAGTTAAATATCCTTGATTGATTATAAGGAAAAGCTTAATAAATTTATGTTAAAAGCATAAAATAATCAACAAATAAATGTGCTGAAGTTTTTCACATTTTTTGCAATATGAAATTATATTGTAAATAATTATATAAAATTAATTGGAAGAATTAAATATTAAAAAAAATAAGTTTAATTGATTTAGCATATATAACATAACAAATATAGATGATTTAAACATATACTGCTATTTTGCAAACAAATATAATATAAAATAGCGGACGATATGTTTAAAAGTCGTGTCGGCCGATATATCGAAAAAAACCGGATATGTCGGCCTATATTTTACAAAGGGACGTAACCTATTTTTTTAATTAAAAAATATTGTTTTGGTCTCAAAATGACATCAGCAAACATACCAGAGGACATTTAAAACAGTGATTATATATATAATATATATGAATTTCCTTGACAAGTTTTCATCAAGAAATAGTCTTGGTGTAATTTATTTTTATAACTACACTTGGTAGGATAACACCGTCACTTCACCATCAACCTTACCTTAATTATCTGCGATTGAGTTTTTTTAAATCCCCATTTCGGATTCATTTCTTTTGAGTGCGATCTACGAGATTAAACTTAACTATACAAATCATCTTCAACAACTTTCATCCAAATTAACTTAGGTTGACCCATCTTGCTTTCTAAATTCTAATACTTCGATACTACCTCTATTTACTCGCCCAATGAGTGCATTTCTACAATTCATTGTACATGTCCAAACCACTAAAATCGATTTTTGATTGTCATATCTTCTGTAGATGTTTTATGTTAGTTTCTTGTTCTTCTAATAAAATAGTTCTTTAATTTATCATTCATAGTTTTGAAATACATCTATCTTATTGTTCTCACCCATCAAATTCGATATCTATAATTTTGTTTGTTTCCCAACACTTGAATTCAATCAACATTGTTACATCGCAAGCCTAATTGTTGTTTTATAAACTTACCCTTAAGTCTTCTATGATATCCTCTTATCCAATAGTACTATTTAAACGCTTCGACCCGATCATAACTCTCGAAATTATATTCCCATTCTTCTGAATAATAGATCAAAGGTACTTAAAACTATTAAACCTAGATATTTCTTTATATACTAATAAGATATATTGATAATTGTTAATATAAGCCCATGAAAATTGCACATCATACACTCATCCTTTGTTCATTAATTCCAAGTCATCTATGTTCCAAACAATATCCTTATTATTATAATTTTCATTTATCTTTGGGACATCTCATCAATAGAATTATGTAATCTACAAAAACATACACCAAGGTACCTCACTTTGGAAATCTTATCCAAACACATCTATAGACAATACAAAAGGACATGGAATCAAGATTGACATATGGATACAAATCAACTATAATGAGATTTTTGTCAATCCAAAACTATTAATACTAGCTAATATTTTGTCATACATATCTTAAATAATTTCAACAGACATTTAACACATTTCTTCTCTAATGCACAACAACAAAAATTTAGGGGTACTCAATCATATATCCTTTTAAAATTATTCAAAATCATATGACGTTTTTTTTTGCTTTTTATACCTCATTAATTTTCTAAATATACAAAATGCGTGTATGGTAGTATTCCGACATGGCATCAAATTGATTCTCTAAAATTGACGAACATTTTCTCGCATAGCTTCAGTGTTTGGCTCATAATTATGATTATTTTATATTGGTACCAAAATATTCTTTTCATCAATTCACTTGGCATCGAGTTAGTTTTCAAATTTCATTACAAAAGACTTCTGAATCAACCACTCATAACTTTCTAAATCTCAATAAGTATTGCATATGGACCTTAAGCTTTACGAATATTATTTAAAGCAAATTACAATTCATTTTGTATCAATTTGTAATATATCACATTATCATATGCATATGCTCTTTCTGTCTTTCATAATACTTCATTTCAAAATTCTTATTAAACTACATTTTTATATTTTCTTGATGTTTTATTTTTGACTAAGATCATATATCTTCACTTCTAATTTATCTACCATGATCAAAAATCTCTATATCTCTTATATCTCACCCTAAAATTTAAATATGTTACCTAGTTATTCTGCATATATCACATTTTTTCCTTCTAAAGTACCAAGTCTTTATACGAAGAATCAAAAATATATCTTTTGCTATGCTTACTACAGTATAAGCAATATTTTAAGTTTTCTTATAATTAATATAAGCCCTGATGATATTAAATTGTTTTAATTATTAAAAGTGCATTTATTTTCCTTAATAAGTTTCTAAACCTTCTCACTGACAAGGATCTTTATCAATGAACAATGTATTCCAATGTCCCCAATCTATAGAAATCTTCTTAATGAAACTAGTCATGCTACCACACATTAGATTTAGCTCAACTTAAGAACTTCACTTCACCTCGTTTAACAACCAACTTTAAGAGATGAACAATTTCTCACATTTTGAATCCAACCACCTAATCCTACAATAACTATTTCACCTTACCTTTGTTAGAAGAATTCCATTTTTTTCTAAAGAAATAAATTAATTAATTTGTGATTTTGCACTTATGTAAGTAGCTAAATATTATTCTCACTTCTTGAAATGTTCTCATTGCAAGATATCATAAGTTAGCAAAATCCATTAGGGTCCATTCGTTTGGGCGGAATTGATGGAAAGGAATTGGAACTGGGCTCCCAATTCCAATTCGGTGGGTATTTGAATTGAACTCAATTTCACAAGAAAAAATGTCATTTTTCCTCCTCCCAAATTCCGACTTCAGGAGGTCTGACTTTGCGATTCCTCCAGCTACCCCGACGATCTCTGCTCGCGCGACCGAAGATGACGCAGCACCTCTCCTTTCGCCGGCAAGATTCCTCCCCTTTCCTCCAGTCCTTCTCCGGCGACGGCAGCAAACCTTCCTCTCCTCCGACGGCATGATCTTGTGCGCGATGCTCTCGTTCACAAACATGTTCTTCGGCTATAGAATAAACCATAGGGCATCGAATCCATCTACGTACAGATCGCCGCACTTCCAATAGGCAGGTTTCTCGCAGAGACGCTACCCAGCAAGGCCATCAAATTTCTGTTTCTCGTAACGATCGTCAGGGCCTTCTACCACAGATAGATTCATCCACTGGCCGCCTTTTTTCTAGCACAAACCACACAGTTGAGGAAGAATGAATTAATCTTACGCAGTCTCATAGACCTAGTTAGGGCTAAAAAAATTGAAGCTTTTAATCTGAAAATTTGCGAATCGCAAGAACACTAGCGCATATGACCATCAAATGGATCATAAGTTTTCTGAGTGTGGGCACTTGAGCATGAAAAAGTTTGTGACTGTCACAATACAATCCCCATTACAAGATTCATAGGACTAAACTACATGTTATATTCATAGCTTCCAAATGATATTCAAAATAGCATTCAATGGTTTCTACAGGTAAATGCATAAACACCAAGCTCTAATGAAGCCGGGCTCTTGGTGTCGAACTGAGGCAATTTTGTTCATTAAAATGGGAGTTACTTGGCTATGATGGGTTGGCATTTATAGGAAGTAGATCAATGGGGTGGCGGGCGGCAATGAGGAAATGACAGCTCTATGGGCCAATCACACATGGGATCTTGTTCCCTTTCCTCCTGGTCACTCTCCGGTTGATGTGTTGTTGTTGTATGAGTAGATCAATGGAGAATTTTTTTTGGGAATCACTAACAAGAAGAGCGGATGACCACACATATTTCTAAAGTTCGTTCTAACTTGAGGTGACAAAGATAGATTTTAAGTTTAAAAAAACTAAGGATCAATGAGATTAGTTGATACAAATATGCACATAGAGATTGTTGTTTGCATAAAAAGATGATTGAATGAAATGTACACATTTTAACAGCGTACAAAACACTAATGATCTAACTAAAAATTACAATTGTTTTTTTTACAGCAATTGTATTTTGAAGACACACAGACATCTAATTTCTAACCAAATGCAACTACTATAAGATGCCAATGCGTCTTCAATAATGTGACACACGATCTAGATGTCATTTTTATTGAGAATTGTTATTTTAAAAACATTATTAAATATGCTCAACGAACTAATTATTAGGCATATTTAAGTAGCATTACATGAAATTATAGGATCAACCAAATAGCATATAAATATTAATGTCAATCGGAAATGACACTTATGCTCCTACCAATAAATAATGACTCCTTTCATCAGCATTCATAAAGCTTTTATATATTGGAAAAAAAACTTGCAAAAGTACTCCAATTCAACATGAAAATCAAGACAAATCGCATAAGTTTGATAAGCAAATACAATCTATAATTGACGCATGTGCAATTGTCCTGGCTAAACTAATGCAAGCTAGGCATAATTTTAAATACTGAAGAACATGACATCAAACATCATACATCAATTAGAAGTAATTGAAGATGAAGAACCTACAGTAGTAAACAATTACCAATAGCAATAAACTCATGTGTGCAAGAAATATATCAACAATAGTGGAGAATACAATCAATGCAATTAGTTGATATGAATATGCATGGCAGTCAACCCTCCTCGGGGTTACATAAGACTATCGTCGATTGATTGTGTTGTTTATTTAGTAGTCGCATATTTGTAATCTCCCTTTTATTGGCACTTTGGTCTTTTGTACTTAGTGTACCTCCCTAAGCACAAAAGGGGTACTAGTGGACACCTTGTCAAGTGTTTGTAACTCTAATGTTGAGAGGGATCCTTAAGGGTAACCAACCCCCAAGTTATTGGTGCAGAGTATATCTCGTGAAATTGCATCCAAAATTCAATTAATGTGCAATCTACTATTCTCTATCATTAGTCCCTCGAAAGATAGTTTAGGATCAAATGCTCGATAAAAATAAATAGAGGCGGTGACATGAGTTAGGGAGGATCTCGCTAAGATATGCAGTAAGGTAGGGTACATATCGTGGGGTCCAAAGGAAATCGGTAGGCCCCTAAAACAAAGAACACAAGGCAGCACCAAATGAGCATTTGAGCAGTAGTTAAAATCCCAACGACCACCTGTGTTGGACAGCCACCAGGACAACGGGACGTCAAGACGAAAGATACATGCGGAAGAGAGAGGTGCCATGGAAGGAAGAAGTAAGATCGAAGCACTTAGATGTTGGAAGTGGAGGCGAAAGAGTGGTGTTTCTTGAAGGAAACAACAGCTGCAACGGGTCATAATTTTCAAAAAAAATTAAAAAAAAATTATGTTCTCCTTTTCTATATTCTTTGTTCAGCTGTCTTCTTCTTTTCTTGCTAAATCAAACTAACTTCCTAAGAAATAAAAATTAAGAATGGGCATGAAATAATGGTTAGGCTCCTAAGTGGACTATGTAAGTTGTTCGAATTGACCAAACATGATAATTATGCCTCAGCCTAGCCTACAGTCTGACTACAACAATATCACATCTGAAGAAATTAAATAAATCACTGCTACGGAGCGGAAGATTGTGAAAACAAACGCATGAAATGAATTTCTAAACCAAATACAGTAAATGCAAAATAAAATATAAGAGGTTGTCTGTCCTGGGCTTCGTTTGGCACAGCGTTTTTGCTCAGGTGAGTTTGGACAAAAACAACAACGCCACCAGAAAAAAACATTAGTTTTGAACATAAAAGTGGATGAAATTCCTTAGGTGAGGTGGAGCGTTCGCACGCGACGGTTCATAACCACCGCGTTCACCACCGCACCAAACGGAGCCTAGTAGGTCAATAACCAACCATCACATCTTCCCCGCCACTGCTAGGAACTATATATATATACATAAACAAAGAGGAGAAAACCCCAAAGTTAGGTGGTAGTTTCTTAGTGAAACCATGCACAAATTTTACTGGCAACCTAACATAAGCTTCTGGACACTGAATCAGTTCACCGGCCGGCCGAATGATGGGTAGCCTGTTTCGTCTGTCTATTGCAAAGGCGGAAGATTCTTTCAAACCAAATCAACATATAAATCAACTCTATAGAAAACCCCAAATGAGTAAGATACATACCGCCACAACACCCGCAAATCCCACGCCGACGGCCGGAACATCCATATGAGAACAAGTTTCCGGCAGAACAAGGATTGACTCGCTGGCTGAAAGACGGCTGCATCCCTCAGGCGAACCGCCAGTGTCAGCTAAGGCTAGACCGAAGACCAGCGCGAGGGAGATCGCGACTCTCCAGATCCTGCCTTCCATGACCCGAAATCCACGAAGAAGTCGAGATCGGAAATCTCGAGGAGGCAGGAGAGTCGCGCGGTAGCGGGAGGCCGGCCTCGGCGCATCCTAGCTCTTGGAGCAGCTGCCATTCATGTCGGCGGAGAGGCTAAGGATTAAAAGAGACTTGAAAATATCTTCTTTCAAGCTTCTTTTTTTTTTCCCTTTTCCGAAATATTTATTATTATTATTCATGTTAATCCCACTCCCAAATTCAATCATATAACGAGATCACATCCGTCCATTTGGAAGAGATTGGCGTTGACGCGCTATCAATTTCAATTCTTATGTTCCTTTCCACTTTTATTTCGATGGAATTGATGTTGACGCAAAACCTTCCTTTTTCCCTTCCTAAGAATATTAGGCGTGAGTGAAAATTAACATGTTGAGGTAGATTTTTGCCATTGCTCAAATCGTAGAGTCCATTCCCAACCGACTCAGATTGACTGTTCTTCTTCTTCTTCAAATTACTTCAACCCAAAACTCAAAACAGACGACTTCTTCGAGGGCAACCGAACAAAAGTAATGAGAATGGCTCACAATTTCAATTCATATGAGTTTTTTGGCATTGAACCTGTTGCGGGTCGCTTAGGGCTCTTGGTAGACCGGCTTAATTGGTCCGCCTTAGCTCGTGAGCGGTCTAAGCGCGCAAACAGTCAATTTGAGATTTGCTGAGTACACTGAGACTTTTTAGCGTGGAAAACCCGGAAAGGGTAAAAAACCACGTGGCCGGAACTGTGCCGACCAAATTTCACTATCTCCTGAGAGGTTACAATTAGATGCTAAGAGATCGAGCGCGACAGGCCGCTGCTCGTTACAATAGATAGATAGATAGAGAGAGAGAGAGAGAGCACTTAGAGGGTGACAGACTACCTCTCGGAAAAACTAAGTATTTTTCCTATGAGTACAGCAGTGAACGAAAGTGAGAAGGCCTTTTCCGCTTTCCAGAGGACAGAGGTGAGACCGCCCTGTCTGCTTTTGAGAAGACGGAAGTGAGACTGCCTTGTCCGCTTTCTTGAGAACGAAAGTGGGACAGCCTTATCCGCTTTCCTGAGAACGAAAGTGTGACAGCCTTGTCCGCTTTCCTGAGAACGAATGTGAGACAGCCTTGTCCGCTTTCCTCAGAACGAAAGTAAGACAGCCTTGTCCGCTTTCCTGAGAACGAAAGTGAGACAGCCTTGTCCGCTTTCCTGAGAACGAAAGTGAGACAGCCTTGTCCGCTTTCCTGAGAACGAAAGTGAGACTACCTTGTCCGCTTTCCTGAGAACGAAAGTGAGACAGCCTTGTCCGCTTTCGCGAAGATGGATATCTCTAAGTCCACGAAGAAGATCTTCAAGCACCGAAGAAGGAGGATTCCGTGGAAATCTTCAAGGAGCTCTCTCTGGTCGTGAAGGCGGCCCCCTTTAAATGAAGCCTTGGGGGCCTTTTTATAGCTTTGGTCGGGGGTAGCCCGGTAATTTCGTCGTCGTAACCACCATAACCACCTTGGCGGACGAATCATATTTCCCGATTTGGGGCACTCGGATCACCATTTTTCGTAAATGATCATCTTGCCCTTTGAGGAAAGGCGACAAGCCGTTCCTGAAAAAGTGAGAAACTGAAAAGACAAAAAGTGAGCGAGCCGAGGCGGAAAAGTGAGCGAGGCTGAAATGTGAGCGAGGCGAGGCGGAAAAGTGAGCGAGGCGAGGCGGAAAAGTGAGCGAGGCCAGGAAAAGCGGACTACAACCTTTCCCGGCGCGGGGATGCGGTTTCGGCTGCATCCCCCGCGGAGGGGGACTCGGCCGCACCTCACATGGGAGGGTGCAGTTTGGCCGCACCCTCCTACGGCCGCACACCCCTATGGGGGGTGCGGTTTGGCCGCTCCCCCCATGGGGGGGTGCGGTTGGGCCGCACCCCCCATGGGGGGGTGCGGCTCATGGGGGAGGGTGCGGCTTGGCCGACCCGGCCGTACCCCATGTGTGTGGGGTGCGGGCTAACCGCCCCCACTTAGTGGGGTGCGGGCTAACCGCACCCCGGTAGTGGGGTGCGGCTTTGTGCTTACCTGTCGTCGTTTCTAGCGCGTCGTACTTGCGCGGCGGGTCCTCCTCTTCCGCGATCCGGGGTTCGACTGGTCCCCCCTCCTCTCTTTAGCGGGGTTTTTCTCTAGACACACCCCAAGGCCTTTATGGGTACGCAACATAAGCCCCACAAACCTCTAGAGTCTGAATCTCGTTGCGAGGAGTTCAGAGGTTTTGATTTTCCTGCGACGACTTTATCCATTGTTCTCTTCGCGGTGCCCTGGGTAGGATCTGCTGCCTAGTATTGATAGCTGAACAGTTTGAGGGTTTCCTGCAAAATTTTGCACGGTTCTGAGCCCGCGGCTTTTATATAATAGAAAGTTAGCTTGCACAAGTCTGGGCTTGCGGCTTTTTTGCACGAGTCTGGCTCACGGCTTTTTTGCACGAGTCTTGCTCGCAGCTTGGCCGGTGAATAGCGTTTGTATTCAAACCGAGGGTGAACGTAAGGGGGGCAGGCCCCTACGACACCGGGACTTGATGGCGGAGGAGAAGGGCAGGCCTTCAATCGACGGCGGTACAAAGTCCCCGGGGCAGGGCCCCGAAGTGGCCGGTGAATAGCGGGTGTATTCAAACCGGGGGCGAACGTAAGGGGGCAGGCCCCTACGACGCTAGGACTTGACGGCGGAGGAGAAGGGTGGACCTTCAATCGACGGCGGTGCAAAGTCCCTGAGGCAGGACCCCAAAGTAAAGATTTTTCCTTTATTAAATATAGGTGGCGAGGTATGTGCCTATTTTTGTAGTAAGAAGTCTTTTTAAACATAGTTTTTTCAACACAAGACAAGTTTGCACGAGTCTGAGCTCGCGGCTTAGCAGCGCCGAGGCAATGTGCCCAAGCAACGCCGAGGCCAGGTGCCCAAGCAGCGCCGAGGCAATGTGCCCAAGCAACGCCGAGGCCAGGTGCCCAAGCAGCGCCGAGGCAATGTGCCCAAGCATCGCCGAGGCCAGGTGCCCAAGCAGCGCCGAGGCAATGTGCCCAAGCAGCGCCGAGGCCAGGTGCCCAAGCAGCGCCGAGGCAATGTGCCCAAGCAGCGCCGAGGCAAGGTGCCCAAGCAGCGCCGAGGCAATGTGCCCAAGCAGCGCCGAGGCCAGGTGCCCAAGCAGCGCCGAGGCCATGTGCCCAAGCAGCGCCGAGGCAATGTGCCCAAGCAGCGCCGAGGCAAGGTGCCCAAGCAGCGCCGAGGCAATGTGCCCAAGCAGCGCCGAGGCAAGGTGCCCAAGCGGCGCCGAGGCAATGTGGTCTTTTGGGCAGACCTAGTTGAAATTGTCGTACATGACGCTTATCCTTCACTCGCGAGAGGCCTCTTCTCTTCACCATGTTGGCGAATTTGCTACTATGTGTTAGTATCGAAGATCGTGGGCTTAACTTTCTCTGCCTTGTTTTAGATGATTCACGTTGCTGATAGAGCCAGAGAATAACTGTAGTAAATTTGAACACACAACAGATACATGTGCACAAGTGCAATCTTGTGGCTTACTGTTTTAAAAGCAAAAACTGGAAGAAAAACTAGAAATTGACGGTAGATGAGACGCGGGTTGTGCGCGCTCTACTAGGGGGAAGTTCCCCTGTCCAGTACCGTTTGCTTATCCGCGTCGGGGTACGACGTTGTCCTCTACCGGATTGTCAGCCTGCGGTCCGTGCTGGTTTGAGACCTAGTTTAGTAAAAACCTTCCGAGGAGGCCTTGCTGGACAAGACGCTCGATTTCCTCCTTTAACCGCTTGCAGCTTTCAGTACTGTGTCCGTGCCCGCGATGGAAGTCGCAATATTGCGTCTGGTCTCTTCTGCTCGACGTAAGCGGTTCGGGCCTGCGGAGCGCGTTGCTACCGCGGATGGCGAGGAGAACGTTAGTCCTGGTGGTGTTCAAGGGAGTGTAGTCCTGATGCTGGTGAGATCTTCGGTCTCGGTTGGGGTTGTCGTGATGCTTGTTGTTCCTGTTGGGAACTGTCTGCGTCGGCGACTCCTCTTTCTTCCTCTTCAAGCTCCCCTCGAACTGCCGGCGGTGTGCTTCGATGGCCTCATCGGCGGCTATCTGAGCTTCAACTCGGTGAACGAGGTCGGGGTAACTTGGTACGGTTTCTCTCATAAGAGCTGAGTAAAAGCCACTCGGGCGGAGTACTCCAAGGAAGACTCCCCGCAAGAGCTCGGGATCGACTCCTGGGATCTGTCGAGCCTCCGTAGTGAAGCGTCGGAAGAAATCTTAGAGTGTTTATCCGTCGTTTTGGCGGATCCCTGAGAGATGGGAGGGATCTCGGACAATTCTGCGGTTGGCGATGAATTGGTCCACGAACTGTTGTGTCATTTCTGCGAAGTTGTTGATGGCCCCATCTCGCAGGGAGTGGAACCAAGTGCGTGCTTGTCCCTTTAAGGTTGCTGGGAACACTTGACAAAGGAGTTGATCGGGAGCGCTGTAAATCCTCATGATGGTGGTGAAGTGATTGACATGTTCCAGGGGGTCGTCCGTCCCATCGAACGTTTCGATGTTGGGAAGCTTGAAGCCGTTCGGAATTGGATGAGCCAATACTTGAGGCGATAGGGGGGAGGCGCGGTGTGCGGGACGACGGGCGAGAGTTGCGCGTCGTCCTGCTTGGGCGTACTCTTCTTCTATCATGTCGCGTATTTTCTCTCGCGTGGTTCTTTCCACTGCTCGGACGGGAGCAGCTCTTCCTTGGCGGGGGTGATTGGGGTCAGCCTCCGGTCCTCCGACCGGCGGAGCAGGATGTGCGGAGCTTGCAGCGTCAGAGAAATCTTCAGAGACTTCATCTTCCTGAACGGCTCCCTTGACCGGAGCATGGTTCGGAACTGGGGGTGGCGGAGCGTTTGATGCTGGAGGCTAAATGAGAACTTGAGGTGGCCCTAGGTTTCTCACGAGAGTCAGCATCTCGGCTTGATGCTCTTCCATTTGTCGAATGCGACCTTCCAGAATCGTCGCAGGCGTAAGCACTGCCTCTTCTGCGAGAGGCGCATTAATGAGCGAGTGGGAGGGAGCTGGGTCGACGCGTCCCTCCGGCATTGATCCATCCGTAGTGCGAGCACTCTTTCTTGCCATTGCAGTTGGTCTTTCAAGAGTTTTGGGAATCCTTCCCACAGACGGCGCCAAACTGTTGCGGGTCGCTTAGGGCTCTTGGTAGACCGGCTTAATTGGTCCGCCTTAGCTCGTGAGCGGTCTAAGCGCGCAAACAGTCAATTTGAGATTTGCTGAGTACACTGGGACTTTTTAGCGTGGAAAACCCGGAAAGGGTAAAAAACCACGTGGCCGGAACTGTGCCGACCAAATTTCACTATCTCCTGAGAGGTTACAATTAGATGCTAAGAGATCGAGCGCGACAAGCCGCTGCTCGTTACAATAGATAGATAGAGAGAGAGAGAGAGAGCACTCCGAGGGTGACAGACCACCTCTCGGAAAAACTAAGTACTTTTCCTATGAGTACAACAGTGAACGAAAGTGAGAATGCCTTGTCCGCTTTCCAGAGGACAGACGTGAGACCGCCCTGTCTGCTTTTGAGAAGACGGAAGTGAGACTGCCTTGTCCGCTTTCGTGAGAACGAAAGTGGGACAGCCTTGTCCGCTTTCCTGAGAACGAAAGTGAGACAGCCTTGTCCGCTTTCCTGAGAACGAAAGTGAGACAGCCTTGTTTGCTTTCCTGAGAACGAAAGTGAGACTGCCTTGTCCGCTTTCCTGAGAACGAAAGTGAGACAGCCTTGTCCGCTTTCGCGAAGAAGGATATCTCTAAGTTCACGAAGAAGATCTTTAAGCACCGAAGGAGGATTCCGTGGAAATCTTCAAGGAGCTCTCTCTGGTCGTGAAGGCGGCCCCCTTTAAATGAAGCCTTGGGGGCCTTTTTATAGCTTTGGCCGGGGGTAGCCCGGTAATTTCGCCGTCGTAACCACCATAACCACCTTGGCGGACGAATCATATTTCCCGATTTGGGGCACTCGGATCACCATTTTTCGTAAATGACCATCTTGCCCTTTGAGGAAAGGCGACAAGCCGTTCCTGAAAAGTGAGAAACTGAAAAGACAAAAAGTGAGCGAGCCGAAGCGGAAAAATGAGCGAGGCTGAAATGTGAGCGAGGCGAGGCGGAAAAGTGAGCGAGGCGAGGCGGAAAAGTGAGCGAGGCGAGGCGAAAAAGTGAGCGAGGCCAGGAAAAGCGGACTACAACCTTTCCCGGCGCGGGGATGCGGTTTCGGCTGCATCCCCCGCGGAGGGGGACTCGGCCGCACCTCACATGGGAGGGTGCAGTTTGGCCGCACCCTCCTACGACCGCACACCCCTATGGGGGGTGCGGTTTGGCCGCACCCCCCCAGGTTTGGCCGCACCCCCCATGGGGGGGTGCGGTTGGGCCGCACCCCCCTATGGGGGGTGCGGTTGGGCCGCACCCCCCATGGGGAGGTGCGGTTTGGCCGCACCCCCCATGGGGGGGGGGGGGGGGTGCGGTTTGGCCGCTCCCCCCATGGTGGGGTGCGGCTTGACCGCACCCCCCTATGGGGGGAGGGTGCGGCTTGGCCGTCCCGGCCGTACCCCATGTGGGTGGGGTGCGGGCTAACCGCCCCCCACTTAGTGGGGTGCGGGCTAACCGCACCCCGGTAGTGGGGTGCGGCTTTGTGCTTACCTGACGCCGTTTCTAGCGGGTCGTACTTGCGCGGCTGGTCCTACTCTTCCGCGATCCGGGATTCGACTGGTCCCCCCTGCTCTCTTTAGCGGGGATTTTCTCTAGACGCACCCCAAAACCTTTATGAATACGCAACAGAACCAATGTCAATTCCATCGTCTCAATACTTTCTAAATGATAGTAGCCTTAATAAAATTCTACAAAAAAAATAATAATTATAGAAGAGCAGTAAACTAAAAGGACTCGGTAAAGGGACATCTCATGCCAGTAAACTAAAGGGATGGTTTTTGTATGGGTGAATCAAGGATTGGATAAAACCTACTCTTAATCACGGGCCATGAACGTGCATTAAGGTCCATCTCATCAACTTATAAAAATTGGAGAAATAACAAAATGCTTAAGAAGTCAACAAATATTTAAGAAGCCACTTTTCAAAGCAAAATAGTAAAACGCAAGGGTAAATGAGTAATTAGCAAAACAAAATTAACGAATAAGAGGCTTGAGAAGAGGAATTGAAGAGGAGGAGAATCACTGGAACTATCATGAATTGATTTGTTCAGATCGATCCTATGATTCTTTTTGCACACCAAATATCAAGAGAGTCGATGTCAGTGCGGTAAATTCTCAAGCAGAATATTTTAGAATCCGTATAATTATCTTCGACGTTACATCCCTTTACAACCTCCCCATCTGTGTTTTTAATAACATTCATTTATTATTAGCCCTTCCAAATTCTAATGCCAGTTTTCTGTGAATATTGTTTTTTATTGATTTTCTTAAAGCCTTTGCTTTGCTTTAAGAGATTCGAAAAAAGGACGGTATACATTTAGTGGGAGACGCGAAGTTTACAGAGAAAATAAGGAATAATTACCAAAACTTCCCCGAAAGGTAGCATAATTACAGGTTGCGCTCTTCTTACTTTTGAAATTACAAAAACCTCTCATGTAAGTTTATGCTTCATAACATCCATGCACAAAAATACTCCATTTGAGTAAATTTTCAGTGGGGGGATCTTTTTGTGCATAGATGCTATGAACTGTACTCTTACGGTTACAGGGCAGGCCTTTGTATTTTCAAAAATAAGAGGAGTGCAACCTATAATTAAGCAAACTAAGAAAGAGAGGTCCCGGTAAATGACCCGAGAAAATAACGACCAAATAAGATGGGCATGATCTCTTACTATATATGTTCATAGTTTTGCTAATGAAGAAGCCTAATTTCACCTCAATGTTAAGAAAATCTTTTAACTTGGAATCATTAATGTAAAATTTTCTCTTTGGTGAAACCAAAAGGTTTAATTTCTATGCACAAACATAAAAAAGCCGATAAATAAATCAAAACAAACTTTATTTATATTTGCATTCTCATCTGATTTACAAATAATAATTACCAAATTTGGTTCAAAATTAAGAACTTTAGCTGATCCCGGCGCACCTATCCAAATGCGTGCGTGCCGTGAGGCGCATAAGAAATCATCTACTCATTAAGTGACAAAAAAATAGCAAAAACATAGAGCTCAGAGTGCTACAGAAACAATATACTCAATACTCTGACATATAAGAAGAGTACTACAGATAAAATATAAATGTTGAAAAAGGTAACAGAAAAAAGAATTAACTCAAAAAACATTCAGCAGAACTGTCCCTTGCTGCTTCAATTTTGGTGCTTTGTATTGCTGTTAAGCAGAGGCCTCAAATTATATTCCTTGATCTGGGAGATTGGAAAGTTCCTTCATTCACTTGGAGGGATCATGGCTGCTGCATTTTGATTTATGATTTCTGCCAGCTGAGCCCAGGGAGGATCTTCTGAGAAATATATATATATATATATATATATATATATATATATATATGACACTTAAATTACTGTATCTGTTTTTTTAAGAAGGGTTTCTGGCAAGCAAGGAGCCTCTCGTCTTGGTTTCCGCCGATGTCGATAACGCGAGAATCCCATTTCAATTGCGCAATTACTGATCTGACTGCCTCGATAAGAGGAGAACTGTCTCGAATAATTACCCAGCCCTGCTTTACCAAGGAGAAGTCAAGTGGGTTATTCATTGAAAGTCTATGATCTCTCAATGTAGTTTTGTTAATCTGTGTTTGTGAGCGTATGCTAGAGAGGAAGAGAAAACAATAACGAATAATATGCATTTAGATCCTAAAGCTGTATGTAATGATTAATGGAGTAAAGAGAAGAAACACATAATCAAACAATACAAGAAATTATGTGGTTTACTCCAAAAAAGACTACGCCCACAGGCCGGGTGCACGCTCTTGCGATAAACGGCCGGGTGCCGAAACTCATTCATAAAATATACTGCAACATATAATATTTCAGGCCGGAGGTCAACTGAAGTGACTTCAAGCAAATTATGACACAAGACATCTTAACAGTATGTTTGGATGTAAAACGCTTGAGTGAGAAACTGAAAACAGGTTGGGAGCATTACATGAATGATTGCTGATTCATAATCAATATATAAGTTATTGGGACTTCATTTCATTTCAG
Source organism: Dactylorhiza incarnata (assembly GCA_033032865.1). NCBI lineage: Eukaryota > Viridiplantae > Streptophyta > Magnoliopsida > Asparagales > Orchidaceae > Dactylorhiza > Dactylorhiza incarnata. Next base: position 4,207,765 of record JAWHQI010000208.1, read on the forward strand.
CTTTCCTTCAATCCAAACAAAAACTATAGATTATGTTCTAGTTGCTGGGAGTCTAGGAGAAAAATAAATATGCATCATGATGCAGGGTAGGCTACGCGGTGCACAACTAAATGCAATTTTAATATGAAGTGCGGAGAGATAGTTCTATTATCTTTGAATACTATGTGATACACATGTAAGGACCAACAACAAAGTGAAAACATAGCAATAAATGATTAAATTACATATTTATTTTAAAGGAGGTAAAATAATTTCTTTGAGCAAGCGGGTTTACGCTTTCCTTCGCGTGGAGGGTCAAAACAAGAGCGCGCGGGGAATAGTCCTGCAAATCACGAAAAAATCTAAAACAAAATTCCACAATGCTATAGATCCTAGAAGAACATAAAGTTCACAACACCATATTGTAATATTGAAAATAAAGATCCATAAAACAATCAAACACTCGCAGAGTAAGGGGAGTAGCCATAATCGTGGTAGATCCGATAGTAGGAGACGTTGATGTAATGTCCCGAGATGGCAATGACGGTGGGATGATGAATAGGGCTTATATAGAGGGGGCGGTTAGGGGAAGAAATGGGCCTGGCCGTTTGAGTTGCTAGATTGGATCCTCCGAAGGGTAATTCGGGATCTATTTGTTTTGTCTACTTCCTCCTATGTGGACAAAATGTGGGCGAATGAAGGAGTTATTATTTGAAATGAGAGATTTGGACACGTTGGCATGGAAAAGTTAAGGCTATGGTGGCAAAGAACTTTGTGAAAGGTTTGCCTAGCCTATCATCTTTTGGAGATGGTCATGTGTGTGAAGGATGTCAATTTGAGAGCGTACATCACCTCTCTCATTTGACAAGTCTATTTCTAGGTGTAAATGATCTTTGGAGTGAATCCATAGTGATATGATGAGGTAATGTGTTACTCAGGAAACTGCTGCATGTTATTGTTCGTGGATGCTTTTTCTAGGTACACGTGAGTATATTGTGTGGAAGAGAAATCAGAAGTGTTTGAGAGGTTCCAAGAGTTCAAGAAAACGGTTGAAGACGTGCTCAAGTTGAAGATCGAGAAGTTAAGAATGGATCATGGAGGAGAGTTTACTTCTAATGTTTTTTGTTTTTGTAGGAAACATGTAATTAAAAGGGAACTCACATCTACACACAGTCCACAAAAATGGAGTGGTAAAGCAGAAGATAAGTCATCTTGTGAAAACATGTAAGTGTTGGCTACATGCAAAAGACATACCCAAAATCTTATGGGCGGAGAGCATGACTTATGGGCTTATGTTATCAACCGAGTTCCACTAAGGCTCCGTTTGGGGGGACTTATTTTCACCGGTCAAGCGGTTACGACCACATGAACCAGACCTTTTTTAAGGTCCGGTTCATGCGGTCGTAACCGCTTGACCGGTGAAAATAAGTCCCCTCAAACGGAGCCTAAGTCCAAACAACTTGAAGTCGCCATACGGGTTGATATTTGGAGAGATGCCAAATGTGAAGCACTTCAAGGTGTTTGGAGTGCCTTGCTTAGTGCATTTCCGGATTTCAATAGGACAAAGTTAGATGTAAAGGAGATGAAATTCATCTTTATTTATTATGATTAGCGCAAGAAATGGTGGAAGTGCATGGATCCTCAAACACATCACTTCACTGTTTCAAGAGACGCGGCCATTGATAAGTTGACCTCTTATCATGGCATTTCAAGTGCGACTCTGGAAGAGAGTAGTGCCGGAATAAGCTATAGAGGTGATGTTGAAGATCCGTTGGTGTGGTGCCCATGTCTCCGAGTGCTCCAAGTCCTTCTAGTTCATCTTCCTTGATCATGGGAAAAATGGGAGCAATGGTTCTACTTATGTTGATAGAGAGGAAGAGTCGGATACTTGCATTAGAGAGGTGGAAAGTGATCCTCCCCTTAGAAGATCAAAGAGGACGATTGTGCCACCCTCTCGGAGTCCCGGTGCTGAGATGGGAATTTGGTAAGGACGTGCTCATGTTTCTTTGCAGGGCCACTAGACGAGCGGGAGACATCTTACTTTGATGATGTCATAGGCATGAAGGAATGGGAGGATGTTAGGGATGAAGAAATGAGTGCTCTCATGAAGAATGAGATATGAGATCTTATGCCCAATGTAGATGGAGTTACTCCCGTTACTTGCAAGTGGGTTTATAAAGTAAAGAAGGCGGATGACAGTGTCGTGGGGTATAAGACTCGGATTGTTGCTCGCGGTTTTTCACAAAAATATGGAGAAGACTGCGAGGAAGCATTTAGCCATGTGGTTAAAATGACAACGGTTCGTATGACAATTGCATTGGCGGCGTTTCAAGGATGGAAGCATTAACAACTCTATGTGATGAATGTTTAGCTTTATGGAGAGATTGACAATGACAACTTCATGGAGCAACCATTGGGCCATGTTTCTAGCCACCATTCGGAGTATGTTTGCAAATTGAAGAAGGTGTTATATGGCTTGAAACAAGTGCGAGGGCTTGATATGGTACAATTGTCGTCTATCTTTACTTTTGTGGTTATTTGGCTTCTCATTCGTATTCCACTTTATTCATCAAGACGCGAGGAAGCCTCCTTGTTTTGTATATGGATAACATGATAGTGACCGGAAACAACAACGGAGATGTTGTAAAGTTTCCAGAGGTGCTCTTTATTCAATTTGAGATGAAGGATTTGGGCGAGCTTCACAACTTCCGTGGTTTAGGAGTGTAGAATGTGAGGAATGGTTTACTTGTGTCTCAAAAGGGGTATGCCGAGAAGATCGTGGGGCGATTCGGCACAAAGGAGAACAAGCATAGTTCCACTCTACTTGGCACCAACATGAAGCTTCGTCATGATGAAGGGAGGGTTCTTGTGAATCCTGCATCATATCATGCGCTAGTAGGAAGTCTCATCTATTTGACTATCGTAAGACTGGATATTTCCTTTGCGGTTGGTCTTGTTAGCCGACGGATGCAAGAGCCATGGAAGCCACATTTAGATGCGGTGAAGCTGATATTGAAGTATTTTGGGCCAAATCTTGACTATGAGTTGTATTATGAAGGGGACACACATTTTTCTTTGCATGGGTTTACGGACGTCGACCTTGGTGGTGACTTGGATGATCGTCACTCAACTTCGGGCTGTGTGTTCATGTGCAGATCGGTCGGAGTTTCATGGTTCAGTAAGAAGCAAGATCTAGTCTCTATCTCTAACACCTTAAGTGAAGCACAAGGCGTCATCCTTGGCGGCTCAAGAATGTGTTTGGTTACACGGGTTGGTAGAGGATATTTATTTTCCGATAAAAATGCTACAACTATCCTCGGTGACAACAAAATTATTCTCAAGCTTGTTACAAACTGGTGTGTCACGCAAGGACCAACCATATCGAGATCAAACATCACTTTATTCGAGAGAAAGTTATTGATGGATCTCTTGTCGTAGAGTATGCGCAGAACTAAGACAATGACGCCAACATCTTCATGAAATCTCTATCTAAGGGACCATTTGAGTGTCTTCTTCGCGAATTGCTCGGACTCATATCCAAATTAATACAAGGGATCCACTACCGTGAATGTTGATTGAAAGAAAAAACACAAGCGGAATCCTCTGTGGCAATGTGGAACTAAAAACAATACACTCATATCTAAAACACTAATACGTAACCTAAATATAAAATTAAACTAAATGCAATAACTTCAACACTCCCCCTCAAGTTGGAGGGGAAACCTTCAGCTTGGACATCATATAATGATAAAAGAAATGGAGATAGACTATGTGGGACAAATCATTAGATGGGCCATCGGGTAAAAAATCAACAGGGATAATCCGCACAAAGGGTGGTCCCACACGACATAAACCCACACGACGCGACCCGCTGAAATACAGACGGGTCACCGAGAACAGAGAGCCACACGACACAACCAGCTGGAATCAAGTCAACAGATGGGCCACCGGAAATACTCCCACACAACACAACCCGCTGGAATACAGACGGGCCACCGGGGACACAAACCTACACGACACAACCCATTGGAATCATGTCAACCAACAAAGACCATACCACATACCAACCAACAAAGAAAATTGGGGAGACTCAAACAACACAAAGCATAAGGGTCGTGTGGGACTAAGACGAGAGTCGGGAAATACCATCCGAGTCATCTTCGTCTTAAACACACCCCCTCACGTGGGACACACGTGCATGCAGACATGAAGAGAAGACACAAACCAAACATTAACAACAACAATGCAAAAACTGTTAAAGACAAAAAAATACTACCAAATAATCAAGAAATTCCATCATCGACGAGAGATTAACATCCCGGAAGGGGTTGCAGTGGCTGGAATTGAAGAGCAAGAAGGAAGACTGCGTCTGGAGTTGAACGAGATCTAAACCTCCGGAAGGCCATTGGCAGTGAAAGCCATCTCCAGTCGGAAGAGATACGACAGTGACAAGATCATCTCCAGTCAGAAGGGAACATCGACTGGAATGTCAATTGGACCAGTAGACAGAAACATTGACTGGAAAATCAGCGCGAACATCGACAATAATTTGGAAGGAAGGTCTGAAGCAGTGGAATGAGAGGAACATTCCGACTGGACCGTAGACAAAAACCGCAGACAGGAACGTCGACTGGAAGAAAAACGTCGACATGAACTGCAGATGGGATCGGTGGACGGGATCGGGAGAGTCGCCATCGTCGACGAGCAGCGACAAGATCTAGAAGGAGTGGTCGACGAGAACAGCCGGGACGGAGAGGAGATCTGCAACGGGATTGGCAGAGGGAAACGTCGACGGGATCTGGATCTTCGTTGATAAGCAGTGTCAAAGGACTGGGAGCTCGTAAAAGACTGCCTCGGCGCAGGAGGCGAGCAGAGCGGAAGGGAATGTCGACAAGAGGTCCCTAACTGAAGCCGTCAATCAGCAACATAAGTGGGCGAGCAGAAGAAGGGCCGTTCAATCGGCAACAACAACAGGCAATTAGCTATAGCAACATGGAGACGAGCGACCTACAGGAGTAGCGAGACTAGCGGCAAACAGAAGCAGCGGGACCAGCGGCATATAGGAGCAGCGAGACCAGCGGCATACAGGAGCAGCGAGACCAGCGACATACAGGAGCAGCGAGACCAGCGGCATACAGGTGCAGCGAGATCCCACGGAAAACCCCGAGGCTCATGGGAGCTCGAGCGGGCGAAGCGGGACAGGGGGAAACATTTTCTGCTCTGATACCATGTTGAAATATTTAAAGAGAAATAGATGGTGCAATTTATTCATTCCTCAATGGGGGTATTTCAAAGACTAACAAAGACTCATAAATTAGAATTGACAATGTGAGACTAAAGACAATACACGCATACCTAAGACACTAATACATAACCTGAAATATAAAAGTAAACTAAATGCAATAACTTCAACAATAAGTTTATGGTTCCATGGATCTTTGAAATTAGAAAACAGATTTTATAAACATGTAATTTGTTGGATGCATCTAGAAAACATGTTTTATGAAATTGTAATATGTTAAATCCACAATCTGTTGAATGTAGTTGAAAACATGTTTTTAAAAAAACAATGTAATTGGTTAAATCCACAATTTGTTGGATGTAGTTGGAAAACATGTTTCATAAACAGGTAATTTGTTAAATCCACAATTTGTCGTTGGATGCGGTTAGACAATAATACTGAATTCAAGTTCCAGAAACCTCCTCAAAGCTCTCTAGAGAGCAAATAAAATGGTGAGAACAAATCATCATTTACTAAAACACGATTTTCATCTAATAGCAATCAAATAAGCCTTAGAACTAAATTAATGAGTATCTTTTCTTCATGTTAATCAGATGACAGTTTTAGCCAATTACACCAAATTGCTAATTACAAAATTAGTGTGATTGTAATGGTCTTCGGATTGTGAGCGGATGTGTGGTCTTGAGAGGGAGAAGTCTCGGAGAGGATCATCTCGACCGTTCATTGACCCAACCTTCCCAACAACAGAAGATACAACGGGAGCTGAGCTCGACCGGGAGAGGAGGAGAGAGGGGAGCCTTGCTCAACCCTAGCCCTAACTTGAGAAGATGAGAGGGGGAAGAGAAGAATCAAGGTGAGAGAATTCGGATTTCATTCATCATGCCTCCAAGCCCTCCATCACCCACCCTCACACTCACATATATAGTGAAGGGAAAAGTTCAAAAATATTTCTATTAAGCCCCTCACCTGGTCTAGATAATGTCTGGGTAATTTTAAAGTGCGTGAAAAGATAAAAAAAATACGATAAATAAAGATACAATGCAAGAATGAGAAGATGCATGTCGCCCGCAGTCGCTCATCGTCACCCCTACGTGGGCCAATAACATGGGCCCATGACAGTGACCTTAAGGTAATTTCATAATTGTATTTTTGAGCTTACAATGAGTTATTTCCGAAACAATGGGAAACATCTAATCATTGCGTTCAAGCTACACAATAAAAAGAAGACTTGAAATTAATATTATTTTACCTCTGGTCGTAGAATTCGATCTATCTCCAAGAAGACATCAAGGACAGAACATCTGTGGTGCTGATGGATTGATAGCAGTCCTTGAGCATGCACCATATCATAAGTTCTTGGATATGTAGGAAATGCTTCACACCTAATCAAAGCAGTTTTCATTCATATAAGCATATCATTAAGTTAGAATTTAGTCAAACCAGAATTCTTTCAGGTGAAACAGAACAGAAGATCATAAACGTATTCCTGGGTAAGAAATATTAATCTTTTGAAGAAATGAGTCCATCCATGTACAGAAATATTTAGTGATGATATTTCTACAACAAAAACTTCCGATTAAGCAAAAACACAACTGGACAATAAATAATTAAATATCTAACTCCTAAAAAAGATCTACCTCCATGCTAACGACCTTATGTATAAGCTCGATAGCCTATTTGTCAGGCAGTTGCAGGCAACCTAGAACATATACAGACAGATTTACCCAACTTATACGCTTGTGGCAGCACTAACAAAATAGGTCGAGCAAATAAACTAGGACATGATGCGAATAGATAAGGGTATGACCCTTGGGTGGAGTGGGTCGCTTGGCTTGTGTGCTATGGAAAAATCGCCTGACCATTTCGCTTATTTCTCGTCATTCATGCCAGGTGTCTCCTTCTTGGTGGGTCATGTTGGCATCGCACTGACCTACTATGGGTCACAAACTTCTAGGTATACATTAATATTTAATGTTCCTTCACCGGTGACCTCGCATATCACGTCATCACCCAAGTGAACAATATCAATCTTCTTCTCTAAAGAAATAAAAAAATAAGCGTTCGAGCAAATATGTAGCGAAACACTAAAATCTAATATCCAAACATGAGTAACTTCTTGACCTATGAGACAGTCAGCGCATTGTCCCTACTAGCATCATGCTTAATCACTAATAACGCCGTATTTTCATGATCTTTTCTTTTTTATGTACAATGGAAGCAGTATCTTTTGATGTGGCCAAATTCCTAGCAGAGATAACATGTATCATCAATTAATTCAATAAATGATTAGGTGACCTGCTCCAACTTGATTGTATCTTTCCATATAGAAGCATAGGCATCATGTGCTTGTACAAAGAGGGAAGTGCGATAAGAATCAACAAAGCTTTGTCTTCTTTCATCACTTTTGCACCAAATATGTGTAGTTGGTTCGAAAAACCGTAGAACGCATTTTAGTGTTTCAGCATGTACACATATTTCTGCATCCTCACTCCATATAACTGTTGTTTCAGATGAAGCCTTTCGTGATAGAAGTCGACATATTCAACCTCTTTAGTTTTTTCCAAAGTTTGATCGTAACTACGATACTGGAGAAGACATTGCAGCCATAAAACCTAATGGAACTTGTATTCCACAGCTACATGTCTTCCCACTCATCATCCTTCATTGCCTCTGGCTTTTTGAAGTTTCCATCTTAAACCATCCAAGTAATTATATACTCTATTGTAACCGTCAACTTTACAGATCTCCAACAGAAGCTCTAATATCACTTGTTCTAAAAAAGCGTGTGGAATCAAGTTCCCTAAGGATCAAGCCCAGGACAAAAACCACAAAGTTATGACAAAGAAGGTGATGAATGACTATTGCTATGAACAAATAAAACATATGACACTACGGCCACTAGATAGATGTAGTCACCGTGTCTGACACATAGCTCAACAATGACATTTGCAGCAACCTCCAACCTTCCTACACCACCGGTAACAGACAGACTCAACAGTCACCTATAGGGCGACACCGATGATGCATAAAGGAAACTGGGACATTGTTAAGGGGAGATAGCTTTCAAAGGAAGAGCCATTATTTTTCATTCCTTGCTTTAACCTTGACCTTGTCAAGGACAAAGTTTCCTTCCCCCTTATGGCTTATGTAAGAGACACAACAAGAGCAATCACTTCTTAGCTAATTGTCATTCGAGATGGGAGAGAGAGCAACTAAGGCAACAACACGAGGCTGCTACATACGTAGGATAGGAATGACTTCCATATCTATATACTATCTATAAAGATATATGGATGGCTTTTTAATTCCATGCATTTAAAAGCCATCAAACAAATCCTATTCATTCGATCTGAAGATCTAATCCTGATGTTGGACTGCAAATAGCAATTAAAGGCAAATCCTCCTCCCTCCCTCACGCTGAAATCCCGAGCCCCCCATGGCTAAAACCGAAGAGAGAGAAAGAGAGAGAGAAAGAGAGAGAGAGAGAGAGGGGGGGAGAGAGTGCGGCGGAGAGGGAGAGAGAAAAAATATTTTTAAGTATATATATGTATATTTTTTACAAAATAAATATTGTAATATTGATGTATATTTTTTTACGGTCATTTCGAGTACTCGTATGTATATGTTGTGGGCGCAGCCCGTAGACGCGTCGAGCTAGCACGGGCCGTAGGGGCAGAGCCCCGTGTCGGGCACTCGTGTGTATATATATATATATACTATTATATAAAGAAGAAAGGGTCTTTGGTGCAACATTAAAACTACCAAAACTATCCTTGCAGTTTTTACAAAACTACTTTCATATCTAGGAAGCACCGGTACGGGTACGAGTACCGGGTACGATATGTATCCGGTACGACAGTACGACAACATTTAAAAAACAAGGATACGGGTGCGGCGGGATACGTTGTATTAAATATAATAATATATATATGTATAATCTCACAAATGTAATTAAAAGTCTTCAAAATAATAAAACATCAACCATAATTGCATAAATCATCAATTGAAGTACAAATTCATAGTTAATACAATATAATATGAAGTCCTCAAACAAAAAATATTCATAATCATTTCAAATTTAAGGATGTCTATCAGTCATTTTCTTCCTCTTCTTCCATATTATTGGAGATTAACGCATCTTCAACTTTTGGTTCGTCTAGAGACAAGTTAGCAGAATATTAACACAGCAACACTCGAGCCTTTATCCCACCAAGTTAGCAAAATATTAAACATTGAAAAATTCATGTTGAACAAGTGGAAACAGTACCAATTTGAAACATCTAATCCTTAAATATATAATAAAAAAATCAAATTTAAATCAATTTTTTTATAGTTTAAACGAAAAAAAGATACTTAAATATGAAGTACATTTTGTTACTATAATAAACAAGCATCGCTAGTTGCATTTCTGGGTCAATTTTTCTTGTCTATTAGACACGCAGAAGTCATTTGTTTATTTCAGAAAAACATACTCTTATTACAATATGCAGAACAATCTACCAAGTTCAAGTGTATTTACAGACTAGAATAACAGGTGTATCCGCGAGTATCGGGTACATACCGGTATCAGATACGTATCCGGTACGGGTACGTGACCCTCACGGAAGTATCGGTGCTTCATAGTTTCATATGGTCGGAGAGAGAGAGACAGAGAGAAGAGAGGGGAGAGAGAGAGGAGAGAGGGGGAGAGAGAGAGCGAGAGAAGAGAGATGGGGCAGCGGTGTAGGTGAGGAAAGAGAAGGAGAGAGGGGAGAGAGGGCTATGCATTAATTAAAAAGAGAGAGAGAGTGGGGAGAGAGGAGAGAGCGTGGGGGAAAGAGAAAGAGAAGGGAGAGAGAGGGACATCATAATTTAATTTTGTATATTATTTTTTATTTGTATTAATATAAATTTTTTTTATTAATATAATTTTTTATAAAATTATTATGTATTCTTGGTTAAAAAAAATTGCGAGCGTCGGGCGCGGCATGCTCGAGATACTCTCGGGGTCAAGGTAGTATCGCGATTCGCCTTAGGGGCGGAGCCCCGTGCCTGTCACTAGTATATATATAAAGATCAAATATGATTCATCACAACTTATTCAATCCAAGAAAGCTTGAATAACCAATTTGGCAAAATTCCGAATTCTTTTTTTTTTTTAATTAAAATTTTTAAGTTCAAATTAGTAATGCCATAAGAGGATTGATTGGCCATGACTAAACAATTGGGATAATGCTAATGTTGATCATAAACTAATATAGTATTGTGTGTATAATCTAGATTTGAGCCGCTACAACCAATTGATTTTAAATTGGACGCTTTGTTTTGAACATAGTATGAGAGCAGGCTAAGCATAATGGCTTTGAATTAAAAAAAATATTCCATGTGCTAGAGGTAAAGACCCTAGAAATGAGGGACGTGTTGAAAATAGTCTCACATTCGAAAACTAATGTAGTCATATGCATTTAATATAGATATCATATGCCTCTCCACTCATAGTCAGTTGATTTTAGGGTTTGATAAATGAGAAGAAATTAAATATAATTTCTGTATTTTCATTAATTTTCATGTTCAACTACACCCTATATATAGGGAGACAAACTACAAACAAACTCCCAATACACAATGTGAGACTAATAAACAAAGACTATATGGGCCTTAGCATGGGCCAAATACAATGAACAAGGATAATGACTATTTTATGGCCTTATTCTTCATTCTTCAACACTCACCCGTAAGCTGGAGCTTACAAGTCGTAGGAACCAAGCTTGAAAAGGAATTGGCAATATAGTGGACGATGTAAGGCCTTCGTCATCATGTCTGACACTTGTTCTACAGCAGGTACATGTCATAAAATAAACTTCCGATTTTGAACCTTTTCTCGGACAAAATGACAATCGACTTCGGTGTGTTTCGTACGCTCATAAAATACAGGATTCTCGGCGATGTGGATAGCAGTCTGATTACTGCATACAAGGACTGTTGGAGAAGAAAGTTTGACGCCCAAATCATAAAGAAGACTCTCTAGCCATGTAAGTTCAGAAACATCAGAAGCCATTAAGCTATACTCAGTCTCGACTCTCGACAGAGAAGCGTGCAACGACAATTTGCTTTTTGCTTCGCCAGGTGACTAGATGTTCACCAAAATATGTGCAGAATCCACTCGTAGAGCGGCGCTCATCGAGAGAGCCGATATAATCAGCGTCAGAGTAGGCAATGAGAGAAAGAGAAGAGGAAGGATGATACACAAGCCCTTGTCCAAAGGCATTCTTCAGATACCTGAGAATACGTTCCACGGCTTGGAGATGAGAGTTCTGAGGGGCATGCATAAAACGGCTGACAACTCCGACAACAAAAGATATATCCGGTCTTGTGACAATGAGATAAATGAGTTTGTCAACCAAATGACGGTAATACTCAGAATTAGGAAGAAGTAAATCATTGTCGGAGGCATGAGCACATAATTTGTGATTGACATTTATAGGTGTGTCAGCGGGCTTACATCCCGAATAACTTGCATCGCGAAGAAGATCGAGGCAATATTTTCGTTGAGATAAGACAATGCCATCCGGACGACGAGCAACCTCGATACCCAAGAAGTATCGGAGAGGGACCAAATCTTTAGTCTGAAACTGTGAGGCCAAATGCTTCTTGACCAAGTTGATGTCGGGGATGTCATCCCCTATTAGAAGGATGTCATCAAGATAGACAAGAAGTACATTATGACTGTTAGACGATGACGAATAAATAAGGAGAAGTCGACAGAGCTCAGAGTAAAACTAATATCACGAACAACTCGACTGAATTTGTTAAACCATGCCCGTGGGGACTGTTTGAGATCGTAAAGAGATTTCTTGAGGTGACACACCAGAGACTCACGTGGTTTCATAACCAGGAGGTTGTTGCACGTACACCGTTTCCATAAGATCGTCATTGAGAAAGGCATTGTTATGTCAAGTTGGTCTAATGGCCAATGTCGATGGACAGCTAGAGAAATTACTACTCAGACGGTATTGAGCTTGACAACAAGAGAGAACGTCTCTCCATAATCAAGGTCATATTGTTGAGTGAAGCCACGAGGAACAAGACGAGCTTTGAGGCTCTCAATTGTCCCATCAGAGTGATTCTTAACGGCAAAAACCCATTTACAGTCAACCGGAGAGTGACTAGGAGGAAGGGGAACAAGATCCTATGGGCCAATCACACATGGGATCTTATTCCTATGGGGATGACATCCATTTCCTCATACATGGTTCTTCTACTGCTCATCCTATGGGGAACAACAGTCATTTCCTCATCCATAGGATGAGCAGTAGAAGAACCTATATCCTGGGAGGGAGCCGTAGGCGAATCAACGGTCCAGGGAGCAGCATCAATAGACAGCAACGGTCGTAGGTGTTGTTTATGGGGGTGTCTACTCAGATCACCTAGAGGGGGGTGAATAGGTTTTTCTAATTTATACTATCCCCTTTAGGTATTTCTCGATTGTGATTAACGGATTTGCAGAATGTAAAGAACTAATCACATAAAGCACACGATCGATCTATAGAGGTTCCTCAAGATCGGGTGTCTTGAGTAGTCCTCTGTCCCTCTGCGCCTACCCAGCGATCCGCTAGGCTCGGTAAACTCCGCCAAAATCTTCCGGCCCTCAAGCCTTACACCACGGACCCGCAAGTCCCAACAGCCTAGGCCCTCAAGCCCCTACTGCCCCCGAGCCCGCAAGCTCGACACTCAGGCCCTCAAGCCCTACCTTTCGGACCCGCAAGTCCCAACAGCCTAGGCCCGCAAGCCCCTACTGCCCCCGAGCCAGCAAGCTCGACAAATCGCACCCGCGAGTGCACTGCCCTGGCCCTCAAGCCTCATAGCTCTCCAGTCCTCAAGCTAGACAATATGGCCCGCAAGCCTTACAAGAGATTACAGATATAAACTGTTTCTTTTGCCCGATGTTGATCGGCAACCTTAGCCCGATGATGATCGGCTTCTTGAGAATGAAGAGAATGCTTCTGAATCAGATCTTGAATGCACGGTTCTTCTTCAATTCTTTCTTAGCCGGATGTGGATTGGCTTCTTAGCAGTCGGTGAGGATGACTGCTTCTTGAGAACTTCTTCTGCTTCTCCGCAAGAATGTACTGTTCTATTGAACGACGGGATACTTTTTTCTTGTTCTTTCTTGCACGTGAAGTTATCTTTTCTAGGGCAACCCTGTTGACTTTTGTAGAGAGGACAAGCCGTATAACGGTCACATTAGCTTTCCTTTCCTGTCAGACGCCCAGCCATCATAGCAGGCCCCTGATTTGACAATCAGGCGGCGGCATTAATTTCTGACAGCGCATCCGCGAGATTTGAATTTGTCTCGACGATATATTCCATCGTTACGACGACATGGAATGTATCTCGACGACATGTCTTTGTCGGCTCCTTGTGCTTTGGAAATTCTTCTCAGATCTCCTTGCTTCTGCCTCCGCCGCTTGCATTCCAACGATACGGAACATGCTGGCGTTCCTGTATATACGACGATATGCTGACTTTGACTGTGTCGTTGGAACCTTCTTTGTTCATTCTGTCGTTGTAATTGTAGTATTGTCTTGTCAACATGGTCGTTATTTTGATGTCGACGATACTTCATTCTTCTCGACGACACGCCTTTCTTTGATAGTATTTCTGCGTTTGCTTTGCCTATCATTACAGCGATAAACATACTTTGTCGGCCATCCCTTCTGTCCTTCTCGACGATATATACTTGTATACTTGTATTCTCCTGAGATTATGAACTAGATGTGTGATCAAATACAAAGTGAAGTATTCTTGACATGATGACTTCTTCAAATCAGGAATCATGTGGGCACGATTCCCAACAATCTCCCCCTATTTAAAGAAGTCAGAATCTCATTTCAAGACTACTTCACATGACAATTAAATATCATAATCTTAACAGAAGGTGTGTCAAGATATAACTTATCTTTGAGCTGGCTCCCCCTTGATTTGCTCCCCCTGTCTTTAGGGTGTCTTTGAGTACATCAATTTTGTAGCTCCCCCTTGATTTGATGTCTCTTCTTTGAGCACTCTTTCTCCCCCTTTCTGACTTCTTGCCTTCATTCAAAGCTTTCAAGTATTCTTGACCTAGTTGCTCCAAGAGATACTTTACCTATTTTCCTGCATTCTACATAATTTGCATAGGATATCTAGCACAAGCATTTATATGATTGTATGACATTTTGGCTAAGCACAGGCATATACAATAGTACTTTGCAAGAGAAATGATAGCAATAATTTATGAGTAACTTGCATGTAGAATAGAAGGCAGCATTTTAAACTTAAGCATGTGTCTTATAAGCATTCATGTAAAAGAAACCGATTGTTCTTGAATTGAATTTTATCTATAATCCTTCTGCTCCGTGCTTGGCGCAGCAGGCTCCTTCCGTTTCTTTCTCCAAGGAGTAGTATAAGCTCTCTCTTGATGATGTCTTTTCTTTACAGCTCCCTGCATAATCTGTGTCTGAATGTCTAGTATAACTTGCTTATCTACCGAGCCTGCATCTTGCTGGCGTATACCTATGTGTTAGCTAAGGACACATTATTGGTTATCAGCAGACAGATAGCAGGGATTGTAATTTCATGAATATTATGCGCATTAAGCATGTCAAGATGTCTCAGGCATATGCCTTATAGGCAGGCACATATGAGTGTTCTTTTACTGAGATTGTTCATATATAGGACTAGCCATTCAGATGAACCAAATGTTCATAATTTTGACTTTCTAAGAAGTGAGTGTTTTTCAGTTGTTGATAGGCAGGACTTCTTTGCTAGAGCTGGCTTTCTTTGCTTCTTTCTTCATCTTTCTCCTGTAGAAGTTCAGTGGTTTTGGAATTCTCTTTGGAGGAGGAGGGGGACCATGGGGAAAGGCCATCTTGTGTCTTGTTCTTTCTTCCAGATCTTTTATGTGACGATCCCATTCGATAGAGGAGTACACCCTCTCCTGGTCCTTCTGACCATGTCCAAAAGCTATCCACGTTTCTGTGATGATCTCCTTTGAGCGAGGACTCCATTGGCTAGCGTCTGGGTCCTGTTGGACCTCATCGATTCTTTTCTTCCTGTATTTTTGGTAGGAGATTTTCCTTTTCTTGTGTGTTGTTGCGGATTCACCCGAATCAGTGTCGGAGTTGGAGCTAGCGGAGAGTTCAGCGGCTATATATTTGGAGGGGGGAACTTGAAGTGCTTGCTGTACTTGATTACTTACCCATTTCGCCTGATGCGAGCTAGCAGCTATGCTTCCTTTGATCTCTTCCCGGATTTCTTCTTCAATTCTTCTTTCCCCTGCTTGGAGAACTTCTTTCATTGACGCCTTTAGTTCAAATATTTGTTCAAGAGTTTTTTGATCTCCGACGTCAATAAAGTTTCTCAGTTCCATGAGACGGACGTCTAGGTTTTGCTCGTGGTTGGTGAGTCTGACCATGATGAGGTTTGTGGACTCCGCATGTTGAGCTTGCAGTTGGGAGATGTCCTCCTTTATAGATTTCATTTCCTCCTTCACTTCATCCCTGATTTTGTTTACAGCTCGTTCTAATAGAGCTTCCATCCGCTTCCATAGAATCTCGTCTGTTCCTTTTTCGGTTGACATTGATTTTGGGAAGACGATAGATCGGAGACGAAGAGGCGGTTTCTCAGAACGTATTAGGGCAAGTGAGCCCTAACCCTGGCGTTCACTCTACTTTATAAGGGGAATAGGTACAGGGACGCGCGCTCATTTTTGGGTTTATCGAGGTACGCTGCCTCGAGCGGCACAGACTTATCTAATTTAATAATATTTATATTATTTAGACGCATTTTCCGACGGCAATAATACGTTGTTGAAATATGTCTAGGATTCACTAGCAGCCAAACCCCTCACTACTTCGCTCACCTTTATTGAGGGATCCTTCCTTCTTTGGTGCCATTTCGTGCTTGCCCAGGGGGATTTCAGCACAATCGACGCGTTCACCTCTCGATGTTGCTGAGAGTACGACGGCTTTTTAGGGTAAGTGTAGAGCGTGTTTTAATTTTAAGATATTCGTCCCTACTTATACTTTTAAGACTGAGGAGTGAGGCATAAAAAACTTTGTTAACCCAATTTGGGAAATATGATTAATTAACCTCAGGTTTAATTAAGAATCGGATGTTGATTGGATATACTTAGCTTTTAAGTTTTCTTGAACTGATAGCTCCCCCTCAACTAGTGCATCTTGGTATGTGATTGAAGGTTTTGAGTTGAGACTGGAATACTTATTGTCCACTGGCCTTGGTTGCTTTATTTGGCTAAGTGGATTGTCCTACAAAACAAATTTTAGTATCCCTTAGGAGTCCAAGGTGACTTGGGTCCAAGGTTCTGGTTAGTAGAATAGGGGATCCTTGTACTTACCTCACTTCTTCCGGAAGGTCTCACCTTTGCACTGGGCACACTCGGGTTGTACCAGCAGTCAATCACAAAGTGTCCCACTATGCCACAACACCAGCATTCATGAATGTTGTACCTTCTTTTCTGAGCGATTTCTAAGATATGCTCTTTAGAGAAGGTACCAGCAATCTTCCTATCTCTTTCATTCAAGGGCTGACTAGTTGCCCCCGTATCATCTTTTCTTCTTGACTTCATCTGTTTGTCAGCAACAGAGGTCGGCTTGGTGGCTGACATAGTGTTGATAGCATCAGATATGATCAAGTGGGAATTGATTATGCTGGGGTTACTAGTTTGCTTTTTATTTGGAAGAGATTGGAAGGAAGATGCTCTGGGTGTTGGGACACCAAACACGAATGATCCATGATGGGCCATTTGGATTTCTTCATGGGGAGCCTTTAATGCACTCATCCCCATGCCCTTTCTTTTCACATAGTCAGGAGCATTTTCCTGATAAATAGAACTTCCACTCATCCAGTGACCATGAACGCTGTCCTGATCATACCTGTTAGAGGGAAATACTACCTTCTGAAAGGTGGTATGTGGCTCCACTTTGGTTTTGCCCTTATTTGCATTTCCAGCACTTGCTGCCTCTTTATTGAAACCCAACCCCTTCCTATCTCTTTGAGAGGTGAAAGTGTCAATGATGGGCAGTACAGTTTTGGGCTTAGAGAACTGAGCCACTAAGTATCTTTCCTTGAGGAGGTCTTTCTCAAGTTTCTTAATGAGTTCATCCCTTTGAATTTTTTCATCACAGAGCTTGTCTATGATTTTCTTGAGCTCAAAGGAGTTGGTGCCTTCATTGGAAGACATGCCCATTTCCTTATTCTTCTCAGTCTTGCTGAGTCTGAGTGAATCTAACTCTTTAGCTTGCTTCTTGACGAGTCTCTTGCTCTTACTTAGAGCTATTAAGAGATTCCCAAACTGCTCTACCAGGTCAGCATGGTTCTGATTGTTGCATGATGAGCAGTTTTCCACCTCATATTCAGAGGACGTACTACCCCCTGATGCATCCCTGATCTTTTCAAATGAGAGCGGTAATAAAGATGTGTGAGTGATGCATACCTGATCATGATGTGGTTCATCATGATTTGCTTCATTTGTTAGAGCCATCAGCCCATAAGCTTCCTCATCCTCAGAAATACCAACGGTGAGGGTCACCGGTGATCTTATTCCTCTTCTGACTGAGGATCTTCCTTCATCTTCTGATTCGTTTTCCGAGGTAGATAGGGGTGCTCTGATGCATTCTTGCACATGTGGAACTTGTTTTTGTAGGTTTTCCTCAGACCCTCCCATAAGAGCTTCAAGGAGATCCCACATGTTCTTTGCTATGGTGCAATGACTTAGCTTCTGAAGAGTGAGCGAATCTACTGCACTAGCTAGTATGTTTCTGGCTTCTTTGTCCAATTTGAATAGAAGGATCTCATCTTTTTCCTTGATCATGGAGGGTTCTTCTTGAGTGATTGCAAACATCCTGGGATCTGTTGCCTCCATGTATATTCTTGCTCTTATTTTCCAGAGGGCAAAATTTTCTTTACAACACATAGCTATTCTTGATTCCATAGTCATGATCCTTAGACACCCGCTGGCAGATCTGTTCAAGTTGTTAAGCTTTGTTTGAACAACCTACCTCTGATACCACTTGTTGTTTATGGGGGTGTCTACTCAGATCACCTAGAGGGGGGGGGGGGTGAATAGGTTTTTCTAATTTATACTATCCCCTTAGGTATTTCTCGATTGTGATTAACGGATTTGCAGAATGTAAAGAACTAATCACAGAAAGCACACGATCGATCTATAGAGGTTCCTCAAGACCGGGTGTCTTGAGTAGTCCTCTGTCCCTCTGCGCCTACCCAGCGATCCGCTAGGCTCGGCAAACTCCGCCAAAATCTTCCGGCCCTCAAGCCTTACACCACGGACCCACAAGTCTCAACAGCCTAGGCCCTCAAGCCCCTACTGCCCCCGAGCCCGCAAGCTCGACACTCAGGCCCTCAAGTCCTACCTTTCGGACCCGCAAGTCCCAACAGCCTAGGCCCGCAAGCCCCTACTGCCCCTGAGCCCGCAAACTCGACAAATCGCACCCGCGAGTGCACTGCCCTGGCCCTCAAGCCTCACAGCTCTCCAGCCCTCAAGCTAGACAATATGGCCCGCAAGCCTTACAAGAGATTACAGATATAAACTGTTTCTTCTGCCTGATGTTGATCGGCAACCTTAGCCCGATGATGATCAGCTTCTTGAGAATGAAGAGAATGCTTCTGAATCAGATCTTGAATGCACGGTTCTTCTTCAATTCTTTCTTAGCCGGATGTGGATTGGCTTCTTAGCAGTCGGTGAGGATGACTGCTTCTTGAGAACTTCTTCTGCTTCTCCGCAAGAATGTACTGTTCTATTGAACGGCGGGATACTTTTTTCTTGTTCTTTCTTGCACGTGAAGTTATCTTTTCTAGGGCAACCCTGTTGTCTTTTGTAGAGAGGACAAGCCGTATAACGGTCACATTAGCTTTCCTTTCCTGTCAGACGCCCAGCCATCATAGCAGGCCCCTGATTTGACAATCAGGCGGCGGCATTAATTTCTGACAGCGCATCCGCGAGATTTGAATTTGTCTCGACGATATATTCCATCGTTACGACGACATGGAATGTATCTCGACGACATGTCTTTGTCGGCTCCTTGTGCTTTGGAAATTCTTCTCAGATCTCCTTGCTTCTGCCTCCGCCGCTTGCATTCCAACGATACGGGACATGCTGGCGTTCCTGTATATACGACGATATGCTGACTTTGACTGTGTCGTTGGAACCTTCTTTGTTCATTCTGTCGTTGTAATTGTAGTATTGTCTTGTCGACATGGCCGCTATTTTGATGTCGACGATACTCCATTCTTCTCGACGACACGCCTTTCTTTGATAGTATCTCTGCGTTTGCTTTGCCTATCATTACAGCGATAAGCATACTTTGCCGGCCATCCCTTCTGTCCTTCTCGACGATATATACTTGTATACTTGTATTCTCCTGAGATTATGAACTAGATGTGTGATCAAATACAAAGTGAAGTATTCTTGACATGATGACTTCTTCAAATCAGAAATCATGTGGGCACGATTCCCAACAGTAGGGCATTAGATCGAGGACGATGGCGAGTGTAAACTTGTAGAGGAGTAGAGGGGAGCATGTGAGGTGTAGGGAGTAATGGAGGAGAGGGGGGCTCAGGAGGAGGGGTAGGAAGCAAGGGAGGAGAATTGTGAGTGGGAACAGCCGGACGTGGGAGAGCATTGGAAGAGAGAGCAGGAGTAGGTGCTGAGTAGAACAGTTGATCCTCAAAGAAGGTAATATCCGCAGAGGTGATTGTTTTCGCAGTAGTAGGAGAATGACACACATATCCTTTCTGTGTACGAGAGTACCGAACAAAGATGTACTTGGTAGTTGGTAGCACGAGGGGCCAATTTCTTGGCAGGAGGTCCGAGATGATGAACAAAACAGGTACATCCAAAGACCCGAGGAGGGAGGGAGAAGGGTTTGGTGGAAGGATACAAAATGGAGAATGGAATAGCAAAATCTAGGATGGCCGATGGCATGCGGTTAATTAAATAGCACGCGGTTGAAATAACAATGTGTCAATATTGCTTTGGAACGTGCATTTGGAACATAAGAGAGCGAGCAACCTCCAGAAGGTGGCGGTTCTTCTGCTCGGCGATACCATTTTGTTGTGGTGTATATGCACAAGATGTCTGATGGAGAATGTCGAGGAGGTTACAGGTGTCTTGAAATTCGCGACTGGTATACTCACGGGCATTATCAGAGCAAATAATTTTAATGGTGCTTGAGAATTGAGTCCGAGTTTCAGAGATGAAGGAGCGGAAGCACCGCAACAATTCAGAGTGATCATGCATGAAGTATAACCAGGTGACATGGGAATGATCATCAATAAAGGTCAGAAAGTACCGATAGCCAGACAAACTGGAAGTTTTATACGGACCCCAAATATCAGAGTGAACCAAGTCAAAGGGAGGAGAGCTCCGAGAGCAACTAGGGGGGAAGGTAGATCGATGTTGCTTGTCGTAAACGCAAGTTTCACATTAAAACTCAGTAAACGGAAAATCAGGAAGAGTTTTTCGTAGGATAGTAAGAGGAGTATGACCAAGTTCACGATGCCAGTCAACGGAAGTAACCAATGATAACATGGAGGCAGGAATGTCCAAAGTGTAGAGCCCATTTGACAGTCGACCGGTACTGATGACACGCCGCGTCTGTCAATCATGCAGCACAAAAGAAGACGAGTTAAAAGTAATGGAACAGTCATGCTCTTGAGTAAGGCGATTGACAAAGAGAAGATTAAAGGTAGAGTCAGGGACATGAAGAACAGAACGTAAAGAAAAGGAGGGAGTCACACCAAGATCTCCGCATCCACAGACAGGGGTGGTAGCGTCATTGGCAACTGTGACAAATTTGGGAGCACGGGCATCCGTGTAGCGAGAGGGATTTTGTGGAGAAACGTGATTGGTGGCTCCGGAGTTCATAATCCAAGAGGAGCCAAGACGGCATGAAGCGAGGCTGACATGGAAGGAAGAGGCCACGGGGTCAGTTGGACGGGTAAGCAGCTCCCGCAGTTGCTTAAGTTCGTCCCGCAAGATATCAAGTTCAGCGCGGAAACTATTGGAGGAAGATTGATTTGTAGAGCGGGGAAGCAAAGTTGGAGTCCCCATGGAGAGAAGCGGGAACCAGACTCAAACTGCCCCTGGGAGATTTGGTTATACAAATGGATATGAGAATCTATATTAAGTGCATATGGATAAATGGCCAAATGCCCCTGGGAGATTTGGTTGGGAAGCTCCGACTGCAGTTGGGTTGTGCGGGTCTCCCCCGCCTTTCAACAAAACCCAATTGGTTATACAAATGGATATGAGAATATATATTAAGTGCATATGGCGATATGAATTTCACTATATTCTACACACACACAATACAACTATATATATAGTCTTATTTTTTATAAAAATTGTCCATGTGTCATAATAGTCCTTTCTTTATGTTGCAAAAAATTTATGCTTAAAATAAATCATACCAGAAGACATAGAATGACAAGGAAGCCAATAAAATAATTTTAAAACGCATCTCTACTCTTGCATAAAATTATTGTTTTAATAATTCAAAATTGGCTGAATAAAGTTCTTGTGAGTTCTTGAAACATTGAAACTAAAAACTCAACCATAAAAAGAATGCTACAATGTTATAAATTCACTGCTGAATTAGATTAATATTCTGCCATTTTGAGTAAAGGGGAACATGTTATACAATAATTCCTAACCTGATATTCGTACATAGATCAACAAGAAGAAAAATTCAAATGATAATCTGAGATTACAAGTGAACATACCAATCATGCTGAACACCGATAAATCCCCTGTCAAAAACCAAAGGGAGATAATTGTGGCTATTAGCAGGCACTACATTCATGACCCACACCGATCTCCCAGCTTCCAACAATGCAGCATTGAAGCCTCCAAATCGTGCATTCATGTCCAGTACATTTCTAAGCATATTAAATGGTGGAGAGGGATCTTCATCTCCAGGCCTCTTTGGATGATCCGAAAATATCAAAGGTGAAAGTAGAGACCAATAGTTTCCTATGGATGATTTCCAGTTTATGGAATCATCAGTAAAATCCTCAGGATGCACGCCTGCTTAGAAGAAAACTGTAAATTATTATTGAATTGGAAATTGAAATTGGAAAGCAAGTTGGTCTAGAGTTCAAGCAACATTGTAACATACCATGTATGCTAAATTCAGTTGAGCTTAGGATGACCTGAGAAGGCCAAGGTCTTCGATCCTCGATGGGGATCCATCGTTGACTTCTTGTTCCCCCTATGCAAGGATTTAGAGGTTGGTAATAGGGGGATTCATTTTCATGACTATTATCACAGATTGGAGGGCCAGTTTTCCTATAAATTGCACAAATTATCAGTCTCTAATGCATAACGTGATAACGTAATCTACATTCTACAAGAAATTTAAGAAAAAATGACATTTTGGATAAAGTT
Source organism: Dactylorhiza incarnata (assembly GCA_033032865.1). NCBI lineage: Eukaryota > Viridiplantae > Streptophyta > Magnoliopsida > Asparagales > Orchidaceae > Dactylorhiza > Dactylorhiza incarnata. The sequence goes on from JAWHQI010000208.1 coordinate 4,230,429, forward strand.
TAGACCTCATACCGAGAACTATAACATATCTTTTTGCTGGTTTTCTTCCAAATGATAGTTTCGTCTTGCTGTGAAAGCATATCCCAGCAGATATTCTCGGCAAAATCGCGGATAAGAGTCCACGTTTTCTGATTGTCCTTGTTTCGGAGGGACCTGTGAGTGTTTGTAAGTGAAGTCCAGACAAAATATCCTCCTGGCCTTAGTAGCCTGTCTACCTCCACTAGGAACAGACCATCTGCAGTAAGAGTTCATTGTCCACTCAAAACTGGAAATCTGTAAATGTAAGGAGCCAAATTGAAGCAGTACAACGAGATTATTTTAGATTACTATAATAATGGATTATTTAGCATGATATTATAGTTTTTTTATTGTACTTAAGTGTTATTTGTTTTAAATTTTGACGACGGGAATAGAAATTATTTGGATTTCAATTCAAAACAATTAGATTCTATGTTATAGCCCTCTTTCTATATGACAAGGGATAAAACGAATGCTTTAGTGACTTTATTAAATAATTAAGGAATTGCATTTTGTAGAAATATGTACCCTTCCGCTTGCGGCCTCCCCTTCCGTGCACGCCACCATTTGCAGACTCTTCTTCAGAGCCCGCACACCCCATCATCTGCAGCCTCTCCCTCAGAGCCCACAACCCCCCCCCCCCCCATCTGCGGCCTCTCCTTCTGGGCCGCGCGTGGTAGCTGCGAACGCACGCTCCCCCCCCCCCCACATATGTGGCCTCTCTCTCTCAGAGCCCGTACCCCCACCCCTTTCCTAGCTGAGACCGCCCTACGGCCTCTCCTAGCTGAGACCGTACGCCCCCCCCCCCCCCCCCCCCCCCCCCCCCTGTTGTTGTGCTTCCTTCCCCCCACCTTGGGCGGTCTCTCCTTCTCAGCTTGTGTCTGGCCTCATACCTGCAGTCATGGACATGCATGGTGCCCCGTCCCTTTCGTCCCGTGTTGTGTCTCCTCTCCCTAAACTACGGATCACTACAACTTCCCTCACTGGGAAGAAAAACTTTGTTGAATGGGTGCACTCAGTGGGTTGTACACTCTGGATCTTCCCACCCCGGCTCTCTCCATCGCCACTACTATCGACTGGCACCAACGTCTTGTCCATGCTCCTCTACCTATCCTCCAGCGAGCTCTTCCTGCCTTTTCATTTTCTGATTTTCATTGTCAATCTTGTATTTACGGGAAACAACATCGTTCTACTTTCTCTCCTACTTGTACTTGGAGCGCGACTCCTTTTGAATTAGTGCATTTGGATATTTGGGGGCCCCTACAAACTACCTAGTGTCTTTGGCTATCGCTATTTTATTACTTTCATTGATGATCATTCTCGCATGACATGGTTGTATCTGATGCGCGATCGCTCTGAGTTACTGCGCATTTTTCGCTCATTGCTCGCAGAGACGCAAAATCAATTCTTGGGATTCATTAAAATCCTACGCACGGATAATGCACGCGAATATACTAGTCACATTTTCAGGACACCTGTAATGTGTTGGGCATTATTCATCAAACCACTTGTCTGTATATCCACAACAAAATGGTGTGTCCGAACGGAAAAATCGCCATCTTCTCGAGGTTGCCCGGTCCCTTATGTTCCAGATGCAGGTTCAAACCGTTTATTGGCAAATCACTGTTTCCACTGCCTGCTACTTGATTAATCGCCTTCCCAACTCGGTACTCGACTTTGTCACGCCCTTTTCCATTCTCTATCCCTCCGAATCTCCTTTTCCCCTGACACCTCGTGTCTTCGGCAGCGCCTGTTGTGTCAACAATCTTAGTCCACCCATGGACAAACTTGCTCCACGTGCCTCCAAATATATGTTCTCTGGTTACTCTCGTACCCAAAAAAGGTTGTATGTGTTACTCTCCCTCTCATAAGAAGTTTGTCACCTACATTGATGTCACTTTTCTTTTGACTCAACCTTTCCATTGCTCAGATACTCATATCCCCTCGATACCCGGCCTTACACGTCTGCTCGTCCCCATCAACAACGATTCTCCTCCGTTGCTTCCCACTCCTTCGACGGTGCCGCTACCCTTGGTTCCTCCTCTACGTGTTTATTCCATACGTTCCACTCGGACTGTCGCCCCACGAGAGTCGCCCCCGCCTGTTGATGCTTCGACGCCCGATGATCTGGATCCGGCCTCTATTGCTCACCCTATGGCGAATTATATCTCTGTCCATCGTTTATCCGCAGAGCTCACAAGGTTTGCGACGTCTCTGTCTTCTATTTCCACACTTATTTCTCTACAGGGCGCTCTTCAGCATCCCGGATGGTGGGCCACCATGGATGAGGAGATGGCTGCCCTCTGGGTCAATCAGATTGTTACGTGTCCTTTTTATGGCGTTATTTATTATTAATTATTTCCTAATATGCATTTATTCTGTCTTAGAGTCGCGTCCTTATATAACGCCGTTATTTATGTCATGTCTTTATGAGGTGTCCTTTTTAGTCGCATGTCCAAGTCTGTCGTATTTCCTTTGGTGTTCTTTCCATTAGTGTCGATTGTAAGTCCTATTTAAAGGACCCAGTGGGTCTTGTATTGACATGAATGAATAAAGAAAGACTATTTCCCCAAACTCTAAAGAGATCTTGGAATCTCTCTCTCTCGAGCACACCCCACTTAAGCAGTCATTGTCAAGGCTCCGTAGTATCTCCGCCACCTTCATCTCCACCTCCGGTCACTCCTCCAGCAACATCCGAGTAGGCCCCTAACATCTTGGTATCACTGCTCGCGGCACCTCCCAAGCAGCCACCGCCGAGCACGCTAGTCGTCCCGTCACCCGCTCCTTATCCTGTGCTACCTCCATCCTCAATATGGAAGACATCATTAGCTTCCAGGCTCTTGGCGCGCGCATTATTGAGATTCTAATGCCGTTTGAGGAACTTTATAACAAACAACTCTGGGCCGCCAAGCCACAGTCATCGCTTCCTCCGCCGGCCCCTGCTCCGACGGTACATCTGGCCACCTCGCCTCCAGATCCGTTCATTCTGCCGATCATCCTTCCACAGCTTCCAACGCCAGACGCAGACGCACCACCGCTCTCCATTGTGGTTGTCCTTCCACCACCAACTTATGCAGGCTCCACCCCGCAGTCTTCGCCATCATTGTCGCCTCATCTGCGGCCACCTACCGTGTCAGCCCCTCTGGATCCATTTCTTCAGCTGACCGTACCCAAATCGGCACCGCAATTGCTGATCAAAGCCGCTCCTCCTGTCCGCAACAATCAGGGACCCTCGTTCAGCCCGTTCACCGCCATTTTTTATGCACCCGCTTAAGCAACATAATACTGAGAGTTATTCTGGCTGGAAATCGAAGAGCCAGATGATCAAGCTGTGCCAGCCTCGTTTGAGCTTGAGGACAAGATCGATTTGAAGAACGGAGGAGATGCTACGTGTCCTTTTTATGACGTTATTTATTATTAATATTTCCTAATATGCATTTATTCTGTCTTAGAGTCGCGTCCTTATATGACACTGTTATTTATGTCGTGTTTTTATGAGGTGTCCTTTTTAGTCGAATGTCCAAGTCTGTCGTATTTCCTTTGGCGTTCTTTCCTTTAGTGTCGATTGTAAGTCATATTTAAAGGACCCAGTGGGTCTTGTATTGACATGAATGAATAAAGAAAATCTATTTCCCCAAACCCTAAAGAGATCTTGGAAGCTCTCTCTCTCAAGCACGCTCCGCTTAGGCAGCCGCGGTTAAGGCTCCGTAGTATCTCCGCCACCTTCATCTCCACCTTCAGCTACTCCTCCGGCAACATCCGAGTAGGCCCCTAACACAGACCTAAGACTCTTGTCCCTCTTCGTCGTGGGCAAACATGTGTGGGTTGCAAATAGGTTTTCACTGTCAAGCATCGTCCTGATGGGATGGTTGAATGCCTCAAAGCTCGTCTTGTGCTCGTGGCTTTATTCAGCAGCGCAACCTCGACTATTAGGAGACTTTCTCACCCGTGGCCAAGTTGAATATTGTCCGGGTCCTCATCTCTTTGGTTGTTCATCGTCATTGGCCGTTACACCAACTCAATATCAAGAATGCCTTTCTGAATGATGATCTCCTCGAGATTGTCTACATGCACCAACCTTCTGGTTATGAGACCACGGGGGAGTCCCCAGTGTGTCACCTCAAAAAGTCTCTTTATGGTCTCAAATAGTCTCATCGGGACTGGTTCGATAAATTCAATCGAGTGGTTCGCGATGTTGGCTTCACTCGGAGCTCGGCTAATTTTTCTCTATTCACTCATCATTGCACGACGGGCACTGTGGTATTACTTGTATATGTGGATGATATCCTCATCACGGGAGACGGTCTTGCTGGCATCACTATGATCAAGAAGCATCTGACTTCTCAATTCCAAACTAAAGATTTGGGCAATCTCCGATACTTTCTGGGGATCGAGGTGACTCATTGTCCTGATGGGCTCGTTATGTCTCAACGGAAGTGCTGTCTTGATCTTCTTCATGATGTTGGCAACTCTGGATACAAGCCTGCAGACACTCCTATGAATGCCAACCACAAGCTCTATGCTCATGCTTCTGACTCTGATCTGCTCCTTTCTAACCCAGAGTACTATCGACGTCTTGTGGGCAAGCTCATCTACCTCACTGTTACGAGACCCGATATATCTTTGGTCGTTGGGTGGTCAGCCGTTTTATGCATACTCCTCGAGTCTCTCATCTCCAGGCTATAGAGTGCATCCTTCGGTGCTTGAAGACTGCTCCGGGACAAGGGCTTGTCTACAAACCCTCCTCGTTTTTATCTTTTGTCGCCTACTTTGATGTTGATTATGTGATGTAAAATGATGTCGGCTCTCTAGATGATCATCGTTCCACAAGTGAGTATTGCGCTTACTTTGGTGGACACCTGGTCACCTAGCGGAGCAAGAAACAAACTGTGATTGTGCGTTCTTCTTCAGAAGCTGAGTATCTATCAATGGCCTCTGCCGTTTCTGAACTTATGTGGTTGGAAAGTCTTTTGGGAAATCTGGGGGGTTAAACTCTCATCGTCGGCTGCTCTCTTCTGTGACAGTCAAGTTGTTATTCATATTGCTGAAAATCCGGTGTTCCAGGAACGTACCAAGCACATCGAGGTCGATTATCACTTCATCCTGGAAAAAGTTCAACTCCGGAAATTGGATCTGAGGCATGTTCCTGTTGCTGGACAAGTTACTAATATCCTCACTAAGGCCTTACCTCGACCAATATGTATCATGTTTATGTCCAAGCTTGGTTCCTACGATTTGTATGCTCCAGATTGCGAGGGAGTGTAGAAATATGTAATTATAAGGTCCATACCCTAGCCCATTACTTCTTTCTTTCTTAGGAGTTTAGTCTCACATCATAGAATGGAGTTAATCTTTCACTCCTCCTTATATATATGTATAAATACATGATGTATGGAGTAGGTTATATATGTCGGATGTCAGATTCATGTCAGTTTGAGCTTGAAATATCGGATGTCGGATTGCGGGGGATATATCGGGGATATTTTACAATGTTGGATTTTAATATTTAAATAAATTTATTCATATATATACACATTTTTTTGTAAATATGTACAATTACAAACATAATGTATGTTTATAACTTACATAATAAATATATATACACATAATGTAAATTTACAAATTACACAAGAAAGAGGTATTGACGACAATAAACAACATACGAGCACCAAATGAGAGTGACACGAGATAGATGTCGAATCTAGGCTCGATAGATGCACAAAATGAAGCACAAAACAAAATATTACTGCTTGAACGCTTAAAAGAAAAATATATATATATATTTAATACTCTCGCCGATATATCGGCAGCGAGATATCGGCCAAAATATCGGGTAAGACCGATATATCGGGAGATATTTTCAAAAATGATATTTTTGCTTAAAATATCGATGTTGTGGCGTTTTCTGCCCAAAACCTTTATGTCGGCCAACATGTCGGACATATCGTCCGACATCTACATGGTAACTCTTTCTGTAACCCATTTTAGAGGAAATACAAAAAAAATATTTCTATACACATTTGAAGGATTCCCTCCATTTATTCTCTTCTCTACCCCTCCTCTTCGTGCCCTCCACCCTATGCATCTCTCACTTTGTTGTCTTCACAAGAAGTTGGTTTCTCTCTTTCTTCTAATAAAGATTCTCCCTTTCTCAACGTATCTTCTTTTCTTAAGGTGTTCTCTCTCCTTCATGACAGTAACCCCAAGAAGGCACATAAATCCTTCCTCCGTCAAGTACAAGGAACGGAATTCTTGGCGCACCATTAGAAACTCTATCGTTGAGAATCAATGATCCACGCACAAGGCCCTAGTCTCCACACGCACACAAGGGAAACAATAGTAATTAAGGTTTAAAAAAATATTTGTACCATGAATACTATTGTTCTAACTATTAATAATACAAAGTGGGGCCCACAATAAGCGTCTATAATGAATTAAGGAAAAAAATTACAAGTCTCCAAGTCAACATCGCATGTTCTTGGATCTCGGGAATGGTACTTGACAGGAGTACTCGGTAAACTTTTTGGCACTCGCGCCCGAGTACTCGACATGAAAAACCAAACTTACTAGTTAACGACACAACTTACTAGACATGCTAGTACAAGTATTAGAAATCGCTTCAGATCCCTTCTCTTGTAGTGAAATCAACGGTAGGGTTTATGTGTTGTCATTGTGATGCAATGCTTCATTATTTGAGTAATAGTAGTATATGGCAGCGATATTGAAGGGTGGAGATATCCCCAAAATTAATGATGCATGTTTTGTCGTTAATCATTCTAAATATGTTAAAGGGTTTGAATTTTCTCGGCTGGAGTTTCTCATATTGTTCCTTTAGAAATCTCCCTTTACTTAAATACAACATAATGTACTTGCCGACTTCAAAAAAAAATTGTGAGTGCGGTGCTTATCCTCTATTGATTTGTATCTTGTTTTGGCTTTATGTAGATTTTCTCTCACTTCTTCGGATTTGATTCACAAACTCCTTTGTTGATGCACTTCTTGCCGTCTATTTTGACACGTAGTGCAGATCTAGAATATGGTTGGGAAATTTTGAATTGCAACTTCCCTATGGACAAGTGGATATTGTTGTTATACCCGAATTCTGCTTGTGCAAACAAAAATTCTCGCTTGCTTCAACTTTTATTTGTCCATTTGTGTGTAGGTGTGTGGTGCCACCGAATTCCAGCAAGAAGCCAAACATATTTTAAACTAAAAAATGTGTTAAAGAACGGGGAATCTTGATCATAAGTAATGGTCTTCAGCACACCATGAAGTTGCATGGCTTCAAAAAAATTAATAGCTATACGATATGTGTTGCATATATCATCTTTTTGAAAGAAATGAAATGAGACATCAATGAAAATCGATCCATCACAACAAAAAGAGTCGGCACCCTTTTGAGTTCTAGGAAGTGTCAAGACAAAATACAAACACAAATTTTCTCAAATGTTTGTCTGCTCACGGCTGAGTGTATAATCATGTGTCATGAACTTCTCTCTTTGCAATTTGTCTAGTAGCACATTTGCACAATATTCCTCACATTTCGCCAAAGTTGTAGCCAATAGTAGCATGCAAAAACTACCACTGAAGTTTTTTAGTCCCCCAATCGCGCACAAAGCTACCTCCATGTAGCTCAAAAATTATCTCCTCCTTCAAATAAGTGTGACGAATACATAGGAAATCGGTGTTCATAAAAAAATTGTTGGCACAATTTGGGGGCGAACATACAAGTGAATAAGTAGGGGCAATTCGTACCTGCGGGAGGAAGTTTCCGGCCTTGGGCTTAAGATCAATTTTCTAATTTCCTATGCTTTATTTGATATATTTCCCTTTGTTGCAATTTCATTTTCTATGAGGAGTTATCTGCAAAGTATTTTCTATTTTAAGATTATGGGAAATGAAAAAAAAAAGGAAGTTGGAAGTCATTTTATTGTTAATAGTCCTAGTTTCATTGAAAAGGCTTGGGTGATTCCCGCCTTCGGGATAGGAAGACTCCACCCTTCCTAATTATACAGACGGATGAGCTTACCTCAAATACAAGACATCCATCGTACCCGATTCTCCGAAAAAGAGTGTAAATTCGCCGAGTAGAAAGAGATGGAGCTATGCTATGGTATTCCTCTTTAAGGGCTAGTCTTGTTGGGAGGAGACAGTGCTATGGCAGTGGTTTGCCTCGTAAATGAGTATCCCATGTTGACCTTCTTTTGTAGATAGAATCTTCAATGAGTGGAAACAAGCACCCCTTATATACCCTAAACCCGTTGGAAAGGGGCTTGTTGAGTAAGGCCGCCTTTCGAGCCCAAGTCTGTCGCAAGCTGAATCCTTTCATCAAATGTCAGAAATTCTCACACCTATTTGAGCTCGACATCCAGGTAGAAGATTGTTGTATGTTGGGATCGTCCATGAAAGGCCTGAACAGAATTGCACAAGGAGTAGGCCCTAGGTTAACAGCTACATCTAGATCGAGTGACTCCGAAATCTAGGTTTTCTTGGGCTGCACCGGACCTTGTTACACATACGATCGATCCTTCAAACACTTGAGGTCTCAATCCAATTTTTCCTACCAACCTATGTGTGATCCAAAGCCTATGTTGTCCATGCCGGCGGTCAACGCAAGCCTCCCGGTTCCACACGTACCGCACCTCCATCCCTCTCGTACCGGTGGTCAACCTACTCATCTAGACTCATTGAATATATAGGTTCTCTCACCTAGATGCGATTCTTTTTCCTTCTTTCTTAGCTAGTGAACACAGGAAGAGTAGATCTACTTTGGTGAAATGGGTAACCGGTGCAACGACCTCATTTTGAAGTACCATTATTGCACGCCTGGAGCCATACCACTGTCTCGATCTATCGACAGTTCACTCGCTTTAAAATCCCATTTTCAGTGAGAAGGCTTGGTCGAGCTCCCACTGCTCGTCTAGAGAGAGAGAGAGAGTTTCTTTTCTCCTACCTTCAACCCCTCCCTCTTTAAGCAGGTGACTCGGTTCTTTGCACAGGAAAATAACATATGGATATCGGAGTCTACCACAGGCAGGGGCAACTCAACGGGAGACACCAGTGACATTCATAAGAACCTCCATAAAATTTTCCTTGTTATGAAAGTGAATGAGGCAACTAGACGACTCTTACCACTGTTTAACTAGCATTGACAAGTTGTCACTTAGGAAGACCTCCAGTCCTGCAACAACTCCAGTCCTGCAACAACTCTAGTCTTGCAACAACTGGCCAATGCTTACCACCATCTAGCACAGTAGGCCCGACGACACAATCCACTGGCACCAGCAGACCTACACACAATGTCAGCATGGGGGGAACGTGTAGTCGCTAGCATTAACCTATGGAAAGCAAGGTAGTGGTATCAATCAGACAAGAAGAGAATTGTATTATAAAGGGCAACAACCGACGGGCCAAATGGACCATCCAGGGATCAGATGCGAAGGTAGGATCATACCATGTTACGTAAAAATGAACTTGCCAACCTTCAGTAGCAAGGAAGATCTGTCGGGATAGCTCACAAGAAGCAAACATTTTTTTCATCAATCAGAGGAACCTTAGGAAGAATGGATCGGCCTCGTCTCATTCCATCTAATGGGTTCGACTCAACTTTGGTTCATGCAATTGGAACAAGAACATCCTCATATGACATGAGATTATTTCAAAATATATGAGGTTTGGACCTCAAAGCAATCTGCTTGGCACTAAAACATATATGAAGTGTTGAACGGTGTCTAGAAAAATTTCAAGGGCTCCTAGCTCGTGCAACTATAGTCCGCTCAAAACAACAGGTACATGTATCCACCGCAAGGTTACAAGAACAAATCCCACTCGACGCTGAGTTCGAGAATCCCCTAAATTTGATAAAAGCAATGAGCTTGGATCGAATTTGTGATCGTTGCTTGCAGATGGATAAAGTAATCGAAGGGAGGTGAACATGGCAAGCCATAAGAGAACCACTCAACTACCGAGAACAAAACACGACTACGAGAGGCATCCTTACAAATAAAGATACTTCTAACCCATCTTCATCAAAAAATCTCACATGAGGATATCATTGATCAGCGTGCCCGAGGGTAGTGTTTCAACTGTGACGAGTTATACATACTATAACACTGTGTGAGAAATTTCTTTGGCTAGAGATAGTTGATGAAAGAGATGCAGAAGAAGTGGAAGGGCTTGAAATATCTTTTCATACAATCACAGGAGTTCGCTTGACTCAAACGATGTAAATCAAAGCCATGGTCTGCACTAAACCAGTTTTAGTTTGATTGAAACAGGTAGTATCCATAGTTTAAATAGCGGTCACGAAGCTGCACAGCTGGCACTCTCCACCCAACAATGATTCGGGATGCAGGTTGCAATATAGAATGGAGCAAAATGTTCACAATACAGGAATCATTTTGGGTGCAGTTACATGCATCTCAAAACTTCTTCTCTACAGATCTTTATGTACTCCAATTAGAGGTGTTTGATATGGTATTCGGAGTTAAGTGACTAAATACATCGTGATACATTCTCTGGAATTTCGCCTCTTTTACAATGCAATTTTCAATTGGGAAGGAAGTTCACCTAGAAGGGTCTCACCCAAAATTCTACATCACAGGCTCACTATCTTCTAATCAATTCTTCTCTTCCGGCAACTATGGAGAAGCTCTTGGACAATTACAATGACATATTCAACGAGCACGAAGGCCTTCCTACACTAAAGCCTCCATCAAATTTGTCTGCTACCCGGGATGACACTTGTAGTAGTCCGACCTTACTATTTATCCTTTTTTAAAGAAAAATGCAATTGTATGTCAATGTGAGTAAATGCCGCAACAAGGGATTAGTCGGGTGCTTGGAGGTTTTGTGTGAACTTTCGACAATTGATTGCAAAAATAGTGAATGATACATTTCTTATCTCATTGCTTGAGAAGCTATTGGACAAACTCCAATGAGTGAAGATTTTCACAAAACTAGATCTCCACTCTAGTTATCATTAGATCAGGATGCATGAGGACATAGAAAAGGCCGTGTTCAAAATGCACCATGAGCAATTTAAATTGTTAGTCATGCCCATTGTGCTAACCAACACCTCATGCACCTTCCAAGACCTGATGAACGGGGTATTTCGTTCTTATCTTAGAAAGTTTGCTTTGATTTTCTTTAATGATATCCTGATATACATCAATCTATGGGTGGAACACCTTCAATATATTTGCATTGTGTTGAAACAAGTTAGAATCAATCAATTTTCCCCAAATAACAAAAGTTCTCCTCTGAGAACAATTGAGTCACTTATTTGGGCCGTATAGTGCAAGGCGAAGGAGTATCCACTGATCCCAGTAAAATCAACCCAGTAACAGAGTGGCCCAAACCCAGGAGGCTTTCTTGGTCTCACAGGGTATTGCAGAAGATTCATAGGGAATTATGTAGAATTTACAGCACCTGACCAACTTTGTAAAAAGAAACTTGTTCCAGTGGTTCGACAATATGCTAAAGCAAACTTCAAGGAGTTACAGATGGAACTAAATGAAGCAGCAATCTTACAACTACTCAACTTCAATAAGGCATTTCAGGTGGAATGTGACGCTTCGAGAAAATGCATGGAGTTTTTCTCCAACAAGAAGAGCGCCCAATTGCCTTCTTCAATTGAGTTAGCTTCCCATCATCTTAAACATCCAACTTAAGAGGCGGAACTAATTGAGTTAGCCAAGACAGTTTAACATTGACGACCCTCTATGGGGGAGAAGATTCTTAGTCATATATCATTTTAGCCTTAAATATCCGTTGAAACAAAAACTCATCACTTCGTCCCAAGAGCATTATGTCATCAAGTTGTTGGATTTTTATTTCATTGCAGATTATCGGAGACACTCAACAAGTCTGCAAATGTCATATTGCATCGTGATATAGGAATTTTATGTGCTCTATCCAAACCGATCATAGCTCTGTTTGATACCATGAGCAAGAAATAGAAGGATCAACCATACTATCAATGATATGATCTTGAATACTCTAAGAAAAGGTACCCACACAGTGGAAAGTTAAGGAAGGATTTGTTCTCTACAAGGGAAGAGCATAATGGCCTCCTACTTCCCCCTTGATCGATATCATCATGGTTGCCATTCATAACTAGAGTCACGAGGGAGTCCAAAAAAAAGATGCAGCTCCTCGATTCAGATTTTATTTGAAGGGAATAAAAGGGAAATTCAAATTTTTGTTGCACAATGTAAGGTATGCCAACAATATGAAGAACACTTACATCTAGCAGGGTTACTTCAGCTATTAGTTGTGCCCACTCAAATATTTTAGTTGTGCTCACTCAAATATTCTCCGACATATATATGGATTTTATAGAAAGGCTGCCCAAATGCCAAGGAAAATGAATTATATTTGTGGTAAGAAATTTTTTTCCTCAACAATATTTGGGTTTAGGTGATGAACTTCAAATAGCAAGGAATAATTTACAGAAACTATTCCTTACAAATTCTTCCTCATATGATCCATATCAAGCAGTTTTGAGGTTTCCCTCATTCAATTTTAAGCTATTGTTTCTTAGAACCTACTTGAAAAACAATCAGGATCCTGAATCTTGATGCTTTAAGATTGCTAAAATCAAAAAGCTACAGTAACCTGTCCTGCAGTTGCTCAAGCAATATCTATTGTGATACCGCTGGGGGGTACCGGCTAGTCGATAGGGGAGGCGGTAGCGGCGGGGATACCGCTAGGCTGATGGCGAGCGGTAGTGGCGGCGGTTTAGCGGGGGCGGACGAGAGGAATAGAGAGGGAGAGAAATAGAGAGAAAGGGAGAGAGAGAAAGGGGAGCAGCGCCCCTCCTTACTTGATTGATCCAAAGATGCATACAAAACCTAAGGTGATCCCTTATATAGGGGGAACCCACCACATAAACAAAAGAGTTCAAAACAAATACAACGTCATGAAATAAAAGGCTGCAGGGAAAGATAACTAGGGCCGGTCGGTCCCTTAGGCGGTCTCCGCTGAACCGTCCGGTTCGGAGCGGGGCTTGGTGTTGTTGCTTGGTCTCGCACGCGCCCTTCTCGAATAAACCTGTCATTCCGGCTCATCTGACTGGATTGTCGGTAACAATACCGCCATCTGGGAAATTGGCCTTGTCCTCAAGGCAGTAATCCGGAAACTGTCGGCGAAAATCATCTCGCAGGAGCCAAGTAGCGGTTGTACGGGGACGGTTTCGCCAGGCCACCCATACTTCTTCTGGTTGGCCATCTCCGGCCGTGTGCTTGCGTCGATCAATAATGGCTTCCGGATAGAGGGGGTCGGAACTGGCCAAGTCCAAGTCAGTCGGGATGTGGTCGGAGACGGGATGATCGCCTATCACGCGCCGAAGTTGTGATACATGAAACACTGGATGAATGCGAGCGGTGTCCGGAAGGCGGAGGCAGTAGGCCACGGCTCCGATGCGGCTGAGAATCTCGAACGGTCCAAAGAAGCGTGGAACGAGCTTGGGGCAAGCGCGGCGGGCCACCGTAAGCTGGCGGTAGGGGTGGAGTTTAATGAACACGCGCTCTCTCACTTGGAATTGAAGGTCCCTGCATTTCCGATTGGCAAAAGATGCCATCTTTGCCTGTGCCCGTCGAAGATGGTGCTTCAAACTGTCCAGGATGACATCCCTATCGTGGAGATGATCCGCCAAGCTAGCCACCGGGCATTCCCCGGTTAAGTGTCGGAGCACGGTCGGGGGGGGGGGGGGGGGGGGGGGGGGCGGCCATAGACCGTCTCGAATGGCGAAGTGTTGGCGGCGTGGTGGTAAGCGGTGTTGTAGGAGTACTCTGCCCAGCCCAGTCATTTGGCCCACGAACCGGGCCTCTCCCTGATGAAGCAGCGCAAATATGTTTCCAAGCACCTGTTGAGCACCTCGGATTGGCCGTCCGACTGCGGGTGATATGATGTACTCATCCGGAGTTGGGTACCCTGAAGTCGGAACAACTCAGTCCAGAAACTACTGAGGAACAGTGGGTCGCGATCGCTCACGATCGAACGGGGAAACCCATGAAGACGGACTATCTCCGCGATGAAACTGTCGGCCACTGACGACGCAGTGTAGGGGTGGCGGAGCGGAACAAAGTGCGCGTACTTCGTTAGGCGGTCCACGACCACAAAAATGCAGTCAAACCCGTTGGAGCGGGGCAACCGGGTGATGAAGTCCATCGCGATGTCCTCCCAGACACGCTCCGGGATCGGTAGGGGATGCAGGAGACCGCTGGGGAACATAGTCTCATATTTGGCTTTCTGACATGGCAGGCAGGCCGCCACGTAGGCCTTGACCTGGCGAAGCATGTGGGGCCAATAGAGCGAGGCCGCTAACTGTCGGTACGTCCGATACGCTCCCGCGTGGCCGCCTGACGGTGTGGAGTGGAACTCAGCTAGCAAAGACGGAATCATCGTCGACGACGCTGATATAACGAGTCGATCCCGGTGGAAGAGGCGGCCCCCGATAAGCGTAAACGGAGGTCGCGAGGAGGGGTCGGCCAACAAAGCTGCCCGAATATCCTGAAGCTGGGGTCCCGGTCCACCTCGTGCTGAATGGCCGCGGCGTCGTCCCACACCGGCCGGGAGATGGCTGTCAACTCTGGCGCGTGCGGGCGGCGGGAGAGCGCATCGGCCGCCCGATTGGTCTTCCCCGGGCGAAATTCCACCGTGAAATCATAGTCGAGGAGCTTGGCCACCCAAACTTGTTGTGTCGGCGTGGCTATCTTTTGTTGGAGGAGGTATCTCAGGTTGTGGTGATCGGTGCGGATGACGAAGGGCCGCTCCAGGAGATAAGGCTGCCAATGTTGGACCGCCAAGACCAGTGCCATGAGCTCGTTCTCGTACGCCGAGCGGTTGCGTACAGCAGTAGAGAACGCCCGACTATAAAATGCAATTGGCCGTCCAGCCTGCATCAACGCGGCGCCGACGCCTGTGCCCGAGGCGTCGCACGCTACGACGAAGGGCTGGTGGAAGTCCGGCATGGACAAAACCGGGCCGTGGACCAAGGCTGACTGGAGCGCCGTGAAAGCTTCCATGGCCGCCGGTGGCCATGTGAAAGGCCCCTCCTCCGATTTCTTCAGCAGTTGGGTGAGGGGCCGGGCCATCCCGCCGTAATTTTTGATGAAGCGCCGGTAGTACCCTGTCAAGCCGAGAAAGGCCCGGACGTCACGCAAGGAGGTGGGAGTCGGACAGCGCAGCACCGCCTGAATTTTATCTTCGTCCATGGCCACGCCGTGGGATGAAATGGTATGGCCCAGGTAGCTGACAGTAGCCGTGCCGAAGGTACACTTCTTGTGGTTGACCGTGAGATGATGTAGGCGGAGAGTGGCGAACGTCTCCCGAACATGATGGAGGTGGTCCTGCCAAGTGTGACTGAAGACAAGGATATCATCAAAAAAAACAAGGACATGCTTACGCAGAACGGGCCGAAATATCTCGTTCATCGTGGCTTGAAATGTAGCGGGGGCGTTGGTGAGCCCAAACGGCATGACCAAGAACTCGAAATGCCCATCATGTGTCCGGAACGCTGTCTTCGGCACGTCTTCCGGCCGAACACGAATCTGATGATAGCCGGCGCGGAGGTCCAGCTTGGTGAAGAAAGTCGCGCCGTGTAACTCGTCCAGGAGCTCCTGAATCACCGGGATCAGATATTTGTCCGGAACTGTGGCCTTGTTAAGTTCCCGATAGTCCACACAGAACCTCCAACTGCCATCCTTCTTGCGGACTAATAACACCGGGCTGGAGAAAGGGCTAGCACAGGGCCGGATGATACCTCCCAACAACATCTCCCGAACGAGTCGCTCTGTCTCGTCCTTTTGTGCGTGTCCGTATCGGTAGGGCCGCACTGACACCGCCGACGACCCCGGATGGAGAACGATGGTGTGGTCGGTCGGTCGTGGGGGTGGAAGGCCCGAAGGGGCGGTGAAGATGTCCTCAAACTCCGCTAGGACAGCGCCCATGTCGACCTCGACGGTTGCGGCCGGCGCTTGTAAGCTCTCCTGAAGGGGCCATAACCAGGCCGAGAAGTCCACGTCGGTGACGCGTGTCATAGCCCGATACGACAGCGGGGAGCGGAGGAAAGTAGGGTCACCTACCAAACGACACTGTCGGCCCTGCTGCTGAAAATCCATCGTCATCGAAGCCCAGTTCACTCGGACGTCCCCCAGGGTCTCGAGCCAGGCCACACCGAGAATAGCGTCGAGGCCACCCAACTCGAACATGTAAAAATCATCCGTGACCCGGCACGGCCCCACTGACATGGTAACATCCCTGCATTGGCCCAAAGTCGGTCGGCGGCGGCCATCACCCAGGCACACCGAAAAGTCAGGTGACGGATCAATCGGTATGGCGAGCTCTTGGGCCAGATGGGCGGAAATGAAGTTGTGACTTGCCCCGCTATCCACCATCACGATGACGGGGCGGTTGTGTATCTCGCCGGCCAGCTTCATGGTGCGCGGCCCCGTTAAGCCCCCCACGGAGTAGAAGGGCAGTTCCAACACGTTGAGGGGGGCGTCCTCGAGATCGGCCGCCGGTGGGTCGGGTGTTGGATCCAATGTCGGTGAGTCCCCGGTCACGGCGTACCCCTCGCTGTCACTAAAGATGACGTGGAACTCTTTGACCGAGCAAACATGCTGCGGCGAGTATGGTTGGCGGCAGCGGAAACATAAACCGCGGCGCCGAAGGTTGTTGTAGTCGACGGTGGAGATGCGGTGCGGGTCGTCCGGGCGTGCCGGGGGCCGATGTCTCGCAATGGTTGATGACGGAAAGGGGGGGCCGGTGTGCCGGGGGCCGATGTCCGCCTCGACCGCCCGGGCGAGTTCAAGGGCTTCCGAGACCGTGCGAGGGTGATGAGTTCGAATGCGGGAGCGGATATTGGGTAGGAGACCTTGCAGGAAGAATCCCAGGTAATGGTCGGGCGGAAGGCCGGGAACTTGCGTGACTAGAGCGACGAATTCATCAATATATGCATCCACCGTTGTTGATTGGCGGGCGGAGCAAAGGCGCTCGATAGCGGAGCCGGTGTAGCGAGCATCATAACGGCTAATCATCTCGTGTTTGAACTCATGCCATGGAATGAGGGGTTGCACTTGGCGAAGCCAACGTGCCCAATGGAGGGCCGAGCCGTCCATGCCGACCATGGCGGTACCGACGCGATACGCCGGGGGGGTACCATTGAGGTCGAAATATTGCTCCGTACGGGCGATCCATCCCATAGGATCCGTCCCGGAGAAAGGGGGAACATCCATCGCCATTGTGGATCGAAGGGATGTGACCGGCGGGTTTGCTGAGAGCGATGGAACGCCGCTGGCGCACGGGAGCCGGACGCGAGCAGGGGAGGCGGGGTGCCGAGCACCGAAGCAGTGTCCGCCGGGGGCGATGGCGGAGGCGGTGTGGTCGACGGCGGCTGTAGGGCCTCGAGTCGCGATAAGATCGCGGTCTGCGTGGCGAGGATGGCCTCCACCGTCGATTGCAGGCTGGAGATCTGGGAGCCGTGGAGCGCGAGGTGTTCCGCGACGTGGGAGTTGTCGTCGGCGGCGGAGGGGTCGGCGGAATGCAGGCGGGTGTTCGGAGCCATTAGGGTTTCCGGCGGCTGAGAGATAGCGGGCGGAGCGGCAGGTCAGACCAATGATACCGTTGTGGGGTACCGGCTAGCCGATAGGGGAGGCGGTAGCGGCGGGGATACCGCTGGGCTGATGGCGAGCGGTAGTGGCGGCGGTTTAGCGGGGGCGGACGAGAGGAATAGAGAGGGAGAGAAATAGAGAGAAAGGGAGAGAGAAAGGGGAGCAGCCCCTCCTTACTTGATTGATCCAAAGATGCATACAAAACCTAAGGTGATCCCTTATATAGGGGGAACCCACCACATAAACAAAAGAGTTCAAAACAAATACAACGTCATGAAATAAAAGGCTGCAGGGAAAGATAACTAGGGCCGGTCGGTCCCTTAGGCGGTCTCCGCTGAATCGTCCGGTTCGGAGCGGGGCTTGGTGCTGTTGCTTGGTCTTGCGCGCGCCCTTCTCAAATAAACCTATCATTCCGGCTCATCTGACTGGATGTCGGTAACATATTGCAAGTATTGATTTCAAGCCTACTACCAAATATACGACTATCATTGAATTTTGTTGACGAAATTAAATAAAATTGATTGTGTTAATTAATAGAAGTAAAGCGAGCAGGCGGTGCACATGAGCAATAGGCAAAATGCATAAGCGAATTCAGGATTTGGTATTGTGTCAATTTTTCATAAATTTGATTTTGAGCAGGGCGGATTATTATAATAAATGTGTGCTTGTATTACACATAATGTTAGGATTTTAGGGCTCCCACAATCATTAGAAACATAAAATGAGAACAAATTTTGCATAAAGTAATGAATAAAATATTATGTGGTTTTGTAATTTCCCTACGCCCTCGACTGTACTAAATTTTCTATGTTTCGTGATTATCCCACGACTGTACTAAATTTTCTATGTTTCACGATTATCGATTATAAGAGAGGGTGCATTTATATAAGATGCGTTCCAAGGCTGCAAGCACAAGGTAAGATTTCCAAAATACCCTTGAAGGGTTCTCCCTTGGACTCCCAAGGAAGGCTACCCCACGTCCCCCACCAACTTAGTGCCGAGTTAGATCAACAATAGCAGTAGATATATTTAATGTGTCAATTGGGATACACATCTCAACAACATAGCACGCTCGATTTGATAGATAACATCTTTAGTCAAGTAACATTGTAATCTGAACAACACATCAATCTAAATAATAATAAATCAACAAGTTAATATGAGAAGAAAATAATTGTTAAAGATGCGAACCATTCTTCGCCCAGTCGATCCCACATCTTGCACAGTGTACCATATCAAAGGCCAACTGCGGATATGGCAACTGTTTCGTTGAAAATGAACCAATCATAGCAGGCAACCCTCTTTCTAGAGTAAGTTGAACTTGACTTCCAGAGTCTTCATAGTTCGCAATGCACATAGTAAGAAGATGTCTTGTGAAAAGATGTGCCCCAAAGCTACCAAAGCCACACCCAATATCCAAGACGGTCCTGATCTGCAAAATGGCAGTAGAACATGAATGCTTGCAGCACAATAAATGATGAAGTAACAGCAAAACAACTGCCGAAAGCTTATTCTGATTAATTGAACCATTAAGCAGATCGACAAGGAAAAACTTTCAACAATCAAAAGCTTCTCATGTTAAGCAAAAAAATTGAAGGACAGTTAATTTTATCAATTAAGTATACAAACTTATTTCCAGAATAAGCAGGCAAATTGCAAGGGAATAATGGGAAAAAATTGATCTTCATTCATCTGCACAAGTAAACTTATGACTTAGACATCCACTTTTTCATGGACACCGAGATAAATTAAACTAGTCCATCATTCTATTTTCTTTTCACCATAAAATAATAATGCACATCAGTTTTCAACACAACACGTACATCAACTCTTCATACACTACTTAACAGGAATAAACGAAGACAGAAGATTCATCAGTTAGAACTCAAATAGTGGTGATAAAGCTGACTATGATGAAGATAGTTGAAGGTAATATACTAGTAAAAGCTCAGCACTCTTTGTACTGAAACAAAGGAAAGCTATTTCGAGCCATTGAACTCTGTATAGCAAATATTTATAAACATAATTTAAATATAAAGCAGAGGCAGATTAATTAAAAATGAACAGACCCCTTGCTCAACCAAAAAGATAAACCTAAAAAGTATTTTTTTAGCATAGACCTAAGCTGATTAGGAAATAAGTGTTTTGACTATCTTATATCAAGTAAAAGCAATCCGAAAAGAATGTAAAAAACTATGAGCTTAATTTTTTTTGAATGTTAGACATTTTCAAGAAATTAATGTAAAAGATGACTCTCACTGCCACATAATTGAAATGATAAAGCACCTAGATTTAGTAATACAATTATAGTGCTTGGTTTTAAGCATTCATGTATAAGAAAGAAAATAACCTCTCATATTTAACTACAAAAGCAATTCCATCCATAATTCAACATCAAGTAGATTTAAAGAAAATAATCTTTATCAACTACTTACTTTCTTTGACTACGGTTTCTACAATCCACCAAAATTTGATAGTGATAGATTTAATAAAGTACTGACATTCACCATTTAGCTACAATAACACACCCGCCACTAAACTTCAAAAAAGGGCAGCCCGGTGCACGAAGCATCACCGTGCAGTGAGGGTCCGCGGAAGGGTCCCACCACAAGAGTGAAATGTATGCAAACCTTACCCTGCATTTTTGCAAGAGGTTGCTTCCACGACTCGAACCCGTGACCTCAAGGTCACACGGCAACACCTCAACCGGTGCGCCAAGGCTCCCCTTCTACCACTAAACTTCATATCAAATTAAATTAAACAAGCAACTTTTTTGGTAAAGAGGGCGCTACCCCAGCCTCATTGAAGTTTGATTCATTCCTTAGCCCAATCATCTCTGCTATTTGATGTGAATAGTCTTCCACACCATCAACCATAAGAGAATCCGAATGAAAAGAGATCTGCTCTTCCTCCACCATCATCCTGCAGAGTAAATCTCATAAGCCGTAATTTTCAAACACAAAGAGATCATCATCTTCATCCAACACAAATCAAACAGAAACCAGAATCATACCTCTTGGTCAAACTTCCAGATGAAAACTCCTTCCCTGTAATCTTCACATTGTGCTTCCATATGAAGTCTCTCCCAGATGGCCACCTCAGCGGAATCTTATAATTCTTCGGTGGCAAAACCAAACAACCTTGATCCGTCTCTGATCTCGGAGTGCATCGCCGCTCAAACTCAATCTGTCCGTCAGATTCTGCTGAATTCAATTTCCCAGAAACATTATAATAACATGGCGCATAATTCTCATACTCAGAAGTGCAGACTTCAAGCTCTTTGAGCTTGCTAATTCCAAGGGAGAGATCTCCAACAACTGACAGATCTGCAACAAGCTGTTCTTGGAGCCTTCGATAACCTCTATAGATAGTAACTTGTGAGGAAATTGAGATGTATACAACCCAGTAGAGTGAACCCAAGAGTGCAAGGAGGATGATTCCTGCGGTGCCAAGCTTGGGAAGGCAAAGGGTCAGGCTCCGCCTGCTTTTACTAGTTCCAAAAGAGCTCAGGAATTCGTGACCCAATCCAATCTCAGAGATATTTTTCAATTGGCCGGAAAGTCTTCCGTTGCTGCCGGCGAATCCTCGGTACAATGACCTAGACATTGGAAACCTATAACTCCGACGTGAATTCAGATTAAACAGAAGAACACCTATTACAAGAAAATAAAGGTTAGAGGAAACCCAATTGACCGAAATTTCTTCTTTCGAAGGTGCTCGGCACATCTGCTAGATACAGAATGTCGAGAATGGATTCCACAGCAGGGCACCGAACAGTGGATGGCGCAATTCCGTAAAGAGGAACCGAGCCTTAGGAATCGGAACGGATTGCAGAGAAAAAAGAAAAAGAAATTCTGACTTTACCTGAACAAAAATCTCAGAAGCTCTCTTCACCGTTCAACCGCATCACCATTGACGGCTAAAACCCCAACCTCCCCAAACAAGAAGCAGCAATCAATCACTCTCTTTCCTCCCTTTCGTCACCGTCTTCTTTGTTCGAGCGAAAAACAGAAGAGAACAATCTGGATTCTCGTCATTTACCGATCGAATCCGCCATTAAGCAGCGTAATAGCCGGATTACAGCTTTCCGAAGATCTATTATACGGTAAGCACGGCATGATCGCGTGGCAATATCAGCGGGTTTTTTTAATTATTATTGAATGAATGAGTGGCAGGGAGGCAGATCTGCAAAGCTGAAGATCTACCAATAGTAGCTAAAGCACTCATTTGTATGCAAAAAAGTATTGGTGCACGTATTAATATCCTATATATATATATATATTGAAAGACTATAGTCTAAATAGGAGCTTTTCATCATAAGAAATGATTCAAAAATATTGGAATCTAAAGATTTTGAATTTATTTTATTTATTTTTAAAACAAAATTTAAGAAGCAAACAAAATTGATAAGATTTTCTAGATAAACAAATGAATCATGAAGGACTACAATTTTCATTTGGTCCAAATGGTAGTGATTCATTTCACGGGGGTATTCAGTCTTTTTTTATTCGAAGGGTTGAGTATTCTATCTTTTTTTTATTATCCCTATAGATAGTATTTGCATTGTTGGATAAATGGGCGTTGCTTTGGACCGTGAAATGAATATCCTCCTTTTAAGTCAAATGGAAGGATCTCCATTCAGTAGCACGGGGTTTTGCCACACTAATCTATCTTCAAAATATATGCTTCGAATAGATACACTTGGAAGAAAATTAACCTACATTTACAACGATCATAATTAATGATGTACCATATGTAATGCCCTATTTTCCCTTTTCATGAAGTACGGTGATTGTATGATGCCTGGTATAGATATAGGTGTGCGCGTAGCTAATTGGGGAGTGGTCCGAGATCCATTTTGGCAGTTTTTTCATTGCATGGTACATGGTCATGTACAAGACCGTGTATATAAATTGTAGCCCCGGACATGAAACTGACTTCCAGGGCTCGACATGCCCTCCCTCACGGCCAAGTGCATGGTCTTATTGCTGTACAAGCCCTATAACACGTCTGTGTTCAAGGGCGTGCAACCACAAAATTTCCTAGTACAGTGTTTCCACGTGTGTACGCAGCCTCTGAACACGCCAGTGTCGATACCTGTGTCCATATACACAGGGACGAAGCCAGAATTTTTTTAAGGGGGTCAAAAAATAGTAACATACAAATGATTTAAGAAAATTATAACATATAACACAACATATAATTAAAATAACATTAATTACCTCATAATTCAAAATTAAAATACTTTCAAATATGATTTATAGTTGAATGAATACTTTGTAGAGTTGATAATCACCTGCAAATAACATAAGTAAAACAACTTAAACTAAATACATACATTTATAACATCATAAATTATTAAATAAATTTCTAACAATGAATTGAAAAAAATGAAAAAGCACCTTTCTAAAGTTGTCCTCGATGACTTTTCATGTTTTGAAAGCGATGTATGATTGTTTCATTCTCAATACTGTCAAAATATCTTTTTCGATATATGTAACCAAACAATCATTCATCAGAGAATCTCCCATTCTATTGCGCAGACGAGTCTTCACAATTTTCATAGCTGAAAAGGATCTTTCAACTGTTGTTGTTGCAACTGGTAAGACCAATGCTAAATTCACTAGCAAATAAACTAATTGATATAAAATATTTTTCCTCTTTTCAATCAACCTTTTTGCTAGCTCATCAATTCCACTTATATTTCTCAAATTATTATCATTTCGAACATCAAGAATATATGTATCCAACTGACTTTCAAGTTCAATGACATCTATTCTAGAAAACTCGAATGGATAAAATTCAGCAAGGCGTATCAATTTTTGTTTGTCAAATGCTGAAAAGGAGTCATTTGGACTTAGACTTGTCATGCAAATAAGTAATTTAGTAGTTGTCTCTGTGAACCGATTGTTGAGCTCTTGGAGTTGCATATCTATCACAGTATAGAATAATTCTGCACGATAATAATGCAAATTTATCATCTCATGAACTCTTCTTCGAGAACGACCGCATGCAATATACGCATTATTCATATCGGGGATAGTAATTTTATACTTGCAACAAAAGGCAGATACTTGTTCAAGTAAACTCCCCCATCCTTCATCTCTCATATTTTGTAAGAGTTGCTTTGATATTCTTACTAAATTCATGGCATTAACAATATCCAACTCTTTACGCTGTAAAGACTGTGATAAGGTATTCGTTATGCCTAATATATTTTTCATTAGAAAGAGAATAATCACAAAATCATATGTCTGAATTAAATCTAATAAGGCAAACGTTGAAGCTTTTTGTTCTGAACTTGAATGATGATCATTTTGTACTATTTCAAGAACATCAATAACTGATGAAAACAATCCAATCATGCTTAGTAAAGAGCCAAAATGAGATCCCCAACGTGTATCACCGACTCTTTTAAGACCCATTTCTTGATTTTTTTCCAGTTCCACTTGAAAGTTCACCACTCTGTACACTTTCAATAATTTTAGCAAACTGAGAGACACGCATTAACTCCTGTCATTTGCATGAAACAGTGATAATATTTGTCACAGAACTGACCATGTCAAATAACCAGGCAACTTGAACATTACTTCTTGCAACTACAACTAATGCTAACTGAAGCCGATGTGCAAAACAATGAACATAATATGCTGATGAACTTTCATTCATAATTAGAGTTTTAAGTCAATTAAATTATCCTCTCATATTGCTTGCACCATCATAACCTTGGCCACGTGTTCTTGTTATACTTAATCCATGTTTAGATAAAAATTCTAACAAAGCTTTCTTAAGGGATTGAGCTGATGTATCAGAAACATGCACAATACCCATAAAATGCTCAATCACTTGACCATTCCTATCAACATATCTCAAAGCAATAGCCATCTGTTCTTTTGTTGATATATCCCTTGATTCATCTACTAATACTAGAAAAAAAATTCTCGCCAATATCCTTAATTATCAAACTTGTAGTTTCAACTGCCATTGCATTAATGATGTCTTTTTGGATATCAGGTGCTGTTAGTTTGTGGTTTTCAGGAGCATTTTGTAGAATAACCTTGTTGATAGATTCATCCAGCTCTCCAAGAAATCGTAACAATTCAATAAAATTTCCTTGATTTAATGAAGTACAAGATTCATCATTGCCACGAAGTGCCAATCCCTGTCTAATCAAAAATCGAATACAATTAATTGTTGTTGTTAGTCGAGTACGATAGTCCTCTTTATTTTGATCCGTCTGTTTGTGAAAGCTTGTATCAATGTGTTGCCTTGAATCTATTACAGCTTTATTATGAATGCTAGTAGGACCACCGACATGTTCTTTTAACTTTGCAAATCTTTTTTTCCAATTTCTAAAACCATCGCTAACAAAATAATCACTTCCTGATTGTTGACTCATTTCTTGCTTAAAAAGATAACAGAATAAACAAAATGCGGCATCTTTTTCTATACTGTATTCTAACCATGAAGAAAAATGCTCAAACCAAGCAGGATTAAACTTTCTTGAAAGATTTCTGGTGACTGTCTTTGGAAATTCATGTGTTTTTGGTTGACAATGACCTTTTAATAAATAATATCTTCTCACATCATCACGCTCATTAAAAGGATAATCAGAAATACGACATCTCAATCCAGGATTTGATGCTCTATTAACAATATTAACTTCTGTTCTAGCTCGTTTAGCATCTAACTGCAAACTTTCACTATCATTCTTTTCACAAAGATGTGATCCTGATTTCGGCGACGACAAGACTTTAAAATATTTATCCATGACAAATAGTTAAACACAGCGTAACTTCTGTTCAAAAACAACAAGATTGTTTCAGGCTTTAAAATATTAGGAATCCTACTCAATCAAAATCCTAAACATTTAAAATTGGAACGAAAAGCAGCATTAAATTTTGATAAACCCTAAATTAAAACGAAGCAGCATTAAAATTTGACAAACCCTAAATTAAAACCCTAACCATTCTAATTATGATTGAAAATTTGATAAACTGAATCAAAAAGGCGCAAACCAGCGGGCAGGCGAAGCGGGAATGCAGGATTCGAGACTCGAGAGTCCGGCAGGCGGGGCGGCGACAAGGGCCAGGAACAGGAAGGTGGAGCAGGATTCGACAGCAGGGAAACAGACATGCGGCAGGCCGGCAACAGGGAAGCAGACGCTGCAAACCGCAGACGGGGAGGGCCGGAGGGGGGAGGGGAAGGCAGGGATTCGCGGTTGCGGGGTTAGACAAGGATTCACGGCTGAGCACGACGGTTAGGGTTTAGGCAGCCATCAGGGAGACGTGGAGGGGAATTAGACGAGGTGTCGGGGGAGACGTGGAGCTCGTGGAGGGGAATTAGACGGGGAGTCGGGGGAGACGTGGAGCTCAAGTAAAGAAAATAAAAAATTTAGTGGGCCCCACGAAACAGCCAAACAGGAAATTATTTTTTAAAAAAAAATTCAGGGGGGTCAATTGACCCCCCTGGTCCCTTGTTAGGTCCGCCCGCATATACATGACCGGAGATAGGTCATGCCCAATCATTTTCCTATAACGTATTTTGACACCTAGAGTAGACACAGACATGTACATGGTCGTGCACCAAGTCATGTACGGGAAGCACGTTTTTGTTTATTTTAAGCCAAGATCATGGTAGATACTTTTTTTTATGTCTGGGATTAAGTCTTGAGAGTATTATGTCGTGTAAAGAGGAGTTAAACATAATTTCTATCACTTCGTTTCCGTTTCAAGGATTTGAGAGAGAAGAGAGGAAGAAGACTTCTGGAGAGGAGGAAATTCTGTTGTCGAAGATCTAGGAGTCCGATCAGAGATCTTATTCCGTCATAACGTATAGAATCCTTCCCCACTCATGCTACATTTTTTTGTTCGAAGATTTCATGGTCGGACAAAACTCGAAGAAGGTAACGGTTATTCTCCTCTTGATTTTTTAGGAAACAATTTTATTTTTCTATAATATCTCATTTGCATGTGATGATCTATAGTCTCATTAATTAGTAGAGGCTACGGACACCACGGTTGTTAGGAACCAGAAGCATGTTATCTCATCATGAGTAGATAGACTATTTGATGATGATTTTGAGTATAGACATGTTGTGTGAAGCCATGCATTCCATTCTATTGGAATAGTGATGTTTGATTGACGATTACTTAAGATTTGAGACTTTGATGCGTTCATGAGGTTGTAGTGTTGTCGAAACATCATTTTGACTTTGGGGTTAGTGCAATAGTGCTAGCTTAGAAGGCTTTAAAAATCCGATATGATTTGAATGATTTGATGTGATTGAAATGAAGGTGATAGAAGAGCATATTGGTATAACTGGTCACCTCCATGGAACGCTTTATAAGACAAAAAAAAGGTCAATCGGTATAATTGGTCACCTTAATTGAAATTAACTAGAAGGTTGGGAAAATGGCCTATTGGTATAACCGTCCTCCTTCATAGTTAGGGTGTTGCTAAAAGGGCTTGTGAGAAGGGTATAACCGGCCACACCAATGTTATAGAGATTGTAGTAGAATGACCCATTGAGAAAGGTATAACCGGTTAGTCCCCATAGAGATTGATAGAAGGGCCTATTGTTATAACCGGCTAACTTCAAATTTTTTATTATAAGCGTCTTGAGAGCGTTATATGTTTGATGTATTGCCACGATAGAATCATATGCAAATAATTAGGAGTCGTGGTGCTTTCGTACTGATCTCCCGTCATGCATACATGTTGTCTATTGGGTCCTTATTTACATGTTCAACCCGTAAAAAATGTTTGATGCTTGTCACACCCTACTTTATGAAAATTATACATGATGTTTATGATTATTTATTATTATACAAAGTGGTAACTTGTAGGGTGATGTAATTCTCTGAGGTCCGTTGGGATGATCGAGAGGAGTGAGATTAGTTACACCATTGTTGGTCAACTTGCAGTTGACCCACCTTTTCTACTTATTTGATATTTGTTGCAGGATATGTTGTGCAAGGTGGGACTTAGCTGCGTACAACAAAAGAAAACTCATGAAGTATTTTTATGTTTTTTTTTTGCACTTTCATTTATGTATTTAGGTCTGCGTATCTTGTTTGAACTATTGATGTTTATTTGAAAATATTTTATAAAAGGTCATATGATCTTGGACTATGGATTGCTATTAGTTGTAGACACTTTTACTATTCGGTGGGTATTTTCGTTGCTACTTTACTATGATGTTTAATAGTTATTGTTGAGAATGTACTTTATACATTTTTTATATTTTGTTTATGAGTGTTATATGATGTGGAGCTCGATTTGATATACTATATGACAATTATATGTGGAATGTTATAATTTGGTATCAGAGCGAAGTAAAGATCGCTAGGAAAGAGTTATCCACATAGGATCTGTTTGATTGGAACCATGAGTATTCCTTTGAGTGTTTTTTTTGTTTGACATTAGTGTACTAATGTCGATGTTTTTGTATGTTCTAGGTTCTGGCAGGTGATGTGAGGACATCGTAGGCTCGGGAGCATCATAAGGGTAGTAGCAATATCGTTTCTAGTTTGATGAACATGAGTGTTTCTTCCGCCCAAATAATAAATAGCAATGATCTATAATGGTATAATACAATCCCTAAAGTGATGAATTTGTGGCTAAGGAATCAGAACATCTAGATTGGGATTGAGATCTTTAGAAGATGAGAGGGTTCGAAGGATGATAATAGACAAATGTGAAATGTGTAAACACATGTATTGATAGTGCTCAAAGCATCAGAGTGAGCGTCAAATTTGGAACCACTCTACCCGTTGCCCCCAATAGGGGTATTTACAGGCGAACCCTAAATCCCCAACGACCCATTAAGGGTGCTTTAACGGACCCGTTAGGGTTCCGTTAAAGACCCGTCATTATTGCTAAATATATCTTAACATTCTCCTCCTATATTGTTGTAATTGTATCACATAACGGGTTAAACAAAACTTATGTTAGATAATGACAAAATGAGTTTCAGATAAAATATCAGGAGTGTTAGATCAAACGTCTAAACTCAAACAGGTTCCAAACAAGCAAAAGCAAGAGCAGGAACAATAATCTGAAGCAAACTCAAAACTGATGACAGATCGGTCTACTCAAACAGCAGATCATCTTTATCCATGTCGAAATCCACTTTCTCTCCTCTAGACTTCAATTGATCTGCATTTAAACATTAGAATGTCATGAGAACAAAACTCAATGAATCCATACATATGCATATCAAAAGTAAAGTGATTAGTTCTAACAATTTAGAACATAATACTCTAACTAGGAAGAAAGACTCACAGGTTCGCATCTCTATCTAATTCACACAAAATTAGAAAGTTTTGGTTTCATAGAACCAAGTTATGTTCCTTCGATTATCAGAATTATTATCAAAATATTTCACAAGTGTGCATACCATCAAGTTTGAAATGATACATCAACCTATGACCATTATATCATCAGATTTGGAATGATATGATGAATAATCCTGATATCAGGGCACACACAGTAACTTCAGTATTCCTTTTTGGAATGATATTCAATTCAGCCTTTGAAAAGAAATAGTTGTGTAAGTCATCAAGTTTGGAATGACTAGCAACTAAACAGTCTCAGGCTTTCATCAAATAGCATCTGGAACACTTCAGTTGTAAGATCCCTCTCCCGCTCCCGGGGCCAAGCGGACCTTATGCCCAGAGCCGACGCATTACGGTGACTTTCAACACACGGGTTGGGCTACACCACGCAACGTCGACCCTGCCGGCTATGATCATAGTGCGAGCAATAAGAAAAGTAAGTACGAGAGAAAGTACAAACTGAATAAAAGAGAGTCCACAAAACACATTCCATCATATATATATCAAAAGCTGAACCACATGATAAATATATGTCCGAGCATGAAACAAAAGTACGTAAATGAAAGGACTTAAGCCCGGTACATCATAATATAAAATCTCTCAAAACTCACTACATGCGGAAGCTATCTCAACATCACTCAACACTAACACTCAAAAGAAGTCCACCTGAAGTCTCGTGGCCGCTACTCGCTGCGTCGCTGTCTGCTCAGGTCCTGCCCTCGTCTCCTGCGGTGCGTGCGACAGCTCCGTCTCCTCGGAATCCTAGATTGTTGTCGGCCCCAATGCAAACCGTCAGTCAAAGAATGACCGAGCTCGCTAGGTCCCCTCCTCCTCCTGCGACTCCTAGGCACCGCGCGGGAGGAAGAAGCGGGGGACGAGCAAGGAACAAGCAGGTGACAGGGAAAGAAAAACTAGCATATGTATATAATTCTAGTCTACACAAGTGTAAAAGAGGCTAGGCTATCATATATAAGCAAAAGTAAAGGCAGGAGCATAAAAAGTAAGGTGCAGCAGTAAGTAAGCAGTAAAGTAAGTAAAGCAGAGCAGTAAGAGTAGTAGCGATAAGTAGCATTCTCGTACCCTAACTTATATGAATGCCCATACAAACTTATAAGTTAGGATTTCCAGGAATCGTAACTCATCATATAAAGGAGCCCACACTGATTTATATGATGAGGATCTGCAGGGGGGGTATGTTATGCTTATGCTATGAATGTTTATGCAATGAACTCACACACGCGACTCTGTGCACACAGACCTTTATAGTTCCCTCTGTTTGAGAGGAAGCCAACCTCTCGGGTACCAACCGCTGTGACACACGATGGTAGCGGACCGGGCTGTCCACTCCTAGGCGGGTATACACTCTACCAGGCCTAGACCGTACGTACGTACGCCTCGACGCTAAACAACCGCGGAGCTCTGCGTACTCTTTGCTGGAGTCCACCAGACTGTGAGCCAAGTGAGAGGTGTCTTCGGGGAACTGTCGTCCCGACACGCAGTCAAGCTGGCCCCTTAGACCCCTACACACCCACTAAGTCAACGTACCGCGGTCGGAGTGACGACCTGCCTAGTACCGAAGACCTGCCACATTTCTGAGAAAGTTACCGGGATAATCATCCCCTTGGGGTTCCCGCTCGTCTAACCGAGCACCACAATACTACCACTCCCGCAACTGGGAGGAGTTACATAAATCCAATCTTACCCTACTATGGCTACTCTTGCCTACTTTAAATGTCGTTGCAATTTAGGGTTAATCTTGGACTTCCCGAGGGTTACCCTGTAAGGGGCTCGCTACGGTACTAGGAACTACAGTGGGATGACACCCCAAAGTTCCCTTTCTCCAGACACTTAGTAATATTGGTACCCACCCATAAAATTACCCTCTTATCATCTCACTTGAGTTAAACCTTAGTGTTCTATGACCCTCTAAGGGGAAAGACGATCTTTCGTCAATCCCGAGCACAGCCCTACCCATAGCTCACCAAGCACTCTCTCACCACCTAAGTTCCTTTTTGGTGTCCTCAACATCTTCATCCAAATCAGGTACACCAACTTCCTCCCATTCCCACCTAGTGGCCTGCAAGTTATCTCCATTCTACCGTTTTACTATTCGCAGACCAAATGAGTTATATGAACCACGTAAGGGGAGGTACTACAAATATTCATCCAATTGACTCAAGATTATTACCAGAAGACTATCATGGGTTTCTTAATGCTACACTTCTGTACTCTTCCAAGTCCCATGGGTCCAGATGGTTAGATTACAAAAACCCAAATTTGCTAAACGCAGACCACTTAAGGATATTGCACCCTTCCAAAGGGAGAACCCTAACCACAAGTCCTATGACTCCGCAGATTTTATCCAAGGATCCTACTGCCCTAAATAGGACATGGTTCAATTCCCATAATTTTCCAACTTAATTTAATATTTAATTAATTTTCTTGAATAGTGGGGGTCACACTAACTTGTTCATGAAGTACCCTATAATCTGGTCCAATGCCTACCCAATAATTATCCTGAGTGTATACTGAATTCAAAAGCATAACCCCAAGAGATGAAGGATCATAATTACTCTTTTGCCCTTGAATTAAATAATTGAAGTTTAGTACAAAAACACCAAATTAATTAAATAAATACCAAAAACTGTATTTAAAATTCCAGAAAAATTCCCATATGTTATAAACATTGGTGTACTCATCATCTGAAGGTTTCATATGGTTACAAGGTGATTTGCCTATGTATTTGCATAAATCATCAAAAGGGCATATATGGTAATTTCTTATGAGAACAATAATTCTCTCCATAAGTGCACTAATTAAAATTTCAGGAACCACATATCATCATAAGTAAGCATCCTACTGAGTTTGGGGGCCTTAGATATGGTTTTGCTTATGCAACAAAATAAGCTCCTAAAACCTAGATTTTTCTCAAAAATCACAAAGTGGATAAATTCTTAAGTAAAGGACACCCCAAATAATTCCAATGCATTATAGTATGAATATCTATGACTGGCCAAAATCTCAGAATTTTGCAAGGTCATATGCCATTTATTATTCATTTATTTTTAAAAAGGGCATAAGGGTAAATTCAACCAAGTAAGCATGAAAAGATTATCAAGGGTCACAAGACTAAATACAGTGGGCATAAACATATCCATTGACCTCCATGTTCAGTTTGGTAAGGATAAGACAACCCTAAGCTATTGAATTGGCATAAACCCTCCATTAAGCTAATTTTCCATAAATTCAAATAAAT
Source organism: Dactylorhiza incarnata (assembly GCA_033032865.1). Classification (NCBI taxonomy): domain Eukaryota; kingdom Viridiplantae; phylum Streptophyta; class Magnoliopsida; order Asparagales; family Orchidaceae; genus Dactylorhiza; species Dactylorhiza incarnata. The sequence continues at coordinate 4,262,657 of JAWHQI010000208.1, forward strand.
ACTATTTAAGTAGTAAAAATTCCAAGATAATTATTCTGGTCCTAAAACTTCATTCTCAGCCTAGGGTTGAAGGTTGGTTGTCTAAAAAGGTGTTTAGGTCCTAATTGCTTCATTAAGGCCCAAAAGGGCAGTTAAGTAAATTTTGAGGTTTGGGCTAGGGTTTTGGTCTTCAATGCTCCAATCTCCCCCTTGGTGATGAGCAAGACCCTACACTACCCCCAAGCCCCAGCACCACTGAATTTTGGTAAGCCCCTAAGGCTAAGCTCCAAAATCCACAAGCCACCAAGGTTATGTGACTTCCAAACCTAGGGCAAAAATATGCCCTTTGGGGGTTCACCCTTAAGATGAACTCCAGTTGGCCTCAAATTTGGAACAGAGGCTGAACATAACCAGACCCACATGCCACCAAAGAAAGAGGGTCATTAGCGGTGATTTCACCCACTAATTCCTCTTAGGTCAAAATCCTAAGATGAGATTAAAACTATAACTTAAAGGTGCCCAATCTACACCAATTTCTGGCACAAGGTGGGCCTAGGGTGGGCACTCATGTGTCCAAAATCTCAGCCCCATAGGCCCACCCAATCAAAAGTTATTAAGGTTTTGGTGGGCTAACCCCACCTAGGACCATCCCTAGGAAAAAGGCTCCTCTGGGGTCTACTGGCATCCAAATGCCAAGATCTCAGTTTCTAATAAAACTAGACATCCAGGGCTACAAAAGTGTGTCTCACATCATTTTCATGAATTGGCCATTAAGGGCCTCATTTAGGCTCCTCAATCTGAGTGAAGTTCCTGGCCCAATCACACACCACCCTTAAGCCATCCTCACTCCAAAGAGGGTTCACCCACAAGGAGTGGTCCAATGGACCCAATATTTTTAACAGTGTGTGGGGTTAGCCTAAAATTCACCCCACCCTAACATGGGGGCCCCACAAGGGGATTTGGCCACCTAAATAACAGAAATTTACTATTTAATGATTGGACAAAAACTATAGGCAAATGTTCTCCACAATTCCTGATTTTTGGGCACACGATATATCTGATATAATTACACTAGGGTTTAAAATCTCAGCCCTAAACTCCAAGCCAAATGGGAGTTATAAACATTTTAGTGCTAGGGATTTAATTGGACCAGTCTCAGCAAAAGGCCTCTATAGAAGTCAAATCAACACCAAATGGCTTGATCTAAGTTCTAAATGAAATTAGACTCAACCATCTACAACAGTTATCTCTGGCAACTTTTTGAGTTATGGCTTCTAAGGGCCTTAAAATCGAGCTACAAAATGGGTGCAGAAACTGGCTAACAGCACCCCACATTAAATCAACCCATAAGGCGCATCCTGCGCACGAATCTTGAAGCAGATCGGGCGGCCCTCCGTCATCGTCTTCCTCGAGCCAACGGCTCTGATTTGCCCGACCTGGAGCCGCTTGGAACCGGAAATCCCGGCCATCCCTCCATCTCCCTGGCCAGCCACCGCCACCACCACCTCCGTTGAGGTGGTGCCGATCGATTGGCGGTGGATTGGTCGCCGGAGGAGGCGGTTTCCGGCGGTTCTACCAAGAAGCCCAAACTATGAAAACCACGGAAAAACCGAAATGAACTCGGCTCAGTTGAGCTCGAATTCGACATCTAACAGCCCTAGATGCTAGCACAGTCAGAGGGGGGAGAAGCGAACCTGGAAACGGGCTGGGCGGCGAGTATTCCGGCGGTTTGCCATCTCGGTTTCCATCTCCGGCGAGCTTGCTACAGAACTCGATTCTCCACCGAATTCTTCGATCCAAAGCGCTAGCCCGACTGCAAACGACCCTCTGGAGCTGTTGGTGAGGTTTATATAGGCTGAGGAGGGCTGTGCTGGGGGATTCGAGGTGGTGGCTCACGGGGGTGACTTGGCCGACCAGCCCCCTGCTGCATCCTTGCTTTCCATCTCCCTCTCATCACTCAACACCATCAGGGGTGAGCCCAAGGCTGATTGGGAGGAGAGAGAGGGGGAGATTGGGCTCCTTTTGCTTTTTGCTTTATCAAGCCCCTTTTTGTCCCCTACTTTAACCCAACCCCTCACTTGGGTTAGCTTGGGTTAGCCCAACCCCTTAGCCACACCCCACCAGATCCCATGAGCCCAAATGATTTCACAAACCTTAGGCTTAGATTCTAATTAAAAAGGGGGGAAAAGGTTTAGGCACTCAAATTGGGATTAAGCCCAATTGAGTTGACTTTGACTTTGACCAATTGGGTTGACTGGTCCCCCATGTAGGTCATGGGTCCCATGTCATCACTCAATAGAGCTTGGCCCATGGTGGGGCCCTATTTGGCCCAATTTGATTAAAAGGTGTGAAAATACCCAAATTGCCCTTCTTTGGTACTTTGGCCAAATTGAGGTGACTTGACCCTTCCATGATGGGGCTTTTGGGCCTCTTAGGTTCCTAATGATGCTTAGAGACTAGATGTGGAGTCAATTTTAGGATTTGAGTGAAGATTGACCACATTTGGGTTGAGTTGACCTTTTTGCCCTAATTTGGAGTTTGACCAAATTGGAGAGGGTTGACCACCCTATGATGGGGCTTTTGGGTCCAAAGGGTCTCTAATAGGGTTTGGAACATAAGGGGGAAGTCAATTTGGCCTCTTGGGGGTCAATTGCCCCTCAATTGGTTGGTTTGGTTCAGACTTACTTAAGGTGATTTTGGGCTAATCCTAAGGAATTGAGCCTCACCAAGGGGGTGATCACCCCATTACTCCTTCCTTAAGGTTTAGGGAACTAAGGGTGGTCTCATTTTGGGAAACTTGGTGTCCAACTGGCCCTCTATAGCAGCTTAGGTCCCATTTGATTGGGACTTTAGGTGTGCACATAGCAAAATTCTCATCCTAAGGGGTCCTCAAGGCCCCTCATCCCACCCCTTGAGCTCCCAATCTCACACTAGGGGTCTAGTAGGATTGGGGATGTTACAAATCCCAATAAACAATAAAATAATTTCGTCCTCGAAATTCTAGTTTGGGTCTACGGGGTGCAAGAAAAGCACATAAAGGAATGTAACTTACAATATTAAACTGTACCTGAGGTAAAGAGTCCCGGGTAGCGCTCCCGCATGAGGTCCAAAGGCTCCCAAGTGTGCTCCTCTCGCCCATGGTTGGACCACAACACCTTTACCAGCGGGACCTTCTTCCGCCGCAAGACGCGGACCTCCGAGTCGTCGATCCGGATGGGCTCTAGCATAACTGATCTGTCGGGTGCCACCGGGCCGGTAGTAGACTCTACAAGCTGCTCGGGCCGAAGGAGAGCTCTCCGGAGGGAGGAAACGTGGAAGACGTCGTGCACATTTGCCAGCTCGGGCGGCAGCTCCAGCCTGTACGCCAAAGGACCGATCCTCTCCAGGACCATATACGACCCCATGTACCGAGGACTGAGCTTCTTCCGCCCTTTAACCCGCGTAACTCCGTGCATCGGGCGTATTTTCAAGAAAACACGATCCCCCACCTGGAACTCTACCAACCGGTGTCGGGCATTATAGTACTTTGCCTGCCTGCTCTGTGCCTCCAGCATCCGATCCCTGATCAGTCGAACCACAGCGTCCGTCTCCTCTATATAATCAGACCCCAAGGCCCGCGGGTCCTCATCCTGTACCCAAGAGAGAGGGGTGCGACACTTCCTCCCGTACAGAGCCTCGTGTGGTGCCATCCCAATGCTAGCCTGGTGGCTATTGTTGTACGAGAACTCAATCAGCGGCAACAGCTGCTCCCAAGGCTTGCCCGTATCCAGAATGCATAATCGCAGTAAATCCTCCATCGTCCGGTTGGTACGCTCCGTCTGACCATCGGTCTGAGGGTGGAACGCAGTGCTAAAAGTCAACCGGGATCCCAAGTAGGCCTGGACCGCTCTCCACTCCCTGCATGTACAGTCTTAGGATCTATGAGATTTGAACTAACCTGATTGACTACTTCGTTTGCTAGACTCAGCCTATACAACCCATTTATAACATATGCGCAACCAAAATAATGAGATTTGACCATTAGGGTCACCCTACCACCACTAATGTTAAAAGACATACCCGCATAGCTTAACAGACTAATTGAAATTAAATTAGCAGCTAATGTAGGAATGAATTTAACATCTTTCAAAATTAAATGCGTACCTGACGAGAGTAGTAGATCCACAGTCCTTGTCTGGAGCACCTCAGCAGTGGCTTCATTTGCAACTGTAGCTGTCTCAGAGACTGAAGTGGCATCCTTCAGCAGAGCAGGATTGTTGCAGACATGGCAGGTCGCCCCCGAGTCCAACCGCCAATCAGTACTGGCCTGACCTTTCCCAACGATGGCAACAAAGTGGGAGAGCACAGTCTGATGGAGCATATGAGCTCTATTATCAGGCTTTGGTAGGTTGACATCAGGCTTCTTGGGTTGCCTACAGTCAGAAGCGCAGTGACCCCACTTGTTGCAGTTGTAGCACTTGCCCTTGAACTTCTTTATCTTCTTGCTAGTGTCTACTACTGCGGGTGCACTGGAGGGAGGTCGAGCCAGATCAGATTTAGGCTTCCTTTTAGGGTGGATGATCATATTAGCAGCAGATTGCTGCTTGCTCACCACCTTCATCACATGTCTAGTCCGATTCTCATCCTCAATGCAGATAAACCGCTTGAGGTCTTTCAGACTGACCTGAGTCTTCTTTCGATACATCTCTGTCTTGAAAGAGTACCACGCTGAGGGGAGCTTGAAAATGATGGCACCAGCAATGAACTCATCTGGCATAGGGACGCTCTCACTATTGAGCTTGACCACCAGATTCTCCAGGTCTGCAATCTGGGATAGGATGACCCTGTCCTCAGAGAAAGTGAATCTCATGAACTTGTCCACCAGATGCGACTTGGACATATTCTCCTCCTCTTTGAACTGATCTTCCAGTGCATTCCAGATTTCCTTCGCGATCTTTAATTTCTTAAAGTCTCTGCTAGCGAATTGGAGAGACAATTGAGGAGATAATCACGACATAAATCTTCATCGTTGATCCACTGAGCCTCTTCGTCTCCTCCTTTGAAATCTGTGAAATCAGTCTGCAGTGTATAAAAGACATTCAAATACTTCATACTGAACTGCGTGTTCCGCTTTCAGGCACTGAACTCAGAATGGGAGAACTTCTCCAGCTTGATCATCGGCACAGGAGAGGAGAGGTTGTTGTTCTTCGAAAGCGAGTCCATCTGGAGGTGTCGGCGGAATCACGGAAGAGGGGACCTCCACCACCAAAAATAGCTATCGCCTGGCGATAGCTCTGGCGATATCGATAGCGTTGGCTATCGCCCAGCGATACCGCTAACGCAGGCGTTAGCAAGCAATTTCCCCGAATCAGCGATAGTTACGCGGCACAATCTCCACGATCGTCTCCTCCTATGGCGAGATCGGCAGCGCGATCTGGAGAGTAGCAACGGAAGGTGATTCCGGTGAGGACTGCGGGCTCCGATCTCCTCTGCGGCGGCACCGTGAGTCGAGAACTCCGCCGGCGACGACAGCGGCGGTGGGATCGAGTCTAGGCGACAAGCACAGCGGCGGCGGCGGCTCCGTCTGAAAACGAAGCGGGCGATGTATTCCTTTCCCGGCGACGACGGCGGCGCTGCCGTTGCAGGCGAATCCGAAAGAGGGGACGGCATGGGATCTCCTTCGATCGGGGGGAACGCGCAAGAGGGGAGGCGACAACTCCTTCGATCGAGCGAGCGAGAGAGGGGCGGCGGCCTGCTCGCAGGGGAAACGGACGGGAGCGGGATCTCTTCCTCCTTGCTGGCGATCTCCAACGGCAGCAACTCCTTGCGCGAACGTAGATCGGCGGCGCTGTAGACGGCAGCGACGGAGGAGGCGTCCCAGGCGAGAAACGCACGGCGGCGGCTTCGTTCGAACCAAACGGGAGAGAGGGAGAGGGGGCTAGGGAGGCGCTCGGGCGGATACTCTTTGAGAATGATAGTGCTCAAAGCATCCGAGTGAGCGTCAAGTTTGGAACCACTCTACCTGTTTCCCCCAGCAGGGGTATTTATAGGCGAACCTTAAATCCCCGATGACCCGTTTGTAACACCCTGCCAGTACGAATAGTATAACAGTAGGTCCGGTCGGGACCCCACGCCATACAAGCCACACTAGCTAGGAGTTAAAAGGTGATAACCAGAAAAGTAACAACTAAACGAGAGTACAAAACGTAAGCGGAAGCATTAATTAAAACATTCAAAAAGAACTGTCCACTATCATAGGAATGTAACCAGAATAAGAGTTACGGCCTTAAGGCCTTACATTCATCCAATGCACAAAACTCCATAAGCATACATCGGCACGCAGGCCGGCCATACATGAAAAAGCTAAAAAGGGAGGCTGGCCTTCAAGGGCCAACTCAGCAAAAGGGGTCACCGCCCGCTATTTCCCGCTAGGCTCACCTGCACCTGCATAAGACATTCCACCAAGCGGTGGCAAACGAGGCAACGGTCAGCACAGCTGACCAAATTATAACGACCCCACCCCTTTCCCGGGGTGGCGGAGATTCTACCCTGCAAGTAAGCCATACTAGCACAAGTACTAATCTAAAGAAAGTGCAACTACACAAGGTGAGGTTTCAAGCACAATCAATCTTCTAGGTTGAGCATCAAAAGAAAGGAACCTAGGTATGCACATGATGTTGGTTGGGTTCACCCGAAGGTTCCCACAACCGCCTAAACAATCGCATGAGGCTAACAACATCAATTCATCACAAACGTGGGTACACACAACCGCACGTTCCATGCTCACAAGGCATGCACCAAAGGTACTTCTTCCAGAGCACCAAAACCATCATGAGTCCGGAAACTCTAGATAGAAAAGAGCTTTTGGTCGGTCTAGGCAAGACGCCCTTCCCAACCTCTCCCAAGGTCGTTCGGGTTTACAAGAGATAAATCCCCCTACCGCCACGCCTGGAAACGGGTTCAGTTCAGCCAATTCCCGTGCTCTTGTCATCGATTGAACACACGATGCGGGTATGACATCACCTCGGCCCGTAAGGGTTTAGCACTCACTAGTGCTACACAAAACATAAGTTACAACACCCTAGCCTTAAAAGTTTACCTTGTAACGACTCAAGACCCGACTCCGCCTTTCGGCCGGAGGGCATGAGGGATCGTTAGGATATTCACAAGGTACCTACGCTTAAATCCCGCAATACTATCGCATATAACACAGGGTCATTCTCCGGCACGCATTCTAGGCTTAACCTAAATGCAACGTCGCAAATCAAGCATCACCGATTCGGGCTCACGACCACGAATAGGCTTCACACACAATGCCTAAATCCGCACAACTACCGGATTTTCTACATGCAATATGCCGGGGACGGACACAATCTACCCGGAGTCCCGAAGGACTTGAGGAAATCCTACACTTCACCCATTTGGTGAAAGGGACTCCTCATGCAAGCATAGAGAAATGAAGGAGAGGACAAAAGACAAGTCCAAACAATGGGAGAAGAAATTGTTACCCTAGACGTATTCTTCTTCGCCATGGATCCGAGATTCTACGCGGAGGGAAAGAACCGCACCGGGCTGCACTCTCCGGATCTGGAAACGGCTCGCGAAACGGAGCTCCGGAGCTCCGTCAATGGCGAAATCTCCTCTTCTTCTTCCTTGCCCCCTTCTCCTTCCTCTAGCCTAGGAGAGAGAAACACTATGAAATAATGAGGGTTTAATCCCTCTCCAAAGCCCTAAGACCCCCCAGCAATAAATCCCAGCCGTTGGATCGAATTCCAAGAAATTTGATCGGTCGGATCCTCTTCTCCGCTCAAAATCGCGGAACAGAATAAACAGGGCGCACGATCACAGGCGCACGGTCAGTGGTCGTGCGCGACGAGGGCAATGGTCGTGCGCACTATCCGGGACAGAACTCTGAATTCTTGCGAATAAGCGCACGATCGCTGGCGCACGATCACTGGTCGTGCGCGAAGAGGGAAATGGTCGTGCGCACTGTCCGAGACAGAACTCGATTCTCTTCGGAATTAACGCACGATCGCTGGCGCACGATCACTGATCGTGCGCGATGAGGCCACTGATCGTGCGCTAAGAGCAGACAGGGAAAATTCTAGCCTGCTTCACGTGCCGCACTACCACTCCGCCTACTTCGCGGAACTACCAATTTTGGGGTGTTACAACTCCACCCTCCTTAAAAGAATTTCGTCCCGAAATCCAGGAAACAGTAATAGCATAAATTACAGTTATACTTTACCTGAGGGAAATAGCTCGGGATACTCCGCAAGCATCGTTTGCTCTCTCTCCCAAGAGAGCTCCTCTCGGCCGCAGTTATCCCACCGGACTTTTACCATCCGAATGGACTTGTTCCGCAGTTGCTTTACTTCGGTATCTTCGATGCGTAAAGGCTTGACTTTCGTCGACAACCCACTATCAACCGGAACTTTGCCGACCGCAACGATATGAGTAGGCTCTTGCACTGCCTTCCTCAATACTGAAATGTGGAACACGTCGTGCAGACCGCTCAGCTCTGCAGATAGTGCAAGCCGATAAGCCGCATCACCAACACGCTCCACGATCTCGAACGGTCCTAAGTACCTCGGACTGAGCTTTTTCAAGCGTCGAATCCTTGATACCCCTTTGAACGGTTTGATCTTCAAGTAAACCCGGTCACCGACGGCAAACTCTAAGTTCCTATGCTTGGCGTTGAAATACTTTGCTTGCCTATCCTGGGCAACCAATAGCCTTTCGCGTATAGACCGGATCGTCGAAGTTGCTTCTTCAACATCCTTTCGCTTCAATAGCTTAGTATCGCCCGTTTCCGCCCAAGACAACGGCGTACGGCACTTCTTACCATAGAGGGCCTCGAAAGGAGCCATCTTTATGCTGGCTTGGTAGCTATTATTGTAGGCGAACTCGATCATAAAGAGGTGATCCTCCCACCTCTTTCCAAAGTCTAGAGCGCACATTCGGAGCATATCCTCCATAGTCCTGTTGGTTCTCTCGGTCTGTCCATCCGTTTGCGGGTGGAAGGCCGTGCTGAACTTCAATTTTGTGCCCAACAGTTCATGGATAAGCCTCCAATCTTTCGATGTGAAACGCCCATCACGATCGCTGACGATGCTACGAGGGACACCGTGCAGTCTCACGATACTATCCACATAGAGCTTTGCTAGCTTCTCTACGGAATCATCCTTCCGGTTCGGAATGAAGTGTGATACCTTTGTCAAACGGTCCACGATCACCCATATGGCGTCGTTTCCATATTGCGATCTCGGCAATCCGTGCACGAAATCCATCGAAATATCATCAAACTTCCACTCCGGAATCGGCAAGGACTTCAGAAACCCACCGGGACGTTGACATTCCACTTTCACCAATGCGCAAGTATGACACTTGGCCACGTAAAGGGCAATGTCTTTCTTCATGCCCGGCCACCAGAACAATTTCTTCATATCCATAAACATTTTAGTGCTCCCCGGGTGGATCGAGTACTTGGTATGATGAGCCTCGTACATCAACTCCGCCCGTAGAGTACCAACGTTTGGGATGCATAACCTTTCCTGCTTCCACATAAGGTCGTCTTCGAAGGAGAAATCAGCGTTTAACCCTTCAACGGTTTCCGCTTTGTATCGTTTCAAGCTCTCGTCCAACTCCAATGCTTGTCGAACTCGGTCGGCAAGGTCGTAGTGAACTTCCGTCCAGTTCAAGCATGCTGAAGTAGACGTTCTCCTATCAATGCATATGATCTCCATTTCTTCTAGCTCACGGATTAGACGCTCATCGTGCATCAAAATCCAATTTGCTTGTGCGGGAGCCCGACGACTCAACGCGTCTGCAACTACGTTTCCTTTACCGGGAGTATATTTGATATCGAAGGTGTAGTCCCCAAGGAACTCCATCCACCTCCTTTGGCGCATGTTCAACTCCCTTTGATCTAGTAAGTACTTGAGGCTCTTATGGTCGGTAAAGATATCGATCTTCACGCCATATAGATAGTGTCTCCAAAGTTTGAGGGCAAAAACCACGGCCGCTAGCTCCAAATCATGGACTGGGTAATTCCTCTCGTGAACCTTCAGTTGCCGGGAGCCGTAGGCAATTACCTTCCCGAACTGCACTAGGACACAACCCAATCCACTTCCTGAGGCGTCGCTATATATTTCGTAGCCTTCTGTACCTTGTGGCGAGCATAGAATGGGCGCCGTGGTCAGACGGCTCTTTAGCTCTTCAAAAGCTCGTGCGCACTCGGGCGACCAAACGAACTTATGATCCTTCCTAGTCAGTTTTGTGAGAGGAAGTGCGATCCTCGAGAAGTTTTCCACAAAGCGCCTATAATAGCCGGCAAGTCCTAAGAAACTTCGGACTTCCGCTACGTTTTTCAACAAAGGCCACGCTTGGATCGCTTCTATCTTCGACGGATCAACTGCAATTCCTTCGCCACTAACAACATGACCAAGGAATGCCACTGACGGTAGCCAAAACTCGCACTTGGAGAACTTGGCATATAGCTGACTCCTCCTCAAGGTGCTCAGGACTGCGTGCAGATGCCCTACATGCTCCTCTTCCGACTGAGAGTATACCAAAATGTCGTCGATGAAGACGATCACAAATTGATCTAAATACTCTCGGAATGTCCTATTCATCAAGTCCATGAATACCGACGGTGCGTTGGATAGACCGAACGGCATTACCGTGAACTCATAGTGCCCAAAGCGGGTACTGAACGCTGTCTTTGGAATGTCACATTCCCTTATTCGCAGTTGATAGTAGCCGGACCTTAGGTCTAGCTTGGAGTAAACCGTCGACCCCATCAGTTGGTCGAACAGATCATCGATTCTAGGAATCGGATATCGGTTTTTCTCGGTCAACTTGTTTAGCTCTCTATAATCAATACATAGACGCAAGCTCCCATCCTTCTTTTTCACAAAGAGGACCGGTGCACTCCAAGGCGAAGAACTTGGACGTACGTAGCCTTGCTCTAGCAGCTCTTGCAATTGGACCTTCAACTCTGCCAATTCCTTTGGCGCTATTCGGTATGGTGAGCGGGCCACAGGTTTGGCACCTGGCACCAACTCGATACAGAAATCAATCTCCCGATGAGGCGGAGCCCCAGGGAGTTCGTTAGGAAACACGTCGGCGTATTCCGCTACAACTGGGACATCACACAACCTGGGCTTTGGCTCCGAAGCCTCCAACAAGGTGAAGAACAACTCGGCGCCTTTTCTCACCGCCTTAACCACTTGGAGAGCAGACATCAGCGTCTTGCTCGCTCCTCGCATACCGGCGAATGTGGTTTCATCGTCGGTGTTCGTTCCCAGAGTGATCTCCTTTGTCTTGCAATCTATGCATGCTCGCTGCTCCGAGAGCCAGTCCATGCCGAAGATCACATCGAATTCAGCTAACGGTAGTAACGACGCTTCCAAGTCGAAATCTTGACTTCCGATCCGCACCTTCACACGGCTCTTCCTATCCGCACTCATTCGAGATCCATTGGGTAGCACTACTTCCAATCTATCCTCTACAAAGGTAGACGGCACTCCGATTCGCACCACGAAGTCCTCGGACAGAAAAGAGTGCGATGCACCCGTATCGAATAGAGCTCTCGCCGGATAGTTGAAAATTAGGACGAAATCTAATTGTACACAAATAACACATATAGTCGTACAACAGTAAGAATCATATACATAGCTGTAAAAGCTAACTTCTAATTCGTACCTGTGACTACATCGGTTTGTCGTATAGCTTCTTGTTGGCCAAGCGAATAGACTCTCGGCTGAGTCGGAATGTGTTGGGAGGCCGAAGACTCTGCCGCTTTGCCCTTTTCCGCAGCCCGAGCATAATCCACCGCTCGATTTGCCGCCTTTGGGGGACCACTTCGACACACCGCAGCTTTGTGTCCCACCTTCCCGCAGGTGAAACACGTAATAGGAGTCCGCGCGGTCGTGGCTCCCGAAACATTCGAAGAAGCTGGTTCCGCCTGCTTGAACTTCCGCTTGTTCCTTCTGAAGTCTGGCTTGGACTGAGAGGCCGGCGCATGAAACTCGGGTTTCTTTACAACACTCTTTGCTTGTACCCTCTTCATGTCCAACTCCAAAGATCTGGCGGTTTGCACCATCACTTGGAAGCCAAACGTCATAGGGCCTGCAAGGAGCAGCCTCAACTCGTCCCGAAGCCCTTCATAGAATTTATTCGTCTTCGTCTCCTCATCCTCCACCAATGCCCCCGCATAGCGACTCAGTCTGGTAAACTCATGTAAGTAATCGTCAACGGAGCGATCACCTTGAGTTAACCTCAGGAACTGGTTTTGTAACGCAATGCGTTGGGCAGAGGGGATAAACCGCTGGAGGAACGACTTTGAAAACTCAGCCATTGTTATTTCAGTAATGTCTCTATCGCCGAACTTGTGCAGTTCCTGCTCTTCCCACCACAGCACAGCCTCTCCGTCAAGAAGGAAGGTGGCTAAGGTGACCATCATGGCTTCGTCCGTCGCCGTCGCCCTCAGAGTTCTTCTAACTCTTGACAACCAGTCTTCTGCCACCGTTGGGGACTCAGATCCCGAGAAGGTAGGAGGATTAAAGCTCAAGAAGTGCTTTAATTGTTGGTCACGCGCTCGCCCCGCAACTACTTGCGCAACTTGACGCTCCACCCTCGGTGCTAACGCCGGTTCCACTGCAGCTACTGGCACAGGGGCATCAACCCTCGGTGCTACCGCAGGTTCCACTGCAGGTTCAATTACCGGGGCCGCATCGGTAGTAGGCGTAGCAGGCTGTGCAAGCCTTTGCGGTTGAGCATTGATCATCGCGAAGACTGCTTCTGCGACCATTCTGATCATCTCAGCCGAAGGAGTGGTCGCTGGCACCTCAGCCGACCCACTACTTTCAGCAGTGTTACGGGGTTGAGACCGCCCCGCAGCACTTCTAGTCACCTATAATCATGCAAGGCACAATTTAGTGACCCTAAACATATCAAACATCAATCATGGAACGCCCAAGTTCCGCAAACAAGTATGTTTTTTTTTTCATTCCTAAGTGGACATTCTTATTAGTTTTTGTCGTTTTAGGTGAATGCACAGCCCGTGCGCACCACCCCTTAAAAGGAATTCGTCCCGAATTCGCTAAACTACGGATCGACGCCTTAAGTCTGATATCAAATTGTAACACCCTGCCAGTACGAATAGTATAACAGTAGGTCCGGCCGGGACCCCACGCCATACAAGCCACACTAGCTAGGAGTTAAAAGGTGATAACCAGAAAAGTAACAACTAAACGAGAGTACAAAACGTAAGCGGAAACATTAATTAAAACATTCAAAAAGAACTGTCCACTATCATAGGAATGTAACCAGAATAAGAGTTACGGCCTTAAGGCCTTACATTCATCCAATGCACAAAACTCCATAAGCATACATCGGCACGCAGGCCGGCCATACATGAAAAAGCTAAAAAGGGAGGCTGGCCTTCAAGGGCCAACTCAGCAAAAGGGGTCACCGCCCGCTATTTCCCGCTAGGCTCACCTGCACCTGCATAAGACATTCCACCAAGCGGTGGCAAACGAGGCAACGGTCAGCATAGCTGACCAAATTATAACGACCCCACCCCTTTCCCGGGGTGGCGGAGATTCTACCCTGCAAGTAAGCCATACTAGCACAAGTACTAATCTAAAGAAAGTGCAACTACACAAGGTGAGGTTTCAAGCACAATCAATCTTCTAGGTTGAGCATCAAAAGAAAGGAACCTAGGTATGCACATGATGTTGGTTGGGTTCACCCGAAGGTTCCCACAACCGCCTAAACAATCGCATGAGGCTAACAACATCAATTCATCACAAACGTGGGTACACACAACCGCACGTTCCATGCTCACAAGGCATGCACCAAAGGTACTTCTTCCCGAGCACCAAAACCATCATGAGTCCGGAAACTCTAGATAGAAAAGAGCTTTTGGTCGGTCTAGGCAAGACGCCCTTCCCAACCTCTCCCAAGGTCGTTCGGGTTTACAAGAGATAAATCCCCCTACCGCCACGCCTGGAAACGGGTTCAGTTCAGCCAATTCCCGTGCTCTTGTCATCGATTGAACACACGATGCGGGTATGACATCACCTCGGCCCGTAAGGGTTTAGCACTCACTAGTGCTACACAAAACATAAGTTACAACACCCTAGCCTTAAAAGTTTACCTTGTAACGACTCAAGACCCGACTCCGCCTTTCGGCCGGAGGGCATGAGGGATCGTTAGGATATTCACAAGGTACCTACGCTTAAATCCCGCAATACTATCGCATATAACACAGGGTCATTCTCCGGCACGCATTCTAGGCTTAACCTAAATGCAACGTCGCAAATCAAGCATCACCGATTCGGGCTCACGACCACGAATAGGCTTCACACACAATGCCTAAATCCGCACAACTATCGGATTTTCTACATGCAATATGCCGGGGACGGACACAATCTACCCGGAGTCCCGAAGGACTTGAGGAAATCCTACACTTCACCCATTTGGTGAAAGGGACTCCTCATGCAAGCATAGAGAAATGAAGGAGAGGACAAAAGACAAGTCCAAACAATGGGAGAAGAAATCGTTACCCTAGACGTGTTCTTCTTCGCCATGGATCCGAGATTCTACGCGGAGGGAAAGAACCGCACCGGGCTGCACTCTCCGGATCTGGAAACGGCTCGCGAAACGGAGCTCCGGAGCTCCGTCAATGGCGAAATCTCCTCTTCTTCTTCCTTGCCCCCTTCTCCTTCCTCTAGCCTAGGAGAGAGAAACACTATGAAATAATGAGGGTTTAATCCCTCTCCAAAGCCCTAAGACCCCCCAGCAATAAATCCCAGCCGTTGGATCGAATTCCAAGAAATTTGATCGGTCGGATCCTCTTCTCCGCTCAAAATCGCGGAACAGAATAAACAGGGCGCACGATCACAGGCGCACGGTCAGTGGTCGTGCGCGACGAGGGCAATGGTCGTGCGCACTATCCGGGACAGAACTCTGAATTCTTGCGAATAAGCGCACGATCGCTGGCGCACGATCACTGATCGTGCGCGAAGAGGGAAATGGTCGTGCGCACTGTCCGAGACAGAACTCGATTCTCTTCGGAATTAACGCACGATCGCTGGCGCACGATCACTGATCGTGCGCGATGAGGCCACTGATCGTGCGCTAAGAGCAGACAGGGAAAATTCTAGCCTGCTTCACGTGCCGCACTACCACTCCGCCTACTTCGCGGAACTACCAGTTTTGGGGTGTTACACCGTTAATGGTGCTTTAACGGACCCGTGAAGGTTCCGTTAAAGACCCGTCATTATTACTAAATATATCTTAACATGTATAAGGGGACTTACCGATGACGATTATAACATTGGTTAATATTAACGATAAATTGTAAGATCTGATGACTTGAACATAATTTTAAATGATGATGATTGTGGAAAACTGAATGATTATGGCTCCGTTTGGGGGAACTTATTTTCACCGGTCAAGCGGTTACGACCGCATGAACCGGACCCTAATTAAGATTTGGTTCATGCGGTCGTAACCGCTTGACCGGTAAAAATAAGTCCCCCCAAACGGAGCCTATATCTTGGATGGCATTGCATGGTGATAAGCCAATGAACGACGTCTTATAAATTCATGGCTTTGGATGATGTAAAGAATTGTAGATTAAATGTATTACGAATTTGTGGAGGAATTTCCACTCTTCTGCATAGCGTTGATAACCTTAGAGATAATCTATTTATATAAATGGTAGGTTCTTCGTAGGCCTTACTACCTACACTCTTTAACACTCGACAAATATTAAAGATATAATAAATATAAGTCCTTTGTTGCGGGTCGCTCGACGCTCTTATGAACCGGACAAATTGAACCGTCTAAGCTCGAGAGTGAGTCGAGTGCACAATCAGTCAAAGTAAAGACAGACAGCTGGCGAAAAGACATTTTAATGTGGAAAACCAGAAAAAAGTGAAAACCCACGGGGCCGGTTCGGTGCTGACCAAATTTCACAATATCTTTTCGTGTTACAAGTAATAGAACGCAAGAGGGTGACAGACCACCGCTCGCTCAGGGGGTGCAAAGAATAAATGAGAAAGAGATCTAGAATCTTAAAGAGAAGAGAGATCTTCCGAGGCCAAAAGGAGTTCTTCAAATCGCCTTCGAAGGAGATCTTTGAAGGCCGAAGGAGATCTTCGAAGAATTTTTCGAACACCAAAAGAGAACTCTAAAGGATCTTCGAAGGAGCTCTCTCGGGCGCTGAATGCAAAATCCCCCCAAATACGGGCCCTGAGCTCCTTTTATAGCTTTGGACATGGGTAGTCCGGCAATTTTATCATCGTAACCATCATAACCACCTAACGGGCGAATCACGGTAGTCGATCTAGAGCACACAGATCGCCATTTTTTGGATATGATCGTTTTCCCCCGAGCAGTTCGGATAGTTTGGGCAGGTCCGTTGGCGGCGATGATAGCAACGAACGAATCATGCAATCTAAGAAGTAAAGAATAATTAACTGTCGCGCGTGCCGCAAACGCGGAGACATTATGTGTGTGTCGTGAACACGGTGATGTTCGGCGCACGTCCTAAACACGGAGGCGTTCATCGCACACCGCGAACGCGGAGGCGGTCGACGCGCACCGCGAACGCGGAGGCGATCAGTGCGCACCGCGAAGGCGGAGGCGTTCGCCGCGAGGCCCGTCTTCTGTTGTTTAGGGGCGAACGCACCGGCTGTGGAGGCGTGGACTACGCCGCACCAAAGCGGTGGGACCTACGCCGCACCAAAGTGGTGTGGCATGGGCCACACCTAGATAGGAGGAACGATTAGGGCCGCACCTAGGTGGTGCAGCCTGGGGCGTGCCTATTAGGTGCGGCCAAAGGCAACACGAAGTAGGAGCGGTCGGGGTCGCACCAAGGGGGTGCGGCCTGGGCCGCACCAGGTCGGTGTGGTCGGCGTCGCACCAGAGCGATGCGGTCGGCGTCGTACCAGAGCGATGCGGTCGGCGCCGCACCGCCGCAGCGCGGTCGGCGCCGCACCGCCGCAGCGCGGTCGGCGCCGCACCGCCCCAGCGCGGTCGGCGCCGCACCGCCCCAGCGCGGTCGGCGCCGCACCGCCCCAGCGCGGTCGGCGCCGCACCGCCCCAGCGCGGTCGGCGCCGCACCGCCCCAGCGCGGTCGGCGCCGCACCGCCCCAGCGCGGTCGTCGACGCACCGCCCCAGCGCGGTCGTCGACGCACCGCCCCAGCGCGGTCGTCGACGCACCGCCCCAGCGCGGTCGTCGACGCACCGCCCCAGCGCGGTCGTCGACGCACCGCCCCAGCGCGGTCGTCGCCGCACCGCCCCAGCGCGGTCGTCGCCGCACCGCCCCAGCGCGGTCGTCGCCGCACCGCCCCAGCGCGGTCGGCGCCGCACTACCTGGGTGCGACGGGCGCCACACTAACCGTCGTGCGGTGGTTTCGCCGCGCTGGTTGCTCCGCGGCGGTTGCATGGTCGAGGTGGGCGGTTTTTTTTGGAGAGCCCCCACTTGCTCCATTATGAGGGATAAGTGGTCACTCTCCCTCCACTATGTGCACTTCTTATTAGTGGAGGGTTTTTGCTATTTGCACATCAATCCTTCCTATAAATTAATAGGGTACCCTTCAACCCTGATATAAGAACTCTTACTTGTGAAATAAAGCAGTATGGAACCTTTCAAGTCGTAGAGGCTAAGGTTGTGTTGTGATACTTATATGCAATCTTTTGAGTCATGCATACTAGAGTTAACATGATGTAGAGATGAATTATAAAATAATACGTGAAAATGATGATATGTGAATACAATGATAGGCGTTGATTATGTGACGGGTTACGTTGGCTCTATCATATTCACACTAATATAGAGCTTGAAGGCCACCTCTGACAACTAGGTATCTAGGTCTAACTAGTGAGAGTCCTAGCTTGAGATGTGTTTCCTAGATGTTAGCTACTAAGAAATTTAGAATATAACATAGGCCCTTAGTTATGGGATGGTATGTCCCTTTCTGATAGGCGAAGATAGTACATGTTGCAAGTCTTACGTTGAGGTATATGATTGTTCGTGTGAGGGCATTCTAGAAGTGGAGATATAAATCGCTCCATTGTCATCGACTGTCCACGACGCGTGGGGCCTGTGTGGTTAGCTACCCATAAAAAGCGGTGTTGTGTTGTCCTTGACAACATGGACTTGTGATGATTGAATGATGGATATGCCACAATATTTGAATATTGATATGATAAAAATGTGTGAATATGAATGATGATGAAAAGTAGATGATTGTATTCTCTTAATGCATTAAGATCTCATATATACATCCAATGTGAGTATTGTATATGAATTTGATATGACATCGCTAAAGAAATACTTATATAGTAGTTTACTATCATTATTATTATTTAACATTGTTAAATCTATTTTACTTTTTGCACTTTTGATACTAACATTTTGTTAATATCGTGTGTGTATTATGGCGTCCTAATATTTACTGTAGGAGTACTGACTTGTCCCTTCTTTGAGCATATAAGACTCGGAGAGAGAGTGGAGCCACTTTCTCATTACATGTCTAAACCATCGTTTGCCCCCCCCCCCCCCCCCATATTTAGGTTGCAACACCCAATTTTCCCTCGTTATGCTAAAGCAGTGGTTGAATATGTTGGGGACTGAGGCCTGCGGGATAGCCTGGAGAAGAAAATAGAGAAATTTTGAAGTTACACGACGTGTAAGCCCCAATTCGACGCGGGTCAATTTCTAGCCAATGTGCAACCTAAGAAGTCAGAGCACGGGTTGCATGCCCCTAGTACACGTCGTGCACCCAAGTTGTATATTCACCCAGATTTCGACGTACGACGATTTGAAGTGTTAAGCATACGTAGAGTAGTGAATAAGGCGTTACATGCCCATGGTACAAAACGTGTAACCAGGGTGTGCTCATATGGATTCCGATGTATGTCAAGTTTGAGTAGGCAGTGTATGTCGAATAGTGGAGAATGTGGTACATGCCCCTGGTACACGTCGTGTAACCAAGGCGTGTTGCATATATTTTGACGTGCGTCGAGTTTGGAGTTATTGTGTCGGTTTTCGTGATGATTTTTCCTAGAAATATCCTTTAGCTGTCTAATTGTTAATATTGCTACTAAGGAATACAACCATATTGCAGTTATTGTGCCCGATTTTCGTGAGAATTTTTTCATGGGATATAGATGGCTTGTTGTGCACGTGAAATTCCTAATGTTTGATGTGATTTGGTGATGCTTGCTTAAACGGAGGCGGTTGTGTGTCTCTATATGCATATTGCAGATAAGATGGTCATGGGCCTGTATATGTATATTACCGTTGTAGTCGATGATGGGGAAATTGAATAAAGAATGTCAGTTGTGGGTCTTTATGTATATTGCCGCCAAGATGACCATGAGTTTTTATACATATTGTTGACACACTTGATTATGATTATTTAAAATTGGGTATCGGTTGTGAATCTATATATGACATACCTGATGATTGTTGTGAAACCTTGTCACATATATGTTCATGTTATGTGTGTTGTATGATTGTGCTTGATGATGTGTTAGAAGCATGCAAGCATATGTGTTGTGGTGGATCCGTAGGAGACGCTCGATTTGCATACATGTTGCATTGCAGTCACATTTATTTATATTACTCAATACAGAGAACATGTTTGATGTCTATGACTCACAACTGATACCCATTTTAAATAATCATAATCAATTTCGTCGGCAAACCGCGTACTTGATGTGTTATGACATGTTCGTTCATATTATTTTATTTGCATACAAAGTGCTGATTTGTAAGGTGATGGAATTATCTGGGATCCGCTAGGACGGCAGAGAGGAGTTGAGTTGTTACCCGGTTTGTGATCAGTTCATAGTTGACCCTCATTTTTCATCTCATGTGTTTTGGTTGCATGACAGGGACCGGGAGCGGGTGCCCTCTAGCTTGTCGTACTCACATGCAATTCACTTTTGTTCTAGACATTTTTTTCACAATTTGGATTTACATAGCTAAGCCTTCCTTTCCAAACTAGGATCTCTGTCATTCAATATCCCCTCTTGGTTTCTCCCGCTCGTAAAGGATTAAAGACACCACACCTCCCATTCCCCTTCTCTTTTCCACCAACTTCATCCCCAACTGTCATTGGACAACGTTGATCAGCTGACAGCAGGTCACCGACACTATGGGGCATGATCCATTAGCGTCAGTACTCAGCGGCGTTGTGGTCACCTAGGGCTTCAATGGGGATGGGGCTCCATCGACGAAAGCAATGATCCTCTCCAGTCTCCCCTGCACAGCTACAACTGAGAAGTCAGGAACTGTTAGTTTGTTAGATAAAGCAGGAATGTCCTTCACAACCTCTAGCGGTAGAATAACTTTAACAGTAAATTCTCATTATTATGGTTGTGCGTATCTGATCAACGGAATGTATAGACTTAGCCTTAATAATGATAGCATAAACCAAGTGAGTTCAAACTTAATAGATCCTAAATTGTTACATAACAGACTAGGACATGTGAACTACAGGAAAATGCGAGATCTAGCTAACAGTCATAACATCCCCTTAGATCTTTCTGTTCGATTTGATAAATGTGAGGTGTGTGCACAAACCAAGATCACTAGAAAACCGTTTAAGTCTGTTTCTAGGAGTAAAAACAACTTCTTGATTTGATACATTCAGACCTCTGTGATTTTAAGAGTCACACCACTAGAGGGGGAAAGAAGTATCTCATCACGTTAATCGATGACTATTCCAGATACTGTCATGTCTATATATTGAAATTGAAAGATGAAGCTTTTGAGATCTTCAAGATCTTCAAATCTCGGGTTGAAAATCAATTAAACCTGAAAATTAAGCGTTTTAGAAGTGATCGAGGAGGAGAGTACACTGCAATAGGGTTTCAAGATTTTTGTGCCTCTGCGAGTATAATCCTAGAAACCACTACTCCTTACTCACCCCAGTCTAACGGTATTGCTGAGCGAAAGAATAGAACATTAACAGAAATGCTGAATTCTTTGCTCCTTACTGCTGACATGCCTAATTCCTTTTGGGGAGAAGCAGTCCGAACTGCTAATCACATTCTGAATAGATTGCCTCATTCTAAGCTCACTTCCACCCCGTATGAGTTGTGGCATGACCATCCTTGTAGATTTGACACTCTAAAGACTTGAGGCTGTATTGCTTATGTTAGGATGCAAGACCTTAAGAGACCTAAGGTGGGACCTAAAACAACAACTTATGTATATCTAGGTAGTGCAGAAGATAGTGCAGCAGATAGGTTTCTAGATCTGTCCACCAATACTGTGATAGAATCTAGGGATGCTATTTTCTTTGAAAATAAATTTATCAAAGATCATGGTTTAACCGTCTCCGAGTCTACTGAGATGATTTCTGAATCTCCTATAGCACCTGAAGCTGGCCCCTCTGGCACTGCTTCCCAACCTGTAGAGGATAATCTTATCCCAGTAAGAGTATCTACAAGAGATAGAGTCCCTAAGAATTTTGGTGAAAATTTTGTCACCTACCACTTAGAGGATGATCCATTTTCCTACCAGGAAGCAATGCGATCTAGAGATTCTTTAATGTGGGTAGAAGCCATAGATGATGAAATGGACTCGCTGCTACGCAACAACACCTGTCATTTAGTGGACCTTCCTAAAGGAGCCAAAGTACTTGGATGCAAGTGGGTGATTGCACAGTGATGGGTCTATAGCTAGATATAAAGCACGTCTAGTCGCTAAAGGCTATAAGCAACAAGGGGGAATTGACTACTTTGACGTCTATTCACCAGTGTGTCACCTATCCACTATTAGAATTCTTCTCGCATTGGCCTCTATCGAGAACTTCATAGTTCATCAGATGGATGTCAAGACAGCCTTCTTGAATGGAGAGCTCGATGAAGAGATCTACATGGCACAACCTGAAAGTTATGTCCATCCAGATCTAAAAGATAAAGTGTGCAAATTAGATAAATCCATCTATGGGCTTAAGCAAGTGCCCAAGATGTGGCACATGAAGTTTGACCAAGTGGTAAAAGTTTTGGCTTTCAGTTTAGTCTTTCAGACAAATGCCTTTACCACTGCTCTATGTCAAATAAAACAGTCATCATATGTTTATATGTGGATGACATGTTGATCCTGGGTTCAGATCTTGTTGCAGTAAAGGATATCAAATCCACACTCGCAAAAGAATTTGATATGAAGGACCTCAGTCCAGTCGATACCCTGTTAGGTATGAAGGTTAGAGTTGATAAGGGTAGAGTTACTCTTAGTCAGGCTCATTACATTGAGCAACTTCTTTCGACCTGGAGATACAAAAATTGTAGGCATGTAGAGACACCTTTCGATCATAATGTAAAATTGAGTCCAAATGTTGGAACAACCATTGATCAAGTCAAATATTCCAAAATTATTGGTAGTCTCATGTACGCCACAAGCTGTACTCGTCCAGATTGCCTTCTCTATTAGCATGCTGAGTCGCTTTACCAGTAATCCGAGCAAAGAGCATTGGGTGCTAAAGAAGAAATTGCACAGTGATGGGTCTATAGCTAGATATAAAGCACGTATAGTCGCTAAAGGCTATAAGCAACAAGGGGGAATTGACTACTTTGACGTCTATTCACCAGTGTGTCACCTATCCACTATTAGAATTCTTCTCGCATTGGCCTCTATCGAGAACTTCATAGTTCATCAGATGGATGTCAAGACAACCTTCTTGAATGGAGAGCTCGATGAAGAGATCTACATGGCACAACCTGAAGGTTATGTCCATCCAGATCTAAAAGATAAAGTGTGCAAATTAGACAAATCCATCTATGGGCTTAAACAAGTGCCCAAGATGTGGCACATGAAGTTTGACCAAGTGGTCAAAGTTTTGGCTTTCAGTCTAGTCTTTCAGACAAATGCCTTTACCACCGCTCTATGTCAAATAAAACAGTCATCATATGTCTATATGTGGATGACATGTTGATCCTGGGTTTAAATCTTGTTGCAGTAAAGGATATCAAATCCACACTCGCAAAAGAATTTGATATGAAGGACCTCGGTCCAGTCGATACCCTGTTAGGTATGAAGGTTAGAGTTGATAAGAGTAGAGTTACTCTTAGTCAGGCTCATTACATTGAGCAACTTCTTTCGACCTGTGGATACAAAAATTGTAGGCATGTAGAGACACAATTTTTTATCATAATGTAAAATTGAGTCCAAATGTTGGAACAAGCATTGATCAAGTCAAATATTCCAAAATTATTGGTAGTCTCATGTACGGCACAAGCTGTACTCGTCCAGACATTGCCTTCTCTATTAGCATGCTGAGTCGCTTTACCAGTAGTCCGAGCAAAGAGCATTGGGATGCTCTCGATAGGCTGATGAGATACCTATCAGGTACTAAGAATCACGTCCTATGCTACACTGGTTACCCACCTACTGTGGATGGATATTCTGATGCCTCGTGGTGTTCAGAAGTCAGTAACAGCAAATCTACCAGTGGATACATATTCACTCTAGGTGGAGCTGCTATCACTTGGAAATCCAAAAGACAGACCTGTATAACATTGTCTTCTATGGAAGCCTAGTTGTTTGCCTTAGCTTCGGCTAGTGAAGAGGCAGACTGGATAAGGAATCTGATACTAGATATTCCCTTGTCTAGGTTACAAGTCAACTCACTGAGCTTGTATTGCGATAACCAAGTAGTAGCCCAAGTTGTTAAAAATGCCCTCTACAATACTAAGAGGAGACATGTACGACTGAGACACGCTCTGCTAAACTATCTGAAAGAACAAGGAATTATCTCTTTGGTCGATGCGCGATCAAAAGATAATCTAGCTGATCCATTGACAAAAGGAATGCCCAAAGACCGAATAATCAAAACAGTGGGGGAAATGGGACTACAGGCGATTTAGATCACCTTAGCCTACATCGATGTTTTGATTTTTCCCTGATTTCATTTGTCAAAGCAAGCATGTTGTGCTCCGTTGATGTTTTGGTTGCTGAGTATGAATCTGGTGAGTTATTTCATTCCAAATCTGATGTTAATAATTTTACCGGGATTCGTCTTCTCTTACCTTGGAGGAGAGTGTTATTTTAAACTTGATAACACAATCTGACTCGGTTTGACTCTTCTTTAGTTAAGGGGTTTTCATTCCAAACTTGATGATCTCCACTTAACTTTAGAAGAACAGTAACCCGGACATTCCATATTGGAACACAGATATCGTTGCGGTGTCTAGAAGTCTATAAATCGTCTCGTTGGAAACCGATATTAGATTCTGAGGTTGAACCTATAATACTCTAAATATTCCATCAAACTTAATTAAGTATTATGTTCCTTCTTGTTGAACTAGATACTTGTACATTTTCAAAGGATGAATTCATCTCTAATGAAATTTTCTGTTAAAAATTACAGGATTTGTTGTTGATGGAGGAGCACTGGCAGGATGGGATCCTGAGCAGGATGATTTGCTGGATGTCAGAGGCTGACGACAGTTAGAGTGTTATTTGTTTACTTTGTTTTATCTCTGCTTAGAGCATTGTTTAGCTCTTTTTGATACACATGCTATTTAGACTATTGCTCTTTTGTTGATTCTAGTCACTATGTTTGTTGGACTTGTGCTATGATCGTACTCTAGACTGTTTCGTAGTGCAGCTGAGATTTATTGCTTATCTTTATGCGTGCATACAATTTCCTTTGAGTCTAATCAGTTTTTGCAGGTGTTGGACACGGTTGTGTACTATTCACGATCTGGTTGAACTTACACAAACCACCTTTATCGTCGTCGGGTTTACCGCGGACATAGGAGGAGATTGTTAACGTATTTTAATTAATATGTCCGCATGTACGAACCGACACAATAAGCCTTAACGGGTTGTATGTCGACCTAGGGCTCCGCCCCTAAGCTGGAGATACTATTTAACCACATTCCAAACTTGATGGGCATAGTAGAATATCTTGAGCGCCCTCAAATCCTAACAGGAACTACTATCTACATTTTTCACGCTGCCCGCCGGGAAGCCAAAAACCTCGAGCTCTTCTTCTTTTCCTCACACTCAAATCCAATCTTTTTCCGGATTAGAATAGTTAGCTTGGACTTCGAGTAGGCCATCATATTCTGATTTTCGACTTCTGTTGTGTTGTTGGTTAATTCCTTGGATTTACAAATGTTTTTAATCATAATCTCTGATTCCTTAATTTCATCTGCTTTCCTTTCTCCCCTTTTTCAGTTTCATATTCTTATGATGACTTGTTATTGTTTGCTTGCAATAAATTTGTTACCAAAGTTACGTATAAACATTTCTCTAAATTTGTATAAACATTTTTTCTATGAAGCTCAAAACACCACCATTTTGATATCATAGAGAGGAAGATGGCCGGTTAAAATTTAAGTCTTCGACGAGGCCGTGATTCTCATCTTGTTTTGGGTAAGTGAATCAAATCTACATTGAGACATTATCTTTTTTATTGTAGGTTGTAGTAGGTTGAAGTTTTACCAAGATGTGCATTTTGTACATGGACAGTGAGTACTCCCGACATATGACTGAAAATAGAAGCTTGGTAACATGCTACTCTGCAAATAAGTGAACCAAAGTCCTGTTAGGAGTAAGTCATTGGCGAGGGACATTGCGGGTAGGAGTTCTTATGCTGCAGTGGGAATTGTGTGTGTGTGTGTGTGGGGGGGGGGGGGGGGGGGGGCAAGGATCGGGAGGACTAAAATGTCATTTCAATTTCTGCTATATATATATAAAGGTGAAAAATTGAAAAATCAAAGAGGGTGCATCATACAAAATTAAAATTTGAGGCTGTGAAGTGTAAATTTAAAATATTATGGGTGCAAAGTGCAAGAATAAACTATTTCTTATGTCTCAGAGAAGTCTTCTGGGTTGTTGCTGCTCATTTCTATTTTTTTATAATACAGAGTTTTTAATAATTATTAATTCATTTAGTTTCTTCGTTTCATATTACCTTACAATACAATACAATATAAAATAAAACTAAAAATAAAAATACCAGACGACTCCACACAAACCGATCTGATTCACCCACCACCGCCACCACCGCCACCACCGCGTCCACCGTCCATTACCATGCCCTCCTCCCTTCCTCCGCTACAGACCACAATTCCAGCACGAATCCCACCCTAAGATACTAAGTCCAATTCCAATCCTGAAACCATGACGGCCGGCAGATCTTCTACACTTCCGGCGACGGCAGCGGCGGGTTCCCGTAAATCCTCTCCAGGCTCAACGTGGACGGAAGAAGAGACCGTACACTTGATCGACGCTTATGAGGAGAGATGGTATTCTCTGAAGCGAGGTCAACTCAAGGCCCAGCAATGGGAGGAGGTCGCCGCGGAGGTCGCTATCCGGTGCGGCCTTCCTTCTCCCTCCAAAAACGGCACGCAGTGCCGCCATAAGATCGAGAAGCTCCGTAAGCGCTATCGATCAGAGCGGCTCCGCTCCGTCCGATCCTCTTGGCCCTTCTTTGATCGGATGGATCGCATGGAGAGCGTGCCGGTTTCCATCTCCACCGTTCGACCCACGTCGCCATCATCCTCCGACGGGGATGATAATTCCGGCGATCCGCATGGAAGCAATACGCGGAGCATCAACGGGATCCTCCGGGAGGCGGCTCCGTGGGAGGATGCCAGGGTTTCGAGAAACCCGGGGCAGCTTAAAAGACGAGCCGAGGAGGGGAATGTGGATGAAGAAGAGAATGAGGATGATAACGATGAAGAGGAGGAGGCGGGAGAGGGCGGCGGCGAAGGGGCAAAAGGAGAGGGAATCGCCGAGATGGCGGCGGAGTTGAGGAGGTTTGGTAAGGGTTATGTGAGGATGGAAAGGAGGAGGATGGATATTGTGAGGGAGATGGAGCGGGAGTGGATGGAAATGGAGGCGAAAAAGATGGAGATGATCATGGAAGCTCAGCGGTGCCTCCTGGAAACCATTGCTGGGGTGTTCTCGAAGAAGGCAAAGAATTCAGAGGATTTGTAGAAGTACGCCCTTTCTGCCCCTTTCATCCATCATCGGACTCGGATTTCTCACGATTCGAGTTCAAATAAGCAGGGTTTGCGAGGAGATTTGTTGATTATTCCCTCTCTGCCGCCATTTTTCCTCATCTTTAAATCTATTCTTGATGAGAAACTTTTAAGCAGGAATGCAAACTTGATTGTTGTTGCGTTTTTGATCTGATATCTTCATGCTTAGCTAAAAGTGTGTTATAGATGAGGATTATTATTATTACTATATGAAATGACTTCTCATGTTTGACTTATCTGTAACTTTATCATCAGTTTGATTGTACCAAGAACTCCTCAAATCTAAAGATGGCCAAAAAAATGTTGTCTGAATCCCTTTTTCTTAATAAAAAAAATCTAGATATTACACTTCAGTTGATTGAGTAGACTTCTTCAGGGAAGTTTTGAAGTTCTTTTACAGTATTCTAAAATTAACAGGGATACTGAAGAAATATCAATGGCTCTCCGCCTCTCTCCGTGTTTAATATACAAATGCAATTTGCTGGTTATTGCATTATTACAGGTATACGAAGGGAGAATGATGATGAATTCACTGGCAGTTCATTTTTTACTATGAATTATTCTCAGGTACGTCGTCATCTGGTGTTATTTTCTGTAAATTAGATGTTATGTATGTTAGCATTTCTATGTAAACATATTGTTCTAAAACAATGTCAAGAGGTTGTAAACTGTAAAGCATTTAAACCTCTAAGCTGATTAGAATTTCACTTTTCTAGATAGTTTTGTAGGCAAAACTCATAGATTAGTCCCTCAAATTTGCTTGCTTTAGGGAAAAGGCCCCTAGAGTTTTTTTCACATGAAATTGGTCCCATTAACAGTCTTCATCCAACTTCGTAACGATCCGTAGGATTCCGCCTCTCCCACTCTTCGTTCTCATGAATCCTACGAACCGTTATGAAGTTTGACGGAAACCGTAAAAAGGGGATTTTTTCATGTGGAAAAAATCTTAGGGACCTTTTTCCTAAAACAAGTAAAAATTGAGGGACTAATCTATGAGTTTTGCATAGTTTTGCATGTGCACAAACTTATATGCGTTGATTGATTGATATAGCTCATGATCTTAGTTGTTTTCATGCTGTTTTCCTTCATTATCTGTGGTGTTTGCTTCTTTCTTTTTCATGTTCTCACTTCTGTTCAACTTTGCTATTACTCTAACTTCATCTTTTCCATGCGGTTATGCACTCTTCAAATAGGAATCCATATTTCTGCTGCTTATAGTACAATATTGACAAGGGACTCTTTGATAATTAGTACATTTCTTGCTACCATATCTGGTTCGCTTAATCTTTGAATCTTATATATACTTCTTCGAACTATTTGATCTTGCAGTTTTGATTCTATTTATTTTTCACCTATGGTTTATTTGGGACAGTTGTGGGGTTTGAGCAGTAGTGGTGTGAAACTGTAGTAGTAAACATGGTCGTGACGGTTTACCTGCGTTTGAAACTTTCATGACAACTTTTTTTGACTCAAATTTCATCTTTTGGGATCTGGGCGTTCGCGACCGCTAAAGTTTGACCACACTTGGATGTATGGTTCTTTGCAAACCAAATAGTTCAGGAATTAATTCAATTAAGATTCGTATTTTTCAAATTCGGATTCGAGTGGTATTCAAATCCGAATCCTAATAATATTATCTTTATTGACAAGATTCGTAAATGGTTCATGAATAATATCAATATATATTATATATAAAGATGATCTTGGTTGTCCGATCAAAGTCTATTTTGTCCATCATTTGAAGTGAATTTGAATCCAAACCCGAATCCGAATTTGAATCCAAATCTGAATCTAGGATTTTGGGACGAATCCGAATTCAAATAATCAAACGAATCTGAATCTCTGCATTCTATGACAAATTTGTATTCGACTCGGTTCGTGAACACCCATACTTGAATGTTTGCAATGACGTTTTGAAAAAATAGCATTCATCACTGCACAACCCAAATGCTCCAAATGCTACTTGTATTTTTCATAAGTGCGTTCACAACCGTCACCACTCTCCCAAACAGGGCCATATATGAACGTAGGGGAGCCAGTCTAGAGCTGAGCAAATTTTTTTTATGATGCTTGGTCAGTTGATTGTGATTATAATCTATTAATAACATTTTCCTTCAACTAGAGCCATCAATATGTTTATTTGATGTCTTTTATCGTACATCAGAGTACGGCATTTCTAGTGGGGTTTCCACTGCTGTCACAAATTTGGAACTCTTTTGTTTCATTACTGTCTAGTTGCTTCTTTTGTATTCTAGTTTTACAAATGTAGCTGCTGCTACTGATTTCAAAAAAATAGATCATTTTTCCTAAAAGAAAATCATATATATCTTTTTATCTTTTTGATTTTCACTATTCTCTATCCCTCTCTCAGGGTGCAAACACTTACATTCCATTTGGAAATCTCTAATTGCACCTAAGTTCTTTCTTGATGCATCTTTGTTGTTTTTAACGTAAATCTCAAAATACAAGTCCAAAAAAGTACATAAAAATATGAAAAATCGCAACGAACACGATGGCGGTCTCCGATCTTTTGAATCGTTTGCGCTCATTTATCGTATTATCATTTGTCAAATGTAAAATGCTCAATTATCATGTTAGTAGGGTTATAAATTCAATGAATTTATGAAGTTAGCTATAGATAATAGGCCTTAGACTGTAACTGAAGATGATTAAGGATGAGATGAATATATATGGCCTGTCTTTGCATCATCTTTGTTACCCAATTTCTCCTCTTTTTCTACAAGCTGTGGGTCTCTTCATCTTTGCCTCCCTCCAATGGAGAAATTCATTCACATTCTCTTCTCATTCTATTTTTCTTTATAACCCTGATCTTTATCTGCTTGTTTCATCACACTTGCCGCTCCATTCGCCTCGCTTGCTAGCATTAAATGTGCAAGCTTGATGTTTAATTTTTTTTGCAATGACAACAAAACTTTATGTTTCCTTAGAAAATGAAATTGAGAAGTTGACAAAACTTTATGTTTCCTTGAAAGCAGTTGACAAAAAAAAAACCAAGTGCTTGTTCTGCTGGACGATGGTTGTCATTAGAAAATGAAATTGAGAAGTTCAATTCCAATTTCATTGTTTGGTTGCACGGCTATGTATGAAATTAGAATTCCAGACAATTTCATGGGGATTGAAATGAGACTACAAACTCAATTCCGTAATTCTTACATCGGAAGGAAGGATTTAAGGAATTTCATCGGCTATTAAAATATTTGGAAGTGAGAAACAAAATCATCAGTAGAATAACCAGTCTATCAGAAGATAGACAACAGTGCTATGCATCACATTGTTATGTGTTCTTGAAGGTCAAGTACCTAAAAGTCAAAATCACCTATGGCTCAACGTTAACCTCTCATGAGTCCGACGTTAACACGAGCCATACCCCTTATAACTCTACTAGGCTCTGAACCCATACCAAGGTGTTTCATGCAATCTAAGACGACTTCTAGGTCAATGAACACAATTGGGTCAGTTTGGGTCAACATAAGTCAATGTGGGCTAACTCAGGTCAACTAGAATTAACTCGGCTCATCTAGATCCATTCACACCCAATAGGGTCCTTGCAAGCTCAATTTGGTCATATTGACTCAATTAGATCAACATTGGGTTAAATAATTTCACTTGGGTCAATTTGTATCAACAAGACACACTTAGGCCCAATTGGGTCAAGTCAGGTCCACAATAGGTCGTCTATATTGACTTGGGTTGTATTGGGTAAGTCATCTTGAGTCTAAACAAACTCACCGAAATACTAGTATAGACCCAAGCTAAAAAATTAACCCTGACTCAGACCCCACACGGGTCGATCTATGTTCACTCACCAGCTGGTGGCACCCCATAGTAGTCCACCCGGTAGAGTGAACCCACAAAACGAAGGCCATCGGATGGTGGCCGAAGGTCCCTAAGACAGCGCTCACGTGATTCACAAGCGACGAATCATACTTGGGTGTCGTCGGTGACTCAAGCTACTCGAATGCCCAAATTGGGATCCCCTTTGGAGAGAGATCCAAATAGAGGCTCATGCTTCCTCTCTTGATGACATGGGTTGACTACTAGATAGAAAGAATAATGGAAACCAATTCAATTAAATCAAATGTACTTTGACCAAAATAATATCTTAATTATATATAGGATCTAAGAAAGGTGACTCTAGGATGAAATCAATGCATATTTCTTAAGCTCCGTTTGGGGCGGCGTTTTTTGCTCCGGTGAGTTTGGACAAAAACGCCACTATTATAAAATGTATGTTTGGCATGACGACAATGGTTGTGAATGCCGCCAAGAAAAGATAGCTAGCTTTAAACATGAAAGCAGATGAAACTCCTTAGGTGAGGTTGGGTGTTCACGAATTACGGTTCATAACCATCGTCTTTATGACCGCCACCACCGCGCCAAACAAAGCCTTAATCCACAAAAATAACAAATTAACCTCATAAATCCTCTGATGGAAAACAAATATATGTTGGTGTTCTTGCTGGTAGAAAAGAGCTAATAAAAGAATTTCATCATTTCCTGATCATTTCATTGAATCAACAGCTTCAGCAACCTTGTGGTTCTTCCCGGATTCTCTTGAAGCCCTCCTGTACATTAATCCTTTCAACACGGGCCACGCGCTCTCCCAAGTCTTCACAATCAAGAAGAAGATGACCCTATACAGCACCACCATCCCAAGCAATACTCCCAAATCCACCCACTTTGAGTATCCCATCTCCACCTGCCATGTTTCCTTCAGTATCTCCTCTCCGGTGATGGTCGGAGGCCTCCCGACTTCATTGTTGGGGAACGTCAGCCCCAAGAACTCGTTCTTATAGAATCCCTGGTTCGCGTATCTGTGGAAGGCAACATAATACATCGGGTACCGCCACACCGGCTTCGGCAGATCCTCCGGCAGCCGGAAAAATCCCCCGTTGAGCATCATCACCCCCTGTATTCCGGCGCCGGTGATGATGCCCATCAGAAAGTCCGGAACGATGCTCGCCACGATCATCATCAAGCCTTCCACGAGCATCATGCATGAAAACAGCACGAGCACAAAGTACACGAAATGGTCGATGCTGCTCTGCAGTCCCACCAAGTAGTAGGCAATGGCTCCCGGAACTACGGAGATCAAGGCCAGGTATGGAGTCGCCGAGACCGTGTTGGCAATTGTGAAGCACCCGACGCCGTAGTGCCCGTTCAGCCTCTCTCTCTTGAAGATCTGCAACCATTTTATGCATATATTTTACAGATATTAGGTATGTGTTTTCATTACAAGGTCAAATCTTGTAGAAGAATGAGAATTGATTACTTATAATTAACCTTCATATCTTCCACAAAGGATGGAAAGCCACCAATTGCCATGAATGTCAGGAAGGCAGCTATGAACATGAGCATGGCGCCTCTGGCCTGAAGAAGAAATCTTAAAAGATTATCACCCTAATTCTACAACACACATAGAGAATCATTTAACATGAATATTCTCTGAACTTCATTCAAACAACCTGAATCGATCCGAAACTGTGGCCGACATGATGATAGATTGTGCCGACGCACAAGCAAAGAGCAATATATATGGCAAAACGAAGCCAGTAGTAGCCCAAATCTCTGTACATATTCACAAATGATCTTCTTGTGAGAACTATGCACTGCATCACGAAGTCGGCGTGACCTCTCTTCCTCACATCCCCTCCTCCCTTGCAGCAGTCAGAATTATTAAGAAACAGCAGCAATTAATAACAATGATATATACAGTTTGATCAATTACCTGTTTTCGCAGCCTGTCAATCTTTGTTAGAGCGTGCTGCGAAGTCGCCGATGAGGCATACGAGCTTACGAGGATTTCGATAGCTTCTGCTGTGCCTGAGGACTCGGCTTGATCAGGCACTTGATCACCTATTTCAATGTCCTGTTCATGCACAGAGGTAGGTGATTAATTAAGCTTTTAGTAATTTAAAAAAGGGCAAAGTATTCGTGACACCCGTATATTATAGAGAAAAGTCATTTGATCACTTGTAAATTTCAAAAGGATTGTTGTGACCTTTAATTTTTCATAACCGGAACATTTGACCCCCTGCAAATTCATTTGACAGGGTGTCAAATATCTCGGTTATGAAAAATTAGAGGTTATAAAAGTCCTTTTAAAATTTACAGGAGGTCAAATATCTTTCCTCTATAATATAGAGGTGCTACCAGTGCTTTACCTATTTAAGAATGATGGATCTGGGTAATTAGTGATTAAATCTTGGTGCTAATTAATTACCTTGTCAAAATCCTTATTGATGGTTTTCAGGTAGTGATCTGAGGGATTCTTCAGGGATGGAATGGGGAATCCGTTGACAGCGAAGAACTGTATGTATTTCGGACATTAACGGCTAGTTGAGTATACAAACCCAGCTATTAGTATATATTTAAAAAAAAAAAGATTACTGGCCTCGGGCGCGGCGGTGGGCGGGCCGAAGAAGACGGTCCGCCCGTAAGCGAGTATGCAAACCGACTTGAAGAGATCGAACACCTCGGTCCCGGGCTGGTGCACGGCGGCGGCCACCGTCATCCTCTCCCTCGCGGCCATCTTGGCGATGCGGCTGATGACGTGGAAGGCGGCGGCGCTGTCGAGGCCGCTCGTGGGCTCGTCGAGGAAGAGCAGTTTCGGGCGAGTGATGATCTCCATGCAGATGCTGACCCTCCGCCTCTGCCCCCCGCTTATGCCCTTTGACGTTCGGCCGCCGATGCGCACGGCGGCTACGCCGGCGAGCCCCATCTCCCGCAACGTCTCGTCGGCGCGGTCCCTCTTCGCCGCGCGGCTCATGGCGGAGGGGAGCTGCAGCTGGGCGGCATAGTGGACGGCTTCCCTTACAGTTAGGGTGGTCATGAGCACATCCTCTTGAGTCACATAAGCCTGCATACAAACATCAACGGGAGTAAATAGGAAATCTTTAATAAGACTGCAAGTTGTGCCGGGAATTGGTTCATCTCTTTGCTGCTGCTGCTGTTGGTTTTGAGATTTTTATGTACGGGTAGCGTGCTATCGGACCACCAGCAAAAAACACTTTAAAAAAAAAGTGATCCGATCGGATGGCTGTCAGCCAGCAACCCGCACCATCCTTTTCGTACGCTAAGCATACAAAAATATTTTCCATGTTGGAGAGCTGGACGCACTCTGATCGAGACCCACCCCATCCTCTCCCAGACGCGCCAGCCTCCACATTCTCTCTTCTGAGGAGAAGGCTGTTACAGTTGGTGGCTGGCCTCCACTCTCTCAGGCTTTAAATTCTCCAACTCATTGTCACCGCATTTGCAAAGATTTTTCGGTCGGGAGGAGAGAAAATATCGGGGCCAATAACGACGCGTCATGTGTAAAGTATTTTTTAGATGAACGTTTGAATTTATTGGGTCATTCCCGATATATATCAATGCCCTGGATGTCTCGCACCGGACCAAAAATTGCACCCACATTAGGCCCCGTGATCCTCCTCTCCCTCAGTAACTAGAAAAAAAATTAGATTGTTTCTCTCACCTAGTTTTAGCTGGAAGAAACAATACAGCCGTACGGTATCCTACGGCGGAGTTATTTTTGCGGAATACTGCAGTATTCTAAAAATATTGTCAGTATTTCGATCAATATGTTGTTTTTTTGCATGAACCAATGGTTTGATGTGCTTGCTCTTCTTCCCCAATTGGCAATTGCTCTTCTTCTTTCTGAAAGAGGAGTCATGTTATTTTGAAAACAAAGCAATCGTGGCGAGCTGCGGAGATAGAAACAAGTGAAGGTGGAAAGGAAACTATTTTAGATAGAGAGCGAGAGAGCCAGAGAGCGAGCGAGAGAGAGAGAGAGACGGTCGATGGAAATCCCTTGAATAAAGAGATTCAAGCCTTTGGGATTGAAGTCATCAACACAGTGTATTCCGTTAAAATGGATGAGATGTTATATTAGGGACTAAAAACTTAAAAATAAAAAAAATGGAGACCAAAATCTTGAAATTGAAATTTTTGAGACTGAAATCTTAAAGTAATCAAATTTTTGGGACTGAAATAAGTATTTAGTCTTAAAAAATATTTTATACGGCTTTTAAAACATTATTACGGAAGCATATATAAATGAATAAAATAATTTAAGGAATTATTCTTGCTAAATATTCCTCAATAGGTGAGAAGTACGCCAAAAAGGGTATGCATGGTGTTTAAAAGCAAAATTGCATAATTATAGTGGGAAGCAATTAGTCCTGCGTCGCAGAACTAGAGATTAAGGCTTCGTTTGACGTGGCTTATTATCAATTATCATAGACTGTATGTTTGTCAAGACAATAACCGCTACCAACAATATAAGCTAGTTTTGAGCATAAAATGCATGAATTTTTTTAAGTGAGATCGGGCGTCAACGAACGACGGTTCATGACCACGGCATTCACGACTACCACCACCGCGCCAAACAAAGCCTAAATAAACAATTCCATTCGAGTAATTAGTGGAATGTATGTGCTTCCACTTCATAAGAAAAATTAAACGGGATAAAGCTTGTGAATTCATTCGAATAATCGACAATTCCGTTGTTTGGGCGGATGTTACAACTCAATAGATGCACTTGAAGTGTTAATGTTCAAAACTAATTTTCTTTCTTGACGACGGTCATAATCGTTATCATGCTAAACATATATTGTATGACGCTGCCGTTTTTTTATCCAAATTCACCTGAGCAAAAACGACGCGCAAACGAAGCCTCGGTCTAATATATGCTTTTGGAGACGACCAAAAATTTGTAGGTGGCACTTAAGCTAATATTATGTCATTAATTATTTCAAAATAGAATAAAATAAATATTAAATAAAATCATATCAATTTGAATCTATTCAGCTCACTGAGGTTCCGAAGGTGAGAGCATGCTTCCTTCCATTGGTAAGGATTTGTCCAGTCTGCCTGAGATTTGGTGCTAATCTTCCTGTCATAATAATAATTAAATAAATAATGTTACATTCCATATACCTATGCCGCCTATATATTTATACATATGCCGCCTATATATTTATACACATATACATGCATCTACGCCCGTGCCAGACGGCTTCTGAAGCGCACGGGTTTCGCGCGCGCCTTTTTATTTATTTTATACATAAATTAATAGAGAATGTAAAATTGGTATAATGACACCAAATTAATGCACATTTTTTCTTATGATAGTCGAC
Organism: Dactylorhiza incarnata; assembly: GCA_033032865.1. Lineage (NCBI taxonomy): Eukaryota > Viridiplantae > Streptophyta > Magnoliopsida > Asparagales > Orchidaceae > Dactylorhiza > Dactylorhiza incarnata. The sequence goes on from JAWHQI010000208.1 coordinate 4,298,807, forward strand.
ATGTGATAGTGATTTGGCCTCCGTGAGTTCGCGGCCCGTTGTCGGCGATATGAGGCGACGACAATACTACTATTTCAATATATATCATCATTGCATATTGTTTCGCAATATTAATAATATGTAAAATATATTTATTACATATTTTTAAATAAATATTATTTAGTGCACTTGATCGACAATGTTGATGAAATGCTCTTGGCTCAAGTCCCATTTTGTTAAAATATAGATTTGATATTTTTAATAAAATATTATTTACATAATTAATTTAGTTTTTTTAAAGAAATATTTATTTTGAAAATAAATTCAAGTGGAGTGATTGGTGACCATTGGTGTAATGATAAAAATTCTCTTAAAACCACAATATATAACAAGCAGTCATGCACCGATTCCCCCATGCGCACGTGCGAAAGTAGCGCCGTAATTTGTTGTCTCAATGAATACAAACTATAACATAAATTTGATATTTTTATCAAATATTATTTAAATAAATAATGTATTCTTTTTTAAATATTTGATTCAAAAATTCAACGACTGTGATTACTTTGATGGTGTAATGATATCCCTTCAAAACACATGAAATCCTGCATAAAGTTCATCATCCCTATAAAATATATAACACATGAAATCGTGCACGAGATTTCTTCGTGCCCCGACGCGACAACATACCTTTCGTTCATCATCCCTATAAAATTTGGTGTTAATCGTAACCCGATTTTGCCTTGTTGCACCTCAATGTTAACTGCATCCCGGAAATTTTAAAAATCTAATCGCAGCCTGATATTTAACTTGTTGCACCCCGTTCATACCCGAGAAAGGATGCGCCGGGCAGCTTCAACGAGAGGAAGGAGGAGAACCAAATGGGATACGCGAGGGATTGGGCGTGACTGAAGACGGGGATAAGTGGGGAGTTAAGGTTTAAAGTTTTGGGTTGCGGTTAAACACAAAAAAAATGAGTTGTTTTTTAAAATTCTTGGTTGCGGATAGTCAAAGACGGGTTGCGGATAACAATCGCCTAAAACTTTTGTTTGCAAAGTATGAAACTTAATAAAAATTGAAAGATAATATATTTTCTAAAATAAAAACACAAACATTAAATTATAGAAAATTATAAAAGTTTTAATAAAGTCGGGTAAAATTAAAAAGACGAAAGTTTTATAAAAGATGCTTTTCTCTCGTATATATTATATATATTTATTGCGGATCGCTCGACGCTCCGGTAGACAGGGCAAATTGAACCACCTTAACTCGAGAGCGAGCCGAGATCACAAACAGTCAATGAGAGAATTAATAAATGATAATAAGACTTTTTATCGTGGAAAAACCGGAAATGGTGAAAAACCACGCGGTCGGAGCTGTGCCGACCAAATTCCACTATCTGTTGGTTCGTTACAATTGAAAACTGAGAACTCGAGCGCGACAGACTGCAACTCGTTACAATGGTAGTAGAGAGAAAACCTTGAGGGTGACAGGTCACCTCTCGAGAGACTAAGTACTTTTCTGGGAATGAAAGTGATATTCTCGAGTCGCCTTTCGGAGCTCGGAGGATTCTCAACTTGCTTAAGAAGATTGTCTATCGAATTAAAGAAAAATCTTCAAAGGCTCGAAGGAGACATTCGAAGGGTCGAAGGAGATCTTCGAATATTCGAAGGAGATCTTCAAAGATCGAAGGAGATCTTCAAGCGCCGAAGGAGAACTCAAATGAAATCTTCAAAGGAGCTCTCTTGGGCGAAGAAGACAAGGTCCCTTGAAATGAAGGTCCTGAGCTCCTTTTATAGCCTTAGGTAGGGGTAGCCCGGTAATTTTGTTGTTGTTACCACCGTAACCACCTGACGAGCGAATCACACTTGCCGATTTGGAACACATGGAACGCCATTTTCGGGATATTCTCGTCTTGCCCCCCGGGCAATTCGATCAATTCAGGCAGCTTCGTTGACGGTGTTGAACGCATATAACTAGACCTGCAATCTAGGAAATTATGATATGTTAACTGATGCGCGCGTCGCGAACGCGGAGGCGTTCTGAGCACGCGGCGAACATGGAAGCGTTTCACGCGTGTGGTAAGCCCGGAGGAGTTTTAAGCGCGCGGTGAGCGCAGAGGCGACGTTCGACGCGCGGCGTGCACTTGGGGGCGTTCCACGCGTGCCGTGAATGTGGACTTAAGAGGTGCACGCGTCGTGAGCATGGAGGCGTGTCGTTCATGGTAATACCGGGGAGGTGCGGTTCCACCGGTCAACATAGCGAAATAAAGGGCGTGCACAAGGTGGTGTGGCTGGAGCCGATTGTCGAGCCCGTGCGGTGGTCGCGCATCAAGTCTTGCGCGGTCAAGGAAGTGCGGTCTGTATTGCGCGGCGTAGGCCGGGCAACAAGTGTCGATCGCCGAGCGGCACGATTTGCGCCACACTGAGGTGATGCGGGCTAGGGGAGGCGGCCGCGCCGTTGGCAATGGAGATAGGAGGGGGGGGGGGACTGGAGGGCGAAGATAGGATAAAATTGGGATTACAAATAAATTATTTCGCTTTAAATGAGGCTGGACTATAAATAATGACTATTTATTTATTTATATATTTTACATATGTACTTTGCAAGTAAATACAAATATATTATTGCACTTTCACTTGCAAAATCATGAACGAGAAAATAAAACATCATAATTCATATTATGATTTTTTTTTTGGAAAATTATTATTCAACAAAATTTCACTCATATAAAATAGGGCGCTAATATCCGCACTGCAGTTTTGACTATTCGCACTCTATTTGTATGAGTTATTACGCGCCTTTTGAAAATATGTCTTGTACATGATGAGATCTACAACTTTCGTGTTGAACACATTTCCTAAAAATGTATGTACAAGACGCGGTTGCGGATAGCCAAAATAGAAGTGCGGATATCAGCGCCCATAAAATAAGAGTGGAAATATATTATTATATATTTTTAATTCGCCCATAAAATATAATAACGAGTGGAAATATATTATTATATATTTTTAATTTTAGTTTAATGAATATTTAAATTGAATTTTATGATTCTTTTGACACTTTCAAGTTTCAACGCGTAGGAGGAGTAAAATAGTATGGGATATACCGGCGAGGGCGTCGAGAAGCGTGGATTTTCCGCAGCCGGAAGGGCCCATGATAGCGAGGATCTGGCCGGGCTGGGCCAGCCCAGTCAGGCCCGAAATTACAGGCACGCACTCCTCCTTCCCTGAAGCAGCTGCAAATACCCATAAATCCTGCCACGTCAGGAATACGTCACCATTTTCAGGCATGGCCATCAATTCCATGCTTTTCTCGCCGGAACTCCCTCCTCGACGGTTATGGAGCAGAGGAAAAGGAGAGGAGGGCGTGTCGCCGGACGGAAAGGGATGGATGGCGGGAGGATAACCGGGACCACCACCGGAGTGCTCGAGGTCGCCGCCGGGGAGCTCGAGGTTGCCGCCGGGGGGAAGATCCTGGGGTGATGCCGGCGTGCATGTCGGGACTCTGGGCGGGGAAGACATGGGAGGTGCCAGGAAGGAGGAGATGATGAGTCAACTGCGCGCTGTTCAGACCTTCTTAAATAAAGCAGAGAGTGCTTCATTATTTTTAAAAACAAAGATATTATCATTTATTTGCATACTTGTACTTTTTTTTATTTTAAAAAAACAACATGTTATTATAACTTCTAAAATATCTAATCGTACGCCCCTCTTCTCTCTCGCTCACGCCAAAAAGCCGCCCCTCCCTGTTTCGCGATTCGGAAGCCCCCTCGCGCCGCATCCTTGGTGATTTCCAGCCGGCGAGTTTCTGTTTTCCGCCCATTTCGACGACATAGGTGGCGTTTGGTTAGGCTTTTACGCTGCGGTGCGGTTGAAACGGACCGGAATTGTGAGAAGAAGCTGCGTTTGACGCGGCTTATTTCCAAAACTGCGGTTATTAAATTCCGTCATTTACTTTATTAGCCCATCCGTGAATTTTTTCTGCGTTCAGCCGCAAAAGCCCCGCTGTTTCCTCGCTCGATCTCCTCTTTCGTCGATCCCCGTTCCCAGTTTGCGCACTCACTGTTTTTCTCGGCTTCTCGTGCACGCATCCACATCGCCGACAAAGAGGTCCGCTACTGCGCTCTCCGGCGAATGCCATTCGTCTTCTCCCACCTACGGTTCCTTGCTCTTCCGGCGATCGCCTGACTTTACTCCACGAATCGCTTCTGAATGGGTGCAGGGAGGAAAACCAAACGCCCGATCGCGGAGAAGATGATCGGAAATTGCATCCTCCGATCGAGATCGGTAAACATCGGCACCGGGTTCTTTTTGCAGGTCGGAGGGATCTGGAAGAATGGGATATAGCCGGGTTTACAAGTTCGGAGGCATCTGTGGAAGCTGAGCCGAAGGAGGCAAATCGGTATGGGCAATTTGATGTGGTGCAATAGTCCTATTGTGGTGCTAATAGTGATTAGTTGTTAATTTGTTTGGCGATGCTTTTAGGTGGTTGTAATATGAAGTTAAAAGTCGCCATTTTCTTTACCTGTATAGCATCTATATAGCATTCCTATGAGATTTGTTCCGTTTATTGCAGTGATTATCCTCCATTGCTAACGGTAACGAGATTTGTAATTAATGATTATCCTCCATATAGCATGACTCTTTGTTCTTCTTCTCTGTTTTTGTTTTAATAATGCATAATTCTGGATGTTGTGTATGCGTTTCTATGTTGTGTATGTGTTTGTATGTGTCTTTGTATGTGTGTGTGTGTGTGTGTGTGTGTGTGTTTGTGTGTGTATTGTGTTTGTGTATGTGCATGTGTGTGTTTGTGTATGTGTGTGTTTATGTGTGTGTGTGTTTATGTGTGTGTGTGTGTGTGTGTTTATGTGTATGTGTATGTATGTGTTTATGTGTGTATGACATGCCAAGTGTTACGTGAGATTATAATTTTTTGGTGATGGTTATCTTTTTATGAAAAATAAAATTCACCCAAAACTCTGTTTTGTATTCAAATAATTTTTTCAAAACTCTGTTTTGCAAACTCCATTTAACCCAAACAGTTTTTAACAAAATTTCATTTTTAAGAAACAACATTTTTCTTAAACTCCATTTTCTATCAGCAGCTTTCCATCAGCATCAGCCCAATCAAACAGAACATAGACTATCTCTCCCAACTACTCCCTTGCTCTCGTGGGGCTCGTCTGCGGTGGAGCAGCGTGTTTCCTAGAAAGCCCTAGTGATGCCTCGTTACTACTCGATAACTACGGCGAGTTTCTGTTACCTTATGTTAGAAAGCAACGCAATGCTGGCTACAAGCACAAGACAAATGTACGTACCGATAGATTGATACATCGTCGCGGTCAACATTGTTGCCGGAAAACTGAAGCAAATATTGAATTTGCACTGGAAACTGCGGGCAGTAAATCAAGAACAGTAAAATTAAAGGGTGGAAAACATGAAGTTCAGAAAATAACAAAGCAAAAAAAAAATCGTATGTAGCATGGATTTTCAGAATGAATATACTCTGAAATCCAACCAACAAAACTGCATCCAATTTGGGACACAACCTCTAAAAAATAACTAATTAAAATTAGTCATAATTAATCACAAACGGAGAAAAACCCTCTTCCCCTAGGCGATCGGCGACCGCCTACTCCTGGCGATCGGAGATCCAAGGTCGGTGATGGGTGATCGGCCACCGCCGGTCGCCGATCTGAGATTGAAAAGATTTTTTTATGGCTATGGCCTATGCATTTTGATAACTTAAAGCCTAAAATGTTCATTTTTGTGGTAGTTGCGCATGGATTGCCCCAAAATGAATTACATTCATCGAATGCCCTCGTCTTCGTGAGCAATGATTTTTCATATCATTAATAGAATATTTGAATCAAGATTGTTATTTGATTGATAGTATCAAGTTATAATCTCTCAAATAGAATGTTTGAATGCAATATATATATATATATATATATATATATATATATATATATATATAAGTGACCGCCATTAGTACGGCACATATGACTATTAGCACCCATTTAATAATATATATAGGACAGGTAGGATATGTTGACATTTAATTAAAATATATATTATATGTTGACAGAAAGGATAGCTAAGCATGCATGATTAGTTATTAAAATGTTTATTGTTGCTCGCATTTGTCCCAATTTTTGCTCTCACTTTAATTTGTCTGTAATTTGTATGTGTTTGAATTGGTAGTTTTGGATTTATAAATGCCAGATGTTAGTTTTGAATTGGTACTTTTTTCCAATCATTTGGCGTGGGCCGGGCAACGAGTGTCGAGCGGCGCGGTTTGTGCCGCACCGAGGTGGGGAGGCGCCCGCGCCGTGTTGGCAATGGAGATCGGAAAGCAAGAGTAGGGATAAATTACGGGCGCTAGTTTTGGCTATCCACACTCTATATATATGAGTTATTACGCATCTTTTGGGAATACGCTTTTTACATGCTTTTTTAGAAAAAATGTTAAACACGAAAGTTGTAGATCTCAAAAATGCATGCACATGATGTATTTCCAAAAATTCGCTATAGTTACGCTCATGTTTCAATCAGGGCGGCAATACGTCTTGTGCGTGCCTTTTTTGAAAATGTGTTCAACACGAAAGTTGTAGATCTCGACGAGATGTTCAACACGAAAGTTGTAGATCTCGACATCTTGTCGAGATCTACAACTTTCGGGTTGAACACTTTTCCTAAAAATACATGTACAAGACGTATTTTCAAATGACGCATAATAACGCATGCAAATAGAGTGCGGATAGCCAAAACTCAACGCCCACAAAATAACGAGTGGAAATATTTTATTATATATTTTTAATTTTAGTTTAATGAATATTTAAATTGAAATTTATGAATAGAATGAGAGATAACGGCGAGGGCGTGGACTTTCCGCAACCGGCGGGGCCCATGATAGCGATGATCTGGCCGGGCTGGGCCAGTCCAGTGAGGCCCGAAATAAACGGCACGTGCTCCTCCTTCCCAGAAGCAGCTCCAAATACCCATAAATCCTGCCACGTCAGGAATACGTCACCATTTTCAGGCATGGCCGTCAAATCCATGCTTTTCTCGCCGGAACTCCCTCCTCGACGGTTATGGAGCAGAGGAAAAGGAAAGGAGGGAGTGTCGTGGGACGGAAAGGGATGGATGGCAGGAGGATAACCGGGACCACCACCGGAGAGCTCGAGGTCGCCGGCGTCCATGTCGGGACTCTAGGCGGGGAAGACATGGGAGGTGGCAGGAAGGAGGAATGATGAGTCAACTGCTCGCTGTTCAGACCTTCTTAAATAAAGCCCGAAAGTCGCCCCCTCTTCTCTGTCGCCCGAAAGCCGCCCCCTCGCTGTTTCGAGAGATTTTTAGGTACAAGTAGCGTGCACAGAGTTGTGCACGCTACTTAATAGTTACAGCCGTAATTATGTAAAATACGGCTGTAACCTGAAATTACGGCTGTATTTTACATAATTACGGCTGTAACTGCGTGCACAGCTCTGTGCGCTACTTGTACCTAAAAATTAGTCCCCTGTTTCGTGCTTCATTATTTTTTTTAAAAAGAAGATATTATCATTTATTTGCATATTTGTACCTTTTTTTATTTTAATAAACAACATATTATTATAGCTTCTAAAATATCTAATCGTACCCCTCTTCTCTATCGCCCGAAAGCCGCCCCTTCCCTGTTTCGTGATTCGGAATCCGTCGCCCAACCTCCCCGGCCCCCTCGCGCTGCCTCGTCCGGTGAGTTTCTGTTTTCCACCCATTTCGACGACGCATGCTCTCTCTCCCAGCTACTCCATTGCTCTCGTGGGGCTCGTCTGCGGTGGAGCAGAGTGTTTCCTAGAAAGCCCTGGAGATGCTCGATACTACTGTGACTACTGCGACACTTACCCGACACACGATTTACCTTCTGTTAGAAAGCAACACAATGCTGGCTACAAGCTCGGTCGCACCTAGGGGTGTTCACGAATCGAATCGAATCGAATAGCTCTTCAATCGAATCCATATTTGACATAGAATGCAGATATTCGGATTCGGATTCGGATTCGTTCGAATATTCGGGGTCGGATTTGAATTCGGATTCGTCATGAAATGTTGGATTCGAATTTGGGTTCGAATTCAGATTCGAATTCAGATTCGAACATGAATTCGAATTCGAATTTGAATTTTATAATATTTAATTATATATAATATTCAAATATAATTATATTTAACATTTAATTACATATATTAATTTAATTTAAGTATATTTTCAGTATTCGCGAACTATTCGTGAATCATTCGAATATGAATAACATTATGCGGATTCAGATTCGAAAACTAATCGAATCTGAATTCGGATTCGAATTCAAAAAATACGAATTTTAATCGAATCTTCACGAATCGAATCCCGAATTATTCACGAACTATACTATTTGTGAACAGCCCTAGCCGCACCCAAGGGGGGTGCGGCTCGGCTTGGCCGCACCCTAAGGGGGTGCGGCTCGGTCGCACCCAAGGGGGGTGCAGCTCGGCTTGGCCGCACCCCACATGTGGTGCGTCTGGGCCGCACCCCACATGGGGTGTGGCCTAGCCGCACCCATCATAGGGTGTGGCTTGGCCGCACCCTCCATGGGGTGCTGCTTGGCCGCACCCTCCATGGGGTGCGGTTAGCCCCCCCTATGGGGGTGCGGCTATCCGCACCCCACTAGTGGGGTGTGGACTAATCGCACCCCAGTGGTGGGGTGCGGTTATGGCGGCGCGCGGCGCCTGGCGGAGAGTGGACTGGGCGGCGATTTCTTCAACTCCCACGATCATGCGTTGACCCCACTAACTCCACTTCTTCTTAGTGGAGCATCTTCTAAATACACTTCATGGTTCTTATAAATTTGTGGGGAAGTATCATCTTTGCGGATGCACATCACATATAATAAAATTCATTATGATTATCAACATAAATCTATTTTGAAAATTAATTTGAATAAACATAAATCTCCAGTGAATTATTTTTCAAACAAATATCATCATATAAAGATGTCATATAATCATTATATGAATTTGAGTGATAAACAACCAAGATATGAATGGAGACCCATAAAGAAAATTGACACATCAACTTTAATTGAAATGACTCATTCATCATTGTCTCCCCAAAAATCATCATGCTATATTTGGGTACCCAAAGGAACCATTACACATGGTCAACTTTGGATACCTAAATCTCTTATCAATTAGCATCTTTCAAATGCATGAAGTAGAAACTAATAAAAATGATATTTATTGCTACTTCATGATATGCTTAATGTTCTTTTTATTTTCATTGTTTTTTTAAGCTAACATGCCTTGGTCACCTTATAAATATTTGAAATATGACTTTATCATTTAAAGCTTTATAACGTATAAATCAAATTGAATAAAAAGTCACATATTTTTAAAAGTGACTTATCTCTCATCTTGTTAGTTTTTATTCTTTTAAATCCTTTACTAACAAATATCTTGAATTATCATTATAAATTGAATATTGAAATTATTATCAAGACTAATGAAATTATTTTAAAGAATGGATTTAAATGGTTTATTAAAGGGCTTAGGCTAAAAATTACAATGCGCGACGTTTTGATTATTTTCTATTTTGTTTGTTGCATATGATAGCCCTTATAATGAAGAATATTGTCAAGTAAAACTGAAAACAAAAATTCACAAAACGCATGTTTAATCTTTCAAAAATGCGAGTTTTCGATCAAAACTTCAAACAGCCATATCTTTTGATCCACTCGTCCGATTTTCGCGTTTAATATGTTTTCGGAAAGAGCACAGAAATTTCCATCCAACGGCGAACCAGGCTTGCCCGTTTAAGTTCGTTTGGTGTTGTCAAATTGCCCAAATTCAACTTCGTTTAAAAGTTATTTCAGTTTTCTTGTTTCAGCAATTTTTGTGTCTATGGATTTTTCATCACATAATATCCTTAGTATAATTGTTTCATATATTGATTTAGGTATTATGTGTGTGATGTGTGTCACCATTGCTTACATGTATTTAGACCTTAGAATCATCTTGCATCATTAAGTTCAAATCAAAAGTTTAATCATTTCATTCTCATTCTAAAGAAAATTAATTTGAAATCTTCTCATATTACATGCAACATTATCTCCATTAATCCTATATAATAACATTGCATTCAAACTCATCATCCTAGCATCACTTCTTAGTTTATGCTTAAATTTATATGTTAGGTATAACATCTACAATGTTATTCAAATTTCATGATAACTGTGTGATTTGATATTATAATAGAATACTAAAATTCCAACAAACACATAGTTTATGAATTAATCATTAGAATATATATGAATATTGTATCATGAATCATATATTATCATGCAAAACCAAAGATCAATAAATTCAATTATTAAATGCAATTTTATTATAAATTTCAAAACTTTATGTGATCTTTGTCTTTGATATGATTGCATGATCATCATTTTCTAGACTTACAAATCAAACTTGCTCATTCAAAAGAAAATCACCAAATTATATTGTCATAAGTCTAGAAGGAATAGAATTCACATACATCATGATGATCTAACATATATTCTATGCAAAATTCTCTATAATCATAAATCACAATTCGTGTTCTATCAAGAAATATCACAAATCAATAATGTCTATCACTTAGAAATTATGAATCTTATGATAAAAATATGAATAATGTTTTTCTTTACATTATTTGGTGTATTGATATGATTTGTTAATGATTGCATGTATCTCACATATATGTAGACTCTATAATCAACTTTGTAATAATAAGAATAAATCAAACTAAATTATCACTTTATTCTAGATCTATAATTTGAAACTCTATTTTGGAATACATGCAGTATTAATGTTAATCTTATGACGTGACATTAAACTCAAAACTCATCATACTAACATTATTTGAATATTAGTACTTGCGCTAGTTATCTCATATCGTCATCTCATAAAAGTAGAAAAACTATGCGGCTTTTTATTTTTCTAAAATTCTTCACATTAAGCAAAAAAACCATAGTTTATAAATCAACTCATAGTTTAAAAGCATAGGTTGTCCAAAGATTATTCACCTATGACTTCATATCTCACAATAGCGGGGGCGTAGGGTTGTATGCATTAGAGACCTAACCTCTAAGTCATGTCTTGTCCTTAACTAGGGAGGGTTCCAGTGGGGCCTTGTGAGGCACTCGGGGGAAAGAGTGCTAAGTTGAGCTTTCTCTAGTATGTGTATATGGGATTAACACCCCAACCTACGACATGTGTGCAGCTCCTCATGCCCATCCGGCACTTAGTACGGGGCTAGGGTGTAGACATTTAGTCCGGGTAGTTTTTAATCTTATGACATACTTATATTACTCATTGCATGAACTTTTTTTTACTTATCACTTAAATCATGCTTATTTGGGTTGTTCGAAAATGACCTCTTGTGTTTGCATAATTTATCTTCTTGTGCTTAAATGATTTTGTAAAACACAAGTATTTAAAAAAAAAGCCAAAGTTTCATGCGAATTTGATCCACCTAGAAATCTCCAAAAAATCTTGCAAGGTTTCAAATGTTAAGGTTGGAATTATGAGTCTTACACATCTTAGGATGAGTTATGTGAACAACGCTAAAGTTTTATGCAATTTGAGCAATCAAAACATCTCTAAAAAATTATAAAATTTCTGCATAAGACTACTCTTAAGACTCTTAATAAATATCAAAAAACAGATTTTTAAAATTCTCAATATTTCTCTTACTGTTTGTCGCGCTAGCGCTAGCGCCGACGATAGCATGTGTATTCGATTTTTCTGGGTTTTTTATTTCTAAAAATCATTAAAATTATGTTAGTTTATATGTACTACTTTATTTTGTATTTCTGACTTTTATTAATTTTGTTTTATTAATATTATGGAAAATCAACTATAAAAATTCAAAATTTCAAAAATATATTTTTGTTTTTTCTGTTTTTCTTTCATTAAAAACTTTTCAAAACAAAAAAAAACTGTATGATCTTTATTGTTAATATCAAGCATGTATGAATTCTATTATTTACAATGTTAAAATTTATTCCTTCAAATTACTATGAACATTGTTTTGTTTATTATATTTTGATATATCTAATTAAGTGCATCAGTTGTATTGAAAAATATGTGTAGAACCAAGTTTAGCATGCCTCTAAGTATGAGTAAATATTTTGTGATTGATAATGATATCTTTTCACTCACTTATTTTGGTAATCTACATGTGTGTTTAAATCTAAAAATATTTGTTTGTGTATTGTAATTGTACAATGAATTAAAACTTGCATAAGTTTATTACCTACACTACATTTGAATTGCACTTAAGAAATTAAGAAAAGTGGTTGAGTTTACAAAATTATGTTAGGTTTGCAAAATAAGTGTATTCGGAGAATGTTGTCTCACAAAAGTGAACAAAAATAAAAATAGACAAATATACCTCCACCAAGCACTACTTGAACTTCCTGATAAGTCTTCATAAGCATTGTGAGGTTGAGCACCTTGGAAAGAATAGTAAAGTGTCTAGTGCAAACCTTGGTTATTACACTATTTTTAAAAAAAAATTATGTGCATTAAAGTGTGTGAAAGTTAATATACTTGTGTTTTATTGTGCACTATACTCTACAAATGTCTTGTATTTTGTGATTTAAATCATTTGTTAACATTGCTCAAAATACACTTATGTGCACATTATTATCTTTCATAACACTTCTTCTCATGAGTATTGGATTCTAATATTTTATCTATACTACTCTTTCTATAAGAAATGCACTGATAACCTAACATGATTTCTACAATATTTATTATCTCCTAAACTTGAAATTAAGTAACATTGTAGTATATTCTTTTTTTGATATATTCATTTCATGCTTGACAACTTAATGTAAAACTATGAGATTTCGAAAAGGTTAAAACATCTTTATATTTTGAACTTAAACTCATATTTATATTTATGATTTTTATGCTTACAAAAAGATGTTCCTTATAATCTTTCGCTTGCTTAAAACTCTTATTTATTTATTTGAAATCTCTTATATATTATGCTTAAACTCTTTATCATTACATATATTACAAAAACTCGATCATGATTAATAATTCCTAAAGAATGCCTTCTTACTTCCCTTTTCCCACCTTCTTTTGATAATACCAAAAGGGGGAGATTAATTGAAGAAATCTAGAGGAGAAATCTAGAAGATTAAGAGGAGACTAATTCTTGTAATTTAGGAGGAGTAAAATATAAATTGCAGTTATGTAGGGGGAGCATTAAGATAGGGGGAGTATACACTATTCTCATGTTTATCATATACTATAGTTGCACTATTATCTCGCTTATCATATACTATAAACACTATTATTGATTTCTTGCTAAGAGGATTTGTTATTATCAAAAGGGGGAGATTGTTAGACATGTGTGTCACATACCTTTGTTTGAGAATAACAAATCCTATATTGTATATGGTTTTGCTTGTCGTGTGTTTATAGTGTGCAGAAACTATAGGTGCAATACTCCACAGGTAAAAAGCAGCTTGGAATCAAATTATCTGAAAGGAGCACTACCGCCAACGCTAGTCGATACCACAGGCGTTAGCGCTACTGCAGGCGCTAGCGCTACCGCCTGGCGCTAGATCCAGCCCGCGCCACAACGCCACGCCACGATGGTTTCGTAACCGCCTCTACACGACCGCTACCACAGGCGCTAACTCCAAGCTCTATAAATTGAAGCTTTCTCTCTCGTTTTGGTAACACATCCCAGAGAGAATACAAGTGCCAAAATTCCATTGTTGTCATGTTGCCGAAGATGGATCTCCCACAAAAAGCTTAAGGAGAATTCTGAAGGAGGACTACGTCACGCTACATCCGAAGGACGATCACTTCGACCTCGCTCTTAGTACAACGATCCTTCATCTCCGACTTCAGAAGATCTCATATATGGAGTTTTTATTATTATTATCATTATTTTCATTCTATACATTTTGTAACCGCATAGAGAATTCGCCTTGTGTTGGCGCTAAATATATAAAAAGAATTTTTATTCCCTTATTCACCCCACCCCCTCTAAGGGCGCCTATCGATCCAACACACATTCCAACAGACGACGCCAAACTGTTGCTGGACGCTCAGGTGCTCTGGTAGACAGGTCGAATTGAACCACCTTAGCTCGGAAGTGAATAGAGCGCGCAAACAGTCAATGAATGAATTGATAAGTGACACGAGGACTTTTAACGTGGAAAACTCAGGAAGGGTGAAAAACCACACGGTCGGGGCTGTGCCGGCCAAATTCCACTATCTGTTGGGGGTTACAATTGGAAACTAAGAATTTGAGCACGACAAGTCGTGGCTCGTTACAACGGTGGAGAGAGAGAGAACTATGAGGGTGACAGGTCACCTCTCGAAAAGCTAAGTATTTTTTCTTCTGGGAATGAAAGTGAGATCGATCGCTGAGTCGCCTTTCGGGACCCGAAGGATTCCCGAATCGCTTAGGAAGATGGTCTTCCAGAGCGAAGGAAATCTCCAAGTCCACGAAGGAGATCTTCGAAGGCCGAATGAGATCTTCGAGCGCCGAAGGAGATCTTCGAGCGCCGAAAGAGAACTCAGAGGAAATCTTCAACGAAGCTCTCTCGGGTGCAGAAGGTAGGGTGTCTTGAAATGAAGGCTCCGAGCTCCTTTTTATAGCCTTGGGCAGGGGTAGCCCGGTAATTTCGCCATCGTAACCACCGTAATCACCTGGCGAGCGAATCACGTTCGCCGATTCGGAGCACATGGATCGCCATTTTTCGTAAATGACCGTCTCGCCCTTCGGGCAGTTCGGGCAGGTTGGGCAGTTCGGGCAGCTTCATTGAAGACGATGAAGGCGATGAACGAGACCTGCAATCTGAGAAATTAAGAAAGGTTAACTGTCGCTCGCGTCGGGGACATGAATGTGTTCCGAGCGCGCAACGTCCTGTTGGCTGCAACCCGCCATGAGGGAGAGCTGTTTGGTCGCACCCCAACATGGGGGTGCGGTTTGTCCGCACCCCCATGGGGGTGCAATTTGGGCGCACCCCCATGGGGGTGCAGTTTGGCCGCACCCTACCATGGGGGTGCGGTTGGGCCGCACCCTTATGGGGGATGCGGTTTGGTCGCACCCTACCATGGGGGTGCGGTTGGGGGTTGGGCTGCACCCCCATGGGGGATGCGATTTGGCCGCACCCCCATGGGAGGGGATGCGGTTTGGCCGCACCCCCGTGGGAGGGGTGCGGCTTGGCCGCACCCCACTATGGGAGGTGTGGGCTACCCGTACCCCACTAGTGGGGTGCGGGCTAACCACACCCCAGTAATGGGGTGCGGCTTTGACCGCGCCTGGCGCTGATAAAGCGTGAATTGCCCACCGGCGGATTCCTTCACTCCCATGATCATGGGTTGGACTTTTGACCTCACTAACTTCACTTCTCCTTAGTGGAGCCTCCTCTAAACGCACCCCAAAAATGCCTATAAATCTATGGGTGCAGATAATAAATATATATTATATGTTGACAGGCAGGATATCTAAGCATGCATGATTAGTTATTAAAATTGATGTATATCCGTATAATTATGGGTTGTGTTTAGAGAAAAACTCCACTAAAGAGAAGTGGTGGTAGTGGAGTCAAAGGTCCATCAACGTGATCGCAGGAATCGAAAAATCCGCCGCCAGACCCACGCCCAGCCAAACATCGTGCATCGCCATAACCGCACCCCGCTAGTGGGGTGCGGTTAGTCCGCACCTCACTAGTGGGGTGCGGATAGCCGCACCCTCACCGTAATGGGGTGCGGCCTAACCGCACCCCATGGAGGGTGCGGCCAAGCCGCGCCCTCATGGGGTGCGGCCATGCCGCACCACCTATGGGGTGTGGCCGGCCATGTCGCACCCCATTCGGGGTGTGGCCATACCGCACCCCCTATAGGGCGCGGCCGGCCGCACTCCCTTGGGTGAGGCCAAGCTGCATCCCATTTGGGGATACGGCCCGGGCGCACCCCTTTAGGGTGTGGCCAAACTGCACCCCTTGGGTGCGGTCAAGTCCCCTCCCCGTAGAGGGGTTCGGGCGCGTCCCCCCTCTCCAAGCTCGATGTGCGACCTTTGGGCCCTGGATTCCGCTCAGGGCACTCCCGCACTCGTAACATGCTCAGAACGCCTCTAAGCGCATTCAGAGCACTTCCGTGTTCGTTGCACACTCAGAACGCTTCGGAGCGCGCTTGCGCGCCCGGAACACTTGCGCATTTCTAACATGCTCACATTTTGTCTTTCTGGCATGCTCACATTTTGTCTTTCTGACATGCTCACATTTTGTCTTTCTGACATGCCCACATTTTGTCTTTCTAGCTTCTCAGATTTCAGGAATAATACGTCGTCTTTTTCGCCTCTAACAAAACTGCCCAAACTGCCAGAACTGCCAGAACTGCCAGAACTGCCCGAGGGGCAAGATGGTCATTTACGAAAAATGGCGATCCGTGTGCTCCGAACCGAAAAATATGATTCGTCCGCCAGGTGGTTACGGTGGTTACAACGACGAAATTACCGGGCTACCCCCGACCAAAGCTATAAAAGGAGCCTCAGGGCTTCATTTCAAAGGACTCTTGCCTTCTGCACCCGAGAGAGCTCCTTGAAGATTTTCACGGAATTCTCCTTCGGCGCTTGAAGATCTCCTTCGTGGACTTGAAGATTTCCCTCATCCCGAAAGGCGACTCAGCATTCTCACTTTCGTTCCCCGGAGCATTCTCACTTTTGTTCCCCACAGTTCTCAGAAGGAAAAAGACTTAGTTGTACGAGAGGTGGTTTGTCACCCTCAGAACTCCCTCTCTCTCTCTATTATTATAACGAGCGGCGGCCTGTCGCGCTTGACTTCTAAGTACCTAATTGTAAGCTCTGAGAAGATAGTGAAGTTTGGTCAGCACAGCTCCGGCCACGTGGTTTTTTACCCTTTCCGGGTTTTCCACGTTAAAAAGTCTCAGTGTACTGAACGAATCTCTAATTGACTGTTTGCGCGCTCGGTTCGCTTCTGAGCTAAGGTGTTTCAATTCGACCGGTCTACCAGAGCACCCGAGCGACCCGCAACAGTTTGGCGCCGTCTGTGGGAAGTTGTTCCCGAAATTCTGCAAAGACTCACTAGAAGTAGCACTTACCGCCAATTGCAATGGCAAGAAGAAGTGCTCGCACTACTGAAGGATCAATGTCGGAGGGACGCACCGACCCAGCTCCCTCCCACTCGCTTATCAATGCGCCTCCCGGAGAAGGGGCAGTGCCTGCGCCCGCAGCAGGGCTGGAAGGGAGAAGCAACAGATTGAAGAACAGCAAGCCGAGATGCTGACTCTCATGAGAAACCTTGGGGCTCCCCGAGTTCCCATTCAGCCTCCAGCACCGAACGTTCCGCCATCCCCAGCTCCGAATCATGCTCCGGTCGAGGAAGTCGTTTGGGAAGACGAAGTCTCAGAAGACTTCTCCGACGCTGCAAGCTCCGCTCATCCTGCTCCGCCGGTCAGGGGACTGGAGGCTGACCCCCATCACCATCGTCAAGGAAGAGCTGCTCTTGACCGAGCAATAGAAAGAACCACACGAGAGGAGATACGTGTCATGATAGCGGAAGAATACGGTCAGGCAGGACGACGCGCAGCTCTCGCCCGCCGTCCCACGCATAACGGCTCCCCATTATCGCCTCAAGTCTTATCCCATCCAATTCCAAACGACTCAAGCTTCCCAACATCGAAACATTCGACGGGACGGACGACCCGTTGGAACATATCAATCACTTCACCACTATCATGAGGATCTACAGCGCCCCCGATCAACTCCTCTGTCAAGTGTTCCCGGCAACCTTGAAGGGACAAGCGCACACTTGGTTCCACTCCCTGCGAGATGGGGCCTTCAACAACTTCGCAAAAATGCTGCAGCAGTTCGTGGACCAGTTCATAGCCAATCGTAGGATTGTCTGAGATCCCTCCCATCTCTCGGGAATCCGCCAGAACGACGGGGAAACTCTGAAGGATTTTTTCCGGCGCTTCGCCTCTGAGGCTCGGTAGATCCCGGGAGTCGACCCCGAGCTCTTGCGAGGAGTTTTCCTCGGAGGCCTCCGCCCAAGTGGTTTCTACTCAGCTCTAATGAGAGAAACCGTACCAAGTTACCCTAACCTCGTTCATCGGGTTGAAGCTCAGATAGCCGCCGACGAGGCCATCGAAGCGCACCGTCGACAGTTCGAAGGTGGCCAAGGAAGGAAGAGAGGTTCAGATCAGGCCCCTCGTGGACGAGAAGAACGACGTAACGAGGGACGCCGCAACGACGAACGTCGTCGCGACCCCCGAAGAGACCTGGGTCCGCAGCCTCCCAGGGTTTACACCCCATTGAATACCACCAAAACTAATGTGTTCTACGCCATTCAGAACAACCCAGAGCTCCGCGCACCTTCGGCGCTATCCCCAAACCCAAGGGGCAATCAGTCAAGGTACTACGAGTTCCATCGGGGGGTCGGGCATACCACTGAAGAGTGTACCAGACTTAAAGACGAAATCGAGCGTCTCGTCCGTCAGGGACTCCTAGGGAGATTCCTACAAGGCTAGGTTCCCAATCAGCCTCAGCAGCCTAGGGAGGCAAGGGAGCAGCCTACCGCTCCCCGGGGCGCGGGAGGAGGAAGGCCGATGCTGGGAGAAATCGAAACGATCTCTGGACCTCCCGTCCTAGCGACGCAAATCCTCTCGATTGCCAAACCCCCAAGAGACCACGAAGACAAGAAGCTCAAACAAGACATAACGATCGCTTTCGGGGAAGAAGACCTGCAAGGGTTACGACTACCGCATCAGGATCCCCTCGTAATCAGCGCAGGGATTGGGGACCCTTGCTTCAAGGTGAAAAGAATACTGGTCGATAACAGGAGCTCAGTTGATGTTCTGATCCTTTCCACTCTGCAAAATATGAAGCTCACGAAAGATCAGCTCAGCCCTACAACCGGGCCCGTCTACGGCTTCGACAACAGACCTGTCCCAGTTCAAGGCATGATCACTCTCCCAGTCACACTGGGTGAGTTTCCAAGACAGTCAACAAACAACATCCAGTTCGTGGTGGTGGAATCCACCTCTGCCTATAATGCCATCTTCGGGAGACCGCTCCAGTCTATCTTCGGAGCAGTCCCATCCATTCCGCATCTGGCTATGAAGTTCCCAACCGCCTCAGGCATAGGGGTCGTAAAAGGAGACCAAGAGGCAGCCAGAATCTGCTATCTGAAGCAGGCTCAACCAGCGAAGGCAACCGCTCTCAATATCAATAACTTCGATCTGCGAGACGAAGCCACTTTGCAGCGAGGAGCGCCCGTTGAAGGACTAGTAGAAGTACCGCTCTCCCAGCAAGGCCCGACTCGGACTGTTCAGGTTGGGTCGCTCTTGTCGCAAGAAGAACGAGAAGAGTTCACAACCTTCCTACAGGAGAACGAAGACATCATCGCTTGGAGCCCGGAAGACATGCCCGGGGTAGATCCTGAAGTCATTTTTCACTCCTTAAACATTAACCCTTCCTGCAGGCCCGTGATTCAAAAGAAGAGGAACTTCGCCCCTGAGCGGTTGAAGGCAATCGAAGAAGAAGTAGCCAAACTCATGGAGGCGTGGTTCATCCGCGAAGTGAAATACCCCACGTGGCTCACTAACGTGGTTATGGTGAAAAAGGCCTCGAGAAAGTGGCGAATGTGCGTCGACTACAGCACCTAAACTAGGCGTGCCCAAAAGACAGTTTTCCTCTCCCGAGGATCGACCAGCTCGTCGACGCGACGGCCGGACATGAGCTGCTCAGTTTTATGGATGTTTATTCAGGCTACAACCAGATAAGGATGAACCCCGCAGACGAGGAACACACCGCCTTCCGCACCGACAAAGGAGTCTACTGCTATAAGGTGATGCCATTCGGCCTTAAAAACATCGGGACTACATACCAAAGGCTGATGAACAAGGTCTTCAAGAACCTCATCGGAGAAACGATGGAGGTATACGTGGATGACATGTTAGTGAAGAGCGTCCACCGTTGCGACCACTTGAAGGACTTAGGAAAGTGCTTTCAGCTTCTCCGTCGCTTCCAAATGCGGCTCAACCCCAGCAAATGCGCATTTGGTGTGACGGCGGGAAAGTTTTTGGGTTTCATGGTAACCCATCGGGGAATTGAGGCCAACCCCGAGAAGATCAAGGCGTTGGACGATATGTCGCCACCTCGTTCAATTAAGGAAGTGCAACGCCTGAATGGGATGATCGCAGCATTATCTCGTTTCTTGTCTCGAATAGGAGACAAATACCTCCCTTTCTTCAAAATTCTTCGGGGAGCACGCCACTCCGGGTTCCAGTGGACTGACGAGTGTCAGGCGGCCTTCGAAATTCTCAAACAATACCTGGCCTCACCACCACTTCTGTCGAAGCCCATCCCTGGAGAAACCATGTTCATGTACATGGCAGTTTCTCCCACGGCTCTCAGCTCGGTGCTGGTAAAAGACGAAGGGGGAGTGCAACGGCCAGTCTACTACCACAGCAAAGTTCTCACCGACACAGAAACAAGGTATCCGGCAGCGGACAAGACAGCCCTAGCTCTCGTCTTCTCGACAAGAAAGCTTCGGCCCTACTTCCAGGCTCATACAGTAAAAGTGTTGACTCAGCTCCCGCTACGAGCAATCCTCCAGAAAACAGAAGTCTCCGGAAGGCTAGTGAAATGGGCCGTAGAGCTCGGCGAGTTTGACATCCAATTTCTGCCCCGGCCGGACATCAAACCACAAGTACTCGCCGACTTTGTTGTAGAGCAACTCCTATCAAAGACACCACTAGTCCTCGCTGGACTCTCTGTTAAATTTTCGTATGCTACCAAGAATAAGGAACCAACGATGAACAAAACGAAGTAAACTCTTTATACTAGGCAGATTACAAATGAACAAGCTGACTACAAGGTGCATACACCTTGAATCACGTCAGCTGATGATATATAAAAAAACAACAACTTGTCGCAGACAAGGTCCGCTTCTCCACTAGGTGTCGTTGAGCTTGTCAACGCACTCTCCACTATGCAACACACTCAACCCTGCACTCTCCACCTCACAGTGCACTCTCTACCTCTCGCTGAGGTGCGGGTTGGGGTTGGGGTTGGACCTCTTGGGGTGTAGGCACACTCCCACTCTCACTCACTTGAAGTTTCTCTCTCTTCAAGTTCTCTCTCTCTCTTCGCATTCGGCAAGGCAACAACCAAGCAGCCCCCTCCATTGGACTCGCCCAGCTCACCTCCCTCAAAGCTCCACTCGCCCATGCCCACTCGGCAAGGCCAACTCCTCCATTGCTCCACTCGGCAACAACACCTCCCCCTCACTTCTACTCGCCACTTCAACATGGCAGCACCCCTCCACTCGGCAACCAACAAGGCAGCAGCTCCCCCCATCTCCACTCGCCTACTCAAAGGCAGCAGCCCCCCTGCTCCCACTCGCCTAAGCCACTAGGCAGCCCAACTCCAAGGCAGCCCCTCCTCCACTCGCCTCACTTCACAACTTCAACACTCCCCCTTGAAGTGAGCTTCAGGGACAACTCCAAGGCAAGCGCGAAGTTTCTTGGACGGCCCCGCAGATAGGAGTTTTGTAAAGATGTACGCCAAGTTCTCTTCACTCCGCACGTGCTCCACCGCAAGAGAGCCACCCAACACCTTCTCTCGGATGAAGTGGTGCTCGATCTCTATGTGCTTTGTCCTTGCGTGACACACTGGGTTGGTTGCCAGCTTCAGAGCACTCTCGTTGTCGCCACGCAGCACAGTAGGTCCTCTGACCTTCTCATACACATCTTCCACCAGCCTCCTCAGCCAGACACACTCCTGAGCTGCTAAGGACGACGCCTTGTACTCAGCCTCAGTGGTGGAGAGGGAAATGGAGTCCTGCTTCTTGCTACACCACGAGATGGCAGTGGCTCCACACATGAACACGTAACCTGATGTCGACTTGCGATCATCAGCGTCACCTGCGTAATCTGCATCTGTGTAGCCATGCAGCTTGAAGTCGGTCCTCCCTCCATAGAACAACCCCATCTCCAGGGTGCCCTTCACATACTTAAATATTCCCTTGGCTGCCTCCAGATGAGGCTTCCGCGGCTCCTGCATGTACCGACTCACTCGGCCGACAGCAAAGGCGATGTCCGGCCTTGTGATGGTCAGATAGATAAGGCTCCCCACCAGTGCCCGGAAGATCTTCGGATCAGGAAGAATCCTCCCTTCTTCCTTCCGAAGTTTCAGCCCAACCTCTAGTGGAACGGAGCTGCTCTTGCCCTCCTTCATGCCGAACCTCTCGACGATCTTCTCGGCATACGCCTTCTGGGTCACGAGCAGCCCGCCACTTCTCTTCTCCGCTTGAAGTCCAAGGAAATGGTGCAGTTCACCAAGATCCTTCATCTCGAACCGAATGGCTAGCTGTTGTCTCAGCGTCGCGACCTCCTCACTGTTGTTCCCTGTCACGATCATGTCGTCGACGTACAGTAGCACAAACACATGAAGATCTCCACTCTTCTTCACAAACGTGCTAGAGTCTGAGTCTGAGGCGTCGTAACCACAGAACTGCAGATACTCTGCAATCTTCCCATACCAGGCTCTCGGTGCCTGCTTCAACCCATAGAGGGCCTTCTTCAGCTTGCAGACGTGATGCGGCTGAGACTTGGACACATACCCAGGTGGTTGCACCATGAATATGTCCTTGTCTATCTCTCGGTATAGGAACTCATTCTTCACATCCAGCTGCCACAGCTTCCACCCTCTGCACGCTGTTAGGGCAATGACCGTCCTCACCGACGTCATCTTCGCCACAGGACTGAAGGTCTCCTCATAGTCCTCTCCATAGGTTTGTGAGAAACCTCGAGCGACAAGCCTAGCCTTGTACCGCTCCACTTCTCCATCAGCTCTCTTCTTCACCTTGTACACCCACTTGCAGGTGACAGGCTTGATGCCCTCCACCATGGGAACAAGGTCCCATGTCTCGTTCTTCTTCAGGGCCTCCATCTCCTCGTCCATGGCCACGTCCCACTCCTTGGTGCCAACAGCATCTTCAAAGAGGGCAGGTTCCCTCTCGTTGAGTGGTCCTGCAAAGAAGCAAGAGATCAAACTCACGAAGTTCCCCTCCTTATAGCGAGCAGGCGGGACGATGGTCCGCTTCGACCTCCTCAAGGCTTGGCCACTTTCTACCGCTCCGGTAGACTCCTCCTCTCCAGCTCCTCCTTCAACTTCTCTTGAAGCAGTGCTCCCCCTGCTTCTAAAGTTTGAAGCTCCACCTGAGCCAGAAGCTCCCCCTGAGCCAGATGCTCCCCTTGAGCCAGATGGCGATGGGGCACTTGGAGATACCTCCAACTCCACCATAGAGTCCTCAGTGACTCTTTCTTCTCCTTCCCTGCTTGATTCTTCACTCTCCGGCAGCACCACGGAAGAGACTCCCTGATACGAAATCAGTTCGTCAAACACAACGTCGCGCGAGACGACGAACTTGTGAGTCTGCGGGTTCATGCACTTCCATCCCTTCTTCCTCTCGTCGTAGCCGATGAAGACACACTTCCTCGCCTTCGGCTCCAACTTGGTTCTCTCCGCCTCTGGAACGTGCACGAAGCAGGTAGAGCCAAACACCCTCATGTGACTCACATCTGGCTTCTCCCCGAACATGAGTTGGTGTGGAGACACCATCCTGTTGGGACTCAGAGGTAGCCGGTTGATCACATGGGTGGCACATGACATTCCCTCCGCCCATAAGGCATTGGGAATGCTCTTGGCATGTAGCCAACTCCTGGTTGTCTCCACCAGATGGCGGATCTTCCTCTCTGCGACCCCATTCTGCTGAGGGGTGTGGGCGCAGGAGAGCTCTCGTCGGATGCCGAATTTCCTGCAGAAAGAGTTGAAAGCGTTAGAGGTAAACTCCCCCCCATTATCACTTCTCAACTTCTTCACCCTCAGGTTCAGCCTCCCCTCCACTAGTTCCTTCCACTCCTGGAACTTCTCAAACACTTCCGCCTTCTCCCTCATGAAGTACACCCACGTGTAGCGGGTGTAATCATCCACCAAGACCAGCGCATACTTGTTTCCTCCATAGGTCAGGGTGGCGCACGGTCCCATCACATCAGCGTGTACGCACTCAAGGGGTGCCCTACACTTAGTCTCCGACTTGTCAAATGGAAGTCGATGTGACTTGCCAAACTGACAACCCTCACACACATGACCATCACCGCAAGAAGAGAGATTGGGTAGGCCAGACACCAGGCCCTTCGCCGCTATCATCTTCAGCTTGTCCATCCCTACGTGACCTAGCCTCTCATGCCAGATCGCTGCGCTGTCGTTGGTCTTCAGCTTGTCCACATAGGCACTTGCAGACAAAACATACAAGTCCTTCACCCTTCTCCCGGTGAGCGTGACATCAGCATCAACTGAAGACAGGTTCTTCAGGAACTTTACCTCATTCGGTCCGAACAGCACGTGGTAACCTGCATCCACTGCATTCGCAATCGAGAAGAGGTTCTTCTTCATGCCCGGCACGTGATACACACTCTTCAGTGTCACGGGCTTCTCTTCACTTCCCAGGGATACCATCCCTTCCTTCTCAACTGGATGCACCGTATCATCTGCCGTGATGATAGCATCAGTTCCACCATATGCCTTCAAGGAGGCAAACTTTGACACATCTCCAGTGAGATGGTGCCCGCAACCGGAGTCCACTATCCAGTCGTTCTCAAAGCTGACGGAGGCTAAGGCATCGACCGACGTTGCCGTCATCTCAGCCAAGAAGTAGTTGTCTCCGCCTTCACCACCCTGGTGACCTCCACCTCTTCATCCACCTCTTCCTCCACCTCTTCGATGGTCTCCACCTCTCTGATGGTCTCCACCTCTCTGATGGTCTCCACCTCTCTCAGCAACATGACCGGCCTTGAGATTAGACCGGCACTCCTTTGCCATGTGCTCGTACTTCTTGCAGGCAAAGTACAGGGGTCTCCCCCTCTGGTCATAAGGAGGGAGGAAGTTCTCTCTAACTCCCTGAGAGGACGTTGAAGGTCCATCTCCGGAGTT
Organism: Dactylorhiza incarnata; assembly: GCA_033032865.1. Lineage (NCBI taxonomy): Eukaryota > Viridiplantae > Streptophyta > Magnoliopsida > Asparagales > Orchidaceae > Dactylorhiza > Dactylorhiza incarnata. The sequence goes on from JAWHQI010000208.1 coordinate 4,323,824, forward strand.
CTTCTTCTTCTTGTCCCAAGGCTTCCTCTTGCCTGAGAACAACGCCTCGCTATCTCCTCCTGAGATAGACACTCCTGCCATCTGCTTCGCCAAGCTCTCCTGTGACGATAGCAGGTTCTCTATCTCCAGTAAGGTGGGCTGAGTAGCCCATCCTTGCACAGATGTGATAAACGGAACATACTCCTTCCGCAGACCTCGGAGTATGTGCCTCTTCAGCTTCGCCTCAGAGATCGGCTCGTCAGGATCCAAGGCCGAGATCTCTGCACATAAGTTCTTCACCTTCAGGAAGAAGGTGGATATCGACAACTCTCCCTGAGTGGACCGCGCCAACTCATTCTCCAGGAACTTTAGCCGCGCTACGTTCTTCTTGTTGAATAGCCCATCAAGGTCACTCCAGATCTTTGACGCTGACTTGCACCCCATGATGTGGTCGAACAAGTCAGGAGAGATAGCTCTCTTCAAGGTGAACTCCGCCTTGGCGTTGGTCTTCCTCCACGCCCTCACAGCTAGACCATTGTCATCGATAGGAAACACTTCTGCCTGCTCTTCTCCTCCAACGACCTCCCATAGGTCCTCTCCAAGCAGGTAGCTCTCCATGCATGACTTCCACTTCTTGTAGTTGGTCTGGGTGAGCAGCTCAATGCCTAGTCCTCTCGCATAACCTCCTCCGCCGTCCATCTTGGATGTCTACCTTGAACCTCGATAGCACGCGCCGCTTCAGCAACCTACCTCTGATACCATGTTAAATTTTCGTATGCTACCAAGAATAAGGAACCAACGATGAACAAAACGAAGTAAACTCTTTATACTAGGCAGATTACAAATGAACAAGCTGACTACAAGGTGCATACACCTTGAATCACGTCAGCTGATGATATATAAAAAAAAAACAACTTGTCGCAGACAAGGTCCGCTTCTCCACTAGGTGTCGTTGAGTTTGTCAACGCACTCTCTACTATGCAACACACTCAACCATGCACTCTCCACCTCACAGTGCACTCTCCACCTCTCGCTGAGGTGCGGGTTGGGGTTGGACCTCTTGGGGTGTAGGCACACTCCCACTCTCACTCACTTGAAGTTTCTCTCTCTTCAAGTTCTCTATCTCTCTCTCTCTCTTCGCATTCGGCAAGGCAACAACCAAGCAGCCCCCTCCATTGGACTCGCCCAGCTCACCTCCCTCAAAGCTCCACTCGCCCATGCCCACTCGGCAAGGCCAACTCCTCCATTGCTCCACTCGGCAACAACACCTCCCCCTCACTTCTACTCGCCACTTCAACATGGCAGCACCCCTCCACTCGGCAACCAACAAGGCAGCAGCTCCCCCCATCTCCACTCGCCTACTCAAAGGCAGCAGCCCCCCTGCTCCCACTCGCCTAAGCCACTAGGCAGCCCAACTCCAAGGCAGCCCCTCCTCCACTCGCCTCACTTCACAACTTCAACACTCCCCCTTGAAGTGAGCTTCAGGGACAACTCCAAGGCAAGCGCGAAGTTTCTTGAACGGCCCCGCAGATAGGAGTTTTGTAAAGATGTACGCCAAGTTCTCTTCACTCCGCACGTGCTGGCACAAAAGATACTACGCCAAGGTTTCTATTGGCCAGCGATGAAGAGGGACGCAGCCGAACTAGTCCAAAGGTGCAGGAGCTGTCAACTGCATGCCAACGTACCTCATCAGCCCCCGGTCACACTCTCCGCACTCCAAAGTGCGTGGTCGTTCGCACAATGGGGAATCGACCTCCTCGGACCCCTACCTCTAGCATCCGGGCAGAGGAAGTTCATCATCCTAGCCATCGATTACTTCACCAAGTGGGTAGAAGCGGAGCCCCTAGCCAAAATCACAGAAGAGAATGCCAAACAGTTTGTCTGGAAGAACATCGTCTGCCGCTTCGATATCCCAGCAACAATCATTGCCGGCAACGACACTCAATTCACTGGGAAGTCCTTCACCAAGATGTGCGGGGACCTGAAGATCAACCTTCGTCATACTGTCGTAGCACATCCGCAAACCAACGGGCAAGTAGAAGTCATGAATCGCACCATCCTCAAAGGGTTGAAGACACGCTTAGAAGAAGCTGTGGGACAATGGGTAGACGCACTCCCAAACGTACTATGGGCATATCGTACAATAGAGAGGACTCCTACATGAGAGACGCCTTATAACGTCTGTTACGGTACTGAAACTGTCATCCCCGTCGACGTCGGCGTTCCTAGAACTCGAGTGCTAACCTTCGATCCCAGCAAGAATGACTGGCTACTTCGGGAAAATCTCGACCTAATCCCCGAAGTTCGGGACGACGCCACCCAACGTACCGCATCCTACCAAAGGCGTGTAGCCCGAATCTATGACAGGAGGGTGAAGCCCAGGCCAATCAACGTAGGAAATCTCGTTCTACGCAGCATCGAGGCAGCCGGCAAAGGCCCCCAAGGAGATAATCTCTCACCGACCTGGGAAGGCCCATACGTTGTCACTACAGTCGTAAAGCCCGGAACATACAGGCTCAGAACAGCGGAGGGAAAGACTCTACCATGCACCTGGAACGCCCAGAACCTGCGCCGCTTTTATCAGTAATACAAAGTCTTCTATCATATACTAAGCCGCGAGCTCAGACTCGTGCAAACTTATCTTATATTACATATCATGTACTAAGCCGCGAGCTCAGACTCGTGCGAACTTATCTTGTATTGCAAAAACTACGCGCAAAATGATTTTTTACTATTATATATGTATATATGCGTTGCCACCTACATTCAATTAAGAAAGATCGTTATTTCGGGGCCCTGCCCTGGGGACTTCGCACCGCCGTCGATTGAAGGTTCGCTCTTCTCCTCCGCCGTAGAGTCTCAGCGTCGTAGGGGCCTGCCCCCCTTACGTTCGCCGCCGGTTTGAATACACCAGCTATTCACTGGCCATCTCGGGGCCCTGCCCTGGGGACTTCGCACCGCCGTCGATTGAAGGTTCGCCCTTCTCCTCCGTCGTAGAGTCCCGGCGTCGTAGGGGCTTGCCCCCCTTACGTTCGCCCCCGGTTTGAATACACCAGCTATTCACCGGCCATCTCGGGGCCCTGCCCTAGGGACTTCGCACCGCCGTCGATTGAAGGTTCGCCCTTCTCCTCCGCCGTAGAGTCCCGGCGTCGTAGGGCCTGCCCCCCTTACGTTCGCCCCCGGTTTGAATACACCAGCTATTCACCGGCAATCTCGGGGCCCTGCCCCGGGGACTTCGCACCGCCGTCGACTGAAGGTTCGCCCTTCTCCTCCGCCGTAGAGTCCCGGCGTCGTAAGGGCCTGCCCCCCTTACGTTCGCCCACGGTTTGAATACACATGTTATTCACCGGCCAAATTTATTATGTAAAAGCCGCGAGCCCAGACTCGCGCGAATTTATAAAAAGTCGTGAGCTCAGACTCACGCCAACTATTCTAACATTTTGTGGACAACCACCAAGCTACTCAGGTACCGACGCTAAACGGCAGGCTCGCCGCAATCTTCAACACAACCGCTGGACAGCACTCCCACAACTTATCAAGGCAAGACATAAGATTCTCTCACAACAAGGGTCGGGCAACAACCCCTAGCACGTCACGCAGAGATAGCAATAACCAAAGCCGCCGCAGAAAAGTCAAAACCTCCGAACTCCTCCGCACAGTGATTCGGACTCCGAAGGTTTGAGGGGCTTATGATGTATACCCGTATAATTATGGGCTGCGTTTAGAGAAAAAACCCACTAAAGAGAAGTGGTGGTAGTGGAGTCAAAGGTCCATCAACGTGATCGCAGGAATCAAAAAATCTGCCACAAGACCCACGCCCAGCCAAACATCGCGCATCGCCATAACTGCACCCCGCAAGTGGGGTGCGGTTAGTCCGCACCTCACTAGTGGGGTGCGGATAGCCGCACCCTCACTGTAATGGGGTGCGGCCTAACTGCACCCCATGGAGGGTGCGGCCAAGCCGCGCCCCCATGGGGTGCGGCCATGCCGCACCCCCTATGGGGTGCGGCCGGCCAAGCCGCAACCCTTATGGGGTGCGGCCGGCCGTACCCCCTTGGGTGCGGCCAAGCCGCATCGATCCCATTTGGGGATACGGCCCGGGCGCACCCCTTTAGGGTGTGGCCAAACCGCACCCCTTGGCTGCGGTCAAGTCCACTCCCCGTAGAGGGGTTCAGGCGCGTCCCCCCTCCCCAAGCTCGGTGTGCGACCTTTGGGCCCCGGATTCCGCTCAGGGCACTCCCGCACTCGTAACATGCTCAGAACGCCTCTATGCGCGTTCGGAGCACTTCCGTGTTCGTTGCACGCTCAGAACGCTTCGGGGCGCGCTTGCGCTCCCGGAACACTTGCGCATTTCTGACATGCTCACATTTTGTCTTTCTGGCATGCTCACATTTTGTCTTTCTGACATGCTCACATTTTATCTTTCTGACATGCTCACATTTTGTCTTTCTAGCTTCTCAGATTTCAGGAACAATCCGTCGCCTTTTTCGCCTCCAATAAAACTGCCCGAACTGCCCGAGGGGCAAGATGGTCATTTACGAAAAATGGCGATCTGTGTGCTCCGAACCGGAAAATATGATTCGTCCGCCAGGTGGTTACGGTGGTTACAACGGCGAAATTACCGGGCTACCCCCGGCCAAAGTTATAAAAGGAGCCTCAGGGCTTCATTTCAAAGGACTCTTGCCTTCTGCACCCGGGAGAGCTCCTTGAAGATTTCCACGGAATTCTCCTTCGGCGCTTGAAGATCTCCTTCGTGGACTTGAAGATTTCCCTCATCCCGAAAGGCGACTCAGCATTCTCACTTTCGTTCCCCGGAGCATTCTCACTTTTGTTCCCCACAGTTCTCAGAAGAAAAAAGACTTAATTGCACGAGAGGTGGTCTGTCACCCTCGGAACTCCCTCTCTCTCTCTATTATTGTAACGAGCGGCGGCCTGTCGCGCTCGACTTCTAAGTACCTAATTGTAAGCTCTGAGAAGATAGTGAAGTTTGGTCGGCACAGCTCCGGCCACGTGGTTTTTTACCCTTTTCGGGGTTTCCACGTTAAAAAGTCTCAGTGTACTCAACGAATCTCTAATTGACTGTTTGCGTGCTCGGTTCGCTTCCGAGCTAAGGTGGTTCAATTTGACCGGTCTACCAGAGCACCCGAGCGACCCGCAACAAAAATGTTTATTATTGCTCGCATTTGTCGGTTTTTTGCTCTCATTTTTAATTTGTCTGTAATTTGTATGTGTTTGAATTGATAGTTTTGGATTTACATAGGTCAGTTGTTAGTTTGAATTGGTACTTTTTATTCCAAATTAACAATTTGGAGTTTAGTCGATTTTTTGTCATTATTATGATGTGATATGTTTGTTGAAATATTAATATAATGTATGTTTTTCGGTTTTGAAAAGTCTTATAAAATAACATATATATATATATGATGTGGCATCACAAAACGTATCCGAACGGGTACTGCCGAGCACGCAAGCGCCACGCGTGTCGCAAAAATCAAAAGGTGTCACGCGACAAGCGACGCATATCAATCGCCGCACCAATAGGCACGCCCGTTACAGCGCCAGGAGGGCGTGGCATTCGCCATGCCGAAAGGGCGCGTCACTCGCCGCGCCGAAATAGCACGGCACCCACCGCGCCAAAATGGCGCGTGCCCCGCCGCGCCAAAACGGCGCGGCGCCCGCCGCACCAAAATGGTGCGGCGCGGCCGCACCAAATAGGGGGTGCGGCATTACCGCACCCCCAATTAAATTAAAAGGGTGCGGCATTGCCGCACCCCCAATTAATTTAAGGGGGTGCGGCATTGCCGCACCCCCATCTATCTTGGGGGGGGTGCGGCATTGCCGCACCCCCAACTGTATTGGCACCCCCCAAATACAATGGGCATTGACCTTTTGGTCAATGCCCATGTGGCACTCCCCAATTGGGGAGTGCCCCACTCCCCAATTCTCCCCAATTGGGGAGTCACGTAACTCTCCTTGGGGAGTTACGTGAATAGTAACTCCCCAAGGGGGAGTTACGTGAATAGTGACTCCCCGCTTGGGGAGTGCTCCCGTCCACCTTGGCCTCGAGGTCCCCTCGCGGTCGCGCATTAAATACCTTCGCACTCACCGTGCTCAGAATGCTGACCAAACGACATGCCGGAATATAGTTCTTGCATGGCAACTATTCCCCCATGAGCATTATTCTTGCGGAATATTATTCTTACGGAATATTATTCACAGCGCTCAGAACGCTTCTAAGCGCGTTCAAAGCGCTCCCATGTTCGTCGCGCGCTCAGAACACTTCTGAGCGCGTTCAGAGCATTCTCACTTTTCCGACTCGCCTCGCTCACTTATCCGCCTCGCCTCGCTCACTTTTACGCCTCGCCTCGCTCACATTTCAACCTCGCTCACTTTTCCGCCTCGGCTCGCTCACTTTTTGTCTTTTCAGTTTCTCACTTTTCAGGAACAGCTTGTCGCCTTTCCTCAAAGGGCAAGGTGGTCATTTACAAAAAATGGTGATCCGAGTGCTCCAAATCGAGAAATATGATTCGTCTGCTAAGGTGGTTATGGTGGTTACGACGACAAAATTACCGGGCTACCCCCAGCCAAAACTATAAAAGGACCCCCAAGGCTTCATTTAAAGGATCCCGCCTTCACGACCAGAGAGAGCTCCTTGAAGATTTCCACGGAATTCTCCTTCGGTGCTTGAAGATCTTCTTCGTGGACTTAGAGATTTCCTTCTTCGCGAAAGCGGACAAGGCTGTCTTGCTTTCGTTCTCAGGAAAGCGGACAAGGCAGTTTCACTTCTGTCCTCTCAGAAGCAGACAGGGCAGTCTCACCTCTATCCTCTGGAAAGCGGACAAGGCCTTCTCACTTTCGTTCACTGCTATACTCATAGGAAAAGTACTTAGTTTTTCCGAGAGGTGGCCTGTCACCCTCGGAGTGCTCTCTCTCTCTCTCTCTCTCCCTCTCTCTACTATTGTAACGAGCAGCGGCCTGTCGCGCTCGATCTCTAAACATCTAATTGTAACCTCTCAGGAGATAGTGAAATTTGGTCGGCACAGTTCTGGCCACGTGGTTTTTTACCCTTTCCGGGTTTTCCACGTTAAAAAGTCCCAGTGTACCCAGCAAATCTCAAATTGACTGTTTGCGCGCTTAGACCGCTCACGAGCTAAGGCGGACCAATTAAACCGGCCTACCAAGAGCCCTAAGCGACCCGAAATAGTTTGGCGTCGTCTGTGGGAAAGTTCCCAAAAACTCTCTGAAGGCCAACTGCAATGGCAAGAAAGAGTGCTCGCACTACTGAAGGATCAATGCCGGAGGGGCGCGTCGACCCAGCTCCCTCCCACTCGCTTATCAATGCACCTCCCGGGGAGGAGGCAGTGCCTGCTCCCGTAGCTGGGCTGGAAGTGCGCATGCACCATATTGAAGAACACCAAGCCGAGATGTTGGCTCTCGTAAGAAATCTCGGGGCTCCTCAAGTCCCGATTCAACCGCCGGTCCTGAACGCACCGCCACCCCTAGTTCCGAACCATGCCCCGAACGAGGAGGCCGTTCGAGAAGGAGAAGCCTCAGAAGGGTTCTCCGACGCAGCAGGCTCCGTTCAACCTGCTCCGCCGGCCAGGGGCCCAGAAACTGATCACCATTGCCCAGGAGGAGTTGTCCCCGGTCGAGCGGTAGAAAGAACTACACGAGAGGAGATACGCAACATGATAGCAGAAGAGTACGACCAGGCAAGGCGACACGCAGCTCTCGCCCGTCGTCCCGCGAATCACGGCTCCCCACTATCGCCTCAAGTCTTGGCCCATCCAGTTCCAAACGGGTTCAAGCTTCCCAACATCGAAACATTCAACGGGACGGACGACCCATTGGAACATGTCAATCACTTCACCACCATCATGAGGATTTATAGCGCCCCTGATCAGCTCCTCTGTCAGGTGTTCCCGACAACCTTGAAGGGGCAAGCGCGCACTTGGTTCCACTCCCTGCCGAATGGGGCCATGAACAACTTCACAGAAATGGCGCAGCAGTTCGTGGATCAATTCATCGCCAACCGCAGAATCGCCCGAGATCCCTCCCATCTCTCAGGGATTCGCCAAAACAACGGAGAGACACTCAAGGATTTTTTCCGGAGCTTCACTACGGAGGCCCGACAAATCCCAGGAGTTGACCCTGAGCTCCTGCGGGGAGTTTTCCTTGGAGGACTCCGCCCAAGTGGCTTTTACTCAGCTCTAATGAGAGAAACCGTACCAAGCTATCCCGACCTCGTTCAGCGAGTCGAGGCCCAGATAGCAGCAGATGAGGCAATTGAAGCGCACCGCCGGCAGTTCGAGGGGAGTTCGAAGAGGAAGAAAGAGGAGTCGCTGCCGCAGACAGTTCCCAATAAGAACAACAAGTGTCACGACAACTCCAGCCGAGGCCGAAGATCTCACCAACATCAGGACTACACTCCCCTGAACACAACCAGGACTAACGTTCTCCTTGCCATCCACGATCATCCCTCTCTCCAGAGGCCTAGGGCTCTTGCACCAAATTCCGGAGACCAATCCAAATACTGCGACTTCCATCGAGGCCGCGGGCACAAAACAGAAGATTGTTCGCGACTGAGCGCAGAGATCGAACGATTCGCACGTCGGGGACTCCTTGAAAAATTTCTCCAAACCAAGGATCCTGAATCAACAAGTCAAGAATGATCCAGCAGGGGAGCAATCCCCAGAGGGACAGTCCCGAAGAATAGCATGTTCTATGCCTGACGTATTTACTTGTATCTCGTGTAACAAACAAATATCATTCTATTTATTACTCTTCATCAAGCACCCAAACCTCCAGCGTCATTTTCAATTGTACTGTCTCTCCCAGCACAGAGTGTTCAGATTGTCCGACAATGGACTCTGCCCTCTCCCAGAACAGAGTGTTCAGATTGTCCGACAAATGACTCTGCCCTCTCCCAGAACAGAGTGTTCAGATTGTCCGACAAAGGACTCTGCCCTCTCCCAGAACAGAGTGTTCAGATTGTCCGACAACGGACTCTGCCCTCTCCCAGAACAGAGTGTTCAGATTGTCCGACAACGGACTCTGCCCTCTCCCAGAACAGAGTGTTCAGATTGTCCGACAACGGACTCTGCCCTCTCCCAGAACAGAGTGTTCAGATTGTCCGACAAAGGACTCTGCCCTCTCCCAGAACAGAGTGTTCAGATTATCCGATAACGGACTCTGCCCTCTCCCAGAACAGAGTGTTCAGATTGTCCGACAACGGACTCTGCCCTCTCCCAGAACAGAGTGTTCAGATTGTCCGACAAAGGACTCTGCCCTCTCCCAGAACAGAGTGTTCAGATTGTCCGACAACGGACTCTGCCCTCTCCCAGAACAGAGTGTTCAGATTGTCCGACAATGGACTCTGCCCTCTCCCAGAACAGAATGTTCAGATTGTCCGACAAAGGACTCTGCCCTCTCCCAGAACAGAGTGTTCAGATTATCCGACAACGGACTCTGCCCTCTCCCAGAACAGAGTGTTCAGATTGTCCGACAATGGACTCTGCCCTCTCCCAGAACAGAGTGTTCAGATTGTCCGACAACGGACTCTGCCCTCTCCCAGAACAGAGTGTTCAGATTGTCCGACAAAGGACTCTGCCCTCTCCCAGAACAGAGTGTTCAGATTGTCCGACAACGGACTCTGCCCTCTCCCAGAACAGAGTGTTCAGATTGTCCGACAACGGACTCTGCCCTCTCCCAGAACAGAGTGTTCAGATTGTCCGACAACGGACTCTGCCCTCTCCCAGAACAGAGTGTTCAGATTGTCCGACAATGGACTCTGCCCTCTCCCAGAACAGAGTGTTCAGATTGTCCGACAAAGGACTCTGACCTCTCCCAGAACAGAATGTTCAGATCGTCCGACAAGAGACTCTGACCTCTCCCATAACAAGTGCTTGTATATGTCATGCAAAAACGTCGAGCTCTTCCGAACAGAACGACCGGGTGTCCCAAAGTAGAGGCTCTGATATTTTTCAAAGGACCCAACGTCCACCAGACGCGAGAGCTCGCTCTCCTCCCCCAGTGACCTCATTACTACAACACAAAGCGTCCGCACTTCGCCCTCATGTTAGGTCACGGTGCGAAGCGTCAGCCCTTCGCAGAAACTTTGGGGGTCCTAAAATTGGTCCTATTCAAGTCCGCGATCTTCGGTACTAACGCCCGACAGCACACCTTGCGCACCTCGCCTCAGCGATGCTTGGGAACCTCGCCTCAGTGCTGCTTCGTCGCATCGCTCCCAAGCTACTCAGGCTTCAACGCTGAACGACAAGCTCGTCACAATCTCCAAAACAATCACAGGGCGACCAGCTCGCAACCGAACAAAGCGAGATATAAATTTCTCCCACAACAAGAGCCAAGCAACGGCTTTCGGAAAGCAAGCACGACAACAGGCTCATAGTTGCGCAAGTCGCAACAGCTTACCTCTGACATGGTACAACGCGTCGCTCGAATATGACGAGGGTCGGAATTGCCGCAGAAAAATCAAAAACCTTCGAACTCCTCCACGCAGTAATTCGGACTCCGAAGGTTTGGGGGGCTTATGATGTGGCATCACAAAACGTATCCGGACGGGTACCGCCGAGCACGCAAGCGCCACGCGTGTCGCGAAAATCAAAAGGTGTCACGCGACAAGCGACGCATATCAATCGCCGCGCCAATAGGCGCGCCCATTACAGCGCCAGGAGGGCGTGGCATTCGCCATGCCGAAAGGGCGCGTCACTCGTCGCGCCGAAATAGCGCGGCACCCACCGGGCCAAAATGGCGCGTGCCCCGCCGCGCCAAAACGGCGCGGCGCCCACCGCACCAAAATGGTGCGGCGCGGTCGCACCAAATAGGGGGTGCGGCATTACCGCACCCCCAATTAAATTAAGGGGGTGCGGCATTGCCGCACCCCCAATTAATTTAAGGGGGTGCGGCATTGCCGCACCCCCAATTAATTTAAGGGGGTGCGGCATTGTCGCACCCCCATCTATCTTGGGGGGGGGGGGGCATTGCCGCACCCCCCAAATACAATGGGCATTGACCTTTTAGTCAATGCCCATGTGGCACTCCCCAATTGGGGAGTGCCCCACTCCCCAATTGGGGAGTGCCCCACTCCCCAATTGGGGAGTCACGTAACTCTCCTTGGGGAGTTACGTGAATAGTAACTCCCCAAGGGGGAGTTACGTGAATAGTGACTCCCCGCTTGGGGAGTGCTCCCGTCCACCTTGGCCTCGAGGTCCCCTCGCGGTCGCGCATTAAATACCTTCGCACTCACCGTGCTCAGAATGCTGACCAAACGACATGCCGGAAAATAGTTCTTGCATGGCTACTATTCCCCCATGAGCATTATTCTTGCGGAATATTATTCTTACGGAATATTATTCACCGCGCTCAGAACGCTTCTAAGCGCGTTCAAAGCGCTCCCATGTTCGTCGCGCGCTCAGAACGCTTCTGAGCGCGTTCAGAGCATTCTCACTTTTCCGCCTTGCTCACTTTTCCGCCTCGCCTCGCTCACTTTTCCGCCTCGCCTCGCTTACTTTTACGCCTCGCCTCGCTCACATTTCAGCCTCGCTCACTTTTCCGCCTCGGCTCGCTCACTTTTTGTCTTTTCAGTTTCTCACTTTTCAGGAACAGCTTGTCGCCTTTCCTCAAAGGGCAAGGTGGTCATTTACAAAAAAATGATGATCCGAGTGCTCCAAATCGAGAAATATGATTCGTCTGCTAAGGTGATTATGGTGGTTACGACGACAAAATTACCGGGCTACCCCCGACCAAAACTATAAAAGGACCCCCAAGGCTTCATTTAAAGGATCCCGCCTTCACGACCAGAGAGAGCTCCTTGAAGATTTCCACGGAATTCTCCTTCGGTGCTTGAAGATCTTCTTCGTGGACTTAGAGATTTCCTTCTTCGCGAAAGCGGACAAGGCTGTCTCACTTTCGTTCTCAGGAAAGCGGACAAGGTTGTCTCACTTTCGTTCTCAGGAAAGCGGACAAGGCTGTCTCACTTTCGTTCTCAGGAAAGCGGACAAGGCACCCGCTTTCGTTCTCAGGAAAGCGGACAAGGCTGTCTCGCTTTCGTTCTCAGGAAAGCGGACAAGGCAGTTTCACTTCTGTCCTCTCAGAAGCAGACAGGGCAGTCTCACTTCTACCCTCTGGAAAGCGGACAAGGCCTTCTCACTTTCGTTCACTGCTATACTCATAGGAAAAGTACTTAGTTTTTCCGAGAGGTGGCCTGTCACCCTCGGAGTGCTCTCTCTCTCTCTCTCTCCCTCTCTCTACTATTGTAACGAGCAGCGGCCTGTCGCGCTCGATCTCTAAACATCTAATTGTAACCTCTCAAGAGATAGTGAAATTTGGTCGGCACAGTTCCGGCCACGTGGTTTTTTACCCTTTCCGGGTTTTCCACGCTAAAAAGTCCCAGTGTACCCAGCAAATCTCAAATTGACTGTTTGCGCGCTTAGACCGCTCACGAGCTAAGGCGGACCAATTAAACCGGCCTACCAAGAGCCCTAAGCGACCCGCAACAATATATATATAAAAGAATTTAGTAAACATAAAAGATTAATAAATAGAACAAGCATTATAATATTTAGTTTATAATTGAGTCTGTGTAAGACGTTGTGTGATCACTGCCCTAATAAGTTGCACCATCATCTGACATGATTTTCAACTGATGCTCACTCCTTTAAGATACATTTGATTAGATTCTGAAAACTCCGATATGCGTGGACAACGAAGAAGCACAGAGCACTCGAACCCCCACTTGATGAAGCAAACGTCAAGAAAGCAAAACAGCAAAACTCAGAAGCAGGAGAAAACGAGAGATATTGTGAAAAGGCGTATATATATTCGTTTTCAAAAATTTCCTATAGATGTGTCTCGTGAAAACCGCAAATATTAATCACGTATTTAATTCACCACGGTTATAATAAATAAATTTTATTTTCAACGTAAAGATTAATTGAGCAGACCCGCGTCAATCGCGTGCAGAAATTTACATGTGTGTGGTCTACGATTAGCGTAGAGATCGATATATGTACGAGAAGTCAACGCACAAAAGTCGACGTATGTGGACTAGCGGTCAACACACGGTGAAAGGCGGAAGGAGGCGACGCACGAAAAGAAGTCGCCGTACGAAAAGAAGTCGACGCATGGATGAAATTTAAATTTGTACAATGTGGCAAAACTATTATGTACAAAAAATATAATTCAATTCAATTATTCCCCAAAACCCAAATCCAGAATTCAGAATCCGAAATCTCAAATCAGGATCCGATGCGGTGCGTGCGAACGCGCGTGTGTGATTCATAGATTCTCTTTATATTCATTTGAACAAATAAGAACAAGTGAAAAACTTTATATACGCATATATTTAAGTTATAAAGGCAATGTGAGATTAAAGAAGGTTCATCCTCTTTCGTGAAAAGAATTTTCTTCAAATATTTAGATTCCATCTATTTGATTTTGAGGTTTTCTCATCAATAGATATAGAGCTCAAACACTAAACATCATTAAGCTCCGTTAAAACACAGTGAAATAATTGTTTTAAGATTAAAATTTCTTAAAACATTGAAAAACTAGTTTTTTTAGTATTACCTCGCCTAAGGAACTTCATTAAGTTATAAGCATTGTCATGCTAAACATAGATTCTATAATGACGATGTTTTGGTCCAAAATCATCGAAGCAAAAACTCCGCGTCAAACGGAGTCTAAATCTCTGATTTATGGCGATAATATAAAATATGTGCATAGGCAATCAGTAACAGACCCAGAATTTTTGTCCTACTCTAACACTAATTATAAGATTTAGATTTTTGATAATTTTTTAAATCTAAGATTTAAAAAATATTATTAGAAGTGATAAAAAATAAAACTAAATAACAAAAATAAACAGTTAAAAATTAATAACATAAAATAGATTAAATAAGATTCCTGGTAACAACATTTTTTAAAAATCAATACCATAGCTAAATCTATCTCACAAATCAGTAAATCACAATACATAGAAATCAGTAAGATGAGATTTGAGAAGTTGAGAGTGAGGCGATACCTGAACAGTGAAAACGAAGCCTAAAGGCAAAAGCCGCCGCCCACCGGGAGCCTATGTCGATGCCAGTCGGCATACTAGCATCGTCGAGAGGGGGGATCGCCGCTCGGTGCAGCAGACGAGCAGTGGAGCCAGACTGTGGAGCACCAGAGATTCAGAGGGATGATCGTTCGTCGCGTGATTCGCCGCTCGCGTGCGCCGTCGAGGAAAATTAGGGCAAGAATGCCAGATGCTGGGGCGGAATGAGGAAAGAACTGAAATCGGCGGCCCTCGATTAAAATTTGCGAAAATTTTGACACGGGCACGTGCCGGGTGTAACGACCCAGAGTCGCCCAACAAACGATCACGGTGTGGCCTCAACTGGCATCGATACCGGGCTGCAGCTCAAGCACCCAACCCCTCTCTAGTCCCACCACATGGCACAACGAGTTGTTGGAGGCCACAACTCCCTTTGATGAGGAAACTTAAGTTAAACCGACAACGTAAGGACTTTCCAGGATGTCACTCATCCTGGTACTACTCTCGCCCAAGCACGCTTAACAGCAGAGTAAAAAAACTTTGTAGTTAATCGTGCTTGGGCGAGAGTAGTATCATGATGATCAACTCAATTGATGATTGCTATACATCCATAGAGGTCTTGGGGTATAGTGGGGTGCGAATAGCCGCACCCCCCATAGTGGGGGGGTGCGGCCGAGCCGCACCCCATGTGGGGTGCGGCCGAGCCAAGCCGCATCCCAGGTGGGGTGCGGCCAAGCAAAGTCGCGCCCCTCCCGCGGGTGCGGCCGCGCCGCGCCCCCCCTTAGGTGTGGTCGAACCGCTCTCCCACGTAGCAAGGTTGGGGTGAGTCCCCCCTCTTCCGGCTTGCCGCCCAGTTTTAGGGCTCCGGACTCCGTTCGGAGCAATTCCTCGTTCGTTACACGCTCAGAACACTTCTGAGCGCGCTCAGAGCACTTTCACATTTCTGGCACGCTCACATTTTGTCTTTCTAGCATGCTCACATTTTGTCTTTCTAGTTTCTCAGATTGCAGGAGCGGCTTGTCGCCTTTTTCGTCTTCAACGAAGCTGCCCGAACTGCCCAAACTGCCCGAGGGCAAGACGGTCATTTACGAAAAATGGCGATACGTGTGCTCTGAACTGGGAAACGTGATTCGTCCGCCAGGTGGTTATGGTGGTTACGAAGACAAAATTACCGGGCTATCCCCGGCCAAAGCTATAAAAGGAGCCCAGAGCCTTCATTTGAGAGGACCTGGTCTTCTGCACCCGGGAGAGCTCCTTGAAGATTTTCACGGAATTCTCTTTCGGCGCTTGAAGATCTCCGTGGACTTGAAGATTTCCTTCATCCCGAAAGGCGACTCAGCATTCTCACTTTTGTTCTCCGGAGCATCTCACTTTTGCTCTCCCGGAAGGCGACTCAGCATTCTCACTTTTGTTCTCTGCAGTTCTCAGAAGGAAAAAGACTTAGTTTTTCTGAAGGTGGCCTCTCACCTTCGGAACTCTCTCTCTCTCTCTATTATTGTAACAAGCAGCGGCCTGTCGCGCTCGAGTTCTAAGTCTCTAATTGTAACCCCCCAGAAGATAGTGGAAGTTGGTCGGCACAGCTCCGACCGCGTGGTTTTTTACCCTTTCCGGGTTTTCCACGTTAAAAAGTCTCAGTGTACTCAACGAATTCCTAATTGACTGTTTGCGCGCTCGGTTCGCTTCCGAGCTAAGGTGGTTCAATTCGACCGGTCTACCAGAGCACCCGAGCAACCCGCAACAGTTTGGCGCCGTCTGTGGGAACTTCATTCCCAAAGTTCAGCAAAGATAACTGAAGGTAACACTTGCCGCCAATTGCAATGGCAAGAAGAAGTGCTCGCACTACTGAAGGTTCAATCCCGGAAGGGCGCATCGATCCAGCTCCCTCCCACTCGCTTATCAATGCGCCTCTCGCAGAAGAGGCAGTGCTCGCGCCCGCGACAATACTGGAAGGGTGTGTGCGTCAGATGGAAGAGCGGCAAGCCGAGATGCTGGCTCTCGTAAGAAATCTTGGGGCTCCTCAAACTCTCGTTCAACCCACAGCGTTGAACGTTCCGCCGCCCCCTGCTCCGAATCATACTCCGAATAAGGAGGCCATTCGAGAAGAAGAAGCCTCAGAAGAATTCTCCGATGCAACAAGCTCCGCCCATCCCGCTCCGCCAACCAGAGGACCAGAAGTTGACCACCATCACCATCGCCAAGGAAGAGTTGTTCCTGGTCGAGCAGTAGAACGAACCACGCGAGAGGAGATACGCGGCATGATAGCGGAAGAGTACGACTAGGCGGGGCGACTCGCAACCCTCGCCCGCCGTCCCGCACACCACGGCTCCCCACTATCGCCTCAGGTCTTGGCCCATCCAGTTCCGAATGGTTTCAAGCTTCCCAACATCGAAACATTCGACGGGACGGACGACCCGTTAGAACATGTCAACCACTTCGCTACCATCATGAGACTCTACAACGCTCCAGATCAACTCCTCTGTCAAGTGTTCCCGGCAACCTTGAAGGGACAAGCGCGCACTTGGTTCCACTCCCTGCGGGAGGGGGCTATCAGCAACTTCGCAGAAATGGCGCAGCAGTTCGTGGATCAGTTCATCGTCAATCGTAGGATTGTCCGAGATCCCTCTCATCTCTCAGGAATCCGCCAGAATGACGGAGAGACTCTCAAAGATTTCTTTCGACGCTTCACTTCGGAGGCTCGGCAAATCCCGGGGGTCGACCCCGAGCTCCTGCGAGGGGTCTTCCTTGAAGGACTCCGCCCCGGTGGCTTCTACTCCGCACTGATGCGAGAAACTGTGCCTAGTTACCCAGACCTCGTCCACCGGGTTGAAGCTCAGATAGCAGCTAATGAGGCGATTGAAGCGCACCGTCAGCAGTTCGAGGGGAGATCGAAAAGGAAGAGAGAGGAGTCGTTGTCACGGACGGTCCCCGATAAAAACAATAAGCAACACGACACCCCCAGCCGAGACCGAGGTTCTCGCCAGCATCAAGACTACACTCCCCTGAACACAACCAGGACTAACGTTCTCCTTTCCATCCGCGATCATCCCTCACTTCAGAGGCCTAGGGCTCTTGCACCAAATTATGGAGACCAATCCAAATACTGCGACTACCATCGAGGTCACGGGCACAAAACAGAAGATTGTTCGCGACTGAGCGCAGAAATCGAACGATTCGTTCGTCTGGGATTCCTTGAAAAATTTCTCCGAACCAAGGACCCTGAATCAACAGGTCAAGAATGACCCAGCAGGGTGGCAATCCCCAGAGCTACCATCCCGAAGAATAGCCTGTTCTCTGCCAAGGGAACGTCCAGGGCACCCGACGTATTTACTTGTATCTTATGTTTTCAGCATCCATGTAACAAACAAGTGTCATTTAATTTATTACTTTTTATCATGCGCCCAAACCATAAGCGTCATTTTCAATTGTACTGTTTCTCCCAGAACAGAGTGTACAGATTGTCCGACAACGGACTCTGACCTCTCCCAGAACAGAGTGTACAGATTGTCCGACAACGGACTCTGCCCTCGGGGCTGGACATATTAAGAAGCCGAAGCCGCCATGACCGAACCCCACTACTGGGGTGCGATTATCCCGCACCACACTAGTGGGGTGCAAATAGCCGCACCCCCCATAGTGGGGGGTGCGGCCAAACCGCACCCCATGTGGGGTGCGGCCAAGCCGCACCCCATGAGGTGTGCGGCCGAGCCGCACCCCATGTGGGGTGCGGCCGAGCCAAGCCGCACCCCATGTGGGGTGCGGCCAAGCAAAGTCGCGCCCCTCCCGCGGGTGCGGGTGCGGCCGCGCCCCCCTTTAGGTGCGGTCGAACCGCTCTCCCCCGTAGCAAGGTTGGGGTGAGTCCCCCCTCTTCTGGCTCGCCGCCCGCTTTTCGGGCTCCGGACTCCGTTCGGAGCAATTCCCCGTTCGTTACGCGCTCAGAACACTTCTGAGCGCGCTCAGAGCACTTTCACATTTCGGGCACGCTCACTTTTTGTCTTTCTAGCATGCTCACATTTTGTCTTTCTAGTTTCTCAAATTGCAGGAGCGGCTTGTCGCCTTTTTCGTCTTCGACGAAGCTGCCCGAACTGCCCGAGGGCAAGACGGTTATTTACGAAAAATGGCGATCCGTGTGCTCTGAACCGGGAAACGTGATTCGCCCGCCAGGTGGTTATGGTGGTTACGACGGCAAAATTATCGGGCTACCCCCGGCCAAAGCTATAAAAGGAGCCCAGAGCCTTCATTTGAGAGGACCTGGTCTTCTGCACCCGGGAGAGCTCCTTGAAGATTTTCACGGAATTCTCCTTCGGCGCTTGAAGATCTCCGTGGACTTGAAGATTTCCTTCATCCCGAAAGGCGACTTAGCATTCTCACTTTTGTTCTCCGGAGCATCTCACTTTTGCTCTCCCGGAAGGCGACTCAGCATTCTCACTTTTGTTCTCTGCAGTTCTCAGAAGGAAAAAGACTTAGTTTTTCTGAAGGTGGTCTGTCACCTTCGGAACTCTCTCTCTCTCTATTATTGTAACGAGCAGCGGTCTGTCGCGCTCGAGTTCTAAATCTCTAATTGTAACCACCCAGAAGATAGTGGAAGTTGGTCGACACAGCTCCGACCGCGTGGTTTTTTACCCTTTCCGGGTTTTCCACGTTAAAAAGTCTCAGTGTACTCAACGAATCCCTAATTGACTGTTTGCGCGCTCGGTTCGCTTCCGAGCTAAGGTGGTTCAATTCGATCAGTCTACCAGAGCACCCGAGCGACCCACAACAATGATGAGGAGCGAAAAAACTCATACACAATAATGATCCTCCTACAACTTGATATTTCATGGGATTTCCTAAGAATTTTAGGTTTTTAGAGCAATTAGTCATTTTTATATGTTTCAAGTCGTACAAGTCTCCTTCAGTCGATTAAAACTTAAAAAGTATAAAAAAATGTATTTAAATAATGAATTATTTGGAATTTATAATTTACTATTATGGATGGAATCATTATATTTTCATTAAAATATCTGTCATGTCTATAAGACGACTATGCTGCACTAGGGGCTGGACATATTATTCGAAATCCAAAAATCGCTCGAAAATTGCTCGAATATTGAGCCAAATCTGTATCGATTATAATTGATTTGACATAATTTGAGTCGATTCAATTGGACTCGAATCACATCTCGAGTTGATTTCGAGTCAACCCTCAATCACTCGAAATATAATTCAAATCAACAATATTACGTATTTATTAATATATTATTATTTTAAAATTTAAAAACACTAAAAATTTAAAATTTAATAACAAGAGTAAAGTCTTTAAGTATTTCATGTACTAAATTTAGAGTTTGCCCAATTTAATTTTAAGCCAACTAGGAATAAAGAAAAAAAATGCTCAATTTCGAGCCGCTCTTCGAGTCGGCTCGGAATCGAGTCATTTCAAGTGGAGTCGGCTCTATTCGAAATCGATTTCGATGTTGAGTCGAGTTCGACTCGAAAATTTTGGTTTCGAGTCGAGCCCAAATTACTCGAACTCGACTCAAAATTCACATACACCCGCACGGATAGGGAGAGACATGATTATAAAATGCATGTTTTGCATGGTTGATAATAACTTTGAAGAATATTATATATTTTCTGCCAATCACGTTGGTTATTTTGCAAATATATTTAGAGAGTTGTTATTAGCAGTCCGATTCTCGCTATTCGCAATCCAATTTCTATGAGTTATTACGCGTTTTTTTTGAAAATACGTCGTGTACATGCATTTTTAGGAAAATTGTTCAACATGAAAATTGTAGATCACGTCGTGATCTACAACCTTCGTGTTGAACACTTTTCCTTAAAATGCATGTACAAGACGATTTACAAAAATTACGTCCATGTTTCAATCAGGGCGGCAATACGTCTTGTGCGTGCATTTTTAGGAAAAGTGTTCAACACGAAAGTTGTAGATCTCGACGAGATCTACAATTTTTATGTTGAACAATTTTCCTAAAAATGCATATACAGAGCGTATTTTCAGAAGGCACGTAATAACTCATAGAAATTGGACTGCGAATAGCGAGAATTGGACTGCTAATAACAACTCTCAATATTTATGGCTATGCATTATTTATTTTGATATCTTAAAGCCAAAAATGATTTTTTTTTGGTAGTTAGGCATGGATTGGCCGAAAATGAATAACCTTTATGTGGTAGCTGTCTTTATGAGCGATATTTTGTTAAGGCAATTGTTATTAGCATCCTAATTTTGGCTAACCGCAACTATTTGATATCCGCAAATCATTATTTTTCAGAATGACTATCCACAAACATAATTGTTATCCGCAAACCAAATGTTTTGAAAAATAAAAAAAGTGAAGAATTGTAAGCAATATAACAACAAATACATCCATGCACTCAACAAATTTTCTTTGACGTGAATGGCGGAAGAGGAAATGTGGCCCAGCAAAACAACAAAGAAGCAAAATTGAACAACATGAAAAAAATGTTGCAGTTTATGTTGTTTAAAGTCTGGTTGTAATGTATTACATGATCGTTTTAGATCTTAGTAATTTTGTAGAAGAGTTAATTGCTAAACATTATCTTATAGTTGCTCTAAAAACTGCAAATACCCTAAAATAAAATATGCTGGAATATTAAGCAGTGAAAAACTGCAAATTACAACACCATGAAGGGGAAACAGGGCTGAAATATTAAACAGGGCTGGAATATTAAACAGTGAAAAATTTCAGTGAGTTGTAAGATGGTTTGCGGTAAAAACATGATTGGGGCTGGAATAATAAGCAAGGAAACATCTAACCTCCCTAGCAGCAAGAGCAATGACTCCGGCAACGACGAAAGAACGGCGGAACGGAGACGGCGGGGCTAGCTGGCGAGGTGGAGAGAACCAGACATCGTTTTGGGCTAGCGTCGGTACGAGATGACGAGATGGTGAGATGGCGAGGAGGAAGCGGCGGGGCGAGCGGAGGGATGAGAAAATGGGGCGCAAGGCCGGAGATAGCGGCGGGGCGAGCGGCGGGAGAGAGTAGCTGGGCGAGCGGCGAAAACCCGTAAAAAAGAAAGGTCGGCGCAGATAGGAGGGAGTGAGTGCGGTTAGGACTTTTAGGCCCTCCAAAAAAAAATCTAAAATTGGGTGCGGATAGCCAAAAACGTAGTGCTAATAACAAGGGAATCAAGGTTGCGCATGAATGCGGTCAGTTAGAGAGAGAACAAATAGCGCAATGTTATTCGCATGCCAAGTTTGACTATCTGCACTAAAAAAACTCAAGTTAGATCTCCGGAGAGCGCGGTCAAGTTAGATCTCCTTTGAAGCCGTTGTTCTCTGTC
The DNA here is from genome assembly GCA_033032865.1 of Dactylorhiza incarnata. NCBI lineage: Eukaryota > Viridiplantae > Streptophyta > Magnoliopsida > Asparagales > Orchidaceae > Dactylorhiza > Dactylorhiza incarnata. Next base: position 4,345,167 of record JAWHQI010000208.1, read on the forward strand.
GGTCGCCTGACGCCGCCGATCTCTTTTGAAGACGTTGTTCTCTGATGCTCGCCGGACGCCCTCGTCTGCTGGTTGCCGATATCTCGTAACGCCTCCGTTCTCGTTGTTCCTTGACGATTTCCGTCCGGTATTTCCCGCAACTGGACGACGATCTCTCGCAAGTGGAGGCCTTATATCCTGTACACTTTCTGATTAGGGGTTGGCAGTGGTCTGCTGGACACCTATCTCGCTGTTGGTATACTTCCTCTTCCCCATTTTCTGTTTTTTTTTTGTGTCTTCTGGGCTTATTTCTTCTACACGTTCTGATTAAGGGTCTAAAATTCGTGTTCTAATCTAGAACTAATATCTAGAACAAGTTGTGATTAAGGGTTGGCAGTGAACTTCTATGATACGCAGGATGACGTTCAAACGGACAGTTGAATTTTGAAGAATGACATGTTCTATGTTTGTGTTATTTATAATTTTTTTAGAAGTTTGATGTAATTTGAAGAATGATATAGACTATTAGTCAATCTTTTCATACATAAAATGCTTTTTTTATGATGTTTCATTTTTGATGCACATATAATATTCAGTTGCAGATAAAACTATTTGGTGTGCACATGATCAAACTTAATGTGCACGTAACATTGCTCAAATAATATCTCACGTTGCGCAATTTTATTGGTCCCTTTCTAAAGAATACCCGTCCCCAAAAATTTGTGGAGAACAATGGTTTTGTTTTTGCTAGTACTAACTTGGCGAGATCTTCACCGTTTTACGTTGAAGGCATGGTGTGAAATCGGCAAGTGTTTTAGATATCACGATGATATTTGATGGGTGTTGTTTACCCTGAATCCCGCGACAAGCTCTCTATTCATCTCCAGCCGCTCCGCGGGGTCACTATTTTGGTAACTGTCCAGACCGCTCCGCTCTCTTTAGCAGCTTTTCAAAAGGACATGGACCAAGCACTAGGCTGGCCGTCAGAAGGGTTCTGATCATTTTTTCTTACAATTAGCACCTCATGTAACCTCTCATCCATGTCTGGTTCTCCTTTACCCCGGACAACCCGTAATTTTAGCGTCTGCTCGTTTGGGAAGGTCCCTGCACCTATAAATAGGGGTGAGCAGTACTCAGAAAGCACGATGATTCGAATCCTCAAGTTTGTCATCTGTGGAAGCGATCTCGAATCTAGTCCCTTTTGAGTCACTTGTTAACCGCTCTCTTTTTTTTTTCCTCATGTAACAGCAAGTTCCCAATCTATAAATTGTCCGCGGCCTCTCTTTTTCTATCATTCTTCAACCAGCAAGTAACCGACAACTTATCAGTCTCTATCGGCGTCCCTTAACGTGAAGTTGTGGAGGTACCATTTTGGTACCAACATGTGTTTATATTTGTAAGTCCCAAATTGATATTTGCAGCCCCAAATATACTAATTAATACCAAATAACATAAAAAAATCATATCAATCTGCAGCCCCCTTTTATGGATCGGGATCCTCTCCATTTGGGACTCCATTTGGGACTCCAAGGTCCATTTAATGGCGTGGATGCATTCTCACTTGATCTAATGGTGTATAATTTTTTTTATTAAAAGAAAAATAAAATAGGTTGAGATTAGTGAACACGTCGGATCAGCCAGAAATAGATCTGGATCGTGAAATGAATACTATCCATTTCACTTGAAATGGAGAGAATTCTGATTTCCTTTTATTGTCGCGGTTCCTTCTCGTTTTCATGATCCCGCCTCTTTCGTTCTCCCCGCGCCGAGTTGATCCGTCACCCACCGTCCGCCGCTCGTCGAGTCCACCGTTCGCCGCCCTAGTCCGCCGGCTGTTACCCCATTCTGCCACCAGAGTGCTCCCCGCCGACGGATTTCATCTCATTATTTCCAGCCAACTGGAGCGCCCTGTCACGGGCTGCTAGTTCAAGGTCCAACCATGACCATGGTTTCATGCGTGGATGGCACAATAAGTCACATGTTGAGGTGATAAGGCGTTAAAGTGGTCAAAGACTTGGATGTGGGAGCCCTTGACACAAGTATGACCCCATACGCAAGATGATCATGCATACGAGGAGCATGCCAAGAATAGGAATTAAGTGTAACCATGATATCTTATGGCGTAGAAGGATACAGAAGTCTCCAGAACACTGGAGAGAAATCTTGAAGATGACGGAAGGTTCTAGAATGATGTGGAGAGTTCTAGAAGATTTTAGAGTTGTGTAGAATGCTCTAGAATATTGTGGAATTGTGTAGAGGTTTTTAGAATATTCTAGAAAAGTGTAGAATATTCTAGAAGAGTGTGGAACCTTCTAGATAACTCTAGATGTGCGTATAAGTATCTAGAAGTGTGTAGAGATTGGGAGTAATCTAGAATAGTCTAGAATACTCTTAAATATTGTAGAATAGTGTGAAGGCTTGTACATAGTCATGAGAGGAGTGTAGAATAGTTTAAATAAGTCTAGAATACTTTGTACTTTGGAGGGAAACCTTTTTGGGGTCTATAAAAGGGGAAGGCCCCTTCATTTGTATCATTCAAGTAATCCAAGTTAGCATCCAAATTTTGGACAAGCAGTAAAGTTCTTAGAGTTCTTTCACTTGTGAGCATTCCCTTGAGTTGTTTTCTTACTCTTCTTTTCATCACCACCTAGTTCTTGCAAGAGAGGCTGACTTAGCTTAGCTACGCGGAGAGGCAAGGAGGAGCTAAGGCAGCACGGGAGCTTGTAAGGAGCCAAGTCCGTGACAGTTGGTATCAGAGGGAGGTTCACTCAAGTTCATGGTTGGTGCACTAGAAGACTAGATGGTTGGTGACATGGGCAACTCAAGTATGGATGAGCGCGTCAGGGAGGTCACGCAACAAGTTGAAAAGAAGAAGCGGAACCAAAGCAATGGGTGGTGCACATCACTTCATCAATGTAAGATCATCAACCCCAAGTGGTTTGAGGGTCTTGGAACAACAGAAGAAGTTGATGATTTCGTGGAGAGCTTGGATCAACACTTTCTTGCAAACATGATCAACGTCGAGAAAACGCGGATAGGAATCGCTCGATTCTATTTGTTAAGAGAAACTTCAAGATGGTGGTTTGTAGTGCAAAAGAAGAAGACCGTCAAGACTTGGGAGGATTTCAAGAGAGAACTTAGAAATCAATTCGATCCTAAGTTCACCAATGAGAAGATGGTAATCATGCTAACATGTTGCTTCAGATGCAAAAGGAATCATAGATCGGTGGATTGCCCAATGTGGGCATGCATATTATGCAAAGGGGATCATGATGTGGAAAGTTGCCCAATCAGGCAAGGGTTCAGGGCAATTAAGAAGAGGACACTTCCGCGGAGGAAGAAGTGGTGTTATGCGATGTAGAGCAGGAGATAGACGAGAACTCATACCGAGATGATGAGGCTCACAAGGAGGAACAAATCGAGGGAGTCGAGGTGCAGCCAGTTGAGGACACAGAGTCCGGGCGCCAAGGGGGCGAGGCTGACAGAGAGGACCCAGTCGAAGAGTTCAAAGGTGATCAATCAGTGGAAGAGATGTTCAATTACAGCGGAGGTAATGCTCGCACAAATACACCGTTTAAAGAGATCAATATGAAGGAAGAAAATGACACAGTGTATGATATCCAAGGGAGTGAAACCATGGAGGGCTGGCTTGAGGGAAAGCCAAAGGTGGACGCAGAGTCCCCAACCAGTGAATCTATGATCGTTGAAGATGCCAAAGTGTCACTACTTGATGATAAGTCAGTGACACTACTTAATGGAGTTGAAGATCAACAAGCCGCGTTGGATTATTGGTGGCCAGATGTTCTCGATGACATGAGGGCAAAGGTTCAACAATATTGCTACCCGATGTATGGTTGCGACGAGGGCGACACAGGAATGGGTGTGAGAGAATGTCATGAGCTGTTAGTTCAAGGTGCAACCGTGAACATTGTTTCATGTGTGGATGACACAATAAGCCACATGTTGAGATGATAAGGCGTCAAAATGGTCGAAGACTTGGGTGTGGGAACTCTTGACACAAGTATGACCCCATACTCAAGATGATCATTCATAGGGGGAGCATGTCAAGAATAGGAATTAAGCGTAGTCATGATATCTTATGGCGTAGAAGGATACGAAAGTCTCCATAACACTGGAGAGAAATCTTGAAGATGACGGAAGGTTCTAGAATGATGTAGAGACTTCTGGAAGATTCTAGAGTTGTGTAGAAAGCTCTAGAATATTGTTGAATTGTGTAGAAATTTCTAGACTATTCTAGAAGAGTGTAGAATATTCTAGAAGAGTGTGAACCCTTCTAGATAACTCTAGATGTGTGTCGAAGTATCTAGAAGTGTGTAGAAGTATCTAGAAGTGTGTAGAAGTATCTAGAAGTGTGTAGAAGTATCTAGAAGTGTGTAGAGATTGAGAGTAATCTAGAATAGTCTAGAATACTCTTGAATATTGTAGAATAGTGTGGAGGCTTGTGCATAGTCATGAGAGGAGTGTAGAGTAGTTTAAATAAGTCTAGAATATTTTGTATTTTGGAGGGAAACCTCTTTCAGGTTTATAAAAGGGGAAGACTCTCTCATTTGTATCATTCAAGTAATCCAAGTTAGCATCCAAGTTTTGGACAAACAATAGAGCTCTTTGGGTTCTTTCACTAGTGTGCATTCTCTTAAGTTGTTTCTCCACTCTTCTCTTCATCACCATCCAATTCTTGCTGGGAGAGGCGGACTTAGCTTGGCTACGCCGAGTAGCAAGGAGGAGCTAAGGCCGCACGGGAGCTTGTAAGGAGACAAGTCTGTGACAGCCCGCCGCCTACGTACTCAGCTGAGTTTGTACTTGGGATTTGTACGTGATTGGAGATTTTAGTTGAATATTCTGATACTGTAAGGCTTTGATTGATTTTCTTGATTCAGTTTCTTCAGCTGGTTTGTGTTTTTCTGAATTTGATAGCGCCAATGTTAAATATTGCCTTTTTCAATATTGCTGTTGATCATCTTGAGTATGGGTTCATTTTGATCTAAAACAAAATCTATTGTAAAAAGTGCTGACATTTGTTCAATATATAATACGTTGAACGGAGCAGAGAAAGCACTGTAATTTGATAAAATGTGGAAAAATACATAAACAATTAAACATTGTAGTTTCGTACCGTTTCTTGATTACCTGTTTAGCTTTGATGGTAAATTGGGTTGAATGAAACGTGCGTTGATGATTGCTATGAAAAGAAATTCAAAGTATGTGTGTGTTGCGGATCGCTTAGCGCACTTAAGGTCCGGAGACTCGAATCGTCTTAGCTTGAGAGTGAGTCAAACACGCAAGCAGTTAAAAGAGAACCAATAACAGAGAAGCCAAGACTTTTTATGTGGAAAAATCCGGAGAGAGAAAAAACCACGGGGTCGGTTCGGTGCCGACCAAATTCACTAATTTGCTTGATGTTACAAGTGTTAGAATCTTCGAGAGGGTGACAGGTCACCGCTTCGATTACAAGTACTTGAAGGTGTAAAAGAAGCAAAGCCTCTCTTCGCGCTCGGAGGAGCGGCTTCCAGGGAAAGCACTTGAGAAGGCACTTGGAGAGCGAAGTCCACCCTTGAGCAAGAGAGCGAGGGAGCGCGAGGACGCCGAGGAGTGAACACTTGAGCAAAGTGAGTAATCGAGCCACAGAGCAAGAGAATTACAGGTCTTCGCCGAAAAACCTTCGGAGTTCCAAGTCTTTATCGAAAAACCTTCAGAACATTCTCCTCTCTTCTTGGTTTGTCATCAAATGAAGGTCTAAGAGCTTTTTTATAGTTTTTCTGAGGGGCGCTTTGGTAATTGCGTCGTCTTGGAGCTTGAGCCAGCGAATGAGGTCGTCCGATTTTGGTCACATGGATCACCAATTTCCTAGAAATGATGGGTATTCCCCCCGGGTGGCCCGGGAAGGCTCGCCGACGGCGATGGTGGATGAAGGAGGCGGCGGGCGGCTTTGACGAATGGAATCGACGAAAGGTCAACTTGCGCGTGGGGGCGTACGGCACGCTCGCGGCTCGTGCGCTCGTGGATGCCAGGCTGGCCCGCGTGGCTGTTGCGAGCGCGGGCGCCCGACAAGTGCGCGCGCGACCGGGTGCGAATGCGCTGCTTGCGCGTAGGTGTGCTTAGAGGGCGTGTGCGCGGGCTTTCAGTTGTCAGGGGCGAGGCTTTGCGCAATCGAGCCGACCCATTTTAGCGATCTGGTCGAGGTCTCGGTCTTCAAAACCGTCCTGATTCAGATGAATTTTAGGGGAACCTCATCAAATGCCCCACAATTTCTACGGATTGTGAGTTGTAAGAAGACGATCCCAGAAATTTTTGTAACAAACGAATGAATGTTGGACCGAAGATTTGGAATAAAATAACACAAACGCGGGAGGAATTATTATCCATTTGCGACGTGAAACGACAATATTCTTTCCTAAGTTCCGAAGATTTACATCACTTGTATCGGATATCCCCTGTCATCTTTGTGAGATATCAGGTTTAATTGGGATCGAAAATCATTCGGCTTTTGAGACGGAAGTATTTAGCTGTATATTCTTCCACTTTGGTCGAACTTTCCACTGCAGGCAATGAGCCAGACTTTATAAATTTTGGAGGCTCTTTCTTTTTTTCTTTTCATTGTTTTCTGCAGGATTTTTGAGAGAGCCTGCTCGACGCTTGAGGAGGGACTCTAACACAATGTCTCATGTGAGCAAGGTAAAAAAAAATTGAGTTACTTTGCGCGAGAGAGGAGGCGAAGGAGGCGGGGCACAAATCCGAGTGAATCCGGGGAGTTGGCGCGCGGAGGATGGCATCGGTCGTGCACGGGCGACACGGTTGTGCGCAGGAGGCGTTGGGCGCGCGGGCGGTGTCGCAACGTGCAGATGGCGAGGCTTCGCGCGGGCGATTGCTGGTGTGCATGGGCGGCCCCGCACTCGGGGCGCGTGTTACTACACGATGTCACGTGACGGGAGTGTGGGTTGTGTCGTCGCGCGCTCGCGGTGCGCTGTCTGCGCCACCGCGCGCTGCCGCACGTGTTGCACTCGGGCTATCCTGCGCACGTTGTTGCGTGCGGGGGAGGGGGGGCTACCTTACGCGCACGCGGCTTGCGCGGGACTGCGCGCTCGGTGCTTGCGGTCGGGTTGCGGGTTTGCTTCCGACTATTTTTACTATCTTCTTCCTTTTTTGTGTTGACTTTCATTTTTTGTTTTAGTCCCCGAAGCGAGCCGTCCCGACGAAGTCCATGTGTCTTTCATCGATTTTGACCGAGGATCGAATCGAAACATAGTGGAAGCATTTTGGCGTCACGACGGGTTTGGAGGTTAAGATTCCTCTTCCAGGGGAACACGCTCAATCCCCCCCTGAGGGTCATGATCTCGGAGAGATGCGTGAAGGCGGGGTTTCAGATCCCTCCTACCGAGGAGGTGGTGAAGATATTCAGGTTCTGCGTCGTGCCTATTACAGAGTTTTCTTCTGTGGGAATGACAAGGATCATGGGTCTTGTTTGCTTCTTCTGAGAGCGCGCCTCTTGCCTTGCTGTCGAGCCTTTTTGGGACTGGTGTGAGGTCTACCCTGGCCCGTGGGACCGGATCGAAGTTAAGAGCAACAAGAAGTGGCTTGTCTTTGAGGAGAAGAGCGATTACCGACAAGGAGGCACACTCTTTGGTTTCATAAGAAACCCTTGGGGTCTTCTGAGGTGTGGAGGACGCTTTCGGGACGTTGTCATCGACTGACGGGGCGGGAAGGCGACTATTCTCATGTGATGGGCTTTGAAGACACTCGGGATGTGGCAAAAGTGCTCTACAGTATCGGCGCGTTCGTTGATGAGAAGATATTGCTCCTGGCGGGCCTCTCTACTGACGTCGAGCGGAGCTGTGTCGTGCCCCTGGAGCGAGGCAGGAAGCGGAAGCTGGTTTTTACTACGAGTCGTGGGAGAGGAGGGTCGTCCTCCTCGCTTCCTGAGCCCGTCGTCGATATAGAGGGTGGTGGTTTCAGTGATCGAGAGGGGGGCTTCCTGATTCTGACGCGGTGGAGATTCATGAGGCGCTTGCTGTCGAGCTGCTTCCCATTGGGAGGCAGGAGCTAGTATCGGGGAATGCCAAGAGCAAGAAGTGTGCGTCCTCCTCCCTTCAGGCCGTTACATCGAAGGTAAATAAGTCATTTTTGACCACCTATAGTGGTGTTATTCCTCGGTGGTTATCCTAATTTCGTGTTTTCATTTTTCCAGATAAGTGAGGTGTGCTCCATTACTCATACATGGAATGACAATTATGTGGGCATGAAGGATGAGTTCGAGTCCCTCTAGGTGAAACCCACTCAGGCGAAAGCCTCCTTGGCGTCTGCTAGGAAGAGGAGGGAAAAGGTCGTCTCCCGCTTGGATAGGTCGGAGTCTGAGCTTGTTGCTTCCAGAGCCGAGAACGAGAAACTGCGAGAGGAGGCCAAGAAAGTCGTGGTGGCCCGCGAGGAGGCCTTTAGTCTGCTTTTGACGGCTCAGACGGAGATGTCCTCCATGGAGGCCGAGGTATCGCAGCTGAAGGACGATAAGGCTTGACTAGTTTCTGCACAGCTAGATGTTGAGGCGATCAAAGCGGTTGTGATCGCCGAGTACTAGGAGTCTGTGGACTTTATGGTGGAGTGCACTTAAATTTTGGAGGAAGCTCGGGAAGAGATGATGGCTACCAGGTGGACCAACTTTTGGCGGACGAGTGTGAGACTGCCATCCATCGAGGATTTAGCGAGGGTCTCTGCTTGGCGCAGAGGATGTCGGAGCGCGACGGATCTAGGAGTGAACGACGCCTCAGAGGATGACGACCGTGACGTGGACATTGAAAGGTGACCCTCGAGCCTGACCGTGTCTGTACTGGGTTTGAGCCTTGTATTGTCTTTTACTTATTGTTTTGCTGTCGTGGCGGATGATGTGGTGTAGCACTGTTGTAAGCTTTCATTTGTTATGTAGCCTTGATGACATTTTTGATATTATAGAGATGTTTTTTTACTCGAGTCCCATAAGTTGTTCTCACTTTTTTTGTAAGATCGGTCGTGCAGATTTGTAGGATCTAGGAGCGGGCTCGTTGCTAGAGTTGATTCTGGAGGTCATGGACTGGCGTCGGTGCCAGGGGTAGACCATAGACGCTTGGATATAGCGTAAAGGGACTTTATCCGCTTTTACCAATGGGTGTAGAGGGACTGGAGTCCGCTCTTACCAGAGGGCGTAGAGGGACCCGAGTCCGCTCTTACCAGAGAGCATAGAGGGACAGGAGTCCGCTCTTACCAGAGGGCGTAGAGGGACCGGAGCCGATTATTACCAGAGGGCGTATAGGGACAGGAGCCCGCTCTTACCACAGGGCGTAGAGTGACCGGAGCCCGCTATTACCAGAGGGTGTAGAGGGATCGGAGCCCGCTCTTACCAGAGACGATCTTTCCACTTGGTGTCGGCACCAAAGGGTCGTGGCTCAGGTGAGCTTCCTGCTCGACGCAAGGGGGCGTCAGAGATCATCACTCAGTTGGGGCGTAGAGGAACCTTTGTTTGCTCTTACCAGTTGTGAGCTTTCCACTTGGTAACGGCACTAGATGGTCGTGGCTCGGGAGAGCTTCTTGCTCGATGCGAGGGGACGTTGGAGATCGCCACTCAGTTACGACGTTGAGGAACCTTTGTTCGCTCTTACAAATTGTGAGCTTTCCACTTAGTGTCAGCACCAGAGGATAGTAGCTCGGGTGAGCTTCTTGCTCGACGCGAGGGGGCGTCGAAGATCGTCACTCAGTTGGGGCGTAGAAGAACCTTTGTTTGCTCTTACCAATGGACGTAGAGGGACCGAAGTCCGCTCTTACCAGAGGGCATAGAGCGACTGGAGTCCGCTCTTACCAGAGACGAGATTTCCACTTGGTGTCGTCACTAGAGGGTTGTGGCTCGAGTGAGCTTCCTGCTCGACGTGAGGGGGCGTCGGAGATCGTCACTCAGTTAGGGCGTAGAGGAACCTTTGTTTGCTCTTACCAATGGGCGTAGAGGGACTGGAATCCGCTCTTACCAGTGGGCGTAGAGGGACCGGAGTCTGCTCTTACCAGAGGGCGTGGAGGGATCGGAGTCCGCTCTTACCAGAGGGCGTAGAGGGACCGGAGTATGCTCTTATTAGAGGGCGTAGAGGGACCGGAGTCCGCTCTTACCAGAGGTCATAGAGGGACCGGAGTCCGCTCTTACCAGAGAGCGTAGAGGGACCGGAGTCCGCTCTTACCAGAGGGCCGAAGTCCGCTCTTACCAGTGGGCGTAAAGTGAGTGAGTGTTCTGTCGGTACGGCCGACATCCGCTTCCATCGAGCGGGGGTTGAGCTGCGCGCGCCTGGGGAGCCCCGCTGGCCGCAGGGCGTGCATAGAGCTGGTTGCGTCGAACAATTCGTCTATAGTGGGATCTTCAAGGCGGGAGCACCTTACGGCAAGACGAAGCTCAGGGCCAGCGATGGTCGTCCACCTTGGGCGACGACTGGGTTGGGAGGATTAGAGGCTCCTAAATCTCGCAGAAGGGTGAGCACCTCAACATGGCGCTCCTCCATCAGGCACACACGCTCCTCCACAGAAGTTGTCGGCGTGACGGTGGCTCCCTCGAGAAGTGGACCGTTACTTGCATGCAACTAGGTCGGGGCCAGATCGGCACGCTCCTCCAGAGTTGCCCCGTTAGTTGTTACAATTGAAAAACCACGTGGTCGGAGCTGTGCCGGCCAAATTCCACTATATGTTGGTTCGTTACAATTGAAAGCTGAGAACTCGAGCGCGACAGGTCGCTGCTCGTTACAATGGTAGTAGAGAGAAAACTCTGAGTGTGACAGACCACCTCTCGGAAAGCTAAATACTTTTTCTGGGAATGAAAGTGAGATTCTCGAGTCATCTTTCAGTGCCCAGAGGATTCCCAGTTCACTTAAGAAGATTGTCTTCCGAAGTAAAGGAGATCTTCGAAGGCTCTAAGGAGATCTTCGAAAGCTCGAAGGAGATCTTCGAAGGCTCGAAGGAGATCTTCGAAGATCGAAGGATATCTTCAAGCGCCAAAGGAGAACTCAGAGGAAATTTTCAACGAAGCTTTCTCGGACATAGAAGGCAAGGTCCCTTGAAATGAATGTTGTGGACTCCTTTTATAGCCTTTGGCAGGGGCAGCACGGTAATTTCGTCATTGTAACCACCGTAACCACCTGACGAGCGAATCACGTTTACTGATTTGGAGCGCACGGATCACCATTTTTTGTATATCTCATATTGCCCCCCAGACAGCTCGGTCAATTCGGGCAGCTTCGAAGATGGCGTTGAGCGCAGTGAACAAGACCTGCAACCTATGAAATTAAGAAAGGTTAACTATCGCGCGCGTTGGGAATGTGAAGGCGTTCTGAGCGCACGGTAAGCGCGGAGGCGCTCTGAGCGCACGGTGAACGCGGATGTGTTCTGAGCGCGCGGTGAGCGCGGAGGCGTTCTGAGCGCGCGGTGAGCGCGCAGTGAGCGCAAAGGCGTTCTGAGCGCGCGGTGAGCGCGGAGGCGTTCTGAGCGCGCCGTGAGCGCGGAGGCGTTCTGAGCGCGCCGTGAGCGCGGAGGCGTTCTGAGCGCGCCGTGAGTGCGGAGGCGTTCTGAGCTCGCCGTGAGTGTGGAGGCGTTCTGAGCGCGCCGTGAGCACGGAGGCGTTCTGAGCGCGCCATGAGAGCGGAGGCGTTCTGAGCGCGCCGTGAGCGCGGAGGCATTCTGAGCGCGTCGTGGGCGCGGAGGCATTCTGAGAGCGTCGTGAGCGCGGAGGTGTTTTGAGAGTGCCGTAAACTTGGACCCCCCCCCCCCCCCACACACACACACAAAAAAGTAGTCGAGCGATGCCGGAGAGGTGCGGGTTTGGCCGCACCCCCAAGGAGGGTGCGACCGGCCGCGGTCGTACCTCTCATGGGGTGCGACTTTGGGCAGCGCTCCCTGAGAGGGGGTGCGGCCGGCCTTGGCCGCACCCTGCAAGGATGAGGCGCAGCCTTAGCGACTACGACCGTACCCCGCGAGGGGGAGGTGCGTTCCTGGCCGTACTGTGCTAGTTCGGCTCGATCGCGAGCCAGTCGAGGTCGCGGCGGGAAATTACGGGTCCGACCGGATACATTTTGGGGAGCTTCATCAAAGTTATTAACTAGAGTCACGCATTGCTTCTCTTCTCACGCGAGTCACGGTGATAAACATCATGTATGCAAGTATGCAATCGTGTTATTTTAAATTTTCTCTAATATTATGTATTTTTTAAAACCACCAAAATCGAACCGAACCATTCGGTTCCATATGGTTTGCACGGTTCGGTTCGTTTCAAATTTTTGGAACCACATGGGTGGTTCGGTTTGTGGTTTTGCTTAAAAACCGAACCAAACTGCTATAGTCTTATGTCAGACGCACTCACACAGAGCTAAACCCATCACTCCATCGGGCCATCATCACGCGGAGAGGCACAACCCACATGCATTTTCTCTCTCCAAACCAGAGTCGGGCGAGTCCTGGTGCCCTAATTCCTTCCTCGATTTCTTCCTCGACGGCGACTTTGACGAGCAACCTTTTACCCTATTTCCGCTACAACTTCTTTGTCGGTGTTGTCCCACTATCCAACACCCTATCTCCGTTTCAACAACTTCACCATTAGCAGTCCGACATATCATATCTCGCATCCGCTTCCACTGCTCTTCTGTACTTCCATCTTCCGCACCATATCTCATGCTCGCTAACAAGTCGGCGACGAACTGGCGAAGAGCGAAGAGTCAAATATGAGCAGGCGAGCAGTCCACGCGTGTCTAGTGCGGTAGTCATGTGACTCAGGTAGTGCCCTAAATCCTAATACCGGTGTCAATTTCATTTAGGTTTCGATTTTTATTCAGGAATTCAAATAGTTGTTGAACTGAACCGCTAGTCAATAATTTGGTTTTGGTTCTTGTTGAACCGGAGGCACTATGGTTCCAAAAATTATGTTAGAACCGGTCAAATCAAATAAAGTTTTGGTTCTAATTTGAAGAATTGTTACCTTAACTGTTCGGTTCACGTTTTAGTAGAAATAATATTAAATTATATAGATTTTTTTCTATTTATTTAATAAATTAAATGGGTTACGACTCAGTTTTGATTAGGTCCAGTTTAAACTAGGTCTAAAAAATTTAGAACCACTCGAAACTAATATGTTGCGGTTCCGGTTCGAATAATAAAATTAAGGAACCATATCTGAACCATTATTGTTCATGATTCTGAAACTCAAACTGGACAAAATAAGTCACAAGTGGTTTTGTCTGGTTCTATGCGGCACTGGTTCAGTTTACGGTTCCAAGTGACAATTCTGTTTGGGACGGTTGTGGCAGTGGAGAAAGTTCTATTCCCACCACCCTATTATTTTGGAAGCATCTGTTTTCCCAGTGGTGGGAAAAGTATTTGCGTCAAATGTATTTTCAGGTCTTTTTGAAAACTAGTGAACCCTCCCATTTTTAGAAAAGCTAAAAAGAACTTTCCTTGTTTTCATACTTCTCCTCGTATAGGTCCACATCTCTCTTCTTCCTATTGGTTTTCCTATCACTACTTTTTTTGCAGCTCCAATCCAATCCCACCATTGATTTCTCATCACTATTTTTCCTGCAAGTATAGTCATCCCAAACGGAGCATAAATCTTCTTATATAGAATGTCCAAGTATTTGTCAGTTCTGCGTCGCAAAGAAAGAGGGTAGCACTCACAGAGAGAAAGAGGTAAGTAGCAGCTATAGAGGGCAGTAAGAGCACCTCTCAGGTAGTTGTAGAATCACGAACAATGTTAGGCGAGCTATGCAGAGTGAACGAGATACGGTCTGGCGAGACCTAAGCAGGTGAGATCCGAATAGGCCGGTTATCTAATCGGATTGCGGATGTAACCCGGACATTCACCTTCAATGTGTAGCTTGCGGTGGTCATATCGCATCCATCGATATCCTTCAATGGCCTTTAACTTAAATCTAATGATTTGAAGAGTGAAATTATATTTAATGTAATATTCTAATTGTTGGGACATTTAATGGGAAACATATAAGCAACTCGCAAAAAGGTTATAACATAATTACATTGATAATTGTTTCTAAAATAACTATATTGACAAATGAAGACATGTTGTACTATTCATTCTATAGATAGATCTAAAATGATAAGATTTTTTTTTAATGCAATGATTAATTGGGAGCTTTTGAAGATGAATATCTTTGATGATGACTCGAGCTGATCTGAATGCTTTGTTGAGGTATGTCCGCACATAACACCGACACGATAAAGACCTGCAGGTAGCGTGTGCACCTAGGGCGTTTCCCTATTGCTGGGAGCACTATTTATATCCCATTCCAAATTGATGGGTGATAGTAGAATGTTTTGAGCCTCCAATCTTAACATTCTCAAAGCAGTAGTTAGGGTTAGAGCCGAGCATTCCCGTCGCCCGATCCTTTCATTCTCGCGTGCGGCTGCTGTGCTTTGTCGCCTGGAGATCCCGCTCTTCGCCTTCGTCGCCTGGATCCCGCCTGGAGAGCTCGTCGCCTGAGCCGCTCAAGAACTTCGCCGGTGAGCGCGATCCCGTCTGCGTCTTTGCCGCTGTGCGCGTTCCCGTGTGCGACTTCGCAGCCGCTCAAAAGCTTCCGCCGGCTGTGCTTGTTCCTGGGTGCGTCGGCTTCGCCGCTCAAGATCTCTCTCCAGTGGAGCTCGTGCTTCGCCGCAGGTCCTCGTCGCCGCCGGTTAAGGTTTCTCTCCGCCGGATCTGTGTTTTCTCCGACTGACCAGTGCCGGATCTGTGGTTTTCTCCGCCTGTTTCCTTCGCCGGAGGAGGTTTTTCTTCCAGATCTGGCCGTTCTTTGCTTTCTCCGCAAGTTCCTGTCGCCGGAGCCCGTGCCTCATCAAATCCGTGGCCTTCTCCGCCGGATCCTTCGCCGGTGTTAAAGATCTCAATTTCTTTTGCCGGATTCTTCACCAAATCTGTGCTCGACTTCGTCGGATCCCGTCGATCTAGTTTGGTCAGTCTTCTATTGCTGGATTTCTTGGATACGGATCTCCTGATTTTGTCGATCTGGTCGCCGGAGCCCTAGATCTGTGATCCTCTCAGGCCGGTTTGCTGAGTTTCTGCACTTGGATTGGATTGGATCCGAAGACTTGGTGGTGTTTCCTTCTCCGATCAGGTGACCTCGTTCCGCTTTTTTTTTACTACTTTTTCAGAAATGTCGAAGTATCAGTCTACCGACATCCGGAAGCTCCAGTCTTTCGACGTCACCGAGTTTCTCGGGTGGAAGATGCACGTGCAATTCGGCATGAAGGAGCGTGAAATCTTCTACACAGTGCTCAGTGATTACGAGACGACCGAAGAGGACGTGTCGGAGGCTCAGTGGGTGAAAGACGAGGACTTCTGCAGGGATTATCTCCTGAATTCCCTGAATACCCGTCTAGCTATTGCGTATAGCAGCATCAAGACCGCGAAGGGCATATGGGATCAGCTTCAAGCTCATTTCACCAAGGAGGAAGAGGTGTCGAAGTCGCTCCTCGCGGAGTCTTTCTTCAATTTCAAAATTGATCCGACTTCGCCCATCACTTCTCAGTTGGTGGATCTTGAGAATCTGCGCATCAAGCTGGCGAAGCTGAGTCTCATATCTCGGACAAGCTGTTCATTGGGTTTATACTGAGTAAGCTTCCACCTGAATGGATTCTCTTCAAGACTGAGCTGCATAGGCGGAAGGAAGGGATCTCCATTGATGAGTTCAAGCGCTTCATACATATTGAGGATCAAAACTTTGCTCAGAGACGTGCAGAACAGGTTAGTCATCCCTCCGAGGTGGCGCACTTAGCTTTGCACTCTGGTAAATTTAAAAAGAAAAGTCAGCCCCAAAAGGGTGCGTCCTCTTCCCAGTTGCCGGCCAACAAGCCTTCTTCCCGCAAGAAGAAGGGCAAGTGCCACAATTGTGGGAAGTGGGGCCACTGGGCAGCTGAATGTAGATCCCAGAAGAAGCCTCAGGAAGTCTTACCTCAGAATCGGACTAACATGCTGGTGAATAGCTCTGGTCCTCAGACATTTGTAGGGATGATGAGGCACCATGCTGACAGTTCTTCGTCTGACTGGTGGCTAGACAGTGGAGCGACATGTCATGCTACTAATGACAAAGCTCAGCTCACTGAAGTCACAACTGTTAAAGACTCAGTTGAAAATTGCAATGGTGGGACTACTGCTGTTACGCATGCTGGCACCACTTCTTTGGAGTTATCTTCAGGTAAAACACTCACTCTTTTACATGTTAGAGTAGTTCCCTTTCTAACCAAAAATTTGATCTCAATGAGTTTGCTTGACAAGTCCGGTATGTCTTTTACAACTCAAAACGGTAGAATGACGTTATCCGTCAATTCACATTATTTTGGGTGCGCGTATCTAATAGATGGCTTGTATCGACTTAGCCTTAACAATGATCACATCAACCAAATCAGCACTAATTTGATTGATCCAAAGTTACTACACAACAGACTTGGACACGTAAACTATAGGAAGATGTGCGATCTAGCTAAGAGTCATAACATCCCTCTTGATACCTCCATTCGATTTGATAGGTGCGAGGTGTGTGCACAAACCAAGATCACTAGAAAACCCTTTAAGTCGGTTTCTAGGAACACTCAACTTCTTGAGCTCATACATTCTGACCTCTGCGACTTTCGGAGTCAACCTTCCAGAGGGGGAAAGAAGTATTTGCTTACGTTCATAGACGACTCTTCCAGGTTTTGTCATGTGTACCTACTGAGATCGAAGGATGAGACTTTCGAGACCTTCAAGGTTTTCAAAACTCGTGTAGAGAATCAGCTTGGTTTGAAGATAGCGATTTAGAAGTGATAGAGGTGGCGAATACACTGTAACTGGTTTTAAGGAATTTTGTGCCGCTGAGGGCATAATACTTGAGACTACCGCTCCCTATTCACCCCAATCGAATGGTGTAGCCGAGCGTAAAAATAGAACGTTGACTGAAATGTTGAATTCTATGCTTTTAACCGCTAGCCTGCCTTCCTCCTTCTGGGGCGAAGCAGCTCTGACTGCTAATCACCTTCTGAATAGGTTGCCGCACTCTAAGCTGTCGTCGACACCTTATGAGCTTTGGCATCAGCGTTCTTGTAGATACGACACTCTGAAGACTTGGGGTTGTATCGCTTATGTAAGGGTACAAGACCTTAAGAGATCCAAGGTGGGACCAAAAACCACAACCTGCGTTTACCTAGGGTGTGCTGAAGATAGTGCAGCTGATAGGTTTTTTGATCTATCCTCTCACTCGGTGATAGAATCTCGTGATGCTACGTTCTTTGAAAATAAATTTGTCAAGGATCTAGGCACTAACCTATCTGGGTCTACGGATATGATTTCAGAATCTCCTGTGGAATCCGAAGCAGGTCCCTCTCACACCGCTCCCCAACCGTTGGAGGATGTTCCCCATCCGCTCAGAACGTCTACAAGAGAGCGTTTTCCTAAGGATTTTGGTGAAAACTTTGTCACCTATCACTTAGAGGATGATCCATTCTCCTACCAGGAGGCAATGCGATCTAGAGATTCGTTTATGTGGGCAGAAGCCATTGACGATGAAATGGACTCGTTGCTACAGAACAACACCTGACGTCTAGTTGACTTGCCCAAAGGCGCAAAAGTCATTGGATGTAAGTGGATACTTAAGAAGAAATTAAATAGTGATGGGTCAGTAGCTCGCTATAAGGCACGTTTGGTTGCTAAAGGCTTTAAGCAACAAGGGGGAGTGGACTACTTCGACGTCTATTCACCTGTGTGCCACCTATCGACTATTAGGATTCTTCTAGCTTTAGCCTCTATCGAGAACTTCATAGTTCATCAGATGGACGTAAAGACAGCCTTCTTGAATGGAGAGCTGAACGAAGAAATCTACATGTCTCAACCTGAGGGTTATGTTGTTGAAGATTCTCAACATAAGGTGTGCAGATTAAATAAATCAATCTATGGGCTTAAACAAGCGCCTAAGATGTGGCACCTCAAGTTTGATCAAGTGGTAAAGAGCCATGGATTCCAGTCCAGTCTCTCTGACAAATGTCTTTATCATCGATCAATGATGGATAAAACAGTCATCATCTGTCTCTACGTTGATGATATGTTAATATTGGGGTCAGATCTCTCGGCAGTGAGTGATGTCAAATCCACTCTTGCGGAAGCATTCGACATGAAGGACCTCGGTCCAGTTGATACTCTTCTAGGTCTTAAAGTCTGTATCGACGAGCGTGGAGTCACACTCAGTCAGGCTCACTATGTGGAGCAGTTACTGACGACCTGGGGATATACTGATTACAGATCAGTTGAGACACCAGTTGATCACACTATCAAGCTGAGTCCTAATGAAGGGATCACCGTTGGTCAGGTGAATTTTGCTAAGATCATTGGTAGCCTCATGTATGCATCGTGCTGCACAAGGCCAGACATTGCTTACACCATAAGTATGCTGAGTCGTTTCACGAGTAATCCAGGAAAGGAGCACTGGGATGCCCTAGATAGGCTGATGAGATACCTTAAAGGATCAAAAGATCTAGCTCTGTGCTACACTGGATATCCGCCTACCGTTGAAGGTTATTCAGATGCCTCGTGGTGTTCTGAAATTGGCAATAGTAAGTCTACGAGTGGATTCATATTCACATTGGGTGGAGCTGCTATAACTTGGAAATCAAAAAGGCAGACTTGTATAGCCTTGTCGTCTATGGAGTCTGAACTATTTGCCTTGGCTTCAGCTGGTGAAGAGGCAGATTGGATTCGGAATTTGATTCTTGATATTCCACTATCTAAGTTACGAGTCAATTCGTTGAGCTTGTATTGCGATAATCAAGCTGTTGTTCAGATCGTTCAAAATGCTCTCTATAACTCGAAACGGAGACATATACGACTGAGACATGCTCTGCTGAATGATCTTAAGGAGCAAGGCGTTATCACCTTGGTCGATGTGCGATCGAAGGATAACTTAGCCGATCCTCTGACAAAAGGAATGCCCAAAGTCAGGTTTATCAAAACCGCGGGGGAAATGGGACTAAAGGCGATTTAGATTAGCCTTAGATTTTCGTTTTGATCAAATCTGATTTCCTTTGTCCAAAGTAAGCTTTGTTGTGTTTCATTGATGTTCTACGTCGCTGATTGTGGATCTGGTAAGTTTGCGTTCATTCCAAATTGATGAATGCGATCTCGCTAGATTCCTTCTTCCTGTGTTGAGATGGTATCATTCCAAACTTGATGGTATTCATGTTGACATAAGGGGACAGTGACAATGACATTCCAAATTGGTACACAGATTTAGCTATGAGAGCCTACTATAAGAAGTTCATATGTCGTTTCGTTTCTTGAAACCGACAATGATTTCTCGATTAGAACACACTATTCTCGATAGTTGGAGCACTCCACACACTCAGAACTCTGGTCTTTCTACGTTCTTTGTCGAACTAGATATATGTAAATTCAATTGTATGGATTCATTCTAATATGAAATTCATTTTCTGGATTTACAGGCACCGAAGGAGTAGGAGGAGTACCTGCTGATTGGGACATGGATGAGGATGACCTGTTGGACGTCTAGTACCGATGCCTTCTCTGCGTCCATCTTATCTTTTGCTATATCATAGCTAGTAGTTCTTTTGGCTGGTGACTTGTTTGCACCATTTTCTCATTTCCTATCTGCTTATGTTTATGTTTTGGACACTATGTTTTTGGTAGATTGCTAGACTAGAGCTCGTACGAGACTCTGTGTTGGATCCTACTTGTTTTATTAGCTTCTGTGATGGTGATTTCATTTTGTTGATTTACCTTGCATAGAACTATTGTGTAGCATGTCCATTACTATTTTATTCATATGCTCTGACACGTTTGTGGATGATTCCTGTTGTTTGGACATTACACTGTTTACCTCTTTATTGTAGTCGTGTAGGGGACGGACATAGGAGGAGATTGTTGAGGTATGTCCGCACATAACACCGACACGATAAGGACCTGCAGGTAGCGTGTGCACCTAGGGCGTTGCCCTACTGCTGGGAGCACTATTTATATCTCATTCCAAATTGATGGGTGATAGTAGAATGCTTTGAGCCTCCAATCCTAACATGCTTTTAGAGACGAATATACTAAGACTCCGTTCGTTTGAACGAAATTGGGTTTGGAAATTGAGATTGGCTCAATTCTAATTCCTACATGAATTGGAATTGAAATTGGTAACCGGAATTGAGGTCAAGAATTAGAATTAGTTCAATTTCAATTATGTTGTTCTGCTGCAAGTAGGAATTCGATCATATGAATTGTGTGAATTTAGTTAAGAGGAATAGGGAAGATACCGTACATCATATAAGTTAAGAAAATCAATAATAACTTTTCATATTATCTTACATTATTTTATAAAGTTACAACATAGGCTCTGTGAAAGAGGGTGACAATAACAGTGGCAATCTATGAAAGAGGGTGACCAACAAATCAAATAATACTGATACAAGTATGTGTCTGTTATGTGTTCGCCGGAGTAGTGGCCAGAGGTACAGAGCTGTCGGAACCGAGGCTGCCTAGGCGGGGTGTGCTCGGGAGGAGAGAGTTATCAAGATCTCATAAACAAGACAAGGGAAAAAGAGTCTAATTCTTATTTCATTCCATTCATGCCCAAGGGGTCTATATATAGAATAATATGACTCCGACTAATTACCAAAAAATCGGACATAAAATAGAAGACAAAGGACGACATCTAATAATAATGACACATAATAATAACGACACCTAATAATGACACCAACGAAGCCCATAAGAGTGACATCCTGTTCATAAACATGGTTGTGATCAAACTTTAACTATCTATATTTATTTATTTTATTAAATTAAAAAATAGTAGTACACAAAAGAGTTATAATTTGTATTAAAATAGTTAAACAACAGCAATCAAAATCAAATTTTTACTCACCTAAGCATACAAACTACGTCTTGCGAAAGCTCCTCCTCCTCAATGCATCCCCAAATCTTCCAAAAACCGTCTTCTTCTTCTTCCGATTACCATTGTCCACTCCGTGCGCTAGTATTCCCTCCAAACGATCGAATGCGCCCTCCCTGTCGAACACGAAGCTTTCGAACGTTTCAGACCCTTCCACCGAATGCCGGCTGCCGTTCTGAAATCGGATGTTGCTGTTAGCTGCCCAACGATCGGATGGAAATTTCTTAGCATTTCTGCTCACCTTCCTATCATCAGTCGTCAGTTTTGATGATTGTTTGGATGATTCAACATCCGACACATTCGAATCCCGCTTCGAATCGGAAGCTAGAGTTGATGCAAGCAGTCCCTTCAGCTTCCTCACGCTATCCAGCGCAGCAGCTTCACTGTCTTTAAGGCTTTGGTTCTCCTGTCTGGTTTTCTCAAAGGCGCTCTCTTTCTCGGAGAGTTGCTCTTTAAGCTCGTAATTTTCATTTCTTGCGATCTCTAGAGATTCCTTCACGACCATAGCTTCATTCACCGCCTGTTTGATGATATCACGAAGCTTTGAATTTTCTTCCTTCGCCGTGCTATGGGCCTCGGCCAGTCTACTGATCTCTTCATCCTTCTTCTCCATGTCTTCTTCGGAAATTTTCATGCAGTTCATAAAGCTGTCCTGCTTTGCATTCCAGGCAATGGAGGATTCCTCGTGTTCCATCTTCAATTTATCGTACACCGCGGCAATCTCCTGAAGTTTTTGTTTAGCTTCTTGCAGCGATGAATCGGAGAGTTCAGATTCCGCTCTAACTTTCTCTGCCTCCAATTTTGCTGCGGAGAGTTCTTCCTTCAGTTGAGTTGCCTCGGTGGTTACTTCCTTGAGCGCGATTGCGAAATCATCCATGGCTTTCTTGCTCTTCTCCTCTGCCTCCATTGCTAACCTGAGTTCATATCTGAGTTTTCTGATCTCCTCCTGGGCTTGAATGGTCTGAACAGAAGCTAATAATCCCTTCTTCTCTGATGATCCTGGGATTTCCCTCAGATTCCTGATCTCCAGTTTTGCCTCCTCGAGCAAAATCATCGTTTGCTCGAGTTGCTTGGTCTGAGAAACCAATGATTCCAGCATTTTCATTTCAGCTTCTTTGGATTTTTCAGCTTCAATTTTCAACGCTGTTACTGTATCCCTGATCTGTGTTGATTCTTCATCCCTCTTCTTCAGCTCTTCGACTGCTTGGGATCTCTCCTCCTTCGCCCTCTTCAGATCCTCCAGGGCGTGGAGAAGTTGCTGCTGCGTCTCAGAAACTCGCACATGTCTTTGCTTCTGTGCAAATCATGGTGGAATCAATCAGTAGATTTTAAAATCAGGAGGGGGAGATCAGTGATTGGTACCTCTTGGGAAGATTGCGACATGGGAGAGGGTTTCCGCTCGGGAGCCCTAGAGACCCTAGAATCCATGGAATCGGACGAAACAGAAGAACTTCTTGTTATTTTAGGCGAAGGGCTCCTCTTCGGATTGGGAGTGGATGGAGAGCTCTTTTGTTGCATTTCAGAGGATCCAGGTCTTAATTGATGCGGAAGAAATGGAAAAAAAACGTATATAATAAGAAACAGAAAGAGAATCCATTTCTGAAACCACAATACCTAATACCCCAAAATCGACACAAAGAATCCATAAAAGAGGGGGAGTTACTGTACCTGGACCTGAATCCTTGCATTTTGAGCAAATCTCAGATTCTATCTCCTCCAGAAACGCAGCAATCTACTCGGAAACTACAGGCAAGTCGAGTAAAAAACGCCCAAAAAAAGATGCGGAAACTTCATCGAAATTGGTGCAGAAGCAGCCGAGATCACGATTTGGGAGTTCAAACCAGTAGGTTCTCGTCAACCATCCCTTCGTCTCCGGCCTCCTAAAGTTCAGAGAGAGCTGCTGCGAAGTAGCATAAGAGTTGACGGGCGTGATATTCATTGCCTTTGCCGCCCGATATCGAAGAGGGAACAAGTCCGTGGATTCTGAAATTAGTCTTTGCTTAGATTTGATCCGGTCTTCGTCCATTAATCAACCTTCTATTTCAATACAACAACAATAACACCCAAACATTTATCCCACTATAGTGGGGTCGGCTGGACCGGGATCCTCTCCATTTGGGACTTTAAATGGAGATTTATTTCATGGTCTAGATGCATTCTCAGTTAATCTAATGATTTAGAATTTTTTGAATAAATAAAAATATAAAAGGATGGGATTAGTGAACCCGTCGGATCAGCCTAAAAAGATCTGGACCATGAAATGGATACTATCCATTTCACTTGAAATGGATACTATCCATTTCACTTGAAATGGAGACGATCCTGGTACGGGGTCAGCTATATGGATACTTTGTCGTTATTGTGCCCTATCTTTAGTTAACATTCTATTTCAATATTTGAAATAAACATCTGATAAAGGATCTATACACGAAATTGGAGGCCAAGAATTAGAATTGAAGGAAAGTCTTCAAGCCGCCGAAAATTATTTGTTACGCTGAGCATAGTCAAATCCAATTGTGTGTGCCATGCAAGCGCGCGTCACGTCGATGCATTGTGTCACATGTGAAATAAATGTTGAATATTCGTGTATATGTTCATATGTGTCGAGACTGGCCCGATAAGGACTCGTGGGTTCCGTGTCGTCCTAGGGCACCGCTCTACGCTGGAGGTACTATAAATACATATTCCATACTTGAAAGAGTTTTCGTAGAATACCTTGAGCCGCCCTAACACTCTCAAGGTAGAAATTTCGATTTAGGGTTTTCGTGCTCACGCTGCTCTCTTGTCTCCCGTGCGAATTTTTTCCGCGTTGTTCTCGTCGAGAAAGTTTTTGTCGATCGGAGAGGAAGTCGCCCCTTGTTCCTATTCCTGCGCCGCTCACGTTCGTCATTTGAGAGGAAGGTGGTCTTCGTTCTCGCTAGGGGCAGCACGTCGCTTCGTTGGGAGTCATTCCAAACCACCGACCACAGTTGTTGCTTCCATCTGCTAGGGTTTTTCGCTCGTCGGTTTTGTTGCGTCGCTAGGAGAAGAGTCGTTGCTTGCAAAGAGGATCCCAGATATCGCCGCCTGTAATAGGGTTTTCACCCGTCGAATTTGTTGCGCCGCTGGGAGAAGATCCACTGCTCGCAAAAAGGATCTTGGATATCGTCACATGTAACAGGAGTTTGATCACTGTGATTCCTGTGTCGAAATCCATTTGATTGGAGACGAGAAGGAGATCTACGTCGCTTGTCGGGAGAAGGAGATCTGTGGCGCCTGTCGTAAATCACAAGATGGGGCAGCCGCTGTCGCTGGTAGTTCGTTTCTTGCGCCAGGTTTTGCAACTGTCTGGATCTTCACTTGTAGAATCCATTCCAGTGGGTGTCTGATAGACGGAGAGTTTTTTCAGCGAGTCCACGTTGCCACTTCGCCGAATCTTGCCGGATCTCGGCAGAATCCCAAGATCGACGTGGAAACTCTTGTCTTTGGCTGAGCCTTGTTGTGATTTTTCCTTGTCGTCGATGAGCCTTATCGTGAATTTCCTTGCCTTGCTGAGTTTCAGTGAACGGAAACTCCAGTTCTGTTGAGTTTTTGTTGTTGCGGATATAGCGATTTCGCTTGTGATCCTCACCAGAAGGATTCTCGGTGCCATTTGGAGGAGTTCCTATCTCCTTTGTGTTCAGTCGGAGAAGAAGAGCACGCATATTTCTGGATTGGATCTGAAGTGACGCGATCGACTTCGTCCGGATCAGGTGATATTTTTTGGGTTTACATTTTTTTGTTTAAAATGTCGAAACGCAACACGTATGACATAGTGAAACTGCAGTCGTTCGATCTCACTGATTTCTATGGTTGGAAACTCCACGTTCAACTCGGTATGAAAGAATGCGAGATTTTTTTACGCGGTGCTTAGAGACTTCGCTACAACCACTGAAGATGCAGATGAACTGCATTGGAAGAAAGACGAGGATTTTTGCATGGATTACCTTCTGAATTCCCTGAATCCCCGCCTCGCAATGACTTACAGTGGATTCAAAACTGCAAAAAAGATCTGGGACGCTTGGACACGCATTTTCAGAAGCAAGAAGGATTGTCGAAAACTCTCCCGCCAAGAAGTTTCTTAATTTTAAATTGAATGCAAATTTGACAATCACTTCACAGATGATCGAACTGGAGAATATGCAGAACAAACTGTATGACGAAAAGTCTGAAATCTCTGATAATCTCTTTGTCGGTCTGATCATCAGCAAGTTGCCTCCAGAGTGGGTTACCTTCAAGACTGAGATGCATAGACTGAAGGAGCAGATTGGGCTAAATGAACTCATGAGGTTCATCCACATTGAAGATAAGAATGCTAGAGCATGTTAGAGTAGTTTCTTCTTTAACTAAGAATTTAATTTCTATGAGTTTGCTAGATAAGGCTGGAATGTATTTTACAACCCTAAATAGTAGAATAACATTAACTGTTAATTCACACTATTTTGATTGTGCGTAACTGATAAATTGAATTTATAGACTTAGCTTAAATAATGATAGCATTAACCAAGTTAGTTCAAACTTAATTGATCTTAAGTTATTACACAATAGACTTGGACATGTGAACTATAGAAAAATGCGTGATCTAGCAAAGAGTCATAACATCCCTTTATATTTGTTTATTCGATTTGATAGATGTGAGGTGTGTGCGCAAACCAAGATCACCTGAAAATATTTTAAGTCGGTTTCTAGGAGCACACAACTTCTTGAGTTGATACATTCTGACCTCTGTGATTTCATAAGTCATGTCACTAGAGGAGAAAAAAAGTATTTGATTACCTTCATAGACAATTATTCTAGATATTGTCATGTATACCAATTGAAATCGAAAGATAAAACACTCGAACCTTTAAGATCTTCAAATTTAGAGTATAAAATCAGTTGAACCTGGAAATTAAGAGATTTAGAAGTGATATAGAAGAAGAATACATCGCAACTGGGTTCAGAGAATTTTGTGTCTCTGATGGCATAATTCTTGAAACTGCTGCTCTTTACTCACCTCAATCAAATAGTATTGCTGAGTGTAAGAATAGAACTTTAACTGAGATGTTGAACTCTATGTTACTTACAGCTAGTTTGCCTACCTCTTTCTGGGGAGAAGCGGTCTTAACTGCAAATATCCTTCTGAATAGGGTGCCCCACTCTAAGCTCACTTCTACGCTGTATGAGTTGTGGCACAGTCACTCTTGTAGATTTGATACTCTTAAGACTTAGGGTTGTATTGCTTATGTGAGAATACAAGACCTAAAGATACCTAAAGTGGGATCTATGACTATAACCTGTGTATATCTAGGTAGTGCAGAGGACAGTGCAACTGATAGGTTTCTGGATTTATCCACCACTACAGTGATAGAGTCTAGAGATGTTATTTTATTTGAAAACAAGTTTATCAAAGATCAAAGCTTTAATTTATCTGGGTCTACTGATTTGATTTCAGAATCTACTGTAGAATCTGAAGCTGACATCTCTGACACTACTCCCCGACCTTTAGAGGTTGAACCTTTTCCTGTTAGAGTATCTACAAGAGAGAGGATCCCTAAGGACTTTGGTGAGAACTTTATTACTTATCACTTAGAGGATGATTCATTCTCCTACCAGGAAGCAATGAGATCGAGAGATTCGTTGATGTGGGTAAAAACCATAATTGATGAAATGGACTCGCTGCTACATAACAACACTTGACATCTAGTTGACCTACCTAAAAGTGCTAAAGTCCTTGGATGTAAGTGGGTTCTGAAGAAGAAAATGAATAGTGATGGGTTAATAGCTAGATTCAAAGCACGTCTATGAGCTAAGGGCTATAAGCAACAAGGGGGAATATACTACTTTGATGTTTATTCACCTGTGTGCACCTGTCCACTATAAGAATTCTTCTAGCATTAGGGCTGATATCGAGTCGAGTTCGAGTGATTTTGGCTCGGCTCGAAATCAAAATTTTCGAGTCGAACTCGGCTCGAAATCGAAATTGATTTCGAGTCGTCTCGACTCGAAATGGCTCGATTCTGAGCTGGCACGAAATCGAATCGAGCTGGCTCAAAATCAAATTAAGCTGATTCAAAATCGAATCAAGCTGACTCGAAATTGAGCAAATTCTCTCTTTATTCGTATTTGGCTCGGAATTAAATTGGGGAACATCCAAATTTAGCAAATGAAACACTTAAAACTTTCAATATTTTTATGTAAGTTTAAAATTTAGTGTTTTTAATTTTAAAATAATAACATATTAATAAATACATAATATTTTTAATCAATTCGAGTTGATTCAAATCATATTTTGAGCGATTCAGGGCTGGCTCGAAATCGACTCGAAATCAGATTCGAGTCAAATTGAATCGACTCAAATTGAGTCGAATCAATTGTAACCGATTCCGATTCGGCTCAATATTCGAGCGATTTTCGAGCGACTTTCGAGTTTCGAATAATATGCTCAGTCTTATCTAGCATTAGCATCTATCGAGAACTTCATAGTCCGTTAGATGGATGTAAAGACAACCTTCTTGAATGGAGAGTTAAAAGAAGAAATATATATGGTATAACCTGAAGGTTATGTCCAGAGAGATTTAAAGAATAAAGTGTTCAAACTGAATAAATCAATCAATGGCTTAAGCAAGCACCTAAGATATGGCACCTTAAATTTGACAAAGTGGCAAAGAGCTATGGATTTCAATAAAGTTCTTCTGATAAATGCCTTTATCACCGTTCGGTGTCAAATAAGACTGTCAACATATGTCTCTATGTGGATGATATGCTGATTCTGGGGTCAGATTTTTCTGCAGTGAGTGATATAAAATACACTCTAGCAAAAGAATTTGATATGAAGGACATTGGTCCTGTGGATACCCTTCTAATTATGAAAGTCAGTAATGATAAGCGTGATTTTACCCTTAGTCAAACTCATTACATTGAGCAACTACTTTTTATATGGGAATATAAATAATGTAGGTCTGTAGAGGCATCCTTCGATTATAATGTCAAATTTAGTCCAAATGTCGGGTCCAGTGTTGATCAAGAAAAATATTCTAGAATAATCGGTAGTCTCATGTATGCCACAAGCTGTACGAGACCAGGTGATGCAGGGTCAGCCGCGACCGCACCCTGCCACCCTAGTGCCTGACCCATCTCGCACCAGCCTAGAGGTCCCACCGAGAATCCACCCGATGGGCCTTATCAGGTCCGCGGACCGTGCACCCCAACCCATCTTCGGCCCCAACCACAGGACACGGTAGGATGTTGAGGTTGGGATTCGATCCCCAGACCTCCTTGATAAAGAGTCTTTAGGCAGACTCTCATCACCAACTAAAGACTCTTTATCAAGGAGGTCTGGGGATCGAATCCCAACCTCAACATCCTACCGTGTCCTGTGGCTGGGGCTGGAGATGGGTTGGGGTGCACGGTCCGCGGACCTGATAAGGCCCATCGGTTGGATTCTCGGTGGGACCCCTAGGCTGGTGCGAGACGGGCCAGGCGCTAGGGTGGCAGGGTACGGTCGCGGCTGACCCTGCATCACCAAGCATTGCCTTTTCTGTTGGCATGTTGAGTCGTTTTACTAGTAATCCAAGAAAAGAGCATTGAGATGCCTTAGATAGGCTGATGAGATACCTGAGAGGTGCCAAAGATCATGCTATGTGCTATATTATTTATCCTGCCACGGTGCATGAATTTTCTGATGCATCATAATGCTCAGAAATTAGTAATAGTAAGTCCACAAGTGGATATATATTCACCTTAGGTGGAGCTGCTATAACCTGGAAATCCAAAAGACAGACGCGTATAGCTTTGTCGCATATGGAAGCAGAATTGTTTGCCTTAGCTTCAGCTGGTGAAGAGATAGATTGGATCAGAAATTTAATTCTGGATGTTCCCTTATCTAGATTACAAGTCAATTCTTTGAGCTTGTATTGTGATAATCAAGCAGCAGTCCAAGTCATTAAAAATACCCTCTACAACACTAAGAGGAGACATGTACAACTGAGACATGCTCTGCTGAACTATTTGAAGGAACAATAAGTTATCACTTTGATTGATGTGCGATCGAAATATAATTTAGTTGATTCATTGACGAAAGGAATGCCTAAAGATCGATTTATCAAAACAATAGGGGAAATGAGACTAAAGACAATTTAGTTCAGCCTTAGTTTAATGTTTTGATGCTTTCAAATTTTCATTTGTCATTCAGTAAGTGTATTGTGTCTCGCTGATGTTCGTGGTTGTTGATCTTGAATCTGGTGAGTTGTTTCATTCCAATATTTGATGCTTATAACTCAACCTTGATTCTCTTTCTTCTTTTGTTAAATAGTATCATTTCAAATTCTGATGATATTTAGTTTAACTTTAGGGGAACAGTGACCGTGACATTTCCAAATTAGAACACAAATATAATTGTGTTGTCTAGAAGTCCATAATATCGTCTCTTGTGAAACAGATAATGAATTTTGAACTAAGCTCTTACAATAGAACTAGATACTTATAATTTTCAAATGTTTGAATTCATTCTTACATGAAATTCTATGTTTGAACTTTACAGGAGATGATATAGATGGAGGAGCAATTGCTGATTATGATCTTGATAAGGATGACCAACTGTACATCTAAGGACGATGACAGTATCAAGTGTTATTTCTTTTATGTTTTTGGTTTTTGTACCTCTGTTTAGAGTTGTTATTTCATGTTTACATGTTATGTTTTTCTGGACTATTGTGCTTTGGTGACTAGTAGATGCTATGATGTGTTGGACTATGTACTACAGTTTATCCTTATGTTTTGTGATGCTGCTTTGAATTTATTCTGTTTTTATGCCTACATACAATTTCTTCATTTAGTCTAATATTGTTGTAACATGTTTGTGACACTAATGTGAATGATTCATGTATGTTTGAACATTGCACAAACCACATATATCGAAGTCGGGTCTACGACGGACATAGGAGAAGATTGTTGAATATTTGCGTATATTTCTGCACGTGTCGAGACTGACCTGATAGGGACTCGTGGGTTCCGTGTCGTCATAGGGCACCGCTCTACACTGGAGGCACTATAAATACATGTTCCATACTTGATAGAGTAATCGTAGAATACCTTGAGCGCTTGAGCCGCCCTAACAATAAATACTTACAATGATAAGCTAATCTCCAAAGTGTGATGGTAGTTATAAATCTTGCTCACCTTAATATTGAAGGATGTTCACATGTTATAATTGTATGTTTATGTTCCATTTATAGTTACAATTTTGTTAACCTTATTATTATGCTCATCAACCTCCCCCTCTATAGATTTGGCTTTCCGTGTTTGCTAAAATTAACTCTTACTTGCGAGACAATCATGCATATAGGCGGACCCATGCCTAGACACACCCGAGCACATTTGTGGGTGTGTTTTGGCGGAAACCAACCACAACTCCAAAATTTTAGGTTATTTCGTGAGTTTAGGCGAGCGACTAAGCGAGCGATCTACGAGGCAGCGAGGGCGATGACCGACGACAGCGATCTGCGAGGGCGACGACAACGATCAGCGACTCTGTGACTCTACGAGGGCGGAGGGTGATAGAGAAAAATTGTATTCTCCAATCAATAATCGATTAAGGCAAGTGTACCTATCGAAATATAGCATAAGATATTAAAAATATCAATGTCATATTAAAAGTCAGGCCTGTCGAGTACTTCTACTTCGAGAAAACAACTATTATTTTATCAGACGGGAATTTTTATGAGAAATTATAAGAGGGACAAAAATACAAAAATAGAAAAAACTAACTTGATCAGAACAACCCTTGAAATGAAATAAAACATAATAATTTATAATCGTCCAATCCGATCCTTGACCATGGAGATTCTCGAAATATGAACGCATCTCTCTCGAGGGTACGCCCACCTGAGATTAGGTTGATCGACTGAACTCTCGTTCTAATCGAAACCCCTAAAACTCGATTTAACAAAGTGAATCCCACTATAAGATTTGACTCCTATATATCCAGAATATTTTTGCCATCCTCTTTCGAGAGTTGCGATTGTACAACCCTCATTCTCCGAGGGTGGACCCCCCCCCCCCCCCCGAGGGCACGTAGGCAGAAGTCAAAGTCAAAGAGGTCAACACAGAGCCCGGCAGTTCAAGGCAGAAGTAGAGAAGACCTCGGCGAGTATGCAGGCAATACTCGCCAGGTTGGCGAGTGTGGAACAGAAGACCTGGCGATTATTGGCCCGGCGTGTGCGAGCAGCACCCAATACTCGCCAGATGGGCGACTATGGCATGATACTCGCCGAGTAACCCATAGTCGCCAGGTTGGGGGCTGGGCTATAACCCCCCCCCCCCTACCCTTTGGTTTTCCTATAAATAGGACCCCAGGGGTACTTGGATTGGCACCTGGACTTGAGCTTTTGGACCCCGATTCCCGAACTCTCGAGCCCGTCACCCTTGCTTTCAGCCAAGTCGGCGCCTTCCCTGTACCAAGCTCGGCCACTTTGGTTTCGGAGGGGAAGACTCTCTTGAGCTTCTGGGTACGTGGTGGGACCTCCCTGCCAAGCACCTGGGGTCCTGTGTGTTGCTCTTCTAGCTCTTCAGTAGTCGCCAGCCAGGTCATCTCGTCGGATTGCTGGGTGAGTAGCCTCCGGCTGCATCGGTCCGAATTTTGAGGTCAGGATTTTCCTGGCGTCAACAACGATCAACTCTTTTTATTCGTGAGCGATCAATTCGTACGCATGAGCCTCTCGACTAACTAGAACACGGAATCAGATACGAAAGTCCACACATCGACATATGAACCCGATATTAATCACAAATAAATTGTAGGTGGAAAAGAACGATTATAAAGAGAAAAATAATTTCACTCAACGTTCGCAATGATCAAGACTAAATTAATATTTTAACTACTTGCTATGAAATAAAAAGGGCATGAGAAATAAAAAAAAAATAAGAATAAGACATTGCTGGAAAATAAACTAAATTATCATTTCATAATGAAAAAGAGAATACATGAAATAAAAACATTGCTTAAGATAAAATAACATGAAATAAGAATAAAAAATACAGAAAATGGAAGAGCAAATGGGAAGCGAGCCTCTCAAAACTTCTAACTTTTTTTCTCTACTCTCTTCTCTTCTATCTTGATATATTTGATGTGTCAATCTTTGGAGCCTTTGCCCTTGTATAGATATCTAGAATCATCCCAAGAGTATTAAATCTAGGGAATGGATCTAAATGTGAGAGTTAATGTAGTGACTTCAATTGATATGAAAAATTCGGCTAGGGGGGGAAATGAAAGGTTGGAAGTGGAAACATTCAAGAGAGGGAGGAATGAGGAGTTACATTGATTGATATAAATAATAATGGCTGAATAATATTGGAGTGAGTTAAATGGAGATGAATATGGGAGAAGGAAGAGAAATTGGATGTCCACATTTAAGAAGGAAATTAATGTGCAAAAGGTGGAAGGAATGACTTCTCACGGGTAAAGAGGAGATGAATATGAGAACAATATTTAATTAGTGAAATGCAAGATGGCGTGAAGCATGTAATGGAGAGGTGTCGACACTTAATGAATATAGATGACAATATTAAATGGAAGGAATATATAAAATTGCATGAAATGTGATGTGGTTGCATGGGTTTGAAAGTAGCCGCGGTCTGCTCTTAGAGGAATAGGAATATCCACTTGAAGAGGGAGCTGAGGTGGGCGGGTGGCTTTTTGCAAGGGAGAGAATGATGTGGGCCGGCAATGCATAAATTAAGGTGGCTGCTTTGAATCACGGTACTGAAGAGAGAGAGAGAGAGAACTGAATGTTTGCAATTAAAATAATAAGTTATATTAAAATATTGGTTACATGGTAGTGGAATACTGATAGTGTATGCATGAAATGATAATAAACTGGTTGGGAAATGAAACCGGTTTCATATAATAATAATACTAGGAGAAGTTAATATTGCATGCATGATGATAAATAATAATAATTTGCATGGGATTATAAAAATATGGTCGGGCGGCGTCTTTAACTAATAAACTAGCCGCATGCATGGACTGCATGCATTTAATAGAAGGTGGCAACTTGCATGCAAATAATAATATCCACGCGTGACAGGTTTTTCTTTGCAATGATGCGCGTACTATTTGGATCAAAACTTCGCAGCGGGCTTTTTATTTTGGATGTGCAAAAACTACTCACAGGTCTGCAAAATAACAATAAAAATAATATTAGCACAATTTATAAGAAAAACTATTTAAAAGGCAAATTGACATATTATATGGAGAAAATATATAAATTAATATATATAAATTATTATTTTTAAGTTAATAGTTTAGGCTAAATTATGCATTATCAGAGGGCGAGTGCTTACGTCTGCTCGATGACGTCCAAGCTTCATCTGCTCGATAACGTCCAAGCTCCATCTACTCGATGACATCCCAGTTCCATCTACAGATCTACTCGACGACGTCCAAGCAGTGAAGCAGACCAAACTCCATCTTCTCGACAAGTCGACGACGTCCAAGCTCCATCTGCTCGACGGCATCCAAGCTCCATCTACTCGACGACATCCATCTTCTCGACGACATCCAAACTCCATCTTCTCGACGACATCCAAGTTTGATCTCATCCCCAGATGGCTAGACCCAAGGTAAATTAGGTAATCTAGTTGAAATTTCGACATCTTGGATGACATATTGCCATGACTGATCGGTTGATCCTATGTCGTGCTTGATTCTTTCAGTTTTAGGGCAAGATTAACAAAATCACTGATTGTCGGTTGACAATTCCACGACGACGGCATCTTCGATTCTTCAAGAATCAAGGCTAGGTAACACACTAACACGATTAATCTTTGTTGCAAGTGCACAATCTAAGTTGAATTTTTGAATCTCTGTTGCAAGTGCACTGTGCATAATTTATGACACATTACTACATTAGTGATTTTACAGTTAAAGAAATTTTCCATTTTCATTGTACAATTTCATTTTTCATATAGTTAGTTATGTGATTTCAATTTAAACAATGCAGGCTTTTATAAGGTGTTATTTGGATGGAGAAATTCTTTTTAAAAGGTGATTCAAGTCTATTTAATTTTGTGGATTTACAAGAGCACAATCAAACTGGTAAAAGACATAATGTAGATATTAATTTGGGGAATTTGTCATCTGATTCGGGTATGAGACAGCCTATTAGTTCTTACGATGTCAACCGTCAGGATTCAATAAGAAGATATTATTATTGATGTTCTTGAGATTATTACAGTTGATGGAGTAGATGGAAACCAAAGGGGAATGACCAACACTCTTCTTATTAGTATCTTGACATTTGATATTATATTTCTATTGCATTTGATGAAAAATATTCTTGCAAAAACACATGAATTGTCTCAAGCTTTACAAAAGAAAGATCAATATATTGTAAATGCAATAAATTTTGTGAATGTATCAAAACATCTACTCTTCAAAATGAGAAATGATGATATTGAATGACAATCCTTCATGTTTGAAGTGTCCTCTTTTTGTAGAAAGCATGTTATAGAAGTCCCAAATATGGATGAGAAGTATGTGCATCCAGGGAGATCAAGACGTCGAGCAAATGTGATTACAAATAACCATTACTTCATAGTTGAAATTTTTAATGCAGTATTGGATTGGATGTTAAATGAGCTAAATGATCGTTTTGATGAAGTCAACATTGAGTTGTTGTTATGTGTTTCTTGTCTTGATCCCAATGATAACTTTACTTCATATGACAAACAAAAGTTAATTCGTCCTGCAAAATTTTATACATACGATTTCACTCTAATAGAACTGCAACTACTTGAATGTCAGCTTGATACATATATTTATGACATGCGTACAATTTCAGTTGATATATTATCTCAAGTTAAAGGCATAAATGGACTTCTACAACTGTTAATGGAATTGAAAAAAGACAAACATTTTCAGTTAGTTTCCAAAATATTGAAGATGACATGTCTCCTTCCAGTTGCAATGGCTAGTGTTGAATGTTTTCTGCAATGAAGATAATAAAGAGTTGCATGCGAAACCGAATGAGTGATGAATTGATGAATGATTGTTTAATTGCTTATATTGAAAAAGTTGTTGCTAATGAAATTGCAAATGACAATCATTTCTTGCTTCCAGAATATGTGCCCAAGAAAAATTGCTTGTTGAGCAGTAAGTTTTAATTATGTTGTTTTTTGCTCTATAATGTAGTGTTTACTAATTAAGAAATTGGTTATGTATGTCCATTTTTTGCATTGATATATAAATATTGCAATACTCTTGCTAATTAATTTTAGTTTAAATTAATTGTGCCCGGACTTTCAAAAATTTCTAGTTCCGCCACTGATCATAACTAAATGTAAAGGTGGAACATCAATAATAGCCAGTGTCCTTAGTCTAATTCTATCGTTATGCTTAATTTATAATTTTCCACCTCAACTTCTGCATATGCACGTTCAAGGTTGGTTGTCACTTGAAAATACCCAAGAACGTCTCGCTTGTGCCGAATAATCTGAAAAGAACTCAAATTTAGTAAAAATCAATTTATGGAATTCTAGATTACATCAAAAATGGATTGATCCCTTCTGCAAAGTTTTAGATCCCACATTTGTATACAACTTTCCCCTTGATGAAAATTTTCTAATTCGGCCACTGAGGTCCTCAAAATTAGGTTTGAAGTTTCAAAAAATAATTACACGTCATTTTTGAGAAAATAAATCTTGATTAAATTTATTGTCAACTTCACCTAGGATTGTTAGGATCATACAAACTCCCGATGAAATAGTTTTTGTTGGGTCCAGTATTCCTTCACTTGACCCGTAGCGCACTTTCCTACTTCCTTAAAGAAAAAGTAGCGCCCTTCCCACCAGTCCGGGCTTTTGGGACAGTTGGTTGCGCTTGATCCTACAAGTGGTATCAGAAGAAGGTTGTGGGTTCGAGACCAGGGGCGCTAATAAATCCTGAAATTTCTCTACCTGTGTGGGTCCCGGCGGGTCAGGCGGCCACGACCATGTGAAAAACCACCTCTGAGTCATGTGGTGCGCCACCTCTGAGCCTTGTGGAGCACCTCTGAGCTTGCGGTTCGTGCTGGACGCTGGGGGGAGATTGTTGGGTCCAGCGTTCCTTCACTTGACCCGTAACGCCCTTTCCTACTTCCTTAAAGAAAAAGTAGCATTCAGTGTTTTCTAATCAAAGGTCTCTAAGAGGATCAAATAATTTGGTGAAGTTTCAAAAAAAATATTGAACAAAAAGTGATTTAGATTGTCCTATAAGTTTATATAGGATGTAGTCTAAATCACCTAGAGGGGGGTGAATAGATTTCTTTTGTTTTACCCTAGTTAGCCTAGTTGTTTTCTGAGATAGTATTAGTAAATTATCAAGCACACAGAAAACAAACAAGCATTTATAGAGGTTCCTCAAGACAGGGTGTCTTGAGTAGTCCTCTTCCCCACTTCACCCTTCTAACAGTGTGTTAGACAGGTTCAACTCCTCCAAACTCAGCTCCAAGAGCTTACAACACAGATCCCTCAGGATCTCTCAGGTTTGCACAAACCCTACCTCAGGCACAGCAGCCCTACCTCAGAGGAAACCACCTCCTACAGCTCAGACCACCTCCAGGTCCTACCTCAAGCTGACCTCTCAGCTCTACAACTCAGGCTATTCAGCCTTACCTCAGATCTCACAGATCCTACCTCAGAGGACTCCACCTCCTACAACTCAGACCACCTCCTGGTCCTACAACCTCGGGCCAAATGACCCTACAAGCTCAGGCCTAACATCCCTACAAACTCAGGCCTAACAACCCTACAACTTAGGCCAAATGGCCCAACAAACTCAGGCTAAATAGCCCTACAGTAAAAGAGATTTTAATCTTACTACAACAGACAGCACGGAGAAGAAGTCTCATGTAGTTCCTGCACAGCTTGTGCTTTCTTGTAGCTGGAGATGATAATGGCAGCTACAATCAAATCTTCCTCTTCAGTTGAAGGATGGAAGATCACCTTGCTCCTTCTTGCAGAGGAACTATCTTTATCTCTCAGTTTCTTCTTCCTTGTTCAGTGAGCAGGATCGGAGGAGAATGAGAAGAACTGGGCCGACAATGGAATAGTGAAAAGGTTTTAGCACCCAACCAGCACTTCAAAAGTGCCCTAACTCTTTCTTTTATACACCTTTGATTTTCAACGGCTCTCAGCCGTCCTTCTGACAGATCTGAGAGAGATTGGTGGACCCCACAATGCCTTTCTGCAGCTTGCGCCACGGGCAGAACTCGCCATGTCACGTTTGAACTGTCTCAGCGGTTGGGCTGAGATGGCTTCCTCTTCTCAGCGGATTTCGTCGATCTGCAGAGAAGTTTCTGCATTCGACGAACAGCATTCTGCGTTCGACTAACTTCATTCTTCATTCGACGAACACGCCAAGTCTCAGTGATTGCTTCTGTCCCGTCTCTGCGTTCGACGAACTGAGTTTTGCGTTCGACGAACACGCCAAGTCTCAGCGCTTGCTTCTATCCCGTCCCTGCGTTCGACGAACTACATTCTGCGTTTGACGAACTGCATTCTGCGTTTGACGAACATCATTTTGCGTTCGACGAACTCGTCAAGTCTCAGCGATTTCTTCTATCTGCAGCTCAGCTTGCCCAGATGTCTTCTCAGCAGCTCCTAGTCTTATCTCAGCGGTTCAGCTGAGACAGTGAGACCTTCTCAGCTAATTAATCAGCACACCTTTGAATCTATTCCAATGTATGGAATATCATCTCCCTGTATAATACTTGAGACAAAATAGAATATATCAAATACAATATGTATTTAGTATTGTGAGTGATGCCTCTTCAAATCAAAAGGGATATTGAGGGCAATATTCCCAACAATCTCCCCCTATTTGAAGAAGGCAGAACATTTCAATGCTAAGGTACATAGCCAACAAAAACCTATCATGAAAATTATCTAAATAGCATCCTATTAAAACTCATGATTGTTTAAGCATTCTATTAAAACTCATGATTGTTTATATTAAGCTTTGACTAACTCAGAGGACAATCCTTGTACTCAAAGCTGACTCTGAGTTGGTCTTAGCATTGGCCATCTCCCCCTTTCTGATTTCTTCAACTATTTTTCCCTCTAGGGATTGGGAGGCAGCAGCTACATACCCTGAGAGGGTTTAGAAAGCATTTTCCAAAACCCCATTTAGGTCATCCTTCATCTTCTCTGACTCTCTTAACATTGGCCATCTCCCCCTCAACCTGAGCAGGAACTTGCTCCCCCTCAATGTGAGAACTGTTAGCTTTACTAGCTGTTCTTGTTCATTTTGAATAACCCTTTCTAGCTCCCCCTCACTTGGAGCATTTGTATTAAACTTATGATTGAAGGGTAAATAAAATGACATCATATGGCTGAGTTCGTCGAACTCAGAGCTGAGTTCGTCGAACTCAAACTCAACTTTCGTCGAACCCAGGAAAGAGTTCGTCGAACTCAGGAAAGAGTTCGTCGAACCCATATTTTTTCCAGCTGTTTAAGGGCAACCTGAAGCTCAGCTGAAACAGATTGTTCTGATTAAGCTGATCATCCTTCTTTAAAATCAATAAGGAGGAGAGTTGCTTACCTTGAGGATGTAGTCCTCTAATTAATGTTGAATTCACAATGGTTGTGTACAACAACTTCCTGCAGCAATGTACTCTGACTCAGCTGTGGATATGGCCACATTGGTCTGCTTATTGCTGCACCATGATGTCAACCTCCTTCCTGTCATGTGCCTTAAGCACCCATTGTCCAAGTACCAAATTTGATTGAGGCTGGTACTTGAACTATCTTTAAGCTTTAATATCTTCTTGAGCTAGTAACTCCCCCTTGACCAGTGCATCTTGGCATGTGGTGAGGTTTTTCTTAGTCCAGAGTTGAGCCTGGAGCACTTATTGTTCATTAGCCTTGTTTGCTTTTTATTGGCTAAATGGACTTCCCTGCAAAACAAATTTAATATCCCTTAGGAACCCAAGGTGACTTTGGTCCTAGGTTCTTTTGAGTATAATAAGGAATTCTTCTACTCACCTCAGCCCTTCCAGGAGGTCTCTCCTTTGCACTAGGCACACTGGGGTTGTGCCAACAGTCAATGGCAAAGTGTCCCACTTTGCCACAACACCAACATTCATGGAT
Organism: Dactylorhiza incarnata; assembly: GCA_033032865.1. NCBI lineage: Eukaryota > Viridiplantae > Streptophyta > Magnoliopsida > Asparagales > Orchidaceae > Dactylorhiza > Dactylorhiza incarnata. The sequence continues at coordinate 4,384,199 of JAWHQI010000208.1, forward strand.
GTTGTACCTTCTTTTCTGAACTCTTTTTGAGGTGAGTGGAGAATAACAATGCCTATGTTCAGTAGAGAAGGCAGCAGCATTCTTCCAATCTCTCTCAGCCAAGAGCTGACTAGCTGCTCTAGTATAATTATTTCTTTTTGACTTTATCTGTTTGTCAGCAATAAATGTCAGCTTGGTAGCTGACATGGTGTTGATGGCATTAGATATGATCAAGTGAGAGTTGATTATACTGGTGCTACCAACCTGCTTCTTATCTGAAGGAGATTGGGAAGTGTTGGATCGGTCGGCGTCCTTAGAGGGGGGGTGAATAAGGGTTTTCAAAAACTTAAGATTATATTTAGATAACTTTGAAATATTGCAAGATTAATACAATAAGAAATCAAGTAAAACAATAATGAAGAGACATGTTTTATTAATATCAAATAATGTTTTATAAAACTTGATTTCTATGACGCTGGAAATCAGAGACGACTAATAAAAATCCTTTTTCGTTTTCTATACCGACTCGTATCCTCACGAACCGGTTGGCTTTAGCCGATCTCTTCCCAGATACGGCCTCAAGCCGCTCTAGCCAATCTATCCCCAGAAAGGCCTCGAGCACCCCCTAGACCTAGCCTAGATCTAGTCGCCAACACGAGGCGAATTTCAGCCCTAAGTCCTACCCCAGACCTAGTCGCTAACACGAGGCGATTTCACTACCGTTTACAAAGAAAGATAAATAAAATAATAAAACTTCCCTTAAGATGAACTTCTGAAGATGGAGGCGAAGATCCGCTGTAGAATCAGCGTTTGTAGAAGTGGACTTCGTTTGGATCCGGCGTGACGTAATCCTCCTTCAGAAATTTGCAGAGCTTCGCTAGGGCTTCAAGTTTCGGCCAAGATGGCCTCTGGAGTTGTAGCACTGCCTCTCTCTCCTTAATGTTTTTTTGAAACGAGAGGTGAGGGGTCCTTTATATAGAAAAAGCGCTACCGCCGGCGCTAGCGCTACCGCCGGCGCTAGCCCGGATTAGGAAACGTTTTGCGCGGCAGAATCTCCCATCCACGGCAACCTCTTGCTCTATGCCTTATGTGCGTCACGCTACCGCCGACGCTATCCGCTACCGCCAGGCGCTAGCATCCTTCTTAAATTGCTTCCGGAATGGCGCTAATCAACGCTATCGGCGGCGATAGTGAGCTTGTTCGAATTTTGGCCTCAATTTTGGGGGCAGTCATCATGTGTACTCCTTGAGTCATGTGGACCTAGTAAACCTGCATACTTGAACACATAAGATCAAATACACATAGGATTTGTTATTCTCAAACCTAGGAGATGCGGAAGACTATGTTCCAACAGGAAGGTGTTGCTCCTTTATCCTTGAAGGTGGGGGCAGAGGCACCAAACACAAATGGTCCATGATGGGCCATTTGGATTTCCTCATTGGGAGCCTTCAATGCACTCATTCTCATGCCCTTTCTCCTCCCATAGTTAGGAGCATTTCCCAAGCTATTGGAGCTTCCTTTCATCCAATGACCATGGACACTGTCCTGGTCATGCTTGTTAGAGGGAAGTACTACCTTCTGAAAGGTGGTATGAGGCTCAGCTTTAGTTTTTCCCTTTTCTCCATTCCCATCATCTAATGCCCCTTCATTGAAACCCAATCCCCTCCTATTTATATAGGAGGAGAAGGTGTCAATGATGGGCAGAATAGTTTTGGGCTTAGAGAAGTGAGCCACTAAACTTCTTTCTTTAAGAAGATCATTCTCAAGCTTCCTAATGAGTTCTTCCCTTTGGTTTCTTTCATCATGAAGCTTGCCTATGATTTTCTTGAGCTCACAGGAGTTGGTGCCCTCATTGTGGGACATACCCATTTCCTCATTCATCTCAGCCTTAATGGGTCTGAGTGATTCTAGCTCCTTAGCTTGCTTCCTAATAAGCTTCTTGCTCTTTCTCAGAGCAGCCAAGAGATCACCAAACTGTTCTATTAGATCAGCATGGTTCTTATTGTTGCAAGATGAGTAGTCTTCTGCATCATCTTCAGAAGATGAGTAATCATCTGATGCACTCTTGGTGTTCTTAATTGAAGCATGTAGTAAAGGTGTGTGAGTGATGCATACCTGATCATGATGTGATTCATCATGATTTTCTTCATCTGATAGAGCCATCAACCCAAAGACTTCCTCATCCTCAGAGTCACAGTTTGTGAGAGTCAAAGGTGCTCTTATCCTTTCTCTGGCTACAGAGCATTCTTTATCATCTGATATTAAGGCCATTAGGCCAATATATTCTTCAACATCTTCATCCACCTCATCATCACTTTCAGAGTGAGATAGAGGGGCCCTAATTGTAATTCTCCCAGCAGCAGGTTCCTCAACAACAACCAGCCCAATAAGGGCTTCTTCCTTTTCAGATTCTGATGAGCTGGAGTCTGATTCACTCCAGCTTCTTTCCTTCTTAGCTAGAAAGGATTTTTCTCCTTTCTTGCCTCTTGGCTGATGAGCCTTCTTCTCATCCTTCTCTTTTCTCCTGACTGGGCAGTCAGCAATGACATGCCCTGGCTTGTTGCAGCAATAGCAAACAACTTTAGATGAATTAAATTTAGAGTTGGAGTCATACCTGTCATTCCTGGAGTGATGCTTTGACTCATTGCTGTCCTCCTTGTTGTGATATGAGGAGGAGGGCTTGTTCTTTCATTTCTTCCTCTTCATCATCTTCTTGAACTGCCTTAAAAAGGCAGCAAACTCTTCATCAGAGGAAGAGCTATATGAGGTGCTGGTTTCAGATTCAACACTTCTCCTTGGAGGAGACACCATCCTGCCCTTGCTTATCTTGGAGTTGTCAGCTTTGAGAGCTACAGATTTCTCCCTTGCCCGAGCCTTTGTTGAGGTGTCCTCTTCCTTTCTTGCAGACAGCTGCATCTCATAAGAGAGCAGCTTTCCAAATAATGTGTGAGTGGGGGTCTCACCAAGCCTGGCCACTTCCCTAATAACACAGATTTTTGTGTCTCAATCCCTTGTTAGAGATCTGAGGAACTTATCATTCAGCTCATAATTAGTGAACACTCTCTCATAGGTTCTCAGCTCATTGACTATTCTGAAGAACCTCTCATAGCACATGGAGATGCTTTCCTGGCTTTGCTGCCTGAAGGCTTCATACTCTTGGTTAAGGAGTGATTTTCTATCATCTCTTACTTCAGCTGTCCCTTCCATATATACTACTAATGTATCCCACATTTCCTTGGCAGTAGTGCAGTGAGCCAAGTTTTGAAATGTGGAATCATCAATAACATTAACTATGATGTTCTTGGCTCTTTTGTCCATGGTGAACAATTCAAGTTTATCCTTGGTCAAGTCATTGAATGTCTTGGCCACTCTTCTTGTTGGATCTACAGTGGAGGTAGTTTGAAAGATGAAAGGTTCTTCCTCAACTGTAATGTAAATCCTTGGATCAGATGCTTCCATAAACAGTCTGACCCTTTGCTTCCATATGCCAAAGTTTTCTTTGTTGCATATGTGCAACTTCATGGATCTCATTTCCTTCTTCAATCCAGAGGAGGCCATTGGATTGAGATTAGACTATTCCTTTATAGGATCTGGTCAGACAGTTATGTCTTTCTTGACCAACCTCGATGTGATACCACTTATAAGTTTATATAGGATGTAGTCTAAATCACCTAGAGGGGGGTGAATAGGTTTCTTTTGTTTTACCCTAGTTAGCCTACCTATTTTCTGAGATAGTATTAGTAAATTATCAAGCACACAGAAAACACACAAGCATTTATAGAGGTTCCTCAAGACAGGGTGTCTTGAGTAGTCCTCTTTCCCCCTTCACCCTTCTAACAGTGTGTTAGACAGGGCCAACTCCTCCAAACTCAGCTCCAAGAGCTTACAACACAGATCCCTCAAGATCTCTCAGGTTTGCACAAACCCTACCTCAGGCAAAGCAGCCCTACCTCAGAGGAAACCACCTCCTACAGCTCAGACCACCTCTAGGTCCTACCTCAAGCTGACCTCTCAGCCCTACAACTCAGGTTATTCAGCCTTGCCTTAGATCTAACAGATCCTACCTCAGAGGACTCCACCTCCTACAGCTCAGACCGCCTTCTAGTCCTACAACCTCAGGCCAAATGGCCCTACAAGCTCAGGCCTAACAACCCTACAAACTTAGGCCTAACAGCCCTACAACTCAGGTCAAATGGCCCTACAAACTCAGACTAAATAACCCTACAGTAAAAGAGATTTTAAGCTTACTACAGCAGACAGCACAGAGAAGAAGTCTCATGTAGTTCCTGCACAGCTTGTGCTTTCTTGTAGCTGGAGATGATAATGGCAGCTATAATCTGATCTTCCTTTTCAGTTAAAGGATGGAAGATCACATTGCTCCTTCTTGTAGAGGAGCTATCTTTATCTCTCAGTTTCTTCTTCCTTGTTCAGTGAGTAGGAGGAGAATGAGAAGAGCTGGGCCGACAATGGAATAGTGAAAAGGTTTTAGCACCAGACCAGCACTTCAAAAGTGCCCTAACTCTTTCTTTTATACACCCTTGATCTTCAACGGCTCTCAGCCGTCCTTCTGACAAATCTGGGAGAGATTGGTGGACCCCACAATGCCTTTCTGCAGCTTGCGCCACGGGCAGAACTCGCCATGTCACGTTTGAACTATCTTATTGGTTGAGCTGAGATGGATTCCTCTTCTCAGCGGATTTCATCGATCTGTAGAGAAGTTTCTGCGTTCGACGAACAACATTCTGCGTTCGACGAACTTCATTCTTCGTTCGACGAACACGCCAAGTCTCAGCTCATGCTTCTGTCCCGTCTCTGCGTTCGATGAACTGAGTTCTGCGTTCGACGAACACGTCAAGTCTTAGCGCTTGCTTCTATCCCGTCCCTACGTTCGACGAACTGCATTCTGCGTTCGACGAACTGCATTCTGCGTTCGACGAACTCGCCAAGTCTCAGCGGTTTCTTCTATATGCAGCTTAGCTTGCCCAGATGTCTTCTCAGCGGCTCTTGGTCTTGTCTCAACGGTTCAGCTGAGACAGTGAGACCTTCTCAGCTGATTAATCAGCACACCTTTGAATCTATTCCAATGTATGGAATATCATCTCCCTGTATAATACTTGAGACAAAATAGAATGTATCAAATATAATATGTACTTAGTTGTTGAAACCGATTTCTCGGTCTCTTGTGGAGCTTGGGGCCCTCAACGAATTGAGGGGCGACTAGCCCTTACCGGCCCCTCGGAAGAGATAGGCAGATAACCCGGACAAAGAACAAAGACCCTGGTCTCAGCAAGGAGGTCCCTCCACTAACCCGGAAGATCGTTGAGCGCTTCCCCTCCCAAGCCAAAGCTAAGACTCGGGCACCTTGGAGAGCTAGAGAGCCCAAACCAAAGCGACCTATGGAGAGAAGAAGGCTCAAAGATTCTGAAACCGGTCCTCTTCCAAGGTGCCCCTTAAGGTCTATTTATAGATTTTGGTTTTGTGGTCTGTCAATAGCCAACTCCCGCTGTCCCTTCTTACTATCCGCACCCCAAATTGGTCTGCTAACAGCCAAACTCCGCTGTTCGGAGGGGCTACCCGCAGGCCACCAGGGGTTTTTTGGTAAAGGATCACCCCAAGCGCCGGCGAACCAGAGACCCCTGACCTGTTCAGCGAACACGGGGCTCGCCAAAAGATCTGGCTGGCTCGCCAAAAGATCTGGCTGGCTCGCCAAAGCCGCCTAGCGAACTCCTCCGACCGACTGGCTCGTCTGCCTCTACGGCTCGCCTGCCGAACCGCTCCTTAGCGGGCCGAGCTCGCCAAAATGGCTAACTGTACCCCAGAAATGGATATTTGTACCCCAAGGTCCCGGACCTGCCTAGCGAGCTCCTCCGACCGGCAGGCTCGCCAAAGCCACCTAGCGAACTCCTCTGACCGGCTGGCTCGCCTGCCTCTAGGGCTCGCCTGCCGAACCGCTCCTTAGCTCGCTCCTTAGGTTGTGCGAACCAGGGACCCTTCCTGGCGAACATCGGGGTTGTACACAATCCCCGCTCTTCGCGAGGTTGCTTCGAGCTCGCGAAGAAACGTCCAACCTCTGGTGTTCGCCGATTCGGCTGACGTGGCAGGAATCTTGTGGTGGGCCCCGCACCCAAAACTATAAATACCGCCCACCGTGGCTAGTGATCAAGCTTTTCCTTCCCCTTCTTCCTCGCAGAAAACAACCTCTCAGAATGTCCTCCAAGTCGAGCACGCGAGATCGACTGAAAGCTTCCAGAGAGATGGCGAAGGCCCAGGCCGCCGAGCGCAACGCCTGGATGTTCAACCCGCCACACCTCCTTCCCCCCCAGCCAAAAAAGGCCAAGACGGTTCGGAGGTCGCAGGGGGAGGACGTGTCGTCACCTCCTGCCTCGCCTCCGCCGCCGGATACCGGGCTCGCCCAACAGGTATTCTTCGTCTAGGCTTTTTATACCGACTACCCACTTACTCCTTCTCTTCTCGCAGAACCCTCCGCCTGAGGAGCGCATGGCGGGCCTCACGCTGACCTCTTCTCATGCTCTGTCCCCCGCGAAGCTGGGATCGCTAGACGCTGGGGCCGAGACCTCGACCCAACAGGCGCCTCTCTCGCAACCCCGTAAGTCATACGTATCCTCCTTTATGTCCGCTTGAGTCCATGTGATATCCATGCGTTGGTGGCTTATGCAGATACTCCACCGCCGAGCCCCAAGAAGAAAGGCTCTACGCCGGCGCGCTCGCTGATTTCGCCTAAGGTCAACTTGGAGACCCCCGGCTTCGGTTTGGTGGGCAGGCGAAGTCCAGGCGGCTCGCTTCTCGATGGTGTCCAGGTCGCGGAGAGAGTGGTGTACCCCCCCCGGTCTGGGGAAACCCCATGTCCCGGGGTTCCGTGGAAACTTCCAGGGTCGACCGGAGTCTTCTCACAAGCAACGTCGCGAGTCCTCCTCCCAAGGTTAGTACATTTATCCGGGCTCGCCTTTTCGCTCGCCCCCTGATCCTACTAGTTCGTCCTTCGCAGACATTTCGGAAGCCACGCCTGAGTCAGAGCATGGGAGGGTGGAGATGTCACCGCCGCCCTCGCCGGGCCAGATGGAAGACTTCTTGGGCGACCCAGGCGACCCCGAGCGAATGAAGAGACGGGTGTCAGAGGTGCTTCAGAAGCATGGTATGATGCTACGCAAGCTGGAGGAGCGATATAACGCGGACCGGGCTGTCTTCGACGAGAGATTCGCCGCGATGGAAGACGCGAATGCGCGCTTGATCGCCGAGGCGGAGCCGGTGACTCGCGCAGACGTCACCTCGCCCGGCGTGCACATCTCGCGGGACGAGGATCAAGCACACCTAATCCTGCGCGAGTTTAAAGCACTTCGCGAATACCACTATCCGAGAGTGCCGCCGCGTGCGGGGAAGCGGGGTCGGGGTCGCTGGAAATGGCTTCCTTACCCCTGAGACTGCCGCGGTTTTTTAATTCTACTATCCCCTTGCTTTTATTTCTTTCATGACGCTTCTGTTGAACAATATCTGGTGTTGTAATATTCGCGAGTCCATCGTGACTCGCCTCTTATCGTTTTTTTATTTTTCCCATTCATTTCTGTGGTGTGCCTGTGGTTCATTTAGTCCGTTCGCTGTGTTTGACACGATCGCCCCCGTGGAGCGCTCGCGAGCTTCTGTGCAACGTTGTGCCCAAACCCCCTTTCCTCGCGGGCCGGCCTTGGGCGGGGCTTAATTACCGCGCAGCGGCGAGCCCGGGCTCGCAAGACCGCAGCCCTACCGAGTAGAAATCTACTTTACTTTTGCTATCCGCACTCCCGACGCTTCGATTCCCGTGCCCATCCGATTTTCCTATAAATAGATCGGATCCACTTTTCCATCCGTCGCATTTATTTCTCAAGTCCTCTCGCGTTTACGCTCATCTCTGTTCTCGCAAGTTCGTGCTCGCGTTCGCTGCTTGCAGGCTGCCTCTTCCCGACTCGATGCGAACAAATCAGTTAGTGGGGGCGGATGGCGAGAGCGAGGGGCGGTCGAGATGCGCCTCAGCGTTTCAAGCCCATGAATTCTACTGCGCGAACATCACGGCAGAGGAGTACAAACATGCCGTGGATCGTTATCTCCCGGAGGGTTACTCGACTCGCTGTCCGAGCGAGAGATCTACATTAAATGAGACCGAGGTTGACGAGCTCGCGATCCCCATTGCGCACTTCGAGAATGGGTTGCGACTCCCTTTATGGCCTGAAATTCGTCAGGTACTTCGCTTAGCCTTCTCGCCGCTCCCTGTCCGCTATCGCAACTTTCTCATTGTTCTTTGTAGGTGCTGCGGTATTATGGGGTGTTGCCGAGCCAGTTGACCACGAATGCGATCGTGGACATTGTCGCGTTCGCTAGTTACCTGCTGGAGGAGAGGATCGAGTTCAGTCTCCTCGTCTTCCGCAAAGTGTTTTCCTTCCGCGCCTTTTGAGACGGGACGACCTACTTCGCGAGTCAGCACGTCACCGTCTGCGAGACGGTGAACAAGAGTCACTACTGGACCCAGAAATTCCTCCTGGTGAAGGGGCCCTTCGGCAATCTCCACTTCACCCCCCTCCAGCGGGATGACGCCACTTACCGCCCTCCGAGCTCGCTGAGCGGCGCCGACGCCAAACTTCTCCAATACCTCTCCGGAAAGAACTTCGAAGTCGCCTATCTGCGGCGCAACGTTGACTCGTTACTCGCCGTTCCACAAGGGGAAGGTAGGGCTCGCTCTCGCCCCACTCTCCTTTCCTTTTCCTTCGCTGTGTAACGCTTTCACTCTTCAGGAGAGCGCGAGATCCCCGTTAATCCTCCGCACGCGCAAGGCACCGCTCTCACGGCGGACACTCTCGCGACCACGGCGGCAGAGGCTTTCCGTGATCTTCCTATCACCGGGTCCGACAAGAAGCGGCCTCCGTCTGCGAGCCAGCCTGGTTCGCAACCCTCCTCTAAGAAGTCGAAAGGGAAAACCCTCGCCGTCAAAGACAAGAGAGCGGTCGTCGATCTGAGCGAGACCGACGGCTCGCCCCCTTCTCCTGCGAAACAGCCGGACCCGCTGGCGAGCCAGGGCGCCGGGAGCTCTTCCACAACCCCCCAACCCAAGAGCCACAAGGACTTTGGTCTGGGTGAGAAGGTTTCTGATATCCTTGGCGAGCCCCTGCTCGCTTGGGATCCCGACGCCAACCGGATTTCTTGCTCCACCCTTCACCCCTCCTGGGTGGAGCTGGGTAAGGCCGGAGAGGAGGCGTTCTCTCTCACCTTCGGCTTATATGGCCGCGAGGACGCCGCCGCCTATAAAGAGATGGGGCCAAGGCAACTGGTCTATGAAGAAATGCGAGCCCAGTTCCGCTCGACGGAGCTCGCTCATATGGCGGGGCGCCGTTATCTGCAGGCGGATAGGGACATCCGCGCGTACAGGGAGGAGCTTAAGAGGGCTCGCGAGGAGATCAAGGGCCTTAAGGAGAGAGAGGAAGCGTCGGAAGCCTCCTCGCCGGGATGCAGGGCAAGATGGTAAGCGGCTCTTGGGCCTCTTTTCTTCGTTGTTCGCGACCTCCGACCTTTGCCTAACTCATTTGACGCTAACTCAGGATGCCGACGTAGCGACCAAGCTCCTCGCTCGCAACGGCGAGCTGGAGTTGGAGAATACCATGCTGAAGGCTCGGGTGGACGAGCTGGTTCGTAGCGTGCTACCTCCTTATCCTGGGCGAGCCGGTTCTCAACAGAGGGCTGCCGAAAGCGAGGAACAGAGGCGGCGAGATGCGCAGGAGGTCGCTAACCTCGTCTTCACGACACTTAAGGGTGCGAGTCTGCTTGCGGAAGATGCGATGGAGTTTACAGCCGAAGACGTCTGCCCGGACCTCTTCGACTTGGCGCCATGGTTGGGGGCTCGCAAGAATGGCGAGGGCCCCCCCGAATGAACCCCCTTAGCCTCTCTTCTCTCATTATTTTGAATGTATATTATTCTTTTTGGGCTGGCGAGATCGCCGCCGAACATAGAAAAATCTTGGGGAATGATAGTTATAATTTTTTCGTTAGTATTTATGCGTATGCTCGCATTTCTTTTTTCTCTCGCATTTGCTCTTTCTTTTGAATTCTCATGACCAGTTGTTATGCGGTAGTGCTTCCGGGGGGGGGGGGGGGGGGGGGGCTCGCGAATGCGTGTGTCTGGGCTCGCCTCGCCAAGGTTCTCCTCTTATGGATTTCGCTAACCCGGGCCGTCGCCGCCCGCGGATACTGCCCGACGAACCCAACCTTGGCGAACTCAGACATGGGCATCCCGCGAACCAAACCTTCCTTACTTTAGTATCTCAACCCGCTACCTTAGGCCTTATCAGCCTCGACCCTTTCAATTTTGCGAACCGAGCCCTTCTGGATCTAACACCTCAACCTGTTACCTTAGGCCTTATCAGCCTCAACCTTTCCGATTTTGCGAACCAAACCCTTCTGGCTCTAACACCTCAACCTGTTACCTTAGGCCTCATCAGCCTCAACCTTTCCAATTTTGCGAACCAAGCCCTTCTGGCTCTAACACCTCAACCTGTTACCTTAGGCCTCATCAGCCTCAACCTTTCCAATTTTGCGAACCAAGCCCTTCTGGCTCTAACACCTCAACCTGTTACCTTAGGACCTTGACCCCTATTGCCAGCCTCTCCAGAGATCAACCTGAACCCCCCGCCTAGGTGAGAGCCCGGGAGCGGAATCGATCTGGGGCATTCCAGCTCCAATGTTTCCAACCTTGTCAGCCTCTCTAGAGATCAACCTGAACCCCCCGTCTAGGTGAGAGCCCGGGAGCGGAATCGATCTGGGGCATTCCAGCGCCAATGTTTCCAACCTTGCCAGCCTCTCCAGAGATCAACCTGAACCCCCCGTCTAGGTGAGAGCCTGGGAGCGGAATCGATCTGGGGCATTCCAGCACCGATGTTTCTAACCTTGCCAGCCTCTCCAGAGATCAACCTGAACCCCCCGTCTAGGTGAGAGCCCGGGAGCGGAATCGATCTGGGGCATTCCAGCACCAATGTTTCCAACCTTGCCAGCCTCTCCAGAGATCAACCTGAACCCCCCGTCTAGGTGAGAGCCCGGGAGCGGAATCGATCTGGGGCATTCCAGCACCGATGTTTCCAACCTTGCCAGCCTCTCCAGAGATCAACCTGAACCCCTCGTCTAGGTGAGAGCCCGGGAGCGGAATCGATCTGGGGCATTCCAGCACCAATGTTTCCAACCTTGCCAGCCTCTCCAGAGATCAACCTGAACCCCCCGTCTAGGTGAGAGCCCGGGAGCGGAATCGATCTGGGGCATTCCAGCACCAATGTTTCCAACCTTGCCAGCCTCTCCAGAGATCAACCTGAACCCCCCGTCTAGGTGAGAGCCCGGGAGCGGAATCGATCTGGGGCATTCCAGCACCGATGTTTCCAACCTTGCCAGCCTCTCCAGAGATCAACCTGAACCCCCCGTCTAGGTGAGAGCCCGGGAGCAGAATCGATCTGGGGCATTCCAGCACCGTCATACCCAACCTTTGTCACGTCGGCCCGGTAGTAGTTATAAGCATATATAAAAAGAAGGGAGTAAGACATCCGGTAAACAATATAATAAAGCCTTTAAGGGTAAAATCGTTTCAAATCATCCCCACTCCTGGCTCGGTCGAGGGGCACCCCCTCCACATCCTGGAGGTGATATCCCCCCGACTTGAGCACCCTGCTTACAATATATGGGCCCTCCCAGTTGGAGTTAAGCTTACCCACCGCGGCCCCTCTGTCGGCCGCATCGACCTTCTTTAGGACCAGGTCCCCTTTCTGAAAGTGCTTTATCCGGATATGTTTGTCAAAATATCGAGCCATCCGCCGCTTGACCTCTTCCTGCCTGATGGTGGCCAAGTCCCGGAGTTCTTCCACCAGGTCCAAAGATAGCCTCTGCTCTGCATTGTTATCCTCCAGCCACTCTTCATCCCCCTCGCTCGCAGCGATCACCCGGGGGTCTTTACCTCGAACTCTATGAGGAGAACGGCCTCGGACCCGTGAGAGAGCTTGAATGGGGTCTCCCCGGTGGCGGTATTCGGAGTAGTCCTCATGGCCCAGAGGACGGAGGGTAGCTGTTCCACCCAATTTCCTCGAAGGTTCTCCACTTTCTTTTTTAGTAGGTTAACGATTATCTTGTTCGCCGCCTCCACCTGCCCATTGCTCCTCGGGTGGTGGACCGAAGCGAACCTGAGGTCAATGCCGAGCTGAGTGCAGAAGCCAACAAACTCTTCACTCGCAAACTGCGGCCCATTGTCCGTCACTATAGCTAGAGGGAGTCCATGCCTGCAAATTATTTCCCCCCACACAAAATTCCTTACAACCTGAGAGGTTACCTTAGCAAGTGCTTTCACCTCTACCCACTTGGAGAAGTAGTCGATCATGACCAGCAAGAACTTCCTCTGGCCGCTGGCTTGGGGAAATGGACCGACCAGGTCCAGACCCCATATGGCGAAGGGCCAGGGAGCCGTGATGGTCCGGAGTCTTTGAGCTGGGAGGAGCTGGAGCGGAGCATATAGCTGGCATTTCGGACACTTTCTTGCGAACTCTGCCGCATCCTTGCTGAGAGTGGGCCAGAAGTAGCCTTGCCTCAACACCCTCCCTTCCAGGGTCCGACTCCCGGAGTGACTGCCGCACTCCCCGGAGTGGATATCTTCCAGCACTCTCGGGACCTCCTCCTCGGAGACACAATGGGCCAGGAGTCCCGATAGGGTCTTTCTATATAGCCCCCCTGCATGCAAGGAGTAATAGGTGGACTTATACCTGAAGCGCCTCTTGTCCACGTCCTCTCCAGGGAACTGCCCGGAGGATAGGAAGGTGATGAACGGATCCATCCACGAGGCTCGTCGATCCACCTCCATCAATTCTCCTTCCTCGATGGAGGGCCGGAAGAGTTCCGAAGTCGTCCCTCCCGCTCGAGGACCAAACTTGGCTAAGAGGTCCGCCTGGGTGCTCTCCTCCCTCGGCATGTGCTTGATGGAGAAGGTGCGGAACTGCCCGATGACCCCCTTAACCTTCTCCAGGTATAGCAGGAGGGTCGGGTCCTTTGCTTCAAACTCTCCCTTGATATGGCATGCTACCACCATGGAGTCCGTGGAGACTTCCACGTCCTGCACTCCCAGTTCTCGGGCCAGCCGAAGGCCCGCTATCACCGCTTCGTACTCAGCCTGGTTGTTGGTAATTAGGAAACGGATGTTCAAGGCTTGCTCAATCCGAGTCCCCTGAGGACTTACCAGGACCATTCCCCCTCCATAGGAGTGTTTTCCCGATGCTCCGTCCACCAACATCTTCCATGCCTCTGGGGGAGGTGGCTCGTGCTCCCCCACTTCGGCTGCATAGTCGGCCATGAAGTCTGCCACCGCCTGAGCCCTGAAGGACGTCCTGGGCATGAACGTGATATTGAATTCACTTAACTCCACGGACCACTTTGCTAACCTTCCCGAGTGCTCCACCCCTTCCATGATTTTTCGGAGCGGGTGGTCCGTCACTACCTTGATTGAATGGGCTTGAAAGTAAGGTCGGAGCCTCCGGGCCGACACCACCAATGCGAAGGCTAACTTTTCTAAGATCGGGTACCGGAGCTCTGCCTTCTTCAGCACTCGGTTGACGTAGTAGATAGGGAACTGTTTCTTTCCCTCCTCCCGGATTAGCACGGAACTTACTGCTTCGGATCCTACCCCTAGGTACAGAGATAGGTCTTCCCCTGGCCTCGGTCCCTGGAGCAGAGGGGTCTGGGTGAGTTGTTCCTTCAGAGCCTGGAAGGCTTTCTCGCACTCCGGAGTCCATTCAAACTTCTTGTTGCCCCGCAGCACCTTGAAGAAAGGCGCACATTTTTCTCCCGCCTTGGAGAGGAACCTGCTGAGCCCAGCCAACTTCCCTGTAAGGCTCTGAACCTCCTTCGGATTTCTCGGCGACCCCAACTCCATCACCGCCTTAACTTTGTCCGGGTTAGGTTCCACTCCCGCGGGGGTGAGCAAGTGGCCCAGGAACTTCCCTGGGCTCGCCCCGAAGACACACTTCAAGGGGTTGAGTTTCATCTTGTACCGCCGCAGGGTCCCGAATGTCTCTTCGAGGTCTCGGAGGTGAGACCCGAGGTCCCGGCTCTTCACCATGAGGTCATCTACATAAACCTCTAAGTTTCTTCCCTTCTGCTCGCGGAAGACTCTGTCTATCATCCTTTGGTATGTGGCACCTGCATTCTTGAGCCCGAACGGCATCATTTTATAACAGTAGCATCCATCCCCCGTGATGAAGGAGACATCTTTGATGTCTGGGGGATGCATGCGGATTTGATGGTAACCTGAAAAAGCATCTAAGAAAAACATTACAGGAAAACCGACGGCTGAGTCAACCAGCGCGTTGATTCTAGGCAGGGGGTAACAATCCTTAGGGCATGATTTATTAAGCAAGGAAAAGTCGATACACATCCTCCACTTACCTCCCCCTTTTTTCACCATAACGATGTTGGAGACCCAGCCTGGATACTGGATCTCCGATACAAAGCCTGCCTGCAGGAGCTTGCCCACCTCCTCGCAGATGGGCCCTTCCAGCTTGTCTGCGACGACCCTCCTCTTCTGGCGGATGGGGCGAGCGTCGGGGTCGAGGTTGAGGCGATGGCAAGCCACATCCGCGTCGATCCCGGGCATTTCCGCGGCGCTCCAAGCGAAGACGTCCACGTTCTTCTGTACGCAAGCCAGAATCTCTGCTTGATCTTCCGGGCTGAGTTCTCCGCTGACCCAGACTTTTCCACCACCCCCAGCCGGGTGGTGACCTCGAGCCCTACGACCTCGTCCACAGCCTCCAACCGGGACTGCTCTCCCCAAGCCCTCTCCTCTTCGGCACAAGTGGGAGCCTGGGTTTCCTCCTCGACTTCCTTCTCTACCACCATCAGCTCTTCCGCCCTTCCCTCCTGGGCCTTCTCTTCCTCTTCCTTTCCTTCCGCCCGGGGTACCTCAGCTACCCCTTCCTGGTCATGGACTTCATCTCCCTCCATCTTCTCCTCGGCTACCTCCATACTTCCGGCTTCGGCCGCCTCCTCCATCATCCTATCCCACTCCTCAGCTTCTCCCATCCAGGAGATGGTGTTGACAACCGTTACGTAGCACTGTCTTACTGTCTTGCCACCTTGGGATCCCCCCTGATCCGCACCTGAACCCCTCCGTCGTTGAATTTAAGGCATTGATGAAAGGTGGAAGGGACACAGCGAAACGCGCTGATGAGTGGCCGTCCGAAGATAGCGCTGTAACTGCTTGGGGCGTCCACTATGACAAAACGACAGTTCCGGGATTGCCCACCCAGGGTCACATGAAGCCCTACTCCCCCTTCTACTTCCTTCCTCTCCCCCGAGAATCTGAACAGAGGGCCATCTGAGGCCAACACCCTCCTGGGCTCCACCTCCATCTTGTCGAACGCCTTCTTGAAGATGACGTTGACCGAACTTCTGTTGTCCACTAGGATCCGGGAGACGGTGAAGTTCTCGATCGCCGTCTGAATAACCAGCGCGTCGCAGAAGGGGTCCTCATAGCCCGGCATGTCTTTCTGGGTGAAAACGATTTTTTCGGCCGGGGGGCGGAGCGGTGGATGTCGAAGCCACGCTTCGGCGGTAGATGGTATGGAGGCTAGCCTTGCGGGTCGCCTCCACCCCTACCCCCCTTCTAGGAACTCCGGACAGGTGTCCGTCGAGTGACCTTCCACATCATGGAAGATACAATATGGCAACGCCACTTCCCTTGCCTCGGCCTCTGCCACCCTATTCCTTCTCCTCCTAGCGGCTGCCGTTTCCGCCTCTCCTCCCCTTCCCCTTCCTCTTCCTCTTCCTCGTCCAATCGCCATGGCCTGTTGGGGAGGGGGAGGCATTTGCATCGGACCTTGCCTCCACCCTAACTGGGGGGGCCTCCATTGACCTCCGACATGGTTACCCCTTCCTGGGCCGTAACCCCTTCCCTGCCCTTGCATTCCTCCACCTTGCGGCCTCCATTCCCCCTCCGGGCCCGGGGCTCTTCCCTTCTCCTGACCTCCTGCTGCCTCACCTCCGGCTCACTGAGCTTTGCTAGCCTCTTGGTGAGCTCCAGATTGGCTTCCTCACTTGCGACTTCCTCCGACACCCTCTCCATCAGCTCTTCAAAGGAGACGGGGGCTTTTCTCTTCAACGCCATCTTGAAGAAACTCTCTTTCAACCCGACCGTGAAGGCGAGTTGGAGTGCAAACCCAGGCATCTCCTGAGTGAGCTGTACTTCCTCCTGGAACCGATCGGCATACTGAGCCAGTGACTCCCTGGGTCCCTGCTTCACTGCGAAGAGGGAATCAACATCCTTCTTCCTCTTTTTTGAGGTCGAGAACCTCAGCAAAAAACTTCGGCGCAAATCCTCGAACGAGTAGATTGACCCTGCAGGGAGATGATGGAACCAGTCCCTGGCCTTCTCCTTGAGGGTGACGGCAAAGAGCCGACACTTGAAGGCATCTGACATCGGCCTGATGGAGACCGAGTCTTCGAAACTCTGCAGGTGCTGGACAGGGTCATCTCTACCGTTGTAGTACACCAGGTCCCATTCTCCAAATCCCCCAGGGACGGGTGCGGAAAGCACCAGCTCGCAAAAGGGGCTTCCCCCTCCTGTCACTCTTCCTGGCTCCACTCGCCCCCCGAGCTCGCTCGCCAAACTTGAGCTCGCCGGGACTGTGCTCGCGAGGGCGGTGCTCGCCTGAACCACCCCGACAGTCGCCGCTTCCTCTTGGCGCGCACTCGCCTGCGTCGCGCTCGCTGGGACGGAGCTCGCCAGCACTGAGCTTGCAGGCACGGAGCTCGCCGGACTGGCGAACAACACTCGCCCTTCCTGGCTCTGACCTAAACCAACGGCAACTTCCTTTCCAGCCCTCCCCCCTGGTGCCTTCTCGCCGACTGCTGTTGGGGGAGGGGTCGCCTGAGGTGCTGGGGTCGCAAACTCACTTCGCAGAGCTGTGACCGTGAACCCCAAGGTGTCGAGCACCTCCTTTCTGAAATCCGCGAGCATCCTAGCCATCGCCTCCCGAGGAGTCTCGCCGAACTCCTCGCCCTGCTCCTCATCTCCCGCCATAACCCTTCTCTGGAACTTTCTTGAACCAGCCACGCTCCACACTCACCGCACCAAAATGTTGAAACCGATTTCTCGGTCTCTTGTGGAGCTCGGGGCCCTCAACGAATTGAGGGGCGACTAGCCCTTACCGGCCCCTCGGAAGAGATAGGCAGATAACCCGGACAAAGAACAAAGACCCTGGTCTCAGCAAGGAGGTCCCTCCACTAACCCGGAAGATCGTTGAGCGCTTCCCCTCCCAAGCCAAAGCTAAGACTCGGGCACCTTGGAGAGCTAGAGAGCCCAAACCAAAGCGACCTATGGAGAGAAGAAGGCTCAAAGATTCTGAAACCGGTCCTCTTCCAAGGTGCCCCTTAAGGTCTATTTATAGATTTTGGTTTTGTGGTCTGTCAATAGCCAACTCCCGCTGTCCCTTCTTACTATCCGCACCCCAAATTGGTCTGCTAACAGCCAAACTCCGCTGTTCGGAGGGGCTACCCGCAGGCCACCAGGGGTTTTTTGGTAAAGGATCACCCTAGGCGCCGGCGAACCAGAGACCCCTGACCTGTTCAGCGAACACGGGGCTCGCCAAAAGATCTGGCTGGCTCGCCAAAAGATCTGGCTGGCTCGCCAAAGCCGCCTAGCGAACTCCTCCGACCGGCTGGCTCGCCTGCCTCTACGGCTCGCCTGCCGAAACGCTCCTTAGCGGGCCGAGCTCGCCAAAATGGCTAACTGTACCCCAGAAATGGCTATTTGTACCCCAAGGTCCGGGACCTGCCTAGCGAGCTCCTCCGACCGGCAGGCTCGCCAAAGCCACCTAGCGAACTCCTCTGACCGGCTGGCTCGCCTGCCTCTAGGGCTCGCCTGCCGAACCGCTCCTTAGCTCGCTCCTTAGGTTGTGCGAACCAGGGACCCTTCCTGGCGAACATCGGGGTTGTACATTAGTATTGTGAGTGATGCCTCTTCAAATCAAAAGGGATATTGAGGGCAATATTCCCAACATGTCCCGCTTTGGATATATTTTTTAGGACCTTAGGATTTTCAAAATAATTTGATCCTTAACCAAAGTTGTAGAAAATTAAACTTTCTGCAACTTTAATGTTGACTACTTTTCCTAATTTCGTTTCTATATAAGTTTATTAAATTTGACCTTGAAGTTGGATAATAAATACAAAATTCAGCTCCAAGTTATTATAACAACTGAACTGCCCAGATCTTAAAATACTTTGGACGACTAAGATTTGGTTGCACGTGAACTCTTTCCACAGAAGGCAGATGCAGAACCATATCTCTTACCAATCATTAGTCATAGGATATATGTGGCCTAGATCAATCGCATGTAGATCAGACAGTGGTTGTGCGTCTCCGTCCGATAATACCTCCAGGCCTTCTGTCGCCGCCGTCGGCGACCATATCCGTATACCACCATAGCCGATCAGTTCACTGACGTTAGGCCCAAATCTTTACCATAAAATGTGGCATGCATTATTTCCACCGCCGGAATCTGCTTGCCTCTTCTTCTCCGACTAGGGGAGCTTCTTCATGGGCCTTTGGGGAGTCCCTATGGAACTCCCCACCCTTTACGAAGCCCCACCAACCACTAGGGTCGGTGATTGGTTGTTGCACTTGAGTGGGTGGTTCAAGAGATTCTAGTCATCGGATTCACCTCTCTGGTGGCCTAAATAGCTCACTAGAGTTCTAGGTGTCACCTGTTGGGTTTCCCAGGCATCAAATGCGCAACGAAAATTTCAAGAAACCCAAGAGAAATGATCTTGTGAAAACCAATAAATCAAGAAGAAACTTGTACATGCGCCTGAATCAAATTCCGTGAAGGGGGGAATGTTGTTTGAGTACTCAAGCATAGAACTAGATCCACATCTCTAGGATACTCAAACGTAAAACTAGATCCACGTCTCTAGGAGTATCCACACAAACACCGGAAACACCTCGCAATCGTCCAACGAATGCGGGCTGGATAATAAACGTCCTCTACGTCTCCACGAAGTACTGGCTTCGATTCCAGGAGAGGGAATGCTGTCGGATTCAAGTCTCACGAATGAGAAGACGTGTGCGATGCTTTCTGAAAGCGACGACGTCAGCGACTGCGGGTTCTCCTTTTTCGAAAGAGTCGAACTATGAACTTAGCATAATGGAGAACCCTAAACGCTATATATATGGTAGTGTTTAAGAACCGCAGATTCTCTTAACCGCATACACATGACCTAAGAGAGGAGTAAACATAATATCGACTTTTGATGTCTTTACGATATTGACTTGATGTCTAGTCGATATTTACAATATCGGCTTGATGTCTAGTCGATATTCATAATATCGGCTTGATGTCTAGTCGATATTCACAAAAACAGATTGATGTCTAGTCGATATTCATAATATCGGCTTGATATCTAGTCGATAAGCACTATGTCGACCTGATGTCTAGTCGATAAACACGATGTTGACCTGACGTCTAATCGATATTCATAAATCGGCTTGATGACTAGTCGATATTTATCTAGTCGACATCCACATTATCGACTTGCTGTCCAGTCGACATTCATAATATCGGCTTGATGTCTAGTCGATATTCACAATATCGACTTGATGTCTAATCGATATTTATCTAGTAGATATACACACAACCATACAAGGTCTAACCGACATAGTTTTTACTCCCATTCAACATAAACTTGATTCTTCACTCATATCCAATATAAGTAAGACCAACACGATCATTTTTCTAATTTTTCATACGCTTTTTATGTGTGATCCCATATGCTCATATTACGTTGGCAGTGAGACTAACACCTTGATTACTTCTAGATCAGAGAAGATTCCAACAATACCTACATGAAGGAGGTGAGTTATAGAGCTCACATGAAGGGGCTGGGGGCAGCTTGGTGGTCGGTTGGATGCCATGGGTCTTGATGCAGACGAGAGAAGCGTTGGCGGTCACCAGGGATCGTCAGAGGGGAGTGGAAGGTCACTGGAGTTTCGTTTGAGGCCGCTCTAAGCTACGATGACTTTGTCTTGGCTTGTGCTCCTTATATAGAGTAGAGAGTTGACTTTCTCGCCAAAAATCGAATGGAGGTTACTTACATGCAACTTCCAGCCATCTCCTCTGCCATAGTCACCTCCAAGGGTGAGGTGAACCTTCTGGGTACATGAATTGGGCCTTGCATGGTTTCGATAGTTAAGTGTGGGCTTGTGATTGCTTAGTTGACTTGATTTGACCAATGAGGAAAGATTTGACTTCCCTATAAGAAGATGTGGCAGTGAGATCCACTATTAACTCCTTGGAAGCTTGTTTGAGGCTTGGGTGAGCTCAATTGAGCTTGAGCTATATTATTATTGGGTTTTAAGCCATTTGTAAAACTCGTATGTGTGTTTATTTAATTACCCATGTTCTTGAATAATTTAAATTATCCCCTAAGATCAAGAGAGACTTCAAATATTTTTTTCATAATTATTCGAGACTTGTTTCTATTTTTCACAATTTATTTGATTTTAAATTAAATCATCCCAAAATATTTTATTTTACAAGCCGATCAGATTCATTGAAGTTCAACTTCCATCTCTCATATTTTTAATCCGATCAACTATTCAATTGATTAAAATTAATCTTAATCCCATAATCCAATAACCTGCCGTGACTTTGCTTCATGGGTCATTATGAGACCCATTGGGCTCACTAATCGGTCAAGGCTGCCCATGAATGGTAAAATGATCATTTCGGGTATTTCTAGTGCGTCGGGGCCATTAGGGCAGAATGTGATGTTCTTCATATTCAATCGGGTTATCTTAAATCCAGTGTGACTGTATGACTCTGATTATCTAAATAAGCAGACTAAAGAAAATTTCTTAAAAACCTAACCAGGTAGAGCTGTAAGATGGCTAGCGATAACCCAATTGTCATGGTCCCAGACTAAAAAGTATCCAGAAACGTCGGAGGAGGTCGTCGGCGTTAAAAACCATAGGTGGCAGAAGGCCTTTATTCTCTCTAGTTTCTTCCGGAGAAGAAGCGGATCCTGGTTGTCCGCAGTGGCGAGAGTTACCTGCGATGGCAGAAGCTGTGCATCAGGAGAAGATCCCGACTCTGGCGGAGGTATGGCTCCACTTTATCTTTTTTGCTTATCCTTTAATTTGATTGTCTTTAGTTTTTATTGCATTTGGATCGCCTGTTCTTTCTCCGCTGGCATTCAGCGTTCTTGTATCTCTTTTGCCACCGATGCTCTTCAGATCTGTTGTTTGAGCTTTTTTAGTTTACTATTCCCCCACTTTCCAGGGTTTCTGTTTCGCTTTAGGGCTCATCTGATTGCTTGAAGTTAGTAATAAATGAGTTCAGAATAATAATGTGTTTAGTAGATCCGTCATTAGGTGTGATATGAACTAGAAATCATTGTGAATTGAACTCTATATGCATTTCAAAATCCCTTAAAATGTGTTTTCTATCGGTATGTCCTTTGCTAAATTTCAGTGGAAGGATTAGCTTATGGGTATTCTGGTTCCTGGATAGTTCGAATGGGTTCACTTTTATGTTTTGTGCCATATTTTCTTGTCAGTAAGATTTTTAATGGATCTTCAACCAAGGGTTCAAGCATGTGCATTGCTATGGAGCACTGAAAGCTAGGGTTCGGCCCCGTGACTTCTGTACTGCTTGGGCAATTGGTTATATGTGCGCGCCCTTTCTTATAGGTAGGTTAAGATATGCAACAAGTGTTGTTCAGTTTGGATGATTTTATAGGTCCTCTTTGCGGAACCGCAAATTCCACATGAACGGAGGAATGGAAAATGTCACGTGAGCGGTGGAGCGGTAAACCCTAGGCCGAATGGTGCCTCCGGAGCCGAGCAATTATTTGGGGTATAGTTGTGGTAAAATAGAGTAGCAATTAAAAAAAGAGAGTATAAAATTATATAAGAATTTAAGAATTTTCATGAAACTCTATATTTAATTTGAAAAAGTTATAAATGAAGATTATAAAGTGAGAACTAGATAGCTCTAAAATTTAGTTCTCAAATTTGAATGATCTAAAATGAGAGAAGGCTTGTCATTTATAATCACAAAATCACTATTTTATTCCAAACTACTACATGATATAGATTTTTCTATACATAGGATAAATCAGTAAGATTTTTAATGGATCTTCAATTGAGGATTCAAGCATGTGCATTTTAGTGCTTCTATTTGATTACATGTAAATGGATAAAATCCATGATTTGGTTAATATTATAATTTGATCAATCTCAGGACCTTTTTTGTCGTGTTATTGTGATTATTCTAGAACTTTGGTGCTTCTTAAGTGGTTAGCATTTAAGCATTTTCCCTGTTTGAGGTGGTAAATGTTTATTGGCCATAGAATTAAACACAAGAAACTTTGGATACATGATGTAAAAAATATCTTGTTCTCTATATGTTTTCTCGTTTTGGAGGATGGTTGATCTGAAATCTTACCGTTGGCTCAGACCTTGAAGTAACATGAAGTTAACTAGGGAATTGATTGTCCGATACGGAGTGTTTCACTGAAGCTTTTTGATATTTTGGTGGATGTCGCCTCTCTTTCTTGCTTGCAGGATCACATCATACTCACAAATGGAAGGATGTGTTGAATGACAATAAATGAGATACTTTTTATGGTGAAATGGGATTACAACTTTAGATGATTGATGACCAATCTCTTGGGTTCTTATAATATTTTTGATGCTTCTGAATGTTGGCAGGTCATCCTCTATTCTTACAAGGTCATCCTCTATTCTTAGTTTCTTACAAGTATAGACTGGTGTAATTAATTGGTCAATTGTAATTAGTTAAACAATATATGCACCTTAATATAAGTACATCTATTTAATAATTTTGACGATCAAGTATTGGTGGATTACGGGACTCCCAGATTTTCGATTAACTAAGCCTGATATCACTAACATTGTTATTGGACAAGTACTATAAATTGAGTCTTTCGATGGCTCTAACCCTGGAGTTGCACAAAGGAAATTAGTGAGTCGTTTGATAGATGCATAATGTTTTGCAAAGGTTTTGTGCATTTTGGTAGATCCCTCCTCTCTCTCTCTCTTTTTGACTATGGATAACAAATACATCAAAAAGGTAGACAAATTTGAATGATCACAAGTACAGAGAGCGACATTTCTCTTTAAAAGGGATTACAACTTTGGAGGATCATTACCCAATCTTTAGTGTTCCCAAAATCTCCAATATATCTCAATGTTGACAATGTAGAAACTTCTAAAATTATGGGGCTACGCTTCACAGGGCGTCATTATGTTCGGCGGTGCAAGGGAGCGTCGACCAACGGGGCTGAACCAACCGGTTCAGCCCCCAGCCAGTGAACCGGCCGACCGGGGCTGAACCAAATGGGTTCAGCCCCAACTGGAGGGGCCGGCCGGCCCCTCTATGGCTCGGGTATAATTACCCGGGCTGCTCTCATGGGAGGGCATGCAATTAGCTCTAAAGGTATTCTTCTCCTTCCTCATCTAACCCTAAACCCCTCTAATATTCTTCTCTAGATCTCTCTTCTCCTTCCTCCTTCCTATCATAATCGTAGGCTTCTCATGTGCTAACTGTAGATTAAATAATAGTGCTAATTTGGTCATGCAGCAAGAGCCATGACTGAACTTGTTATTAGATTCTCTATTAGCTAGACTTATTGTTGATAATCATTATACATTTTCAAACCGAACAATTACTATATTCAGAGCCATCCTCTTTGGATGAGATGACCTCTTCAGAAAATTTGTTGCAAAGTTGAATTTGTTTCCATGTGCTAACTGTAGATTAAATAATAGTGCTAATTCGGTCATGCAGCAAGAGCCAGGACTGAACTTGTTATTAGATTCTCTATTGGCTAGACTTATTGTTGATAATCATTATACATTTTCAAACCGAACAATTACTATATTCAGAGCCATCCTCTTTGGATGAGATGACCTCTTCAGAAAATTTGTTGCAAAGTTGAATTTGTCTCCATGTCACTTGTTTTTTGGTTGAGTTACTTCTCTTGTATTGTTGCTGATTCTCAAGTCGTCCAGACTTGGCTAGGTTTTGATGTATGCTGGTGGGCAACCCATTCCAACCATTTTTGAGTCGATTCACCCTTGGACAATTTCTTTTCAATTCAAATTCGCCTCAACTAGGGTTGTTGTATTGTAGTTAGCTATGTGCAAACTTGTTATAGTGAACTGTATGTCGACTTCATCTTTTATGTGTAATTTCTTCTCAAATATCTCCAGAATTTGCTAGATTTTGTTTTACTCGTGTTAATACACGATTTTGTATGACCGTCTTTACTCGACTTGGTTGAGTGGTTCTTCTGTTCAATAGTGCTGAGTCACCCTTCTGCTTGACGGAGAAGCTTGGTGGTTGACTTCTTCCGCTCTTTGGCGGAGTCACCTTTGCTTTGATCTGTAGAGTAAACACCCCTTCGTTAAAAAAAACTTCACTCCTGTAAATTTGGGTTGGAAAAATTTGTGGATTAACTCTTGATTTTTGGAGAGACTTCATTCTCTTATTTCCTACTAGGAGGTTTAGAAGATGCTCCTTTCTTTTTCTTTTTGATGATAAAAATAAGGTTATGGCAAGTATAGTCGATCGTCTTCACATGCCCGTGTCCCGTCGACCTCTTGATTTGAATAGTTGAGAAAAAGCACACAAATGAGTACTTTTAATTCTTTATTATTGCTTGTTATGAAAGTGGACCGTATCTCTATCATAGAGTTAGGCAATCCTGAAGATCTCGTAGCAGAAGTAAAGTAGCACGAATTCTCACAACACCTTGTCAAGTATCATGGGTGATGGAAACTCGGCGGAATTCTTTTGTGACTTCGACCTTCATGTCATTCGGCCTCCATGTCATCAAACCAAGTCATTGGAGAGATCCAAAAATTTCAAGTTCTTCCAACTTCCTTTATCGAAGATGATCGTGATCACCCTTTTTAACCTAAACACACCAGTCAAGTAGTTTCTTACATAGTTTGATGCTTATAGTGATACTAACACCCGTTTCTTTTGGCAGTACTATCGGCAATAGGTTTGATTTTAATTGATGCCCTTGCTGAAAGCGTTGGTTTTTGCTGCTCGCCGTAGTAACTCGCTTCCCATTTTACTCACTATTTTAATGGACTTCTTCAGGAAGAGTTTTGGTTTTCAACATTTTTTTTGTTGTGACCAGAATTTTTTAGTGGTATCCTTGCAATAATTGTAGTTGACTTATTGTTTTTGGTGCAACTAACAATGTTGCGGTCAATGCCTTTTTTCCCACGTTAATACTTAGTTGATTCACCTGGCTTAGGTTTTAAATTTTAAATAGGTAGAGCTCATTGGAGACAATGCTATGCAACCTCTATTTGAACTTCATTAGATTCATTGTGTCCTCTAATCGCACACTTTGTTGTCACTAGAACTTAGTGAATTTTGGTCTGGTTTGCGCTTTTTGTTGGTGTATATTGCCATATAATGCCAACTATTTCCATTGTCTTCTTCAAATATCACACCATATAGGGTTCAATTATTGTTGGAGTTATTTGTTCCGGGCCTCAGGCCTAGTTATTGTTGTCTTTTATTAGAGTCTTTTATTATTGTCATTTAAGAGGATGTTAGTTGTCAATTAGGTGTCATTAAGAGTCTTGTCTTGTAAAACCTATTTAAGTGCATATGATGTTGGAATGAAAGAAAGGCATGAATTGAAGTCTATTTTCTTATCCCAAGTTATGAGATCGTGGTAGCTCTCTTCCGAGCACACTCTATTTATGCAACTACAGTTTCGGCTCCATAATATTCTCCTCTGCCATCTCTACTGTTGTAGAGCGCATATCCACGGATTATTTGGAGCAACGCGGCCACCAGATGTGGGGAAAATCTATCCGTATGAATTAGTGTTTATTCACACTTATGTCCATAGTTTTCTTATTTTGTGCCACATGTTACTTTTCACGTTTTGTTTTATTTTTGTGGTTTTACTGAATGTTGTGGTGGTCTGGTGGAAGTTATAGTGTGGGCGCCTGCAGTTATAAGGGCGTTTGGGTTGTTTTTGTGAAACTTTTGACTTGTTTTGGAAGGTAATGAAGAAATCCTATCCCGTGGACTAAGGAGAAAACGACGCTGTCCTTGGAGCTTGTTCTTCCTCTTCTTGTCCTGTGTTTTAATTCACTGGTGGATTCCAGGCAACAACTCTGTGGATGAGGTTCTACATAAAGTGGTATCAGAGCATCGACCCCCATTGCATTCTGAGATGGCCAATGCTGGTGCGCCTGACGATGAGGTTCCTTGGGCCGTCGATATCGGAATGGTCAAACAATGGGTGGAGCGGATGCTCGAGCGTTTAGAGGAAAGTTTCAACCAAAAATTTCAGGATCTCTCCCTCCTACTTGAAAATCTAGGCGTTAATGTCGGAGAATGCGAAGTCGATGGGAATCGGAACCGTGATCCCGTTCACCGCACGACTGTTTCTGCACATCCTCTTGCATCGCGACCTGTCCCGACAACAATAGAAGACGATGAGGACGAAGATAGGGGGCTTTGGGGAGATCACCAACGATCAGCGGAATACACGCCGTTATGCCCATCATCGCGACAATTTTCATTTGAAAGCCGACATTCCTTCCTTTTTCTGCAATATGAATGTGGAGCAATTTCTAGACTGGCTATTAGAAGTTGATCGATTCTTTGGCGTATTTGACATTGTTGTTGACCTTCAACGGGTCAAAATGGTGGCTTATCGTCTGAAGGTGGGGAGGGGGGGGGGGGGGTGCTTCGGCATGGTGGGATCAACTGCAGACGAACCGCCAGTAGCAGGGGCTCACTCCTGTGCGCACTTGCCGTTGGATGATGCAACTGCTCAAGGGAAGTTTCCTACCCCTTGATTATGAACAAATTTTGTTTCAGGAACTTCAAAATTTCAAACAGAATCGTCGATCTGTGGCAGAGTACACCGCCGATTTCTTCCGCCTGTCCGCCCGCAACAATTTGACGAAATCGGACACCCAACGGGTTGCTGGATTTGTCAACGGGTTGAACTACCCCATCCAGGACCGTATTCTCCTTCGAACAATTCAATCAGTCCATGAAGCGCATAATATGTCCCTCAAGGTGGAGTTCTAGCTGGGTAGGGCCATTGCTCGATAATCACAAACTCGACGTGAAGGCCGCAATGAGGGAATATCCACTGCCACTCGGCCCACTCCCACCCGTTCAGCTGTTGCTGATGTTAGTTCCAGATCAAAGCAACTCCAAGAGCCAGGGAAGAATCCTTATGTAAAGCCCGCCGACATCAAATGTTATCGGTGCCATGATATGGGCCACCGTTCAAATGTTTGCCTGTCAAGAAAACATGTACACTTGGTGGAGTAGGACACCCACATGGATAATTCATTGACGGACGATGATGAGGTGACCGACGAGTATGTTGGACAGGACGAAGGTGAAGAGGTATGTTGTGTGGTGCAACAGGTCCTTTATGCTCCGCGGAAGGAATCGTCGCAGCGACATAACATTTTCCGAACTAAGTGCACCATCTACAAGAAGGTGTGCAAACTGATTATCGACAATGGAAGCGGAGAACTTTGTTTCTCTAGCTTTGGTGAACCATTTAAAGTTGCCGACTCTGGCACATCCAACGCCTTACTCCATCACGTGGATTTAGAAAGGGTGAGAAGTTCAATTACCAAAGTTTGTCGGGTTCCTTTATCTTTGGGTTGATCTTATCGTGACGAGATTCGTTGTGATGTTGTGGACATGGATTGTAGCCATTTGTTGCTCGGTAGGCCTTGGCAGTACGATGTGGATGCCCTCCATAAAGGTCGAAGCAACACCTATCTCTTCACTTAGCACGGAAAGAAAATTACCTTGGTACCTGAACATACCTCGGCCATGGCTAACAAGAAACCTGTCGGCGGTGTTCATCTAGTCCTCATCGACATAAGAGAGTTCTATGCTGCCATTAAGGATCCCAATGATCAGGAAGCTTTTATGCTAGTGATTAAGGAGCCAGTGGCTGGGAAAGGAACTGCTTGCCTACAGCCAACCTGCAAGATATTTTGGATGAGTTCAGAGTTGTCATGCCGGATGAATTACCTACAACTTTGCTTCCCCTTCGTGATATCCAACACCACATCGATTTGCTTCTAGGGGTGGATCTTCCAAATTTTCCACATTGTAGGATGGGGCCACGGGAGCGGGAAGCTCTTTAGACTATTATTGAGGATTTGTTAGTGATGCATCCATTGCCGCATTCGAGGACGAGTGATAACAACACACGCTAGCTATATTTTTATTATTTGTTATTTTATTTTCTGTCAATTTCTCTACGCACTGATGTTACTTTGAGTTCCGGCTCATCGGTTTGACCAACCGGTCAGACCCTGAATAAATGGTCCGGCAATTTGAGTAGCTAGGACGAAAGAGACAAGTTTAATTTAATTATGAAAGTATAAAGTCAAATGGAGAATAAAATCAAATTAAAACCTATAAGAATATTCTCTATTAAGAATGTCCCTTAGTAGGCCAGTTTAGAAAGTAAAACTTTGGAATTAGTCAAAAAGACAATTTTATTTGATATAACCTCCCCATTAGGAAGATTCAATGGGTTGTTGAGTTAGGAAGTAAATATTTCAGGAAATATTTCAAAGGGACAATCTTTAATTCCTCTTTAAAATGGCACTCACGGGAACCAAAGGAGGCAGCCATGGGAATACAGAGAACGACAAACCGTCGTTCCTCTGTTATCCCGACAACCTAGCCCTCCGTTCGAGACTAACGCCGATCCATCTCCTCTGTCATCCATCAACCACCACTGTTGATCGCTCCAGCCCGACGAAGATCCCTACCCGACAGTTGACTGTGACGAGGATTCCTCCCGACGTATTCCCTGCCGCTCAACATCGTCAAAGAGAGCGAACGAGCCCCTGCAGCACGAAGGCTTCCGCCTTTCCCTCCGGTCATCGTCGACTCCAGCGATCTACTCCGACGACCTAGGTTTTTCTGAGCGGCTCCGCCAGGGGCGGATCTACATGGGGCCGAGCGTGGGCGGCCGCCCACACTCAATTTAAAAAAAAACTAAGAATATTACATTAAAAAAATGTTCTTATTGACTTATACATATTATATATAACTAAAATAAATAATAAGGTAGCCTTGGCATAGTGGTTTTTGACTTCATGTTAAGATTATTAAAATTTTGTGAGAGGTCTTGAGTTCAAATCCTCATAATACTAAAATTTTGATATTTTTGTCAAAATGCAATATTTAGACAACAAAAATCATTAAAAATTTAATTATATTTTATATAAGTAAAGAAATATATTGTAAAAAAAATCATTAAATTTGTAGATTTTTTTTTATATTTAGACATTCTATTTTTTTTTGAAAAATATAGATATACATTCTATATATATTTAAACAAACTGTATAAAAAAATTTAAATTATGAAAATAATATAAAAAATTGACAATATTTGTTTTATATTTGATAAGTAAAATTTTCAAATGAATTACCACTCCGCCCACACTGAAAATGTATCATGCGTCCGCCACTGGGCCCCGCCTAAAGGACGATCCAGCTCCTTACCATCCGTCTCTATAGTTGTGGGGCAGGACAAATTTACGGGAAACAATCGACGACAACAACTTAACAGAAGAATCTGAAGTGACCTCCTCCACGTCGTAGTCTTGCTTATGCTCGGGTAAATTCCGCCCTCCTTGTGCTTCATTTATTCGCGTACTTTTTATGCAACTCAATAATTAATTCAAGCTTGCCTCGGACGTTCGCGCTGTTTTTATTGTCGTTATTCCATAAATTATCAGTTGTGGGTTGCTTGTGGTTGTACGGATCTCACTTTAATTCAACTCAATAATTGCTCGAGGGGATTTTCTTCGGATAACAATTAACGGTTTTACTGAAGTCCAACATCAAGAGAGTATTCGTGCGCAAAATTCGCTTTGGCCCGCTTTGCCTACCTTTTCAAACTATGAACAAGCACATAAAAAACATTGTATTCTTAAACCCTAATTTCGGATTATATCTGTTTGGTATCAGAGCAAATTTGATTCGCTCCTATCGCAAATCAAGCGATACGTTTTAAAAAAAAAAAATAAGAAAATTATTTTCTTTAAAGTTTAAAAAAAAGATTTTATTAAACTATTTTTTGAGACCTAAATCTTATTTATTTTATAAAAATAAAATAAATAAAAACAATTTTATTTTAATTTTTTTTATAATCTATGTTCCAAAAAAATGTTTCATTAAATGTACTTGTAATTTAAATCTTATTTCAAAATTTATTTCAATTTGAATTAAAAAAGGTCTTTTTCTACCCACTCGGGTATTCTCTCGCTTTTAAAATATAAAAGAATTCTAACTTATTATTTAAAAAAAATCAATTGAATTTTTTTGAGAAAATTAAAATCAATTTATTTTAAAATGGAAAAGCGAGTCGATCATTTAGAAAATAGCGTATGGGGATTTGGCTCAACGTATGAGAGATTTAATGAAAGCGGTAGAAACTCTCACCACCGGTATGGGTATTGTCACACATGTTATGAACGGACTGCGCACATCGGTTAATAATATAGAGGTTACCATACAGTTAAATTGAGCACCTGTCCCGGGTAATGAAGTAGATCCTAACCCTAGACCACTAGAACTTGTACACCCCGCTCCCGAACTCGAACCACGTAACCAACCCCATTGGGACATAGTAGTCAAATTGGATGTTGGTGATTTTGAGGGGCACTTAGAACCCGAGGGTTGTTTAGACTGGTGTGATCGGATGGACCGTTTCTTTGCTTGGAAGTAATTGCCCCAAGCTAGGCAAGTTGAGTACGCCACGCTTATACCATCTACCGTAGGTTCCATAACCTACGACAAGACAAATTATCGGTGGATGAGTATACGAACGAGTTTTTAGTACTGCAGTCTCGCCTCGAACTCCGAGAGGATGGTGACATGATCGTATCCCGTTATCTGAATGGGCTACACTATTCTATTAGAGACCAACTATAGATTTTTGATTATAAGGATTTATGAGAGATCTCGAGTCGCGCACGAAGAGTAGAGTCATCACAGAAGCGGACATCTGGAGTTAGGTCTACTGAAAGATCCACATCAAGCGTCATCACTACCACCACTGCTAGGATCTCGGATTCCCCTTACCCTGCCATCACGTCTGGGACTCCGACCCCATCCACTATTCCCTCCAAGGGAAAGGAGATTATTGGGACTAAGCCCAACACTGGAGTATTCCGATGCCTAAAGTGTATGGAGTCGGGGCACAAATCATCCGAGTGCCCGCGATGCCACTTCATCGCTATTATCGATTTTACGGATGTACGTGAGCCATAGTATGGAGTTTACGTAAATGAGTCTCACCCTGAGCCTGAGCCTGAGCACGAGTCAGAGGATGTCGTAGAAGTGGAAGGCGAACACGCCGAACATTTAGTCTGCGTCTTACGATATAGCCTGATCACCCCTGGTGAATCTACTGAGGATGACCATAGGAGGCACGATATTTTTCGCACTACTGCACGCATCCAGGGACAAATTTGTTCTATTATCATCGATAATGGCAGTATGGAGAATTTCGTCTCTCAGCGCATGATCGACATATTAGGGCTTGCGACGCATCCGTTATAACAACCCTACAACTTATCCGGAGTCAATAGTCATTTGACTATGCCTCTTCACACACTACTGTCTAGTAGAGTTTTCTATCGGGAGCACATATTCAGATAGAGTTCTGTGTCATGTTGCTGCCATGGATGTCTGCCACATCCTATTGGGAAGATCTTGACAGTACGATCGACGTGTCATGCACGACGGCCCGAGGAACTCTCATTCCTTCGAGTACCATGGACGCAAGATTGTTCTTCTTCCCCAGAAGAACTACCTTATTCCATGGGTACCCGAGAGGACCTCTCCATCATCGAGTTTACCTCATGGTCACTCCACTACATTACTACTCACCACACTCCTGCCGAAACCTCAACCCCATGATGAAAGCCACGATCTATATGTGTCACTTACTCCACTAGACCTAGATTCGATCTCACATATATCAGTCGTTGATGTTCCACGTAGTATCTCTCGTTTTTTCTATACTATGAATGATGACCACTTATCTCACACACCTCACTATGTATTTAGTGATCACACATTTACGTCACCACACTGTCATTTGAGCATAGGAGGATTTGTGGAGTTACAACAATATATTAAATATTTTATGTCGTATTTTTGGATCATACTATGGGGTCTAAAGGGAGCCAAATCCGAGTTTAGTATTGATTATCATTTTTTGATTGATGGACAGACCGAGGTCGTTAATAGGAGTTTGGAGAACTTTCTCAGGCGCTCAACTGAGGAGAATGCAACGCAATGGGATTTTGTCCTCTCACAAGCAAAATTCACATTTAATAATTTTAAAGACCGCTCCCCTAATAAATCTCCTTTCGAGATTATCTATGGGTTTTTATTACCCCACCTACTTCACTGTCACCCTCTACCATTCCATGAACGTATTTCATTCGACGCGCAAGCTCATATTAATTATTTAATAAAATTGCATAAAATTATTGCTAATAATTTGCGAGCAACCTTTGAAAATTATAAATTCATGGTCGGTCGT
This sequence comes from Dactylorhiza incarnata, assembly GCA_033032865.1. Classification (NCBI taxonomy): domain Eukaryota; kingdom Viridiplantae; phylum Streptophyta; class Magnoliopsida; order Asparagales; family Orchidaceae; genus Dactylorhiza; species Dactylorhiza incarnata. The sequence goes on from JAWHQI010000208.1 coordinate 4,416,851, forward strand.
TATCGTCGTGAGTTGTACTTTTCAAAGGGAGTTTGGGTGTTTGCTTATTGCAGAAAACATAGATTTACTCCGATGACATATCCTAAACTACTGCAAAGGAGTTGTGGTCCATTTCAAATTCGGAAGCGCGTCGAGCCACCTGTAGAGGCCCCCAACATACCACCCGATTTAGCACCAGTGACGACATCCGATCTTTATGTTACTAGTTTTTGCAAATTCTCGTCGGGGTCGAGCTCTGTCAACCCTGGGGGAATTGATGCATCCATTGCCGCATTCGAGGACGCGTGATAACAACACACGCCAACTATATTTTTATTATTTGTTATTTTATTTTCTGTCAATTTCTCTACGCACTGATGTTACCCTGAATAAATGGTCTGACAATTTGAGTAGCTAGGACGAAAGAGGCAAGTTTAATTTAATTATGAAAGTATAAAGTCAAATCGAGAATAAAATCAAATTATAACTTATAAGAATATTCTCCATTAAGAATGTCCCTTAGTAGGCCGGTTTAGGAAGTAAAACTTTGGAATTAGTCAAAAAAGACAATTTTATTTGATATAACCTCCCCATTAGGAAGATTCAATGGGTTGATGAGTTAGGAAGTAAATATTTCAGGAAATATTTCAAAGGGGCAACCTTTAATTCATCTTTTAAATGGCACTCACGGGAACCAAAGGAGGCAGCCATGGGAATACAGAGAACGACAAACCGTCGTTCCTCTGTTATCCCGACAACCTTGCCCTTCGTTCGAGACTAATGCCGATCCATCTCCTCTGTCATCCGGCAACCACCACTGTTGATCGCTCCAGCCCGACGAAGATCCCTACCCGACAGTTGATGGTGACGAGGATTCCTCCCGACGTCTTTCCTGCCGCTCAACATCGTCAAAGAGAGTGAACGAGCCCCTGCAGCACGAAGGCTTCCGCCTTTCCCTCTGGCCGTCGTCGACTCCAGCGACCTACTCCGACGACCTAGATTTTTCTGATCGGCTCCGCCCAGAGGACGATCCAGCTCCTTACCGTCCGTCTCTATAGTCGTGGGGCAAGACAAATTTACGGGAAGCAATCGACAACAACAACTTAGCAGAAGAATATGAAGTGACCTCCTCCTCGTCGCAGTCTTGCATATGCCCGGGTAAATTCCTCCCTCATTGTGCTTCATTTATTCGCGTAATTTTTATGCAACTCAATAATTAATTTAAGTTTGCCTCGGACGTTCACGCTGTTTTTATTGTCGCTATTTCATAAATTATCACTTGTGGGTTGCTTGTGGTTGTACAGATCTCACTTTAATAAAACTCAATAATCGCTCGAGGGGATTTTCTTCGGATAACAATTAACGGTTTTAGTGAAGTCCAACATCAAGAGAGTGTTCGCGCGCAAAATTCGCTTTGGCCCGCTCGGCCTACCTTTTCAAACTATGAACGGTTGCATAAAAAAACATCGTACTTTTAAACCCTAATTTCAGATTACATCAGTTAGCCAACGGGTTGATACGCGAAAGCATGAGCCCATGTGCGGTTCCGACTTTGTTGATTCCAAATAAAGATAGGAGTAGGCGGATGTGCGTGGATAGACGCGCCATCAACAAAGTGACCGTCAAGTACCGATTTTCGATCCCAAGATTGGACAACATGCTTAACCAGTTAAGTGGCGCCATAGTCTTTACCATGTTAGATTTGCGGAGCGACTACCATCAAGTTCTGAGTCCGTCCTGGGGATGAATGGAAAACGACATTCAAGACACCGTTCGGGTTGTATGAATGGCCGTCATGCCTTTTGGAATGTCAAATGCGCTAAGCACTTTTCTGAGAATGATGATGCTTGTCTTCAAGCCCTTTATTAATCAGTTTGTGATCATCTATTTTGACGATATCTTGATCTACAGCCAAGAGGAGCAGTCGCATCTGAACCATCTCTTTTTGGTGCTCGCATCTTTGAGGGAAACACAACTATATGTTAACTTAAGGAAGTGTATCTTCTTGGAATCGCAGCTGATCTTTTTGGGTTTTGTTGTATCTGCGGAGGGCCTTCGTGTGGACGGGGAGAATGTGCGGGCTATTGTCGAATGCCCCACTCCGATTTCGGTGACGGAGGTCCGAAGCTTCCAAGGTCTCTCTACGTTCTATCACAGATTCATGCAAAATTTTAGCAGCATCATGGCACCCAGCACTGCGTGCCTTAAGAAGGGAAAGTTATTTTGGGACGAGGCCGCCGCACAAAGTTTCCAACTCATTAAAACCAATTTGTCCACCACCCCCATATTAGTTCTACCAGATTTCAACAATCTTTTCGCGTCGAGTGTGATGTATGCGGGGTGGGAATAAGTGCAGTGCTATTGCAGGAGGGCCGACCAGTCGCTTTCATGAGCGAGAAACTCTGAGGCACGACAACAGTGGTCGACATATGATCAAGAGTTTTTCGCACTCTTCCGCGCACTGAAGGTTTTGGAACCGTACTTGATTCAACGTGAAGTTGTTCTATATTCCGACCACTAGGCGCTTCGCTGTATCAACAACCAGAAGAAACTATAAAAAAATGCACGCGTTGTGGACTGCTTATCTTTAAAAGTTCGTCTATGTCATCCGACACAAAGTGGGCTCCCAGAATTGTGTGGCTGCCGCTTTAAGTCGCCTGGCTGTTTTGCTTATCACACTCAACCACGAGATTATTGGATTTGAAGGCCTTAAAGAATTATATGTGAATGATTAGGATTTCTGTACAATTTGGGCTGTCTGTTTGGAAGATTAGCCGGCGGAGGGTTTCCATTTATAGGAGGGCTTTCTCTTTCGAGGCAACCGACTATGCATTCCCCGGTTATCATTGCGTTAAAAACTCATTCGAGCCATGCACGAAGGTGGATTGGCAGGCCATCTGGGTCAGGACAAATCCATCGCTCTTCTTAAGGAGCGCTAACTATTGGCCGCAATTAAAATGAGACATGGCCAAATTTGTGTCTCGTTGTGATGTTTGCCAAACCGCAAAGGGTCACTCTCAGAATTCCGACCTATATATGCCGCTTCCTGTGCCGGCCGCTATATGGGAAGACCTGTCCATGGACTGTCTTTGGCCTTCCCTGTACACAGCGGGACATGGACTCCGTCTTCGTCGTGGTGGAAAGATTCTCAAAGATGACACACTTTTTCGCTTGCCGTAAAACGTCGGATGCCTCCCACGTCACCAAGCTATTCTTTCGGGAGATTGTTCGCCTACCGGTGTTCCTCGGTCCATCACTTTTGACCGCGACACCAAGTTTCTCTCACATTTTTGGAAAACATTATGGCAGTTGTTCAACACGTCACTCAACTTCAACAACACGACTCACCCCCAATAGGACGGTCAAACCAAGGTTGTGAACCGATCCCTAGGTAATTTAATTCAGAGCATTTGTGGGGATAAACAGAAACAATGAGACACATTTCTCTCAAGCGGAGTTTGCGTTCAACTCTGCCGTGAACCGGTCCACTGTCAAAGCGCCCTTTGCGATTGTGTTGGGTATTGTATCCACAATAACCTTGATTTGTAGAAAGTCAACTATGAACCAAGATTGAATTGCTTATGTATTTGATATGTTTTTCTAGTTTTGTTTTGCAGGTTCACATTGCAAAGTGTAAACCAATGTCAGGTCACAGTGGGTCAATGAGCACAGTCTCTTACAATGTAATTCCTCATTGTATGAGATATGGTGTTGACTCATATGTGATCTCTCGATTGGGATGCACTTCATGATCAAGACAAAGGAAGCTAAGGTCTTGGAGGTGTAGCTGTTCTCAGAGAAAATTTAAAGAATTTGTTCTAAGTGTATTTCTCGAAAAGCTAAGTGTTTTTCTCGAGAAATATTAAGAGCTCTCGAAAAGTCCCTTTGATTTGCTCGAGAAGTTCTTTTTAGCTTAAGTCTTCGAAGGAAATCCAAATTTCTCGAGAAGCCATCTTTATTTCTCGAGAAGTCTGTAGTGCTCTCGGAAAATCCTTTGATTTTCTCGAGAAGTCTTCTTTGCTGATATTTTCCGAGAAAATCTTTCCTCTCGAGAAGTTGATTCGATTTCTCGAGAAGTTCTTGTTTCTTCCGAAAAGTTTATTTTATCTTATTTCTCGAGAAGTTCCATGTTCTCGAGAAATCCTCTTCTCTTTCTCGCAAAGCTCTGTCAATTTCTTTGAAAGCCTTTTTCCCAGATCCAGCCGTGATTTCTCGAGAAGTCTTCTTTCTCTCGAGAAATCTGTTTCACGTTCCTTCAATCTTTATTTTTGCCGACTTCTGTTTTCTGTCTGTTTGACGTGTCTCCTTTTCTAGCTTAAGGCTTAAATATTCTATTTAGACCTTCTCCTATAAAAGGCCCCCCCTCTCTTAAGATTTGAATAATAATTATTCTTTTGAGAATTGTTTATGACCTAATTTCTCTCCCGAATCGCAAAGAACGTGAAAAGCGCCGCTCGCCGTCGCCTACGATTGGAGATCGTTCTTCTCTTTGGAGTTGTCGATTTCTTTCAAGAAGGGTTCGATTGATCCATACTCAGGTTCTACAATCTCTATTGGATCGTTTCGGATTGCCTAAGACAGATTTGAAGGATTGTTGTTCTTCCTCTTCGTTCTCAAAAGCCATTCAAGAAGAAGGAAGAAACCCCTCTGTTATTCAGATTTGGTTTAGTTTTGTTCAAACCCTTTTCAATCTTTTGTAGGAGTTGTTGTCTCCGAGTTGTAGGAGAGGTTGTTCTCCGAGTTGTAGGAGAAGTTTTCTCCGAGTTGTAAGAGAGGTTCTCTCTGAGTTTGTAGGAGTTTGACTCCGAGACTGTAGGATCTTTCTTGATCCGAGATTTAGTGAAGTAGTCATTTCTAGCGGTGGTGCTAGATTGGCGAGGCCGGCAAGTGGAGTACCCAAGTACGGGGAACCACTATAAATTCTTGGTGTTTTCTGTGGCTGTGGTTAATTTTGTGTGTTGTGCTTTACGTTTATTCTTAATTCCGCAAAAGACGTAGAGATCACCTATTCACCCCCCTCTAGGTGATTTAGGTAGGCAACTAGATACTTCAATTGGTATCAGAGGGTCGCTGTTCGTTGCTAGGTTAACACCTTGAACAGGATCCATCCTTCTAGTTGCTAGCAAGCCATGGATAGAGTCAAGGAATCCTCTCTGAAATTGCCCATTTGCACTAAGGCCAACTTTCCTATGTGGAAGGAAAGAGTCCGTTTTTATATGGAAGCTGCAGATCCCAGAATCTTCCAAGTCGTGGAAGAAGGTCCTCATGTGCCAATGACTGTTTCGTCAACAAATCCTACTGTTCAGATACCTAAGAAAATGATGGATTTGACTAAGGATGAGATAGCTCTTGTTGCTCTTGACAAGAAGGCTAAAAACATAATTGCAAGTGCAGTGGACGATTCCATGTTGCAAAACTTAATCCACTGCAAATCAGCCAAAGAAATGTGGACATCCTTAATCGTTCTAATGGAAGGTACTGACGAGGTAAGAGAAGATAGAAGGTCTCTACTTAATCAAGAGTACGAGGCGTTCAAGCAGAATAAGAAGGAGTGCATTGCTGATGCGTACGAAAGATTCTTCAAGATAGTCAATGGTTTGAGGAACTACGACAGGGAGTTCACAAACGGTGAACTAAATGACAAATTCTTGCGTTCCCTAACGAAAGACTGGGATAGCAAAATTGTTGCTATTAGAGAGTTTGGAAAGCTGCCAAGTCTAGAACCTCAAAATCTGTTCGGGAAGCTGTTGTCTCATGAATTACAAATGAACATCCGAAAGTCTGAAGATGATGTAAATCGAGCTTCAAGCAAAGAAAGAACCTTAGCTTTGAAGGCAGAGAATTCAAAGAAGAGCAAAGCAGTGATACCGATCAGAGAAAAGGAATCTGATATTGAAGAAGAATCGGAAGCCAGCTCCTCCTGTTCCGAACTGTCTGATGGGGAGTTCTCTTTAATCTCCCGTCAGTTTAAGAAACTGCTGAACAAGCGGAGGCACATGAACAACAAGCCGTCTTCCTCGGATCATAAATATTCTCGTCGTGATGGCGAATATCACAGGAAGGGCTCAAGCAATAATGGCAGGTATAAATCCAAACAGAACAAACATGTTTCTTCTGACATTATTTGCTACTGTTGTAATAAGCCAGGGCACATGATTGCTGAGTGTCCCTATAAGAAGAAAGAAGGTGGAAGAAAAGAAGACAAGAAATCCACTCATGGAAAGAAGAAATCAGATAGAAGCTTCGTCGCTAAGAAAGCCAAAACTCTGAGCGACAGTGACTCCGATGAGTCAAGTGATGAAGAAGAAGCTTACTTCGGTCTGATGGCTATGTCTGATGATGAAGAAGCACCCCCGTACACCGGAAAGGTAAATGATCACACTATCCTATCTGATTCTGATTATGCTTCGGCTGAACAAAAGGATAACCTCTCAGACGATGAATCTGAGCTTATGTCTCAATATACCAAAATGCTCCAAAGCTTTGACAAGTGCCGAAAGGTTGTCAAAACTCAGGGTAAGGAGATCATGGCTCTCAAGGAGGTGGAATCTAACTTGAGAAAAGAAGTTGAAGAACTTTCTTCTCTCAAAGAGGAAGTCCAAGCCTTGAAAGACAAGATCAAAAGCTCGGAAGAGACTCTTGCCTTGAGAGACAATTCGATAAAAGTCTTGGAAGAACAGCTTGCGGCAGAGAAGAAGTTGGTTGAAACATTCTCTCAACCTAAAACTGTTCTGCCGATTATTGGTACTTTTACCACTAACGCTAAAGGAAGCGGTATAGGACATGAAGCTAACACTAGCAATTCTTCAAAAAATACAATTGCTAAGAAAAATGGTTGGGTTGCTAAGAAAGCTACCGCCAAAGAAAAAGGGAAAGCTCGTCAAGAGCCTGTAGCATTCAAGAGAGTTATATTTCCTACGAATGCTTATGATTTGGAGAGTTCCTATGGTCATTTCACACGACCAATTCCTTTTTCATCTGTGATTGATCATAAGGAATGGGCTCCTCCCCGAAACTTTGGTGATAGTGCTTTTCAAGCACCTTATCAAGAGATTAATCGGAAAGGGTACGGTCCATTTGTTCATGGTCCGAGTGCTAAGAAAGCACCAAAAGTGAATGCTGTTGCACCAAAGCTGAAAAAGTCAATACCACCTTGTGTGTGTTGCCCCCATGAGGCATCCTCATCAAAAAGGCCTACTCCTGCAAGAGCTAACGTTCAAAAAGTTAAGCAGGAAAGTGTAAAAAGAAGGTACAACAGATTCAACTGTTGGTGCTGCGGTAAAATTGGTCACTTTGCCGTGGATTGTTGGTTCAATGTTTCTTATGCTTATAGACCACAAGTTAACATTGCAAGGAAGACCACTAGCAATGTTAACATTCAATGTGGATCTCGACTAACAAGGGACCAAGGACCCAAATCTGTTTGGGTTCCTAAGGCGAAATGATTTGTTTTTGCAGGTATGTCCAAAGGCCAGTAAAAATCCTATCTGGTACTTGGACAGTGGATGCTCTCGGCATATGACCGGGACAAGAAGCCTTTTGCAAAACTTCATTCCAGTTGCAAACGGTCCCAAAGTTATTTTTGGCGGTTCAGAAAGAGGAATAACTAAAGGCTATGGTATGATTTCTAATGGAAATGTATCTTTTTCCGATGTGGCTTATGTGGAAGGATTAGAACATAATCTGATCAGTATAAGCCAACTCTGTGATAAAGGATACATAGTCGATTTTTGTAAAGATAAGTGTCTGATAAAGTCGGCAGAGAATTCTGAAACGATTTTATCAGGGACTCGCTGTAAGAATATCTTTTGCTTAAACTTTCTTTGTTTATCTTCTTCTACACCAGTATGTCTTTTAGCTAAAGATAGTGCATCTCTTGTCGACCAATGGCATAAGAGATTAGCACATATAAATCTCAAAACTATTAATAAATTGTTTTCACAAAACTTGGTGCGCGATGCTCCTGATGTTAAGTGCATTAAAGATAGACCTTGTCATGCATGTGTAAAAGGCAAGCAAACAAGAGCTACCTTTAAGAGCATTATTGGCAAAGATTCAACCAGGTGTTTATACCTGCTTCATATGGATCTGTTTGGTCCTTTGCAAATTAGGAGTTTAGGAGGAAAGTCTTACACATTGGTTATTGTAGATGATTACTCTCGTTTTGCCTGGGTATTCTTTCTGAAACACAAGTCAGATACCTTTGACACTCTCACTAATTTTGTCAGGCAAGTCCAGAACGAATTTAACTGTTCAGTGGTCAAAATCAGAAGTGACCATGGTACAGAATTTGAATCTGGAGCCATGACAGAATTCTGTGGAAGCCTTGGTATCTTTCATGAGTTTTCCTCTCCTCGAACTCCACAGCAAAATGGAGTAGCTGAGAGAAAGAATAGAACACTTATTGAGGCTTGCAGAACCATGTTGAGTGACTCTTCACTACCTGAGTATTTCTGGGCTGAAGCTGTCAATACTGCATGCCATGTGCAAAACCGAGCGCTCATAAACAAAAACCATGAAAAGACTCCTTATGAACTTCTAAAGGGCAAGAAACCAACAATTTCTTATTTTCGAATCTTTGGCAGTAAATGCTTTGTGCTTAACAATGGAAAGCATTACAAGAATAAGTTTAGTGAAAAGAGTTTTGAAGGTATTTTCGTAGGCTATAGCAGTCATAGTAAAGCTTATCGTATTTTTAATAAGAAAACTCTGGTTGTAGAAGAGTCTATTAATGTTGTATTTGATGAGACGAGCATGCTTCAAAGCAGCTCTTCTAGTTCTTCTATTGAAGTTGCAGGTTCAAAGTTGCAAGATACACACTTGCATAAGCCAGTTAAAGACGACGCTCAAACCTTCGTCAAAATCTCTCCTCTAACCTTAGCTGAAGAGGAAATTCACCTTGATGAAGAGCCAACTCCAGTGGAAGAATTTGTTCCAGTTGAAGAAGAAGTAGTTCCCGTTGTTCCAAGCGATGCGAGGAATCTTGAATTCAAACACATGAGGGATCACCCTATTGATCAAATCATAGAAGATCCTCATGAAGGTATTAGAACAAGAAGAGGTACTACTAACGAAAATTTGCATTTGAGCTTTCTTTCACAGGTAGAACCAAAGAAATTTCAAGAAGCAAATGAAGACCCACACTGGATTATTGCAATGGAAGAAGAATTAAACCAATTCAAGCGTTGCAAAGTCTGGACACTTGTTCCAAAGCCTAAGGATAAGAACGTAATTGGAACGAAGTGGGTGTACAGAAACAAGGTGGATGAAGATGGAACAATCATCAAGAATAAAGCAAGACTTGTAGCTAAAGGCTACAGACAAGAAGAAGGAATCGACTTCGATCAAACATATGCACCGGTAGCAAGGCTCGAAGCGATCAGACTCTTTCTTGCTTATGCTGCTTTCAAGGGTTTCACCGTATATCAAATGGATGTCAAGTCCGCTTTCCTAAACGGAGACATTAAAGAGGAAGTATACGTTGAACAACCCCCAGGTTTTGTTAATCCTGATCATCCCAATCATGTTTATTTATTACAAAAAGCTTTATATGGTTTAAAACAAGCTCCTCGAGCTTGGTATGAGACACTGTCTAACTTTCTTCTTGAGAACAAGTTCACAAGAGGAAAGATAGATAAGACATTATTTCTTAGGGAAGTAAAAGGCAAGATTTTGCTAGTGCAAATCTATGTTGATGACATTATTTTTGGCTCAACCGATGACAACCTTTGCAAGAAGTTTTCAAAACTTATGCAGGGGAAGTTTGAAATGAGCAGTATGGGTGAGCTGAAGTATTTCTTAGGACTTCAAGTGAAACAATCTGAAGATGGAATTTTCATCTCTCAGACGAAGTTCACCAAGGAGTTAATTAAGAAATTCGGAATGGAGAGTGCAACCTCCATGAGGACTCCAATGAGCTCAGCTATGTCTCTGAACAAGGACGAGAAAGGGAAACCTTTTGATGAAACTAAATACAGAAGCATAATTGGCTCTTTGCTCTACCTTACTGCCAGTAGACCTGACATAATGTTTTCTACATGTGTATGTGCTAGATATCAGGTGAACTCTAAGGAATCTCATTACACTGCTACAAAGCGAATCTTGAGATACCTTAAAGGCACACCAAATCTTGGCTTATGGTACCCAAGAAGTAATGATAGTGAACTAATAGGCTATTCAGATGCAGATTTTGCAGGTAGCAGAGACGACAGGAAAAGCACTTCCGGAACATGCCAATTTCTCGGAAGACGACTTATATCCTGGAGTAGCAAGAAGAAGAATTGTGTTGCAATTTCAACCGCCGAGTCAGAATATATTTCTGCAGGCAGTTGTTGCGCACAACTTCTCTGGATAAGGAATCAACTTCAAGACTACAATATGAAGATCAAGAATATTCCAATGTTTTGCGACTCTTCCAGTGCAATTGCTATTGCAAATAATCCAGTCTCTCACAGTCGGACAAAGCACATCGAGTTACGATATCACTTTATCCGGGAGCATGTGGAGAAAGGTGACATCAATCTGAGTTATGTCCCCACGGATAAGCAAGTTGCAGATATATTCACGAAGCCGCTGGATGAGACTAAGTTCTCTTTCTTCAAGACGGAACTTGGAATGCTCAACTTAGAGTAATGCTTAAAGCAAAAAGAAATAAAGTTTCTAAATGTTATATATCTATGGAAAGCAGGAATCTGTCCTTCAGAAAGAAAGAGGTAGAAAATTTCTAAGTCTTTCCAGAATTTCTCGAGAAATGACATAGAATTTTTCGAGAAATGAAAGACTTCTCGCAAAATGTACCTGCACTTCTCGAGAAATGGGTAATCCCTCGAGAAATCAAGATACTTCTCGCGAAATTAGAATAGTTCTCGCGAAATCAGTATATCTCTCGAGAAATTGCGTTCAATTTTCAGAATTCTAATCTTTATTTTCTGGAATACGAAAGGTCAGGTATGCGCGCTTTTATTTTCTTTATCTATAAATAAAACTCAAATAATTGTCACATCAAACCAAACTATAAATAGACAATCGAAACAAATTAATTTTCACGCGAGTTTCTTCTTCTTCTTCTCGGAAAAACCGACGCTTCATCTTCCTCTCACGTAAAATCCAGTCGACTGTCTCACGATTTCTTTCTCTCTCGCTTTCGTTTCTTCTAATCCAATCGATCATGGGGCCGCATTCCAAGTCCAAGGTCGGTGTGGGAAGCGAGCTAGTGCGAGAAGGCCTTGTTTCAGTTTCAGATGATTTCAAGAACGTGTTCTGCATGCTCGAAGGTGCTGGTCTGTCTTTTCTGGCCGAGACTCCTTGCAAAATCCTTTTTACAGAGGTAGAGGAGTTCTTCTCCAATGCTACAGTAAATAAGAGTGGTCGGAAATTGAAATCCACTATTGCTTCTCAAAAAATTAAAATGACTCCTAAGTCAATTTCCAAATTTCTGAAGTTGCCCCTAGTAGCACAAGAGGACATCCTTGATGATGATGATTGGGTCAAGGCAGTGACTTTTGTAGGTTTAAAAACAGCAAAGACACTACGAAGACAGCAGATGAATGATGTTGGAAAACTTTTGGTGGACATCATCTCCAAGGTGCTGCTGGGAAATACTAAAAGCCTGGGATATGTCTCAGTAGATGTGTTCAGTTTAGTCACAGCAGTAATTTGTGGAAAGAAATGCAGCTGGGCAGACATTGTGTTCAATAAGATCAAAGAGAGCATTTCTAGTCCTAATTTTGCAAGGATTATAACTCTCTATCTGAATCAATTTGACTCTCAAGTCTTTGATATGTCCAAAGGGACTATCATTCATCACTTGAAAAGGTTGGATGTGTTCACTCTCAAAAAGTGGAACATCAGGATAACTAAGCCTTCAGAAGGTGGTCATTCCCAGGGGGAGCCTTCTGGTCAGCAGGATGTGTATTCATCTCCTCCTCCAGACTCTTCAGCACAGCATCTAGCTCCTCCATCTCCAAGTCATCTTCCATCTCCAGGTCAGCATAATGTCCCTCCAGCAGCAGATTTGCTTCCACCTCTTACATCAGATAATATTCCATCAGATCAGGCTTCTCCAGGATCAGAGATTCCTCCTCCTGATGTGAACACTGTAGTTGATAATGAGCAGAACTCCAGTGTTCAACATGCAGGTTCAGGTGCAGATTTTGAATTCCATAATGATGATGATGATGTTTCTGTTCCCACTTCTCCTTCTTCCCCAGCAAATACTGAGGGGGAGCAAGGGTCCTATTTGGAAATGGATACAGAAGCACAGGAACAGCCTGTAGTTCAGGTAGATGAGACTGTGAATCTGTCTTTTCTTCCAGAGAAAAGTACAGTTGTTCTTGAAGAAATTCCTGAACCAGTCCAGCCAGCCCCTATTCCTAGTTCTCTCTTTTCTGAATCTAGCTTGATTGGTCAAATTGAAATGTTACTCCAAAGGCAGAGTGCCAAGATAGATTTATCCTTCAAGGAAGTGCATGCCAGGATTTCAGATATAGAGAAAGCTATGGATAGAAAGCTGAAAGCCTTCCAAGATAGTTCAGAAGAACTCAAGAAAATTGTCATTCAGGGTGGAAAAGCTCTTGATCACACCATTGAGGGTGTTGGTAAAGTGTTAGAGCAGATTATTGAGGTCAGAAAGACTCAAGAATCTATGTATATCAAGGCTGATGAACACTGCTTCAAAATTGTTGATGAAGTAGGGTTGTTTAAAGAATCAGTTCTCCAAACTCTTCCTGTAGAAGTCAGAAAGGGGGAGGACAAGTTGATAGGTTCTATTGATGAGAATTTGTTTGCATTTCATAATCATATGAGTGAGAAGTTTGATCAACTGTCTCAGGGAGTCCAGAAGCAGGTAGCTGATATCAAAGAATTCACTCAAAGATCTACCACTTGGCTTCACAGTGAGATCTTTCCAGATTTGGGCATTGACCCTGCTGTTCCCCCTCCTCAGCATGTGGCTCCTCAGTTCTCTCCAAGACAAGATGTGTCTTCTGATGTAGAAGTTGCTTCTTCTAAGCAAGGTTCTAGAAAAAGAAAATATGGTGAAGGACCTTCTGCTAAGAGATCAGTTCCTGAATCTAGTTCAGCAGGCTCTGGCAAAGTTGCTGCTACTGATCCTGTGAATTATCCAGAGATTTGGAGTCCGATTTCAAAGGCTATTATTCTTGATTCACTCAAATTAGTTGAAGAAGGTGGTTTGCAAGTTCAAGACTATTACAGCTCTTCTGAATGGAAACTTTATCAAACCAGCAAGACCAAAAGGAGATTACATTACAGGATATATAAGTACAATGATCCTACAGCTCCTCCAGCTCCTCCAAAGTACCATCCTAAACCTTTTGCATACTTCAAAAGACAGGAACAGAAAAGAAGAGACAATGCCAGAGGTTGAAGATCATCAAGTTCTTTTGTCATATGCTTATGTGAACATTAAATCATAAGACAATCTGAAATCTATATATAGTTTTGATTTTGATGTGATAATTATATTTCTTTTATAGATTTGGTTTTTGATGCTCTTTCCTATCTGTCTCTATTTAATTCCTTGTATATCATGTTGTGTATTATTTTGTTGCAATTCATCTTGGTAAGAAGGGTTCTGACTTCTACAAATAGGGGGAGATTGTTGGGTATTGTATCCACAATAACCTTGATTTGTAGAAAGTCAACTATGAACCAAGATTGAATTGCTTATGTATTTGATATGTTTTTCTAGTTTTGTTTTGCAGGTTCACATTGCAAAGTGTAAACCAATGTCAGGTCACAGTGGGTCAATGAGCACAGTCTCTTACAATGTAATTCCTCATTGTATGAGATATGGTGTTGACTCATATGTGATCTCTCGATTGGGATGCACTTCATGATCAAGACAAAGGAAGCTAAGGTCTTGGAGGTGTAGCTGTTCTCAGAGAAAATTTAAAGAATTTGTTCTAAGTGTATTTCTCGAAAAGCTAAGTGTTTTTCTCGAGAAATATTAAGAGCTCTCGAAAAGTCCCTTTGATTTGCTCGAGAAGTTCTTTTTAGCTTAAGTCTTCGAAGGAAATCCAAATTTCTCGAGAAGCCATCTTTATTTCTCGAGAAGTCTGTAGTGCTCTCGGAAAATCCTTTGATTTTCTCGAGAAGTCTTCTTTGCTGATATTTTCCGAGAAAATCTTTCCTCTCGAGAAGTTGATTCGATTTCTCGAGAAGTTCTTGTTTCTTCCGAAAAGTTTATTTTATCTTATTTCTCGAGAAGTTCCATGTTCTCGAGAAATCCTCTTCTCTTTCTCGCAAAGCTCTGTCAATTTCTTTGAAAGCCTTTTTCCCAGATCCAGCCGTGATTTCTCGAGAAGTCTTCTTTCTCTCGAGAAATCTGTTTCACGTTCCTTCAATCTTTATTTTTGCCGACTTCTGTTTTCCGTCTGTTTGACGTGTCTCCTTTTCTAGCTTAAGGCTTAAATATTCTATTTAGACCTTCTCCTATAAAAGGCCCCCCCTCTCTTAAGATTTGAATAATAATTATTCTTTTGAGAATTGTTTATGACCTAATTTCTCTCCCGAATCGCAAAGAACGTGAAAAGCGCCGCTCGCCGTCGCCTACGATTGGAGATCGTTCTTCTCTTTGGAGTTGTCGATTTCTTTCAAGAAGGGTTCGATTGATCCATACTCAGGTTCTACAATCTCTATTGGATCGTTTCGGATTGCCTAAGACAGATTTGAAGGATTGTTGTTCTTCCTCTTCGTTCTCAAAAGCCATTCAAGAAGAAGGAAGAAACCCCTCTGTTATTCAGATTTGGTTTAGTTTTGTTCAAACCCTTTTCAATCTTTTGTAGGAGTTGTTATCTCCGAGTTGTAGGAGAGGTTGTTCTCCGAGTTGTAGGAGAAGTTTTCTCCGAGTTGTAAGAGAGGTTCTCTCTGAGTTTGTAGGAGTTTGACTCCGAGACTGTAGGATCTTTCTTGATCCGAGATTTAGTGAAGTAGTCATTTCTAGCGGTGGTGCTAGATTGGCGAGGCCGGCAAGTGGAGTACCCAAGTACGGGGAACCACTATAAATTCTTGGTGTTTTCTGTGGCTGTGGTTAATTTTGTGTGCTGTGCTTTACGTTTATTCTTAATTCCGCAAAAGACGTAGAGATCACCTATTCACCCCCCTCTAGGTGATTTAAGTAGGCAACTAGATACTTCAGATTGGTTGTTGCACTTGAGTGGGTGGTTCAAGAGATTCTAGTCATCGGATTCACCTCTCTGGTGGCCTAAATAGCTCACTAGAGTTCTAGGTGTCACCTGTTGGGTTTCCCAGGCATCAAATGCGCAACGAAAATTTCAAGAAACCCAAGAGAAATGATCTTGTGAAAACCAATAAATCAAGAAGAAACTTGTACATGCGCCTGAATCAAATTCCGTGAAGGGGGGAATGTTGTTTGAGTACTCAAGCATAGAACTAGATCCACATCTCTAGGATACTCAAACGTAAAACTAGATCCACGTCTCTAGGAGTATCCACACAAACACCGGAAACACCTCGCAATCGTCCAACGAATGCGGGCTGGATAATAAACGTCCTCTACGTCTCCACGAAGTACTGGCTTCGATTCCAGGAGAGGGAATGCTGTCGGATTCAAGTCTCACGAATGAGAAGACGTGTGCGATGCTTTCTGAAAGCGACGACGTCAGCGACTGCGGGTTCTCCTTTTTCGAAAGAGTCGAACTATGAACTTAGCATAATGGAGAACCCTAAACGCTATATATATATGGTAGTGTTTAAGAACCGCAGATTCTCTTAACCGCATACACATGACCTAAGAGAGGAGTAAACATAATATCGACTTTTGATGTCTTTACGATATTGACTTGATGTCTAGTCGATATTTACAATATCGGCTTGATGTCTAGTCGATATTCATAATATCGGCTTGATGTCTAGTCGATATTCACAAAAACAGATTGATGTCTAGTCGATATTCATAATATCGGCTTGATATCTAGTCGATAAGCACTATGTCGACCTGACGTCTAGTCGATAAACACGATGTTGACCTGACGTCTAATCGATATTCATAAATCGGCTTGATGACTAGTCGATATTTATCTAGTCGACATCCACATTATCGACTTGCTGTCCAGTCGACATTCATAATATCGGCTTGATGTCTAGTCGATATTCACAATATCGACTTGATGTCTAATCGATATTTATCTAGTAGATATACACACAACCATACAAGGTCTAACCGACATAGTTTTTACTCCCATTCAACATAAACTTGATTCTTCACTCATATCCAATATAAGTAAGACCAACACGATCATTTTTCTAATTTTTCATACGCTTTTTATGTGTGATCCCATATGCTCATATTACGTTGGCAGTGAGACTAACGCCTTGATTACTTCTAGATCAGAGAAGATTCCAACAATACCTACATGAAGGAGGTGAGTTATAGAGCTCACATGAAGGGGCTGGGGGCAGCTTGGTGGTCGGTTGGATGCCATGGGTCTTGATGCAGACGAGAGAAGCGTTGGCGGTCACCAGGGATCGTCAGAGGGGAGTGGAAGGTCACTGGAGTTTCGTTTGAGGCCGCTCTAAGCTACGATGACTTTGTCTTGGCTTGTGCTCCTTATATAGAGTAGAGAGTTGACTTTCTCGCCAAAAATCGAATGGAGGTTACTTACATGCAACTTCCAGCCATCTCCTCTGCCATAGTCACCTCCAAGGGTGAGGTGAACCTTCTGGGTACATGAATTGGGCCTTGCATGGTTTCGATAGTTAAGTGTGGGCTTGTGATTGCTTAGTTGGCTTGATTTGACCAATGAGGAAAGATTTGACTTCCCTATAAGAAGATGTGGCAGTGAGATCCACTATTAACTTCTTGGAAGCTTGTTTGAGGCTTGGGTGAACTCAATTGAGCTTGAGCTATATTATTATTGGGTTTTAAGCCATTTGTAAAACTCGTATGTGTGTTTATTTAATTACCCATGTTCTTGAATAATTTAAATTATCCCCTAAGATCAAGAGAGACTTCAAATATTTTTTTCATAATTATTCGAGACTTGTTTCTATTTTTCACAATTTATTTGATTTTAAATTAAATCATCCCAAAATATTTTATTTTACAAGCCGATCAGATTCATTGAAGTTCAACTTCCATCTCTCATATTTTTAATCCGATCAACTATTCAATTGATTAAAATTAATCTTAATCCCATAATCCAATAACCTGCCGTGACTTTGCTTCATGGGTCATTATGAGACCCATTGGGCTCACTAATCGGTCAAGGCTGCCCATGAATGGTAAAATGATCATTTCGGGTATTTCTAGTGCGTCGGGGCCATTAGGGCAGAATGTGATGTTCTTCATATTCAATCGGGTTATCTTAAATCCAGTGTGACTGTATGACTCTGATTATCTAAATAAGCAGACTAAAGAAAATTTCTTAAAAACCTAACCAGGTAGAGCTGTAAGATGGCTAGCGATAACCCAATTGTCATGGTCCCAGACTAAAAAGTATCCAGAAACGTCGGAGGAGGTCGTCGGCGTTAAAAACCATAGGTGGCAGAAGGCCTTTATTCTCTCTAGTTTCTTCCGGAGAAGAAGCGGATCCTGGTTGTCCGCAGTGGCGAGAGTTACCTGCGATGGCAGAAGCTGTGCATCAGGAGAAGATCCCGACTCTGGCGGAGGTATGGCTCCACTTTATCTTTTTTGCTTATCCTTTAATTTGATTGTCTTTAGTTTTTATTGCATTTGGATCGCCTGTTCTTTCTCCGCTGGCATTCAGCGTTCTTGTATCTCTTTTGCCACCGATGCTCTTCAGATCTGTTGTTTGAGCTTTTTTAGTTTACTATTCCCCCACTTTCCAGGGTTTCTGTTTCGCTTTAGGGCTCATCTGATTGCTTGAAGTTAGTAATAAATGAGTTCAGAATAATAATGTGTTTAGTAGATCCGTCATTAGGTGTGATATGAACTAGAAATCATTGTGAATTGAACTCTATATGCATTTCAAAATCCCTTAAAATGTGTTTTCTATCGGTATGTCCTTTGCTAAATTTCAGTGGAAGGATTAGCTTATGGGTATTCTGGTTCCTGGATAGTTCGAATGGGTTCACTTTTATGTTTTGTGCCATATTTTCTTGTCAGTAAGATTTTTAATGGATCTTCAACCAAGGGTTCAAGCATGTGCATTGCTATGGAGCACTGAAAGCTAGGGTTCGGCCCCGTGACTTCTGTACTGCTTGGGCAATTGGTTATATGTGCGCGCCCTTTCTTATAGGTAGGTTAAGATATGCAACAAGTGTTGTTCAGTTTGGATGATTTTATAGGTCCTCTTTGCGGAACCGCAAATTCCACATGAACGGAGGAATGGAAAATGTCACGTGAGCGGTGGAGCGGTAAACCCTAGGCCGAATGGTGCCTCCGGAGCCGAGCAATTATTTGGGGTATAGTTGTGGTAAAATAGAGTAGCAATTAAAAAAAGAGAGTATAAAATTATATAAGAATTTAAGAATTTTCATGAAACTCTATATTTAATTTGAAAAAGTTATAAATGAAGATTATAAAGTGAGAACTAGATAGCTCTAAAATTTAGTTCTCAAATTTGAATGATCTAAAATGAGAGAAGGCTTGTCATTTATAATCACAAAATCACTATTTTATTCCAAACTACTACATGATATAGATTTTTCTATACATAGGATAAATCAGTAAGATTTTTAATGGATCTTCAATTGAGGATTCAAGCATGTGCATTTTAGTGCTTCTATTTGATTACATGTAAATGGATAAAATCCATGATTTGGTTAATATTATAATTTGATCAATCTCAGGACCTTTTTTGTCGTGTTATTGTGATTATTCTAGAACT
This sequence comes from Dactylorhiza incarnata, assembly GCA_033032865.1. NCBI lineage: Eukaryota > Viridiplantae > Streptophyta > Magnoliopsida > Asparagales > Orchidaceae > Dactylorhiza > Dactylorhiza incarnata. The sequence continues at coordinate 4,435,660 of JAWHQI010000208.1, forward strand.
TTGGTGCTTCTTAAGTGGTTAGCATTTAAGCATTTTCCCTGTTTGAGGTGGTAAATGTTTATTGGCCATAGAATTAAACACAAGAAACTTTGGATACATGATGTAAAAAATATCTTGTTCTCTATATGTTTTCTCGTTTTGGAGGATGGTTGATCTGAAATCTTACCGTTGGCTCAGACCTTGAAGTAACATGAAGTTAACTAGGGAATTGATTGTCCGATACGGAGTGTTTCACTGAAGCTTTTTGATATTTTGGTGGATGTCGCCTCTCTTTCTTGCTTGCAGGATCACATCATACTCACAAATGGAAGGATGTGTTGAATGACAATAAATGAGATACTTTTTATGGTGAAATGGGATTACAACTTTAGATGATTGATGACCAATCTCTTGGGTTCTTATAATATTTTTGATGCTTCTGAATGTTGGCAGGTCATCCTCTATTCTTACAAGGTCATCCTCTATTCTTAGTTTCTTACAAGTATAGACTGGTGTAATTAATTGGTCAATTGTAATTAGTTAAACAATATATGCACCTTAATATAAGTACATCTATTTAATAATTTTGACGATCAAGTATTGGTGGATTACGGGACTCCCAGATTTTCGATTAACTAAGCCTGATATCACTAACATTGTTATTGGACAAGTACTATAAATTGAGTCTTTCGATGGCTCTAACCCTGGAGTTGCACAAAGGAAATTAGTGAGTCGTTTGATAGATGCATAATGTTTTGCAAAGGTTTTGTGCATTTTGGTAGATCCCTCCTCTCTCTCTCTCTTTTTGACTATGGATAACAAATACATCAAAAAGGTAGACAAATTTGAATGATCACAAGTACAGAGAGCGACATTTCTCTTTAAAAGGGATTACAACTTTGGAGGATCATTACCCAATCTTTAGTGTTCCCAAAATCTCCAATATATCTCAATGTTGACAATGTAGAAACTTCTAAAATTATGGGGCTACGCTTCACAGGGCGTCATTATGTTCGGCGGTGCAAGGGAGCGTCGACCAACGGGGCTGAACCAACCGGTTCAGCCCCCAGCCAGTGAACCGGCCGACCGGGGCTGAACCAAATGGGTTCAGCCCCAACTGGAGGGGCCGGCCGGCCCCTCTATGGCTCGGGTATAATTACCCGGGCTGCTCTCATGGGAGGGCATGCAATTAGCTCTAAAGGTATTCTTCTCCTTCCTCATCTAACCCTAAACCCCTCTAATATTCTTCTCTAGATCTCTCTTCTCCTTCCTCCTTCCTATCATAATCGTAGGCTTCTCATGTGCTAACTGTAGATTAAATAATAGTGCTAATTTGGTCATGCAGCAAGAGCCATGACTGAACTTGTTATTAGATTCTCTATTAGCTAGACTTATTGTTGATAATCATTATACATTTTCAAACCGAACAATTACTATATTCAGAGCCATCCTCTTTGGATGAGATGACCTCTTCAGAAAATTTGTTGCAAAGTTGAATTTGTTTCCATGTGCTAACTGTAGATTAAATAATAGTGCTAATTCGGTCATGCAGCAAGAGCCAGGACTGAACTTGTTATTAGATTCTCTATTGGCTAGACTTATTGTTGATAATCATTATACATTTTCAAACCGAACAATTACTATATTCAGAGCCATCCTCTTTGGATGAGATGACCTCTTCAGAAAATTTGTTGCAAAGTTGAATTTGTCTCCATGTCACTTGTTTTTTGGTTGAGTTACTTCTCTTGTATTGTTGCTGATTCTCAAGTCGTCCAGACTTGGCTAGGTTTTGATGTATGCTGGTGGGCAACCCATTCCAACCATTTTTGAGTCGATTCACCCTTGGACAATTTCTTTTCAATTCAAATTCGCCTCAACTAGGGTTGTTGTATTGTAGTTAGCTATGTGCAAACTTGTTATAGTGAACTGTATGTCGACTTCATCTTTTATGTGTAATTTCTTCTCAAATATCTCCAGAATTTGCTAGATTTTGTTTTACTCGTGTTAATACACGATTTTGTATGACCGTCTTTACTCGACTTGGTTGAGTGGTTCTTCTGTTCAATAGTGCTGAGTCACCCTTCTGCTTGACGGAGAAGCTTGGTGGTTGACTTCTTCCGCTCTTTGGCGGAGTCACCTTTGCTTTGATCTGTAGAGTAAACACCCCTTCGTTAAAAAAAACTTCACTCCTGTAAATTTGGGTTGGAAAAATTTGTGGATTAACTCTTGATTTTTGGAGAGACTTCATTCTCTTATTTCCTACTAGGAGGTTTAGAAGATGCTCCTTTCTTTTTCTTTTTGATGATAAAAATAAGGTTATGGCAAGTATAGTCGATCGTCTTCACATGCCCGTGTCCCGTCGACCTCTTGATTTGAATAGTTGAGAAAAAGCACACAAATGAGTACTTTTAATTCTTTATTATTGCTTGTTATGAAAGTGGACCGTATCTCTATCATAGAGTTAGGCAATCCTGAAGATCTCGTAGCAGAAGTAAAGTAGCACGAATTCTCACAACACCTTGTCAAGTATCATGGGTGATGGAAACTCGGCGGAATTCTTTTGTGACTTCGACCTTCATGTCATTCGGCCTCCATGTCATCAAACCAAGTCATTGGAGAGATCCAAAAATTTCAAGTTCTTCCAACTTCCTTTATCGAAGATGATCGTGATCACCCTTTTTAACCTAAACACACCAGTCAAGTAGTTTCTTACATAGTTTGATGCTTATAGTGATACTAACACCCGTTTCTTTTGGCAGTACTATCGGCAATAGGTTTGATTTTAATTGATGCCCTTGCTGAAAGCGTTGGTTTTTGCTGCTCGCCGTAGTAACTCGCTTCCCATTTTACTCACTATTTTAATGGACTTCTTCAGGAAGAGTTTTGGTTTTCAACATTTTTTTGTTGTGACCAGAATTTTTTAGTGGTATCCTTGCAATAATTGTAGTTGACTTATTGTTTTTGGTGCAACTAACAATGTTGCGGTCAATGCCTTTTTTCCCACGTTAATACTTAGTTGATTCACCTGGCTTAGGTTTTAAATTTTAAATAGGTAGAGCTCATTGGAGACAATGCTATGCAACCTCTATTTGAACTTCATTAGATTCATTGTGTCCTCTAATCGCACACTTTGTTGTCACTAGAACTTAGTGAATTTTGGTCTGGTTTGCGCTTTTTGTTGGTGTATATTGCCATATAATGCCAACTATTTCCATTGTCTTCTTCAAATATCACACCATATAGGGTTCAATTATTGTTGGAGTTATTTGTTCCGGGCCTCAGGCCTAGTTATTGTTGTCTTTTATTAGAGTCTTTTATTATTGTCATTTAAGAGGATGTTAGTTGTCAATTAGGTGTCATTAAGAGTCTTGTCTTGTAAAACCTATTTAAGTGCATATGATGTTGGAATGAAAGAAAGGCATGAATTGAAGTCTATTTTCTTATCCCAAGTTATGAGATCGTGGTAGCTCTCTTCCGAGCACACTCTATTTATGCAACTACAGTTTCGGCTCCATAATATTCTCCTCTGCCATCTCTACTGTTGTAGAGCGCATATCCACGGATTATTTGGAGCAACGCGGCCACCAGATGTGGGGAAAATCTATCCGTATGAATTAGTGTTTATTCACACTTATGTCCATAGTTTTCTTATTTTGTGCCACATGTTACTTTTCACGTTTTGTTTTATTTTTGTGGTTTTACTGAATGTTGTGGTGGTCTGGTGGAAGTTATAGTGTGGGCGCCTGCAGTTATAAGGGCGTTTGGGTTGTTTTTGTGAAACTTTTGACTTGTTTTGGAAGGTAATGAAGAAATCCTATCCCGTGGACTAAGGAGAAAACGACGCTGTCCTTGGAGCTTGTTCTTCCTCTTCTTGTCCTGTGTTTTAATTCACTGGTGGATTCCAGGCAACAACTCTGTGGATGAGGTTCTACATAAAGTGGTATCAGAGCATCGACCCCCATTGCATTCTGAGATGGCCAATGCTGGTGCGCCTGACGATGAGGTTCCTTGGGCCGTCGATATCGGAATGGTCAAACAATGGGTGGAGCGGATGCTCGAGCGTTTAGAGGAAAGTTTCAACCAAAAATTTCAGGATCTCTCCCTCCTACTTGAAAATCTAGGCGTTAATGTCGGAGAATGCGAAGTCGATGGGAATCGGAACCGTGATCCCGTTCACCGCACGACTGTTTCTGCACATCCTCTTGCATCGCGACCTGTCCCGACAACAATAGAAGACGATGAGGACGAAGATAGGGGGCTTTGGGGAGATCACCAACGATCAGCGGAATACACGCCGTTATGCCCATCATCGCGACAATTTTCATTTGAAAGCCGACATTCCTTCCTTTTTCTGCAATATGAATGTGGAGCAATTTCTAGACTGGCTATTAGAAGTTGATCGATTCTTTGGCGTATTTGACATTGTTGTTGACCTTCAACGGGTCAAAATGGTGGCTTATCGTCTGAAGGTGGGGAGGGGGGGGGGGGGGGTGCTTCGGCATGGTGGGATCAACTGCAGACGAACCGCCAGTAGCAGGGGCTCACTCCTGTGCGCACTTGCCGTTGGATGATGCAACTGCTCAAGGGAAGTTTCCTACCCCTTGATTATGAACAAATTTTGTTTCAGGAACTTCAAAATTTCAAACAGAATCGTCGATCTGTGGCAGAGTACACCGCCGATTTCTTCCGCCTGTCCGCCCGCAACAATTTGACGAAATCGGACACCCAACGGGTTGCTGGATTTGTCAACGGGTTGAACTACCCCATCCAGGACCGTATTCTCCTTCGAACAATTCAATCAGTCCATGAAGCGCATAATATGTCCCTCAAGGTGGAGTTCCAGCTGGGTAGGGCCATTGCTCGATAATCACAAACTCGACGTGAAGGCCGCAATGAGGGAATATCCACTGCCACTCGGCCCACTCCCACCCGTTCAGCTGTTGCTGATGTTAGTTCCAGATCAAAGCAACTCCAAGAGCCAGGGAAGAATCCTTATGTAAAGCCCGCCGACATCAAATGTTATCGGTGCCATGATATGGGCCACCGTTCAAATGTTTGCCTGTCAAGAAAACATGTACACTTGGTGGAGTAGGACACCCACATGGATAATTCATTGACGGACGATGATGAGGTGACCAACGAGTATGTTGGACAGGACGAAGGTGAAGAGGTATGTTGTGTGGTGCAACAGGTCCTTTATGCTCCGCGGAAGGAATCGTCGCAGCGACATAACATTTTCCGAACTAAGTGCACCATCTACAAGAAGGTGTGCAAACTGATTATCGACAATGGAAGCGGAGAACTTTGTTTCTCTAGCTTTGGTGAACCATTTAAAGTTGCCGACTCTGGCACATCCAACGCCTTACTCCATCACGTGGATTTAGAAAGGGTGAGAAGTTCAATTACCAAAGTTTGTCGGGTTCCTTTATCTTTGGGTTGATCTTATCGTGACGAGATTCGTTGTGATGTTGTGGACATGGATTGTAGCCATTTGTTGCTCGGTAGGCCTTGGCAGTACGATGTGGATGCCCTCCATAAAGGTCGAAGCAACACCTATCTCTTCACTTAGCACGGAAAGAAAATTACCTTGGTACCTGAACATACCTCGGCCATGGCTAACAAGAAACCTGTCGGCGGTGTTCATCTAGTCCTCATCGACATAAGAGAGTTCTATGCTGCCATTAAGGATCCCAATGATCAGGAAGCTTTTATGCTAGTGATTAAGGAGCCAGTGGCTGGGAAAGGAACTGCTTGCCTACAGCCAACCTGCAAGATATTTTGGATGAGTTCAGAGTTGTCATGCCGGATGAATTACCTACAACTTTGCTTCCCCTTCGTGATATCCAACACCACATCGATTTGCTTCTAGGGGTGGATCTTCCAAATTTTCCACATTGTAGGATGGGGCCACGAGAGCGGGAAGCTCTTTAGACTATTATTGAGGATTTGTTAGTGATGCATCCATTGCCGCATTCGAGGACGAGTGATAACAACACACGCTAGCTATATTTTTATTATTTGTTATTTTATTTTCTGTCAATTTCTCTACGCACTGATGTTACTTTGAGTTCCGGCTCATCGGTTTGACCAACCGGTCAGACCCTGAATAAATGGTCCGGCAATTTGAGTAGCTAGGACGAAAGAGACAAGTTTAATTTAATTATGAAAGTATAAAGTCAAATGGAGAATAAAATCAAATTAAAACCTATAAGAATATTCTCTATTAAGAATGTCCCTTAGTAGGCCAGTTTAGAAAGTAAAACTTTGGAATTAGTCAAAAAGACAATTTTATTTGATATAACCTCCCCATTAGGAAGATTCAATGGGTTGTTGAGTTAGGAAGTAAATATTTCAGGAAATATTTCAAAGGGACAATCTTTAATTCCTCTTTAAAATGGCACTCACGGGAACCAAAGGAGGCAGCCATGGGAATACAGAGAACGACAAACCGTCGTTCCTCTGTTATCCCGACAACCTAGCCCTCCGTTCGAGACTAACGCCGATCCATCTCCTCTGTCATCCATCAACCACCACTGTTGATCGCTCCAGCCCGACGAAGATCCCTACCCGACAGTTGACTGTGACGAGGATTCCTCCCGACGTATTCCCTGCCGCTCAACATCGTCAAAGAGAGCGAACGAGCCCCTGCAGCACGAAGGCTTCCGCCTTTCCCTCCGGTCATCGTCGACTCCAGCGATCTACTCCGACGACCTAGGTTTTTCTGAGCGGCTCCGCCAGGGGCGGATCTACATGGGGCCGAGCGTGGGCGGCCGCCCACACTCAATTTAAAAAAAAACTAAGAATATTACATTAAAAAAATGTTCTTATTGACTTATACATATTATATATAACTAAAATAAATAATAAGGTAGCCTTGGCATAGTGGTTTTTGACTTCATGTTAAGATTATTAAAATTTTGTGAGAGGTCTTGAGTTCAAATCCTCATAATACTAAAATTTTGATATTTTTGTCAAAATGCAATATTTAGACAACAAAAATCATTAAAAATTTAATTATATTTTATATAAGTAAAGAAATATATTGTAAAAAAAATCATTAAATTTGTAGATTTTTTTTTATATTTAGACATTCTATTTTTTTTTGAAAAATATAGATATACATTCTATATATATTTAAACAAACTGTATAAAAAAATTTAAATTATGAAAATAATATAAAAAATTGACAATATTTGTTTTATATTTGATAAGTAAAATTTTCAAATGAATTACCACTCCGCCCACACTGAAAATGTATCATGCGTCCGCCACTGGGCCCCGCCTAAAGGACGATCCAGCTCCTTACCATCCGTCTCTATAGTTGTGGGGCAGGACAAATTTACGGGAAACAATCGACGACAACAACTTAGCAGAAGAATCTGAAGTGACCTCCTCCACGTCGTAGTCTTGCTTATGCTCGGGTAAATTCCGCCCTCCTTGTGCTTCATTTATTCGCGTACTTTTTATGCAACTCAATAATTAATTCAAGCTTGCCTCAGACGTTCGCGCTGTTTTTATTGTCGTTATTCCATAAATTATCAGTTGTGGGTTGCTTGTGGTTGTACGGATCTCACTTTAATTCAACTCAATAATTGCTCGAGGGGATTTTCTTCGGATAACAATTAACGGTTTTACTGAAGTCCAACATCAAGAGAGTATTCGTGCGCAAAATTCGCTTTGGCCCGCTTTGCCTACCTTTTCAAACTATGAACAAGCACATAAAAAACATTGTATTCTTAAACCCTAATTTCGGATTATATCTGTTTGGTATCAGAGCAAATTTGATTCGCTCCTATCGCAAATCAAGCGATACGTTTTAAAAAAAAAATAAGAAAATTATTTTCTTTAAAGTTTAAAAAAAAGATTTTATTAAACTATTTTTTGAGACCTAAATCTTATTTATTTTATAAAAATAAAATAAATAAAAACAATTTTATTTTAATTTTTTTTATAATCTATGTTCCAAAAAAATGTTTCATTAAATGTACTTGTAATTTAAATCTTATTTCAAAATTTATTTCAATTTGAATTAAAAAAGGTCTTTTTCTACCCACTCGGGTATTCTCTCGCTTTTAAAATATAAAAGAATTCTAACTTATTATTTAAAAAAAATCAATTGAATTTTTTTGAGAAAATTAAAATCAATTTATTTTAAAATGGAAAAGCGAGTCGATCATTTAGAAAATAGCGTATGGGGATTTGGCTCAACGTATGAGAGATTTAATGAAAGCGGTAGAAACTCTCACCACCGGTATGGGTATTGTCACACATGTTATGAACGGACTGCGCACATCGGTTAATAATATAGAGGTTACCATACAGTTAAATTGAGCACCTGTCCCGGGTAATGAAGTAGATCCTAACCCTAGACCACTAGAACTTGTACACCCCGCTCCCGAACTCGAACCACGTAACCAACCCCATTGGGACATAGTAGTCAAATTGGATGTTGGTGATTTTGAGGGGCACTTAGAACCCGAGGGTTGTTTAGACTGGTGTGATCGGATGGACCGTTTCTTTGCTTGGAAGTAATTGCCCCAAGCTAGGCAAGTTGAGTACGCCACGCTTATACCATCTACCGTAGGTTCCATAACCTACGACAAGACAAATTATCGGTGGATGAGTATACGAACGAGTTTTTAGTACTGCAGTCTCGCCTCGAACTCCGAGAGGATGGTGACATGATCGTATCCCGTTATCTGAATGGGCTACACTATTCTATTAGAGACCAACTATAGATTTTTGATTATAAGGATTTATGAGAGATCTCGAGTCGCGCACGAAGAGTAGAGTCATCACAGAAGCGGACATCTGGAGTTAGGTCTACTGAAAGATCCACATCAAGCGTCATCACTACCACCACTGCTAGGATCTCGGATTCCCCTTACCCTGCCATCACGTCTGGGACTCCGACCCCATCCACTATTCCCTCCAAGGGAAAGGAGATTATTGGGACTAAGCCCAACACTGGAGTATTCCGATGCCTAAAGTGTATGGAGTCGGGGCACAAATCATCCGAGTGCCCGCGATGCCACTTCATCGCTATTATCGATTTTACGGATGTACGTGAGCCATAGTATGGAGTTTACGTAAATGAGTCTCACCCTGAGCCTGAGCCTGAGCACGAGTCAGAGGATGTCGTAGAAGTGGAAGGCGAACACGCCGAACATTTAGTCTGCGTCTTACGATATAGCCTGATCACCCCTGGTGAATCTACTGAGGATGACCATAGGAGGCACGATATTTTTCGCACTACTGCACGCATCCAGGGACAAATTTGTTCTATTATCATCGATAATGGCAGTATGGAGAATTTCGTCTCTCAGCGCATGATCGACATATTAGGGCTTGCGACGCATCCGTTATAACAACCCTACAACTTATCCGGAGTCAATAGTCATTTGACTATGCCTCTTCACACACTACTGTCTAGTAGAGTTTTCTATCGGAAGCACATATTCAGATAGAGTTCTGTGTCATGTTGCTGCCATGGATGTCTGCCACATCCTATTGGGAAGATCTTGACAGTACGATCGACGTGTCATGCACGACGGCCCGAGGAACTCTCATTCCTTCGAGTACCATGGACGCAAGATTGTTCTTCTTCCCCAGAAGAACTACCTTATTCCATGGGTACCCGAGAGGACCTCTCCATCATCGAGTTTACCTCATGGTCACTCCACTACATTACTACTCACCACACTCCTGCCGAAACCTCAACCCCATGATGAAAGCCACGATCTATATGTGTCACTTACTCCACTAGACCTAGATTCGATCTCACATATATCAGTCGTTGATGTTCCACGTAGTATCTCTCGTTTTTTCTATACTATGAATGATGACCACTTATCTCACACACCTCACTATGTATTTAGTGATCACACATTTACGTCACCACACTGTCATTTGAGCATAGGAGGATTTGTGGAGTTACAACAATATATTAAATATTTTATGTCGTATTTTTGGATCATACTATGGGGTCTAAAGGGAGCCAAATCCGAGTTTAGTATTGATTATCATTTTTTGATTGATGGACAGACCGAGGTCGTTAATAGGAGTTTGGAGAACTTTCTCAGGCGCTCAACTGAGGAGAATGCAACGCAATGGGATTTTGTCCTCTCACAAGCAAAATTCACATTTAATAATTTTAAAGATCGCTCCCCTAATAAATCTCCTTTCGAGATTATCTATGGGTTTTTATTACCCCACCTACTTCACTGTCACCCTCTACCATTCCATGAACGTATTTCATTCGACGCGCAAGCTCATATTAATTATTTAATAAAATTGCATAAAATTATTGCTAATAATTTGCGAGCAACCTTTGAAAATTATAAATTCATGGTCGGTCGTTATCGTCGTGAGTTGTACTTTTCAAAGGGAGTTTGGGTGTTTGCTTATTGCAGAAAACATAGATTTACTCCGATGACATATCCTAAACTACTGCAAAGGAGTTGTGGTCCATTTCAAATTCGGAAGCGCGTCGAGCCACCTGTAGAGGCCCCCAACATACCACCCGATTTAGCACCAGTGACGACATCCGATCTCTATGTTACTAGTTTTTGCAAATTCTCGTCGGGGTCGAGCTCTGTCAACCCTGGGGGAATTGATGCATCCATTGCCGCATTCGAGGACGCGTGATAACAACACACGCCAACTATATTTTTATTATTTGTTATTTTATTTTCTGTCAATTTCTCTACGCACTGATGTTACCCTGAATAAATGGTCTGACAATTTGAGTAGCTAGGACGAAAGAGGCAAGTTTAATTTAATTATGAAAGTATAAAGTCAAATCGAGAATAAAATCAAATTATAACTTATAAGAATATTCTCCATTAAGAATGTCCCTTAGTAGGCCGGTTTAGGAAGTAAAACTTTGGAATTAGTCAAAAAAGACAATTTTATTTGATATAACCTCCCCATTAGGAAGATTCAATGGGTTGATGAGTTAGGAAGTAAATATTTCAGGAAATATTTCAAAGGGGCAACCTTTAATTCATCTTTTAAATGGCACTCACGGGAACCAAAGGAGGCAGCCATGGGAATACAGAGAACGACAAACCGTCGTTCCTCTGTTATCCCGACAACCTAGCCCTTCGTTCGAGACTAATGCCGATCCATCTCCTCTGTCATCCGGCAACCACCACTGTTGATCGCTCCAGCCCGACGAAGATCCCTACCCGACAGTTGATGGTGACGAGGATTCCTCCCGACGTCTTTCCTGCCGCTCAACATCGTCAAAGAGAGTGAACGAGCCCCTGCAGCACGAAGGCTTCCGCCTTTCCCTCTGGCCGTCGTCGACTCCAGCGACCTACTCCGACGACCTAGATTTTTCTGATCGGCTCCGCCCAGAGGACGATCCAGCTCCTTACCGTCCGTCTCTATAGTCGTGGGGCAAGACAAATTTACGGGAAGCAATCGACAACAACAACTTAGCAGAAGAATATGAAGTGACCTCCTCCTCGTCGCAGTCTTGCATATGCCCGGGTAAATTCCTCCCTCATTGTGCTTCATTTATTCGCGTAATTTTTATGCAACTCAATAATTAATTTAAGTTTGCCTCGGACGTTCACGCTGTTTTTATTGTCGCTATTTCATAAATTATCACTTGTGGGTTGCTTGTGGTTGTACAGATCTCACTTTAATAAAACTCAATAATCGCTCGAGGGGATTTTCTTCGGATAACAATTAACGGTTTTAGTGAAGTCCAACATCAAGAGAGTGTTCGCGCGCAAAATTCGCTTTGGCCCGCTCGGCCTACCTTTTCAAACTATGAACGGTTGCATAAAAAAACATCGTACTTTTAAACCCTAATTTCAGATTACATCAGTTAGCCAACGGGTTGATACGCGAAAGCATGAGCCCATGTGCGGTTCCGACTTTGTTGATTCCAAATAAAGATAGGAGTAGGCGGATGTGCGTGGATAGACGCGCCATCAACAAAGTGACCGTCAAGTACCGATTTTCGATCCCAAGATTGGACAACATGCTTAACCAGTTAAGTGGCGCCATAGTCTTTACCATGTTAGATTTGCGGAGCGACTACCATCAAGTTCTGAGTCCGTCCTGGGGATGAATGGAAAACGACATTCAAGACACCGTTCGGGTTGTATGAATGGCCGTCATGCCTTTTGGAATGTCAAATGCGCTAAGCACTTTTCTGAGAATGATGATGCTTGTCTTCAAGCCCTTTATTAATCAGTTTGTGATCATCTATTTTGACGATATCTTGATCTACAGCCAAGAGGAGCAGTCGCATCTGAACCATCTCTTTTTGGTGCTCGCATCTTTGAGGGAAACACAACTATATGTTAACTTAAGGAAGTGTATCTTCTTGGAATCGCAGCTGATCTTTTTGGGTTTTGTTGTATCTGCGGAGGGCCTTCGTGTGGACGGGGAGAATGTGCGGGCTATTGTCGAATGTCCCACTCCGATTTCGGTGACGGAGGTCCGAAGCTTCCAAGGTCTCTCTACGTTCTATCACAGATTCATGCAAAATTTTAGCAGCATCATGGCACCCAGCACTGCGTGCCTTAAGAAGGGAAAGTTATTTTGGGACGAGGCCGCCGCACAAAGTTTCCAACTCATTAAAACCAATTTGTCCACCACCCCCATATTAGTTCTACCAGATTTCAACAATCTTTTCGCGTCGAGTGTGATGTATGCGGGGTGGGAATAAGTGCAGTGCTATTGCAGGAGGGCCGACCAGTCGCTTTCATGAGCGAGAAACTCTGAGGCACGACAACAGTGGTCGACATATGATCAAGAGTTTTTCGCACTCTTCCGCGCACTGAAGGTTTTGGAACCGTACTTGATTCAACGTGAAGTTGTTCTATATTCCGACCACCAGGCGCTTCGCTGTATCAACAACCAGAAGAAACTATAAAAAAATGCACGCGTTGTGGACTGCTTATCTTTAAAAGTTCGTCTATGTCATCCGACACAAAGTGGGCTCCCAGAATTGTGTGGCTGCCGCTTTAAGTCGCCTGGCTGTTTTGCTTATCACACTCAACCACGAGATTATTGGATTTGAAGGCCTTAAAGAATTATATGTGAATGATTAGGATTTCTGTACAATTTGGGCTGTCTGTTTGGAAGATTAGCCGGCGGAGGGTTTCCATTTATAGGAGGGCTTTCTCTTTCGAGGCAACCGACTATGCATTCCCCGGTTATCATTGCGTTAAAAACTCATTCGAGCCATGCACGAAGGTGGATTGGCAGGCCATCTGGGTCAGGACAAATCCATCGCTCTTCTTAAGGAGCGCTAACTATTGGCCGCAATTAAAATGAGACATGGCCAAATTTGTGTCTCGTTGTGATGTTTGCCAAACCGCAAAGGGTCACTCTCAGAATTCCGACCTATATATGCCGCTTCCTGTGCCGGCCGCTATATGGGAAGACCTGTCCATGGACTGTCTTTGGCCTTCCCTGTACACAGCGGGACATGGACTCCGTCTTCGTCGTGGTGGAAAGATTCTCAAAGATGACACACTTTTTCGCTTGCCGTAAAACGTCGGATGCCTCCCACGTCACCAAGCTATTCTTTCGGGAGATTGTTCGCCTACCGGTGTTCCTCGGTCCATCACTTTTGACCGCGACACCAAGTTTCTCTCACATTTTTGGAAAACATTATGGCAGTTGTTCAACACGTCACTCAACTTCAACAACACGACTCACCCCCAATAGGACGGTCAAACCAAGGTTGTGAACCGATCCCTAGGTAATTTAATTCAGAGCATTTGTGGGGATAAACAGAAACAATGAGACACATTTCTCTCAAGCGGAGTTTGCGTTCAACTCTGCCGTGAACCGGTCCACTGTCAAAGCGCCCTTTGCGATTGTGTATGCTCAGCCCCCCGCTACGCCGTGGATTTGGTTTCGCTTCCAGCTAGTTCGGGCACCTCTGTAGCGGCAGAAAATTTTGCAAATCAATTTCAGTCCCTGCAAAACGATGTGCACAAGAAGCTCGCCCAATCCAATGCCCAATATAAGGCAGCTGCCGACTTACACCACCGCCATATGGTGTTCAAAGTTGATGGCATGGTTATGGTGTTTCTCCGAAAAGAGCGACTTCCTGTGGGCACCTACAACAAGCTGCCCTGATATTGAAGAAACTGAATGACAATGCTTATGTTGTTGATCTACCCGCACATTTCAATATCTCCAACACCTTCAATGTGGCTGATCTTACCGCGTATCATTCCCCCGATGAACAACTGTATCCAGATGACGAGGACGAGTCCTTTCGAAGTGGAGGAGACTGATGAGGATGAGTCCTTTTAAGTGATGAGGACGAGTCCTTTCGAGCGCATATCCGTGGATTATTTGGAGCAACGCGGCCGCCAGATGCGGGGAAAATCTATCCATACGAATTAGTGTCTAGTAATACTTATGTCCGTAATTTTCTTATTTTGTGTCTCGTGTTACTTTTCACGTTTTGTTTTATTTTTGTGGTTTGCTGAATGTTGTGGTGGAAGTTATAGTGTGGGTGCCTGCAGTTGTAAGGGCGACTGGTTTTATTTGGGAAACTTTTAGCTTGTTTTGGAATGTAATGAAGAAACCATATCCTAAGAACTAAGGAGAAAACGATGCTGCCCTGGGAGCTTGTTCTTCTACTTCTTGTCCTCTGTTTTAATTCACCAGTGGATTCCAGGCAAAAACTCTGTAGACGAGGTTCTACATTATCTACCTCTGACCACCTTCTGACGAAGTGACCAACATTTTATGAGTTTGACCCGTAACAACTCGGTATCAGAGTCATCGTCGTTCTCTTCTTGGTCAGTGGGAATGTTGCCCCTCCCAACCAATGTCTTCATTCATCCGCCTCAGTCTCTTTCGTAAACGACCACATCATAAGATCCTTTTCGTTTAGCGCTACAAACGTCTTCTTCCCAGTGAGAACCAATGACTTCGACTCGACTGCATGCGACAGATTCCTGCACTTGCAGGCACCACTCTAGCTGCATACTTTAGTCGCACGTCACTGGGAATAACCCGCTCAGAGGTATCAAAATTTTGATGACTTGTCTCAAGTATCCCAGCGGCGTTGTGCATAAACTCTGCTTGATCGACCAAAAGGGATAGTCGCTGGGCACATCCGCCTCACCGCCGCACACAAGATCCAACCATGCGCGGTCGACACCTTTCCCCACCTCCTTCGTTGTATGCTTAGGTCGATAACAGGAAGGTTAACCTTTCCTAACCTTTCTTGACCTCTCGAACCTCGGCTGTTAGCTAGCCCAACTTTGTAGAAATCATTCACATTGGCTCTCAGTGAGCATATTGTTTTGGAGCCGCACGCCTTCTAACCTCGAGCCCAACACCACAAGCTTTAATTATGTGGCCTGGTTCGAGTTCCTTGATTAAAAAAAAGAATTAATTAATTCGTGATTAATTAATTAATTTAATTAAAAATCCCCTTTTATTATTTGAAATCTTCGTAGGGAAGCGTCGCGGATCTCACGACAACCTGAGTACTCCATCAATGTCCATTTCCGAGGAGTCGAATCGGCCTATAACCCAACTCTTACTCTTGTGCTCTGACCGCCTCACTTCTGAGTTCCAGCACTTATGACTAACGTGGGAGACTCTTCAGATCAAATGGATAAGCTGATGGACATGATGCAAACTTTCATGACAGTTCTTGCCGCAGCTGAAGTGCGACATCAAGAAGCCGATGCCTGACACCATGCAGGCATTGCTCCATTATCTAACAGTCTAGCAAGTCTCACACCAATTGTTCAAGCCTTCATCATTCCAGCTCATGACCAAGTAGGCAGCAATCAGGGCCCCACCGCTTATAAACGTGGATCTCCCGACTTATGTTTGACCTGAAGCTCATACTGTTCCTCGCTACATCAATTTGGAATTCTCAACCTATGATGGGAAGGCAAACCCATTGAGATGATTCATCAGATGCGAGCAATTTTTTGTCCATTAGCAGACACCGATAACATAATGGATCAACCCTTCCACCTTCTCGGTCGGCTCGACTTTGGTTCTCCCGTGCGCAAATCGACAAACCGACAATGACATGGGACAAATATAAACCGCTCTGCAATATCTGATTTGGTCCTCCCCTCCGAAGCAATTTCTTGGTGCACTAACCACATTACGACAAACTAATTATGAGGATTCTTTTTTGGAACAATTTTAGGTTCTTCTGGCTCACGTTACGATACACTCAGAGATGAATGTCACACTTTTTACAACGGGCTTTCAGGAACACCTGCGACTAGACGTTGAGTTCGAAGACCCCCGAGATTTAGGTACTGCAATGAGTTTGGCCATGCTTTGTGCGTGCTGCCTGCATATGGATTGCATCAATTATAGACCCACCAACGACATATTAGACACTCTTGTAGATCAACCCCCATAAACCCGACGTTTGTCTCATGCCGCAATGTTTGTACGACACAATAAGAGGTTATGTTATAACTGCGATGAGCTCTACCCTCGCGGTCATCGCTTCAAAAAGTTGTTTTATATGGAAGTAGAGGACTCTGACAATGAAGGCATTGGGTAAAGCTGTCCGGCGAATTTGATCTCCCTCAGAGCTTGAGGACAAGCCCATTTTGAAAGGCGGGTGCGATGTTATGGGTTTTGGGCCTAGTTATTGTTGTCTTTTATTAGAATCTTTTATTTCATTTAAGAGGTTGTTAGTTGTTGATTAGGTGACATTAAGAGTCTTGTCTTGTAAAGAAAGGCATTTGATGTTGAAATAAAAGAAAGACATGAGTTGAAGTCTATTTTCTTGTCCCAAGTTATGAGATCGTGGTATCTCTCTCTCCCAAGTACACCCCGCTTAGACAGCCGCGGTTCGGCTTCATAGTATCCTCCTCCGGCCATCCACCGACAAAGCGACCAACGTTATATGAGTTGACCCGTAACATTGCTTTTTGAACTCCTTCCATCCGGGTTCTTGTGCCCAAGTTGCAAGTGTATGTTTCACCTTGGGAGCGCATAATGAGTTAATTTGAGGCAAGCTAATGAAACTTTCTCCTGGGATGAGTATTCATAGAGACTGAAGTCTCCGACCTGCAGATCTTGGTGTCGATTTCCTCAGCTTTGAGGTTTTCACCATATAAGGGATGTTTTTTATTCCCTCCACCTTGAAGGATCTTTGTTGATCCTCTCTTTATGAGAATACAAATCATTCTTCATCATCCAAGTCCGTTTGTTCCTCACTATTACCTTTGTTACTTGTCGTGCATGCATAAATAGCCATATCTTAGATTCAAGTTGGGCATATTATCAAATCAGAATGCAATCGATAAATATGGAGAAATTCACTTTTATCACTACAGATAACACATTTTCTACCACATAAGATCATTTTGTTTGAAGAATGTCGGAGCTACATATCAAAGATTGATGGACAACAGATTTCACTTCCAAAAGGAAGAAATTTGGAAGTCTACATTAAGAGTTTGCTATTAAAAAAAGCGTGATTGAGGAACAATGCCTCAAAAATTTGCAAGTCACGGTGCTCAACAAAAATGGATTGAGATTGAATCCCAGGAAGTGCGTCTTTGGGGCTAACTTAGGAAAATTTTATTGCTTTTCTTTTCTCACACAAGTCATAGTTTTTAACCTTGACAAGTTCCGAGCGGTGCTAGTGGCACCACAACTCAAGACACCAAAAGAAGTTTGAAATTTAACCAAGCAATTGCACTAAATGAATTCATCTCTAAGTCTTAAGAATCCTCCATTTAAAAAAAAAACTAAGGAAAAATATTGCAGTTTGAGTGGTCACTAGAGTGCGATGAAGTATTGAAAATTACTGAATGAATATCTCTCTAGAACTCTGCTTCTCTTTATCCCACAATCCGTTGTTCCTTTGGTGCTCTGCTTGGGAGTTGGCAAGCATGCAGCTACTTTTCGTTTTAGTTAAAGTAGAAACAGGTAGGAAGTATCCTATTGCGTACCATAATGAAAAATCTATTATTGATGAAAGTAGTTCATTCTGTTGAAGTCATACTTTCAAGCTCATCCAACCATACTAGTAATTGATTGTTGAAATGTACGTTGAAGAAGCTTGAATTACTGAGGGGACGAGCAAAGCTAATTCAGGATAGAATTTCTCCACGGATGTCAATCAAAATGACTTGCTATGCTGTGCATAAAAGAAGAAACTCGAAACAGGTAGATGAAAGGTGCCTGCAAGATGCTTACCGGCGGCCCCGACACATCTAACATGAAAGGCTTTGGAGTATGCTAATCATTCAGGAAGGATGGGAGCTACATCATTCATTGACAATGTTTTTTTAAGAGACAAATAACCAATGTGGTAAGGACTATGAAGATAGACAAGGTACAATTTTGTATGACCTGTGATTGATGTTGAGCTTAATATCATGTGAATAAAGAGAGGCCTTTATAAGTGTATGACAGCCATCCAACATGTACTCGATCCTTGAGAAGATGAGTAGATGGTCTACAAGCTGGTGTTGTATCACTACTTGAAGGACGAGTCATAGGATGGTAATGGTTATATCCTTCGAAGTCTCCAAATTATATGAATGACTTGTCCTCTTAGATGATTGGAGGGGGTCGTATAATAATTATTGTATGTATATTTTTAAACATAGAATCCTCCCTTCATCCAAGTCAAATTAAGAAGGAAGGAGTCAAGATACTTCATTCTTGTTGAATTATTTCTAAGTTCATATTTAGGAAATGTGCACTGAAGTTTAAGCGACTACGAGCAACATCAGGATGTCCTTGAAGAAATGGCGGTGAATACGTTATCACATAGCAGGGGAATCTAGGAATTAAAATACTGGCATTTCTATTCTACTTTGAAAATGATGTTGTGAAGTTCACAAAGTGCTTCCAATATTTATAGTCCTCGACCTACTAAACTTCTATAAGTCATAGAAACCCTTTAACTGTTCATTATGTGAGAACTCAAATACTTTACTGCATTTCCAAGATCGTTTGTGTGATTTCAACATATACAAATGGTAGTAGTCTAGTAGATTACTTAATAAAATTGATTGAGTTAAAGTCAGTGTCTAAACATGACAACTATTTTATGAAGTCATGTTCTTAAATGTCTAATGCAAATATAACTTACCATTAGTAATCATCACAATCAGTGGGTCACAATTCGCAAGCAAGGTCATGGTCAACTTTTGCTCGAGCTATAGGGTGAGATTTAACTTCGCCTTCATGAATCTCAACCACAAAGAAATGGGTATGTATAAGCTGACAACAAAATAATACTCAACAATACAACAACAACAACAACAGAACCCATATAGTCCCCAATCATTGGGGGTATGGGCGGGGGAAGAGTAAAATAATACTCAACAATACGAAGGAAAAACTTGTAGGAGGGAGAGGCCAATGAGCAGCAAAGTTTTCTAAAGTGTTGTTGGAAATCATGCTAACACCTATTGCATACACAGTTCTGTCCATTCAATTTAGTGTTGGAATAAGAGTCATTGTCCCATTCGAGATCATACACCACATAACTTCTATTAAGGTGCATTACAATTTGGTCCAACAAAACTTGATCAATGGATGCATAATAATGGTGAAGGGATGGTTGATACCCTTGACCTACTTGAGGAAGAACAAAACACCGTTGCTCTAAGACAGACGAGTATAAAAAGTTGTTGGCTTGAACTTATACAGGCATGTTCACCCATAAGAACGTAAGATGCGGATTTAATATTGATAAAAAATGAGCACGACAACAAACCCATGTTGATTAGCTAACTCCCAACTGGGAAGGGCCTTTCATTGTGAAAAAGAAAGCTGGATGAGGTGCTTACATCCTGTAGAGATCATATGGAGTCATATTATCTTGCACTTAGAGCACGACTCAAAAAATGTTTTATGCTTCACTTTCCCGAACTAAACAAAGTCATACCATATTTTTATTTTGTGCATGAGTTGTTCAGACAAAGAGCGTTGACATAATACAGATAAGCCGAATTGTTAAAACCGAGAAAAGTTGGAATGATATATTTATGAAGGTTCATAATTAATCCAAAAGAATTTATGGAAAATTGTTACAACCCCACTAAGTGAAAAAAAATATTTTTGAAATTTTATTGGTGATATTCTCCCGTCATACATCCATAGCATAAGAAGTGGAAGCACTCAAAATGCACAAAACCTCCTTGAGTAGTCGCTTCAATGTAAAAGAATCCAAAAATACTAATTCTCTTAAGAACAATCTTGTTAGGATACCAACATATAATTCTATGGTGGAACAAGACATGAAAGTACCTCGTGGCTTGGCTCATTGCCAACCTCGTCAAAGCCAAGCTATGCACTGGTACTATTGCGTTCAGTTAGGATTCTCTCTCAATTGTTGATAATTGGTTAAAAGGGCAAGAACTGATGAAGACAATTTTCGAATACTATCGGGTTTGTCCGAGAATTGTTGACGACTGGCTCGTCGTAATACTTCCATTAAATAACTAGGTTGACTGAATCCCTTCTTTCGTTCACACATTGAAATTGATCTCTTGTTAAATATGTGAAACAAGTTGGATATCATTTGCATTAAAGCTTCCAGGCTCATGTTTGGAATTGGAGCCCCAACAGATGGGGTCGATGACCTTTCTTGATCAAAATTCGAGTTGTGAAGGCTATTATCCTCTCTAGTTCTTTCCTTGACTTGTTGGCTATCTAATGTGAGCAAAAATTAACGTAAATATTATAATCCAAGTTTTCTAATTTATCAAACTGAATCACATCAAAACATTACAAATCGTGGTTCAAGTGACTCAGTCTAATTATTTTCTAAGTAGATCTATGAAAATAGCTTGGCTGTTTGACCTAGATATGACAAATGCATGCAACCTACTGATATAGACCAGGGGTAATTCTCCGTATATTCCCAGCCAAATACATCAATCACATAATTGGTGTCTTGAGTGCAGTTTGAGAAGAAATAAGTACCGCACAAAGTTGAGGTAGTGCAATTAATGTGTGACAATCTTAATATGAAGTTCATTTATTAATATGAATAGTCAGCTAACAAGTCCTTCCGAATTAAAGAAATAATTTGACGAGCTTGACAAGAGACATGGAAGAAATTCTAATAACTATGGTGAGAGGACTACGTTTGAATAAATGTCACAATACCTTCTCTTAACTCAATTGCGACATAATAAACATGCTTGAGAGCGGAGGAAGGTAACTCAACATGCGATTCTTTACTACCGAGAAGCATGGGGCGAGAAGTGCGGAATAGATAGGTTGTGACCCGCAGGATGTTATTGCTAAGGGGTGTGTTACGCCTGACGTCATTACCAGATTCTCCGAAGATTACTGTGCACGTCGACCAAAGGAGAAGGCGGAGGAAGACCGGGCTGAACCATCCGGTTCAGCCCGCCAATATTAAATAAGGAGCAGTGAGGCTGAACCGCACCGGTTTAGCCCCCATGGGGGCCGGCCGGCCCCCATGGGTCCGGGCGCTATATAATACCAGACCCTCTTTGGAGAAGGCATGAATGAAGTATTATTCAGGTTCATCTTCTCCCTAACCCTAATTTCTTGTAGCCATAACTCGCTTTCTCTCTTCTTCCCCGTAGATCGTAACATTTGGTATCAGCGGATCTTTCCTCCAACCATAGTGACACGCACCGAAGCCGAGAATGCGCGCTTGGCCACCATCGAAGAAAACTATGTAGGGTTGGCGGATTCGGTGGCAGCGATCGAAGAACAAGTGAAAACGTCCCAAAAAAATCTGGAGGAACGCTTGGATACGCGTATGGAGGAGATCAAAGCCCTCCTAGTGCAGAATATGAAAGGGAAAGCCGCTGTCGCTGAAGGATCGGAGGCCGAAGCGTCCTATCAACCGCCCGCACCACACATCGGAGGCGGAATGGCCGAAAACTTGCGGCAGACACACGTCTGGACTTCGCCCGCGCAGGTAATCATCGGATCGATGCCGTCGACGAATGCGAGATGCGATTCCGAGCCGTCCAGGGTCGTCGACCTTCATGGTCGTTCGACAGAGGGACTTCCGGCATATCACGCAGAGCCTGGAGCTCTTCCAGAAGGCCGCATGGAGGGCGGCACCAGCCGATCGGGAGTCTGGAGCTCGGCAGATATGTCGTCTGGGCCAGCGGGGCTCGGATGCTACCAGCCGGCCTGGAGTGGAGCCGGACAGCAGTCGGGGCACTATTGGCGTCCGTCGGGTCAAGGCACAGGTCCCCTTCGACCTACGAGAGCGCATGGCGTGCCGATGGGAGGCATGGCCGGAATTTTTCCGCCCCCACCAGTCTTGGCTCCGCTTACAGGGTACGTGAACGGCAACCCTTGGCAAGAAAGACCTCCCATGGCCAATCCATGGGGTGGCGGACAGCAATTGGGCAACGGACCGGAACGAGGACGACTCCATCAAATGGGGCAGGCGGCGGGGTACGTAGCAGCCCCACCAGGGCCACCCAACCATCCGAGAGAGCAACGGTGGCCAGCTGGTCATGGGCAAGGAGGTTACGGGATGGCAAACCAGCGGCCTTACATGCATCCCAAATGCACCCGCATGAATTTTCCTAAATTTCGGGGCGGAGACGCACTGGAATGGGTGCAAAAGGCGGAACTGTTTTTACTTATCAAGACATTCCCGAAGATCAGTGGGTACAACTCGCGGCCTTCCATCTGGAAGACAACGCATACCAGTGGACACAGTGGTTCATACGGGAATATGGATATGCTCCATGGGCATATTTTGTGGAGGGATTCTCGGCCCGTTTTGGACCCTTGGAGTACGAGGATGTGGAGGCGACGTTACAAAAACTCCGTCAGAAAGGCACCGTGATGGAGTACCGTACAGAGTTCGAGAAGCTGGCCAATCGGGTCAGTTGGGAGGAAAAGACCCTCCTCAGTTGCTTCATATCAGGGTTGTGGGATGAGTTGCGGGATGAGGTCCATGTTGAAATTGTTGAAGTGGAGAAGAAGGGAGTCCGACCGGTCTGAAGGCTGGAGACCGCAGAGACCGCGCAATCTGCGCTGGTGCTCTGGCGGTTTGGTTCTGCGATCTCTCCCTGCTTGTTTGTTCTGGCGATCTGCTGTGATCGGCCAGTCTGTTCCCTGGTTTGGTCGCTAGTTCTGGCGACCTGCTGCAGGCTCTCCCAGTCTTGCTACTGGGCAGTCTGTTCGGTTTGTTCTGACGACTTGACTCAAGTTGGCCAGATGTTCGTCCTTGTCTTGGCGATCTCAGGAAGGATGATCCTGTGTCCGCGCGGCTTGTGCGCGGCTTGCTGCTGACTTCGGTCTTGAACTGAATCTTGTCCAAGTGTTGTGTTCGCGCTGTCTGCAGTATGAGACCGTTCGCGATCTGACGGGTGGTGATTGTATCTCTTCTGTGCGGTGACGACATCCGTCTACTCGCCTATAAATAGAGGTGCATGGCCCGTCATTCCTAACAAGAATTGTAAGAACAAAAGCCCTGATTGTTTCTTGCGGCCTCAAGTTTGAAGTCGCGCGATCTCGGAAGTGAGCTAACCGGTTGTTGTGTTCGCAGGTTTGCGGTCAGCAGGTTGCGGTCTCCTTCCTTGGTGATTTCCGGTGGCTTGAATAAACAGTTCGTCTGCGGTCTGTCAGCGAACTGATTTATTGTGTTCTTGTGCTGTTCGCAGCTAGCTCAGCGATCAGGCGACCTTCAGCGGTTAGGCGATCAGAGTTGCAGTCTGGCGACAGCTTCAATTCTTTGTTCAATTCAATAAGGTTCAGTTCGTGCGGTCTGGGATTGCGGTCTGGCAGTGCAGGTTGTCTGCTTCTGTTCGCGTGGTCTCAAGGTGTTTCTGCGGTCTGACTGTGCAAGCGGTCTGGGAGTACAGCAGAGCAAGCCGGGCGACCTGAGCCTTTTTGCGGTCTGTGCGGTCTCTGCTTTGGCAGATCGCCAGTTTCAGTTATGGTGTGTTTTTTGTTCTTCTCATCTCCGTGATTCTTATGAATCATGTCTCGCCATGTATACCTCGAAGTGTAAAGCAGTTCTGTTTCAATAAAGATTTCTTGTGTTGCTGTTTTGGCATTGTGGTTGTTTGGCTATAACTCTTGTTGATACAACTCCTGCTTACTCCTAAACGGTCTTTCAAAAATTTTAACATGGTATCAAAGCCAGGTTCCTGGAGTGGATAAGCAGTGATCAACTAGAGTTGCCATCGTCTTTGTGAAGAAGAGACCACATAGATTGCCATGGAAGGTGGATACGCAAGAGGTCTTGGTATTGAACTCCTCACATCGACTAACTTTAAAAAATGGAAGTCATGTATGGAGAGTTACTTGCTTGGCGAGGATCTATGGGAGGTAGTTGACGGAGAAGACACACAAGAGGTGTTTCTAGCAGGAGATAATATGGCAGAGGTGAGACTTTGGAGGAGGACGAATGCTAAGGCAGAGTTCACTCTCAAAAGGGCTATCTCACCGGAGCTGTTTGATCACATCATCAGATGTAAATCTGCTGCTGAGATTTGGACATCCTTGGATGGGTTGTTCAATAAGAAGAATGTAGCGAGGCTACAATATCTTGAAAATGAGTTGGCGAAAGCCTCTCAAGGTGATCTTTCTATTTCCTCCTTTCTCAAAATGAAGAACCTCACGGCAGAAATTTCTGCGTTGGAGCCTGATGAGCCTATCTCTGAGGCAAAACTGAAGAGGCATATCATCCGCGGGTTGCGGAAGGAGTATCTTGCCTTTGTGACTTCAGTTCAGGGTTGGGCAAATCAACCGTCGTTGTTGGAGCTGGAGAACCTTCTTGCTTCGCAAGAAAGTTTAGCAAGACAGATGGCGGGGGTTTCTATCTCCGGGGGAGAAAGTGATGTGATGTTCTCTGAGAAGAAGAAGAAGAAATGGGAGAAGAAGAAGTCGGGTCACTATGGACCCTCCACTTCAGGTCAGCAAGATAGAGGCTATGCCCCTAAGTCTGATGGGAAGAAGAAAGGAGAGGGACCAAGGTGCTTTAGATGCAATAAGACCGGGCACTTCAAGAAAGATTGCCGGGTGAATCTTCAGCCGGGACATGCAGTGGAGAAGGAGATGCCAAAGTCTGATGAAGTTGGATGGGGAGGAGCCTTTGTGTCTAATATAACGACGATGCCCGTTAAAGCCTTGGCTTCCATCAACTATGATGAGGACTGGATTGTTGATTCAGGGTGTGGGAATCACCTCACCGGGGATGAATCAAAGTTCTCTTCTTTGGCACCTTACTCAGGTAACAATGCTATCATTACGGCTGATAATTCTATTCATCCAGTAGAACACGAAGGTATTGTCTCTCTGAGCAGTGATAAGCGTCCACTCACGTTGAGAAGTGTTTATCACGTGCCTGATATGAAGAAAAATCTCTTCTCTGTGACCAATGCGGTCGACGTCGGTTATCACGTTCTGTTTGGCCCAACAGAAGTGAAGTTTCTCAAAACTCAACCGGAGATAAAGGGAGATGTTATTCATGTCGGCAAGAGGGTGAAAGACTTGTTTGTTTTATCGACAAGTACCTATGTTGATAAGATGAGGACCAATGATAGCGCGGCCATCTGGCATGAAAGGTTGGGGCATGTAGGCATGGACAATTGAAGGCTATGACGGTAAAGGGCCTTGTGATTGGCTTGCCTAGCTTGTCCTCTTATGGAGACGGTCATGTCTGCGAAGGATGTCAATTTGGTAAGTCTCATCGACTTCCATTTGACAAATCGCAAACAAGGTGCAAAGTGCCGTTGGAGTGCATCCACGGTGATTTGATGGGACCGACTGCCACCCCAAGCCTTGGAGGCATCAAATACATGTTGGTGTTGATTGACGATTACACCAGATATGTCTGGGTGTATTTTTTGAAGGAGAAGTCGGATGCATTTGCAAAATTTGTGGAGTTCAAGGAGCTGGTTGAAGGCCGGCTAGGCCTGCGGGTTAAAGAACTTAGAACTGACAATGGTGGGGAGTTCACCTCTGGTGAGTTCTCAAGTTTTTGCAGGAAGCATGGCATCAGGAGAGAGCTTACTTGTGCTCATACTCCACAACAGAATGGCGTTGCCGAGAGGAAGATCCGTCATCTGACGGAAACTTGCAAATGCTGGCTTCATGCTAAGAGTATCCCAAAGTCCTTCTGGGCGGAGGGAATGTCTTGTGCAGCTTATGTCATAAACAGGTTGCCTTTAAGTCCTATCAACATAAAGACCCCTCACGAATTGATGTTCAAGGAGAAGCTGAGTGTTGCACACCTTCGGGTGTTCGGGTCAACCTGCTATGTGCATATTCCTGATGCTCTTCGGACAAAGCTAGATGCGAAAGCAAGGAAGCTAGTCTTTGTTGGGTATGATGAGCGGAAGAAGGGATAGAGATGCATGGATCCTGAGACACGGAGGTCAATTGTTTCTCGGGATGTGGTGATCGATGAAGTGACTTCCTACAAGGGGAGTTCAGGAGTTGAGCTACCGGAGAGCAGGGTTGATGAAGCAGGGAAGGCTGCGGGAAGTCTTCAAGTGGAGTTGCCTGTTTCACCAGGAGCTCCAGCTGTGTCAAGCTCTGAGATGGAGGCTTCAGGTTCTGGAAGCAGGGGGAGCGATGCTCCAAGTTCGTCTGGAAGAGGAGCTTGCACAGAAGAAGCAGCTGAGGAGGTGGTTAGTCAGGAGCAACCTCTTAGGAGGTCGAAGAGGACTATTCAACCACCAGATCGATACACAGGAGGGAACATGGTGAACTTTGTTTCATGCTTCTTCGCTGGTCCCCTGGATGAGAGGGAGCCGTCGAGCTTTGAGAAGGTCAGAGGCGTGAAAGAGTGGGACGTTGCTATGCAAGAAGAGATGGCAGCTCTCGAGAAGAATGAGACCTGGTCTCTCGTGCCCAAGCCCAAGGGCACCACTCCTGTGACATGCAAATGGGTCTACAAGCTCAAGAAGAAAGCTGACGGCAGTATCGAGCGGTACAAGGCTCGCCTTGTAGCTCGCGTGTTCTCACAGCAGTACGGAGAAGATTATGATGAGACGTTCAGTACAGTGACAAAGATGACTTCGGTTCGATTTGTTATTGCCTTGGCGGCTTCAAGTGGTTGGGAGATTTGGCAACTCGACGTGAAGAATGCCTTCTTATACGGCGAGATTGACAAGGATATTTTTATGATCCAACCGCAAGGCTTCATCTCGAAGGAGTATCCGGACTACGTCTGTAAGTTGAAGAAGGCCCTGTATGGGTTGAAGCAAGCGCCTCGAGCGTGGTACGGGAAGATTGCAGAGTATCTCTTATTCTGCGGATTCTTTGCTTCAGACTCTGACTCTAGCTTGTTCATCAAGAAGGAGGGGGTGCTTCGGGTGATTGTGTTGCTGTATGTGGATGACATGATTGTCACCGGGAACTCGAAGGAAGCTGTTGCAAGACTCAGGGCTGAGCTTGCTATCAGATTCGAGATGAAGGATCTGGGGGAGCTCCACCATTTCCTTGGACTCGAGGTGCAGAGGCGGGAGAGCGGAGTGCTCATTTCTCAGGCTGGCTATGCGGAGCGGATTGTTCAACGATTCAGCATGGAGGAAGGGAAGAGCAGCTCTATACCTCTGGAGCAACATCATAAGCTTCGGAAGGATGAAGGGAGAGTTTTATCTGAACCGTTG
This sequence comes from Dactylorhiza incarnata, assembly GCA_033032865.1. Classification (NCBI taxonomy): domain Eukaryota; kingdom Viridiplantae; phylum Streptophyta; class Magnoliopsida; order Asparagales; family Orchidaceae; genus Dactylorhiza; species Dactylorhiza incarnata. The sequence goes on from JAWHQI010000208.1 coordinate 4,463,214, forward strand.
GTGTTCCGAGCTCTGGTTGGGAGTTTGATCTACTTGACGATCACAAGGCCAGATATTGCTTATGCAGTTGGCAAGGTGAGTCGGTACATGGCGGAACCACGGAAACCTCATCATCTGGCGGCAAAAGGCATCTTGAAGTATGTGAAGTCGACCTCTGATTTGGGTCTCCTATATAGGAGAGGGTCAAGTTTGGAGTTGCATGGTTTCATGGATGCTGATTATGGGGGAGACGTGGATGATCAGAGATCAACGTCTGGTTATGTCTTTATGACGGGCCCCACAACTATCTCTTGGTGCAGCAAGAAGCAAGACTCGGTGTCTGTTTCTACCACAGAAGCGGAGTACAAGGCTTCAGCCTTGGCAGCTCAGGAAGCCATTTGGCTCAGGAGGTTGGTGGAGGACGTTCATCTGGAGGTTCGAGGTCCCACCTTGCTACGCGGGGACAATGAGAGTGCTCTCAAGCTGGTTAACAATCCAGTCTGTCACGCGAGGACCAAACATATAGAGATTGAGCACCATTTCATTCGTGAAAAGGTGTTGGGATGATCTCTTATGGTCGAGCATGTTCGGAGTGCGGACAATGTCGCAGACATCTTCACAAAGCCGCTGGCGAAGGGACCGTTTACACGGTTAAGGGAGTTGCTCGGGCTAGTTTCCACTTCCCACTTCAAGGGGGAGTGTTGAAATTGTTGAAGTGGAGAAGAAGGGAGTCCGGGCGGTCTGAAGGCTGGAGACCGCAGAGACCGCGCGGTCTGCGCTGGTGCTCTGGCGGTTTGGTTCTGCGATCTCTCCCTGCTTGTTTGTTCTGGCGATCTGCTGTGATCGGCCAGGCTGTTCCCTGGTTTGGTCGCTAGTTCTGGCGACCTGCTGCAGGCTCTCCCAGTCTTGCTACTGGGCAGTCTGTTCGGTTTGTTCTGGCGACTTGACTCAAGTTGGCCAGATGTTCGTCCTTGTCTTGGCGATCTCAGGAAGGATGATCCTGTGTCCGCGCGGCTTGTGCGCGGCTTGCTGCTGACTTCAGTCTTGGACTGAATCTTGTCCAAGTGTTGTGTTCGCGCGGTCTGCATTATGAGACCGTTCGCGATCTGACGGGTGGTGATTGTATCTCTTCTGTGCGGTGACGACATCCGTCTACTCGCCTATAAATAGAGGTGCAGGGCCCGTCATTCCTAACATGAATTGTAAGAACAAAAGCCCGGATTGTTTCTTGCGGCCTCAAGTTTGAAGTCGCGCGATCTCGGAAGTGAGCTAACCGGTTGTTGTGTTCGCAGGTTTGCGGTCAGCAGGTTGCGGTCTCCTTCCTTGGTGATTTCCGGTGGCTTGAATAAACAGTTCGTCTGCGGTCTGTCAGCGAACTGGTTTATTGTGTTCTTGTGCTGTTCGCAGCTAGCTCAGCAATCAGGCGACCTTCAGCGGTTAGGCGATCAGAGTTGCAGTCTGGCGACAGCTTCAGTTCTTTGTTCAATTCAATAAGCTTCAGTTCGTGCGGTCTGGGATTGCGGTCTGGCAGTGCAGGTTGTCTGCTTCTGTTCGCGTGGTCTCAAGGTGTTTCTGCGGTCTGACTGTGCAAGCGGTCTGGGAGTACAGCAGAGCAAGCCGGGCGACCTGAGCCTTTTTGCGGTCTGTGCGGTCTCTGCTTTGGCAGATCGCCAGTTTCAGTTTTGGTGTGTTTTTTGTTCTTCTCATCTCCGTGATTCTTATGAATCATGTCTCGCCATGTATACCTCGAAGTGTAAAGCAGTTCTGTTTCAATAAAGATTTCTTGTGTTGTTGTTTTGGCATTGTGGTTGTTTGGCTATAACTCTTGTTGATACAACTCCTGCTTACTCCTAAACGGTCTTTCAAAAATTTTAACAGTCCACGCCTATATGCCACCAAGTCTGAGCCATGCCATCAGTTTGGCAAGGATACAGGAGGAGAGATTCAACTGGCAGAGAACCCGTACAGCGGTGAGAGCTCCTACGGTTGTACACCCTCCTCGGGGGGCTCCCCCGGCCGAGGGCCGGCCGACAGTGACAAAACTGACGTGGCAGGAACTTCAGAGCAGGAAGGAGAGAGGGTTACGCATGCCAGAAGGTCCAGGTATTCATGCTGCAGGAGGAAGCGGAAGATGTTTCTCGCACTGAAGAGGAGGGAGAGTTAGTTATTGAAAACTTTGGAGTATCCATCCAGGCCCTAGAGGTGGGTACCCCATCTCCGACCTTACGCCTAGCCGGGAGGGTCGGCAGGGAGACGGTGACGATCTTGATGGACAGCGGGAGCACTCACAACTTCATCCAACCCGCTGTGGCCCAGAAGACGGGTTGTGACATAGATCGCGGCGCAACTTTCCACGTCAGGGTAGCGGATGGACGTACACTGCAGTGTGAGGGAGTGATGAAGGGGGTGGAGCTCCGAATACGGGGTTACACTGGACATATTGATGTTTACTTATTGCCAATCCGGGGTTCTGACATGGTGTTGGGCGTACCGTGGCTGCGGCGACTTCGGCGGGTGACTTTCGATTGGGGGACCAGATGGCTATGGAGTTCAGCCAGCACGGGAAGGGGTATTGCTTGGAAGGCCTCAAGTCGTCTCAGGTAAAGGAGATCTCACTCCGCAGCGTGGAACGACTAGGGGCACCGGATAGTACGATGACCATCGTTACAGCGAGTAGAGCAGAGCCTACGGATCCAACAGAGGTCTCGTCTCAGATGCAAGCCAGAGCCGACTTGTTCCAAGAGCCGCACACTCTCCGCCTCCAGCTTGAGGACAAGCTGGCCCTTGATGGGGGAGGGAATGTAACGTCTGGCGTCATTACCAGATTCTCCGAAAATTACTGTGCACGTCGACCAAAGAGAAGGCGGAGGAAGACCGGGCTGAACCATCCAGTTCAGCCCGCCAATATTAAATAAGGAGCAGTGGGGCTGAACCGCACCGGTTCAGCCCCTATGGGGGCCGGCCGGCCCCCATGGGTCCGGGTGCTATATAATACCGGACCCTCTTTGGAGAAGGCATGAATGAAGTATTATTCAGGTTCATCTTCTCCCTAACCCTAATTTCTTGCAGCCATAGCTCTCTTTCTCTCTTCTTCCCCGTTGATCGTAACATGGTGCAACTCAGGTTGGTTCAGATCGATTCCACCCAAAACAAGAATTGATCCATGTAGGTTCGTTTCTGACTTTTGGGAACCGGATTGACCCATGTACCTAAGATATAGAACTGGATCCGAACCGAAAAGCTCGGTTCAATTCTGGTTCGGTTCTCGGTTCTACCCATGCTTTATAATTTTAATACTTCATCTTAATGAAAGTGTTCAAATGTTATATAGTTGCACATGACTTATTAATAGTTGCATATGGATCCCACACTTGACATATTAGTAGTCTAGTAGATATACTCTACTGAAATAAATAAAAACAATGTAGATCATTTAGAGTAGGATTTAATGATAACCAATCAACAATCATTGCATATTAAAAAAATAATTAGCTTGATTATCTTTTAATCAATAAATAAATCTGTTAATTGAATGCATTTTCCTAACTTCCTGCACAAAAACGAATGATAAAGTTCGATTTTAATAGATAAATAAAGTTGTTAATTAAATGTGTGGTAGGGAACAATGAAGTTCCTACTTCCTACACAAAAACAAAGGTAAACAAGGCACGGGGCACTAGAGAACCTCTAGAGAAGTAGCAAGAAACAAATCAAACTATATAATTTTGATAATTCGGTTTCGGGTCATTCTCAGGTACCCGGCCATAGGAACCGAGTACTGAACCGAACTGCCCGATTCTAATATTTTTGGATTCGGAACCGAACCGAGACACACGAGAACCGACCCGAACCACTCGGTTCGGTTTCGGTCCGGTTCTCGGTTCTTCGCTTACTTTTGTACACCCTTAGTTATTGCTAATTTCCTCTCCATCAAACAATTACAAAAAATGCTTACTACACTTGAGGGACTGTAGAACTTGAACTTTATCTTGGGTCATTAGGCTGAGCACCTTAACTTACAATGTACAAATATCAAAGACAACTTTAATAGAGGCCAATACATTCATCATGTACCCCTATTATTTTCTATAGGTCTATTTGGTACTTCGCCAATATTTAACGTGGCTGATCTAATGCCATTATATGGAGATCCACCTAGTTCCAGGCCCAATCCACCCGTTGCAGCCCCAGACATACCACCTGAGTTAGCACCAGTGTCGACGCCCACCAATGCGGAGATAGATTAGGTTCTTGATGTGAGTTTCGCACTCGCCATGGGACGTACCAACGTTACTTGGTCTCTTGACAGGGATGAAACATTTCTGATAGTTCTTGGATTCGCACCGCCGAGTTGCAGCGACGACGACCCGATCTCTCCGTTGCCAGTTTTTGCGAGTTATCGTCGGGGTCGAGCTCTGTTAACCCCGGGGAAATTGATGCATCCGTCGCTGCATCCGAGGACGCGTGATATCATCACGTGACAATTTTTTTTATTTGTTATTTTATTTTTTGTCATTTTATTTTCCCGCGCACCAATGTTATTTTGAGTTCCGGCTCATTAGTTTGACCACCTAGTGAGACCATGAATAAATGGTCCGACAATTTGAGTAGCCAAGACGGTAAAACAAGCTTTAACTAATTAAGGACGCATACGACTAAGGAGACAATAACTCTATTTTAAAAATCTAATTTTATTTAGAAGAAAAAATTAAGCAATCATATTTTGGAATGAGTATTAAAAAGGCACAGTATTATTTGTTCTTTTGGAAACAAATTTTAAAATTCAAAGCTTGGAATCACTACATAAAAGGAGCCTCCTTTTAACAGAATTGGAGGTTGGTCATTACAGAGGAAACGAGACTTCGTTTTCCTCCGTCGACCGCAACTGCTATTGCGTTTTCGCGCGAGCATCACCCCCAGTCACGTGAAGGGACTCCGGAGCCACGACCCTTTCGTCCAACCCTCTTCCCCTGTTGATCGATGTGATCCCAGACGGAATGGACGGTGAGCCCTTCCAACAAATCCAATCCGACGCCGCCCATCAAGCTTCCGACGCTAGTCGATTCGACGAGGACAGCCATCCACTTCTCAGGTCGCCGTCGACACCATCGTCCTACTCCGTCAACCTAAGCTTTCCCTGTTCAATTTAATCAGAGACCGGCCAACTTCAACTTCCCATCCCTATTGTATCGACAACAACAGTTGGAGCATCCCGACATTAGCCGACAACAACAACAATTATCACCTATGTGCAACGAGTTTGAGGTGGCCTCCTCGCCTTTGATTTGCGTATGCTCGGGTAAACTCCGCCCTTTTTCTTGCTATCATTTATTATCTTAATCGTATGCGATTCATTTAATTAGCAAAAACTTGCCTCGAACGTTCAATCTACTTTTATTTTCATAAACGATTGTTGTGTTTAAGTTTGTCGGAAGATGCAAATACTCCTTTGAATCGTATCTTTAAACACGTGAGAATTTTTCTTTCAAATAACGATTAACTAACTCTCGGAATTTTAAGAATTTTAATCTCACATAAAATCTCGAATTGGCCCTCTCGGCCTACATCAACAAGTGGAACCCATATTTTCAAATGAATAATTGGTACCCCTAATTTTTCAATTTTCACTCAAATGAGGATAATTCTAATAAAAAAAATTCAAATAAAATCCAGTTAAACTTATTTTAATCGAATTTTCATTTTTACCACTCATGTAAGTTTATAAAACTTAATTAAATTTCCTAATTTAAATTTGTTCAACCCTAAATAACTGTAAAAAAACAGACATTTTAAAGTTATTTTTATGATTAAAAATATATTTTAGATTAAAATAATTTAAAATAACTTAAAATTGAACTATTTTAAAGATTTTAAAAAAATTACCATCTTTTGAGGAAAAGGTCAAAAGATAAGACAGAGATAAGACGATTTCTTTGGTTGTGGATCGCTTCTATTGGCCCGCCATGAAAAAAGATTTGACACATGTACGTCATTGCGTCACGTGCCAGACGACGAAGGATTCAAACATAATACTGAACTCTATACCACTCTTCCCGGACCACACCAGCCTTGAGTCAATATCAGTATGGATTTTGTATTATGTCTTCCTCACACCCTGGGGAAGCACGATTCTATTTTCGTAGTGGTAGAACGGTTTTCGAAGATGACTCACTTCATTGTCTGCCGCAAGACCGCTGATGACGCCCACGCGGTGGTCCTATTCATGAGAGACATTTTCGGTTACACGGATTACCCAAATCCATAGTGCCTGACCGTGACGTACGATTTATGAGTTAGTTTTGGAAAATATTATGGCATAAGACAGATATAACTTTGAAGTTTTCTACAGCTTATCACCCACAGACTGACGTCCAAACTGAGGTCGTAAATAGGAGTTTAGGGAATTTGTCACGACGTCTAGTTGGTAAGCTTAGGGTTTAGGGTTTGGGATTCTATGTTACTCGTAGCTTAGTACAATAGCTCCGTCAATAGGTCTATTGGCATGAGTCTGTTTCATATAGTGACAGGATATGAGCCTAGGAAGCCTATTGATCTTGCCCATGTTCCCTAGAGTCACGTTTTAGTGAGTACGCTGAGTCCTTCATTTGTCATATGCATAGACTGCATGAATAAACTCAGAGGAAAATTGCTAGCGCTAATGAATTATATAAAACACAGACAGATGAACAAAGACGTGAGAACATTTTTGGGTAGGCGAGTTGGTCATGATCCGACTTTGCATGGAGAGGCTCCCAAAAGGAGCCGCTAAAAGTTACAACCAAAAAAATGGGCCCTTATAGGATTATAAAGAAAATTGGAACAAATGACTATGAGGTCAACCTCCCTGCAGATATGAGTATTCATCCCGTATTTAATACGAACGATTTAACACTTTACTTTGAGCCTCTCGAGCATAAAGATCCATACCTTGAGCCACTTCCTACACCCTCCCAGTTACAACCCAACCTTTCTTCTGACCACCTTGGACAAGCTCCTGCGGACTTGCCCGCACCTCCTATGATTTCCACCGATTATTTTGGATCCACCAACACGAGAGGTGAGAGCTGATCACATTACTGATATTGTGGCGCACGAGTTCACCACCACCACAGAAGGTCCTTCTTGCCGTTACTTGGTGCATTGGAGTGGACGCTCCATCTTTGGTGATACTTGGATATTTGCGACGGAGCTTGATAGACTTGCCCCCGATCTTCGACGTCAGTACGATCATCTCCATTCATCGGGGGGGGGGGGGAGTTGATGGGGATCGACGCTGGATTACGGGTCACCATTCGGCGGGGAACCACATTTGTGTATTCATGCAGGAGGCGTTGATCGGGACGACGATCCGAGACCATGAGCGCATCTGGAGCGTCACTTTACTATTTATATGTATTTTTTTATTTGGACTTTTATTTAGTGTTTTAGAACACCGGGCGTAACGAACAATTATAACTGTTCACGCCGGGTGCCCAACCGCCCCTCTCGTTAGAAATATGGGAGGATGCTTTCATTTTCAGTATTGTTTATTTTGTGAGCGAATCCAGAATCGACAATCATTGGTGGTGCGATTGTGACGACCCAAGACCCCGAACTTACAATCGGGACAACGTCCACCGAGTGCCTCGCCTGGCGTCGTACCGGGATGCATCCCAAGCACCCCAACCCCTCTCCATCCACAGGAGGGTTATTGGTGGTCACAACCTCCCTTTGATGAGACAAATTCGATAGTTAAGTGTGCAGCACGGGGACTTCCCATGAGGTCACCCATCCCAGTACTACTCCAGCCCGAGCACGCTTAACTATGGAGTTCTTCCACATCTCATGACCAATTGAGCTGCAGGTCAATTGGTGATGAGAAGTGGAAGAACTCCATAGTTAAGCGTGCTCGGGCTGGAGTAGTACTGGGATGGGTGACCTCCTGGAAGTCCCCGTGTTGCACACTTAACTATCGAGTTTGCCTTATTAAAGGAAGGTTGTGGCCACTAACAACTCTCCTGTGGATGGAGAGGGGTTGGGGTGCTTGGGCTGCCCGGTGCGACGCCAGGCGAGACACTCGGTGGACGTTGTCCCGATTGTAAGTCCGGGGCCTTGGGTCATCACAAAAAAATGCAGCTCAATTGGTGATGAGAAGTGAAAGAACTCCATAGTTAAGCGTGCTCAGGCTAGAGAAATTTCGGGATGAGTGACCTCCTGGGAAGTCCCGTAGGCACGCTAAACTATGGAGTTTGCTCATCAAAAGAGGGGCAGAGGCCTCCAACAACCCGCTGTGCCCGGAAGTAGGACAGAGAGGGGCTGGGTGTTTGAGCTGCAGCCCGGTGACGGTGTCAGGTAAAGCCCAGGAAGCCAGGAATAGTCTTGTGCGAAGTCAGGGTAAATCCCGGGTCGTCACAATAAAAAATGAACTTTTTTGTGACGACCCAAGGCCCCGGACTTACAATCGGGACGTCCACCGAGTGTCTCGCCTGGCGTCGTACCGGGCTGCAGCCCAAGCACCCCAACCCCTCTCCATCCACAGGTGGGTTGTTGGTGGCCACAACCTCCCTTTGATGAGGCAAACTCGATAGTTAAGTGTGCAACACGAGGACTTCCCAGGAGGTCACCCATCCCAGTACTACTCAAGCCCGAGCACGCTTAACTATGGAGTTCTTCCACTTCTCATCACCAATTGAGCAGGTCAATTGGTGATGAGAAGTGGAAGAACTCCATTGTTAAGCGTGCTCGGGCTGGAGTAGTACTGGGATGGGTGACCTCCTGGGAAGTCCCCGTGCTGCACACTTAACTATCGAGTTTCCCTCATCAAAGGAAGGTTGTTTCCACCATCAACCCGTCTGTGGATGGAGAGGGGTTGGGGTGCTTGGGCTGCAGCCCGGTACGACGCCAGGCGAGGCACTCGGTGGACGTTGTCCCGATTGTAAGTCCGGGGCCTTGGGTCGTCACAGCGACGCCACGGGACTCGGGGTGCGATGTCCCAATTTCTTTTCTATTTTCTCAGTTCTTTTCCTATTCCCGTGAACCTAATCGTGGAGCCACTTCAAACCGCAACTCCTCCCACGTTCCTTTAACCCTCGACTGCAAGCCCAACCCTAACTCCACGATTCCCTAGCTGCAAGCCGGTACTACCTCCATCTCCCTCTCCCATGTTGGTCGCCAACTCCGCCTCTCTTCCCTTCTAGTCGACGAACCATCCCCTTCCAGCCCTTTGCCTCCACAGATCTACTACCAACTTACACTAAAGCTTTAACAGCCAATTCCCCAAGCCCCCATCCTCATAGTTGGCCACTCGTTTGGTTGAAACCGCCCAACTGCCCATTGGACAGCAGGAGTTCTTCTTCCTGGATCCTTTTCCAACCCTCTACCTTCCATTTTCAGACAATTGCAGAATGATTGTTGTCTCCCCCGCATTTCCTCCACTGGTGCCGCCGCTTCTCCGCCACCTGCTACCAGATTCCTTCGCTTGCGAGTATATTTTGGTAGCGTGTTTCACTTTTCTTTATTGATTATGAGATGAACATGTTATATTTGTTTGGTGATTGAACTTGTGGTGTTAATTGTTGCATTTCCCTAATTCTTATAAGTTTTCATTTGCGAAAGTTGCACTGGGAAGCACTTCTAGTGAAAGTGATCGTGATTTTGCCTAAGCACCTGAAATTGAAATTCACATTGTAATTAATTTGCTAAGCTTATATATTTATCCCGCTAACGTTTAATTTTCGGATTCAGTTACATTTACTCATGCATCATTTAGGTTGAAATTGTTCTAGTCCGCTTTGCATTATCCACTTAAGATTTCATTATCGTCAGCACACCCACATCACACAGCCTACCCTACGTCACATATACACACAACCCATGATTGCATTCAGAAGTCGATTCTTTGGGATTTAACCACAATGCATCTTGGCTCTCCAGAGCCCAGATGAACCATCAAACTTCAACTCCGACTTATCACAAGTAGTTTGTTCAGGGCTTCAAAATAAATTGTAGCAACTAAACACGAGAGTTGCGCTCGCAGTGGTCTTAACCAACACCTTATAGCTCAAATTGACGGTGTCACGTTCCTGAAGGCCCGCCTCTCTTTCAAGACGATTCACGACATGTATTCCATAATAAGCTATGATGTCGATTTATTTGGGAGTGTGAATTTGTTACGCACGTGCACGTAACTTCATTTATCTTGTCTTTATCCTATGGTTATTGATGTGAGCCCCCTCCCTATATAAGAAGGTGGTATGGGAGAGTTCCGGGGATCTTATGTTATTAGGGTTTTGGGTCTCCTCTTGGAGATAGGCTTCTTGGAGGAACCAGCCTCCAGAAGAAAGACACGAGTATACCTCGTGGTTGTATCCGGTGTTTGCATCTAGTGAAGTATTTTCTCGTATATGTATCAGAATTCAAAGGTGAATTGAAGTTGGGCTTCATCCCTGATAAACAAGAGTTAAACCTGTATTTAATCCCAAAACATAAGCATATGACAAATAATCAACCACTTCGATGTTTTTAAGCTTAACACATTTTCCATGTATTTTATGTGGGAATGAACTCAAATGTCTTAATTTTTTTCTATTAAGAACTGGTACATTTCTGTAAAATCCCTGTTTGGGACTTTAAGTTATTCTATGTTGCTCACACAAGATTTATAAAGCAACATTATAGTTGTCGGCTTCATGTTGTTTAGCTAACGTCAAACCATGCATATTGTACGCTGCAGCAATGGTTACTCCAGGAGAAAGATGAGTTGGCAGATTCTGGCTATCCCGTTTTTGCCTCCGAGGAAATTGTTCCACAAAGAAATGATCAAGCTCCAGTTGCAGAGGAAAATACCCCTACTAAAGGGGAGAATAATGAAACCCCTAATCTTAAGGAAGAACCAACAAATGTGGAAGAGAAGCAAGAAGTGAAAGAAATTCTCATATTGTGAAGGAGAATAGTGCGACACCTGAACAGAAGGCAGAACAATCACAAGAAGTAGAAGAAAAGGAAGCACCCACAGAGAATGCTCCTGCAACAGAAGACAACAATGAAAAGACTCTAGAGGAAGAGCAAGCGCAAGAAGTAGAAGAAAAGGAAGAAGCCAACGAAGAAACCCCAATAATCAAGGTACTTTTTGCAATTGACTTGTTCACTCATTAATATTGTTTTTCATCAAGTTCTCCTGCCAACTATGGTATATCTAGTAAGCTTACAACTTATAGGCAATTAATGTGGTTAATTGTTTCTTTTGTTTGGCTTGCAGCTTGAGACTGCTCCCGCGGATTTCCGCTTTCCAACCACAAACCAAACTAGGCATTGCTTTACTCGCTACATTGAATATCACAGGTGATGTAGTGACTTTGTTAAATCTTCAACTACATTGCATATAAGATTATGTTTGTTTTTAATCACAGGAGTCCTTTAAGTTTAATTTGAGGATCCGTATGATTTATGATTGTCAATCTATTTGTTCGTTCAGGTGCATAGCTGCTAAAGGTGAAGATGCACCGGAGTGTCAAAAATTTGCAAAATATTACAGATCTCTTTGTCCGGGTGAATGGGTATATATGCTTCCACTTTGTCTAAATATTCATTTATATTGTATGTCTATTCTTCCTACACTCTATCTTTTCTCGCACATCTCATGGATTTGTGCGACTTGGTCATAAATGTGCATGCATTCTTGGTTTTGGGAGCACATGGGAAGGGTTGCAATTGGGATTGACCATAAATGACTTGGAGGGATACTAGAGAAAGCTGGATATTAGAGAATATATACTTGGATTTCATATAGGAAAGGGCAAAACACTCGATTTGAATATTTGTTGAAAGCTGTATTGCTGTGAGGTCAATGAAATTTAACATAGTTGGAACTCTAGTTAAAAATATTTTGACGTGGAAGAATACTATTAATTTAAGGGAAAATGATTGGAATCATTATCGTGCTTAATTTGGTCTGAAGAAATTGTCTTTTGATGTGAATTTGGAAGTCAATTGAACTTTGTTACCTGGAATTATATACTTCATCTCCCCACACCCAACTCATACTCTTTATCTATCTATACTATTAATAAAGAAATTATCGCATGAATAGTGTTTGCGTCGTCGTCGACTGCGTATGTTTCCACACACACACACACGAAGACCACACGGGTATTAGGGACCGGCACCCAGACATGCAGCCGCATGGGCCTGGGATTCATTTTATCGCCTTCGTCCTCGAGCATGTATCTGCCAGGGTTTCAACCGGCTCAGACATCCGTTCAAGGGTTCCTGAAGATGGTGTTCTGCACTTACGACGAAGATGGTGGTGGCATGGCCGGGGCCGGCGAGGTGCGCGAAGAGGTTGTCGATGGGGCCGGTGCGGGTGTAGATGTGTTGGAACCATGCGCCTATGACAGCGAGCATGGCGAGGACGGCGCTGTGCCATGAAGGCGTGTTGAGGATGCCCAGCTTGGTGAGGAACTCTAGTATGAAGATGCCTGCGGCACCCAGCATCGCCCAGACGCCCACCAGCAGTGCACCATCTCCGACTGCACGTTCCATTTCAGGCTCTCTGGGTCAGATCCTGAATACATATATGTTGAGAGTTTCAGAAATTAGGAAAAACCTAGGGCAAGAACAGTCAAAGTCACTCTTCTTCAATTAATTCACGTGAATATAATATAAAAAGATTAAAATATCAAATTTACTCTATCATATAAATGAACAAAAAAAATTCTATATCAAATTTACTCCATCATATAAATTAACAAAAAAATCCTATATCAAATTTACTCTATCATATAAATTAACAAAAAAATCCTATATCAAATTTACTCAATCATATAAATAAACAAAACAATCCTATACAAAATAGTTAAATTCACAAAAATATCCTATAAAATTACATAAATAAAAAAATATCCTATACGAGAGACAGTGCACTGTCACATGATGTGTGCCATGGAATGGACCTTGTTAACCACTTATCACTTGATCTGAGCGCCCAGATGTGGTTCTTATGCTTTTGGACATGGAGAGCCCCACATGATAATTGACGACTTCAAGTTGTACTGTCACATGGTTTCAAGCCCCTAATGCTAGATAATCCTTTGGGGCACTTGATTTTCTTCAAACATACGGGGGCGATTGACGACTACTTGGAGAAGTTCCAGATTTTCCTCCAGTGTGTCCAACATCTGACCCGAGCAACGTGTTTTCATCTTCACGACGGGCTACAAGAGCACCTCCATTTGGATTGCGAATTTGAGGGTCCTCTCGACTTCACTACGCCTCTTAGCTTGGCATGAATTTGTGTCGCCTTCAGTTGGTTAGGGTCAACGATCACCAACTCATGCCATCACCTCCCAGGCACCAACCCCGTATCGACAAAGCCACTACCCTGGGGGCGAGGACGGGGGACCAGCCATGTCCCCACCCTCATTCATTTTTCGTCTGTCATCGACATACGACAGAGATAGCGGATCGTCTTGAAAAGGAGATCTACTTTAATTGTGATGAGGCTTATGCACCCGTACATTGGTGCAAAAAGCTCTTTTGGTTTGAAGTGGAAAATGACGGTGACCTATAGAGGAAGTCAAGCCAAAGATCTCTCTCCATGCCATGATAGGGGCACGAAGCCTACGGATAATGGCGTTGCAGGCCCGGGTGGTCAATCACTCCGCTAGGGTCTTGGTGGATTCAGGTAGCACCCACAACTTCATTGGGCAAATTGTTGCTCGAGCTTTGACGCTACCCATTACCCAAGAAGGGTACGTGGTCATCGCCAATGGCGAATGGCTACCTAGCCTGGGCATATGTGCTGACGTACACTTGGAGATTCCCACAAATGTCCTCAAGATGGACCTTTGCGTCATCCTGCTGGCCAGATTCAATGTCGTATTTGGAGTCCATTGGCTCCGCACTCTTGGCCCGATCATGTGGGACTTTGTTATTCTCACCATGATCTTATGGTTATAGTCCCGCTGAATGTGTTGGTTAGGCGAGGAGCTATGTTGCACCGACACTTCAAAATGCCCAGCGTGTCGGTGTCGGACTCTCCGACACTCATCGGACTCTCCGACACTCACCGACACTTCAGAACACTATAAAGGTCACTATGTGTGATGTTTAGGTACTATAGTGAACAATGACTCGATGAAGATTCTTCTAGAATTTCTCCATACAAGGATGGTGAAATCATTCAAGAAACCAAAAAATGCTTTAGGAAGTACTTTCCTAACATTGAGGATCACACCAAGGTGAATTTAGAGTACGCAAATTTTGCTTATATAAATAGAGAATTTAGAGAAATTGATTCTGTTCACAGTCAATTTTCGATGGATCCTAAGGCTTGGTGGGTTATTCATGGTGCAAGTGCACCTATGCTACAAAGTTTAGCCATATAGCTTCTTGCACAACCATCTTCTTCATCATGTGTCGAAAGGAATTGGAGTACGTACTCCTTCATAATTATAAAAAATAAATATTTAATATACGTGTCCCAGCGTGTCGGAATATGATATTTTTTGAGAATTGACGAGTCACGTGTCGCGTCGTGTCGTGTCGCGTGTCGGTGTCGGCGAACTGCGTCAACTTCATCAATCTTCATGTCGACGCACCTCTGAGTTCTTATCGACGTAGCTTCGAATTATTTCTTAGCTTTAACTGAACTCAGATATCGATGTTACGTCGAGTTGAAGCCTTGGACTTGAGCTTTTATTTTCTGCGTCGAATTGTAGTCGAAGTTGCGTTGACTTCTGAGATGGCTTCGACAAGCTCTTACTTCTGCGTCGAGTTCCTTTCGGCGTTGGGTCGACTTGACTTATACTTCGACAGACTGAATAAGTTGCTCTGACTTGTAGTCAGAGTTACGTCGGTATCAAGTCGAAGTTGCGTCGACTTTTATTCGACGCAAGTCTTAACTTAACTTATTTTGTGATTGTCTTGACTTGACTTTGACACTCTAAGGTGAGTGTGACATCCTAAGACATCTAATGTCCAATTTACCCTTACTATACGACGTGGGTAATATAACCTAAGAAGTAAAATCACTTATAGTTAATTTGTTAAGTTAAATCAAAAGGAGTTTTTCCCAACATGTTTGACACTATATATGTTGTGGATGTTTATTATTATCTGTTATTAGTACTGGACTCCGTGTGATTTGCAGGGTTTATTCTGCACGCGCTTAAGTTATTTGTACCTCGGTTGCTTCCGAACAAAGCTTGCTTCTTTAAATCAAAATTTGTGAATGCTTGTGTCACTGTTAGTTCTATAGTAATTAATTACTATTGTTAATTTTAACGCGGACCTTCTCTTGCAGTTAAAACATTTTTCATTGCATATAGGGTTGCATTTAGAGCGTCCACCCCGAGTCGACCTACCACTGCATCACTAACAAGTTACACTAAGGAAAAAAAGGAGGCAATGATCATTTTTTCTCTTTCTTCTCCCCGTGCGCTTACCCTTTCAGATAATCATAATATTGTATTGGTTTGTAAGCATATTAGCCAACATATCCATAATAATACTTTTTTAATATTGATTTCCTTAACAATTTAAGCTTTCTTACAATGTCTTGGTGTAATTCATACAACTCATGCAAATGTTATCATAAAATGTGGTTCAAGGATGAATTCACAAGATATATAACAAGTTGATATGACTACTAATTTAATAAAAACATGACTACTGAGAAATATATAAACATAAAAATCTTAAAGGTGACCACTCTATTTATAATTCTATGCAATCTTATAGTCAGATCAGCTTTGGATGGAGTATGGATAGAATTTTTCATTAGAGAAACTACCCACATGAGTTCATCTTGAAGTTGGTGTTGGAATTTACTGAGATTGTTATCAAAACTAGAAGGAATATAACACCTCGTTCGATCCCCAACAAACCTGAAACAAAATCTAATCGACGATCATATAGTGCAACATATATCATGGACTTAAGTTCGGAACGGAATCTTGCAGCTTTTGCGACTAGCTCATCTTGAATGTCGCTCCTCACTGCTAACTCGTTGAAAAAATCTCTATACTCAGCAACAAACATGGATTCTTGTTGGAGGAAAAATACTTGCTCGAGGAGACGACTCTTATATGACGTCGACAACTACTTGTGACACAACCTCCTCCTCATTTCCACCTAACTAGTGATGGGGCGAAGATGATCTCTCTCAAGGGTCCTCTCAATGCTATCCCAGTATTGTCCACGAGCCAATAGCTAAAGGCTTCATGACTTGACAAACCATCAAACGATGGGGCGACTTTACAAAACAAATACTCAAGACTCTTCTCAAAACGATGTTCATCGTAGTAACTCTTCCTACGACAATCGGGTCGTGTCATGGGTTCAACACGATCTCTTTGAGTGTCGGGTCTGAGACGAGGATAATTATAATCATAATTGTATGCGGATCTTCCCGATGAAACTCTGTGGGCTTGAACATGGGTGGACTCCGGTTCCTCAAATAGAGGATTAGAGTAGCAATTGCTACTATGATATGACATGGATGAAACATATAGGTTCTAGTCCCGCGTGTTCTAAATTAAGCCAGAATCTGGGCTCTGATACAAATCTGACGCAGGACAGTCCTAATGACGGGGGAATAATGAATGATTACTAAATGTTGACTCAATTCCGACGAAGTTGAACTTACAATAATAATTTGTTTTATAAATCCAAATACAAGATGAACCACAATAGTTTAAGCTTAACAAACAAGGAAGCAGACAAAGTTGTATAAATGCAAGAGTGTCCGTAATCAAATAGTTCAACCAAACGGGAACATACAAGGTTTCAAAGCTCAGTAACAAAGTTTACTAGTAGATACACCTCAAATAGAAAATTGACACACATTCAACACAATAAATGACCCAAACTTGAAAATCATACACAATTAAGAGGTAGGGGGCTGGATGATTATCCAGAAGACTTTTTGGAAGGTCTATAGTGCAGCACGAGATAGGATTGGGCCTCCGGTAGTAGTCCAAACTGCTGGACAGCATAATGCACGGTTAATTTTGGTCTCCTTGGTGGTTGATTGAAGGAGAAAGCAGCTGTGAGCATTGATGGAGGTTGTGAGGAAAAAGGAGGTCGGCATGGGGAGCGGGTGGAGCTCTGGATTGCCCAAACTTAGTAGGGGCTGTTCTTGGGTGAGAAGGCATGAGGCTAGATCTTCCGACAGCAACTGGGGGGATGTCCAGGGAGGAATTTCAGTGGTTGCTTTCTAGTTAGGGGTTTCTTGGATAGGGCCGAGAGCAGGAGAGCTCTGTACATTGGAAGAAGGTTGTGGCTGACTATGAATTATGAATGGGGTGTTGGAGGTGTGAAAGAGGTTATAAGGGGACTGATGGAAGTAATGGAGGGAGGCATGGGGGTTCAGTTGGGAGGTGGTTCCACGTGAGGCTTAGAGGAATTATTGGGAGATTGAGAAAGCACGAGAAGTGGAGTAAATTTAGGATTGAGGCCTAAATTTTAGGAGAGGTGGAGTTAGTTGGGAATGTGGGGGAAATGGAAGAGGCCGAGGAGTTGAACAGATAGATCCCCACGCCTGACCACTATTTGTCCCTCGTCCTCACAACAGGGAATTTTGAAGGGCTTATGCATTCCTTTTTGAGGACCCAATAAGCCTTCCATGTTGAGTTTTCAAGACCACTACATCCACCATGAACCCGGGACGGTGTCTGTAGCCATCTGACTGTACCAGTACCCCTTAACACCAGCAACACCATGAATTTAATAGCTTTATGGTCCTGGTGTTCTACTGGTATTGTGTAGCTAGCCGCGTGAGCACTAAATGATGGTTGCCCATAGTAAGAACTGTTGGGAAAATGATTTCTCTTAACCCCTAGAAATGAATTCTAAGAATGAAAAAAAAACAAGGCTAAGTAAATATGCGTCGAATAGTATTCGACGTTTCCTTCAGGTTGAGTCGAAGTAACTCTAGGAAGATTTCGACGTAAGTCTAGTCGACGCCACTCTGATTTCTAGTCGACGCACCTCAGTCGACGCACCTTCCTTATTTTTCTCTCGACGTCCAGAAAAGATGCTCTCGACGCTTGCGTCGAATAGTAATCGACGCACGTCGATTTCCATGACAGAATTTAAATATGCGCCAGATCTCTTTCCTTCTTTCAATAGATCTGATTTATATGGAATAAGTGTCAATATTTTATAGCCGTTCTGAATCATTCTTTCCTTATATCTGATTCTTGGCTAATTTGATTTAACTTATTTGGATATTATTTGAAATCTGAATTGGTTCTTTCCTTCTACAGAAATAAATATTATGGAAACATTTTTATCTTTCTATTTTTCTGACTGCTAATTAATTATCCTCCTAGAGCATTATTTTGAATACACAGAGCTATAAATAAAGAGGAGGTCGGCAGAAAATGACAGTTGAGTGATCCACCACATACATTTTGAAATAGAGGAAAAGCTCCCAAGAGAAAAGAGAGAAATTGAGAAAAAGCTCTGCAGCAACATTCAACCACTTCTTCTTCTTCTGCTTCTGAAATCACACTGCTGCAAAATCTGATAGCTCTCACAAAGAGAGAAAGTCTGCAAATCTTCTTCTCTCTATAGAAGAAAGATTCAATTCACTTCTTGTGCTTCCAATCTTCTTGCTAGGAAGAAGATTCATTATTGTCCTTATATCTTTCCTGCTTTCTTTCTTACATCTAACATTGTAAAAGAGTTTTTAGAATCTCTCTTCAAAAAATTCAGTGTACTGGTTCTAAGAGTCTCCTTGTCAAAAGACTCAGTTGGTTCTAAGAGTCTCCTTGTCAAAAGACTCAGGGTGGTTCTAAGAGTCTCCTTATCAAAAGACTCAGTACAAGATAGTGAATTCCTACCAAGGGGGTAGAAGAGTGGACTACCCAAAGTTTGGGGAACCACTATATTTTCTTGTGTTGTGCTGTGATTTATTTTCTTGCATTTACTTTATTTTCTTGCTTAATTCTTGTTGGTGTGTGGGAAGCTCTAATCTGTGATTATACACATATATATATTAACTTTGCACAAAATATTTTTAATCTCTATTCACCCCCCCCCCCCCCCTCTAGAGAATTCTAGTGAGGTTAACTGTGCACTTTCAATTGGTATCAGAGGGAGGTTGATCTAAAAAGGATAACTCCTTGATCAAAAAGATCTTACCTCTCATATATATATATATTTTTCAAAACTATTTTATCATATGACACAAATCAAAGATTATGCTTCCACCAGACCTCCAATGTGCAATCTTGAAAAGTTTGCAGTTTGGAAAACAAGAATTAGAATTTATATGAATTCCATTGATGCTGACTTGTTTGATATTACTATGACAGGTCCCCCAAAGCCTTATAGAAAGGATGCAAATGGCAATGTCACACAAACACTTGTTCCAAGATCTGAGTGGACAGAAGATGAAAAGAAGGCAAGAACATATGATCTAAAGGCCATGAACATACTTGTCTCAACTCTCTCAGATGACATTTTTCAAAAGGTTGTTGACTGTGAATCATCCAAAGAAATTTGGGATGCTCTCACAAAGATGGTGGAAGGAAGTGCTGATGAAAAGAAAGATAAAAAGGCTCTATTGATCTCTCAATATGAGAACTTCCAAAAGAAGGTTGAAGAAAGCATCTCTGAAATGTATGACAGATTCAGTCTGATCATCAATCAACTAAGAGACTTGGATAGAGAAATCTCTCTCACTGAGATTAATGATAAATTGCTAATGAGTCTCCCTAGTTCATGGGACTCAAGAATATGGGCAATAAGAGACACAAGAGGACAAAAAGAGATCTCAACAGATGCTCTCTTAGGAAAACTCAGATCCTATGAGCAGCTGCTGAAAACTAGAGAGGAGAAGGAAAGAAGAGAAAACACTCCAATTTCCTCAAAAAGCAGGAACATTGCTCTAAAGGCAACAGAAGAAGGAACCCCTGTCACTGAAGAAGAATTATTCAGTTTCTTGGCCAGAAGATTTAAGAAATGGGTCAAGACAGATGGATCAAAAAGGAGGGAGTCAAAACCAAGGTATGACAAAACCCCCACTAAAGAAATTATTTGCTATTCTTGCAGGAAACCTGGACACATTGCCCCAGAATGTCCAGAGAATGCTGAAACAGAAAAGGATCTTAAAAAGAAAGATCTGAAGAAAAAGGGGAAGAAGAAAGAAAGAGGCTTCATTGCAGAAGTCTGGAGTGAAACAAACTCTGAGGATAGTTCATCCTCTAAGAGTGACAATGAAGAATCTAGGCAAGAAGACCTATGCTTGATGGCCTTTGAAGACTCAAAGAATGATGATAAATCATTGAGTGAAACAGGATCAGAAGAAAGCATATCTTCTGATGATGAAAAAGAAAAGAACCTCATTCTCATTGAGGAATCTGAGGATGAGGATGAGGTAAGCATGTTTGATGAAATAGATTTTCAAAGTGATAATTTTAGAAATGATTTTATGGGAATGTACCTAGATCAACTAAAAACAAAACAAGAAATTAAAGATCTAAAAGAACAAATCAATGTAGCCAAAAACCAGAGAAACACAGAAATTAAATCCTCTAAAGATTATGAATCAATAGCTAGCAGAATAGAAAAGGAAATAGAAAGGGCTAGAATAGAAAATCAGTTCCTTAAGGATAAAGTAACCCAGGCAAAAGCCTTTGAAGAATCAATAAAAATGAGAAGCCAAACTCTTAAGGAAATCACTGAAAAACAAACAATAAGACACAACCATCTTGGGCTAGGGGCTGATCCCTCAATCAGCCTAATTCCATCCAATAAACCTGCTTGGATGAGCCCTGTAAAATTCACTAAACCTGTCAAAATGACAAACCAAGAAAAAGACCCAAAAGATAAGGAAGAAAACTCCTTCAAAGAAATAAAGGAATTTGATGAAACATCTTATTATTCAGCTGATGACTCACAAACTTCATCTGAAGAAACAATCAAACCAAGCAAAACAAGACATAAAGGAGTAAAAACAGAGAAAGGCAAAATGAAAATTTATGAAGATACAGTTGCGTCGACTTCATATCGACGCATGCACGATAGTGCGTCGACTTCTACTCAACGCAATCTCTCAGATGCTTCGACCTCTTCTAGATGGATGAACAAAAGCACGTCGACTTCCAATCGACGCAACTTTTTCTATGCGTCGAAATCAGATCGACACCATCTGGAGAAAGCGCCGAATACAAATCAACGTGACTATCAACATGCGTCGAATGGATATCGACGCACAAAAATTCAGAACAATTTAAACATCTTTCCTCCAAAAGTCTTTCATCCTAACCCTTATTCAGGACCCATTCATCCTAATCATGAATTCTATCCAAATCAAACCCTCTATTCTAACCGACACTCTTATCCTCATCAACACTTCTATCCTACTCTAAACTCAAATTCTCATAATGATAGGATAATTAAATGCTATATATGTAACAAAACTGGCCACCTTGCCAAACAATGTTGGCATAATCAATCAAACTAACTGTAAAAATTAGTCCTAGGCTGTCTTAGAAAAGCTTTAGGACTAGGAAGAGACAACAAGAAATAAGAACATAGAGTGGTTCAAAAAAATCAAAAGTCACGTCAACTTCTACTCGACGCTCCGTAGATGACTCAGATCAACAGGTGTAATCGACGCATGCGTCGACTACTATCGACGCATACGTCGATAGGAAACCCTATCATACCAAATCAGACCATATCGACGTTCACGTCGAATTCCACTCGCCGTAACGTCGACTTCATAAAAACGAGCGACAATACTAAAATATTCTCAGTCACATCCACTGAAGTACCGAATAAGCCTCGAATTGAGTCCCGTTTCGACGCTTCACCTGACTTAAATAAACTCTTCAGTTAGAAAACCTTCGCGATTCTGCATCTATCATCCTTCTTGCTCCTCTGTCCAGCTGATTCTTTTTCCCTCTCTCACCGATCTTCAATGGCTCCCAAGATAAATTCTGGGTTCGATATCAACCTCGAATCCTTCCAAGCAGCAGCAGAGAACTATAAGAACATCATAGCTCTCTTCACTGAAGCAGGACTGGACAAACTCATCTCCACTAGGTGCAAGCTTCTGGAAACTGAGCTCACAGAGCTCATAACTCATGTTCAGATTTCTGAACAAGGAGAAATCCAAGGAACACTATATGAGACACCGGTCTCAATCTCAGCAGAACACATTAGGGCCAACTTTGATCTCCCATCAGGTATATCCTAATGTCATCTTTGTTCAACTAAAATAGGGAAAGGAAATCTCATAAGTCTTCATCATTTCCTATTAGGTGATGAATCTATAGACCTCACACCTGATGAAATCAAGCATCTGCTAACCACCATGAAGTTCTCAAGGGATAAACCAATCCATCTAAAGAAAATAGACTTTTCTGAGGAGTATAGACTACTAGCAGATATAGTAGGAAAGATACTACTATGTAAGATATCTGCCCATGATGCAGTGCCCAAGCAGCAACTGAACATCATGGGAGCTCTGGTGTTAAAGAAGAAAATAGACTGGGCCAGCTGTTTGCTCAAGATGATAGGCTCTAGATATTCCCACAAAGAAAATGCCTATATGAGAATGATGAGTCAAGTACTGTTCCACTCCTTCCCTGACCTATGTAGGTCAAAAGGAATTCCCATCCCTCCAGGAAAAAGGATGTCCATAGCCCTATTTTCTAAATGGGCCAGGCAAATCCCTAAGCCTGGTTCCATCCCTGAAAGGACTTCATCTCCTCCTATCTCTCCTGCTCATCCTCCTCCTCCTCCTCCTTCTCAAACAGTCACATCTTCTGTCCCAGCATCATCCTCACCAATACCTCCTCAATCATCTGCTCAACCTTCTTCTATTCCTCCACCTCCTCCATCAAATATACCTCCTCAAGATGATAGAATCCCCTCTCCACATCCATTATCTCCTCCTCCTCCTCTATCACCTCTTCCCCCACCATCACCTCCTCATCAACTCTCACACCATGAACCATCTGAATCCACTGAGGCTCTCATCACCCAGTGCATACAATCCACAGCTCAAAGATTCCAAGCAATGCTAGATGAGCATTGCTCCCAGATTCATTCCTCCATCCTTCACATGCACACCCAAATAGATGGGGTCAGTGCCTCTGTGCAAGATCTGAAGTCATCTCTCTCTTCCTCTAGAGTGACTAGGTTTTTCTTAACCTCCTTGGCCAAGAAGGTCAAGAAGGGGGAGAATCTAGATGAAGATCAGCCCTCCAATCCTAAATCTCCTTCTCACAAATCCCTTCCTACCTCAAAAACTGACAGTCTAGCACTGCTCAAAACCCTTGGGAATGAGATAGTACCTGAGCTCCATATTGATGAACAAACAATAGAGGTACTCAGCATAGCAAGAGAGGCTGCAGACCAAGTGGCACTACTGCAAGGGGAAGCAAGCAGAGCTGAAAAAGAAGATGGGGCAGATGATGAGAAAGTTAAAGAAACTAAACCTCAGGGGGAGCTGGAAATTGTGGTAGCTGAAGTAGGAGCTAAGGAGCTGGATACCATTGTGAATACAGCTGAAAATGAAAAAGAGCAGCCAGATGCTGTGTTACCTGAAGCTGAAACTCAGGGGGAGCTAGATGAAACTCAAAGGGACTCAACTGCTGTGACTCAGGGGGAGATGAGGGTGCTATCTGCTGTTGAGAAAGAGCAACCTACCAAAGTCTTCAAAAGAAAAAGAAAGACTCCTCCTACCCCTCCTGAGTGTTAATTTGGTTTCTAAAAACATTAATGAAAATTTTTATGTTCAAAACATTGATTGGTCAATATATATATATTCTCTTCTGAGTTGGTGTATATACAACTTTCTTTCCTTCTTTCCTTTTTGGTTACTCAATATATTTCTTATCTTTACAAATGCTGTGCTGGGTTAATTATATGCTAGTACAATTTCCCTCTAAATAGGGTTAAGACAAATAGGGGGAGATTGTTGGGAAAATGATTTCTCTTAACCCCTAGAAATGAATTCTAAGAATGAAAAAAAAAAACAAGGCTAAGTAAATATGCGTCGAATAGTATTCGACGTTTCCTTCAGGTTGAGTCGAAGTAACTCTAGGAAGATTTCGACGTAAGTCTAGTCGACGCCACTCTGATTTCTAGTCGACGCATCTAATGAAGTCGACGCACCTCAGTCGACGCACCTTCCTTATTTTTCTCTCGACGTCCAGAAAGGATGCTCTCGACGCTTGCGTCGAATAGTAATCGACGCACGTCGATTTCCATGACAGAATTTAAATATGCGCCAGATCTCTTTCCTTCTTTCAATAGATCTGATTTATATGGAATAAGTGTCAATATTTTATAGCCGTTCTGAATCATTCTTTCCTTATATCTGATTCTTGGCTAATTTGATTTAACTTATTTGGATATTATTTGAAATCTGAATTGGTTCTTTCCTTCTACAGAAATAAATATTATGGAAACATTTTCATCTTTCTATTTTTCTGACTGCTAATTAATTATCCTCCTATAGCATTATTTTGAATACACAGAGCTATAAATAAAGAGGAGGTCGGCAGAAAATGACAGTTGAGTGATCCACCACATACATTTTGAAATAGAGGAAAAGCTCCCAAGAGAAAAGAGAGAAATTGAGAAAAAGCTCTGCAGCAACATTCAACCACTTCTTCTTCTTCTGCTTCTGAAATCACACTGCTGCAAAATCTGATAGCTCTCACAAAGAGAGAAAGTCTGCAAATCTTCTTCTCTCTATAGAAGAAAGATTCAATTCACTTCTTGTGCTTCCAATCTTCTTGCTAGGAAGAAGATTCATTCTTGTCTTTATATCTTTCCTGCTTTCTTTCTTACATCTAACATTGTAAAAGAGTTTTAGAATCTCTCTTCAAAAAATTCAGTGTACTGGTTCTAAGAGTCTCCTTGTCAAAAGACTCAGTTGGTTCTAAGAGTCTCCTTGTCAAAAGACTCAGGGTGGTTCTAAGAGTCTCCTTATCAAAAGACTCAGTACAAGATAGTGAATTCCTACCAAGGGGGTAGAAGAGTGGACTACCCAAAGTTTGGGGAACCACTATATTTTCTTGTGTTGTGCTGTGATTTATTTTCTTCCATTTACTTTATTTTCTTGCTTAATTCTTGTTGGTGTGTGGGAAGCTCTAATCTGTGATTATACACATATATATATATATATTAACTTTGCACAAAATATTTTTAATCTCTATTCACCCCCCCCCCCCCCCCCCCCCCCCCTCTAGAGAATTCTAGTGAGGTTAACTGTGCACTTTCAAGAACCATGGGAGTTATAACCCTACCTTACTTTTGCTGCAAGTTCTGCAATAGATAGGTTGGAGGATGTGGAAGATGAAGTGCACGATTGGAACTCTTTATGCGTCCTAAGTTTGCATCATATACATCATAAGTGTTCTCGGCTCAGCATTCCTCACTTCTATGATTGCAAGCCCCGCAGCATCGGCAACCTTGTCTAGCATACATTTTATAATTTGCAGACTGAATCAGAACAATCCACTAAAAAAGTTAATGAAAGAGGATGTTAATGCGCACCTAAGGAAATATACAAAGGAAATGAAAAATACAACATAATAAGTAAAGTGCTTAAATTAGGTACAACATTTTCATTCTGGTACCTCCTGAAGAGTCAACCGTATTTTCGGGCAATGACGTCAAAAACTTGACGCAAGTAATAAAGTGATTGAATTGAGTTATCGTTTCCACGGAGAACACTGAGCAAATATTCCCAAAACTACAGTGTTGTTTGCTATTCAAGTGATCAAAAGGTTGTTTTCACTGTTAACCAGGAGCATGAAATAAAAGCTAGACTGAAGGTGTTCATCCAACCACAACATCCTCAAGTAAGGGAAACTCAAACACATTCATTAATAATAGAGGCATGAAAAGTGCATGGTTTCACAATACACGAAAATCAAAGAAAGCTTACAACCATAAAATGAAAGAGAACCCTTGAACTTCCAATGTCTTGGTTGAAGGGGAAGAAAATGTGGAGGGAGAAGAGAGACTATTCCTCGAGTGCGCAGGAAACACTCGTCCGAGTTAGAGAGGGTTGTCATTATTGCTCCCAGTGCGCCCGTCTTCTATCCTTATGCTTCCGCCTCAACATCCTTGTCCCTGTAGCTTTCTTGGAGTTCTTGGAAAATTCTTCTTGTAGCCCTAGAACCTTTGAAAACTGCTGCAATGAATGCCTGGAACTTCTCCTTTGGATCCTCCAAAAAGACCTAAAAGCTGGTAGTTAGTTATATGCTGCAAAAAATGATCGTTCACGGTTAGGTGCACTGTCAGGCACGGCTTCAAAAGTTTTGGCAGGAAAATTTGACAGGATAAAAAGGTAATACGGAGGGGTGTCAAGGTTTCACGGCCGTGCCGCTCTATGCACGCCACCCTGCCATCCAGAATTGTTAACAACAACTAGCCCGTGCGAAGGCGCACGGTCTTGCGCGAAGAATCGTTGAGGAAAAATGACAAAGCTAAAATTTGACTAGAATTAATTTTTTTTCGCGCACGGCCGTGTGCCTGGCCAGTCAACGAACGTCGATTGGAAATATGCACAGTCGTGCACGACAAGCAGAAAAAAGACTTAGAATAAAACGGAGGACAATAAGGTTATCATAGTATTATTTAATCAAACTACAGGGGTGGGGTGCATATCTCCATCCATAGTGTAGCTGAATGAAAAAATAAACATCTCCTCGATAATGCGCAATGCATACTTACTAGCTCCTTCCCAAGTAATTGGAGTGTAGCTGTTTTGACTACGACCCACCTTATCAACCATCTCTCATCTTGAATCACACTTTATCTCACACTCATTGCACAACTTCTTTTATAAATGCTTGTTTTACCTCACTTTTAAATGATTGGTTCACACCTCTCACATTCCTTTTCGTGTTTTCGGATGTATATGTTTTGGTCATATAACCCAAAACCCAAAACCACTCATTGCACACCTCTCCTTAAGTGCTTGGTTCACACCTCTCATATTCCTCCCCGTTTTTGGGTGTGTATATGTTTTGTTCATATTCATCAAATAGATCGTGGCAAAGTGGATTTTCGTGCCAAAAATGCCTCTTTGTTGGTGTTAGGGGTAAGGCTTCACCCGCACCCAGTTTAAGTGCAGCGGGTTGTTGAGGCTGTGATTCGATCCCCAAACCTCCTTGATAAGGAGCCTTCAACACGGCTCTCATCACCAACTGAGCCAAGTGCACTTTTATGTTAGGGGTAAGGCTTCACCCGTACCCGTGGGCAATACCAGCTGCTCAAATACCGCACCACGCGAAGCAGTCCACGACAATGATCCATAGTGGCCCCCAATCGGGATCCCCTAACAGGGCCGCGACCCCCACACCCCACCGTCTCTGCACCCAGTTTAAGTGCAGCGGGTTGTTGAGGCTGGGATTCGATCCCCAGACCTCCTTGATAAGGAGCCTTCAACACGGCTCTCATCACCAACTGATCCGCGGCTCAGTTGGTGATGAGAGCCGTGTTGAAGGCTCCTTATCAAGGAGGTCTGGGGATCGTATCACAGCCTCAACAACCCGCTGCACTTAAACTGGGTGCAGAGACGGGTTGGGGTGTGGGGGCCGCGGCCCTGTTAGGGGATCCCGATTGGGGGCCACTATGGATCATTGTCGTGGACTGCTTCGCGTGGTGCCGTATTTGAGCAGCTGGTATTGCCCACGGGTACGGGTGAAGCCTTACCCATAACAGTTGGTCATTTATCCACGAAGAAAAGGTATCATTGTTACCACCCTCTCTCGTTTTTTACTATGGATGTCACTTTTTGTGAGGGGAGTTTTATTTTTTCACCAAGACTCGTGATCTTCATGAGAAGGAGAAATGTCAGTCTTCTTTAGTGCCTCTTTCAGATCCAAATTCTTACGGGAAACTTAACCTTCCTTTTGCCCACTTTAAAAGTAAAAAATGGTTACCCTAATCATCATTCTTGATGGGGATCGTCATCAGACTAAGGGTCGCCAGTCGGTGGGGCCCACTTTTGTATATTCACGCAGGAGGCGATGATCGGATCGGCGATCCGAGACCGCGAGCGCGTCTGGCTCGTCGCGCTATTATTTTTATGTATTTTATTTTATTTTTTTGGATTTGTTTTTAGTATTTTAGGGCCTCAGGCGTAACGGTCAATCATAGCCGTACACGCTCGGTGCCCAACCGCCCCTTCTTGTTATAAATAGGGGCGGGTGCTGCAGTTTATGATCATTGTGTATTTTGTGAGCGAATCCAGAATCCACAGTCAACCGTGGTGCGACGCCGCGAGCCCGGGGTGCGAAGCCTCCATTCATTTATCAGTTTTTTTTATTTACTATAACTGTGAAAACCCCATTCATATCCCATTTCTACTGTAACCGCACAGTTCACCCACGTACAGTGCATCCCGACCCCTCATCCTTCCGGTACGATTCCAAAACTTCTCGATTCACTGTTCACCGTCTCCTTCCAGCGCCAGGAAACAAGCTTTGGTGCAAGCCTCCATCGCAAGTCGACGCCCTTCCCCCTTACACTGTCGTAGCCCATCTTCGATCCCGCCTAAAGCGCCTGTTGGCGTTCTCGCTCTCGCCGATCTCTGTCGATCCGGACTAGAGTTGCGACGTTTTTATCCCGCTGCATGCGCAGGTTCCCCTCCCGCTCGATCCAGCCCCCTTTTACTCCATACGCAAGCTCCACCTTTCAACATCCTCTTTTCGTTATCTCCACCGCACACAAATCTCCTACTCGCACCCTCTTTTTGACGTGGATCCACCGGCCAGAGCCGCCACCCCTCCACAATTCCTTCGACGCCTCCAGCAGCCTCTTTCCCCCTCTATTCAGCAAACTCCTAACCCATCGCCATCCACCCTCTCCGCAGCAAACCCCAGCCCTTCAACACTCACTTCCCTGTCGTGGAACCACCCTACAACAGCCATACTTCCTCTATTTCTTGAGTCCAACACAACCGTATCCATTATCTCGTGGAGCCACGTCCGCCGTCGTCACTGGATTCCTTATGTTGTGAGTATTCTTGTATTGTGTTTAATTATTTTATTATTGAATATCGGAAAACATCACATGCTTGTTGGGTATCGTATTTGTTAGTGCTTTGTTCCATTTCTTGTACTCTATATATTCGTGAAATTTGTGGTAAATAGCATTTTGTGTGAATGTCAGCATGATTAGCTTGTGCGCCGGAAAATTATTATTCATCTTGGGTTCATTTGCCTTGCTTATAAAACCAACACTGCAAAAATTTTTTTCCGGATAAAAGTTTTAAAATCCATTTGCATTTCATTTAGGTCGCATTTATTTGAATCAACCCGCGTCACATCCATTTAGGTTCGCATTAAAGTCAGCACACCCGAGTCACACGGCCTACCCTGCGTCAAATTTGGTATCAGAGCCCAGGATTGGGCCACATGCATGTTACGTAGTGGTAGATCTTACCGTCAGTCCATGTCTGACACAGACCTAACCGTCGCGAGGACCACCAACTTAAATTTAGAAATGGCACCTGCGGAATTCCAACGGTTGATTGATCGATTGGATGCACAATATGACGATCTTCGCACCCGTGTCGCCGCCATTGAGGAAATACGAGAGCACTCCACTTCCCACAGTAGGGAAACCTCACCCACTTCGCCTGATATTCCCTTTGGGGATGGACGGTCTGCTCTCCCACCACAAGACGTGCGTGTTAGGGACCAGCCACCACGAGAGGCCGCTCCACTTCGAGAGCCTGCCCCACACCGTAGGCGACCCCTCGATCACGTTCGAGACTGTCACCCTGCACCTGCTCCACTACAACGTCCAACTCATCGTGATAGAGCTCAGGGCCATTTTGATTACGGTCGTGATGATTATATCGACGAGTATCCTGAACCACGTCGGGCAGCACGCGCTGAGGACGATATTACCCGTCGCATACGCATTAATGCCCCCACCTTCGATGGTCAGCTTGACCCGAAGACTTTTAGCGATTGGCTTTAGGAGATGGACCACTACTTCGAGTGGTATGATATGAGTGACGAGCGTTGTGTTAGATTTGCAAAAATGAAGCTGGTCGGCCCAACCAAGATTTTTTGGGTCAGCCTAGAGAGGTCTCTACAGCGAGATGGATATCGTCCTATTATCCGTTGGGAAGACATGAAACGCAGATTGCAAGAAAAATACCCTCCCGCCTCCTATCGGGATCAGTTGCTAGATCAGCTTTTTGCATTGCGCCAGGGCACGCAATCCGTAGCGGAGTACATGTCTCGATTCGATGAGCTAGCAGTGAGGAGTGATCTACGAGAGGAGACTAGTGCCACTGCTTCCCGGTTTCGGACCGGATTGAGATCGGAGATACGCAGAGAGCTTATTCCCCATCGGTTGGAGTCGGTAGAACAAGTTTATCAGATGGCCCTCGAGTATGAGCAGTACCTGCGACTCGATGGTACCCGTCAGACTTCTACCAGGACTGACGGGTCCACATTTAGGAGGCCACCACAGGCCTCGAGCACCCCTGCAGGACCCTCTCGTGTCCACCGACACGAAGGGCAAGTCTGTCCCCACCGGACCTCCCACGGCCTCCAGGTCGGGGAACATCCAGTGCTATCGTTGCTCGGGTAGAGGCCACGTGGCGGCCCAGTGCCCTACGAGGAATCTACTAGTTGAAGAAGGTGAACCCAGTGCTGATGCTGAGGAGTTCGCCGATGAGGAGGTTGTTGCCACCGTCGAGGACGGTTGGGAAAGCGATGTTGAACGCTCCCTAGGGTTAGGTGTTATACGACGTCTCCTTTATACCCCGCATGCTGATGAGGATTGGCGTCGTACGACGATCTTTTATACCTTCTTTCCTAGCGCAGGCGGTCCCTGCAAGCTAGCCATTGATAGCGGGAGTTGCGTGAACATTGTAGCCCAACGAGCATTAGAGCGGATGCAGGTGACCCCTGAGCCTCATCCACATCCTTATCGAGTCATTTAGGTCGATAAGACGGCTATACAGGTTACCCAGAGTTGTCTAGTTCCGATCACTCGCGCTACGTTTGAGGATCGCGTTTGGTGTGATGTCATCCCCATGGATGTTGCCCACATTCTCTTAGGGAGGCCCTGGCTTTTCGACCGTGATGTCACGTGTTTCGGTCGCTCGAACACGTATGTATTCTACGACAAGGGTCGTAAGAATTAAGATCACGCTGACACCGACCCAACTGAAGGAGAAATCCTCGGGTAAGCTCATACCCTCTACTAGTACGAGCTCATCTTGGCCGCTTCACATTCTGCGTCGCAGCGAGTTTATGAGAGAAAGTGTCAACGCCGGTATCTTTTACGTAGTGGCAGCCACTATGGCTTCTGAGAGCCCTGCGGAGATTCCTGAGCCACCACCCGCGGTCCGGCGACTCCTAGATGACTATGATGATCTTATCCCAGATGAGCTACCTGATGAGTTACCACCGTTACGCGACATTCAGCATGCCATAGATTTGACACCGGGAGCTTCACTCCCGAACTTACCCCATTACCGGATGAATCCGGATGAGCATGCTGAGCTCAAGAGGCAGGTTGACGAGTTGCTGAGGAAGCACTTCATTCGAGAGAGTCTGAGCCCTTGCGCGGTCCCTGCCCTTCTCACTCCGAAGAAGGACGGGAGTTGGCGAATGTGTATTCACAGTAGGGTCATTAATAAGATTACTATTAAGTATCGTTTTCTCATCCCCCGATTGGATGACTTGCTTGACACGATGGCTGGTGCCCAGGTATTTTCAAAGATCGATCTTCGTAGCGGGTACCACCAGATTAGAGTTCGAGAGGGAGATGAGTGGAAGACGGCTTTCAGGACGAAAGACGGTCTATATGAGTGCTTGGTCATGCCATTTGGGTTGTCCAACGCCCCCAGTACCTTTATGCGAGTCATGACTCAGATCTTTCGGCCCTTCATGGACAAATTCTTGGTTGTCTACTTTGACGATATTTTGATTTATAGCCACTCATCTGATGATCACCTGAGCCATCTGCGGCTTGTGTTCGATACTCTCCGAAAGGAGAAGCTGTATGTGAACTTGAAGAAGTGCTCCTTCCTGACTGATTCTGTGCACTTTCTAGGGTTCATCATATCATCGTCCTGCGTGTCTGTTGACCCGGATAAAGTCCGATCTATTCGTGAGTGGCCTATCCCTTCCACTATTACTGAGGCCCGTAGTTTCCACGGATTAGCCACCTTTTATAGGAGATTTGTCTGAGGATTTAGTACCATTATGGCCCTCTTCACGAGCTGCCTTCGGAAGGGTGATTTTCAGTGGACGGCAGCCGCCACTCGAGCTTTTACAGAAATCAAGAAAAAATTGACAAACGCACCTGTTCTGAGATTGCCCAATTTCTCTAAGGTATTTGAGGTCGCATGTGACGCATCTGGCGTTGGGATTGGCGGAGTACTAAGTCAGGAGGGTCATCCAGTTTCTTACTTTAGTGAAAAGCTGAATGAAGCCCGACAGAAGTACTCAAATTATGATCGAAAGTTTTATGCAGTGGTACAGTCACTTCGTTATTGGAGACACTATCTCCTCCCACAGGAGTTTGTCCTATATTCCGATCACCAGGCCCTGCTTTATCTTGACTCACAACGGAAGTTGGGGCATAGGCATGCCAAGTGGGTTGAATATTTGCAGGACTTTCACTATGTTCTCAAACACCGCGCGGGTGTTGAGAACAAACCTGCTAACGCTCTTAGTCGACGTATCGCCCTACTCCGCACACTGAGCGCTAGCGCGACTAGTTTTGATCACTTATCTAGTGACTACCCCACCTGCCCTGACTTTGACGATATTTATTTGGGATTTTTGAGAGATCCTCCCGAGCCCACTGAAGGGTTTGATATTGTAGAGGGATACTTGTACCGCGGATCTCGTCTCTGCATCCCCATGACGTCTTTTAGGGACTTCCTGATTTGGGAAATGCACGCTGGCGGCGCAGCTGGCCATTTTGGCAGAGATAAGACCGTTGCGTTAGTTGAGGATCGGTTCTATTGGCCCGCCATGAAAAGAGATGTAGCACGTGTTGTGCGACACTACGGTACATGGCAGACTGCGAAGGGTTCAAAACAAAATACTGGATTTTATACTCCTCTTCCAGTCCCCACATCTGCCATGGGTCGACATTAGTATGGATTTTGTATTGGTTCTTCCTCGTACTCTGAGGAAGCACGATTCTATTTTCGTAGTGGTAGATCGGTTCTCGATGATGACTCATTTTATTGCCTGCCGCAAGACCGCCGATGCGGCTCACGTAGCGGCCCTTTTTATGAGAGACATTTTTCGATTACACGGATTACCCAAATCCATAGTGTCTGACCGCGACGTTCGATTTCTTAGCTACTTTTGGAGAACATTATGGCATAAGACGGGAACGACTCTGAAATTCTCTACCGCCTATCACCCACAGACTGACGGCCAGACTGAGGTCGTTAATAGGAGTTTAGGGAATCTGTTACGGTGTCTAGTTGGTGATCACCCGTCGGTTTGGGATTCTGTGTTACCCGTAGCGGAGTTCGCGTACAATAGTTCAGTCAATCGGTCTACTGGTACGAGTCCATTTCATATAGTATCAGGTTATGAGCCTAGGAAACCTATTGACCTTGCCCCTATTCCCTTAGAGTCACGTCCTAGTGAATCCGCCGAGTCTTTCATTCATCACATACATGAACTGCATGAATTAATCCGGAAAAAATTGCTAGCAGTAATGAATTATATAAAGCACAGACAGATGAACAAAAACGTGAACAACATTTTCGGGTAGCGAGCAAGTCATGATTCGACTTCGCATGGAAAGGCTCCCAAAAGGAGTCACTAAGAAGCTACAACCGAAGCGAATGAGTCCGTATAGAATTATAAAGTAAATTGGAGCAAATGTCTATGAGTTCGATCTCCCAGCAGATATGGGTATTCATCCTGTATTTAATACTGAAGATTTGACATCGTATTTTGAGCCTCTCGAGCATATGGATCCATACCTTGATCCACTTCCTACATCCCACCCGTCACAGTCTGACTCTTCCCCTGACCACTTTGGACAAACACCTACGGACTTGCCCGCACCACCTATGATTCCACCGGTTCTTCTGGATCCACCAACACGAGAGTTGAGAGTTGAGCGTATTATTGATGTTGCGGCGCATGAGTATATTCCCACTGTGGACGTCCCTTCATGCCGCTACCTGGTGCACTGGAGCGGACGCCCCATTCGTGATGATACTTGGATGTCCGCGGCGGAGCTTGGTAGACTTGCCCCCGATCTTCGACGTCAGTACGATCATCTCCATTCATCGGAGATGAATGCTATTCAGTCGGGGGAGTTGATGGGGATCGTCATCAGACTACGGGTCGCCAGTCGGTGGGGCCCACTTTTGTATATTCACGCAGGAGGCGATGATCGGATCGGCCATCCGAGACTACGAGCGCGTCTGGCTCGTTGCGCTATTATTTTTATGTATTTTATTTTATTTTTTTGGATTTGTTTTTAGTATTTTAGGGCCTCGGGCGTAACGGTCAATCATAGCCGCACACGCTCGGTGCCCAACCGCCCCTTCTTGTTATAAATAGGGGCGGGTGCTGCAATTTATGATCATTGTGTATTTTATGAGCGAATCCAGAATCCACAGTCAACCGTGGTGCGACGCCGCGAGCCCGGAGTGCGAAGCTTCCATTCATTTATCAGTTTTTTTATTTACTATTACCGTGAAAACCCCATTCATATCCCATTTCTATTGTAACCGCACAGTTCACCCACGTACAGTGCATCCCGACCCCTCATCCTTCCGGTACGATTCCAAAACTGCTCGATTCACTGTTCACCGTCTCCTTCTAGCGCCAGGAAACAAGCTTTGGTGCAAGCCTCCATCGCAAGTCGACGCCCTTCCCCCTTACACTGTCGTAGCCCATCTTCGATCCCGCCTAAAGCGCCTGTTGGTGTTCTCGCTCTCGCCGATCTCCGTCGATCCCGACTAGAGTTGCGACGTTTTTATCCCGCTGCAGGCGCAGGTTCCCCTCCCGCTCGATCCAGCCCCCTTTTACTCCATACGCAAGCTCCACCTTTCAGCATCCTCTTTTCGTTATCTCCACCGCACACAAATCTCCTACTCGCACCCTCTTTCTGACGTGGATCCACCAGCCAGAGCCGCCGCCCCTCCACAACTCCTTCGACGCCTCCAGCAGTCTCTTTCCCCCTCTATTCAGCAAACTCCTAACCCATCGCCATCCACCCTCTCCGCAGCAAACCCCAACCCTTCAACACTCACTTCCCTGTCGTGGAACCACCCTACAACGGCCATACTTCCTCTATTTCTTGAGTCCAACACAACCGTATCCATTATCTCGTGGAGCCACGTCCGCCGTCGTCACTGGATTCCTTATGTTGTGAGTATTCTTGTATTGTGTTTAATTATTTCATTATTGAATATCGGAAAACATCACATGTTTGTTGGGTATCGTATTTGCAGTGCTTTGTTCCCTTTCTTGTACTCTATAATACTTATTCGTGAAATTTGTGGTAAATAACATTGTGTGAATGTCAGCATGATTAGCTTGTGCGTTGGAAAATTATTATTCATCTTGGGTTCATTTGCCTTGCTTATAAAACCAACACTGCAAAAAATTTTTTCCGGATAAAAGTTTAAAAACCATTTGCATTTCATTTAGGTCGCATTTATTTGAATCCACCCGCGTCACATCCATTTAGGTTCGCATTAAAGTCAGCACACCCGAGTCACACGGCCTACCCTGTGTCAATTCTCCAACGATGTTTCATATTGCAATCTTACCCATGAGTGTAAAACTTTTGTTTCATCTCCATTCTCATTTTTTGCTCCTAACATTGACATGATGCAATTGGTATACATGAATGAAAAAGGCTCTAAAAGAGGAAATGTTGGCCTTAAAAAAATGTTGTAAGAGATCTCCCAAAACTAGTTGGATCAAGATAGGTCTTCTAGGTAAAGTAGAATCAAAGTGGAGTTGTGGAGCAGTACAGAGCAAGATTGATAGCTCAGGAATATACTCAAGCCCAATGGGTGGGTTATTATGAAACTTTTGCATTAGTTGCAAAGATGATTTTCATTCGGGTGTTATTACCATATATTCCTATATGGCTTGTCTTGGTCCTCTTGGATGAGAATTATTACAACTAGATCTGAAAAAATATTTTTCTTTATTCAGATTTAGAAGAATGGGCCTACATGAAATTACCAAATGCTTCACTAAAAATGGTTAAAAGGAAGTATGTGTCATCTTAAAAAATACCTTAATGGTCTGAAACGATCCCCTAGAGCATGGTTTGGTTGATTTCACAAAACTATAACTTATTTTGAATACAAACAAGAGCACTTCGATCGCACTTTATTCATTCAAAGGCAAAACAAAAAGGTATCAACTCATTGTATGTATAGAAATTATTGTTATCACAGGAAATGTCATTAAGGAGATTGCGCTTTGTGTTGGATCGGTCGGCGCCCTTAGAGGGGGGGGGGGGGGGGGTGAATAAGGGTTTTCAAAAACTTAAGATTATATTTAGAAAACTTTGAAATATTGCAAGATTAATACAATGAGAAATCAAGTAAAACAATAATGAAGAGACATGCTTTATTAATATCAAATAATGTTTTACAAAACTTGATTTCTATGACGCTGGAAATCGGAGGCGACTAATAAAAATCCTTTTTCGTTTTCTATACCGACTCGTATCCCCACGAACCGGTTGACCCTAGCCTTCTCCTTCCCGGATTCGGCCTCAAGCCGCTCTAGCCAATCCTTCCCCGGATGTGGCCTCGAGCACCCCCTAGACCTAGCCTAGATCTAGTCGCCAACACGAGACGAATTTCAGCCCTAAGTCCTACCCCAGACCTAGTCGCCAACACGAGGCGATTTCACTACCGTTTACAAGAAGATAAATAAAATAATAAAACTTCCCTTAAGATGAACTTCTGAAGATGGAGGCGAAGATCCGCTGTAGAATCAGCGTTTGTAGAAGCGGACTTCGTTTGGATCCGGCGTGACGTAATCCTCCTTCAGAAGTTTGCAGAGCTTCGCTAGGACTTCAAGTTTCGGCCAAGATAGCCTCTGAAGTTGTAGCACTACCTCTCTCTCTCTCTGATGTCATGTGAAACGAGAGGTGAGGGGTCCTTTATATAGCCCAAGCGCTACCGCCGGCGCTAGCCCGGATTAGGTAACATTTTGCGCGGCAGAATCTTCTATCCGCGGCAACATTTTGCTCTATGCCTCTTGTGCGTCATGCTACCGCCAGCGCTAGTAGCTACCGCCGGGCGCTAGCTCCTTCTAAAAGTTCTCCCGGCAATTGCGCTTCGAGCCAATATTTCGTCGAACAAGATTTCGTAGAACGCCGCTAAGATTTCGTCGAACGCCATGATGAGAATTTCGTCGAGCGCCGCTAACAGTTCGTCGAACGGCAGCTAGCGCGCCTGCGCTAGTACTACCGTCAGCGCTAGTAGATGTTTTGGATTTGTTGGCTCAACTTTGGGGGCAACCATCTTATGTAATCCTTGAGTCATGTGAACTTTGTTATCCTGCACACTTAAACACACAAGATCAAATACACATAGTATTTGTTATTCTCAAACCTAGGAGATGCGGAAGACCATGTTCCAACAAACTCCCCCTTTTGATAATAACAAATTCATTAATGATAAATCAGAGCATTAATATATAAGCATGAAGAAACATACTTGTGTGTGAGAGAGAGTGATGACTTAGGATAATTTTAGCATTTAGCATTTAGAATTGCTCCCCCTAAATACATGCTCCCCCTAAGTGAATACTCCCCTAATATGTAAGCTATCATCTTAATTTGTCATGTTGGGTTTTTGATAGCGGGTTATATTTATCATGTTAGTTCTCCCCCTTTGTTATTAGCAAAAGTGGGTAGGGAAACAAAGAACCAAAGAATTAGTAAATAGAAGAGAATGCATGATCGAGCTTTTTAAGTAAATGATAAGGAGTTTTAGAATTGTTTTTCATTTAAATAGATCAGAGTTATAAGCATTAAAAAAAATTTCATAGAAGAAAATTAGAGTTTTTACCATAAAAAAGTAATGATTTTCCCTTTATATAAAAGTTTTAAGCATAAAAATAAGGATTTCCAAATAACCAATCTACCCAGATAATATGTCTACACCCTAGCCCCGTACTAAGTGACGGATGGGCATGAGGAGCTGCAAACATGCCGTAGGTTGGGGTGTTAGTCCCATATGCAAACACTAGACAAAACTCAACCTAGCACTCTTTCCCCCCAGTGTCTCGCAAGGCCCCACTGGAACCCTTCCCGGTTAAGGACAAGACATGACTAAAGATAAGTTTATCTAATGTCTACAACTCTACGCCCCCGCTATGGTGAGATATGAAGTCACGAATAATAGTTTTTTGAAACATGAAGCTTTTAAATCTAATGAGAAGAATCATAATTGAATTTTTTGAAATAAAACTTACTTAGCTATATTGAAATTCATGAATGTATCAGAGTGTGAGCATTGCGGAAGATTTCGAAAAAGAAACACCATAATACTAAATAAGAGTTAAAAAAAGGAGATGTTTTTGAGTTTCAAAACTAACTTTATAAAGATAAGAGTTGAAGCATTTTGGAAGAAGGAAACAACATCCTTTTGGCAATGTTTCACTTGTTGGAAGAGCGTTTATCATACACGTTTATATTGAAATAAATCAGAGTTTGTTACTATAAAAATGATATGCGTGTTAGAACAACCAATATAAATTCTACCAAGCAAGTTTAACCACTTGTTTTTAAGAAAAAATTGAGATTTAAGACTTGATATAAGCATGAAAGTGCAAGGTAAAAGTTATATGGTGATGATGCGGAAGACTTGTAGAAATACATGAAATATCTTATTGTAATCAAGAATAATCCATAAAAAGATATATGAGTTTAAGTTCAAAAAGAAGATGTTTATGTAAATCATGTTTCAATGAAAAACTTTTATGGTTGACAAAAATAACCAAGCATGAAATAATATTATCACAAAGAGATTACTACAATGTTATTTCAATTCACAATTTCAAATCATACCAAACATTATAGAAAACATGCTAGGTTATCTAGTGCATTTCATAAGTAAAGAGTAATATAGAATTAGCATTAGGATCCAATACTCTTGAGAAGAAGTGTTATGGAAGATAATGATGTGTACATAAGTGTATTTTTGAGTAGTGTAAACAAATGTTTTAATCAAAAATACAAGAAATATGTAAAGTAATAGCACAATAAAACACAAATAAGATTACTTCCACACACTTGAATGCACAATAAAAAATACAACTACCAAGGTGCTCTGCACACACATTGCTCATTAAGACTTATCAGGGTGCAAAGTAGTGCTTGGGGGATCACATATTTTATTTTGAATTTTGAGACTAGTGATCCGGTGTACTTAAGAGTAAGTGGTTTTTCTTATTTTTGAAAGAAAGATTTGATTTGCACAAGACACTTTACTATTCTTTCCAAGGTGCTCAACCTCACAGTGCTTATTAAGACTTATCAGGAGGTTCAAGTAGTGCTTGGTGGAGTTATCTTTGCCATTTATTTTATAATTTTGTTTTGTACAAAGTTCTCCGAATACACTTGTTTTGCAAATCAATAGAATTTATGAAAAACATAACCACTTTTCTTTATTTTTAAGAGTGCAAAATAAGGAGTGTAGGTAAGATACTTGTGCAATTTTAATTCATTGTACTAATACAAAACATACACAAGTATTCTTAGATTAAACACATATGTAGACAATGCCAAAAAGGGTGAGTGAATAAATATCATTATCAAACATAAAACATTTACTCATACTTAGAAGCATGCTAAGCTTAGTTCTATACAACCTTTAAACTATAATTGATGCACATATTAATAGATATATCAAAGCATGATGAAAATAATGTTCAACGTAGTTTGAAAAGATAAATTGCAACATTGTAGAATTTCTAAATAATAGACTAAATCATGCTTGATTATCACAGGAAAGTCCATACAGTATTTTTGATAGTTTTAGTGTTTTATATTTTTGTATTTTGATTTTAGCAAATACAAGCATATTTTTGTAATTTTTGCTTTTGTATTTTTGTATTTGATTTTTGCATAAAAATAGACTTTTAAACAACAAAAAACAAAAACAGAAAAAAAAACATATTTTTTGTAATTTGGTTTTTGTAGTTTTATATTTGATTTTTCAAAAAAAAAAAAAGCAGAAGTGCAAAACTGAGTAGAAAATATAGATTAAAATATTTTTAGAAATTTTTCAAAATTTTAAAATCACAGAAAAGTGAACATGGACACTAGCGCCTGCGGTAGCGCTAGCGCGGGAAACAGTGAACGATTTTTTATGATTTTGAATATTTTAATTATTGATTTTGATTAAGTGTCTCAATAGCAGTTCCATGCTGAAATATCAGATTTTTAGGAGATGTTTAGATAGTGCAAATTGCATGAAACATTAACGATTTAGTGTATGACTTGACAACGCATGATGTATATTTTCTTATATTTTCATTTGCATTTTTCTAAGACTCATATTTATCAATATAATGTAAATTGAAACTGATAGGAAATGTAAGCACAAGATATCATGTTTGAATAAGCCAAATAAGCATGGTTTCGGTGAACAAAGAGTAATGTTCACGCAAATAGTAACATGGATATGCCCTAACATATAAAACCTAACATAGATATAAATATTCTTTAGGTGACAATGTTAGTATGATAAATTTGAGATTAATGTTATGCCAAAGTTTGATTGTGTTTCAACTTATAGACCTAAAATGAAGTGAAGATTCAATTTGATTTGATCTTATTGATATCATGATGATTCTAAGGTCTAAACTTGAAATAAATCACACCATAACACCAACCATGGTAAACAATTATAATGTCAATTGTTATCATATAATTCATATGCATGTGATAAGGATAGTAGTTTTTAGATGATTTTTTATATGAATTATGATATATGATTTTTAGAGAATTTTATCAAAGGACATCAATAGATCATGGTGGTGCGTGTGGTATTAGCATTTGAGACAATTAATCTTTCAATATGTCTTTTGTGATTTTCTTTATTATTTGGATAAATATCTCATAACAAATTTGGAATATTATTTATATTGATAATATAAGATATTTATGGGCAATGAATATAAGAGAGATAGATAGGTCATCAAAATAAGATGTGATTTTGAATTTTGATCAATTTGATTTAATAAACATATTAAGCTTTTAAGAGATAAAATCATATTTTTAATACTGTATAGGATGACCATGACATGATAGTTCAAAAGAAATAAGAAAATAAGAACAATTAAAAGACATGAAAGCATATCATGAAGTAGAACTTTGTATATTTTATTTTGAAAGGATTCTACTTCATGCAATTGATGATATACCTAATGAATAAGAGATTTAGGTATCCAAAGAGGACCGGGAATAACGGTTCCTTTGGGTACCCAAATATATCGTGTTTTCTTTTGGGGAGATATGATTGAATGTGCCCTTTTGATTTGTGGTGTTTGTGTTTCATCTTTGGTTTTGGGCCTCCATTCAAATTGTGGTTTAATATTATTATTATGAGTCAAAATTCTATTGTCATAATCTTTATCTTTAGGATTATAATTGTAGTGATTATAGAAAGCATTTTTCATAGGAAATTTGTGAAGTTTTATGTTGGGAGAAGTTTGATTTTGTAAATAATGATGATTTTGATCTACAACAACTTTGTGTTTCCTATTCCCATTATTAGGCTTAGTCAAGTTATTCATATTCGTATTCAACTTGCTTTTGAATATTGCTTGATATTGTGAACTTATGTGTTTTGAATTTTTATTCATAATTTCCATAAGCAAATTGATTTTTTATTTTAATTCATCATTTTTGAGTTTAAAATTATGTCTTGCTTTATTATATGCGATTGTGCTATTCTTAAGAGTGGTGACAATTGAATCAATGTGATTTTGATATTTATTCCTATATTCATCAAATGTTTCATCCATCTTTTTAATTTAAATTTTATAGTCTTTGCACTTAGCACAATCATTTGTCAAAGATGAATTTTCTAAACATAATTTTTCATTTTGTTCTTTTACTAAAATAAAATCCTTTTCAAGTTTCATGAGTTTTTCCTTAATATTATAACAATCAAAACAAGGTTTTGTGTTTTCAAGTAAAGGACAAGATGGTGAAACCACATCACAATTTGATTCTAAATTAACATTAGCTTTTAATCTCTTATTTTCTAAATGTAAATTTTTAATATTGATTTTCAATTTCTTGATCTTACGTTTAGCAGTTTTTAGTATATTGAAACTAGAAATGGAAGTTATCACACAAGAAGAAGATTTAGTCTTCCTTACAGCGCTATTGGAGGAGGCAGATTGTGAACATGAAATTCCTTCGTCATCTTTTAGTTCTTCCTCCATTATAGATGGATCTATATCTTCTCTTTCTCTTGGTGTATTGTTCTCCTTTTCTATTTCAATATTCTTCATGGCTTCGCTCCGAGAGAGATCTTCTTGAATGATAGTGGATGCTTGGACATTTTTCTCTTCCTGTGTTTGTTCCATACCTGCGAGAGGAAGATCATACATTTCTTCAAGAAATTTTCATACTTTGTATGCACTAGAAAAACAGTATATTAATTTGAGACTTCATTAGATAGACCGCAAAATAAATAATGTTTAGCTTTTGCATTTAATTGAAGTTCCTTTTTATTTGATTCATTTGCAGGTCTTGCTATTGCTGAATTCCAAACTTCGATGTCTAAAGTTTTAATAAATTTTTCAATTAAGATTTTCCATCCTTTATAATTTGTCCCTTCAAATAAAGGTGGTGTAGGTGATTTTTCTTCTTCACAAAAATTTCCCCCACTAGTAGAAGCGAGATCATGAGACGCCATTATTCCCGGTTGTTAAGCCGATTGGAATAAAACCGCTTTGATACCACTTGTTGGATCTGTCGGCGCCCTTAGAGGAGGGGGGGGGGGGTGAATAAGGGTTTTCAAAAACTTAAGATTATATTTAGAAAACTTTGAAATATTGCAAGATTAATACAATCAGAAATCAAGTAAAACAATAATGAAGAGACATGCTTTATTAATATCAAATAATGTTTTACAAAACTTGATTTCTATGACGCTGGAAATCGGAGGCGACTAATAAAAATCATTTTTCGTTTTCTATACCGACTCGTATCCCCACGAACCGGTTGGCCCTAGCCTTCTCCTTCCCGGATTCGGCCTCAAGCCGCTCTAGCCAATTCTTCCCCGGATGTGGCCTCGAGCACCCCCTAGACCTAGCCTAGATCTAGTCGCCAACACGAGGCGAATTTCAGCCCTAAGTCCTACCCCAGACCTAGTCGCCAACACGAGGCGATTTCACTACCGTTTACAAGAAGATAAATAAAATAATAAAACTTCCCTTAAGATGAACTTCTGAAGATGGAGGCGAAGATCCGCTGTAGAATCAGCGTTTGTAGAAGCGGACTTCGTTTGGATCCGGCGTGACGTAATCCTCCTTCAGAAGTTTGCAGAGCTTCGCTAGGACTTCAAGTTTCGGCCAAGATAGCCTCTGGAGTTGTAGCACTACCTCTCTCTCTCTAATGTCATGTGAAACGAGAGGTGAGGGGTCCTTTATATAGCCCAAGCGCTACCGCCGGCGCTAGCGCTACCGCCGGCGCTAGCGCTACCGCCGGCGCTAGCCCGGATTAGGTAACATTTTGCGCGGCAGGATCTTCTATCCGCGGCAACATTTTGCTCTATGCCTCTTGTGCGCCATGCTACCGCCAGCGCTAGTAGCTATCGTCGGGCGCTAGCTCCTTCTAAAAGTTCTCTCGGCAATTGCGCTTCGAGCCAATATTTCGTCGAACAAGATTTCGTCGAGCGAAGTTTCGTCGAACGCCATGATGAGAATTTCGTCGAGCGCCGCTAACAGTTCGTCGAACGGCAGCTAGCGCCTGCGCTAGTACTACCGCCAGCGCTAGTAGATGTTTTGGATTTGTTGGCTCAACTTTGGGGGCAACCATCTTATGTAATCCTTGAGTCATGTGAACTTTGTTATCCTGCACACTTAAACACACAAGATCAAATACACATAGGATTTGTTATCTCAAACCTAGGAGATGCGGAAGACCATGTTCCAACACTTTGTTGAAAGCTCACTTGTGCAAGGAGTTTGGGGTCAAGAATCTAGAAAAATTAAAATATTTTTTGGGAATTGTAGTCGCAAGATCCTTGTAAGGAATTATTATATCTCAATTGAATTGTCTTTGTCCTTCTAAAAGAAACTGGTATAATGTGTGTATGGGGAAACTTTTATTGAAACCCACAATTAGATAAATGAAGATTTGATGGAGATAGGGTCAATTTCTCAAGCTATCATAGTCTCGCACAACTGCCCTAACATCACATATGCAATATGAATGCTGAGCATGAGTTGAGAAAAGAAATTAAGTACTATTTTCAATCTAATCTTAAATATTACATAACACCTCTATTTATACACAAAGGAGGAGAACCCCAAACCAATATTAGAGTTTTGGGACTAAAAATAATAAAGAGAAACATGGGCCTTTATAATGGGCTTTTACAATGAACTTTAGTTAATTTAGTTCATCTAATTCCACTTCCCCTCAGGATGGGAGTATATGTCAATCATTCCCAACTTGGAGGTATTATCAATGAAGGTGTCACACCACAGACCCTTGGTAAAGATATCTGCCAACTGATCTTGAGATTGAACGAACG
Organism: Dactylorhiza incarnata; assembly: GCA_033032865.1. NCBI lineage: Eukaryota > Viridiplantae > Streptophyta > Magnoliopsida > Asparagales > Orchidaceae > Dactylorhiza > Dactylorhiza incarnata. Next base: position 4,507,927 of record JAWHQI010000208.1, read on the forward strand.
GAGTGCAAATGCTGTCTTTTTCCCATATGATCCTTGATGAAATGTCTATCAATATCAACATGTTTTGTTCAGTCATGTTGAATGAGATTATGAGCAATGTTGATAGCTGTTTTATTATCATAATATAGTCGTATGGGCTTTCCTTCTTGTAGCCCCAAATCCTGTATTATAGATTGAAGTCGAAATTCTTCCCTTATCCCTTGTGACATTGCCCTATATTCTGTTTCTGCACTGGATCTTGCTACTACATTTTGTTTCTTCTCTAGGTGACAAGATTTTCTCAAACAAAAGAGCAATATCCAGTGGTGGATTTTCGGTCATCTTGGCTTCCAGCCCAATCAACATACGTGTATACTTCAACATTCATATGCTTATTTCCTTTGAAAGGATTCCACGTCCAGGAGATTTCTGTAAGTACCGTAGCACTCGTACCGTACTTCTTGATGTCGCAATCTGGGAGAATGCATGTATCTGCTCAGGATCCCTACTGCGTATGTGATAACAGGACGTGTGTGTGAGATAGATAAGCCTTCCTACCAATCTTTTGTAGCTAGCGGAGTTCACTTTCTCACCATCATTGTCTTCATTGATTTTACAATTTACTTCCACTGAAGTATCTAGTGTTGCACAACCAAGCATCCTTGTTTCTTCTAGAAGGTCCAAGATTTACTTTCTCCGAGAAATGAAAATTCAAGGGTCTGATCGCGCAACTTCAATTCCTAAGAAATATTTCAACTTTTCTAGATCTTTAACTTCGAACTCCTTGCAGAGGCACGCTTTAAGCCATACGATTTCTTCCAAATCATTTCTTATGATAATATGATATCATCGACATAGACAATGATAACTGTCACTTTCTCTGCGTTCCTTTTAACAAAGAAGGTATGGTTTGAGTGACCATGTTTTTATCCTAATAGAGTCATGGCTTTTTGGAACTTCCCAAACCAAGCTCTGGGAGATTGCTTCAAACAATAGAGATTTTTTAAGTTAACAAACTTCCCCTTTCAATCCCATCTTTGAGAAACCCGACGGAAACTTCATGTATACCTCTTCTTCAAGATTCGACAAATAAAAAAAACATTTTCACATCCAGTTACTGCAGATCCCATCCCCGACATGTCGCATGATAAGATAATACAGATGGAGTCCATTTTGACAACCAGAGCAAAATTTTCATGATAGTTCACACCAGAGGTTTGAGTATATCCTTGACTGACTAGTCTTGCTTTGTATCTCTCTATGATCCCTTCTCGATTCTGTTTTATGGAGAACACTCATTTGGATCCAACGAGTTTTTTTCCAGCTGAGAGAAGAGATATTTCCCAAGTCTGGTTCTCCAATGCAGACATCTCTTCTTCCATTGTCTTTCTCCATTCAGAAATATCTTCGCTTCCTTCCAAGTGTTATGAATACAAATTTAATACAAAGGAGATGAAGGCTTTATGTGCATGTGTTAGATTCTGATATGAGATATAATTGACAATAGGGTATTTAGAAGAGGTCGGCTTACTTTTCAGATGTACGAGAGGTCGATGGAGGTCTTGGTCAGGTCTGGTTCGAAAGATTGTATCTGTTGTGGTGGAATAATAGGGGTTTGTAACATCAACACCAATGTTGAGAAATAAGCCTCCCGACAACATGAATTGAGTTGAGGACAGGAGTGGACATGGTAGTTGGACAAGTGGAAGGAACATGAGTGGACATGGTAGTTGGACTAGTAAAAGGAGGAAGATACGAGGCCACAATGGGAAGAGGAATAGTCGGAGCATCACCATCAGTGTCCCTCTCCCCCTGACAAGAGCCAGAGAATTGTTCCCCTTCAGGGTAGGTAACATCTATAGTTCATAAGAAATATCAAGATGAAGGGCGATAGCAACAATACTCTTCCGTAGTAAAGGAGTATCCAACGAAAACACATTTAAGTGAACGAGCATCTAGTTTATCACGATTGTGTTGATGAACTGGACAATACAAACCCATTCGAGCACACGAGGGAGATGGGATGTGTAGACAACACATGTGGTAGACAAACGAGAGATGGGGGAAGCATATTGCAAGGTATTAGATGCAAGGAGATTAATGAGGTAAGTCACAGTGAGGATCGCTTCGCCCTAATAAGATTTCAGGAGATCCATTGTAATCAGAAGGCACCCTGTGATTTTGAGAAGATGTTTGTTCTTGCGTTCAACAACACCATTTTGGATGGAGGTATGGACGCACGTGGTTAGATGAAGTATACCATGGTTAGCAAGATATGTGCCAAAGACACCACAGTCATCGTACTCTGCCCATTGTTACTACGAAGGACCCGAATAGTACTACCGAATTGAGTAGCCACCATTTTGTGAAAAAGCTTAAAGCAATCAAAAACATTACTTTTAAGAATACGTCTAACGAGACCGAGTCAAGTTCTTGATAAAGGCGTTCGAATTTAGAGAAGTAGGTAGCAACACCAGAGGAGCCTTGTTAAGTTCAAGGTGGCACTTAATGAGCTCGTACACATGGGTCGAGTTACCAATTTGAGAATACGTCTAACGAGCCCGAGTCCATAAGCATATAGCAACGGTAGACTAAGGGGGACATGGAGTGAAGGAGCCGTGAGAACACAAGAGAATTGTTCGTGTCCACTTTCTCCATGAAGGATTAGTACTATAAGGTTAAACAATGATCCCATCAATATACCCATATAGCTGACGTTTGTGTGCACATGACCATTCGAGATAATTAGAGCCGTCCAAAGTTACGGCGGTAATGCGGAAGGATCAGGAGGAGCCATGGATCCGCGGGAAATCATTACTCGGAGGATTTGTAACAGAAGAAGGGTTTGAATACTTTCCGAGGAGACAGACATTTAGAGACTCCCAACGGAAATAGAACTCAAGCACAGGAACGTTCCGGAAAGAGCTCGGTAGTAAGTCCGGAAATTGCTCGGCGGACTCGCAGCGGGAAAGGTCTCGGCAGCGGTAATCAAACTCGGCAGCAGGAATTGTCTCCGAGAAGTCCTCAAAAAGAAGTGCTTGACGTGCTCACAAAAGGAGGTCGCGCAGAACCACAGAAAACGAGTATCGAGTAGGAGTGGGAATGGAGCTCGCACATCGCAAAAGTCAAGATCGCATAAGTCGGGTTCGCAGAGGTGCCAGAGCTTGCCGATCGCAGAAATTGAGCTCGTGGAAGTTTGGGAATGGAGCTCGCAGCTCGCTGAGGACTCACAGACTGCAGAAATAGAGCTCGCACAAGCAGAGGACTCGTCGTTCGCAAAGGGTGAGGTGGGCCGTACGATCGCAAAAATGCGGAAACGGACAAAACACCTGCAGCAGGAAAAAACTGTTGGCTTTGATGTCAGGGTGAGAAAAGAAATTAAGTATTATTTTCAATCTAATCTTAAATATTACATAGAACCTCTGTTTGTACACAAAGGAGGGGAACCTCAAACCAATATTAGAGGCATAGAACTAAAAATTATAAAGAGAAATATGGGTTTTTATAGCGGGTCTTTACAACGGGCTTTAATTAATCAGGTCATCTTATTCTTCCACTGCACACCCTTAGGATCCGACACCAAGAAGCAATATATCAGGTCTTATTGTTTCTAAAAAATGCTCGTGGAAATGAAATTATTTTCTCAAGATAGGATCACTTGCATATTGAAGTTTTTATTGATGCTGATTGAGGTGGAAGTCAAGATAGCAAGAAGAAGTCCACCTCTTGCTAGTATACCTTTGTCGGTCGCAACTTAATGATATGGAGTGGAAAGTAAAATATTAAGGCGAGATCTAGCATAGAAGTTGAATGCGGAGCTACATCACTAGACCTTTGGGAAGGCCTATGATGGAGAGATTTATCCCCATGATCTTGGACTCCTTTATTGTGATAGTTAAGTTCCCATTAGCACTACTCACAATCCAGTTCGCACCAAAAACTTTATCGATGATCGATTGGACGAAGGAAATGCCCGCACTCCTTTTCTTCGCTCCAAGGATCCCTCGACATATTTTTACACCAAAGGCTTGATTTCCGATATGTTTACGAACGACTTCTTCAACTTGTGAATGATTGATTATTCTTTACTAAATACTATGTTGCCCTTAATTATTCATCGATCATCGATAAAGTTCTGATGGTCTAATGTTCTGAGCAATTAAAACATAAACAGACTGGTGATGCATCTTATATTCTTTTCAATTTTCCATTGATTCTGTTGTCATTGTCTTCACAGATAGAGCGATGGAACGAACAGAGGGCGAACGGCACATTTCCTGGCCCTTTATAGAATCTGCGGCTCATATTCGGTACTGCTCGTCCCTAACCTCTTCTTGCTCTTTTTTTAGCTTCCGCGAGTTCTTATTTCTGCGACGAGAGACCCCTAAACCATAATATTTATGTCGAAATTTTTTGTATAAATAAATAATTTTTCAACTTGCTCGAATAAAATCCCAAATGCACATTCTTATAAATATATTGTTATTTGTCATGCTAATCCGATAGATTAAAGACGAAATGTGATGTTTTAAGAATTTTCCATGTCAGCAACTGGATGACGAATTCTGGATAATAATACATTTGGGTGCATTATACAGGCTAATCTTGTCCCCATAAGTTTATTCATGAATCTGCTATACATAATAATTTTGAAAATAACATCATAATTGGTATTATTTTTTGAATGACATCAAATATATATATATATATATATATATATATATTATGACAAATTGACATCTTTCAAGTAGTGATGTGCACAGAAAATTGAAACCGATTCAACCGACCCGAACCAACCCAAACCGAATCGAATTTTGAGGTTCGGTTTCGGTTTAGGGGGGCTGAAAACCGAGCTTATTCTGTTCGGTTTCGGTTTATAGGGTCGGTAAACCGAGAAAATCGAACCGATTATGAGTTTAGACTTGAAGTCTATCCCGTCAGATTAAAATATGAAGTTGTGAGCATTGAGTTTGAAGTTGAACCCAAAATAACGAGACTATGTGATATCTCTTATCTTATCATAAGTTTGTAACAAGTACCCCATCGCGAACGAGTAAATTAAATATGCTGTACTTATTGATTTTATTTTAAACTAATATTTCAACTTATTGTTTTAATTGTACTAGTTAATCTAAATGTTATTGTGTTTTTTGAATTTCCCTTCAATGTTTGATGAACAGCTTTTTAGATTTACTATTAGAAAAGCTCTTGGGTAAACATTAATTTTTTTTTTCGAATCATGAGAATGGTCAATATCAACATTTTGAGGGATAATATGTTTTAGGTTTATCGAAAAAACCCAACCAAATCGATCCATTTCGGTTCGGTTTAGATTTTAGATGTGTAAAAACCGAGACTATTAGATTCGGTTTAACTCGGTTTAACCGAATCGCTTACGGGCCTACTTTCAAATGTGCGCTGTTGTCTGCCCTGCATTATGCATCGCAGTGCTTTATGCCATTGCTGCAAACGCACATGCCACAGGTTTTGCCACCACGTGACCACTACGATTATATGAAGAACTCGGCCCGAGTTTGCTTTTTTGCCTTTTTTAGCCGTGGGGGAAATTTCCACTGGGTTCGTGCAAATTTTATTTTTCTATATAAGGCGATTTTTTCTGTAGATTTTGCCATAATAAAACTAGGCAATTGTTATAAGCACATCAGTTTTGATTACGCACACCAATTTCTACGAGTTATTATGCGTCTTTTGAAAATACGCCTTGTAAATGCATTTTTAGGAAAAGTGTTCAACACGAAAATTGTAGAGATCTCGTACAATTTTCGTGTTGAACATTTTTCCTAAAAAAGCATGTACAAGGCATGTTTTCAAAAATTCGTTATAGTTACGATCAGGGCGACAATACGCCTTGTGCGTGTATTTTTATAAAAAGTGTTCAACATGGAAGTTGTAGATCTCGGCGAGATCTACAATTTTCGTGTTGAACATTTTTCCTAAAAATGCATGCACAAGACATTTTCAAAAGGCGCGTAATAACTCATAGAAATTGGTGTGCGAATGGTTAAAACTGGTGTGCTTATAACAATTGCCTAAAACTATAGTTGAGTTGACTGTTATGCAATACATGAAGATATATTTAATTAATTGATCAACAAGTGAAGAATTATTTTTGCTATTAATTAAATCTTAAAAAAAATACTATATTCAATTAGGTCAAACATTAACCAATTTAATACCATCGAAGTTTAAACTTCAAATTTTAATAAAGGAAATATCTTTTATCTCTCTGTAATCTCCTAAAAGATGGAGGGAGGAGGGAGGAGGGAGCGGGGCCTGACAGGCGGGTGGCTCGAGATGCTCGATGGAGATTGACGTGCTCTGGATGGTCGAGGGTACAGAAATGCGCGAGGCTCGACTGGTGCTGATCTTGATTGTGTGTTGGGCTTAATGGGGAGGAACGTTAGGTAGGGATCGGGCGATCGATGTCAATGGATGATCTTGTGATATTCTGCGTGGTTTAATTCTTGATTATTACTTATATTTGGATATCGAATCGTCTATTCATTGCATGCATCATTCTTGGTTGATTATTACTTATATTTGGAGCAATTTTTGCGTAGGCTCAGCGTATATTTGATCGGTGCAATTTGGGCTCTGTTAAAATCCGACCAAAATATTTTTTTTTAATCTTTTCGGTTTGCCATCTGATAGGCTGATCGAACGGCTCAAATCTCACCCGCATTGACCAAAGCGGCCCTCAAAACAATTGTCAAGAACAACAAAGTAGAAAAATTAATAAAACAAGGCAATGGAAAAGCTCCTCATGGCATATGATTGGAACATTCATGCAATATATGAATCGATCCTATCCAATTTGATAAGTTTTAAATGTAATATTCACAACCATGATTATTATTTAGGGGGGAAATTAAAAAAAAATTTACGCAAATATAAATATAAGGGGTTGAATATGCTAAACAGCATCCGTCCATCTATGATAGATTTTTTATTTTATTTTTGGGGTCTAATAATAGATTTTAAAAAATAAATAAATTATGAAATGTGATTAAATTTTTTTTATAAGATTCTTCTAAATGTGACCTGATTATGAACAATTCTACTACTAAAATGATTTTAATCAATATCATGGTGGGTGTGATCTCATTTTTGTATGCGAAAATTTATGAATTGAACTCTAAAAGTACAATTTAGGTTCGGTTTGGCACCGTGGTGGCGGTCATGAACGCGGTCGTTATGAACCATCTATCACAAATGCCCGACCTCATTTAAGAGCCTTAGGCTCTGTTTGAGACAGCTCTGGCGGATGCAAAAGCTCTATTCCATCCGCCAGAACTGTTTTTAGTTGTTTGGGATAGCTCTATATACACAGCTGATGAAGAATCAATTTTAATAGAGCTGCTTTTTGGAGAGCTGCCCATCCCCCGCGTTAGCTCTCATAAAAGTGCTTTCTGTCATTTTTTTCGATTTTGCATCTCGTCTTCCCCTCACGGCGTCTTCCCCAGCCCTCTCGCGTGAGCTCCACCACGCGGAGCGCCTTCTCCCTAAACGACGACTTCACATCCCGTCCCCTGCCGTCGATGTCACAACCCGCATTTTCTCTGAATTTAAGGATATCAGAGTAAGAGAAAATACACGTCATGGTGCCACGTCATACAGGAAACAACTGTAGACGCTTAGGCGGAAACCTATTACTTAACTAGACAAAACATGATTATATGATAAGTCATCATTTGAAATTATTTATTAGGGGTTTTGAGGTAAGAACTGTGTCTCTCAGTTCGTGGATCAACTAGTCCACCGAGAAAATATATTTAGTTGCAGCGGAAAGTACTTGATTTAGTTTACTTAAAGTCCTACATGTATGCAAACGACGGAGCATGAAGTAAATGATATGCACATAACTAGGCGTATTGTGAGAGTAGAAAATACTTTTAGGCGACTTTAAGGTTAAGGGTTTCAGTTAGAAAGAATGCAATGACGATGAAGAAAAAACCATTTTTATAACTATAGTGCGCCTAACATAAATCATTCCCAGAGGGTAAGATACACAAGATCTAAAAGTAGTGGTATAATCTGGCAAATAAACTATAAAGTATAAAAAGGGGCACAATGGGCGCCAACAACATGACACTAACCCATTGGCACCAACTAGTATGTCTGAGCACAAGAAGTAACTAAAACCAACTACCTCACAGCAGCGGGGTGAACAACTACCATAACTCTGAACTTCAGGCTACACCACTAGCCGTTACGGCTCTGAACCTGAGGCATTCAATAAAACAAAGAACGCCTCAGCAAGGAATTACAAGTGGCAGAAAACTAGCAGAAAAACAAGCAAGGCATAAGGGGTACCAACCCAAGCCAAATTTACCGAAAGAGAGCTCTAAACAAAGAGTCAACAAGCATCAAGTGCACTAAATACCAAAAGAGGAACAAAACGTTCATTTATTTAGTTTCATCAATTAAAGAGGCTGATCGGCTCAAATTATACGGGAGCGGTTAACTACCTCCGCTACCCAAAGCCCAAAACCAGGTGGGGGTACCACTAGACCCAACCACCCAAACACGACTACCGTGCAAGGCTATAACATTTCCCCCACTGTCCCCCAAACACAACTACTGTGTAAGGCTAAAGACAGTAGTTCTTATTACTTAAATTTTAATTAAACACGGGACGCTGCCCGAAAGGATAATCACTGGAAGGCCCTAAGAAATAGGGTCAAGGCAAAGTACACATCGATCAATATGAACCATAAGAGTAACTCAAATGTTAACAGACCACAACGAGTAAAAAGAAGTTCAAACGAGAGGGATTCGAGATCAGGAGCACCGAAGGGTCACTGGCAATCATCCAAGTACACCCGAGGGGACACGAGATTCAAACACAAAAACTCAACGAAATCACATGCGTTCCGGGCGGGGTTCCAAGGGGCCGCGCCCCTGGCGGGGTCTTAGGGGCAGAGCCCCTAACGGGGTCCAAGGGGCAGCGCCCCTGGCGGTGGTCTCGCTGCGGGGTGCGGGGCAGAGCCCCGTCCAAAATTTTGAAATCCCACCACCAGAAACCACACAAAAAATCACCCCATAAAGAAGTTCTTACCATCATTTATCGGGAAGAAGAAGGACATCATTCAAGGCAGCACTTCTCGGGAACTGAAAGGATTTCTCGAGAGAGGACAAGGGAGTTCTCGAGAGAGATCAGGGGATTTCTCGAGAGCTCAAGGGATTTCTCGAGAGATGACAAGGGATTTCTCGAGAAGTATAGGGGTTCCAGCGGGGAAAGTTCTCGAGAAATCAAGCATTTCTCGAGAGGTCGAGGGGTTCCAGCGGGGGATTTCTCGAGAAATCAAGCATTTCTCGAGAGGTCAAATGGTCTTCTCAAAAACTTGGCTAAAACAACTTCTCGAAAATTACCAGGACTTCTCGAGAAGGACCATCAACGGATAAATTAGGGAACGGTGGTGCCCTCCGGGAGGAAATTTCTGACACTACGGATGGGAGAAGATTAGGGTTTTCTATCTATCAAACAAGACGCTCGAAACACGAGCCCACAGTTCACCAAGCATCTATCAGGAGAAAGAAAAACCACGACTTAACCAAACAAAGAGAAGGAGGAAGCCACTTGCCTTAAACCTTGCAAACTCGAAGATCTCCGCTCCGAAAGCTATGGATCGGCTAGGGAAACACACGAGCACAGATTCCTGAAACTTTTCGGGTCGAAAGAAGGGGTTAGGTCACTACCCTAACTCCAAAAACTCCATAAAACGGGAAAAGCTTACCGCTAGAACGAAGATCTCGCCGAGAGCTTTCTAAATCTACTCTCCAAACGCGATTCCGACTACTACAGCCCTAGAAATCGCCGATCGAACGCTCCTCGAAGCTCCGCACTCGCCCTTTCGCTCGGCGGCTGATTTGATCGAGGGAGGAAGAAGATGAATAGGGGAAGAAGATTTTAGGCTTTATATAAAAACCTAATTTATTAATTAATTAATTAATTAATTCCCCCATTCACTTAAAACCGCGAGGGAAACTAGATCACCTCAGATTTCTACGAAATTGGCACCTTAACTGAAACACGGCGCTACGAATCCAACGGCGAAGTCAGAATTCAATTCCGACGGGCCAAACTCGGGCTAAAGCCTCCCGAAGCTAAAATCTTGATATCCACCCAAAATCTTTACCTTAACTCGAAACGATGCGAAATCTCGCACGCTCGATCTACAAGACATACTTTAACTAAGCTAAGGCTCAACACACTACTAGACGAGCTGACGTAACGCACTTACGCCAAAATTACGTCACAGCGGGCACGTAAAATAATTAACGAAAATCAGGGGCGTTACAGTCGACCCCGCCATTTTGCATCCCGTCCCCCGCCGGAATCCCTCACGGCGCCGGCAAGTATCGAGACGAGCAACCTCCAAGCGTTTCTCCTCCCTCCGGCGAGCAACCTCCAAGCGTTTCTCCTCCCTCTGACAAGCCACTGCCGAGTCTTCCATGTTCAGATCCGGTCGATTCCGAGCCCTCCTCTTTCAGATCCGATCGATTCCAAGCCCTAGCTTCATGAGCCCAATTTTTCTACCAAACAGTCTGCAACTCTATCTGTAGAGCTTCTAAGAGCTCTATTCCATCAACAACTTCTCCATCTATCAGAGCTGTCCCAAAGAGAGCCTTAGTTTAGGGCGCTTACCAAATTCTCGCAAGGGTGACTGGTGCTGGCTCGTCACTATTTTGGTCCCCACTATCTGTTCATGTGCGAATTTTGTCGGCATGCATGAATTATTTCTTTATTATAAATAAATATATATATATTTAAAATATAAAAGAGAAAAATTCGTACGACGTAGCTAATGGAGTGGGGAAGCTTTCCGTGTAGCTTCTCCTGTCCATACGGATGGGGCCCAAATAGTTAGATTTATGCCGTGGGCCCACGTCAAACAGCCAGATGGGTCCTCATCTCCCATCTTCTGGACAACCCAGAGTCAGCTGGCCGGCCCGGCTTTATATTTATATATATTATTATATTATACTATATATATATATATTCTTTATAAAACAATATTAATGGGCCCCCTTTAAAATATTTAATCTGATCTAGTATTATATGCTAATGGCACTTGTATGGCTTTAAATATAGGCCCAGGCGGTGGAGATGACTACCGTCGATCCGCGGGCGTCAAGATTATATTGTTTTTTTCGTTGGTCGTGGATGACCGGCCACGATGTATCCAAAAAGGCAGCAACGGCTGGATTTGAGCCCCATCAAATCCACCACCCTAAACCGAGTCATTGGGTCCGTTTGGCACGGTGGCGGCAGTAGTGAACGCAGTGGTTAGGAACTATCGTTCCCCCCCGACTTTAATCCATTTTTATATTCAAAATTAGTTTTTTTTTCTTGTCAAAGACATTTCATGATGGTGATTTTTTTGTCCAAGTTTAACCGAGCAAAAATGCCGTGTCAAAAGCATGACGATTCGTAACCACTGTTACTGTGCTCATGACCACCGCCACCGTACCAACTTAGTCTGGTATTGCTGAATTGATCATCTCCAGGGTCCCTTTCTCGAAAAGATATTTAAGGGTCCGTTAATTAGAATTGAAGGTCATTTTCAAATAAATTTAACCTCCAATTTCAATTCCTTTTCGTCCAAACGATCGGAACCTAAAGCAGAAGCTCGATACACCCATCCACTATAGATATCTTTTCAACATGATCTTTCTAAAATGTCCTCTTCGTAATTATCCAACGAATGTGGTCATTTTGAACACGATCTCTCCTTCCTTTCCAGCGGCCGTAGAATCAACACAAAAATGATCTCTCTCTCTCTCTCTCTCCTCTCTCTCTCTCTCTCTCTCTCTCTCTCTCTCTCTCTCTCTCTCTCTCTTCTGAATGAGAACTCTATCTACTAGCTTTAAACCTCAAAGCATACAAAATTATCTTGTAATATTCAAATATGCCAAATTATTTTATGATATTCTAATTTTATCTTTTGTAATAACTCTACATTGAAAACGGTGCTTTGCATTTTATCCTTTGTAATGAATCTAGAATCATTATAAAAGGATAAAATTGAAATATGATAAAATAATTTGACTGATTTTATCATTTTCCATCCATATTTTCTAAAAGAATGAGCATTTTTGTAAATTGGGGAGACTTAGAGGGGGATGTAAATGTAATTTTGAAAGATAGAGGGGGTGCAACCTGTCATTATACAAACTCCCAGGGGAGGTCCATTAACTTTGTGCATTTTTTTAGTTGTCATGTTGATGAGTTTCTTCATATAAGAATACATTGGTTATGGTGTTGTTGCTAATATATTTATATATGTATTATTGTAGTATGCATATTATTTAGTTAAATTAGTATTTGTCTTTCTCATGCATGTGATTCTTGAGAAATATTTCTAATGCTATTTTATTCCTCAAGTGTTATTTAAAGCATTAGGTTGAAGTTCTATTAGATCAAGAAGCTAGCGAATAAATGATATAATAACGCCTAAAAAATTGGATGGAAAATGAAGTTTTGGATTATTAGGGAAGAGACGGTTTCGAAGACCTCCAATGCAATACAAATTGGAAGAGTACATTTGTAGGGCTTCACTATGTGCCTCTATTTATGTATAATTTTAGTTTTCTATTCTACTTTTTGTCGTCTTTTATTTCATATATAAATCAATACATGTAATTTTAATTTAATGTATGAGCCCATGTATATTTGTACGTGCGTATATGTATGTGCATATATACATGGGCTCGCTCATACATGAAATTTAAATTACATATATTGAACCTAGGTTGAACAAATTGGATCGATCTGACTCTGAATCCTTACATACATACATGGGCAGGCTACATTGAATTTCAAAAAAAAAAAATTCACCAATAGAGAATAGACTTCTTGCAACTACGGATTGATGTGACAAATAATCAAAAATCGTGAGAAATGGTATTTTGCCATAGAAATTGACATGGACAACATCTAGTGACAGATCAAAATTCTTATTGTTGATGATCGATTCATGTTTATGAAAAAATAAATAACAAAAGACTCCCGAGATCAATCATGCAACATGTGATTGATCTTTTTTTTCCGAGTGATTCCATTGTACGTGAGAGTTGTATTCAGTTCGTCTATAAGATGCTAGCTCTATGTATGAATTTTAAAAAAAATGCTAGAGTCCAACAGATGAAACAATAGTTGGTATGTATATCAGTCTTATGCTTAAAGTTGCATTTTGAACATAAAAAGGGATAATTTAAAATCAATAACACTGAGAGGATAGAATCAAGAAAATGTTTGAGAGCGAAATAAGCTTTAAATAGTCCATAGCAATAGCACCAACAAATCGAGTTTCTGAACATCAATACGCTCCAAAACGATCTCCATCCCTCTTAACACTTCCGTCGGCGCTAGCATATCGACGTATCGTCGAGAAGCCAGACTGCGTCGACGAGAAGACAAGCTGTGTCGTCGAGATGACTGGGAGCAGGAGACTAGCGCCCGACGGTGGTGTTAGTCATGTTGATGAGGGCTATATTACTGAGATGCATCGCCGATGTCGTCGAGTTAATGTCGTCGTGATGGCTACCACGACGCGGTAGGCTATCGTCGGGCGGTAGCGAGCAGAAACAGATTCGTCAATCCACAATTGGGAGCCGTCGGATCGCTTTGAAAGCTCTTTGGATGACCAAGATGTGTTCGCCTAATTACTCCATAAGTCATTACTTCCAATTTGAGCGCCGTCAAGAGAAGAAGTTTGAGAGCTAGAGGATTCTTCCGCCATTGTTCCCTCATAGCAAGAGGATTCTTTCGCCATTTGTTGCCGGAGGGAGTTCTTCAAGGAGGAAGAACAATATCTCAGATCGGTGCATTCGTCTTCGCTGTAAGAGAGTTTTTATCTCAATATTGTCTTCGTTGCTTTGGGCGTTATAAGAGAGAGTTGAGTTTTGTCCCTTATTCTTGAAGAGAAGTTTTTCACCGTGGTTGATATGGGATTCAATTTGTGAATCCAAGGGGAATCTAGATTGGCCAAACCTAAATTATTTTTGTTATAATCCTTATTGTTTTGATAGTGGATTGTTCGTATGCCCCTCCATGTAGTTTTCCCCCATTGCTTTAGAGAGGGTCTTCCACGTAAAATTTATTGTTCTCCGGTTGTGCTATAATTTTCTATGTGTTTGCTGCGTTTAATCATCTTCTAGTGTGTCCAGATTATTCAGTGGGTTATATCCCTACAATTCCTGCGCCTCGGACCAATAAAAATACAAAAAAATCAGCATGCAGCGGGGCCCACGATGCACTGTTTGATGTGCACATAAAAATTTCTTTTGAAGTTCACTGCACACTATCTTTCTATTGAACCAGGACCCGGACAGCAGAAAAAATCTTTTAAAACACACAAACACAACAGCACATCGCGCCTTATTATTGATTACGAATTTTCTCTCTCCAGCCGACACAAAAATCTAGCCGCCGGTTAGGCGCTGGGTGTGGAACGTGTGGTGGATCAGCAGCTCATTGTTTAGCATTCATCAAACTCTGTGCCACCGCAGAGCTGGAAAATTGCTCACACGTTTCCCCGCCTCAAACTGCTTACGTGTCGTGTTTCTATTCACTGCCCGCATCCCTTTCCCAGTGGTCCCCACACCCGAAAGCTCCTTTCAGCTCATCAGCTTGTCCTCCTCGAAAAGCCATCCACGAATGAAATTGAACTATTAATTCCCAATATTTTATTTTCTTATATATATATATGAATTATTTCCTCTATTTTTTTTAATGAAATTTTATTTTTGAAATAAAAATATATAAATATTATTAAAATTATATATATATATATATGTCAAATAAAAATAAGATTCGTTTGTGAATAAGGGCCGTAGGAACGTCGCCGTCACGCAGACCAAAATCACGTGAAGCGCATTGCACACTCACGCCACGTCACACTTTATCTCTCTTATCCATCTCTCTCTCTAATATAAAATAATTATTCATCTGTGATTTAGCTATCGTTGATAAGATAATTAAGTGCAACTAGTATTGCTTCGGTCCAATATTTAAGAAATCTCAACTTATTTAATTTCTTTTTAACTTTTTAATCTTCTCGTATTTATGATCAGATATATTCATATATGTATTAAGTAAATCTAATTTTAGATATATGCTACTTATTATTTAATTTCATACAGTTAGTATAGTGCAATTCAGGTCAGTTGAATTGGTTTTTGCTCACAATCAATGGGTCTGATTTTGTCGCTTATACATATATATAAACATTTATTCAAAGACTACGATTAATTTGATGATGTATATACAGTATGGAAGATAATATCTATATGTTAATAAAATTAGTGTTTATTATTACTAAATGGTGCAAATTTAACATGATATTATCATTCAAAAGTATAAATAATGAGCAGTAAACATTATATATTAACGTCGGTCTTATATATTGACGTGCACCCGTAAAGATGATACGTGATATGGTCTCACAAAACGTTCAGGCAGTGCATTCGGGCAGTGCGCTAATGAACATCACTCGCCTCATTTGGTGGAGGAAATGAGGTTAACCAAGATAAACCCCACTGTCCCCGTAACCACTCATCATGGGGGGCAAATAGTAAAAATCCCCCATCATGGGGTGTAAATAGTAAAAATCCCCCATCATGGGGTGCAAATAGTAAAATCCCCCATCATTGGGGTGCAAATAGTAAAAATCCTCATCATGGGGTGCAAATAGTAAAAATCCCCCATCATGGGGTGCAAATAGTAAAATCCTACATCATATGGTGCAAATACTAAAATCCCACATAATTGGGTGCAAATAGTAAAATCCCTCATCATGAGGTGCAAATAGTAAAATCCTCCAACATGTGGGTGTAAATAGTAAAAATCCTCATCCTTGCGCGCTCCCAAGCGCGCCTCCTCCTTGCGCGCTCCCAAGCGCGCCTCCTCCTTGCGCGCTCCCTAGCGCGCCTCCTCCTTGCGCGCTCCCTAGCGCGCCTCCTCCTTGCGCGCTCCCAAGCGCGTCTCCTCCTTGCGCGCTCCCAAGCGCGCCTCCTCCTTGCGCTCAAGAACAAGCACGCCTCATTGCGCTCAAGAACAAGCACGCCTCATTGCGCTCAAGAACAAACGTGACAGCCACCGTCAAGACTAGCACTCCAAACTCCTCTCGCGCAGCAGGAAACAAGCCATAGAGACAAAAGACACACAGAGCGCATTGATCCAACCTTCGAGCAGCATTCAAAGCGTCAAAAGCACTTAGAGCGCAGCATTCCCCTCTGCAACAGGCAGAAGACTTAGCTCCGTGAGCGGTGGCCTGTCACCCTCCGAACACCTCTCTCTCTCTCAACAATTGTAACGAGAGGCGGCCTGTCGCCCTCGAGTTCTTCAAAAAAGCTCTGTACAACCAACAAATAGTGGAAGTTTTGGTCGGCACAGGCCCGACCGCGTGGTTTTTCGCCCAGTTGACGGGTTTTCCACGTTAAAAAAATTGTCTTGTCAGCTTACCCTTTTCTGTGACTGTGTGCACGCTCGAACGCTCTCGGGCTAATACGGTTCAATTTAGTCCGATCTACCAGAGCCTTGAGTGAACCGCAACAGTTTGGCGCCGTCTATGGGAACCGATTCCCAAAACTCTGCAAAGACTCGCTAAAGGAAGTGCTTAGCCACCAATTGCAATGACAAGAAAAAGTGCTCGCACTACTGAAGGATCAATCCCGGAGGGACGCGTCGACCCAGCTCCCTCCCACTCGCTTATCAATGCGCCTCTCGCAGAAGAGGCAGTGCCTGCACACGCAGCAATACTGGAAGGGCGCATGCGGCAGATGGAAGAACAGCAAGCCGAGATGCTGTCTCTTGTAAGAAATCTCGGGGCTCCTCGAGCTCCCGTTCAACCGCCAGCGTTGAACGTTCCTCCGCCCCCAGCTCCGAGTCATGCCCCGAACGAGGAGGTCATTCGAGAGGAAGAAGCCTCAGAAGAATTCTCCGACGCAGCAAGTTCCGCCCATCCTGCTCCCCCAGCCAGAGGCCCAGGAGCTGACCACCATCACCGTCTCCGAGGAAGAACTGTCCCTGGCCGAGCAATAGAAAGAGCCACACGAGAAAAAATACGCAATATAATAGAAGAAGAATACATCCAGGCGGGGCGACACGCAGCTCTCGCCCGCCGTCCCGCATACCACGGCTCCCCACTATCGCCTCAAGTCATGGCACATCCAGTTCCAAACGGTTTCAAGCTTCCCAACATCGAAACGTTCGACGGGACGGATGACCCGGTGGATCATGTCAATCACTTCACCACCATCATGAGGATTTACAGCGCCCCCGACCAGCTCCTCTGTCAAGTGTTTCCGGCAACCTTGAAAGGACAAGCGCGCACTTGGTTCCACTCCCTGGGAGATGGGGCCATCAACAACTTCGCAGAAATGGCGCAACAGTTCGTGGACCAGTTCATCACCAATCGTAGGATTGTTCGAGATCCCTCCCATCTCTCAGGAATTCGCCAAAATGACGGAGAGACTCTCACGGATTTTTTCCGACGCTTCACCTCGGAGGCTTGACAAATCCCGGGGGTCGACCCCGAGCTCTTGCGAGGAGTCTTCCTTGGAGGTCTCCGCCCAAGTGGCTTCTACTCAGCTCTAACGAAAGAAACCGAACCAAGCTATCTTAACCTCGTTTAGCGAGTCGATGCCCAGATAGCAGCAGATGAGGCAATTGAAGCACACCGCCGGCAGTTCGAGGGGAGCTCGAAGAGGAAGAAAGAGGAGCCGCTGCCGCAGACAGTTCCCAATAAGAAAAACAAGCATTACGACAACCCCAGCCAAGACCGAGGATCTCGCCAACATCAGAACTACACTCCCCTGAACACTACCAGGACTAACGTACTGTACGCAATCAAAGAAGACCAGACGCTCCGCAAGCCCAGACCTCTCGCTAAAAATGCGGGAGACCAGACAAAATACTGTGAGTTCCATCGTGGACAAGGACATGACACGGAAAATTGCTCCAAGCTTAAGGATGAAATCGAGTGTCTCGTCAAACAAGGCCTAATGGGGAAATTCCTACGAGACTAGGCGACGATTCAACTAGCAGGAGATCAGCTAGCGGCCTGCCAGGAAGGACCAGGGCAACCCTTAAGGCAGTCATCCCAGGAGAAAGCTTCATACCCGTCAGCGGGGCTCTACCAGCGCCACTGAAATATTCTGTCAACTTTGTTTCTGTAAAAACTTTGTGTAAATTACCACTACTAATTGTTTTTAAAGTTAATCATTCCAGGCATGTCATATCATGCGCTATCGAAACTACGTAAAGACGTCCATTTGCATAAACAGCACCTGCCTCCAGGCAGTGCGCTAATGAACAGCACCTGCCTCCAGACACTGCGCTAATGAACAGCACCTGCCTCCAGGCAGTGCGCTAATGAACAGCACCTGCCTCCAGGAAGTGCGCTAATGAACAGCACCTGCCTCCAGGCAGTGCGCTAATGAACATCACCTGTCTCCAGGCAGTGCGCTAATGAACAGCACCTGCCTCCAGGCAGTGCGCTAATGAACAGCACCTGCCTCCAGGCAGTGCGCTAATGAACAGCACCTGCCTCCAGGCAGTGCGCTAATGAACAGCACCTGCCTCCAGGCAGTGCGCTAATGAACAGCACCTGCCTCCAGGCAGTGCGCTAATGAACATCACCTGCCTCCACGCGGTGCGCTAATGAACAACACCTGCCTCCAGGCGGTGCGCTAATGAACAACACCTGCCTACATGCAGTGCGCTAATGAACAGCACCTGCCTCCATGAGGTGCGCTAATGAACATCACCTGCATTCAGGCAGTGCGCTAATGAACAACACCTGCCTCCAGGCGGTGCGCTAATGAACACCACCTGCCTTCAGGCAGTGCGCTAATGAACAACACCTGCCTACAGGCAGTGCGCTAATGAACAGCACCTGCCTTCAGGCAGTGCGCTAATGAACAATAACTGCCTCCGGACAGCGCGCTCACAGCAATCTCTCACTATCGTCGATTGAAGGTTCGTCCTTCTCCACCGCAGTAAGGTCCCGACATCATAAGTGTTTGCCCCTCCTACGTTCGTACACAGTTTGAATACATACGCTCTTCACCGACCAAACCTATCTTCTACTATGTAAAAAGCCATGAGCTCAGACTCGCGCAAATCTATCTTATACTATGTAAAAAGCCGCGAGCTCAGACTCGCGCAAATCTATCTTCTACTATGTAAAAAGCCGCGAGCTCAGACTCGCGCAAACTTATCTTTTACTATGTAAAAAGTCAGAAGCTCAGACTCGCGCAAATCTATCTTCTACTATGTAAAAAGTCGCGAGCTCAGACTCGCGCAAATCTATCTTCTACTATGTAAAAATCCGCGAGCTCAGACTCGCGCAAACTTATCTTCTATTATGTAAAAAGTCGTGAGCTCAGACTCGTGCAAACTTATCTTCTATTATGTGAAAAACTGCACACTCATCCTACAACAGCAATTCCTACCCAAGGCGCCACGAAGATATCAATGATCGAAGCCGCCGCAGAAAAAAATCAAAACCTCCGAACTCCTCCGCACAGTAATTCAGACTCCGAAGGTTTGGGGGGCTTATGACGTGCACTCGTAAAGATGATACATGATGTGGTCTCACAAAACGTTCAGACAGTGCGCTAATGAACATCACTCGCCTCATTTGGTGGAGGAAATGAGGTTGACCAAGATAAACCCCACTATCCCCGTAACCACCCATCATGGGGGGCAAATAGTAAAAATCCTCCATCATAGGGTGTAAATAGTAAAAATCCCCCATCATGGGGTGCAAATAGTAAAATCCCCCATTATGGGGTGCAAATAGTAAAAATCCCCATCATGGGGTGCAAATAGTAAAAATCCCCCATCATGGGGTGCAAATAGTAAAGTCCCACATCATAGGGTGCCACCCATTTAATTACGAAAGTGCCACCCTCAAAAACTAAAAATAGAACTTCAAGGCTTCTCTTTTTTCCATCTTCTCCTCCTCAATCTCTCCCCCTTTTGAGACTTTCTCTCTCTTCGGCCGGGAAAATCTTCTTATGGATTTTCTCTCTCCTCCTCCTTCATTGCGCGCTCACGAGCGCGCGTCCTCCTCGCGCGCTCACGAGCGCGCGCCCTCCTCGCGCGCTCACGAGCGCGCGCCCTCCTCGCGCGCTCACGAGCGCGCGCCCTCCTCGCGCGCTCACGAGCGCGCGCCCTCCTCGCGCGCTCACGAGCGCGCGCTCACGAGCGCGCCTCCTCCTCGCGCGCTCACGAGCGCGCGCCCTCCTCACGCGCTCACCAGCGCCTCCTCCTCGCGCGCTCACAGGCGCGCCTCCTCCTCGCGTGCTCACAAGCCCGCCTCCTCCTTGCGCGCTCATCAGCGCCTCCGTACGCTCCGCTCAAAGCGCGCCCCCCGTGCGCTCAGCTCCAAGCGCGCACCTGTGTGCTCCGCTCCAAGCGCACCTTCGCGCGCTCTGCTCCAAGCGCGCCTTCGTGCGCTCCGCTCCAAGCGCACCTTCGTGCGCTCCGCTTCAAGCACGCCTCTGTGCGCTCAAGAACAAGCACACCTTCGTGCGCTCAAGAACAAGCACGCCTCTTTGCGCTCAAGAACAAACGTGACAGCCACCGTCAAGACTAGCACTCCAAACTCCTCTCGCGCAGCAGGAAACAAGCCACAGAGACAAAGACACACAGAGCGCATCGATCTAACCTTCGAGCAGCATTCAAAGCCTCAAAAGCACTTAGAGCACAGCATTCCCCTCTGCAACAGGCAGAAGACAGCTCCGTGAGCGGTGGCCTGTCACCCTCCGAACACCTCTCTCTCTCAATAATTGTAACGAGAGGCGGCCTGTCGCCCTCGAGTTCTTCAAAAAAGCTCTGTACAACCAACAAACAGTGGATGTTTTGGTCGGCACAGACCCGACCGCGTGGTTTTTCACCCAGTTGACGCGTTTTCCTATATCTAGACATATTGCACAAAAATTTCAATAAAAATTTAGGCATATTTTTTAATATTTAGACCATGTATAAAATTCTATTAAAATTATAAATATAATATAAAAAATGTGACATTAATTTAACACAGATATATTTTATATATTTGTTGAATAAATTATTTTTAGGTATACAAAAAAAAAATATGCATCCCTCACTTTATACATATATTATCAATCAATTAACTTTCAATTATTTACAATTCCATTCCTTATTCAAATTTCGGGTACCTAGCTAGAACTCAACTAAATCATCAATTCTGAGGTTTTTTAAAACAAAAATTGATCTGAGAAACATCAAAATCGATCCAAAGTGTTTCGTTATTTTTGTTCGCAAACGATCACCCGAAGTGATGGCAGACAGAAAATAAAAAAAATTATTGGACCAAAGTGAATATTTTTCGTTGTGCCTTCACTAATATATATCTATACTATCTATACAGATATATGATTGACTTTTTAATTCTATGCATTTAAAAGGCGTCATCAAACAATTTTTGTTTGTTCGAGCTGAAGATCTAATCCAGATGATGGACTGCAAATAATAATTCAAGAAAAATTCTCCTCCTTCCCTCATGCTGAAATCCCGAGTTAAAACCGGAGAGAGAGAGAGAGTGCGGCGGAGAGGGAGAGAAAATAATCTCTTAAGTATATACTGTTGAAACCGTCAACCGGTCTCTGAGTTCGGAGCCACAGGGGGTGTAGCCTGTGCCTACTTCTCCCTCACTAGACTATCTTGACTGTGGATGAAAAATCTGGAACAGACCCAATGCTGTAGCGAGGAGGTCCTGCCACACACCCAGAAGGTCTTAGAGAGTTTCCCCTCCCAAACCAATGCTCAGCCGGGCACCTTGGAGGGCACTAGCAGTCAACTCCAAAACTAGCCTGGAGGAGAGAGCTCAAGAAGATTTGATCTCCTCCAAGGTGCCCTTAAGGGTCTATTTATAGATTCTTTAGTCTGGTCTGCAAATAACATAAATCCGTCTTCTGGTTTTGCTAAGCGCACCTCAAATTGGTTTGCTAACAGCCTAACTCCGTTGTTCTGAAGGGTTATTGGCAGCCCACAAAGGGTATCTTGGTAATTCTATCTCTGGATCCCACTGGGCGAGTGGTCCATGAGGGCACCACTCGCCAGGCCTGGGCGAGTGGTCTGTGGAGGCACCACTCGCCACTTCAGGATCCCCTGCACGAGTGGGTTTCGACCTTCCTTCGCATGTCTGTCCTCGGATTGTGACCTTCTCGCAGTCGAGTGCTACCTTGGCCCTCCGAGCGAGTGCCCCTCTGGGCCAATGTGAATGCTTGTTCGCCTTACTCACCTCTCCTTCTGGCCTCCTTGAGTCTGGGGGACCCACTCGGCGAATACAGGGTTGTACATATACGTATATTTTTTTTACAAAATAAATATTGTAATATTGATTTATATTTTTTTTACGGTCATTTTGAGTACTCATATGTATATGTTGTGGGCGCAGCCCGTAGACATATCGAGCCCGGGCGAAGCCCGTGCGGAGACGGGCGAAGCCCGGTTGGATGCGGCCAAAGGCCGCCCGACAACATCACGTTGCGGGGCGAGCGAAGCCCGTCATCGCCGGACGGATACTATCGCGCTTGGCTGTAGGAACACTCGTGTGTCTCTCTCCGCGCCCCTCTGGGGGCGGCCTCCCTTCCGCCCAGATCGGGCGGCCACTTGGCCGCCCGATCTCGCCCGCCGCCCCCTTCCGCCCAGATTGGGCGGCCACTTGGCCGCCTGATCTCGCCCGCCGCCCCCTTCCTCCCAGATCGGCCGGCCACATGGCCGTCCGATCTGGGCCGCCGCCCCTGTCTGGGGCGGCCTCCCTTCCGCCCAGATCCAGCGGCCGCTTGGCCGCCCGATCTCGGTCGCCGCCCCCGTTGGGGGCGGCCTCCCTTCCGCCCGATCTCGAACGCCTCCCCCTTCGGAGGCGGCCTCCCCGCCGGCAAGGTTGGGCGGCTATTTGGCCGCCCAACGTCGGCTGATGGCCCTCTTCTTGGTCGTCGGCCTCGTCAGCCGCTACTCCCCTCGCGGGAGGAGATGTTGCTTTTCCTGTAAGACCGTAACCGCCCGGGGCGATCTCGTCATTTTGTGTAAAATTCGTGATCGGTGTGCTCTACACGGAGAGTTCCTATTCGTACGTCCGGTAGTTATCGTGACAAATTTCCGGTTCGCCCCTCTTGAAATCTATAAATAGACCCTCATTCCCCTTCATTTGGATCTTTTTTTCTCCTCCCTCCTTTTCCTCCTAAGTGCAAGAGAGTGTTCTCTCGAAGATCTCCCTCGCCTTCGAAGATCTTTAAGCACCTTGAAGATCGTTCAAAATCCTTCTTCCGCTCCAAGCGCGCCTCCGTTTTCTTATGAACAGGCATGCCTTTGTGCGCACAAGAACAAACGTGCCACCCACCGTCAAGACCAGTACTCCAAACTCCTCTCACGCCGCAGGAGACAAGCCGCAGAGACAAAAACGCACAGAGCACATCGATCCAAACCCTCAAGCAGCAGTCAAAATCTCCAGAGCGCTCAGAGCGCAACATTCCCCTCTGCAGCAGACAAAAGTCTTAGCTCCGTGAGTGGTGGTCTGTCACCCTTCGAGCACCTCTCTCTCAACAATTGTAACGAGAGGTGACCTGTCACACTCGAGTTCTTCTAAACAACTCTGTACAACAACCAACAAATAATGAAAGTTTTGCCTGGCACAGACCCGGCCGCGTGGTTTTTCATCAAATTTATGGGTTTTCCACGTTAAAAAAATTGCCTCGTCGTCTTTCCTTTTTCTTTGACTGTTTGCACGCTCGAACGCCCGAGGCTCGTGACTTTTCATTTTTAATGAAATGGAACATCAACCTTTTATGCCCCTCATCAATTCCTCTCATCAATTTCGCCAGTTATTTTTTATTTCTTTTATTTTTATTTTTTGAGAGGTAAGAGAGCAATTAGTTAAAAATAGAATTACTATATTTTCATCCATTCTTTATAGTAGAAAAGAGATCCTGCCTGCTGGTAGCAGTCAAAATTTTAATGGGTGCTACAGAGCCTAAGATTGACAGTAATAAATAAATAATAAATAGCATCTACCGATTTATAATACACATAACAATGATTAAATAAATTGTAGTTATTAATAATACACGGAATAATTATACTAAATAAGCAGCGAAAGAACGGGGCATTAATTTCTTAGGTTAATATAAGCATATAATAATAAATGAATGTATATTTTATATATTTATGCACCTTAATTCCTTAAATAGTGTTAATAATAGTTGTATTATTAAAAAAAGGTTTTTATTTTGAAATAATCAAATCCAATTTAGCACTTTGACTTCTTTATCATAAAAGATTATTATTAAGAAAACATTTTCCATTCCCTAAAGATAATTGTTTCTTATGATCTTATCGTCTGCCGAGATTATTTTAAACAAAAATAAATATGACTTTTCGATCATAACTGAACGGCATAATATAAATTATCATGAAGATATATAATTTACAACAAAAAATTCAATTTTTTTTTAAAAATTGAGTTATGATCATAGATTTACGTAAAAAATTGTTTATTTATAATATTCACCGCGATCGAAAAAAAAAACTATTTTTTGCTCAAATATTAAGCTTCGAATACAATTAAGTGGACTCAAATCAAATGGTATCTCCTCCAATATTTTACAAGCCACTTTCTATCATTGTCACCACGGGAAAAAAAACCTTTTTTTACCAGCAGCAACTGTCGCCGGCGAGCTCAGCGGAGAACCAAGCAAGAGTCGGGCCGTGCTCGTCGGAGAAGAAACCAGCGCTGTACGGATCCTCCCAATCCTCCTCCACCTTGAAAATCTCTTGATCCGTCGCCTGGCAGACAATCCCTTCCTCCTCTCTCCACGCGCCCTGCTTCGGGCTGCAGTCTCCGGTCATCACCGCGCTTGAGTCGCTTTCGCATGATCCATCGGCGAAAGTCAACGCCGTCGGCTTCTCGTCCCCCTGTTTGACCTCGCAGGAGAGCTTTGACTTGAGCGCATCCAGTTGGGAGGCGAGGGAACTGTTGTCCCGGCGAAGGGAGTCTAAGTCCAGCCGCAGAGCATCGTAGCGCGACTTCAGGGCGGAGAAATCGCGCTCAAGCTGCTTTGTCTTCCACCTCGCCCGGCGGTTCTGGAACCAGACGGCAACCTGGCGTGGCTGGAGGCCGAGATCCCGAGCTAGCCGGGCCTTTCGCTCCGGCTCAAGGCGGTTCTCCACCTCAAAGCTCTGTTCCAGAGCACGAACCTGCTCTGCTCCGAGCCTTCTCTTCTTCGCTCCGGCACCGCCGCTGCAGCAATATTCGTCATCGTCTTCCTCTTCGAGGATCATGTCTCCGCCCATCTCCTCTGCAAATTATCCAGAAATACCAACTTTAATCTTATACTGGCTGAATTAAATGCAAGAATTGAAGCCGATCGATAAAAAAAGCTGGTAGTTTTGAAAATGAACAGGAGCTGACCGGAAGCAGGGAGGAAAGAGGGGCGCTTCATGTGAGTGAAGAATGGTAGAAAGTATGAGATTGGTATTGAACTATGAATTAGCCGCTGATGTGGTGGCTCGCCGATCAGACGATTTCTTCTTTTCGGAGGCTTGATTAGTCTCCATCGTCTTCCCCATCGCCCTAGTTTCCATTACAGAGCTCTATGAGCTGATTCGAAACTTAATGTGAACTAATTTCTGAATCGCGAGAATAAAAAATTCATAGGGAGGAGGAAGAAGATGATCGGTGACCGGCTACCGGACTTGGAGATTAGAGGTGAAAGCTGCAGCTCCGACGGCTGGGGAGAAGGGACGGGAGTATAAATAGAAGGGGAAAGGGTGTCGTTAGGGGGCTAACGCCGTAACTGGGGTTATATTTGGGTTGGAGAATTAAACGGCGTTAGAAAATGAAATGGCAGGTCAGATATAAATGAAATGAAATGAGGATCATTTAGGGATGTCGATATATGCCCTATAAATATAAATATTTCTAATAGGCTTTTTGTTGATTTTATAATAGGATATTATGGTGATATGATTATTTTTTGGTATTAGATTTTTTTAATTATATTTTCTATATAAATATATATATATTTTTTGTAAATATTAAACATACTATTTTATATAAATATATAATGTTCTAATTAGGGCATCTTGCGTTTCCTAAATCGCAATACATTTACTATTGGATTGCACAACTTATTTTGTACCGGAGTTAGTGTCGGGTCAATTTAAGTTCCGTCAAATGATTTTTTTTAGCTCGCATGAGCGTGTTTGACAAGACAATGATTATGACCGCCACCAAGAAAAGAAAACTAGTTTTGAACATAAAAGTGGATGAAGTTCCTTAGGTGAGGCCGGACGTTCACGAACGACCATTCATAATTATCGCGCTCATGACCGGCACCACCGCGTTCAAAGGTGAGTCATAGCAGAGATTAAGACGACTGGGGTAAGTCAATTATCGCCTCTGACTTTAGTTGGTGCTTCACATATTTGTTGTCTTGTGGAATTGATGCTACACGCAGACAATGCTTCATTTAGTTAATGATTTGTGTTTATGGTATTTGAGATCTAAATATAGGTGGTGATTATTGTGTTAGATTTGTGATTTCAAATCAGGTGAAAAATAACTCAACCACATTATGTAAATCTTCTGTAATCTTGAAGAAAAATAACAAATGGATGGATACAAATGGATCACCTTTATGAAGAATTGAAATAAGGTTTTTTATTTTTATTTTTATTTTAGTGACATAAAGTAGAAGTTGATCATCTTAGAGAAAGAAGCTCTTGGAGGTGGATCCACAGAGAAGAAGGCTGTGAGCTGTATAGGGAGGCTGCATTGGTGCACACGACAACCGTGATTAGCAGGCTTGCATGCGAGTTGCGGTTCAAGTCGAGTTTGGCTGGACTTTGACGCGTGGTTTATTTCGCATCGACTTATCAAGTGCTTGTGTCAGTGATGCTCCGATTTTCTATAGATTGCCAAGGGTAATTTTAATTACTCTGAGCCTAAGTTATTATACTGTTAAATTTAAAATGGTATATGCGTTTGGGAAAAACAGAGTAACCCATTGGGTTATTCAATATAAGTAGAGCTTAGTGTTTAAGTAACTAACTAATTCAAAAAGAATAACAAAAAAGATAAATTACAAGAATGACATTCAATATTTCTTCATCCCCCTCAAGTTGAAATTTGGGAGAGATGCCAAATTCTCATCTTGCACAATAAAAACTTCAGTTGAGCTTGGCCAAAGGCTTTAGTAAATATGTCTGCAAGTTGTAAGTTGGTAGAAAGATAAGTTGGAGCAATCAACTAGGCTACTAACTTCTCTCGTACTAGACAACAATCTAAATCGATGTGTTTTGTTCTTTCGTGATAAACTGGATTGAGGCTATATGTAAATCCTCTTGATTATCACAAGCAAAAGATATTGGGGTGATTATCAAGATGTAAATCATGAAGAAGGTTAACAAGCCAAGTGAATTCACAACAAATAGATGCCATAGCTCTATATTCAGATTCTGCCGAGGATTTAGAAACAATGGATTGCTTTTCGGTTTCCAGGAAATGAGAGAACCATCAATGGATTGCTTCTTCGGTTTCCCCCTCAAGTAGGATCTTCTAATGTTCCATAAACATATTTCAAAACTTTATATGCGATATGAAGATGTGGACTTCATGGTTTGGACATAAATTGGCTTAAGATGTGGATGACATAAGTCATATCTGGGCGAGAAATAGTAAGGTAGATTAGACGACCCACTAGGCGACTGTATAATGAAGTGCCTAGTAGTTTTGTACCATTAGTATCATTGAGCTTGTGATTTTGTTCAAGTGCAATAGGACTAGACTTGGTATCAGATAAATGCATGCCATTAATGATATCCTGGGCATATTTGTGCTGATGTAGATAGATCCCAATAGAAGTGCGAACAATTTCAAGGCCTAGAAAGAATGATAAACTGTGCGCCCCGATCCTTGATCTTGAAACGATAATTCAAAGTTATTCTTAAATCAATAACATTTGATTGATGAGTACCTGCTAGGATAACACCATCAAAATAAACTAAAAGAACCATACAATGATCATTGCTTCCATTGGTAAACAAGAAGTGATCATTTTGAAATTGTGTAAAACCGAGATTGAGTAACGTGTTGAAAAATTTAGAAAACCAATGTATGAATGACTGTTTGAGCCCATATAATGATTTATGAAGATGACAAACAGAATAATCCTTACTGGAATCCCCATGTGGAGAAAAACCCAAAGGAAGATGCATATAAACTTCCTCTATTAAGTCACCATGTAAAAATGCATTGTGAACATCTAATTGGTTTAAAAAGCAGCCTTTGGAAATTGCTAAAGCAAGGACGACGTGAACGGTGGTCATTTTGGTTGCAGGTGCAAATATTTCTTGGTCATCAAGACCATCAGTTTGTGCATAACCCTTTCCAACTAGACGAGCTTTCTACCATTAAATTGATAGTCCAAGTTTGATTCTCTTATGTGGCTTTGATTTCTAAAGTCATAGCTGTAACGGCTCAAAATGTGAAGTGACGCAAATCGATAATAAAACTCAATTTAAATAATTCTATATATAGATCCCCTATGATGAAATATATAATTCAGTGAAATAATGTGAGGTGCTCAGAAAGGTTCTATGATAACTGAAAATTAATGTTGATAAAGGTTGCCTCCTAGCTGAGATTAATGTGCTATGCGGGGTTACCTTATGATTGAAAGGTGGGGTGCTAATAGAGGGTTGTGTTGGTTAATATAAATTGAAATGAGGGGATTCATTATAGCTGAAATGGGGGTTTTGTGTAGGCTGCCCTGTGGCCTAAATTGTGATGTGGGTGTGCTGTTAGCAAAACGTGGGATTAATTGGTAAAGTCGGCTGTTAAAGGCGGTGGAGGATTTACTTTGTTTTATATAGCTGCTGCCGACTCTCTCCTTCCTTATCTCTCGTTCTCGACTATTTCGCAGCTAGGGTATGCAGTTCCTTCTTCCCTCTTTCCCTCATCATCTTCCTTTCAGCGCATGCCCGAAATGATGCAGAATATCAGAGGTATTGCTGGAAGCAGGGATTAGGAAGGCTTCGCTTGAACCGGACTTCGTCGGGTTTACGATTTGGTGACGATTGTGTGCCCGACTTCTTTAAGCTCGCTGTAAGCCTCCTTTTTCCTGCTATCTTTCAGTTTCTTCTCTTGCTTTGAAGGGGGGGGGGGGGGGGGGGGGGGGAGTTCATCTGTAAACCTAGATTATTTGGATCTTTGTGTATTCTGTTCTTGGAAGAGGACCGACTGTGAATTTTGATGGGGCTGTATTGAATATATCAGTACCTATTTCAGTATCATATTCTATGTTTGCTGGTGGAGAGCAATTTGCTATTATTGTGGGGTGTGTGTTGTGCAGCCAGTAATAAGGAGGGTGATGCTTGTGGTAGTTGGTTTTTTTTATGTGGGTTGCACTACTAGTGTTGGCACCTTCTGAGTTTCCATGATATCAAGTTGCTACTCATTTTCCCCTATTATCCTCTGTTGTCCAGATTTGAGTTTCACACTATACAGCCATATGAATTTCTGCACAGTGTACTTTAGCTATTTAATGAATTATGTTATATACAGTTGGGTTGTCCAGTGAGGGCTTATGTTCTGATGGAAATCATTAGTTTATATATGATCATGTCAGTGTTTAACTGCATATTGAGAGAGATATCTGTCCATGTTATTATCCAGTTTTGGACGTACCTGTACATGTTTTGTATTGGTTTACATGGGGGTTTTGTTTTGGCCTTCATCCTATATAATGATGTGGATTGCCTAGACTGACCAATTCTTTTTAATAAACATGTTATATGGTATTCTATTTACTTGGAGGGCTACCAGGCATTTGAGTGGTAGTTTGGGATGGAATATTGTAATTGTTTTGGACTTGTGCCTCATGCTAGATTATGCCAAATAAAGGGCTAGTGAGTAGTTGCCAAATGATGTCATCATATGATAATTATTGTAGCTATAGTGAGGTGCAACCCCGAGATAAATGCCCTAAATGATATGATGATATACAGATACCGCGAAGGATGGCACCTCAAAATAGACATGACAATGCTATGAACACTGATACTGATGGTGAGAGCTACCTGTTTCATTTATGCTTTATGGCTTTACTTTCTTTTTATATACTGAATGTTACATGCATAGTTGCTATCACTGATACTAAATATCGCTATATTGTATGGCCTTGAAAAGGCAAACAGGCGAATGATATTTCTGAGGGGATTTTAAAAATGAATAACTCACTTTATGTAAGCGTGTCGACACGAGGTTATGTTACGGGCAAATTGAAGTGCATGCATATGAATGAAATGAATATGATGATTTGCCAAGTCAGTCGGCCGTAGGCGGAAACGCGTGTGCACGTACTGATTTGGATACAGGACCTAGAGGGGTCGGGCCAGTTTACCGAGTCAGTCGGTCGTAGGCGGAAACGCGAGGCACGTTCTGATTCAGATAGATGACCCAGAGGGGTCGGGCCCATAGAAAAGGAAAATGAAATTGAATGTCAATTCAATCGCCCCTAATATATCCTAAGAAAAGAAACGTTCATGGAAATACTGAGCTAAAGAGTTATAAAGGTGCATGGATAAATGCTTATAGACATGAAAACTGAATGAAGTTATGTATGTGCACTGCTTCCATGATATAGATACAGTTATGACACTTACATGACATGTTCCATAGTTCATATGAATGCTACAGCTCCTTATACTGTTTATGATTATTGACATGTTTTCCCCAGTTATTATGTTCTTTCATAGATACTGATACATGGACACACTGATATACTGATAGACTGATATAGATGTAGATATACTGATACAAGGATTTATTGCTTATACAGATACACTGCTTTACTGTTATATTGTTACATGATATGATTATGATCCTATACTGCTCATACTGTTATACTGGTACTAACATGTTCATATAGTTATATGCTGCATAAGTTACTACTGAGACAGAAAACGGTTAGTAAATGAAAATGATGTTTTGAAATGTGCAAGTTTTTCTAAATGTATATAGCAATGAAAGAGGTATATCCTCACTTAGTCATATTTTTATGACTAAGCCCGTCGTCAAATTTTGTAGGTAACGGACATGACTTGGATTCGCGAAAACAAAAGAATTGATTATGATAAGACAGAACAGTTTCAACAAGTAAGCAAGGTATGCAAGAACATTTCTTATTATGTGTCTTTATTTTGTATTCACTAGCCTTACTTCAACCTGGGACACATGTATGAACATAGCTTAGATACAGATGTATGTGAGGTCTAAATGGGGGCCTCACAATAGCTTCCCTCAATGCAACATCCTTATAAGCTACTGCATATGAACTAGGTTCCCTGTGTGTGACAATGTTATTGGAAACAAGTTATGGAATAGGACCATTAGAAGTAGTAATATGATCATTAGTAGTAATGGATGAACAAACATAGTACTTATGCCATTTTGGAGGAATACATATGCGAGTAGATTTCTTGAGCTGTTGTGGAACCATGGATGCAATAGTAGAAGGTGAAGTACAAAGAGGAGAAGAGAATCGGGTTCCCTGTGTATGACAATGCTATTGGAAACAAGGTATGAAATAGGACCATTAGAAGTAGTAATATGATCATCAGTAGTAATGGATGAACATATATTGTCCTTATGCCATTTTGGAGGAATACATGTGCGAGATGATTTAATGAGTTGATGTGGAACCATGGATGCAATATTAGAAGGTGAAGTACATGGAAGAGAAGAGAAAGGAACACGAGAATCAAAAGAAGTAGAAGAAGATGTTGAATCAAATTCTTCTAAATCTGTTGGAAATGGTAAAACTTGAGATAATACAATGTGTATATTGGTAGTGGAAGAATTGTGTTGAGAAGAGAAAATTGTTTCAGAAAAGATAACATCCCCGGAAACAGAAAATGTTTTGTATGCAGATTAAAGAGTTTATATCCCTTTTGACCTAAAGGATAACCAATTAAAACACAAGGAGTGACTCGAGGGGAAAATTTGTCTCTGTTATGAGCAAATGTAGATGCAAAAATACGCACCCCAAAACTCATAGATGATGTTAAGAGGGTGTGGTTTGAAATAAAAGTTCAAATGGAGTTTTGTGGTGTAAAACAGTAGACATAAATCTCTTGATTAAATGTGTTGCTGTTAGAATGCATTCACCCAAGAATTCTATAGGTATGGAGGCTTGAAAATGAAGTGCCCTTGCTATTTCAAGGATTTTGCGATGTTTGTGTTATGGAATACTATTTTGTTGAGGTGAATAAACACAACTACTTTGGTGGATTATCCCATTATCAAGAAAAATTGTTTGAGATTTGTATTGAAGAATTCAGAACCATTGTCAGTTCTGAACATTTTAATAGAGCATTGAAATTGATTGAGAACTAAAGAATAGAAAGATTTTAGCAAAGTTGGAACTTTTCATTTTGAATTCATTAAGTCCAAGTATTTCGAGTATGATTATCAACCAAAGTTACAAAATATATGAAACCAAAATGAGCATGACTTTTATAAGGTCCCCAAACATCAAAAGCTTGGTACAAAAATGATCACTTTTATGAAAAGGAAGGCCAGATTATTTAGCTAATGGACAGATGCTCAAGCCATGTTATGAACTGAATGTAAATCTGGAAGTTTAGACACAAATCTGCGTAGTTTATCAATTGAAACATGACCTAATCTATGGTGTCATAGTACAATTTTTTCAAAAGTTGTAGTTGCATGGCTCTTAATGGCTGGAAGAAAATGAGAACCCGTGGTAGCAGAAGAAGGTGGAAGACAATATAAACCATGCATTCATTTACCAATTTCCACAATTGTCTTCATCAAAGGGTCCTGCATTAGACAAGATGTAGAATTGAAAGACAAAACAATTAGTTTATGTGGAAAGCTTACTAATTGTGATCAAATTGTGTTTGAAGGTAGGGACAAATAAAATATTTTGTAAAATAATGAGGGAATTTGATAAATGTACATGAATTTTGCTAATATGTGTGATAGAACTTGTAGAACCATTGGATAGATGAACTTTTTGAAGTTGAACAAGCTATTTTGGAGCTATGAATAAATTAAAACAATGTGAAATATGGTATGTTGCACCGCTATCAATGATCCAATCATCAACATGCTGGCCCATAGACATGCAGTAACAAATACCTGCAAGTGTTTGAATGTGATTAGTAGATGAGAGGAGTCCAAGTAGTTGGGTAATTTGATCTCGAGTGAGTTGTGGAGTTTCAATTGTAGTGTGAGTTGATCTTGAGGAGTCCAAGCATGATGTCTCATTTTCGTACATTCTACATTGTGAACTTGAGGTTTGGAAAATCGTTTTGTATTGGGTTTTCCTTTGAACTTATAATTTGGGGGGTATCCATGTATTTTGAAATATTTTGCTTGGTATGTTCTGTGTATTTGACAATGTTCACACCATATGATTTTCTTGTTGATCCAAGGATTTGAGCCGGAAGAATTGTTTCAATGCTATGTTTTGTGGAAGAACATCGGAGATGAATTTGAATGATTTGGAGTTCTGGCCATCAATGCGGTGTTCATGTTGTTAGTAGCAAAAATAAAAGACAACAACAAGAATCACATCAATTTTTTTAACGATTTCATGAACAAAATTTGACCATTAACGGGTTTGTAAATATCATTTAAACCCATCAAGAATTGCATCAATTTTTGTTCTTCCTATTGATCTTCCTAGGCGCTCAGAAGTACTTCACATCGAGTGGATGATCTACATGTTGTTATGAAGGTGATGACCTCTAATTCATCCCATAGTTGTTTTAATTTGGTTTAATAACTTTCAATTTCCAGTCCTTCTTGATGACAAGAAGTTTAACCTGCGCTGTAGGTTGCTCCACATCAGAGCTGCAGTATTGACATGAAGAATAGAATTGTCGATTTATTTTGAAACAATGCTAATGTTCCAAGAAAGAAGCTGGAACGATGAAGATCTCCTTCAGCCGATTTGGGAACAAAGCCATTAACGAAATTGACCTTATTTTTGCAGACTAGTGCGATCTCCATAGAGCATCACAAAGGAATGTAATTGGATGTGCTTTCTAAGACTTAATTGACGAGAAGCATACCCGACGCATCTGAATTTTGTAATGTCTAACAATTTGATACCATAGTTCTTGAATTTGTAGAATTGGTGTCCTCCTCATTGGGAGATTCTGTAACTCTGCCAGCGCTGTAGACAGATTACAAAGCAAGAAGAAGATCGGAAGATAGTAGAAAAATTGTGTGAATCTTTAAAACTCTGATACCATGTTAAATTTAAAATGAGAAATGCGTTTGGGAAAAACAAAGCAACCCATTGATTTATTTTCTGGGTACTTTTCTTAAGTTTACATAAGTAGAGTTTAGTGTTTAAGTAACTAACTCATTGACAAAGAATAACAGAAATGATGAATTACAAGAATTCCATTTGATATTTCTTCATATACTCATGCGTATTTTTGTGGTTCGAGTTCTTTCGTAATATATTTGATTAAAAAAATACACAGACACGAATTATGTAATTGGCCTACACATAAAAATGAATCAAATAATGTTTCGCGCGCTTCTGTTGTCGTCGGACCGACATGCTTCATACATTTGTATTAAACCACTAGCAAATCAACACCTCTGCGATAGGTTGTTGTCTTTAATTTTTGCTTTCTTCATAAAAATCTTGTGTCCGTTAAGAAAAGAATGAGGAGTGCACACACATGGTGGAGATCTCAATGTTTCACTAAACTACTACAAACATTTAAATGTCTCAATACCCGCTAATGACTTTCATTCTCTGTTTGGCGCGGCGGTGACAGTCGTGAACGTGATGATTATGAATTGGCGTTCATGAATGCCTGACCTCAATTAAGAAACTTCATCCACTTTTATGCTCAAAACTAATTTTCTTTTTTGATGACGGTCATAACCACTGTTATGCGAAACATTCATTCTATGAAGCCGGTGTTTTTATCCAAACTCACCGGAGCAAAAAGCCAGGCCAAACAGAGCCTATTAGTCTTATGATGTTTGGTGTTTGATTTTTATTAAAATTTTTTGGAAATAAAAACAATATTTTTAAAACAATATTTATTAAAATTTTTTGGAATCACCGGTATGTACACGTATGTAAAAATCTCTCGTCAAACTGACACCTTTGCCAGCAATCGTTTTCACGTCGGTGATTCCCCGACGAATTAGTTACGGTGATCACTTATTTAATTTATTATTTGTAAATACTATTTAATAAAAATATAATATAATAAACTCGACCAGATCATGCATTATCTTTTTAGTTTATGTGAGAAGCTTTTATCCCATGCACTTAGCCTTATATATATATATCCATATAATATATATATAATACTTATCCAAAAATCTGTTTATTATTCTCCACGCACCGTATTAACCAAATAAATTAAATAATGGTTTAGACTAGGATTTCTCACGCATTCCAGATTGATTAGGAGAAATATATCCGTCCGATCCCCGGACCCTGTCCGGGAGACCGGGGCTGATCCACACCGTCAGACACATTAGGGAAGAGATCAGGCATGTGCAGGGTGAAATGCACTTTTTGTGTGTGGGACGGGCTGGCCTGTGTGGCGTGCTGTTGATTGGCCGCGGACCGTCCAGGGTCGGACGGTAATATTTTGCATTGATTAGGGCCTCTTCTCTAATTTCACATTTTAATGGCAATTTTTCACATTCTTATCAATCATTTTTTTTCACATTTTTATCTGATCTCACAAACCTCCACCATTCCCCACGGCTTGATCATTCTTCGCCTCGCAGCCACCCGGCCGATCGCGGCCACGACTCGCAGTTTTTTTTTAATCTTCCGTGGCCTTCAGCAGCCAGAAAGATCAAGTTGCTCCCGGCCAGCGAGCCAGCGGCAGGCCTCCCGGCCGATCGCGGCCACGGCTCGCAGCCACCGCGGCCACGTCCTGCTGCAAGGTCCGTGGCCACCTCCCGGCCGGCCGCGAAGGCCTGCGCCCGGCCCCCGCCGGCCGCCGCTCTCCTCGGATAGCCTCCCGCCGTCAGGGACTCATCGCTGGATACCACCGCCGGTCGGCTCTTCTCCGCCATCTGATCGCCCCCACGCGATCTCCACAGTCCATTGTGCGAGTAACCGCCCGCATAACCACCCGCATAACCACCCGCATAACCACTCAATAGAGGGATGTGAATAACCGTGTGAGTGTGCGCGTAGTATTATAAAAATATTCGCCATAAATCATAAAGTTCTGGTCTGCAAATAGTAAATACGGTGGTTATGTTTTACGGATAACCGCGTAACCACCACTGGCCCTATAAAGGCAATTGTTATTAACACATCAATTTTGGCTATTCATACACCAATTTCTATGAGTTATTACGAGCCTTTTGAAAATACGTCTTGTATATGCATTTTTAGGAAAAATGTTCAACACAAAAATTGTAAATCTCCTCAAGATCTACAACTTTCGTATTGAACACTTTTCCTAAAAATGCATGTACAAGATGTATTTTCAAAAAATCGTCAAAAATTCATTATAGTTACGATCAAGGCGGCAATACGCATTGTGCGTGCATTTTTAGGAAAAGTGTTCAACACGGAAGTTGTAGATCTCGACGAGATATATAATTTTCGTGTTGAACACTTTTCCTAAAAATGCATGGACAAGACATATTTTCAAAAAGCGCGTAATAACTCATAGAATATGGTGTGCGAATAGCCAAAACTGATGTGCTAATAACAATTGCCCCTATAAATGGGACACCGGAGTTTCCTTCATTTTGATCTTCTTTTCCTCCTCTGACTCCGCCTCCTACGCGCGTGCGAGCTCCTGGAGAGACCCCTTGAAAATCTCATTCACTTTCGAAGGCTCCTTCGAAGATTTTCGAGCCGAAGCCCGCAAAGCGCGCCCCCTCAGCTTCCGAGCGCCAGAGGAAGACGACAAAGCGCCCAAAGTGCAGTGCTCTCCACTGCAGCAAGCAAAAGGAGTTAGATTCGTGAGATGCGACCTGTCACTCTCCGAGCGCATCTCTCTCCCTCCCTACAAGTTGTAACGAGGAGTGACATGTCGCCCCCGCTTTCTCTCAAAAGCATTATACAACAGCCAAAAATAGTGAAGTCCCGCCCACGTGGTTATTCACCTCTTTCCAATGTTTTCACGATAAAAAAGCCTCTTCGTCTCATTTCTCTACGACTTATTATGCTCTAGACCGCTCCCTGACTAAGACGGTTCAATCTAGACCGATTACAGGAAAATGAAATATAAACTCACAATTTGTGCAAAAGGAAAATACATACATTAATTTTAATCAAAAAAAAAAAGAGAGAGGAATTGTGATATTTTGACATCCAAAACAACTGTTAAATCACATCAGGTCTACATCTGACAGCTAATCACGATCGTTTAGGATTATAAAAGGGTTTAATAAATAGGTAGAGTTGGGAGATGACATTTTAATTAGAGTCTGAGACAATACTGAATTGGTAATGGCTTTTCAAATTGGATCCACTGCCAGGTTCAATCCGTCCGTCCGTCCGCATTAACTGATGGTGTGGCCCATGATTAATCATCAAACTGCTGCTATTATTATATATGGATTTAAGAGAATTTGAGTCATAATTTAATTTTAAATTCGTAAGTTTAGATACATAATTTAATTCCATTTGTTATCAAGAAAATATCATATATATATATATATATATATGATTGCTATGGAGAGGGCAAACTAAACCAACCCATAGGGGCACATATTTGATTTGAATTACATACTGTTATCATGTCGACCCAACGCCTCGAACGTGACAAAAAGCAAAATCAACCGACGACGCACACAAATAAAAAAAAGTTGTTTGGATTCCACGTGAAATCTACACATAATCCAAGTGAAATCAATATATAATTTTGCCTACGACTGAAATCAAATCCATTTGAATTTTATACACATATTTCGGGCCGACTCGAATCAATTTTCAAACCAGCTTCACCTACTCGAAATCAGCAAAATAGCGAATAATTTTACCAACCATATGATGATACGACCCTAAGAAGAACTAAAATTAATTTCTCTCTGTCAATAATGATTCCAAGCAGTTATGTAATGGAGGTTAAAAGTAAAAAAAAAAAAAAAAGATCCCGCGTGATCAAGATTTGAGAGCGCATGTCAAACCCCAAGAATCAAAAATTGAGAATAAGTTCTTGCATTAATTCACAGAGAAAATAATAAACATAGAGTTAATTACTGGCTGGGAGTTCTTTTGTGCACAACTAATATATGCATTATAATTTATTGCAAGTTTCTGTTATTCTGCATATAAAGGGTTAATTACTGGCTGGGAGTATGCATAATTACAGGTTGCACCCCTCTATCTTTCAAAATTACATTTACCTCCCCCCTTTAAGTTTCCTCAATTTACAAAAATGTCCATTCCCTTAGAAATATGGATGAAAAATAAAATCAGCCAAATTATTTTATGATATTTCAATTTTTTTTTATAATGATTCCAGACTCATTACAAGGGGTAAAATCGCGTCTTAGTGTGTTTTAGCTATCCATTCATCTGTTCAGAGATTCTACATCTCTTAGGATAAAATCGTGTTTCGCTTTCTGCTAGTTGCATGTTTGTATTTGACATATAAACTGTTGTCGCAGTTCTTTGATTTTCTCAATCGTATTGGGGTTTTTCCTTGATCAGTGGAATTGAATATTGCTGTTTACTGCTAAATTCTGTTATTCTTGTGATTTCTCTAGGATAAGAGTTCTTAGAAGGATCCAACGAACATTGATGTGAGCATATCTTGCAAATTGTATCACTCAATTTTCTGAATATAATTTTGTGCTGCTATCAATAGAAATAAGCTGATCACAGAAATAATCATATTGTGGCACCCGCACAATTTCACAAGGCGAGACTACGTAATAGTTATGAAATGGATCTTATTTCATTAGGGCAAACAAAGTGACTATTTATAGCCTACACCATTTAATATTACAACACTCCTCAAGATTGGCGAAAGATATTCACTAAGCCCATCTTGTCACAACCTATGCTCATATCCTTTGAATTGAGTCCCTTGGTCAAGCAATCTGCTACTTGACCCTTGGTCGAGACGTGACTCAACTCCAGTAGCCCACTATCAAGTTTTTTCCTTTATGAAAAATCTATCAATCTCTATATGCTTGGTTCGATCGTGTTGGACTGGATTATTTGCAATACTGATAGCTGACTGACTGTCACACCACAATTTCATCTTATCTCTGTGATCCAGCTTCAACTCAGCAAGCATCCCTTTCAGCCACAGAAGCTCAGCACCCCCTAATGCCATGGCTCTATACTCTGCCTCTGCCGTTGATCTAGCCACTACTGACTGTTTCTTGCTCCTCCATGAGACCAGGTTGCCTCCCACAAATATACAATAGCCTGAAGTGGACCTCCTGTCGTCCGCACAGCTTGCCCAGTCAGAGTCGCAGTAGCCCTCAATCTTCACGTGCATGTTCCTTCTGAACGTCAGCCCCTTGCCAGGGGCATTCTTCAAGTGCCGCAGAATCTGGTACACTGCATCCATATGACCCTTTCTTGGGTCATGCATGTAGCGGCTCACCACGCTCACAACAAAGGAGATGTCTGGGCGAGTGTGGTTCAAGTAAATCAACCTCCCAACTAGCCTTTAATACAACTCACGATCCACC
This sequence comes from Dactylorhiza incarnata, assembly GCA_033032865.1. NCBI lineage: Eukaryota > Viridiplantae > Streptophyta > Magnoliopsida > Asparagales > Orchidaceae > Dactylorhiza > Dactylorhiza incarnata. Next base: position 4,547,658 of record JAWHQI010000208.1, read on the forward strand.
GGTTCCCCAGACTCAGCACCCAATTTACACTTCTGATCGATTGGTGTCGCAGCAGGTTTGCACCCCAACATCCCAGTTTCTGTGAGGAGATCCAAATCGTATTTCCTTTGGGAAAGGACTATCCCTTCTGCTTCGTAAGGAATCTCAATTCCTAGAAAATACCTAAGAAGACACAGATCCTTCACCTCAAACTCTTTGCCCAGAGCCCCCTTGAGGCGGCCAATCTCCTGCTCATCATCCCCTGTGACGATCATGTCGTCCACATACACCGCAAGCATGGTGATGTGACCTCCATTCTGCACCGTGTGATCGGCATTTATCTGCTGATATCCCATTCTAATCATCGCCTTCCTGAACCTGTCGAACCACGCGCGAGGTGACTGCTTCAGCCCATAGAGGGACTTCTTCAACCTGCAAACTCTGCCTTCTGTCTTGGCTGTGCCAAACCCTGGTGGTATCATGTACACCTCCTCTGCTAGATCTCCATGAAGAAATGCGTTCTTCACATCTAGTTGGTGCATCATCCATCCACCATTCACCGCCAAGCTAATCAGAGTCCTGGCGGTGCTCATCTTCACGACGGGTGCAAATGTCTCATCATAATCAATGCCATAGGTCTGGCTGTACCCCTTGACAACTAATCGAGTCTTGTAGCGCTCGACTTGTCCCTCTGGGTTCTGCTTCACAGTGAACACCCATTTGCACCCGACGACCTTCTTATTCTTTGGCAGCTGTGCCAACTCCTAAGTCTTGTTCTTCTCAAGAGCCCTCATCTCTTCATTCATCGCTATTTTCCACTTCGGATCGTCTTTGGCAACCTGCCAATTGTTAGGTACAATAATATTATCCAACGATGCAATGAATGCTCCGTGAGAAGAGGAGATATGATCATAAGAGACAAAAAAAGCAAGGTCCCAACCGTATCTATCAGGAGGATTTCCCGCATTGCTGCGGGTAGTCTTCCGTAAGGTGACAGTTGGCAAAGGAGAGTGAGGGGGAAGGATATCACCTGAGGCTTGTGGTGATGTAGGTGCTCCAGGAGTAGGGACAGACGTAGTCAAAGGATTAGGAGCTAGACTGGGCACATGCACAGGAGCTGATACTGTTGGTAGCTTCCCCCTCCTGCTATATGTAAGTAGCTCCCCTTGAGCCGTAGGTTTAACACCTCGCCTCTCCTCCTCCAGCTGCTCCATATCCCTCTCTTGCTCCTCCACTGGTCCTCCCTGCCATACTCCCAAATCCGTCACCAACCTCTCCTTCTCTCACCTCATATCTTCGCTATCGGACGAATCTGGTGTGGGTGGGTCTCCCTCCTGTTGGCAGTACTGCTCTAACTCTCTAAAGTGAACATCTATGCTCACAAAGCTTCTTTTCTCCACTGGACTCTAACACACGTACCCCTTTTGAGTACGAGAGTAGTCCACAAAGATACATTTGACTGCCTTCGCATCAAGCTTACCAACACCTGGCCTGTTGTCCTTCACGAAGCACACACACCCAAAAATCTTCAACGGAAGGATCCCCCATTATGTCCCTGCAACAGCTGCATGGAGACTTCCACCCCAGAACCTGTGATGGCATCCTATTGATCAGCTGTGCCGCTTTCAACACCACATATCCCCACAGACTCTGAAGAACCTTCATGTTAAGCATCATACTTCTTGCCACCTCCAGAAGGTGTCTTTTCTTTCTTTCCGCCACTCCATTCTGTGCCAGTGCACTATTAACGGTACCCTTACCGACCACTAGTTGGAACGTACCATCCGCCGTCTGGATGCTATCTGCAGTAGCTAGGCGAGTGTAGGAGGAGAACTCGCCGACATCTCCTGTCACATGACGTGAAGCTCCTAAGTCAATGATCCAATCTGATGCCCTGGAGGAAGATATGGAAGCGTTAGCAAGAGATCCATCAGTTGGGTGTGCATACATATCGACCCCCTCAGCTCCATCCCTGCTCCCCCTCGCCCATTTGTTTCCTCTTGATGCCCTCCATCATGCCCAGAAGGGTATGTTCCTCTTCCGTATAGATAATGCCGACTTCCTCTACACTATCAGTTATGCCCAGATTGACACATCCCCGTTCACCACCCGACTCTCTCTCCTTGGGCGGCTTGGGGCAGGCTTGCCTCAGATGGACCACCTCCCCACAGTTGTAGCACTGTCGGGTTTCTTTCCATTGTCCTATAACACCATGGCCCGCAACTGCTAGTGCTGACTTTACAGTAGTGGACCCTCCTGCCCCTGCCTGAAGTTTGCGACGTGTCTCTTCCTGGATCATGGCAAAGATGACCTCGGTAAGCATAGGAATCTTCGTACCAGATAAAAGTAGGACTCTCCTCTGATCAAACTTGTCATCTAATTCCTTCAGGAATTTCATCGTCCTCTTCTCCACGATGATCTTGGAAGCCTGACACGACAAGTCGCTGTAACACATACCTCCAGAGGCGTGATCATAATCCACCCATAGGCGTTCCAACTCGGATGCATACTCCTGCACCGTCTTTTCTCCCTGAACGGTGTCATCAATTTCTCCCTTCACCTGGAAAACTCGCAGAGTGTTCCCCACGCCGTCATATGTACTCTTCAGCTTGTCCCACACCTCCATCACCATCTCCAGACCATCTACCGTGGCGGCAATCGATGGGACAACCGAGCTGAGAAGCCACATAAACACCGTCATATGGGCCGACTCCCACACATCTCCTCCCGTCTCTGGTTTCTTCAACGCCCCTGTCAGGAAGCCCCCAACCTGTTTCGCTGCAAGAGTTTTCTTCACACGGCGTGACCAACTCAGGTAGGTAGTCGGTCCATCAAGCTTCAGATCGATCGGTGGAAGTTCCAATTTCGTTGGGCGGTGCGATGAACCCAACACCCTCAACAGTGTGGCCAACTCATCCGGGCCCAACTTCTTGAAGACATCCTCAATTGTTCCTTCCTTCGACATCCAAGATCAGCTTGCTCACCGATAACCACATCCCGTACGTATCAAGCATTGCCTCCTCTGACCCTAGATCCGATCACGACCTCCTATGGCCGGAGCATGCGGGACTTGCTGCGAAAATGCCGCACCCCCGACCGCTAGAGGCAGCCACTGCGTGCGGCAGGGCGGATGTCCGCTGCGGCCTTCCTGGCCGCAGTCAACGGAAGTGGCCGTTGGGGTCGCTGGTTGCTGGAGAAGGAGGAGGCCGGTCGCTGGGGTCTCCGCTGGTCGCTGGTTGCTGGAGAAGGAGGACGCTGGTCGCTGGTGTCGAAGAAAGCAGTCGCCGAAGTCGCAGACGGGAGACACGATCGTGGACGGGAGACGCGGAAGAGGCGACGAACCGGCGCTCTGATACCAAGTTATGAAATGGATCTTATTTCATTAGGGCAAGCAAAGTGGCTATTTATAGCCTACAACATTTAATAGTACAACAGTAATCATGAACCAGAGCAGAATTTCGTAAAATCAGAGAAATTCTTGCAAAGATTGATCTCTGATAATTTCGGATGGAGCTGGGCAGCTACAACGACAAAGCAACAGAGCACAAAAAAATCGCTAAAACAGGAAACTGCAAACCAGATGCAACTCATGATCTAAAGCAACAAACTCGCAACATTAAGACGGTGAGCGAAGGATTGAAGAAGAAGTCATGAAAAGCGAATACATAGGAAGAACCCTAGAACCTATTTCTAGTACCATGTTAGAAATGCTAACAATTCTAGAGGAAAATAGAGTGAACAGAAACGTGTGCAAGAGAAGAAGAGAAGTAGGGGGTATTCTACTATAATATTTCCTTAAAAAGAAATATGATACCTACAAAACCATACTTCAAAATAAAGTCCAAGTAATGAATGCAAACCTGACTAGAGGAGAAGAGAAGACACAACATAAGCATTGGTACCAGAACAAAGTTAAAAAATGATTAATGAGCTCAGTTTAACAACACAGTCTCTTTCGGATATTGTGGCCTATGAAAATTGTCCAAAGAAACAGATCACAGGTATGCCAGAACTAAAAAGTCAATTTTGAACCAAATGGCTGATTACCTATTATTGCAGTAATATTTTAGAGAGATGTAAATGAAGATAGAAAATTTTAAACAGAATTTTCTGCAAGAAAATATGCATTACCTTATTTCATTGTAGAAGAAAACTCTGCAAAGTTGTCGGCATATATAGAAGTGCTCAACTATAACAAGTTGACCGGTTATTAATTCTAATCCATCCACAAAAACACTTGCCCAATCTACAGCAGTATTTGGCGACATTTATTTTTTCTACAAGCCTGGACGTGGCTTCGTGAACTGAAGGTGCCTTTCAATAGTGAATTTCTGTGGAGTCCTAAAGCCATGGTTTTGCCTCCAGAATGATTGAAGAATATGGAGCCATATCATATATGGATGCATTGAATAATACTCCTTCAACAACAAAATCTTCAGGGGATTCAAGATTAGTGTCTACCTGTAATTTTAAAAAGAAAACCCTCGTAGTACAAAGAAAAAACTGCTGAATCAGGAAATATTTTCTGAACAAATGATAGATGAAATCATACCACTCTATGCCAACTCTTTTCTTTCGGGGGAGAAGGAATTGAGATTTTAGCGACATAGTCATGCGCGTTAAAAGCAACATAGATATCTCCTCCAGAAATATCATCATGGAGTCTGAAAGGAATGGTATAGCATGTCTCTTTGATATTTACAGACAACCAAAATGTGTACAAATCTGAAATCATAAAAGTGCTCTTACGTGAATGCGATGAATTTGCTTTCAGGGTTATCCCAGCTGTCCTCATGCCAGGTCACATCATTCTGCAAGAAATATTCAGTTTAAAGTATAATCAAAATAAAAATGACCCATTGCTGCTAGATTGCTAGGAAAGCATGTTCAGGCCATAGATCTGCAGTTAAACAAGGTTGAATCTACAAGAATTATGCGGATCTCCCTTAGCAGGTTACTAAGTGGGTCATTTTTGCACAACCCAAACAAAATCTATTAGTCACAGCTTTCTCCTTATTCTGTAAGCTTACATAAACATATCGTGTTTATGGATGGAAATATGAAATCATTAGCAAATTTTTTTTGCATTGAGTAAAATAACGGTCCCTTTGGTGTCTTGAAATTATAAAACATATTTTATTAAAGAGTATAGTTTATTAAATCCGCTGTGTAGGTGGATGTAGCTAGTGCCACACAAAAAATGTGGAGAAGACAACTAAACAAACACTAAAATGAAGAAACCATAAAAACAAGTTGAGAACTCGACTTTTATTGCACACGCCTATTGAGATTACATCATAGATATTTAGGAATAATTACTAAAAACACCCATCTAACTTTGTATAAATACATGGATCTTCCCTGTATCTATCAAATGTACCAAAACTTCCCCTCAAAGTTTACATTCTTAACATACATGTAAAAAAAAATCCTGGAAGACCCATCCAATTTTATTGCTTTTGTTTTTGTACATGTTAACAATGTAAAATTAGATGGGAGGGTTTGGTAAATTTGAAAGATATAGGAACACCCATGCAATTATGCAAAGTTAGAGGGGAGGTCCCAAAAATGTCCCTAGGTATTTATAAGAAAAAGTTGTAACTTCCTCTAGCCGTCAACTCCTACTACAAGTCACACTAACAACAACACTCAAGCCTTTTATCACCATAGTGGGGTCGGCTATATGGATCCTTTGTTGCCATTGCGCCCTATCTTTAGTCATAATCTCACTAATGACTAAGTACATCATGTCTTTCCTTATAGTTTCATTCCAAGTTTTTTTTGGTCTACCCCTCCCCCGTTTAACATGCATACTGGCTAAACTCTCACAATGCCTAACAGGTGCCTCTAATGGTCTCCTTTGTACATGTTCGAACCATCTTAATCGAGCTTCTCGCATCTTCTCTACAATTGGTGCCACTCCCGTCTTATCCCCGGTACATTCATTCCTAATTTTATCCAGTCTCGTGTGTCCACACATCCACCTAAGCATTCTCATCTCTGCAACTCCCATTTTTTGCTCATGTACACAATTTACTACCCAACACTGAGAGCCGTAGAGCATCGTTGGTCTAATTGCAGTACGGTAAAACTTGTCTTTAAGTTTTAATGGTACTTTACGATCACATAAGATCCTAGATGCACCTCTCCACTTCAACCAATCTGCTTGGATTATATGTATCACATCTTTATCTACACCTCCATCTTATTGAATTATCGATCCCAGATATTTAAAACACTCACTACGAGAAATATCTTGGTCACCCAACTTAATGACAGAGTCATTCGTCCTTCTTGCACTACTAAATTTAAGCTACATATATTCCGTCTTTGTCCTGCTCAACCTAAAACCCTTCTTTTCTAAAGTGTCTTGTCAAGATTCAAGTTTCGCGTTTACACCCTCGCGCATCTCACCGACCAAAACAATATCATCTACAAACAATAAACACCAAGGTATTGCTCGTTGGATATGTCCGGTGAACTCAACTAAGACAAGGGTAAAGAGATAAGGGCTTAAAGCTGACCATTAATGTAAGCCAACGGTGATAGAGAATTCTTGTGTTAAACCGCCAGATGTCCTCACCCTCGTCACTGAATTTGTATACATGTCTTTGATTACGTCAATGTATGATACAATTAAACTTTTCTTTTCCAAGATTCTCCATAAGACCTCTCTTGGAACCCTATCATAAGTCTTCTCAAAATCGATAAACAACATATACAAATCTTATTTTTTTTCCAGATAGTTGTCAATGAGTCTCCTCAAGAGGTGTATAACTTCCATGGTCGACCACCCTGACATGAATCCAAATTGATTCTTCGAGATGCTAGTCTCTCGTCTTACTCTTCTCTCTATTACTCGTTCTTGTAGTTTCATGGTATGACTCATTAATTTAATTTCTCTGTAATTGATAAAATTTTGTATATCTCCTTTGTTCTTATAGAAAGATACCAAGATACCTCTCAATTTGCCCGGTATCTCTTTGTCTTCAATATCTTATTGAAGAAATATGTAAGTCACAAAATCCCTTCCTTCCCTAAACATTTCCATACTTCGATGGGTATATCGTCTGACCCAATCGGCTTTCCATTTTTATCTTCTTCAGAACATCATTTACCTCTGATGCTTAAACTTTAAGATAAAAAGTTACGTTCTTATACTCCTTTGATTTACTTAACACTTACAAACTCAGTTCATTGTCTTTTTCTTCATTGTAAAGTTGATAAAAATATTTTTTATATCTCTCCTTAATATCCACATCATCCGTCAAAACCGTATCTATTTCATCCTTCATGCATTTAACTTGGCTTAAATCTATTGTCTTCATTTCTCCGGCTCGAGCAATTATATATATATTACGCTCTCCATTTTATATATATTCCGCAGCCAGAGTATGCATGACGCATGGCGCATGACGAATCTATACGTGGACGCGATCGAACAATGCCCCAACCCTACAAACAATGTAGATGAGCACGCAATGAATACAATAGACCGATGACGAACCTTATAACCATAAAAAGAAAATGCGGATGGATGTAAGCACACAAGCAACACACAATCCAATGAAAAAAACTCACAACATAAGCCCTAATGCAAACGCCACATCTCAATCATGCAAGTATGTCAGACCACCAATTAATTAAACAATATTAATTTTAAAATTCTCGCGCTTTTAATCTCAATTAAACACAAACATTCAAGTGTAGTAATTAAGAAATAATTTCCAACACGATCAAACACTCCAATTTCCGCACGTTCTTATGTGTGACTCTTTAGACTTGTATTACGTTGGCAGTAAGAAAAAATCTTTGACTACTTCTAGATCACAAAATTGCAACATATCTAGGGTACTTTCTCGCAGGCCTGCAACCCCACATCTGGGCACGCCTCCAGGTCCACAACCTGACTACTCTCCTCCTGCGCCATGGAGCAAACACTTTTCCTTGACAAGGAACTATACGCAGCCTGGTCGTCCTCCTCTACCCGATCACCCCACTAGCCACTGCCACAGCCAAAATCTCAACTACCTCTTTATTGCATGGATCACCCCCCCTCTATAGGGGCCTCCGCTGATTGGCCTGCCACAGTCGACGTCAATTCCGCCACTCCTGCCTACGCAGGTACCCACGCCACCCAAACACTTATCTCACCAGTAGTACCCTGAGCTTCGCAACAAGGGCCTCTATTTTTGCCGCCACTAGCCATACTCACTGACCCACAAATGCCCTCTCAAGGACTTGTGCTTGTTGCTTGGGACTGAAGACGATGATCCTGACCTCCCTGACTTGGATTCTATGAAGCTCGCGGATGATCCCTACAGATTTCAACCTTGATCATTTGCATTACTTGCCCAATCTTCATCCATAAAACCACTAAGAAAATAATTTCCCTTCGAATAACACAACCCATAATTAAGCGTTCCTTTCAAGTAACACAAGGTTCTTTTGGTTGCATCTAAATGATGAATTCTTGGTTGTTCCATAAACCGAGAAATTGCCCCAACTGAACACAATCTCTGGGTTGTAATTGTTTGGTAGATCAAACGACTTTCAAGTGGTCGATACTAGCTCCCATCTTCAAACAACTTTGTTCATAGTACTTTAGTTTCATATTTGGCTCCAGTGGAGTTGATATTATTTCAGATTCCCTCACGTCAACCAGTTGAGCAAGGTTTTGGCATATCATTTATGCGACATAAAAAATCACTGACCACTCTTTGAACTTCCAAGCTAAAAAATATCTAATTTCACAAATATTATTCATCTCAAATCGAACTAGTAAGGCATCACATAAGCGTGAAATGCTATCATCGCTGATTATTATCATGCCATTGGCATTTAAAAACAGTATAACACGCAAACTCAATTCTAGTTTAACAAACATAATAAAATCTTAGTCAGAGGCTTTAAAACTACAAAAAAGGAAGATAATAGGTGATGCTATTATACCAGGCACACATGGTTACTAAATCCATCTAACAAAATTTTGAGCCGACAAACTGACAGTGATCCCCGTTTGAGATCTCATGCGTGGTAGAGATGCGTAGAAGTCTTGGAGGAGGTTGAAGTTCCCCTTCTTGGATCCACGGGAATCTATCTCGGCGATGGAAGAAGGCCGGTGGAGAGGAAGGAGGCCGGCGGAGAGGGAGGAGCCGACGGTGAGCAGGAGCGACGCTGGGGAAGGCGTTCAGACGTGCGGTGGGATTTTAGGTCTCGGTCCGGATAGAGGGAGGGAGAGAGAAGAAATAGATAAGGAAAATTAGAATAATCTTTTCATAATAAAAACATCCCACATCCTCCACCATATACCTGGTAGATACAAAGTAAAACTCTATTTGTCCAAAATTCCCCCTCAATATGCTTAACATAAAATGAGGTCCAAAATAAAACCCGCTCTGCAAATAACATACACAACAAGAAAAGAAAAAAATATAATTTTGTTGGATTCATTCCTTGCAGGGTCGTGCGCGATGTTGATACGTGATACCCCAACGTGGATCCGAAACATCTCTGCCCTCGTCGATATCAAGCTTGTCCTGCAACTGCGGTGCGAGTTGGACCAAGGGTTCTGAGGTGGGCGCTCCAATGAACGACTTCAACTGTGAAATGTGGAAGACGTGGTGAATCCGTTCTTCCGGTGGGAGCTGGAGGAGGTATGCCACGTCGCCAATACACTACAAAATTTCATACGACCCAAAGAATTTGGGTCCCAACTTGTGGTAAGGACTCCTGAAGATGAAGGTCTGCCGATAAGGTTGGCGTTTCAGCCATACCTAATCCCTGGGAGCGAAGAGGAGCTCGCGGTGGGCTCAGTTGTATGCGGTCTCCAAGCGAGCTTGGGCCTGGAGAAAACGCTCGCGAGCGAGGCTGAGAATCTGATCGCGGGTCTGTAATTTCCTGTCCATGGCTGTCGAGATCGCCGATCCAGCATCGTAGGTGAGTAAGTGAGGGCGGCCTCGACCGTAGATGTAACAACCCTGAAATTAAATTAAATAGATATAAATCATTGCTATCCGCACCCCCAGCCTCCCTCTCTTTTATTTCCTCTAGCCGCACCCCCTCTCTCCCGATTAAAACCACCACCCCCGGTTCAGGAATCCCGCAAGCCCCACGGGCTAGGTTTTCCCGTCTCCCGATCCAGCCCCGATCACGCTCCCGGTTCCGCCTCCAGCCGCTTGCGCGTCTCCCGCCCTGCCGCCTCCTCTGCGCCCTAGCCGACTGGGTTCTGCCTCCCCTGCTAAGGCCGCCGCCCCCAGGTCCTCCTCCTCCTGCTCTTCCTTTCTCTGGCCGGCGTTTCTCCACACCTCCAGACAGCAGCAAGCCCGACAGCTCCCCCTTCTGCTGAGGTCGTCGCTCCTCTCCCTCCGGCAACCCCTTTCTGTCCGTTTGGGCCAAGCTTTTGCGTGAGGAACGTCTAGGGTTTCCTCCCCTCTCCTCCTTGGGCTCAGATTTTGGTTTCCTCGGGTAAGGAACTCCTCCTTTCCGCCTTTGTTCAATTTCTCTCGAATTATTTTGCTAATTGTGCACTCCAAATTGCGGATTTTCTGTTGATTCAAGGTTTTGCCCGCTCGTAATCGTATAATTTCTAGGTTTTCGTGCTCCCCGACGCCGTTCGTCGCCCTAATTGGCGGGATCTCTCCAAAGACCTCTCTGAATTAGGGTTTCCGTCGCCCAAGCGCCGCCAAATCTCCGATTTGCTCGTTGTAGCCTCCGCCTCCGCGTGGAATCTCTTCTCCCCTCACTTTTGAGGGAGGTAAAATCCGCTAAACTCTCGTTGTTTAATTTCCGTGTCGTAGGATGCATTTGTAGCGTAGTGAATTATGCTACATCGCTTTCGTTTTCCCTGAACAGGTTCGAAAATATGATTTCTGACTTTTGCTTGCGCCGCTTCGCCGCCGCCGTCAGCTTCAGCCTCATTTAAGGCAAGTAGAGATCATCCTCTCTTGCAAACATTGATCTTAGATTACATTGTCTGCTCTTATGAATTTATGACTTCACTTTTGAATGCTTGTTTGATCATATAAGTTTAGATCTCGAACTTTGAAATGACTTGTTAGTAGTTTGAGGTTTTACGCATTTGAGATGATACGAATCTGTGAACATGAATGATTTTATTTGGATAGACCTAGATGAATAAATTTCTTATTTGATGAATAATTCGAGAAATGATAGATTGTTGAACATGAGTATTAAGCATCATGATAATAATAGTAATGGTTTATGGTTAGCAAATATATGATCGATGTCTCTCTATCATGCTTGTATCGTACACTCCTTATTTGGAAGTTAATCATGCCATAAAGTGGCTTAATGTAAATGAGTACTTGTTATCCCAGAATCGATGCATGTCAAACTTGCTCCTGCGCTTCTTTTTACTTGAAGAATCTTCTTGTTATTGGGATCTTATTATCTCGAACACGCAAAATTCAAAACTCACTTCCTAGTTTTCGGTGTCATCGAGTCTTGTCTCTTACGTCTGTCTGGTTCTAAGATTGGGGTATATTCTACTCCCTAGCTCGATTCCCCTTTTTCCGTGTCTATGGACTCTCCTCTCGTGTATCTAGGTCGATTAATTAGTAACCTGCCTTGATATGCTAGGAATCACCAAAAATATGAATCTTGTAATCTCATAAATAACACAAGTAAACATTGAAAGGTAGGGTTTAACTGACGCATCTCCTTGACTTGGGTTCCCTCTTGAATCCCTAATGAGAACAAAAGACCGGTCATAACGAGCTTAAATTTCTGAATCTCCTGAATCCGTACTTGAATCTGTCTGAATCATGAATCCTGCGTGTCAAACAAAAACCTTACACTTTCACTTGTTACAACTTATGTTATTACATGATCATCTTTGTATGCTTCACTCCTGAACCTCTGACAAGTCTTGAATCTGAATTTGAATCCTTTTGAATCATGAATCCTCCAGTTCATTAATGTGATAAGCAATCATTGAAAGATAGTGTTAAATTGATGTGACGCCTTGAATCGAGTTTCCGCTTACCTTGTAACGGGAACCAATAATGTCACAGCAAGCCCAATTATTTTGATAAGCCTTGCATTTAGACTCCTGCTAGAACCTCGTGCATCAGATAAAAACACTAGCCACTTTCAATGATTACAACTAATGACATTTCATGACTGAATCTATGTTGTGTTTCAGAGTAGTCTAATAATTCTAATTATTTCTACTCGTCTTGTTTACTGTCTGCCTTGCTAGCTTTGCTTCTGATAAAACTGGTACTTATACAATATTATTTCCCTTGCTAGTTTATAATTTACCTTGCTAATGCTATCAATGTTCTGAGGCTTTTACTTTTTGTTTTGGATTTGCCTTAGTGTTCGTGCCTGCGCTGCCTGCTCTTTGAGGCCGTTCTGCGTCAAGTTTCAGGTTTTATGTTTATCTTTCATTTCTTTTACTGTCGGATATTTCTGTTATGTAGTAATTACGATCAGCCATTTTCTCCTGTTTCATGGACAACTGCTAGGCTAAATATTATATGTACTGATATTAGACATGTTTGCATGTTCATTCATCTGAGATGATCACTGCATAAAAATCTGTTTCAAAACTTGTATCATAAGTTTTTCTGCTAAAATGCATGTGCACCTGTTTCAATCTAGCATATTTTAAAGCTTCCGCAACAAAACAACCTGTTTCTACTCAAAAGTAACTATTTTTAAACTATTTATTAGTATCTCTGCTTGCGCCTTAGCAGACATGGTTTTCCTTCCGCCCATGCCTGTGACATCATGGCCCGCCCGAAGCGCACTCTGACTCTTGTCGAGACGGGTCGTGACAGTTGGTATCAGAGCTAGGTTTGTTTCTAAAGATAAAGTATTTTGCAATTATCAAATATTTTGAATATTATTTTATAAATATTTATGCATGCATCATTACTTCACGCACCTTGTCATTATGTGTTGTTCGCGGCTGAAACACGCACACACTCACTCATAAGCATGAGTAGTATGCACATGAATGTTAAGGGGTTATGGGCAAACTTAACATTTTTGTGCATATGAATTCCACTAGGATATACACCGCTTGCGAATATTAAATGGTTATGGGCAGTTTAATATTTTCAAGTGCGTTGGCATTAGAGTCTTAATATGCATGACATGTTAAGTGATATGGGCGCTTAACATGGCATGTGTATCCATTTATTGCATTCATATCATAAATCATTGCACAAGTGTGAAGCCAAGAACAACAATAATGATTGTACACGCATGGTTTTACTACTTGCTTGACATCGCACATGATTCCAATTTGCACTTGCATGATCATTACCTAGAGTTGTCCAATGGAAATGCTGTAATAATTACATAATTTATGTACCTGACAGTAGGAAATGTGTTAGAATCTCTAGTTTCAAAATCCCGGTATTCGTAATCAGTGCTTCCTGTTCTGCTTGTCTATCGATCTCATCTGATTCTCCAGTATCTCCTTCTAGTTAGCTCTTAAGCGTCAACATCGCAAGTAAGTTACCCCCCCTTCGGGCAAAGATTTTTCGCTCCCGAATTCTCGAGTCTTGCCTCTCAATTCCGAGCTATGTGAAGCAATTCCCGTGATCCCTGAATCCAATCCTTCGTACCTTGCCATACCCGCTAAGATCGTAAAGTATCAAGTACATAAGCTTCGAAAGAAAAATCATTCTTATGATAACTGTGTTTTGAATGCATGAAAAGTCTGAATAATTCTCTTGAGAACTTGAATCTGATATGCGAAACAAATATCCACAAATTTTCTCTTGATCTTGGTAAGTCTCCGCGCTTGCCTTCCTCTCTGTTTCAGCATATTCATTGTTAGCTTCCCTGTCTTGGTCTGCAAATCTTGTTTGGATTGGATGACATCTGAATCTTCGCCATGAGAGGTTCCATTCAGGGAATCCTCAGAAAGTTTCGGGATGAAACTTCCTAAGTAGGGGAGAATGTAACAACCCTGAAATTAAATTAAATAGATATAAATCATTGCTATCCGCACCCCCAGCCTCCCTCTCTTTTATTTCCTCTAGCCGCACCCCCTCTCTCCCGATTAAAACCACCACCCCCGGTTCAGGAATCCCGCAAGCCCCACGGGCTAGTTTTTCCCGTCTCCCGATCCAGCCCCGATCCCGCTCCCGGTTCCGCCTCCAGCCGCTCGCGCGTCTCCCGCCCTGCCGCCTCCTCTGCGCCCTAGCCGACTGGGTTCTGCCTCCCCTGCTAAGGCCGCCGCCCCCAGGTCCTCCTCCTGCTCTTCCTTTCTCTGGCCGGCGTTTCTCCACACCTCCAGACAGCAGCAAGCCCGACAGCTCCCCCTTCTGCTGAGGTCGTCGCCTCCTCTCCCTCCGACAACCCCTTTCTCTCTGTTTGGGCCAAGCTTTTGCGTGAGGAACGTCTAGGGTTTCCTCCCCTCTCCTCCTTGGGCTCAGATTTTGGTTTCCTCGGGTAAGGAACTCCTCCTTTCTGCCTTTGTTCAATTTCTCTCGAATTATTTTGCTAATTGTGCACTCCAAATTGCGGATTTTCTGTTGATTCAAGGTTTTGCCCGCTCGTAATCGTATAATTTCTAGGTTTTCGTGCTCCCCGACGCCGTTCGTCGCCCTAATTGGCGGGATCTCTCCAAAGACCTCTCTGAATTAGGGTTTCCGTCGCCCAAGCGCCGCCAAATCTCCGATTTGCTCGTTGTAGCCTCCGCCTCCGCGTGGAATCTCTTCTCCCCTCACTTTTGAGGGACGTAAAATCCGCTAAACTCTCGTTGTTTAATTTCCGTGTCGTAGGATGCATTTGTAGCGTAGTGAATTATGCTACATCGCTTTCGTTTTCCCTGAACAGGTTCGAAAATATGATTTCTGACTTTTGCTTGCGCCGCTTCGCCGCCGCCGTCAGCTTCAGCCTCATTTAAGGCAAGTAGAGATCATCCTCTCTTGCAAACATTGATCGTAGATTACCTTGTCTGCTCTTATGAATTTATGACTTCACTTTTGAATGCTTGTTTCATCATATAAGCTTAGATCTCGAACGTTGAAATGACTTGTTAGTAGTTTGAGGTTTTACGCATTTGAGATGATACGAATCTGTGAACATGAATGATTTTATTTGGATAGACCTAGATGAATAAATTTCTTATTTGATGAATAATTCGAGAAATGATAGATTGTTGAACATGAGTATTAAGCATCATGATACTAATAGTAATGGTTTATGGTTAGCAAATATATGATCGATGTCTCTCTATCATGCTTGTATCGTACACTCCTTATTTGGAAGTTAATCGTGCCATAAAGTGGCTTAATGTAAATGAGTACTTGTTATCCCAGAATCGATGCATGTCAAACTTGCTCCTGCGCTTCTTTTTACTTGAAGAATCTTCTTGTTATTGGGATCTTATTATCTCGAACACGCAAAGTTCAAAACTCACTTCCTAGTTTTCGGTGTCATCGAGTCTTGTCTCTTACGTCTGTCTGGTTCTAAGATTGGGGTATATTCTACTCCCTAGCTCGATTCCCCTTTTTCCGTGTCTATGGACTCTCCTCTCGTGTATCTAGGTCGATTAATAAGTAACCTGCCTTGATATGCTAGGAATCACCAAAAATATGAATCTTGTAATCTCATAAATAACACAAGTAAACATTGAAAGGTAGGGTTTAACTGACGCATCTCCTTGACTTGGGTTCCCTCTTGAATCCCTAATGGGAACAAAGGACCGGTCATAGCGAGCTTAAATTTCTGAATCTCCTGAATCCGTACTTGAATCTGTCTGAATCATGAATCCTGCGCGTCAAACAAAAACCCTACACTTTCACTTGTTACAACTTATGTTATTACATGATCATCTTTGTATGCTTCACTCTTGAACCTCTGACAAGTCTTGAATCTGAATTTGAATCCTTTTGAATCATGAATCCTCCAGTTCATTAAGGTGATAAGCAATCATTGAAAGATAATGTTAAATTGATGTGACGCCTTGAATCGAGTTTCCGCTTACCTTGTAACGGAAACCAATAATGTCACAGCAAGCCCAATTACTTTGATAAGCCTTGCATTTAGACTCCTGCTAGAACCTCGTGCATCAGATAAAAACACTTGCACCTTTCAATGATTACAACTAATGACATTTCATGACTGAATCTATGTTGTGTTTCAGAGTAGTCTAATAATTCTAATTATTTCTACTCGTCTTGTTTATTGTCTGCCTTGCTAGCTTTGTTTCTGATAAAATTGGTACTTATACAATATTATTTCCCTTGCTAGTTTATAATTTACCTTGCTAATGTTATCAATGTTCTGAGGCTTTTCCTTCTTGTTTTGGATTTTTTGCCTTAGTGTTCGTGCCTGCGCTGCCTGCTCTTTGAGGCCGTTCTGCGTCAAATTTCAGGTTTTATGTTTATGTTTCATTTCTTTTACTGTCGGATATTTCTGTTATGTAGTAATTACGATCAGCCATTTTCTCCTGTTTCATGGACAACTGCTAGGCTAAATATTATATGTACTGATATTAGACATGTTTGCATGTTCATTCATCTGAGATGATCACTGCATAAAAATCTGTTTCAAAACTTGTATCATAAGTTTTTCTGCTAAAATGCATGTGCACCTGTTTCAATCTAGCATATTTTAAAGCTTCCGCAACAAAACAACCTGTTTCTACTCAAAAGTAACTATTTTTAAACTATTTATTAGTATCTCTGCTTGCGCCTTAGCAGGCATGGTTTTCCTTTCGTCCATGCCTGTGGCATCACGGCCCGCCCGAAGCGCACTCTGACTCTTGTCGAGACGGGTCGTGACAGTAGATGAGGCGGAAGGGAGTGGTCAGGAGGGCGGTGTGATACGATGTATTGTAAGAGTACTCCACTCAAGGTAGCCAACATGCCCAATCCTTAGGGCGATCTCCGATGATGCAACAGAGGTACATCTCGACGGTTTGAATGACCACCTCGGTCTGTCCATCCGACTGCAGGTGATAGGCCGAGGAATGGGCGAGCTTGGTGCCCCACAATGCGAACTCCTGCTAGAACTGCGAGGTGAAAACCTTGTCCAACACAATACTCCCTGGAAGACCATGCACGCTACGTTTGAAACCGTGCCAAAAGAATTCCCCCCAATTCGACGTCAGACGTTCGCTAGTGGTGCGCACGGGAGTAACACATTCGTCAACCTTATCATGGCAGTTCTGCTCCTTCATAAACCCCCGCCTGTTGTGCATTAAGTGATATTGTTGACTTTTTTGGCCAAAAAAGAATGAAGATCCAACATTAAATTTTCTCAAATTAGAAAGCTTCTATCTTGTACAATTTCCCAGTTGATCACAAAATGACACATGTGAGTTTACTGCATCAAGAGAAAATTCATCCCATAGAAACAATATTCTACTGCCTTAATATCTAATTGCTGAGTATACAGGAACTCTGTATTCATATGTGAGAGTTAAATAAAGTTGCAGTAAAAACATAATTAAACCTGTTCTCAAAATTTTATTGAAATGGGATGATAGTGATTACTCTGTTAAGAAATCGATCACGTCTCAGAATGGGATGCTTGTGGCGGAAATTTATCATCTCTGAGAAAAACCTAAAAAGTATGCCCCTCTTTGCCTCTAACTGTTCTCACAAACAAGAAAGCATTAGTTTTAAGCTTTCTTAAAGAGGAATCAAGAATATCTAAATTAAAAGTTCATACATCTTTCCATTGAAAATGGTTAATAGAATTATCATGCCCGTAGCTATTATTATTTCCATGTCTTGTATGCCCGTACTCATCCCCCATTGATATCATTGGTGTTCCCTGCATAAAAAAACATACATCATTTTAACATGCCACAGCCCAAAAAAGTTACATCTAAGAGACATATAAATAACTGTGAATATTAGGAAAAAAGGAAATATTTGAGCTCTGCAACAATTTAGAAAAGACATAAGATGTAACTTTGGAGCAAAAGAAAGAAAAGGGCATATAAGTGAAAAATAGGAAGTTCAAATTCAAACTAAAAAGAAGGTTCAAATAAGAAGTTATTAAGGATATTCTATATATAGTTGCTTATTGATAAAGGAGACCTAGGAGTGGAGAAGGAGAAGAAGTATGGATTTAAAAACTGGCATAAATTGAATACTATAGTGGCTTATATATATTACAAAAAGTAAAAGTCCTGCAAATGAAATGTTTAGTAAACCAAAAGAAGTCGGTCATAATAAGGAAGAAAAAATAAATATATAGCTAAGCCAAGAGACAAAGATTTAGAGACTTTGATCTAATTAGTATTAGAACCTAAGCATCCAACAAAAGACGATTGGTTATAGGAAGAGTTTCCAGACGTTGAATTAAATTCACAGTACATTACCTTACGCGCAGTCTTTGACAAATGTACAAATTTTTTTAATTGAGTAAAGTGATAGTGGGCCGTTAGGCTAATTTTGCTCTGAGATAATTTTAGAACATAAGTGTTTGCCCAAATTTCGCCATACTCGCTATCAATAACCAGGATGATACAACTTACTTCCCATACAAAACCGACGATCTCGCCAACCAGCCAACATATCGCAGAAGTATTCACATAACACTAGAAAAGTACTCGCCGACCATTCCTGAGTATTCACCGACAACTCTACTTCCGATACTTGGAAAATTTTACCTCACCTTGTAAGCGGGCAATCCGTGTTTTTGGAGGTTGCCCGTAGGCAGAACCCCTGTCGCCTATTAATAGACCATGAACAGTAGTTGTAAAGGTATCAAAACTCGAGCCAAGATCTACTCCAGTACTCGCACACCGAAGAACAGAGTTTGCCAGTACCCTTTTGGAGTATTAACTTTCATCTGTAATCCAGCTGTAATCATTTTCAATCAATTAATAAAATCAGGCAGAACAAAGGTTCACGCTATGCGAAATATGGTCTGGCTGCTCGCGTCACGCCTTTTCTTCTAGCCTTAGTATTCACGGCCCAGAGTACTCACGGCCCAAAGTACTCGTCCACTCACAGTACCCCCATCTCTTCATTTCTGCTGAATGTGGAGTTAAGTTGTTTTCTACCCCAACACTAAGCATCCAACCTAAAACTATTTGGTTATTGGTAAAGGGTTCTAAGATCTATATTAAGTGTACAAGGTTACACAAGTTTCCATATGTTGGATTAAATTCTCAAAAATTAGATGTATTAAAAAAATGAAGATAATATGATCCTAAGTAAAGACGAAGACATCAAGGAGAGATAAATATGTTGTTTTGGAAAGTTAATAAACGAGTTTTAAAGAAGAAAATATCTTGAAAGAACATAATGAACAAAATAATGAGGTAAATTATAGATTGATCCAAAAATTAAGGTGAAATTAGTTTTGAAGAATTCATAAAGATAATGCTTTAAGTTCCAGTGAGATACCTATTGAGATTAGAAGAGCTGCACAAATATTACAATGGAGTGGTTGCCGAGTCTTTTGAATAAAATTTTAAAGATTTTGAAGGATAATAGGATGTCAAATATCTGAGATAAAACGGTTAAAATATAAAAGCCACTTTCTTATTCATGAATAATAGTGTTTATACATGTTACAATAGAAGAAAATAAAATGTACACATAACACAACATTTACAGAATAGAACACTCCCCCTTTAAGAAGGTGCGTGAATGTCCTTCATGCTCATCTTGCCAACTAGAAAACGTGAACATCCAAGTACAAATTCTCTTTTTGAGTGGGTGAGTGTGAATGTGTCATGACGAATCAGATTATGAGCAATGACTATTGCAGCCTTGTAGTCATAACATAATTTCATAGGACCTTGCACCAATACTCCAGGATCCCTCATAATATCCCGAATCCATATAAGCTCGAGACACCCTTAACCATGACACAATATTCTGCCTTTGTATAGGATAGGGATACCACCTTTTGTTTCTTACTCTTCCAAGAAATAAGTTCCCTCTTACAAAGTTGCAGTACCTTGTAGTGGAACGCCATCATCTGAGTAACCCTCTACCAGAAGCAGACTTCAAGAAGCGAAGAACTCTCATAACAACATCCATGTGTGTAGCTCGTGAGTCCTTCATGAACCTACTCAAGACACTAACCATATAGGCTATATCAGTGTAACAACCCCAAAAAATCCAAGAATTTTAATAATCCTAATTCTCTAATTGCTAACCGCAACCCATCTCCCCTTTAATACCTAAACCGAGCCAGCCCCTCCGATTTAATCCCGCTCCCGCTCTGCTAGGTCTTCCAATGCCGACTCCCGCGCGTCGATCTCCCGCTCGCCCTCTGCTCCCGTCTCCCGCACGCTCAGCCGCAGCGCCGCCGACGCCTCCTTCCGTCTCCCTGCTCGCCGGCGTCTCCTCCTCCAGCCATGGCCTCCGCCTCTTGCGCCTCCTTCCTGTTAGCAGCCTTCCTCCTGCGCCTCCTCCTGCTCGTGGCCGATGGATGCTCTTCCTCTGGCCGATCTCCTGTAGTCGGCAGCACCCTCCCCCTCTTGCCATGGTTGTCATCGCCTCCTCTTCCTCAGATCATCGACAGCAACCCTCAAGCAGTCCTCCCCCTCCTCTTCCTCAACTAGGGCAGCATCTCCTCCCTCCAGCAGTCTTGGGCTGGCAACCTCTCCTTCTCGGGGACAGCAACTTTCCTCCCTCCGGCAGCCCTCTTCCTTTCCGATTGGGCCGGCTTTGCAAGAAGAGCGCCTAGGGTTTTTGCTCGAACCCTCTTCCGCTCGGATTTTGGACTCATATTTGACGAATATTGGTAAGAAATCCCTCCTTCCCCTCCTATTTCAGATTTTTGCCCTCCTATATTCATCTAACCCCGGTTTATTTGTGATTTCCGGCGTTGGTCGTCGAATCTCACAGCGGGATCTCTTCAAGTCCTCTCCGACTTAGGGTTTCCGTCACCCAAGCGCCGCCAAGTTCCCGATCTTTCGTGGTATCTCATCTCCCCTCACATTTGAGGGAGGTAATTCCTAAATCCTCATTGTTTAATTTCCTCGTCGTAGAAATGCACGTGTTTGCGTAGTAAATTATGCTATGTCGCCTTCGTTGCGCTTGATCAGGTTCAAAATGTGATGTCTGCTTTTGCTTGCGCCGCTTAGCCGTCGCCGTCAGATTCAGCCTCATTTAAGGCAAGTAGAGATCCCTCTCTCTTGCAAGCATTGGATTTAATTGTCTTGTTTGTTCTTATAGTTAATGAACGAAAGTTGTTTTTAATTGGATTTCCATTTAAATGAATTGCGTCTCATTGGATGGATTAATGACTTAATGTAAGACTAATAAATCTTTTCGAGCAGGAACATTAATTGTTGTAATGATAAATGTTAAGATTCCTGCTAGCAACTAGATGAATTGTGTTTGACATAAAATATTCGGTTCGTACACATGTTTACTTAGAAGATATTCATGTCCTTGATTGACGTAATCTAAGGGAATACTTGATATCCTGAAAAATGATGTATAATAATCTTATTACTCGTGAATACTTGAATCCGCAAGTTCCTAAACTCTCTATCGAGTTCTTTGAGCCATCAAATCTTGTTTCTTATGTCTGTCTGGTTCCAAGACTTGGTTAAATAACGTTCTATAACTTGATTCCTCCCGTTTTACGTTTGTAAAATATACTCTTGTATATCTGAATCAATACTTGATTACATGTCTTGATATGCTAGAATCACGAAATCATGAATTATTTCATTAATAACACAAGTAAATATTGAAAGGTAGGGTTTAACTGACGCAACTCCTTGACTTGGGTTCCCTCTTGAATCCCTAATGGGAACAAAAGATCGGTCATAGGGAGCATAAATTTCTGAATCTCCTGAATCCGTACTTGAATCTGTCTGAATCATGAATCCTGCACGTCAAACAAAAACACCTACACTTTCACTTGTTACAACTTATGTTATTACATGAATCACTTAGGTCCTGAGTGTCATAAGCAAATCTTGAAAACTAAGGTTTATGTGGTGCATCGTCTTGTTTGCATGGTCACGGTAAGCAGGAAATACTCTCATTCTAGTAAGACTTACACTTGGACTTGAGTGTGAACCATGCGCACCCACTATAAACACCTACGCATTTCATCGATTACAGCTTATGTCGTTGCAAAATAAATGTTTAGGCTATACTCCGGAGTAGGCTAATATTTCCAGATAGTTCTGCTTGTTTCAGTTACTTGCCTGTTTCACTGGCTTGCTTCGGGATTAATTGGTACATTAGAATTTCTAATTTCTTTTGCTCGTACCTAAATTTATAGCTTGTTTACTGTTGATTTTCATGTTCTGAGGCATTTTCCTTCTGTTTGGACTTGCCTTAGTGTTCATGCCTGCGCCGCCTGCTCTCTGAGGTCGATCTGCGTCAAGTTTCAGGTTTTGTGTTTATGTTTCATTTCTTTTACTGTCGGATATTTCTGTTATGTAGTAATTACGATCAGCCATTTTCTCTTGTTTCATGGACAACTGCTAGGCTAAATATTATATGTACTAGAATTTGACATGTTTTGCATGTTCATTCATCTGAGATGATCACTGCATAAATTTCTGTTCCAGAACTTATATCGTGAGTTTTTTCTAAAATGCGCGTGCACCTGTTTCAAGTTCTCACATTTTAAAGCTTCCGCATCAAAACAAACTGTTTTTAATCAAAAGTAACTATTTTAAAGTTATTTGTAGTATTTTTGTTTCCGCCTTAGCAGACATGAATTTCTTTTTGCCCATGCCTGTGGCATCACGACCCGCCCCGAAGCGCACTCTGACTCTTGTCGAGACCGAGACGGGTCGTGACAAACAGGTCGTGTGTGAGGCAGGAAAATTAGTTTTTCGACCAGCCTTTGGCACCTGTCTTGTTCCATTGTCAAGCCATCCCCAAGTTTAAGGTGATGGTTGAGCTCAATTAGAGAATCAATCAATTTACATCCAAGCATGCCTATCTCCTTAGGTAGATTTAACACAAACTTTCCCGGGGAGATGAATAATCCCTAAATGGATTTGGCTACCTCTATTCCAAGGAAGTACTTGAGCTTGCCCAGTTCCTTCATCTCAAATGTTGTAACATCCGTACCTAGTTAAACAATATTTCAAAAACCCGTCCGACACTCATAACATAAAGCAAACTAAGCAACAATAATAAAATTGGTACTATGACAGTAAGACAGAAGAGTAACTAAAGTAAACAACAGAAATGAAAAACCATAGCTAAGGTAATAAGGAGTACCTCAAAATTCTGAATCATAGAACCAACTAGAATAATAAATGAAAAGAACCTAAATACTGGAATCTAAAACAAAGTCTAGTATACTTAGTCCATACTAAACTAAAGAGTCAAAGCCAAACTTGTTAGGAAAAATAAAATCATATTATTCAAAGATGAGAGACCTCCCCCATATATAGGATAGATACATACAAGGGCAAAAATATAAACAGGAAAAAAAAATGTAATGCGTAATATTCTAAAACTCACCCTTAAGTTGGGTTAGTGATGTTGTTCATGCCCAACTTGCCAATAATTTTCAAAAAAATACTTTCACTCAGACCCTTGGTGAGAACATCAACAGGTTGTCCTTTAGACGGAACAAACAAAGTACACATAATTCCTTTCTCAATAATTTTCTTAATAAAGTGTCGGTTAACTTCAATGTGCATAGTTCAATCGTGTTGAACAAGATCATAGTGATGCTAATTGCAACCTTATTGTCACAAAATAGTCTGAGGTCCCCTCCTTGTTTTGGCCTACGCCACTCATCAACGAGCGGAGCCATAGCCCCTCACAAATCCCATGGGCCATAGCCCATAACTCAGCTTCAGCACTAGATCGAGCGACAACTTGTTACTTCTTGCTCCTCAACACGGTTTCCACCAATCATAATGCAGTACTCCGACGTAGAATGTCTGTCATCAACTGATCCAGCCCAATATGCATCGATATACACTTTGATCTTTAACTCTGTGTGGGATGTTTAATATGCCCCTTCCCGATGGGCCTTTCAAGTATCTCAAGATCCTATGAGCTAGGGAGGACACAAAAACTTTATATGAAGTTGTGAAGGAGTCATATTACACATACTGAGAGATAGGTGTTGAGTACAAAATCTAATATCTCTTCGAAGAGCAATGGAAAGAACAAACTCTGAAAGTAGTTCTGGGGATGACGTAATAATCATGGATTGTGCGTGCCTGTGTGCTTATTCTCCTAGTATATACCTGCAACTGTTTGTCTCCGAGGAATAGTCTACCCTGAATCATACAGTATCATTGGAGGAGATGGCTATATGTCGGAGGAATAGGTAAGGGAAGAATAAGGGAACTCACTTTATTATCCAGTAAAGACTCTCACTGAAGTGAGGTCCCAAAGAAAGGGTGAGATTCACGAAAAGTAACATCCATAGTCATAAAGGTCTTCTAGGAAGGAGGGGGAAGCACTTCTACGTTTTTTTGGGTAGAGGAACACTCAATAAAAACAAACTTGAGCGCACGAGGATCGATATTGGATCGGTGAATAAAATGGACATGGACAAAGCAGACACCCAAAGATACAAGGTGGAAGAGAGGTAACGGGGATGCTAAGGGTAGCTTGTAACACCCATAAAGTAACACGCAAAATTAAAATTTGATCGCAGGGCCCGTTCTCGATCAAGACTGATCAAGCCTACGACATCTCGAGGTACGAAATTATGTGGCTAATGGTGCACTTTGTCTAGTAAATAAATTAAAGTGGACATTATCACTATGACACAACTTAGAGGTTCGCAGGAACCGTAATCTTATAATTTTTAGTGCGGCAGTAGTGCAGCGGTGAATGGACATTTAATATTGAGCTTTCATTTTTGGCGATGAATTAATTTTCCTAAATTCCTCCCCTCCCTTTACGGTTACGTTCATAACCGGCGCCTCACTTCGTGCGTCTCATTATTTCACCGAGGGAAGGGTTCAGCCATTAGTTATCGTGCCGTTTTCCTTTTCTCCTCCCTCCTCGAGCGCACGACAGAGGAGCAGCAACCGTCGAGCCCTAATTTACTCGCAGACGCGCCTCGCGCCCTCTGCAGTCGCCGCCTCCCTCTTCCCCATCGACGGTGAAGGCCAACGCCGGACACGCCTCTTCTCGATGACGCCCAGGGTGTAGACAACGCCTCCTCCAGAAATCCTCGGCATCGTCTTCGACGCCGTGTAGGCTCGTCGATCCTTCTTCCCTCATCAGCAGTCGTCGTCAACACTGGTGAGTGCTGCCTTCCGTCCCGATTTCTTGTTAGGAACTGCCGATTGAAGCCCTCTCCTTTTTTTTTTCCAGTCACTGTAGTTTCCAAACAGTTGATTTAGGGTTTTGGTTCAGCGAAACAAAGCTTAACTGTGGGCATCTTCGTTTAGAAACGATAGTAACCCTTCTATTGGAGAAGTGGTAAGTGCTTTTCCTACTTGTTAAATCTATGTTCCCTTCATTTCGGAGAAATACATGCATAGTTATGAAATTGCCCTTTTAGGTTGCTTGAGGAAACCAAATTGATACTCCCGATTATACTTCTTTTAAAAGAGTCATGCCGCCTCGTCATGTGTACGAACGCCGCAATGCTACTGTAAGAAATTCTATTCTTTTTGGCTAGATATATCACACAGTATTATGCATACGTTTAAATGTTATGAAATGAGATTATACCAGTATGAAATGTATGAAATTGTTAAGCATAATTAGCCATGCATTCCTTTAGACGTACAGTTATAAATATGAACTCCAGAAAAAGTATACGGGGTAATCCTTTAGCGTAAAATACGACCAGCGTCATTCAATTAAATAAATAAGTGAACCGACGAATATTACAAATAATTAGGAGGCACGATTGGGACTCTCCCCATCGTGATAGGTAGAGGCGCACTATCTTACTTATGGGGCATAGTAGACCCTATGAGCCTCAAAATAGGGGGACTTTATCTCCAATAGAAATTCAGAAGATGCGAGTCTATGTTCGTGAGACACTAGAATCTCTACGTTCGTTAGATGGACTCGGATCGTTAGAATGCGCATAATCAGATTCTCAGTATAAGTTATTAAGAAGGTTATTCATTAGACTAGTAGAATTCTGTATACGACAAATTAGAAACGATATTATAGTTAATCGTTTCTTTTCGAGCTTGAAACATTATGCTTAAGTTATTCAAAAACCAGAACAAACAATTATGTTGAATATTTTATAGAAAAGCATGCATAGTAAATACTTTATAAATATTTTACTGTTATAGAATAACATGTCATTTTTAAAAGAAAATAAAAAGACATAAAGTATGTTCTTTATAAAATACTTTTTAGTGTCACTAAGAAGAGTAGTCTTTCTTACTCTCCAGTTGGGCTGACCCATTTTTGGGCTTTTTATTACAGGGGTCACAGGTGGAGTGTTGCGCCTAGGATGAGCGCGTTTGCCGATGTTTCCCTATTTAGTTTGTTTACTTTCAGTAGTTTATTTCTTCAGTACTGTTATGTAATGTTGGACGTGTATCTAGATTTTTTGATGTTTCCTGTAACAGACTTTGTATAAGATTTCAGTCTTTCAAGTATGTTGACTATTTCAATTTTAGTGGCTCTGTGAATTCAGCTTTCGAGGTACACTTTACCCCTAGTTTCATTCTTTATTTCCGCTGTAAGTACTCTTTAGCACTTTTAATTTATACCAGCTATGTACCAATTATTATTACCGTTTCTTGGTTTGCTATCTTATCACGGGGCCCGGCCGGACTGCGGATTTGTGGTAAAACTAAGGTGGGGTTTTACAATTGGTATCAGAGGCAGGTTTAGGATCCCCCGACCCAGAAAATTCACAGAGCCTTAGGATTTCAACTGAATTTTTCTTAGACGTTAGAGTCATCAGAGTTGTTTCTAGCACAGTTATGCGTTGAATGGAAATATCTTTCTAGTAGATCTTCCTTATGTCTCGTACTTCAATAATTGTTTCTCTTCCACCGTATAGGCACCGCGTACCAACGAAGCGGGTGAGCCTTCGCGGCAGAACACCACTCCCGAAATAGTCATGGATAACGGTGGTGCACCAGCAGCAGCACCAACAGCACCGGCAGTGCCAGAACCTACGGACTTAGCGGCCATTATTGCCAGGGCCGTGGCCATAGCTTTGCTGGAATTCAGAAATGGACTGCCTGTAGCAGATCCAGCACCAGTTCCTGTACCAGCTGCCGGAGACTTAGGAATGGATCGTTATCTGAGGAATTTCCGGAATCTTCAGCCCTCCAATTTTAATGGGGAAGAAACACCAATGGAGACCGATGATTGGTTGATTAAGACCCGCGACCTGCTCGAAGTGATGCAGTGCCCAGAAAACAAGAAGGTTCCTCTAGCTGCCTTCCTCCTGACAGGTGAGGCAAATCTGTGGTGGACTAGACATCTAGCGGACGACCCAGCTGGTAAGTGACGTTGCTCTAATCTCCTTTTCCTAGAATACCTTGCCCTGTTAGCGGTATAATAATATGAATTTTCATTTTTGATAGGACGTACAACAGATATGTTCACGTGGAACAAATTCTCGACGGCACTATCTACCTGGTTTGTGCCCCCATCCGAGCGCCGCAGTCTCCAGGAAAAGTACCTCCGACTCTTTCAGGGGGACAAGACTGTAACAGCCTATGAGCGGGAGCTGACTCACCTATCTCGTTATGCGGGCAATATGCAAGGGGATGAGAACGAGAAATGTAGCCGGTTCGTGGACGGACTGCGTGACTCGCTGAGGCAGCCTTTGATGACTATGGTCAATGCCGATTACAGGAGCTTAGTGGACACAGTGAGGAAACTGGAGGCTGATCAGCAGAAGGTGCAAAAGCGAAATAATTTTCGTTCGAAGCGTACTCAGGATGCACTGCAGCAGCAACAACATCAGAACAAGAATAATCAAGGAAAGAACTGGAACAAGAAGCAGAGAACTGATGATAAGAAGGGCGGTCAGTCTGAGTCCAAGGTTAAAGATTACCCCCTCTGTCCTAAGTGCTACCGCCACCATCTGGGTGAGTGTTTAGCTGCTGCAGGAGTTTGTTAGAAATGCCATCAACCGGGACATATAGCCCGTTACTGCCAGGGAACTCCCGTGGTTCAGGTACGAAATTTCATTTGAGTAATTTTCTTAAGTTATCGCTTTCTCTCAATAGGCCTAATTATGATTCCTTTGTAGTCGAAGTTTGAGGTCGGTGGTCCTAGCAGAACCGACAGAGGAAAGGCTCATGTTGGAACCGAGGAGAAAAATACTGCAGGACGAGGACCGGTGCAACCCAGAGCTTATGGGCTTGGCCAACAGGAAGCTAAGGATCAGGAGGACGTGGTGACAGGTTTGTGTACGCCCTAGACGTTTTAATATTTCTCTCCTTAGTGACACTAAAATAATGCCTTTGTTGCATCCATGCATGTAGGAATACTTATTATACGAAACGTTCCCTCCAAGATTCTCTTTGACACGGGTGCCTCACACTCGTTCATAGCAGAATCTCTGGTGCGTAGGCTGGATCTAGAAGTCCTTCCAGAGTCTACATCATTAGAAGTTATGATGCCTAATGGATCCTATTTACAGACCAGGACTAAGTGTAGAGTTCCAGTGTGGTTCGGAGAAACTGAAATCTCAATAGAAGCTTCACTCCTCCCTATAGCAGGTTTTGATCTGATAGTGGGTATGGACTGGCTCTCGGCTATGAATGCAAAGATTGACTGTAGGAACAAGGTGATACAGTTCGAAGGACCCAATCAGGTTGCTTTTACCTTCCAGGGTATGAAGGGAGCCTCTAAATTATTAATCTCCTCAGTCCAGGCTGTCAGATGCATCAACAAGGGTTGTGCGACCTTTCTAGTATTGATGAATGCTGAAGCCAAGGTTAATCTGCTAGAAGTGCCTGTTGTTAAGGACTTTTCTGATGTTTTTCCAGAGGAATTACCTGGTGCCCCTCCTACCAGAGAGATTGATTTGCAGATAGATCTTATTCCCGGAGCTGCGCCAGTGGCCAAGAGTCCATACCGAATGGCTCCCAGAGAACTTGCCGAGTTGAAGATTCAATTGCAGGAATTGATCGACTTGGGTTTCATTCGCCCCAACACTTCACCTTGGAGTGCCCCTGTTCTTTTCGTCAAGAAGAAGGATGGTAGCATGAGATTGTGCATAGACTACCGTGAGCTTAACAAGCTGACAATTAAAAATAAGTACCCTATTCCCAGGATAGATGATTTGTTTGACCAGCTCGAGGGATCTAGCACGTTCTCCAAGTTAGATTTGAGGTCAGGTTACCACCAATTGAGGATTCGAGATGTGGACATCCAGAAGACGGCGTTCAGCACTAGATATGGACACTATGAGTTCGTAGTCATGCCGTTCGGGTTAACTAATGCCCCGTCCGCCTTTATGGATTTGATGAATAGGGTGTTCCGAGAACTACTAGACCGGTTCGTGATTGTCTTCATAGATGATATTTTGGTTTATTCAAAGAGTCAAGAAGATCACGCTGAGCACCTCCGGGCAGTGTTGAGCACTCTCAGGAAGAATCAGCTGTATGCCAAGTTTTCAAAGTGCGAGTTTTGGCTCTCAGAGGTTGCATTCTTGGGACACGTCATCAGTCAGAAGGGTCTCGCGGTGGATCCGAAAAAGATAGAAGCAATAAAGGATTGGCCAAGGCCGAAGGCAGTGACTGAGGTTCGCAGTTTTCTTGGCCTGGCAGGTTATTACAGGAGATTCATTAAGGACTTCTCGAAGATAGCGCTACCGATGACTACACTCACCAGGAAGGGGAAAGCCTTCACATGGACAGTGGAGTGTGAACTTGCGTTTGAGGAGTTAAAGTCTAGATTGATGAGCGCCCCGGTTTTGAGCTTACCTTCCGGCTCAGAAGGATTTCAGATATATAGCGATGCCTCAGGTCAAGGGTTGGGTTGTGTACTCATGCAGCATGGTAAGGTCATAGCTTACGCCTCCAGGCAGTTAAAGGTTCACGAGAGAAATTATCCTGTACACGATTTGGAACTTGCAGCGGTCATCCACGCCTTGAAGATTTGGAGACACTACCTCTACGGAATTCGTTGTGAGGTCTTTACGGATCATAAAAGTCTCACGTATATATATGATCAGCAAAAGCTTAATATGAGGCAGCGTAGGTGGGTGGAATTCCTCTCAGATTATGACATTGGTATTCAATACCACCCCGGGAAAGCAAACGTGGTAGCTGACGCGCTTAGTAGGAGAGGTTCGAATTATTCCCTCATTACCCAGCAGGAAGAACTTGTTCGAGCTCTGGAGAGATTAGAGATCAGTATCTTACCACGCTCCAGTCTTGGTTATGCAAGGTTAAACTGGATGGAAATCACTTGTGATATTAAAGACAGGATCAGAACAGCTTTACCCCTAGATCCGAAGATGGTAGAGGTTTGGGACTTGTCCCAGGCTGGTCAGAAGGAGAGGTTCAGCATTCAGGAGGGCTTACTTCTTTTCGATAATAGAGTATGCATTCTAGACGTTGGTCACCTTCGTGAGGACATATTGTTTGAAGCCCATAATTCCAGATATTCGATACATCCTGGTAGCACAAAGATGTATGCAGGTCTTAAAAAGATAGTCTGGTGGCCAGGTCTGAAGAATGATGTGGCGGAGTATGTTGGCAAGTGTGAAACTTGCAAGTTGGTTAAAGCCGAGTGCCAGAGACCAGGGGGCAAGTTGAAGCCCCTACCTATTCCGGAGTGGAACTTTGAAGATATATCTATGGATTTTGTTCACGGCCTTCCCCGTTCGCAGAGTGGGAATGATTCTTTATGGGTTATAGTTGACCGTCTCTCCAAAGTTGCCCATTTCATTCCTAACAAGAAAACGGATCAGGGTCCGAAGTTAGCTCAGTTGTACGTGGATGAGATTGTCCGACTGCATGGTGTTCCCAAGACTATTATTTCTGATAGAGATGGCAGATTTACCTCCAAGGAATGGAGGTACGTTCAGGAGCGTTTGGCCACTAAGCTACTTTTCAGTACAGCCTTCCATCCCCAGACAGATGGGCAAACAGAGCGCACGAATAGAACCATGGAAGATATGCTTCGTATGTGCATTCTGGAGTTTGGAGGTAAATGGGAGAAGTATGTCACCCTTGTAGAGTTCTCCTACAATAATAGTTTTCAAGCTAGCATTGGGATGTCGCCTTTTGAGGCTCTTTATGGTAGGCGGTGTCGGACACCGTTGTGCTGGGCTGAAGTTGAGGAGAGGTCTTCCAACAAAGAATCATGGGTGGACAAGACCTCAGCTCGAATCAAACTCATTCAGGAGCGTATGAAGATAGCACAGGATCGTCAGGCCAAATACTATGACCAGAGGCATAGATCAGTGGAGTTTAGTGTGGGAGACTATGTTTATCTGAAGGTCAGACCAGTAAAGGGTGTCTCTCGAATCAAGCGGATGAAGAAATTGAGTCCAAGGTTCGTTGGTCCTTTCGAGGTGCTGGAACGCATAGGTGAGGTTGCTTATAGATTGGCCTTGCCCGAAGAAATGAGTGGTCTTCACGATGTATTCCACGTCTCCTATCTGAGGAGAGCGGTCAGAGATCCCACTCAGATAATCAGTACTGAAGAAGCACCAATCGAATCAAATCTTAATATTAATATCAAGCCAGTCAGAATAGTGGACTCAAGAGTTCAGAAGCTCCGTAACAGAGAGATCCGTTCTTTTAAGGTCCTTTGGATGAACTGTGGCCGACCAGAGTACTCATGGGAAAAAGAAGATGAACTCCGAAACAATGCAGATTATGCCTTTCTTTTCGACTCAGGTATGGTTGTAATTTTCGGGGTCGAAAATTTTATTAGGAGGGGAGATTTGTAACACCCATAAAGTAACACGCAAAATTTAAATTTGATCGCAGGGCCCGTTCTCGATCAAGACTGATCAAGCCTACGACATCTCGAGGTACGAAATTATGTGGCTAATGGTGCACTTTGTCTAGTAAATAAATTAAAGTGGACATTATCACTATGACACAACTTAGAGGTTCGCAGGAACCGTAATCTTATAATTTTTAGTGCGGTAGTAGTGCAGCGGTGAATGGACATTTAATATTGAGCTTTCATTTTTGGCGATGAATTAATTTTCCTAAATTCCTCCCCTCCCTTTACGGTTACGTTCATAACCGGCGCCTCACTTCGTGCGTCTCATTATTTCACCGAGGGAAGGGTTCAGCCATTAGTTATCGTGCCGTTTTCCTTTTCTCCTCCCTCCTCGAGCGCACGACAGAGGAGCAGCAACCGTCGAGCCCTAATTTACTCGCAGACGCGCCTCTCGCCCTCTGCAGTCGCCGCCTCCCTCTTCCCCATCGACGGTGAAGGCCAACGCCGGACACGCCTCTTCTCGATGACGCCCAGGGTGTAGACGACGCCTCCTCCAGAAATCCTCGGCATCGTCTTCGACGCCGTGTAGGCTCGTCGATCCTTCTTCCCTCATCAGCAGTCGTCGTCAACACTGGTGAGTGCTGCCTTCCGTCCCGATTTCTCGTTAGGAACTGCCGATTGAAGCCCTCTCCTTTTTTTTTCCAGTCACTATAGTTTCCAAACAGTTGATTTAGGGTTTTGGTTCAGCGAAACAAAGCTTAACTGTGGGCATCTTCGTTTAGAAACGATAGTAACCCTTCTATTGGAGAAGTGGTAAGTGCTTTTCCTACTTGTTAAATCTATGTTCCCTTCATTTCGGAGAAATACATGCATAGTTATGAAATTGCCCTTTTAGGTTGCTTGAGGAAACCAAATTGATACTCCCGATTATACTTCTTTTAAAAGAGTCATGCCGCCTCGTCATGTGTACGAACGCCGCAATGCTACTGTAAGAAATTCTATTCTTTTTGGCTAGATATATCACACAGTATTATGCATACGTTTAAATGTTATGAAATGAGATTATACCAGTATGAAATGTATGAAATTGTTAAGCATAATTAGCCATGCATTCCTTTAGACGTACAGTTATAAATATGAACTCCAGAAAAAGTATACGGGGTAATCCTTTAGCGTAAAATACGACCAGCGTCATTCAATTAAATAAATAAGTGAACCGACGAATATTACAAATAATTAGGAGGCACGATTGGGACTCTCCCCATCGTGATAGGTAGAGGCGCACTATCTTACTTATGGGGCATAGTAGACCCTATGAGCCTCAAAATAGGGGGACTTTATCTCCAATAGAAATTCAGAAGATGCGAGTCTATGTTCGTGAGACACTAGAATCTCTACGTTCGTTAGATGGACTCGGATCGTTAGAATGCGCATAATCAGATTCTCAGTATAAGTTATTAAGAAGGTTATTCATTAGACTAGTAGAATTCTGTATACGACAAATTAGAAACGATATTATAGTTAATCGTTTCTTTTCGAGCTTGAAACATTATGCTTAAGTTATTCAAAAACCAGAACAAACAATTATGTTGAATATTTTATAGAAAAGCATGCATAGTAAATACTTTATAAATATTTTACTGTTATAGAATAACATGTCATTTTTAAAAGAAAATAAAAAGACATAAAGTATGTTCTTTATAAAATACTTTTTAGTGTCACTAAGAAGAGTAGTCTTTCTTACTCTCCAGTTGGGCTGACCCATTTTGGGCTTTTTATTACAGGGGTCACAGGTGGGGTGTTGCGCCTAGGATGAGCGCGTTTGCCGATGTTTCCCTATTTAGTTTGTTTACTTTCAGTAGTTTATTTCTTCAGTACTGTTATGTAATGTTGGACGTGTATCTAGATTTTTTGATGTTTCCTGTAACAGACTTTGTATAAGATTTCAGTCTTTCAAGTATGTTGACTATTTCAATTTTAGTGGCTCTGTGAATTCAGCTTTCGAGGTACACTTTACCCCTAGTTTCATTCTTTATTTCCGCTGTAAGTACTCTTTAGCACTTTTAATTTATACCAGCTATGTACCAATTATTATTACCGTTTCTTGGTTTGCTATCTTATCACGGGGCCCGGCCGGACTGCGGATTTGTGGTAAAACTAAGGTGGGGTTTTACAATTGGTATCAGAGGCAGGTTTAGGATCCCCCGACCCAGAAAATTCACAGAGCCTTAGGATTTCAACTGAATTTTTCTTAGACGTTAGAGTCATCAGAGTTGTTTCTAGCACAGTTATGCGTTGAATGGAAATATCTTTCTAGTAGATCTTCCTTATGTCTCGTACTTCAATAATTGTTTCTCTTCCACCGTATAGGCACCGCGTACCAACGAAGCGGGTGAGCCTTCGCGGCAGAACACCACTCCCGAAATAGTCATGGATAACGGTGGTGCACCAGCAGCAGCACCAACAGCACCGGCAGTGCCAGAACCTACGGACTTAGCGGCCATTATTGCCAGGGCCGTGGCCATAGCTTTGCTGGAATTCAGAAATGGACTGCCTGCAGCAGATCCAGCACCAGTTCCTGTACCAGCTGCCGGAGACTTAGGAATGGATCGTTATCTGAGGAATTTCCGGAATCTTCAGCCCTCCAATTTTAATGGGGAAGAAACACCAATGGAGACCGATGATTGGTTGATTAAGACCCGCGACCTGCTCGAAGTGATGCAGTGCCCAGAAAACAAGAAGGTTCCTCTAGCTGCCTTCCTCCTGACAGGTGAGGCAAATCTGTGGTGGACTAGACATCTAGCGGACGACCCAGCTGGTAAGTGACGTTGCTCTAATCTCCTTTTCCTAGAATACCTTGCCCTGTTAGCGGTATAATAATATGAATTTTCATTTTTGATAGGACGTACAACAGATATGTTCACGTGGAACAAATTCTCGACGGCACTATCTACCTGGTTTGTGCCCCCATCCGAGCGCCGCAGTCTCCAGGAAAAGTACCTCCGACTCTTTCAGGGGGACAAGACTGTAACAGCCTATGAGCGGGAGCTGACTCACCTATCTCGTTATGCGGGCAATATGCAAGGGGATGAGAACGAGAAATGTAGCCGGTTCGTGGACGGACTGCGTGACTCGCTGAGGCAGCCTTTGATGACTATGGTCAATGCCGATATGTATATTTAGTGGTCACACTCCACCTCCACCACCACCACCACCACCACCACCACCACCACCACCACCACCACCACCACCACCACCACCACGACCACGACCACGACCACGACCACGACCACTACGACCACTACGACCACTACGACCACTACGACCACTACGACCACTACGACCACTACGACCACTACGACCACTACGACCACTACGACCACTACGACCACTACGACCACTACGACCACTACGACCACTACGACCACTACGACCACTACGACCACTACGACCACTACGACCACTACGACCACTACGACCACTACGACCACTACGACCACTACGACCACTACGACCACTACGACCACTACGACCACTACATGCTTCTCCAAGTGACCAAATTAGCCCCAACAGAGGAACAATATCCTGTAGTAGATCTTCTATCACTAACTGATCCAACCCAATCGACATCATATATACTTCAATTTTTAAGTTGTCACTAGGAGAGAATAGAATTCCCCTGCCAGGTGAGGTCTTCAAATACCTCAGAATAATGTGCACAACATTAAGATGTCTGACCTTAGGAGAATGCATGTATTGACTTACCACTCCTACTGCATAAGAAATGTCAGGACAGGTATGAGATATGTAGATCAGTTTACCTACTAGCTTCTGATAACTGGAGATATCTTCAACATACTCTCCATCATCACACCCAAGTTTATGGTTAACTTCAATAGGAGTATCAGCAGGCTTGCAACCACTCATTCCTGTCTGTTCTAACAAGTCAAGGACATACTTTCGCTGCGAGATGTGAATACTATATTTTGATCTTGCTACCTCAATCCCTAGAAAATATTTCAACTTACCTAAGTCTTTCACTTCAAATTCACTAGCAAGTTTAAGTTTCAGGGCACCAATCTCTTCTATGTCATCACCTATAATAACCATGCCATCAACATACACAATCAGGAGGGCCACCTTCATCTCTTTTCGTCTGATGAAAAGAGTGTGATCGACATGACTTAGGGTATAGCCTAATGAGATCATGACATTGTGAAGTCTACCAAACCAAGCTCTTGGGGATTGTTTTAATCCATATAGAGCTTTCTTCAACTTACAAACCTTCCCTTCCGAACCAACAGAGACAAATCCAGGTGGCGCCGACATATATACTTCCACGTCCAACTCACCGTGCAGGAAAACATTCTTCACATCAACTGCTGAAATGTCCCACCCTTTACAGGCGGCACAGGATAATAGGACCCGAATTGTATTCATTTTTGCCACAGGAGCAAATGTCTCCGGGTAGTCAATACCATGAGTATGGGTGTAGCCTCTTGCCACCAGTCGAGCCTTGAATCTTTCCACAATACCTTCATAGTTCTGCTTCACAGTAAAGAGCCATCGACAACCCACTATCTTCTTGGTAGGAGGGAGATCGACCAAGTCCCATGAATGATTCTTTTCTAGGGCCTGCATTTCCTCCATCATAGCCTGTCCATTTTGGGTGACCAAGTGCCTCCTGCCATGTACCGGGCACACACACAGAGAAAAGAGACGCGACAAAGGCTTTATGGGAAGAGGTTAATGAGGCATATGATACATATTTAGATAAAGGATGTTGAGTGGATGAGCGAATACCTTTCCGGAGGGCAATAGGTAACTCAAGAGTTGCTGTAGACGAGTCTGGTGGTGGCTCTGGTGTTATGGGATGCGACTGAGTGTTTGATCCTCTGCTTCTTTGAGTGTACACCTACAACTCCTTTTCTTTGGGACTATCGTTGGGAATGTCCAAATTCTCCCCCTGAGTGGTAATGTATAGAGGAGGAATAGGAAGAAGAAGAGTAGGAGTACGCACTTTCAAGTGTGAAGGCTCCCCCTGAAGTGAGGACTCATAATAGGAAGTAATTTCATGAAAGATGACATCCATAGAGACAAATATTTTCTGGCTAGGCGGATGATAACATTTGTACCCTTTTGTGTAGGAGAATAACGAATGAACACACAACGAAGGGCACGAGGGTCAAGTTTTGTTCGAGTAATATTATGAATATGAACAAAACACAAGCATCCGAACACACGGGATATAAGAGAACTGAGAGGAATCCCCAATCTATGAAGAGGAGTGTGATTGCCCAGATGACGAGATGACATGCGATTGATAAGGTAAGCCGCAGTAAGAAGGGCATCACCCCAATAGTATTTAGGAAGAGACATCGTAAATAACAAACATCGTGTGACTTCAAGATGACGATTTTTCCGTTCAGTAACACCATTTTGTGCAGAATGTACACAAGTGGTTTGATGAACAATATCACTGTGAAGAGTTTTAATGGTGACACCAAATTGAGTAGAAATCAGTTTATGAAATTTTTGGAAAAGGGGAAACACTTCATTTTTACTATGCATCAAATAAACCCACGTAGTGCGTGAAAAGCAATCAATAAACGTAACAAACCAATGATAACCAAAGATAGAAGCAACATGGCAAGGTCCCCATGCATCACTGTGAATAGTATGAAATGGTACATCAGAAGGCTTAGACAAATAATTAAAGGAGACACGCTTATGTTTAGCAAGTTTTTAAACACAGAAGAGGAAAAACTGGGAAACAACGACTGCATAGTAGTAAGAGAGGGATGCCCCAGGCGACGATGTCAGGTAGACAACAAAGATAGCTGGTGGGCATGAAGGGTCTGGGGAACAACAACATCAAACACGTACAATCCATCACGCATCCTACCAGAGCCAATCACCTTCTTCGTCTGCAGGTCCTGAAAGGCACAGTAAGAAGGAAAGAAAGTGATGGAGCAGTTCATGGAATTTGTAATATGACTGGCGGATAAGAGGTTGTGAGTAAAAGAAGGAACATGAAAGGGCAGAGGCCAAGGTGAGAGAAGAGCAATGGATGGATCCCTTTCCAGTAATAGAGGAAAG
Organism: Dactylorhiza incarnata; assembly: GCA_033032865.1. Taxonomy (NCBI): domain Eukaryota; kingdom Viridiplantae; phylum Streptophyta; class Magnoliopsida; order Asparagales; family Orchidaceae; genus Dactylorhiza; species Dactylorhiza incarnata. Next base: position 4,585,502 of record JAWHQI010000208.1, read on the forward strand.
GGTGCCATCAGCAATGCTTACCTTGTCTCTGCCAGACAAAGGAGAATAGGAAACAAAACCTGACGATGACCCAGTCATATGAATGGTGGCACCAGAATCAATGATCCAATGAGTGGCAGACGGTACAGTAGCAGAGTGAGCACTTGGTGTACCTGAATGGGCAAAAGACGAGGACGAAGCAGGAGTGGGCTCCGAAGATAAACCCTGCATCATGCGGCGGAGGGTCATCATCTCATCAGTAGAAAAGGCCCCAGGGAGAGACGGAGGCTCAAAAAGCTGGCCACTGGAGGTACTATCATCAATGAACTCAGTCAGGTGAGCAGAGCGAGGAGAGCTGAAGTTGGAGCGTCCACGACCACGTCCTCCATGACCCCCACGAGGAACCATGCCACCTCTGGGCGAAGGGAGACCATGCAATTTAAAGCAAGTATCACAGGTATGCCTACTCCGACCACAGTAGTCACACATCAGGTGGTCTTTATCCGTGGACCTAGGCTGGAAATCCCTAGACCGAGTGCCCCCAGAATGAGAAGAGGTAAGAGCAGATCCACTAGTGAGAACCTCAGAACTCCAAGACTGTCGGACGTAATCCTGCTGTACAATGCTGTAAGTCTTGGACAATGAATGGACAGGAGTGCGGCTAAGGATCTGCACAATGATCTGGTCAAAGTCCCGGTGTAAACCATGGAGAAACTCAAACAACCGATTTTGATCTTCATGGGCATGAACAAGAATCGCATTAGCGGAGCAGACAAGGTCGAGGGACGTAAAGTGGTCATACTCCTGATACAGCTGAGTGAACTCCAAATAGTAAGCGGACGGTTGGCGATCACCCTGTCGAAAGAGGAAAATCTTCCTTCGTAGCTGAAAGATCTGAGCAGTGTTCCCTTTTTGAGAATAATTAGATTCGACACGACTCCAAATATCTGCAGCGGTATCCAAGAAGAGATAATTTCGGGCAATGGCCTATTGCATGGAGTTAATTAACCAAGACATAACCAAAGAGTTCTCTGATTCCCATTGTCCCCAAGTGGGCGCGGTCTTCTCTGGCGCCTTAATGGTCCCGTTAACATAGCCAAACAAACGACGACTCTTAAGAATCAAGGCAATAGAGCGAGACCAGGATAAGTAATTGGTGGCATCAAGACGAATCATGGTAATCTGTGTAACAACCCCTACTTTTGTGATGAGATTAAATGGGAATAAGATTAAAAGCAAGATAGTATTAACCTTCCTATTTGTCTAACCGCAGCCCATCTCTCCTTTCCTCCCCGCTTTAACCCGGTCCAGTTTCTCCCGATACGTTTTATATCGCAAAACCGCAGCCGCTGCTAGGGCTCTCGTCTCCTTTTCCCGATCCCGCTCCCGTCTCCTGCAAGGCCGCGCGAAGCCGCTCCCGCTCCCTGCCGCTCTCCCGTCTCCCGATCGCCATTCCCAGCGCCTCCTCCATCTCCAGCGTCGACTCCTTCCCCTCTCTAGGTCGACGACAGCAGCAAGATCTCCAGCGTCGACTCCTTCCCCTCTCTAGGTCGACGGCAGCAGCAAGATCCCCTCCTTCTTCCCCTCTCTAGGTCGACGGCAGCAGCAAGATCCCCTCCTTCATCCCCTCTCTAGGTCGACGACAGCAACAAGATCCCCTCCTTCTTCCCCTCTCTAGGTCGACGGCAGCAGCAAGATCCCCTCCTTCCCCTCTCTAGGTCGACGGCAGCAGCAAGATCCCCTCCTTCTTCCCCTCTCTAGGTCGACGACAGCAGCCTTCTTGAGGACCGGCAGTGGCTCCTCCTCCTCCAAAGGGGTCGACAGCCCCTCTTCCTATCCGTTTTGGCCGGCGGATTTCAAAGGGACTCCTAGGGTTTCGCTCGAAGCCCCTCCTCGTGGATTCCTGAGCCCAAATCTGGTCTCCTTCGGTAAGGATCTCCGCCAAAAGTTCTGTTTTCAGATTTGCCCTAAATGCTTGTGGTGATTTTCGCCTCCGGACGACGTAATCACGTCGGATCCGCGTGGGTGTGTTGTTTACTGGACTAATCCTAAGTTTTATTCGGTTTCGGTGCCGTTCAACGAATGTAGCGGTGGAATCGCTCAAGGCCCTCTCCGAATTAGGGTTCCCGGATCCAAACGCCGCCAAAACCCTCGGATCTCTTGTGGTAACCGCTTCTCCCCTTTTTGCCGAGGGAGGTATATTTCTCAACTTGCCCTCGTGAATTAATTACGCAACAGAAACACTTGTGTGCGTGTAGGAGTAACATTGAAACAAATATTTTATTTGAATGCATCCCGAACAGGTTCCGCTAGAGTTTAGTCCTTCAAGCTCGACTTTCCATTAAGGCAAGTAGAGAAATCTCTCTCGCTTGCAAACAAATTTTATTTAAGTCACACTTGTACCGTACTAGCCCCCGCTTGAATTTATTACTTGTAGATAAGTAAGCTCATTAGACGCCATAGGCAAACAATGAAAGGGAATGTGCCGTTTGATGTGACACCGGAAAATGAGTTTACACTTGAATTGGTAACAGAAACCAATAAGGGAATCTTGCGAGCAGCGGTAGCTTAAGCCTTGCATCTACTCCCATGCTAGAATCTTGTACATCAAATGACGACACACACGCCTTTCATTGATTTCTGCTTATGCGTTTGTGTCTAGGCTAAACTCCGGAGTAGGCTAAAAATTTACTAGAGAATCTCAGTTAGTTTCTGACATACTTTACTGCTATGCTTGTTTCCCAGTTTACTTGTTTATTTTTATTAACTTGAATCTCTGCTATTTATCTTGTTCTGAGGCTTTTCCTTCTGATTGGATTTGCCTTAGGGTTTGTGACTGCGCCGTCTACTTCCTGAGCTGTTCCTCGCCCAGCTCCCGTCTGTTGGAGGTTTACCTTTTTGTAGTTGCTGCATCAGGTCCTTTGTATCTTGTTTCTTTTACTTTTGGATTTGTCTTTCCTGTACTAGTTATTGTCAGCCATTTTCCTTGTATCGTGGACAACTCTTAGGATGGTATGGATGTATTACAGCATTTTATAAATGGTCATTTTGTTTCTGCGGTTTATTAACATCTACTTTTACATCATAATTATAGCATGTGAATTAATCAAAGTGCATGAGCATCACTTTTAATTCAAGCTTCCGCATAATAAATCAAACTGATATTGTTTTTCAAAATCTAACTATTTTCTACAGATATCTTGGTATTACAGCACCCGCCTGGCAGACATGGTTTCTCTTTGCCCATGTCTGCGGCATCATGACCCGCCCGTAGCGCACACTGATAATTGTTATTAGACGGGTCGTGACAATCTGGGATGTCGTATGATCATGCCCAACCCGGGTAGATCCAACGGGTTGTGAGACATCATGGGAATCAACCATGTCAGACATAATGAAATCAGAGAACAAAGGAATGCCGGGAAAAATAGTGGACACCACCAATAGGACCGCCCGGGATCCTAGAGCAATAGATCCTTGAGTGCAGAAGTCAAAGAAGGTATGGAGGAGGAGTAATTTCACTTTTCATGCGAGTAAGCATAAGGTAAGAACACGAGATCAATGATCTAGGCTGATTCGGTGGAGCGATCATTTGATCCCCCTAGCATGAGGTAGAGGAGAGAAAAGCGAAACTTTTCTGACAAAAATTAGTCACATCGGACGGTTGCTGGAGGAGGGGAGTCTGGCCGAGACCGATCGGTCCGTGCGCCGATCGGCGAGCGAGACGGAGACGGAAGCGCTTTCATAAAGAAGGAGGGGAGAGGAAGAGGGCTGCGGTGGAGGGAAAGAGAAGAGGGGAAGAAGGAGGAAGGGGCTGCGGTGGCGGTGCAACGGCGGGATCGAGCAGCCGACGGAAGCCCTAGGGCGACGCACGCTCTGATACCATGTCAAACATCAAAATATTATTTCTTACTTGAATAATAACAACTCCCTCTATATATAGTAGAGGGCAATACACAAAGATACAAATAATCAGAATAATTCTAACACATATATATATATATATAATAACAATGTTCATTATAAGACCAGATGCTTATAATATTGGCAGAACAAATAAATCATCGTTGATCAGTAGTTTTTGCAAATGAACAAAATCGCACGAAAAGGCCACTGAATGTTAATGTTTCAACATAGTAAATGTGGTTTCATTTGAAAAGGTTATGTAGGTTATATATAGCAAACAATTTTTTTTGGTAAAGTAGGCTAAGACATGGACACTAAGAGAATGATATTTGATGAATTCATCAAAGAATGCCAGAGAAAGCTTGCAGACTTGAAAACTTCATAACAACGTGCAGGGATAAACCCAGTGCCACCATTTATGCAAGTTTCGAGCATCAGCAGATTCCAGGATGGAATTACTCTATCATCTCAAAGAAAATTTGAAAAAGGATGAGAAATTTTAATTTATATGTTAATAATTCTTGCAAAAAAGGCACAAAGAAAATATTGTATATTGACCACTGTCCACCTACAAAGCTACCTGAGAGATCATCAATGCAACATGAAAGTTTTTCATTTGTCGTACACGCAAACTTCTGATATTAGGATCATCAGTTTCACCTGCAAAGGTCACATGTAGGCAACTTAAGTCAGTAGAACATTATAATTACAACACGTAAATAGTTGGAACAAAATGCCAAAAAGTAGTATTGACAAACAGAACTATTTATCACCTCTACGCTCTAGCTTTGAACCATAAATTTGTACTGCCAGAAGATTTCTATTTCAGAAGGTTTTTGAATCATGGGCCAACATTAAAAGATTCCCAAGAGCTTACAATTATACTATCAACTCAAGACACAAATGAATGCCGCCCCAAGCAGTGAAAGGTTTATATGCACAAGAATTATTTTAGTAGGTCTACTTTCGTTTCATTGAAGTTTATATAATTTTAAAAGCACAATTAACATACTTTTCAACCTAATTAAAACAATAAAACTAGTGCCATATTTGATGTATTTTTAGATAGTTTAATCAAGATCACGTGAAAAAGATTTCATATGGAGTTTCTGAATTACAAGAAAATAAATTATAATTTTTTGTAGCTTAACACCAACTTTAACCCTAATTCACTACATTGTCTGAACAGAATACTTAGAGCAAGCCATTGGCACTCATCATAGAAAGAAGCATAAAGTTTAGTTTTTGGATTCCGTAAGCTAACCGATACATACATGATGTAAAGCCAATCATCATGAAAACTTCATAATCTTATAATAGCTTAATTGGCTGTGATACCAACGGGCAGTTGAAGAGTAGCTTTTATGGTTTAGGATTTATAAACATTTCCATCCTCTTCAAAAGTAGGTAAAATAAATGAGAATTAAGATTTCGTGCACTTTTATATATTACTAAGAAAAATTAGCATTAAAAATTTGATGCTTTACACTAGAACTTGTTCTCTGTTTACAACACAATATGACACAGAACAAATCTACATGTGACGGACGCGCGATGTCCTAACCCTAAATGCAATGCAAACAACCATGGCGAATGCAATGGATACACGACAAACCCTAAAATGACGATAAAAAAGGATGCAAGCAAGCAATCCAATGAATGATAGTCCCTCAACTTAAACCCTAACCCTAGCAAGTGCAACACTTCAATCATGCAAATAGTTCAGACAAACAATTAATTAAATATTATTTATTTTAAAAGTCTTGCACTAAATCGACCACAAATATTACAATTTCAATAAGTAGATAACAATTCCAAACAAAATGAGAGTGCACCAAAATTAAGTGCAAAGCGAATAAATTGTACACTTTCTAAAAATAAATGAGCCAAAACAAGGAAGTAAACTAATACCAAGAATATAAGATCGCATTCATATAATATAAGGAAATAAAACTCAAATGAAAACTAACCCAGAAATCGGCACCGACGGCATAGGATGTGGTAGGTGAGCTTGGGACGGCGGCAGGAGCAATATGGAAGGGGATATAGGCCATAGGAGGGGTTATGAGGATGTGACAAGGCTATAGTGAAGGCTAGTCAGAGGGGGAAGGAATGCATGGGTGGGCTGTTTGGAGGTTGGGGTGGCTAGAGAATGGATTGGAAGGAAGGCGGGAGGCTAGGAAAGCGCTATAAAAGGAAAGGGGATGGAAATGGGGTCGTCGAAGGTTGCCAAGGGTTTGGCAACGTCGCCAAATAATTTTGTGGGCGAAAAAGGGCTCAGTCGTGGAGAAAAAAGGTGGTTGGGAGGGGAATAGTGATGCAGGACTGGCGTCACACCTGCCTGCCACCCTGACATCACCACCAGGGGGCCCACCCCGACATCTCACCAAGGCGTCTTTCATCAGGACTGCAACCCATAAACCCCAACTAGCTCTCCCCTCCCACACCAGGAAACAGTAGGCTGTTGAGGCCCGGGATCGAACACCCGACCTCCTAGATAAGAGTCTTTCACCAGAGCTCTCATCACCAACTGAGCTGCAGATCAGTTGGTGATGAGAGCTCTGGTGAAAGACTCTTATCTAGAAGGTCGGGTGTTCGATCCCGGGCCTCAGCAACTTACCGTTTCCTGGTGTGGGAGGCGGAGAGCTGGTTGGGGTGTATGGGCTGCAATCCTGATGAAAGACGCCTTGGTGAGATGTCGGGGTGGGCCCCCTGGTGGTGATGCCAAGGGAGAAAGGCAGGGCAAGTGGGCCGGGGAAGTATCTGAAAATAAAGAAGGGTGGCCCGACCTGATGCAAAGTCTTCGAAGATCGAACAAATATGGGTGAAGGTGGCGGCTCTTGGAGTCGGTATCGGGAGGGAAAGGGACGACATCCCACGAAGCCGACACTGCGGGTCTCAACTTCACGCCAAGAGGACCGAGCGGTGCCGTATAGAAGACAATCTCTCGATCCCCTAAAATTATCATAATATGAGTATATCTAGGTGGGGAAATTAGGTTAAGTGCATCCAACGGCTCGAATCATTCGATCGTATAATCTAATCCAAGTCACGAAATAAAGCTTAGAAAAATAAAAACATAAAAAATATGAAAAATTGAGTCAGACGAAATCATAGGCTCATATCGTCCGCCCGACCATCCAAAAGTGTCAAGAATGAAAAATCACTCAGATGAGGAGCGATCGATCTTCATCAATCTCCCTGGCTCAAAATCATTCATCTTCGATGAATGGAAACTGTCATGCTCCTAGTGTACGCTAGACAAGAATGAAAACAATTGCATGAATTCTGACGTCTTAATCTTGTAGTTCCTGGTATACGTAATGCCCACTAACTGTCATCGTCTGCCGAAGCTGTCGAGGTCCCCACAAATGGTGTAAGCCACTGTAGAAGTGGAGGGTAGGGTTGTCGTGAAGTGAAGGTTGAAGCTGGAGAAAAGGTGTGGCTGAGGTTGTATTGGAGTCGGGCCTAAGATTCCAATACCAAGATGGTTTCTCATTTAGAATCAAATCCTTTGCATCAGATACAAGACGAATATCAATATACTTAGTAATATCAAGCTCATAAAGATTTTACCTCAATCTCTCTCGTTCACTTAGCACTCAGCTTTAGAGTTATCCCTAATGGGAACCTCTCAAATAATGTGTTAATCATCACTCAATCACCTTCTTTGAACATTTGCTCTCTTTATGATTATTCACGCAAGTTTAATTTTTTTATTATTTAATATAATTTTACGTCGGAGTATGAAACACAAATCAAGCAACAAATACAAATGATAAATAACTGACCTGATAGCCTGAATAATCAAAGACTCAACATAGCGATGTAAGTCCCTAAAGATGGGCGGCTTACCTAGTAGTTCTTTCAGTGGAGTGTAGAAATACTCGTCGAGTGTGCGACGAACAATCAAACGATTGCATGAGACATTAACACTTAGATGTGAGCTCATTACGTGTCAAATGCCTCCCAAGAAACGTGACTTGTCAAGAGGTTCACATAGCGGTTGATAGAAAAATTCATCGCAAATGCGACGAATACCACCAGAGGAGATGTCAGAGACATCAATACCATGGTGTAACACTGATATGTGTCGATTGTCTCCAAAAGGAAAACCTCATCAGGTGGCTTTCTATAGAAGGCTCAATGGGGTGCTTGTCATAGGACTGGTCATATGGGTGGTGCTCATCCTGATTATCGCCGGTGGGTGTTGTAATCACAACATGGTAACTAACCGGCTCTCGGCTATCACTCATAGCGAGACAAGGGAGAATAAAAAGAGACAACATATTAGCTACACATGGAGGGGTGAGTGGGTGGTACTCAATGACACGTCTATGAGGGGAACGGCATATCACTATAGGATCACCGGGTCACTCGTACTCACTCTCTTTTGGTACCATAAAGTGTGAGTCAGACTCAAGTGACAGACAACTCATCGGACAATGTGCCTCAACGGGGTGAGTGTAACATCCGTAATTTATTACGAAGAGCAATTTGATTGCAGGGCCCGACCGCGAGCAATCTTGACCGAGCAAGCATCTTGTAGAGGTACGACGCTGTTTTGGCCAATGTTTGCGCGTTAAGAAATAAACAATTTTGGGTTACTATGTTTTATTCGACGCGTTTTAGAACTCGTTCGAGAGCGTAGGATACAAATTTAATTGTACTAGAGAGGTATGAAACTTTCAAAATTTAGTTTTAGTCACTATTTTTCCCTCATTAAAAGCTCACCGTGTTTCCCTTTTCTCTACCCCACGATTTCCATAACCGTCCCGTTACGCGTGTCCGCTCGTTTAAAATTCACACAGAAACGCCGCCCATCCCTTAGTTTTTCCTTCTCGTTTCAGTCGATCGACGTCAGGAGCGACTCCTCTTCCCTTCGACGACAGCAGCGGTTGGTCCCCCCATTCCCGTCGACTGGAATCGTGACCTTCAGTGACGGAGTTAGTCGACTGCGTATGTTTCAGCGTTCCCTTCTCAGTTTCGACGAGTACAACGTGCGCTTAGGAGTTTTCTCCTCCTACAGAAACCCCAATCGACTCCGTTTCTCTCTCTAGGAGGTCGGTTGATGCCCCTTGCGACATATTTTATCGCAGGAAGCTCTCCCAGGCAGAGTTCATCCTGCGTCCTCTAAGGTAAATATCATAACCCTCCTTCCGCTTGATTTCTACGCTTTAAGAATTATAGATCCTCAGTTTCCTCTCCTCTTAAAGGAATTGCACATTGAAATAGATCGGAGGGGGTTCTCTTTCGTCAAGCATTTTAGGAGAAATCATGCCGCCGCGTCATGTGTACGAGCGACACAACGCAACGATAAGAAATTCTATTCTTTTTGGTTAGACATACAAGATAATTATATGCATAGTTTGTATTTCTTGTATAGAAGGAGGATAATTATAATAGTGTACAACCACGTATATCTAGACATTAATGTTCAACACGTTAGTGAACTACGACATATGATTAGTCAGTCTAACAAATTTAAAAAAATTCCAACTGGTAAAGGAAGATAATTAGGAGGCATGATTGAGACTCTCTCCATCGTGAAAGATAGAGGCACACTATCTTACTCATGGGGCGTAGTAGACCCTATGAGCCTTGCAGGGAGACGTTTTCTCCAATAGAAATTCAGAAGATGCGAGTTTATGTCCGTGAGACATTAGAACCTCTGCGTTCGCTAGTTGGGACTCGAATCGTTAGAATGCGCATAAACAGTTTCTCAGCATAAGATTTTAAGAAGAATAATCACTAGACAAACATCACTCAGCATACGACAAAATTTAGAAATGGTATTATAGTTAACCTTTCTTTTTGAAGCTTGAATAATTATGTTTAAGATGTTTACAAACTAGAACAGACATTTATGTTAAACATTTTATAGAAAAGCATGTATATTATAGCATTGTATAAATAGTTTACTTTTGTAGAATAACAGTATCGTTTTCAAAAGAGAAAGCAAGAAATCATGTTCTTTACAAATTATTTTTAGTGTCACTAAGAAGAATGGTCTTTCTTACTCTTCAGTTGAGCTGACCCATTTTTGGGCTTCTCATTACAGGAGTCACAGGTGGGGTGTTGCGCCTAGGGATGAGCTTGCCTGCAGTTTGCCCTTCTTTTAGTTCGTGTACATGATGTAGTTGTTCTTATAGTTCTGTTCTGTATTTTGGACTTGTATCAGAATCTTTCTAATGGTTGTTGTATCAGACTATGTTTAAGATTTCAGTATTTCAAGTATTTGGACACTTTCATTTTTAGTGGCTCTGTGAAATCAAGTTTGAGGTACACTTTTACCCCTTAGTTTCTTTTACTGCTTCCGCTGTAAGTACTTTTTAGCACTTTTAATTTATACCAGCTATGTACCAATTTTTATTACCGTTTCTTAGTTTGTTTTTTATCACGGGGCCCGGCCGGACTGCTGATTTGTGGTAAAACTAAGGTGGGGTGTTACAATTGGTATCAGAGGCAGGTTTAAGATCCTACGACCCAGAAAGTTCACAGAGCCTTAGGATTTCAACTGAACCATTCTTTGACGTTAGAGTCATCAAAATTTCTTCTAGCTCAGCTATGCGTTGTATGAAAATATCTTTCTAGTAGATCCTTCTTGGTATCACGTGCATCAATAACTTTTTCCCTTCCATCGTATAGGCACCGCGTACCAATGAAGCGGGCGAGCCTTCGAGGCAGAATATCACTCATGAGATAGTCATGGATGACGGTGGTGCACCAGCAGTAGCACCAGCGGCACTGGCAGTACCAGAACCTACCGACTTAGCAACCGTTATTGCCAGAGCAGTGGCCTTAGCCCTGCTGGAATTCAGAAATGGGCTGCCTGCAGCAGACCCAGCAGCAGTTCCTGTACCAGCTGCCGGAGAATTAGGAATGGATCGTTATCTGAGAAATTTCCGGGACCTCCAGCCCTCCAATTTCAATGGAGAAGAAATACCGATGGAGACCGATGATTGGCTGATAAAGACCCGCGACCTGCTCGAAGTGATGCAGTGCCCAGGGAACAAGAAGGTTCCTCTAGCTGCCTTTCTCCTGAAAGGTGAGGCAAATCTGTGGTGGACTAGACATCTTGCGGACGATCCCGCTGGTCGTACAATAGATATGTTCACGTGAAACAATTTCTCGACGGCACTAGCTAGCTGGTTTGTGCCCCCGTCCGAGCGCCGCAGTCTCCAGGAGAAGTACCTCAGGCTCATTCAGGGGGACAAAACTGTAATAGCCTACGAGCGGGAGTTAACTCACTTGTCTCGTTATGCGGGCAATATGCAAGGGGATGAGAACGAGAAATGTAGCCGGTTCGTGGACGGACTGCGAGACTCTCTGAGGCAACCTTTGATGACGATGGTCAATGCCGATTACAGGAACTTGGTGGACACAGCGAGGAAGCTGGAAGCTGATCAGCAGAAGGTGCAAAAGCGTAACAACTTCCGTTCGAAGCGGCCTCAGGAAGCACCACAGCAGCAGCAGAATAGGAATAGCCAAGGAAAGAACTGGAACAAGAAGCAGAGATCTGATGATAAGAAAGGGGGTCAGACCGGGTCCAAGGTCAAAAATTACCCCCTCTGTCCTAAATGCTACCGCCACCATCTGGGTGAGTGTTTAGCTGCTGCAGGAGTTTGCTACAAATGCCAACAACCGGGACATATAGCCCGTTACTGCCAGGGAACTCCCGTGGTTCAGTCGAAGTTTGAGGTCGGTGGTCCTAGCGGAACCAACAAGGGTAAAGCACATGTCGGATCCGAGGTGAAACCACCTCCAGGACGAGGTCCGGTTCAACCCAGAGCTTATGGTCTAGGACAGTAGGAAGCCAAGGAGCAGGAGGACGTTGTGACGGGAATACTTATGATACGAAACATTCCCTCCAAGATTCTCTTTGACACGGGTGCCCCACACTCGTTCATAGCAAAATCTCTGGTGCATAGGCTGGATTTAGGAGTCCTCCCAGAGTCATCAACATTAGATGTTATGATGCCGAATGGGTCCCTCTTGCAGACCAGAAATAAGTGTAGAAGCTGAAATCTTTATAGAAGCTTCGCTCCTCCCGATAACAGGATTTGATCTGATAGTGGGTATGGACTGGCTTTCAGCTATGGATGCAAGAATCGACTGCAGGAATAAGGAGATACAGTTCGAAGGACCCAACCAAGTTACTTTTACCTTCCAAGGCATGAAGGGAGTCTCCAATTTGATAATCTCCTCAATCAAGGCTTTTAAATGCATCAATAAGGGTTGCGTGACCTTCCTAGTACTGATGAATGCTGAAGCCAAGGTTGATTTGCTTGAAGTGTCTGTTGTAAAGGAGTTTCCTGATGTTTTTCCAGGAGTTACCTGGTGCCCCTCCTACCAGAGAGATTGACGTCCAGATAGATCTTGTACCTGGAGCTGCGCCAGTGGCCAAGAGTCCTTACCGAATGGCTCCCAGAGAACTTGCCGAGTTGAAGATCCAGTTACAGGAATTGATTGACTTGGGTTTCATACGCCCAGCACATCACCCTGGAGTGCCCCCGTACTGTTCGTTAAGAAGAAAGATGGTAGCCTGAGATTGTGCATAGATTACCGCGAGCTGAACAAACTGACAGTTAAAAATAAGTACCCTATCCCCAGGATAGACGATTTTTTGATCAGCTTGAGGGGTCTTGCACGTTCTCCAAATTAGATTTGAGGCCGGGTTACCACCAGTTGAGAATTCGAGATGTGGACATTCAGAAGACGGCGTTCAGCACTAGGTATGGACACTATGAGTTCGTGGTCATGCCGTTCGGGTTAACGAATGCCCCGTCCGCCTTTATGGATCTGATGAATAGGGTGTTTCGAGAACTTCTAGACCGATTCATTATCGTCTTCATAGAAGACATTTTGGTATATTCAAAAAGTCAAGAAGATCACGCCGAGCATCTCCGGACGGTGTTGAACACTCTCAGGAAGAATCAGCTGTACGCAAAATTTTCTAAGTGTGAGTTTTGGCTTGCAGAGGTTGTATTCTTGGGGCATGTTATCAGTCAGAGGGGTCTTGCGGTGGACCCGAAAAAGATAGAAGCAATACAGGATTGACCAAGGCCGAAGGCAGTGACTGAGGTTCGCAGTTTTCTCGGTCTAGCAGGATATTACAGGAGATTCATTAAAGACTTCTTGAAAATAGCGCTACCGATGACTACACTCACCAGGAAGGGGAAAGCCTTCACTTGGACAGTGGAGTGTGAGCTTGCGTTTGAGGAGTTGAAGTCTAGATTGAAGACCGCCCCGATTTTGAGCTTACCTTCAGGTTCAGAAGGATTTCAGATTTATAGCGATGCCTCAGGTCAAGGTTTGGGTTGTGTACTTATGTAGCATGGTAAGGTCGTAGCTTACGCCTCTAGACAGTTAAAGGTTCACGAGAAAAATTATCTTGTACACGATTTGGAACTTGCAGCTGTCATCCACACTTTGAAGATTTGGAGACACTACCTCCACGGAGTTCGTTGTGAGGTCTTTACGGATCATAAAAGTCTCAGGTATATATATGATCAGCAAGAGCTTAATATGAGACAACGAAGGTGGGTGGAATTCCTCTCAGATTATGATATTGGTATCCAATACCACTCGGGAAAAGCAAACGTGGTAGCTGACGCGCTTAATAGAAGAGGTTCGAGTTATGCCCTCGTTACTCAGCAGGAGGAGCTTGTGCGAGCTCTGGAGAGGTTGGAGATCGGTGTCGTACCACGCTCCAGTCTTGTTTCAGCAAGGTTAAACTGGATGGAAGTCACTTGTGATATTAAAGACGGGATCAGAACAGCTTTGCCTCTAGATCCTAAGATGGTAGAGATATGAGATTTGACCCAGGCTGGGCAGAAGGAGAAGTTCAGCATTCAAGAGGGTTTATTACTGCACGATAGTAGGGTGTGCATTCCAGATGTTAGTCACCTCCGAGAGGACATACTTTTTGAAGCTCATAATTCAAGATATTCGATACATCCAGGTAGCACAAAAATGTATGCAGATCTTAAAAAGTTAGTCTGGTGGCCAGGTCTGAAGAATGATGTGGCAGAGTATGTGGGTAAGTGCGAAACTTACGAGTTAGTGAAAGGCGAGTGCCAGAGACCAGGAGGCAAGTTGAAGCCACCACCTATTCCAGAATGGAATTTCGAGGATATTTCTATGGATTTTGTTCACGGCCTTCCCCGATCGCAGAGTGAGAATGATTCACTATGGGTTATAGTTGATCGTCTCTCCAAGGTTGCCCATTTCATTCCCAATAAGAGAACGGACCAGGGTCCGAGATTGGCTCAGTTGTATGTAGACGAGATAGTCCGACTCCATGGTGTTCCAAAGACTATAATTTCAGACAGAGATGGCAGGTTTACCTTGTTATGTCCCCACACCCGCTTGGGTTCTCGGGACATAAGTACTCGCGGCGAACCAAAGGGCGGGAGCAAGACAACGGGGCTGAACCATCCGGTTCAGCCCCCACTCAATAAATCGGCCAGAATGGGGCTGAACCACTCCGGTTCAGCCCCACTTGAGGGGGCCGGCCGGCCCCCTCTTTTCCCCGGGTATTTATAGCCCGGGGGCTGCTTGGAGGAGGATTATCAAAGAACTATCAGGTATTCCCTCTCTTCCCCCTCAAACCCTAACCCTAATCTCTCTTCCCTCTCTAGTTTCCTCTATTTCTCCCCTTCCTTCTTGCTAGTTCATAACATTTGATATCAGAGCAACCTTCCTGCGACCATGGTGATACGCTCGGAGGCGGAAACCGCACGATTGGCAACCCTAGAGGAGAACTACGTGGGGTTGACGGATTCGGTGGCGGCAATCGAAGATCACTTGAAAACGTCCACAAAAAATGGAGGAACGCATGGATGGACGCATGGAGGAGATCAAGGCGTTATTGATGCAGTCCCTGAAGGGGAAAGCGGTTCCGGGCAGCGATTCGGAAGCGGAGGCGTCACACCATGCGCCACCGGCAACCAACGGAGGGACGGGGGGTTTGGACGTGACCCCTCCTGGCGGGATCGGGACTGATCCGGGCCGCACAGAGCCAGCCGGTGTCGGATCGGCCCCTGCCTGGGTCGGGGCTCCGCATAGCCAGGCGTGTTGGATGTCTGGCCCGGAGGGGACCGGCTACGGCCGGCCAGGGGGCAGCTATCCCCCCGCCAGCCGCCGGCCTGGGCCGCCCAGCAGCAGCCGCACCCGGCTGTGCAGCCAGGTAGAGGGCCAGGCGGCCCTTCCGCCGCCCAGGAGAGGGCCGGGGCTGCCTCGTGGAGGGGCCGAGAGGCCCCAGCAGCCCCCTATCGACCACCGGGGGCTGTCGACGCCATTTTCGGAGGAGGAATGGGCCTCCTACCTACGCCACAACACGCTGGAGGGCCGATGAGGTGTGGAAAAAAACGGCGAAACATGGCACGAGCAACCTCCCAGGCAGGGATTTCACAGCGGAGGACAACAATGGGGCGGCGGCCAAGGGGGAGCGAATCTCCATGACCCTTACGACCGACCACAGCACGGACCGGAGGCCAACGGGAGACATGGGGATGTGCAACAACGACCGTACATGCCTCCGAAGAGAACTCGCATGAATTTCCCTAAGTACCGCGACGAGGATGCTTTGGAATGGGTGCAGAAGGCGGAGTTGTTTTTCACTTACCAGGAGATTCCAGCTGACCAGTGGGTACAGTTGGCGTCCTTCCATCTGGAAGACGACGCATACCAGTGGGCTCAGTGGTTCATACGGGCCTACAGATACGCAACATGGACCAACTTTGTGGAAGGGTTCGTGGCACGCTTTGGGCCGTTGGATTATGAGGATGTGGAAGCCACGCTACAAAAACTCCGTCAGAAGGGTACGGTGATGGAGTGCCGGACGGACTTTGAGAAACTGGCAAATCGGGTCAATTGGGTGGAGAAGACGCTCCTCAGCTGTTTCATATCCGGCTTGCGGGACCATTTGAGGGATGAGGTCCATGCGTACATGCCGCGCAGTCTGAGTCATGCCATCAGTCTGGCTCGCATACAAGAGGAGCGCTTCAACCGTCAGAAAAACCGGGCCCCACCAAGGGTCCCGCCCGCTCCAGCAGCAGGTAGAAGGGAGCAGCCACCGGCAGCTCGACCGACCGTGACGCGACTCACTTGGCCCGAGCTACAGGCCAGAAAGGAGAAAGGATTGTGCTTCAACTGCGACGAGAAGTACGCGCCGGGGCACCGCTACCAAAAGGTGCAAGTTTTCATGCTGCGCGAGGAGGACGAGGAGGAGGATTCCCCGAGCCTCGAGGACGAGGAGGGGTTGGATTTGGCCGAGTTTGGAGTTTCGATATAGGCTATGGAGGGGTGTGTAGCACCCCTCACTATGCGGATCAAGGGCAGGATTGGCAAGGAAAGGGTAACCATCCTCATCGATAGTGGGAGCACCCACAACTTCATCAATCCTGAGGTGGCGCTGAAGGCAGGGCATCCAGTCGACAAGGACGAGGCTTTCCAGGTTATGGTCGCGGATGGCAGCAAGCTGAGGTGTGAAGGGGCACTGAAGGGCGTGGAGATACATCTTTCAGGATATGTGTGCCGCACCGACATCTACCTCCTTCCGATTAGGGGATTTGATATGGTACTTGGGGTGCAGTGGCTCCGCCAACTGAGGCGGGTGACCACGGACTGGGACCGCATGACACTGGAGTTCACGCAGCAGGGGACGGATTACTGCTTACACGGCATACGATCTTCCTCCCTCAAGGAGATCTCGCTTCGGAGCCTTCAGAGACTGGAGGAGCAGGGCAGCATGATGGCCATGGTACTCGGGGCGGATGCCGAGGGGTCCGATACGCTGGCGGAGCCTGACCAAATACAGCTCCTTTTAGCACAGTTCGAGGACGTCTTCCAGGAGCCACACACTCTTCCCCCGTCGCGTTTCCGAGACCACCAGATACAGCTGAAGACGGGGGCGGACCCCACCAATATCCGTCCCTACCGCTACCCGTACATTCAGAAGGCAGAGATCGAGCGCAGCGTGCGGGAGATGCTGGCGACCGACATCATTCGGCCCAGTACCAACGCGTTCTCTTCTCCGATCATATTGGTCAAGAGGAAGGACGGCTCGTGGCAATTCTGCGTCGACTACCGGGGGTTGAATAGCTCCACTATCAGAGACAAGTTTCTCATTCCAATGATTGAAGGAGTTGCTGGATGAGCTGCATGGAGCAAGTCTGTTCACCAAACTGGACCTCCGGTCTGGTTACCATCAAATTCGAATGAAGGAAGAGGATGTCCACAAGACGGCGTTTCGCACCCACGACGGTCACTATGAGTTCTTGGTGATGCCGTTCGGGTTGGCCAACGCTCCCTCCACCTTCCAGGCGGTGATGAACGAGATCTTCAGACCACTTCATCGCCGGTATGTCCTGGTATTTTTTGATGATATACTAATATATAGCAGGACTTGGGACGACCATTTGGAGCACGTTCGACATGTCCTCACCATACTGCGGGAGCACCAGCTATACGCCAAACGGTCCAAGTGCTCATTCGGACAGAGGGAGGTCGAGTACCTGGGGCACCTAGTTTCGGCCCGTGGGGTCCAGGCAAACCCACAGAAGATTGCTAGTATGGTGTCGTGGCCCCAGCCCACGACGGTGCGAGCCTTGCGCGGCTTCCTCGGCCTGACGGGGTACTACCGCCATTTTGTGAAGGACTACGGCAAGATCGCTCGACCTCTTACCCAGTTGTTGCAGAAGGATGCGTTCCAGTGGAGCACTGAGGCGGACGAGGCCTTCAGGGCCTTGAAGCAGGCCATGACTACTACGTCGGTGTTAGCGCTCTCGGATTTCGCCAAGGAGTTTGTGGTGGAGACTGATGCTTCGGGCGTCGGCCTCGGGGCAGTCTTGATGCAGGAGGGCTGTCCGCTCGCATACTTCAGCAAGGCCTTGGCCCCTCGGACGTTGGGACTTTCGACGTACGAGAAGGAGATGTTGGCCATTATCCATGCGGTCGAAATGTGGCGGCCCTATCTTTTGGGACATCACTTCCAGGTCCGCACGGACCACCAGAGTTTGAAGCACTTCTTTGAGTAGCGGTTGGCGTCCCCACTACAGCAGAAGTGGTTGACCAAGTTGATGGGTTACGATTACGAGATCGTGTACAAGCAGGGCAGAGACAATGTGGTGGCCGATGCACTCTCCCGCCTACCTGAAAGCTCTCTCTCTCACGTGTCAGGGCCGGTGATCACCACCTTGGACGAGATTGTACGCCTCCATGGGATTCCGCGTTCCATCATTTCCGACAGGGATCCGATTTTTGTCAGCAGTTTTTGGAAGGAGCTCTTTCGGCTACAGGGTACTACGCTACGCATGAGCACAACCCACCATCCCCAGACAGACGGTCAGACGGAGGTCCTCAACAGGGGAGTGGAGACTTACTTACGATGTTTTGTGATGGACGAGCCGCGCACGTGGACCCGATGGTTGCATTGGGCGGAGTACTGGTACAACACATCTTTCCACACAGCTAGCAAGCTCACCCCCTTCGAGGTGGTATACGACCGCCCTCCTCCTACGTTGAGTTCTTATGAGCCCACCAACACCGCTCTTCCAGCTGTGGAGCGGACACTTCAGGACCGGGATCGCACCTTAGCCTTACTGCGGGACAATCTGCGGGTCGCTCAGGACCGCATGAAGGCACAGGAAGACAAACACCGCACCGAGCGGGAATTCGCGGTGGGCGATGAGGTCTTCCTCAAGCTCCAACCTTATCGCCAGTTGTCGGTCTCTCGAAGGACAAATCAGAAACTCGCCCCGGGTTACTACGGGCCGTTCCGCATTCTGCGTCGTGTGGGACCAGTCGCATACACCTTGGATCTCCCGGCGGGATCTCATATCCACCCGACATTTCATGTCTCTGTTTTGAAGAAGAAGCTTGGGGCTTCCGTTCAGGCCAGTCCTTTCCTTCCCGAGGCAACCAGCAGTGGCGAGTTGTGGCCCATCACCAGAGGCCATTTTGTTGACCAAGTGGAAGAAGTCGGGCACGGAATATCGTCCAGCAGTGCTTGTCAAATGGAAGCATATGGATGCAGAGCACAACTCGTGGGTGGACTTGTTAGAATTCCGCGAGCGGTTCCAGATTTCCACCTTGAGGACAAGCTGGTGCTTGATGGGGAGGGGAATGTTATGTCCCCACACCCGCTTGGGTTCTCGGGACATAAGTACTCGCGACGAACCAAAGGGCGGGAGCAAGACAACGGGGCTGAACCATCCGGTTCAGCCCCCACTCAATAAATCGGCCAGAATGGGGCTGAACCACTCCGGTTCAGCCCCACTTGAGGGGGCCAGCCGGCCCCCTCTTTTCCCGGGGTATTTATAGCCCGGGGGCTGCTTGGAGGAGGATTATCAAAGAACTATCAGGTATCCCTCTCTTCCCCCTCAAACCCTAACCTCTCTTCCCTCTCTAGTTTCCTCTATTTCTCCCCTTCCTTCTTGCTAGTTCATAACATACCTCTAAGGAATGGAAGTACGTTCAGGAGCGTTTGTGCACTAAACTACTTTTCAGTACAACCTTCCACCCCCAGACAGATGGGCCAAACAGAACGCACAAATAGAACTATGGAAGATATGCTCCGTATGTGCATTCTTGATTTTGGTGGTAAGTGGGAGAAATATGTTACTTGATGTAATCTCGTTTCAGAATTACTAAATAACGGTGCAAATAATTTTGGCGCGTAATAAAATTAAGGCGTTCAATTACGTTAATGCGGTAACAACCCTCACGGTCTCCGAAAATCAGCGGGTTTAAGACACTTCGCTCCGAGGTGGTGGATAATACCCGTCCGCAATGTTATTTTAAATTTCTTCCACGAAGAGTTAGGACACAACGGTAAAGACAGAAAAATAAGGCTCGTATTGGGAAAAGAAAACGACGGCGAGACGGTAAGAGGCGAAATCGATGCTATCCCTTTAATTTTACGTTTTAACTTGGACTGCATAAACCAATCAAAACAGTGCTGTAGATGGAGATTGAGGGTAGGGTTTTACCTAGGGTCCAAGGACCAACAGTGGCTGGAAAGGGAGGACGGAGGCGGGGCAGCTTGCCGCTTCTGGTTCAGCAGGAAGTAACGGCAGTCGGGCTCCAGACGGAAGGAAAGCCGCGGTCGACGTCTGGGGCAGAACGGGGGAGAGTGGCGTAGCAGGTTGGGAAAACAAACGGGAAGAAAAGTCGGGCCGGACGGAAAGAATGTCGCAGTCGACGTCCGGCGTGGGAGCGGTGAGACAGTGGATGGACGGGCTCGCAGGAGGCTCGGCTGCTATCGACGCCGGCGGAAGAGAGTTCCGAAGTCGACGCCGGATCGAGAGGGGGAACAGCGGCCGGTGAACGAGCGGTGGAGGGGATCGGGCGCACGGCAGCAGACTCGCGAGAAGTGGCGGCCGAGAGAATAGAAAGTTCTTTCTCTCAGCCAACGTGAAGGACCAGCCCCCCTTTCCAACCCTTTTATAGCCAAACCTAAACCCTAGGATTCAATTTGAGAGATAATTAGTTATACGCAACCCAATTGGATATTTGCAGCCCAACGTTAAAAAATATAGGGGATAGAATCGTTCTCGCCACACACTCGTCACACCGGACCATTCATTTAGGGTCATGTGAGTTGGTCGGGTTCACATGCCGAACTACGGTACCAAAATAAAAGTTACATAGCATGATGCGAAATAAAATAGAAGATACAAATAACACGACAACAACAATAAGGAAACATGCGGGCCGCTAGATCGGCTAAATGCGGGTTACACCAATTCCCCCGGGGTTGAAGAGCTCGACTCCGGCGAGATGGCGTTCATGATGGCAATGGAGAGATCCGGGCGACGTCGCTGTAGCTCTTTGGTGCTGATCCAAGAACTGTCCAAGATGTCCCGTCCTCGCCACGTGACTAAATACTTCTGATATGTTCCATGGCGAGTCTTGAATTCACGAACGTCAAGGACTTGCTCGATCTCTTCATCCGTGGGCGTGAAGGTGGGTTGGAACCCCGTCTCGGTGCTCGACCCCAACGGTGGTGGTGGTATTGGAAGCTCGGGCGGGGACCCATAAAACGGCGCTAGATCGGAAATGTTGAAGATGGGGGACGTGCCGAACTCCAATGGCAAATCCAGAAGGTAGGCATTCTCCCCCAACCGCTTCCTCACCTGAAAAGGTCCGAAACGCCGCTGTTGGAGCTTATGATATGACCCTGTGGGAAACCTCTCCTTGCGGAAGTGAGCCAACACCCAATCTCCCTCGGAAAAGTGAAATTCACGGCGGTGCATGTCCGCCGCGACCTTATACTTTTCGGAAGCTACCTGCAACTGTTTATGAATTGATTTATGCAGTAATTTAATTTGGTCAATTAAAGTAGTAGCATCGAACGAGAGGCGCTCATGGCAAGGGAGGGAGTGACGATCCAAGAAGTGAGGAATGGGAAAACCATACACAATCTCAAATGGGGATTTTTGTGTGGAGCGGTTAACAGAATTGTTGTACGCAAATTCAGCTTGTGGAAGACATAAATCCCATTGCTTAGGGTGTTCACCCGCCAAACATCGCAGTAAGTCTCCTAAACTCCGGTTGACCACTTCGGTTTGCCCGTCCGTTTGGGGATGATACGCACTACTAAATTTTAGCTTCGTGCCAAGTTTACTCCATAAAGTTTTCCAAAAAAAAACCCATGAAACGAGTGTCCCTGTCCGAGAGAAAAGTGCGTGGGACTCCGTGTAATCTAACGACCTCTCGAAAGAAAAGTTGCGCTACGTGTGCAGCGTCGGAAGTTTTCCGGCAAGGTATAAAATGGGCCATCTTGGAGAACCTATCGACTACCACAAATATAGCATCTACCCGGCGGGAAGTAGGGGGTAAACCAGTGATGAAGTCCATGGACACTTCATCCCAGGGTCGCTCTGGAATGGATAACGGTAAGTACAGCCCGGTGTTTTGAGACTGTCCCTTGAATAATTGGCATGTGTGACACGACTGGACTAATCGAACGACATCTTTCCTCATATGTGGCCAGTAGTAGCGAGATGTGGCGAGGTCCAACATCTTCGACTGCCCAAAGTGTCCCCCTAATCCCGAGGAGTGCAACTCAGTGAGGAGTAATTCACGCAAAGGGCCTCGGCAGATGCAAAGGCGAGTGCCCCGAAATAGATACCCCTCACTCAAAATATAGTGGCCGGAATTGTCCGCACCCCTCGCACGGCATTCCTCCCAAATGGTGCCAAAGTCAGGGTCAGTAGCATAGGAGTCTCGCTGGGAATCTAAATCGGTGATCCTCGGCTGAAGGGATACGAGTAGGTGGGCTCGACGGCTAAGGGCATCGGCCACTCGGTTGGTCACCCCGGGTTTGTGTCGGATGTGAAACGTGTACTCCTGCAAAAACGCAGCCCACTTCGCGTGGCGTCTGACCTCCTTTTGGGAGTTCAAGTGTCGCAGCGCGTCATGGTCCGTGTTCAGCACGAATTCACGTTGGATAAGATAATGGCGCCAATGACGGAGGGCCTGAACGATGGCGAAAAACTCAATGTCGTAGGCCGAGTATCGAGTCTTTGCATCGTCAAGCTTCTCACTATGGAAAGCTACAGGACGGCCCTCCTGGCTCAAGACAGCTCCTATGCCAATGTGTGAGGCATCGCAGTCTACTTCGAATACTTTCTCAAAGTCGGGGAGAGCTAGCACGGGAGCGTTAGACATCTTCTCCTTCATGAGGAGAAATGCTGTCTCAGCCTCGGCGGTCCATGTGAATTGGCCCTTCTTGAGGCAATCTGTGATGGGGGCAATGTGGGTGCTGAAATTATGGATAAAACGCCGATAGAACGACGCTAGTCCGTGGAATCCACGGGCCTCCGTAAAGCTCCTGGGAGTGGGCCAGGAGATAATCGCTCTCACCTTTTCCTGATCGACCCGGATTCCCTCAGAGGACACTATGTAGCCTAAGAATGTGAGACTATCAGTAAGGAACGTGCACTTCTTCAGGTTGATAATCAGCCTATGCTCTCGTAAAATCTGAAGTACCTGGCGCAGGTGAGTGATGTGCTGATCCGCCTCGGTACTATAGATCAAGATATCATCAAAATAGACGACAACACATGTCCCGATCAGGGGGCGTAGAACCTGCGTCATCAATCTCATGAAAGTACTTGGTGCGTTGGATAGTCCGAAGGGCATGACCATCCACTCGTATAACCCCTCCTTGGTCTTAAAGGCGGTTTTCCACTCATCTCCGGGGCGTACCCGAATCTGATGGTAGCCACTCCTAAGGTCAATCTTGGAGAAAACCTTTGCGCCGCTCAACATATCTAGCATGTCGTCCAATCGGGGAATCGGAAAACGATACTTGACGGTGATCTTATTAATAGCACGGCTATCAACACACATTCGCCACGTTCCGTCCTTCTTGGGGACAAGAAGGGCAGGGACGGCGCAGGGACTAAGACTCTCGCGTATGAGCCCCTTTTGGAGGAGCTCAGATACCTGTCTCCTAAGCTCCTCGTGCTCTCGCGGACTCATGCGGTAGTGTGGTAAGTGTGGTAAACTAGCTCCCGGGACAAGGTCAATACAATGCTGTATATCCCGTAGGGGGGGAAGCTGGTCGGGTAGCTCGTCCGGAGTGAGATCATGAAACTCTGCGACTAGTGGCTGTACTCGTGGATGTATCTCAGTGGTAGGGGTGGGGGACTCTCTACCCAGCAACATGTAAACTATACCCTCGTCCTCCACTTCTCGACAGAATTGTCGAGCGGTCATAATCATCGTGATGGACGGGTAGACAGTAGCGGGAGAGGCGGTGGAGGTGATGGTGGGTGTATGGTGAGTGAAAGCGTCGGTGTGTGTGGCAGGAAGGGGCGGGAGTCGCCGTGGAACCAGGCTATCCTTCTGGGGAAGAAGAACAATTCGGCGGCCCTGGTGTTCGAAGGTGTAGGTGTTCCTGCGTCCGTCATGAATAGCGTGCCGATCGTATTGCCACGGACGACCCAACAGGATGTGGCACACGTCCAGAGGGGCGACGTGACACCACACAGAATCCGAGTAAGTGCTCCCAATGGAGAACGATACGAGGCAACGGTGCGTAATAACTATCGTGGTGCCGCTAGTGACCCAAGACAACTCGTATGCCCGCTCTAAAATCTGAGTCGTAAGCTTTAGTTTTTCCACCATCAGTTGGGAAACAAAGTTTTCCATGCTCCCGCCATCCGAAATGACGGAACAGAAGTGCTCCTGAATACGAGCAGTGGTGCGAAAAATGTTGTGGCGCAGCCATGCGTCGTCTGTGGTGACGCGCGGACTCAAGAGGCTATGGTGCATGACAGAGACTAGATGAGTAGGCTGCTCGCCTTCTACTTCGTACTCGATCCCTGGTGTGACTGTCACGTCAGTAGTGACGTCCTCATCCCAAATCCCATACTCGGGCTCTCGTCCATCATCGGTCTCGACTATGGCGGTGAATCGACGGCGGGGGCACTCAGATGACTTGTGTCCCGGCTCCATACATTTGAAACAACGAAAGACCGGGCGGGAGCCCTCTGCCTCTTTCCCCTTGGCGACGACAGGTGCTGTGCCAGGAGGAGTGGGGGCTGGTAGTAGGGGTCTAGTAGGGTTTGGGAGTCTCGGAATGGTTGTCGGACTAGGCCGCTCAGTGGAACTCAGAGGTGATGTGTGCGAGGATCGGTCAACTGACCTCTGTCCTCCGGTCCTCTTCTGGAGGGCCTCCACACGTCGAGCGCGGCTGGAAGCCTCTCCCAAGTCTTGAAAGTCGTGCAACTCTAACTGATCACGAATGGCGTACCGCAACCCGTTGAGGTAACGGGCCACCACCATGTGATTCTCCTCACGTAAGTCTAACCGAGCCTGAAGCGTAAGGAACTCGTCCGTGTACTCGTCCACTGTCATCCTCTCCTGTCGCAGGTTGTGGTACCTACGATACAGGGTCTGCAGAAAGTCCGTAGGGACATACCTCTTTTTGAGTTGAGTCTTGAACTCAACCCAAGTGGTGATAGGAGGTAATCCCATAGTGTAACGCATTCGCTCCGTTTGTCCCCACCAAATGATGGCGGGTCCCTTCAGTTTTAAAGATGCATACTCCACCTGTTGGTGGGCAGGAGTGCGCTTCCAGGTCATGAATCTCTCTAAACGCTCGCACCAGTCGAGACACTTCTCAGGCTCGAGGGTGCCTTCAAAGTCTCCGACATCAAGTTTGACTCCCGCATCCCACCTAGGTGCATGTCTAGGATCTTGGGGGCCTATGTCACCCGGGTTGGGTTCTTGGGGCATATGGTTCTGTGGTGCTCGAGGTGGCACCGCAGGCTGTGCAGGAAGACCCCCCACGTGGATAAGGCCCTCTATGTTGTTAACGGAGGTGCGCAGCCCTAGCATGACTTGGTTGGTGTCGCGCACGGACGTGGAGAGTGTCGTGACAGAGGTGGAGAGTGTCGCGACGGCGGTCATAAGGTCTCCCATACGAGTGGTGAGTTCCGCTAACCCTCCCTCGACATTCGCCATTCTCGACTCCATGGATTAAATTTGGACCACAACCCAAAATTTAGAAATTCTGAACACCGATACGCTCGGCTATCCCACGATGAAAGTGAGATATCCCAGCAGCCACACCAAATTGATGTAATCTCGTTTCAGAATTACTAAATAACGGTGCAAATAATTTTGGCGCGTAATAAAATTAAGGCGTTCAATTACGTTAATGCGGTAACAACCCTCACGGTCTCCGAAAATCAGCGGGTTTAAGACACTTCGCTCCGAGGTGGTGGATAATACCCGTCCGCAATGTTATTTTAAATTTCTTCCACGAAGAGTTAGGACACAACGGTAAAGACAGAAAAATAAGGCTCGTATTGGGAAAAGAAAACGACGGCGAGACGGTAAGAGGCGAAATCGATGCTATCCCTTTAATTTTACGTTTTAACTTGGACTGCATAAACCAATCAAAACAGTGCTGTAGATGGAGATTGAGGGTAGGGTTTTACCTAGGGTCCAAGGACCAACAGTGGCTGGAAAGGGAGGACGGAGGCGGGGCAGCTTGCCGCTTCTGGTTCAGCAGGAAGTAACGGCAGTCGGGCTCCAGACGGAAGGAAAGCCGCGGTCGACGTCTGGGGCAGAACGGGGGAGAGTGGCGTAGCAGGTTGGGAAATCAAACGGGAAGAAAAGTCGGGCCGGACGGAAAGAATGTCGCAGTCGACGTCCGGCGTGGGAGCGGTGAGACAGTGGATGGACGGGCTCGCAGGAGGCTCGGCTGCTATCGACGCCGGCGGAAGAGAGTTCCGAAGTCGACGCCGGATCGAGAGGGGGAACAGCGGCCGGTGAACGAGCGGTGGAGGGGATCGGGCGCACGGCAGCAGACTCGCGAGAAGTGGCGGCCGAGAGAATAGAAAGTTCTTTCTCTCAGCCAACGTGAAGGACCAGCCCCCCTTTCCAACCCTTTTATAGCCAAACCTAAACCCTAGGATTCAATTTGAGAGATAATTAGTTATACGCAACCCAATTGGATATTTGCAGCCCAACGTTAAAAAATGTAGGGGATAGAATCGTTCTCGCCACACACTCGTCACACCGGACCATTCATTTAGGGTCATGTGAGTTGGTCGGGTTCACATGCCGAACTACGGTACCAAAATAAAAGTTACATAGCATGATGCGAAATAAAATAGAAGATACAAATAACACGACAACAACAATAAGGAAACATGCGGGCCGCTAGATCGGCTAAATGCGGGTTACACCATTACTCTAGTTGAATTCTCCTACAATAATAGTTTTCAGGCAAGCATTGAGATGGCGCCTTTTGAGGCTCTCTATGACAGACGATGTCGTACGCCGTTATGTTGGGTTGAAAGTGAAGAGAGGTCTTTCAACAAAAAGTCATGGGTTGACAAGACCACAACTCGAATCAGACTTATTCAAGAGCGTATGAAAACAGCGCAGGATCGTCAGGCCAAGTATTATGATCAGAGGCATAGATCGGTGGAATTCAGTGTGGGAGATTATGTTTATCTGAAGGTCAGACCAGTCAGGGGTGTCTCTCGTATCAAGCGGATGAAGAAATTGAGTCCAAGGTTCGTTGGTCCTTTTGAGGTGCTGGAGCGCGTAGGTGAGGTTGCTTATAGATTGGCCTTGCCCGAGGAGATGAGTGGTCTACACGACGTATTCCACGTCTCCTATCTGAGGAGAGCAGTCAGAGATCCCAGTCAAATAATCAGTACTGAGGAAGCACCAATAGAATCAAATCTTAGTATTAATATCAAACTAGTCAGGATAGTGGACTCAAGAATTCAGAAGCTTAGAAATAGAGAGATCCGTTTTGTAAAGGTCCTTTGGATGAATTGTGGCCGACCAGAGTATTCTTGGGAAAGAGAAGATGAACTCCGGAGCAATGCAGATTATGCCTTCCTTTTTGACTCAGGTATGATTGTAATTTTCGAGGTTGAAAATTTTATTAGGAGGGGAGAGTTGTAACATCCGTAATTTATTACGAAGAGCAATTTGATTGCAGGGCCCGATCGCGAGCAATCTTAACAGAGCAAGCATCTTGTAGAGGTACGACGCTGTTTTGGCCAATGTTTGCGCGTTAAGAAATAAATAATTTTGGGTTACTATGTTTTATTCGACGCGTTTTAGTACTCGTTCGAGAGCGTAGGGTGCAAATTTAATTGTACTAGAGAGGTATGAAACTTTCAAAATTTAGTTTGTCACTATTTTTCCCTCATTAAAAGCTCACCGTGTTTCCCTTTTCTCTCCCCCATGATTTCCATAACCGTCCCGTTACGCGTGTCCGCTCGTTTAAAATTCACGCAACCCCCGCTCGTAAACCCTACTCCCTTCTCGCCACTTTCTAACGCAAAAACGCCGCCCTTCCCTTAGTTTCTCCTCCTACAGAAACCCCAATCGACTCCTTTTCTCTCTCTCTAGGAGGTCGGTTGATGCCCCTTGCGACATATTTTATCGCAGGAAGCTCTCCCAGGCAGAGTTCATCCTACGTCCTCTAAGGTAAATATCATAACCCTCCTTCCGCTTGATTTCTACGCTTTAAGAATTATAGATCCTCAGTTTCCTCTCCTCTTAAAGGAATTGCACATTGAAATAGATCGGAGGGGGTTCTCTTTCGTCAAGCATTTTAGGAGAAATCATGCCACCGCGTCATGTGTACGAGCGACACAACGCAACGATAAGAAATTCTATTCTTTTTGGTTAGACATACAAGATAATTATATGCATAGTTTGTATTCCTTGTATAGAAGGAGGATAATTATAATAGTGTACAACCACGTATATCTAGACATTAATGTTCAATACGTTAGTGAACTACGACATATGATTAGTCAGTCTAACAATTTTAAAAAAACTCCAACTGGTAAAGGAAGATAATTAGGAGGCATGATTGAGACTCTCTCCATCGTGAAAGATAGAGGCACACTATCTTACTCATGGGGCGTAGTAGACCCTATGAGCCTCAAATGCAGGGAGACGTTTTCTCCAATAGAAATTCAGAAGATGCGAGTCTATGTCCGTGAGACATTAGAACCTCTGCGTTCGCTAGTTGGGACTCGAATCGTTAGAATGCGCATAAACAGTTTCTCAGCATAAGATTTTAAGAAGAATAATCACTAGACAAACATCACTCAGCATACGACAAAATTTAGAAATGGTATTATAGTTAACCTTTCTTTTTGGAGCTTGAATAATTATGTTTAAGATGTTTACAAACTAGAACAGACATTTATGTTAAGCATTTTATAGAAAAGCATGCATATTATAGCATTGTATAAATAGTTTACTTTTGTAGAATAACAGTATCGTTTTCAAAAGAGAAAGCAAGAAATCATGTTCTTTATAAGTTATTTTTAGTGTCACTAAGAAGAATGGTCTTTCTTACTCTTCAGTTGGGCTGACCCATTTTTGGGCTTCTCATTACAGGAGTCACATGTGAGGTGTTGCGCCTAGGATGAGCTTGCCTGCAGTTTGCCCTTCTTTTAGTTCGTTTACATGATGTAGTTGTTCTTATAGTTCTGCTCTGTGTTTTAGACTTGTATCAGAATCTCTCTAATGGTTCTTGTATCAGATTATGTTTAAGATTTCAGTATTTCAAGTATTTGGACACTTTCATTTTTAGTGGCTCTGTGAAATCAAGTTTGAGGTAACTTTTACCCCTTAGTTTCTTTTACTACTTCCGCTGTAAGTATTCTCTAGCACTTTTAATTTATACCAGCTATGTACCAATTTTTATTACCGTTTCTTAGTTTGCTTCTTATCACGGGGCCCGACCGGACTACTGATTTGTGGTAAAACTAAGGTGGGGTGTTACAGTGAGAGAACTCAGTATCAAATATCCCATTTTTCGTGTCCAAAACGACAATAGTAGGCATGGTGGTGGCCTCGGGTAGGGGAGGACTAAGGGCGGGATGGTCAGGGTGCGAGTATACTTGACTAAATCTAGCGGATCCCAAGGACTGATTGTAAGGAAGGGCTAACTGAAATGTTTGCTCGATAAATCTAACTGATGACCGCTCAATGTAGATCGCAGACTGAAGTCTGGAATGAAATCAAGGTACAACTGTCTCCTCTCGAATGTCTCTCCTCACCACTAATTTGTCAAAATAATCCTTGTACTCAACAACAGTCTTGAATCCTAGATGGAGGGTAAATATTTGCTCGAGGAAACGACTCTTATATATCGTCGAAGATATCTATGACACAATATCCGACTCATCACACCGAGGGCCTCTAAATGATATCTCGGTACTCTCTCGCCTGACCTAGTAATTAAAATTTAGCAAACCTGATGCGACGCTCACTGAATAATCCAAAGTGATCTAGATAGTTTCTCATGTCCACGAGCCAATAACTAAAGGACTCGGGACTTGACAAACCATCAAACGGTGGGGCAACTTTACAAAACTTATACTGGAGACTCCTCGAAACGATGATCATCGTAGTAGTCGCTCATAGTATAATTGAGTCGTGCCAAAGAGTCAACACGAGCTCATGAGTGATGGGGTGGGGGACGAGGATAATCATCATAATGGTATGAAAGCTTCCCAGAAGAAACTCTAACGGGTCGAGTATAGACAAACTCGTGTTCCCCAAATAGAGGAGAGCGAAGACGATGCTACCTAGCCATGAATGAACTTATAGACTCTACTACTGCGTATCAAAATAAAGCCCAAACTTGGGGCTCTGACACCAACTAACACATGACGAATTTACAGGTGGACACGCGATGCCTTAATCCTAAATGCAATGCAAACAACCACGACGAATGCAATGGATACATGACAAATCCTAAAATGACAATGAGAAAGGATGCACACATGCAATCCAATGAATGATAATCTCTCAAATTAAACCCTAACCCAAATGTAACTACATCACTTCAATCACGAAAATAGCTCCGACGCACAATTAATTAAATATTGTTAATTTTAATTCATGCGCAAACATCACACATAATAACAAATATTGCAATTTCAGCAAGTAGATAACAATTCCAAACAAAATGAGAGTGCACAAAAATTAAGTGCAAAGCGAATAAAGTGTTGCTTCCAAAAATTAAATGAGTAAAAAAAAGTAGAGCAAACAAACACTAATAATATAAGACCGCAGCCACATAACGTAAAGAAATAAAACTTAAACAAAGACTCATCCAAAAATCGGCACTGAGGATGTGGTAGGCAAGCTGTAGTAGGCGAGCTTGGGACGGTGGTAGGAGGGGGGTGTGGAAGGGGATAGAGGCCACGCAAGGGGCTACGTAGATGTGGCAGGGCTATAACGAGGTCTTGTCAGAGGAGAAGAAACACAAGGGAGGATTGTTTGGAGGTTGAGGCGGTAGGAGAATGGATTGGAAGGAAGGTGGGAGGCTAAGAGAGTTCGCCGAAGGATACTGCGGGTAGAAATTGGCTCAGGTATGCGGGGAAGAGGTGGATGGGAAGAGAGCCAGGATTGGCGGGTCAGTGAAGTAGATGGAGAGAAAGAGGGGTGGCCCGACCTGATGTGAAGTAGCGGAAGGTCAAACGAGAAGTGCCCGGAGTCGTCATCGGCAGCTCCCGAAGCCGGCACGGGGAGGGGGGGGGGGGGGGGGGGGGGGGGGGGGGAACAACCCACGACGTCAACACTGTGGTGCCTGGCTTCACTCCAATGGGACCGGGCGGTGTCTTATAGACGACAATCTTTTGATCCCCAAAATTATTATAATAGGAGTATATATAGGAGGGAAAACTAGGTTACGCACATTCGGCGGCTTGAATTGTTCGATCGGATAACCTACCCAATTCTCAAAATAAAGCTCAGGAAAATAAAAGAAAATACATAAAGTAGGAAAATCGAGCACAGATTCCAATAGTCTGCCCGACAATCCAAAGTGTCAATAATGAAAAATCGCTAACATTAGGTGCAATCGATCTCCATCACAACACCTTCCAAATCAGATGAAAACTAGAACTTTTAGTTAACCTCTGTTTGTTTTGGAAAAGGTTACACAAATAAAGTTCTCCCTCTGATGGGGACTTTTAAAAGCTATCCAGCTAACCTCCAATGCATGCTTGAATTGAATTATACACCAGCAAATAAGCAAAATTAAATGCGATGTTTATGATAAAAGGGGCTCCTGACCTAAGGGATAGGTTTTTTCGAGTAAGCTCCACAAGATCCACCCACTGTCACGGACACGTTCATCGAACGCCACTATGAGAAGAGGGAGCATCCCAGGAGGGTGTAGATAAGCCCTATTTCACATTTAATGTGCATCTCACATTTTTGTTATTTTTATTATTCTCATTATTGCCGTTATTCCGTTCTTTATTTGAGCTTGTTTTTGTTATTTTATTATTTTTTTCTTTACTTGGAATTGTAGTTTTTGTATTTATACCAAGGCTAGACTTTTGAACTAGGCATGTTGAGTATTATTTAAAAATTTGACATCAATGAAATAGGGTTCCACTTCTTCTCCCGACATCTCTTACCCCGTCTGTTCTCTCCGCTCTCCATCGAAGAACATGCTAAGGGGGCAGGGACAAGGCTCCCGATCTCATCATAGATCAACAAAGAGGATTTAGAGGTCACTCTCATCCCAACAATCCCTCTCTATCTTCCACCATTGTACCCCACCCGGTGACTTGATCCTTCGCACGGTCATAAAACAACTTGATATCAAAGCCAACCATAGAGGGATCCAACAACCGTGATCCATTGCTTTCAAAAGCCGACAGCAAGCGGTCTTGGACGACCTCTTGGTCATCATGGAGAGCCTCATTCCACCAACGCGGTACCAAAGACTTCTAATGCGATGGGACCAGCAATCTCTTTCAATGTGAAAGAAGAAACGACCAATGATTCAATATAAAATTCGTTTGCCTCAAGCAACCTTTGTTGAATCCATTTCGCAAGTGACATCTCAAATATTATTTTAATCAAATCATCATTTAGTTAAATATTTGATAGGCTCATTTTAGGGTATACATTATGTATGTTGATCAACATTTTATAGGCCATGTATGTATATCATGCAAGTTAACTTTAGCTATGGGACAATGTTAGGCTATATGAGCGGTATGGGTTATGTATGTCATGGTTGAGCTTATATTATCCTAAGCCTGATCCCTTAGCCCGACCCTACCTAAAATCCCCTTATTTTGAATTTGTTGACCAATATTATCAGTCAAATCATCACTGGACTTCCACATTATCCCCTCAACTAGCCACATCAACCTTTGAATTTCATCTCACCCCCATTCCTTAGATGCAACCATTCATTCCCATGAACATCCACCTCACACCTCTCCCTCTTAAGCATGCAGCCGCCTCATCCCCTCCTCATTCCCTTGAAACCACCGACCACCTCATCCCCTCCTCATTCCCTTGAAACCACCGACCACCTCATCCCCTCCCCTCTTGAAACAACAGGCCATTTTACCTCTTTCCTTCTTCACCTTGATTTGCCGACAACCTCACCTCTACCTAATAGTAACCTTTGACCACCTTAATGCCCACTCATAATCGCCCACCTAAATAACTCTTCCATATCCCTTTGGCTATCTAGCTCAAGCATATCAGTAGTAGTTTCTACATATATTTAGAGAAGTTGATGATGAAATGGACATTGTATGCCTTTATGAGAATTCACACCCTTGCACCCTCACCGTCGTGATAAAGTACCTCAAAAGGGAAAGTGTGCAGCCCTTGGGAATGCACCTCAGAGAAAAGAGATGGTTTTAAGATGAGAGATGATTTGTCTGTGTTGATTCCGGCTCAAATAATCCTTGTTTCACCCTCATCCTTGTTGAATCAGCTACAATGAGATCATCTAAAGCTACTATTGCTTCTTTTACTTTGATGTTGATACATTTTTTACTGTTAATATAATTTTTGCATTGTATAAATATCTCTGATTTTGTTTCCAAATCACCTTCATACTCGATATTATATTACTCCTTTTAAATTTAAGAAAGATCCAAATTATTGTTTTATCTCTGCGGCATGTCATCAGTATCTTAGCTTTTTGGCATTTTAGGCACTCTCTTACTAAATCACTAGGATATGTAGTTCATAATCATGTACAAGTTTAAAAAAAGACACTGAGGGGTCTGTAGTAAGAATATTATGAAATGGACATAAAAAAGAGAACATGGCTCAAGACGAATTACCTTCAAATCCACAGTTCCAACTAAAATTATCATTGCATCCATCCTTTCCACCTTCTCCATTAGCATTGTTGTGCTAAATAACACAGTAATAAATAGGATCATGGTATGAGATCGAAGGTGCCTTACTATGAATTACAACTTTTTGTCTTTTTAGCATTTATAAATAAATACATATAAAAATAAACAAATACATAAGGGTATTTAGTAATTAATGTGAATACCTTAGAATTGTACGAAACAAGATCACACAATGTAAAGCCATCATGTGCAATGACAAAATTGATGCTATGATATGGCTTCCGGCAGTTTACCTGCCGAATAATTTCACAAACATTAATATCTATTGAAATCCCTGGCTTAAATTTCTAACATAACATAATCTACTTATATAGGACATCATGTAAAGAAAGAGAGATTACCTAGCATACTTGCAAAAAGGACCGAAAGAAGAATGATAATTCATAAACCTAAATATGAGGTTAAGGCTAACCGTGGCAATCATGAACAGTGAATATGCGAGCAACTACGGACCTAGTATGCAATATCAAAGATAATTACATGAAATAATAAAAATTGCATACTTATGACTGTGGTTTGCATTTTAGTAATGGAAATACATGGTAAATTTTCGCAGGGTTAGACTCAATGTTACGAGCAAGGGTCCCAAGGCATCCCCTATACTTGGGGGGCACAATGAGACCCGAAGCATTGCACGTGTACGCTAGAAAGATAGCTAATGAGCCGGTTAAGGGCATTTAATTCTTTAGGAGTTTATTAAATCTGACTTGTATCATGTATATAAGAAAAAAGGAAGAGGCATTGGAGTTAGCTAGTTATTTAAGGCTTTGTGGGTGCCCAAAGGTGATGGAAATAGAGAGTGAGTTCCTCTTGCATATGTCTCCATACTGTTTATTAATAATAATCTTATGTTTCTTCTTCTTTACTCTCTAATACTAATAACTTTGGTCTGACCCGTCGGGTCACCGCCTATTGCCCCTGCCACCGACTTAATGCATTTTGCACTAGCCGCACATTCCCACCCGTGCTGATCCAATGTCCTGTCCATTCAATGTCTCTTTACAGACCAGTCATCAGTCAAGCCCTTGTTGTGGATGACATATGTAGCCTTCACCATGGACTTTCATTCCCGCGTCAACTTGCATGAGCTCAACTTCAATCTTGCAATCGCCACCAACCTAATGTTTATCAAGCATGACCTGCATAGTTATCAAACCCTCTATTTAATTTTCTCTAGAGCTGAAACCATCCTACGGTTGGATCCCGATTCATTGCATCAAGCTCACTAAATGGTCTTTCTAGTAGTGCACAACACCGTCTGTCTGGATATGCACCATATTTCGAATGATTAGTTGACTTGCACAACTCAAAGGGTTTGCTTAAAAATATTTTTGATAGAAAAGCATGCATAGAACATAGTTTACATTTATTAGTATAAAATGTTACTTTAAAAACGGGGGGGGGGGGGGGGGGGGGGGGGGGATGTCTTTCATGCTTGTCAGTGGGTTGATCTGTTTTCGGAATTTTCTTTACAGGGAATACGGGTCTGTTTGTTTGCATATGCTTCCTAGTTGGCTATGTGTTTCATCTGTAAGGTACTTTGCAAAATTTTATTTCCAGTCCCTTACTTCCGCTGTAAGCTTTAGTTAATTCTGTTATGATATTAATTTTATATACCATTGCATAGTTTGCTTCACATCATAAGTTTCGTCCAGGCTTATGGATTGATATCAAACTAGGTAGGGGTGTTACAATATCATATGGCAACCAGTCTTGCCTTGTACCTCTCAACAATTCTGTTACCGACATCCAGTCAGACGAGCCGGAATGGCAGGTGTACTCGAGAAGGACGCGCGCGAGAGCAGGCGACAGCACCGAGCCCCGCACCGAACCGGGCGGTTCTGCGGAGGCTGTCTAGGGGGGCCGACCGGTCCCAAGTTATCTTTAGCTTTCAGTTTTATTTTATTATGTTTGTATTTGCTTGATTATGTTGGACTCTTGTTATGTGGTGGTTCCCCTCTATATAAGGGATCACCTTAGGGTTTTTTAGTTATCTTTGGATCACTTATGCAAGTTGGGGCTGCTCCCCTTTTCCTCCTCCTATCTTTCTCTTTCTCTCTCTATCTCCCTCGCCCGTCTCTCTCTATCTCTCTCTCGTTCTCGCTCGGTCTCGCTAACGCCACCATCGCCGATGGTATTCCAACGATAACTATCGCCCCCGCTATCGCTCCTCTCTCCGATGCGATACCCTAAGCGGTATCATTGGTCCGACCTGCCGCTCCGCCCGCTATCTCCAAGCCGCCGAAAACCCTAATGGCACCGAACACCCGCCTTCATGCCGCCGACTCCTCCGCCTCCGCCTCCGCCGCCACTCCGGTCGCCGAATGCCTCGCGCTCCACGGCAACCAACTCGCGCTCCATGACAATCAACTCGCCGGTCTCCAATCCACGGTGGAGGCGATCCTTATGACCCAGAACGCCATCCTCACACGTCTCGAGGCATTGCAGCCGTCGCTGAGCACGCCGCCACAACCGCCGGCCCCGGCCGCCACATCGGTGCTCGACGCGCCGCCATCCCCGCTCTCGCCCGCCCTCCGCGCGGCGGCACCGTTTCCGCAGCCCCCGGCGATGCCGCCGCCCGTAGCCACTCGACCTCCACTTGTGTTGGACGTTCCCCCCTTCTCCGGGAAAGACCCCATGGGGTGGATCGCCCGTGCGGAGCAATACTTCGACCTCAATGGTACCCCTCCAGCGGATCGCGTCGACGCCGCCATGGTCGGCATGGACGGGTCGGCCCTCCATTGGGCACGATGGCTCCAACAAGTTCAACCTCTCATTCCATGGCACGAGTTCAAGCACGAGATGATTAGCCGCTACGATTCCCGCTACACCGGCTCCGCTATCGAGCGGCTTTGCTCCGCCCGCCAATCGACAATGGTGGACGCGTATATCGACGAGTTTGTCGCTCTCGTCACGTAAGTTCCCGGACTCCCGCCTGACCATTACATGGGCTTCTTCCTGCAAGGTCTCCTGCCCAATATCCGCTCCCGCATTCGAACCCATCATCCTCGCACGGTCTCAGAAGCCCTTAAACTCGTCCGTGCGGTTGAGGCGGACATCGGCCCCCGGCAAGCCGGCCCCGACCCATTCCGCCACCATCCACCGCGGGACACCGGCCCTCGACCGGCCACCTTGCAACATGCTCGGCCGGCACGCACGGATGGCCCGCGCCGCGTCTCCAACAACGACTACAACGACCTACGCCGCCACGGCTTATGTTTCCGATGCCGCCAACCATACTCGCCTCAGCATGCTTGCCCCATTAAAGAATTCCACGCCATCTTTAGTGACAACGAGGGGTACTCCGTGGCCGAGGAATCGCCGCCCTTGGAGCCACCACCCGACCCACCTACGACGGATTTGGAGGACGCCCTCCTCAATGTGTTGGAGCTGTCGTTCTATTCCGTGGGGGGGCTAACCGGGCCGCGCACCATGAAGTTGGCCGGCGAGGTCCAGAACCGACCCATTATTGTGATGGTTGATAGCGGGGCAAGTCACAACTTCATGTCGGCCCAACTTGCCCGGGAGCTCGCCTTGCCGATCGATCCATCACCTGATTTTTCGGTGTGCCTTGGCGACGGTCGCCGCCGACCGACTTTGGGACAATGCAGAAGTGTTACCATGTCGGTGGGGCCGTGCCGAGTCACGACCGATTTCTACATGTTCGAGTTAGGAGGCCTCGACGCCATTCTGGGCGTCGTCTGACTCGAGACCCTGGGGGACGTACGGGTAAACTGGGCTTCTATGACGATGACTTTTCAGCAACAGGGCCAACCGTGCCGTTTGGTGGGCGACCCTACCCTACTTCGCTCGCCACTCTCTTAGCGGGCCATGAATCGCGTCACCGACATCGACTTCTCGGCCTGGCTATGGCCCCTTCAGGCGGATCTACCGGCGCCGGCCGCACCCATTGACGCCGTGCTCGCGGAATTCGAGGATATCTTCACTGCCCCCACATACCTTCCACCCCCACGGCCGACCGACCACGCCATCGTCCTCCATCCGGGGTCGGCGGCGGTGTCAGTGCGACCCTACCGTTACGGACACGCCCAAAAGGACTAGATGGAGCGACTCGTTCGGGAGATGCTGTTGGGAGGTCTCATCTGGCCCAGTGGTAGCCCTTTCTCCAGCCCGGTGCTGTTAGTCCGCAAGAAAGATGGCAGCTGGAGATTCTGTGTGGACTATCGAGAGCTCAACAAGGCCACAGTACCGGACAAGTACCCGATTCCGGTGATCCAGGAGTTCCTGGACGAGTTGCACGACACGACCTTCTTCACCAAGCTGGACCCCCGCGCCGGCTATCATCAGATTCGAGTTCGGCCGGAAGACGTGCCGAAGACAACATTCAGGACACACGACGGGCACTTTGAGTTTTTGGTCATGCCGTTTGGGCTCACCAACGCTCCCGCCACATTTCAGGCCACGATGAACGAGATATTCCGGCCAGTTCTTCGTAAGCATGTCCATGTTTTTTTGATGAAATCCTTGTCTTCAGTCACACTTGGCAGGATCACCTCGGTCATGTCCGGGAGACGTTTGCCACTCTTCGCCGACATCGTCTCACGGTCAACCGCAAGAAGTGCACGTTCGGTACAACCACAGTCAGCTACCTGGGCCATACCATCTCGGACAACAGCGTGGCCATGGACGAGGATAAGATCCAGGCGGTGCTTCGATGGACGAATCCGACCTCCCTGCGTGACGTCCGTGATTTCCTCGGCTTGACCGGGTACTACCGGCGTTTCATCAAAGACTACGGCGGGTTGGCCCGCCCCCTCACCCAGCTGCTGAAGACCTCGGAGGAGGGACCGTTCACGTGGCCGCCGGCGGCAATGGAGGCCTTCGCGGCGTTACAGTCGGCCTTGGTTCACGACCCGGTTTTGGCCATGCCGGATTTCCACCAGCCGTTCGTCGTAGAGTGCGACGCCTCTGGCACAGGCGTCGGCGCCGTGTTGATGCAGGCCGGCCGACCAATTGCATACTATAGTCGGGCATTCTCCACACTGGTGCGCAGTCGTTCGGCGTATGAGAACGAGCTCATAGCGTTGGTATTGGCGGTCCAACATTGGCGGCCGTATCTCCTGGGGCGGCCTTTCGTAATCCGCACCGATCACCACAGCCTGCGATACCTCCTCCAACAAAAGATCGCCACGCCGACGCAACAGGTTTGGGTGGCCAAGCTGCTCGGGTATGACTTCACGGTGGAATTTCGACCGGGCAAGACCAATCGGGCGGCTGATGCGCTCTCCCGGCGCCCGCACGCCCCAGAGTTGACAGCCATCTCCCGACCGGTGTGGGACGACGCCGCGGCCATTCAGCAGGAGGTGGACCGGGACCCCCAGCTACAGGATATTCGGGCGGCACTGCTAGCCGACCCCACGTCCCGACCGCCATTTTCGCTTATTGGGGGCCGCCTCTTCCACCGGGATCGACTCATTCACTCAGCATCTTCGTCGAGGATTCCTTGTTTGTTAGCTGAGTTCCACTCCAAACCGCCAGGCGGCCACGCGGGAGCTTTTCGGACATACCAACGGTTAACTGCATCACTCTATTGGCCCCACATGCTTCGCCAGGTGAAGGCCTACGTGGCGGCCTGCCTGCCCCGCCAGAAGGCCAAGTACGAGACCATGTTCCCCAGCGGTCTCCTATAGCCCCTGTCGATTCATGAGCGTGTCTGGGAGGACATCGCAATGGACTTCATCACCCGGCTACCCCGCTCCAACGGGTTTGATTGCATTTTGGTGGTCGTGGTCCGCCTGACGAAGTACGCCCACTTCGTCCCTCTGCGCCACCCCTACATCGCGGCGTCCGTGGCCGACAGCTTCATTGCGGAGATCGTACGTCTTCATGGTTTTCCCCGCTCGATTGTGAGCGATCGCGACCCACTCTTCCTCAGTAGCTTCTGGACCTCTTTGTTCTGACTTTAGGGCATCCACCTCCGGATGAGCACGACATACCACCCCCAATCGGACGGCCAGTCCGAGGTGCTCAACCGGTGCTTGGAGACATATCTGCGTTACTTTATCGGCGAGCGACCAGACTCGTGGGCCAAATGGTTGTGCTGGGCAGAGTACTCCTACAACACCGCATACCACCACGCCACCCATACTTCCCCATTCAAGACGGTCTATGGCCGGCCGCCGCTGACCGTGCTCCGACATCTACCCGGGGAATGCCCAGTTGCTAGCTTGACGGACCATCTACATGATAGGGATGTCATCTTGGATAGTTTGAAGCATCATCTTCGGCGTGCACAGGCCAAGATGGTGTCCTTTGCCAATCGGAAACGCAGGGACCTTACGTTTCAAGTTGGGGAGCGGGTTTTCATCAAACTCCACCCCTACCGACAGCTTATAGTGGCCCACCGCTCTTGCCCCAAGCTAGCTCCGTGCTTCTATGGACCGTTCGAGATTATCAGCCGCATCGGAGCCGTCGCCTACCGCCTCCGCCTTCCGGACACCTCTCGCATCCACCCAGTATTTCATGTGTCACAACTACGGTGTGTGATCGGCGATCACCCCGTCACCGACCACATTCCGGCCGACTTGGACTCTTTCGGTTCCGACCCCCTCTATCCCGAGGCCATTGTTGATCGGCGCAACCACACGACCGGAGATGCCCAATCGGAGGAGATACGAGTGGCCTGGCGAAACCGTCATCTTACCGCCGCGATTTGGCTCCTTCGGGATGATTTTCGCCGACAGTTTCCCGATTACTGCCTTGAGGACAATGCCAATTTCCCAGACGGAGGTATTGTTACCGACATCCAGTCAGACGAGCCGGAATGGCAGGTGTACTCGAGAAAGACGCCCGCGAGAGAAGGCGACAACACCGAGCCCCGCACCGAACCGGGCGGTTCTGCGGAGGCTGTCTAGGGGGGCCGACTGGTCCCAAATTATCTTTAGCTTTCAGTTTTATTTTATTATGTTTGTATTTGCTTGATTATATGTTGGACTCTTGTTATGTGGTGGTTCCCCTCTATAAAAGGGATCACCTTAGGTTTTTTTAGTTATCTTTGGATCACTTATGCAAGTTGGGGCTGCTCCCCTTTTCCTCCTCCTATCTCTCTCTTTCTCTCTCTCTCTATCTCCCTCACCCGTCTATCTCTCTCTCGTTCTCGCTCGGTCTCGCTAACGCCACCATCGCCGGCGGTATTCCTGCGATAGCTATCGCCCCAGCTACCGCTCCTTTCTCCGACGCGATACCCTAAGCGGTATCAAATTCCCAGAGCGTTTTGTTTGAGGACAAAGAAGTAAAAAAAGGCATATGATACAAACTGAGATAAAGGGTATTAGGTAGAGGTACCTTCTCGTAGTGCAGTAGATTCTGAAGACGAATCAAATACCAGTTCTGGTATTCTAAGAGAGGCTTGTGTGCTTGTATCCCTATTTCTCCGAGAGTAAACCTGCAAAGAGGGAGCATTTCTCTGAGAGTAAACCTGCAAAAGGGGAGCATGTGATGTCTCCTGGCCATTAGGGGCAACAAGATAAATAGTAGCAATAGGAGTAGTAGCTGGAAGAGGCGGGAATAGATGAGGAATGTGTAAGGGTGTAGGTGAGGACTCCTATAGAAGAGGTAAGGAGCTCACTTCAACATGGGAGAGGACCCTTCCCCCCCTGAAGTGAGGTCCCATAGTAGTTCACAGATTCACGAAAGGTGACATTCATGGTCACAAAAACCTTCTTAGTTGCAAGGTCGAAGCATTTGCAACCCTTTTGAGTTAGGGAGTACCCGTTGAAGACACATTTTATGGCACATGAGTCAAGTTTAATTTTTTTAATGTATGTGGACGAAGCACACAAATCCAAAGACACGATGATGACGAGTAATAGGAGGAACCTGAAGAATGTCGAGGGGTGTTTTATTCCCGAGAACCCGTTTAGGCATAAGGTTAATGAGGTAAGTTGTTGTGAGAGCAACATCCCCCAATAGTTTTTCGGAAGATGCATCGTAAGGAAGAGACACCTGACAACCTCCAGAAGATGAAGATTCTAGCGTTCTGCCATACCATTTTGAGCGAGTGAGTAAACACAAGATGTTTGGTGGATAATGCCAAGGTCACTGAGATATCGGTCAAATTGTGAATCAATGTACTCGCGGTCGTTGTCAATACGAATAATTTTAATGGTGGCATCGAATTGGGTGGTTATTATTTTTTGAAACTGCTGAAATAATGAATACACTTCATTATTTGCTTTCATTAAATATACCCAAGTAGTGCAGGAAAAACAATCAATGAAAGTAACAAACCAAAAGCACCCAAAAATTGAAGCAACAGGGCAAGACCACCAAACATCACTATGAATAATAGCAAACAATTTAGAGCTAGAAGAAGAAACATGTTTAAAAGAAGTTCGGCGGTGTTTTCCTAATTCACATACATCACAATGAAAATTGTCCAATAACAATGATGACATAGTAGGGAATAAATGTTTCATAGAAGAGATAGAGGGATGTCCTAGATGACAATGTTATGACTCCAAAACAAAAGACTGATTGGCATGAAGAGCTTGCAGTGGTGAAGCAGGGTTGGAGGAGTCAAACACGTGGAGGCCATCACACAGTCTAACAGAGCCAATAACCATCTCCTTCTTCAGATCCTGAAACACACAAGAGGTGAGAAAGAAAGTCATAAAGTTCATAGAGTTTGTTAAGTGACTAATAGAGAGAAGATTTTGAGTAAATTTAAGGACATGAAAAACAGAAGAAAGGGTGAGAGGAGCAAGGGAAGAATCCTTTTCCAGCAATAAGAGAGAAAGATCTGCAATACTCACCTTATCTCTACAGACAAGGGAAGGTAGGACAGAAAACCTATGGCAGAACCGGTAATATGATCGGTCACTCCAGAATTAATGATCCAGTGGGTAGAAGGGAGAGTAGATGCAGCATGAGCACCTGGTAGTCCCTGATGTGCATATGAAAACGAAGAGGTGGACGCCACAGTAGATTGTTCCTGCATCAAGCAGCGGAATGCTTATATCTCATCAACAGATAGAGCCACTGAAAGACCAGCAGTGCTAGAGCCAGCGCAGGGCGAGACCTCCTCTAAGGAATCAGAAAGATGAGCAGATATGTACTGAGATGATCGACCCTGAGAGTGACTAGAGTCGTGGCCCCCTCTCGGTGTAGAATAACTTCGAGGTGGTGGGAAGCCATGAAGTCTGAAACGCGTGTCCCATGAGTGACAAGACTTTCCGTAGTAGTCACAAATTAGATGATCTTTGCCAGTGGGCTTCGAACTAGGAGCATGACTAACAGAACCATACTGAGCAGCCAGAGCAGAGCCCTCAGAAACAGAATCAGGTAGCCAAGTCTGTCGCCAATCAAATTCTTGTTAGACAAGGCTATACACTTCTGGAAGAGAGGGAGTATGAGAGCGTCCAAGGATCTGATTATTGATCTGATCAAAGTCCAGATGAAGGCTATGCAGAAATTCAAAGACCATGTTGCATTCTACGCAGGCTCGAACAAGAACTTCATCATTAGGAGATACAAGGATGAGCGAGTCTAAGTGATCATATTCCTAATAAAGCTGAGTGAACTC
Organism: Dactylorhiza incarnata; assembly: GCA_033032865.1. Taxonomy (NCBI): domain Eukaryota; kingdom Viridiplantae; phylum Streptophyta; class Magnoliopsida; order Asparagales; family Orchidaceae; genus Dactylorhiza; species Dactylorhiza incarnata. The sequence continues at coordinate 4,628,636 of JAWHQI010000208.1, forward strand.
TAAGTAGTAGAAATAAGGAGGGCGATAAAACTGTCTTAGGAGAAAGATCTTCCGCCGCAGTTAGAAAATTTGTGTTACATTCCCTCTGCACAAGTGGCACCAGCTCGCTTCCAAATATTTTCCGTGGTATTCAAGAACAGATAATTTTGGGCAAATGATTCAACCATGGAATTCGTAAGCCAGGACATGACCAAAGAGTTCTCAGACTCCCATTACAACCAATCTAAAGAAGTCTGGGTAGGCTCCGGTGTAGTGCCCCGAACATAACCAAACATTCGTCTGCTCTTCAAGGTAAGAGTAATAGATCTAGACCACATAAGGTAATTAGAGTCATCCAGACGCATAGTAATAATTTGAGGCATATTGTGATCATGAATTAACCGAATAGATCCTCCGGAAATCAACGTAAAGGAAGAAGCCCCGACTCCGAAAGAAATAGTAGGACATTCTCCGCTCCCCGACATGATGATCCAAGAACAGAAATCAAGAAAACAAAGGGGAATAAAAACCAAGCGAAGAACCTCAAGGGTTCGCTTATAGAAAGAGAAAACTAAAGAAGAGAGAACGATGCTAAAAATAGGGCTAGTCTTCATTTCAGGTGCTGGTAAAAGAGTCGGCAGACAGCCGACTGAAGAAGTCCCAGGACGCACACAGGGAGCGCGTCAGAAGAAGCGACACTGCGGGAATTGACGTCTGCGGGAGTGGAGCAAGAGAAGGGATGCGGAAGGATTGGGAGACAGAGGCGACAATGCGAGATGCGGTATCGAACACAAGCGGAGTCGACGAGCTGCGGGATGCAAAATTGAACACGAGCAGGAGATGGGGGTTACACTCTAAGGAGGCTTATATACCATGTTGAGATGCTTAATTACTTGCATTAATTCATTAAAATGAGCCTCACTCTAATAATAGGAGCGAGGGGTAAAGAGGAGAAACACATACAAATAGAGAATTACAGGTAATAACAACTAATACATGCTAACACAATGAAAAGCTATAAATGTTGTTACAAAGACATCTGAGAGCACTATATGCCGCATATATGTGTGCAACAACAGTCATCGCCAGTTATGCACAATGAGATGTACACAAGTCTAACATGTCAGATGATAATGTAAAAACCATAACATGACTAACTTGTAAAGCAAAACTATTTGAATAATAACCATGCACCAAAGTACAAAATCCAAGATGCTTCCCACACAAATTGTCTATCAGAACTTGTCAGAGATACGACGTAGTTCTTGGGAGAACATTGAAATCAATATTATGATGAGTTTTTATTTTATTTTATTTTAATAGAGACAACGGTCATAGAAGCTTCAACCTCAGGTACCAAAGAGAAGTTAGAGCTTAGTGCAATGGCGGGCATACAAGATCAAGAGGATTCAAACCAAGGTGCTCCAGTTAACAAGGGAAGAAGTTCTCACCTTGCCCTAATCTGACAGAACCAAGACAAAGACGAGAAGAACACAATCGGTAATCTTCTGAATTAAGTGGGTGGGATCGGCTGCAAATAACCACGTGCTGGTCAAGAATAAAAAGGGCGATGACTAAAGGAAATAAAGGAACTCACTGAGAGGAGGAGGGCGTGCGGCCATCTAAACAAAAGCCAGAGACTCGATTGTAGGAGGAGGAGACCAATTGGTCTTGCTGTGTCAAACCGTTGAGACGAAAACCTTACATTACACTAGGAGAAGTCTGAAATTTGCAAGAAATCGGTAAAGAAACATCAACAACTTCTATTTGCCGGAAGGGGGGGGGGGGGGGGGGGGGAGACTAGGGTAAAGGCCTGGCCTTGCATTAGGAGAAACGAACAAGCCAAGAACCGCTGGCCGACTACGATCGAAGAAAGAGAACTTGGAAGGGAGGTTGTGTGGTCGTGCTGTAACACCCCTACCTAGTTTAACAACAATCAACAGTCCGACTGGAACCCGTGATAAAAAGTAAACTAAGTAACAGTAATAATATTGGTACATAGTAAGCATAGATTAAAGGAATAACTGAAAATTTACAACGGAAGTAGTAAATGAAGCGAAGGGTAAAAGGGTACCTGAAATTTCTAAATTCACAGAGCCAACTAGATTTGAAACGAACATATCTGAAATACTAAATTACTAAATATTGTTCAGACATATATAAAAACTTACACAATTTGGTTACACTGAGTCCATAAATAGAAATAGTACAATAACTGGGAAAGGTAATACAACTGTATGAAAAGTAAACAGAGAAAGAGAACCGTAACGCTTATCCTAGGCGTAACTCCCCACCTATGACCCATGTAAAGAAATGCCTGAAAACGGGTCAACCCACTGGAGAGTAAGAAAAATCATTCCTCCTAGTGACATTAAAAATAATTTGAAAGAAACATGAGTGCATGCTTTTTAAAACAACATTTCATACTGAAGGAAAATGTACTACGATTCAATGCTGTTTTTCTATCAAAAATACTTTAAATATAAATGTCAGTTCTAGTGTGATCATAATATACATTTCATTCAAGTTTCGAAAACGTTAAACTATAAGGATTTCTAGATTTCGGCAAACACTTAAATTCTAGGTGTTTTGAAACTGTTTTTCTTCTTGTTCCAGGTTAAATAGATTCTTATGCGCATTCAAACGATCTGAGTCCCAACTAATGAACACATGTGTTCTAGTGTCTCACGAACACGGACTCGCATCTACTAATCTTTATATGGGGGCGTCGTCTCCCCAACTTGAGCTCGTAAGGTCTGTTAAGCCATATGAGTATGCCTCGATCTATCACGTGAGGAAGCCTTGATCGTGCCTTCTAATTATCTTCCATTAGATGTTGGATTACAACTTATTCATCTGAATGTCTAGACCATGCTCATACTAGTTAACCACCTTATTTGCATACTCATGTGGTTTAGTATTTTCTCGCATTTCTAAAGAATTAGGTGATTCATATTTTAGATATTTTCACATAATTCGTGGGGGTCTAACTGAAAGGAAAATACATTACTTATGTTTAGACATGATTTACTCACATTAATTGGACGCTTGTTGGGTCTATAATTTCTTATCATCGACTATAATTGCATCTCAACACATACGATTCCCCATTATTACATGCATCTTTTTAATTACACGAGAGCAATTTATGCAGTATACAAATATGATATGTCTAGCCAAAAGGAATTAGTTTCTTACATTGGTGTTGCAACGCTCATAGAAGCGATGCGACGACATAATTTCTCTAGGTTGAAAAGGAAATTATGCGATGTTTTCTGATTTATCACGTTGCTTAACCAACACTTGAAATTAAAAAGAATCCTAAACAAATTTAATAGCTGAAACATGTGATTCTAGGGGCACTCTCTTCTTCTAGGGTTTTGCTAAAATTAGTTTGTCACTCCAATCATTTATAGGAAAGGAATAAGATGCCTGAAAGAAGACCCAATACCTCTTTCCAATTAGTGGCAAAAGTACATGAGCACTCTCTGATCTACTCACAGGAGTGGACTCACAAACCTCTTCACCCTAACTGTGCAAGCCCTCTGATCGGAGGAGTAAAGGTCTTATATTTCTGAAATTGGAAACGAAAAATGCATAAGTTCGTTGGAGGTATTAAATGTACCACCCAGGCTAGAGGGAAAACTCCCTGAAAAAAGGAGGTTTGGCGGTTACCTGATGAGAATGATGGGGGAATGAGAATGATGGGGGAAGATCGACTACTAATGAAAGTCGACCAAAAGGAGTCGATTGCTGAAGGAACTCCACTGAAAAGAATCGTCAAGTTTGTTGATGAGCAAGGGAAATTGCTCGATTGACAAAGGAAGGCTTCAGTTGGCGTCTAGGGCACGAGAGACGTTGGCTATCCACTTCCTGATGACGTCGATGGTTGTTGGTGAGGGAGGAAGAGTCGCCAGACCTTCTAACAGCGTCGACTAGGGCTGAAAACGATGATCGACTGTTGAGAGGGAAATGATCGTGTCGCTGGGAGCATCTGCGAGAGGAGAAGGACCGACGATTTCGTCGAGCGCTTAACTGAAGAGGAAAATAGGGCTTTCGTTTCTGTCGTCGGGGGAGGGGAGAAAATCATGGCTTGGCCTAATAACCACGACTCATGGTTTCAAATGAGGGGGAAATTAATTCCTCCTAATTACCAATTCTGCCATTGCCCAATAGAACTTCCTAAATTTGTACGCTACACTAGTTCAAATTTCGAATCGAGCCGAAAATATGATATGTGGTATTTTCTTATTTCATGTGGAGCAAAAGTAACATTAAATTAATTACCTTGATTGGACGAAAATACTCATGATAATTACTCGCGCTCGGATCCTGAAATTTCACATTGAAATTTACGGATGTTACAAATCTCCCCTCCTAATAAAATTTTCGTCCTCGAAAATTACAATCATACCTGAGTCAAAAAGGAAGACATGATCTTCATTGCTCCGAAGTTCATCTTCTCTTTCCCATGTATACTCTGGTCGACCACAGTTCATCCAATGGACTTTCAATAAACGGATCTCTCTGTTTTTGAGCTTCTGAATTCTTGAGTTCACAATCCTGACTGACTTAATACTGATGCTAAGATTTGATTCGACTGATGCATCCTCAATAACTGCTCTCCTCAAATAGGAGACGTAGAATACATCTTGTAAACCACTCATTTCCTCAGGCAAGGCTAACTTGTATGCAACCTCACCAATGCGTCCAAGTACTTAGAATGGAACAACGAGCCTATGACTCAATTTTTTCATCCGCTTAATCCTGGAGACACCCTTAACTGGCCTGACCTTCAGGTAAACGTAATCCCCAATGCTGAATTCCACTGTTATGTGTCGCTGATCATAATACTTGGCATGTCTTCCTTGAGCTATCTTCATGCGCTCCTGAATGTGCTTGACTCGAGCTGTGGTTTTGTCAATCCATGATTCCTTATTAGCAATCCTCTCTTCACTCTCAGCCCAACAAAACGGTGTATGACAACGTCTGCCATAAAGAGCTTCGAAAGGTGTCATCCCAATACTCGCCTGGAAAGTGTTATTATAAGATAACTCAACTAAGGTGACATATTTCTCCCACTTACCTCCAAAGTATAGAATACACATACGAAGCATATCTTCCATGGTTCTATTCGTGTGCTTTGTTTACCCATCTATCTAGGGTGGAAGATTGTACTGAACTTTAACTTAGTGCTCAAACGCTCCTGAACGTATTTCCAATCCTTAGAGGTGAATCTGTCATCTCTTTCTGAAATGAGTCTTCGGAACACCATGCAGTCGGACTATCTCATCTACGTACAACTGAGCTAACCTCGGACCCTGATCAGTTAGTTCTCTTATTAGGAATGAAATGGGCGACCTTAGATAGACGGTCCATGATGACCTATAGAGAATCGTTTCCAATACGGGACCTTGGAAGCCCATGAACGAAATCCATCGATGTCTTCAAAATTCCACTCAGGAATAGGTAGTGGCTGCAACATACTCTGCAATATCGCCCTTCATTCCTGGCCACCAGGCTGACCTCTTAAGATCTGCATACATCTTCGTACTACCCGAATGTATAGAGTACCAAAATTACAAAATTTGTCACTGCACATTAACACATACAATTAAATGTATTATGCCCTTGAAAATTATGAGAGTGGAAAGAGATAATTATCATAAAATTCTCTATTACATAGAATTAATTGATTATTTATTTACCGCATAAAAGTTTATTGGAGAAAACTTAGATACCTAAATCTGCAGTGTAGTTGATTTAATCACTCGCGATTAAGCTTTGAAATAAAAATGTTACATTAAAATTAAATTTTCGGATGTTACAGGTTACGCTGTCGTCAACAGATTATTCCTAAAGCAAAGATCATGGATGGGTTGAAAGGAAGAGTTTCTTTAGCATTGAGGAAAGATGGGAAAAACAAAAATTGGTCCTTGCACGGTTCAGTCCCACGGTAACTATAATCTGTAATAGAGAAATCGAACTAACAATTAAAATGTAAACTCTAATCTAGAAATGCATCCAAATGGAAAATGAGGAATCATAAAGAAGACTAAAAATAATTGATATATGGTTTATTGATATGACGATTTTAGCGTTCCACATATTGGCACATGCCTATATGTAAAGCATAGCTAAGTCAGTGTGCACAAAATAGAAAATAGTTCAACTATTCTTGGGTTAAAGGCAGGTTCTATTCATGCTTAGAAAAATGTTTTAATGTTGATTTTATGATCTGAATATCTTCTTCTTGTCCAATTTAGTTTCTCTTTACTCTTTGTTTTGACTTTTCTTTAGAGTTACAAGATTGTGTAATTAGATAATACAAATAAGAAGTTAACCAGCACATAAATCCTACCACGCGCAAAGGTTACATTCACAAAAACTCATGTGAACCTCGGCTATTTTTTGATGTTCATGGACGCAAGGAAGAATCTATATTATACAATAAAGCAAACCTGGTACAAATCAGCTGATCCTGACACACGAGTTGCAAAATATCCCTTCATACCAGAGTCACCCTAGAAGAATGGAATGCATGCAAAAGTATTAGTTAACTATGCCAAAGATAATAAGGAAAATTAAAATTTCCTTCTTTATTAAGACAACTAATACTATTTATGACAAATCCAAGATAATGAATGCAATCTTCATACAGAGTAAGTAATATAAAAGGATAAAATTACGGTAGTTTGATCAAGATATAAGTTTGATGCTGTCAACATTGAGTAGTTAATTTCTATATGTATATGCAGTTAAATATTAATCCAAACGATAAAATTCAAAATGATCTGCAAGTTCTTTTACAAAGAAAAAGTAAACAAGAAATCAATGTATCTAAGCATTATATTCTAAAATTCCACATAACATGTCGATATTTGTAAGATACTTCAGTATCAAGCATGAAAATAAGTCAAAATCTTGCAGGTTATTCTCTCAATTCCAATCGAATGCAATTGGATATAGCATAATATGAACTAGGGATCAAAACATAAGTGGATAGAACTTTGCTGAGGTATCAAGAAGCACGTAACTTTTGTTTGGCCGGCATTTCTTCTTTGGATTCACTAGGGTTTTTCATGGTTGGAACTTCCGGTTAACTTGCTATAAATCTGATGTCCATAGTTTTGTTTCAACATATTCCTTTCCAGGTATTGGGGCATTTGAAGAAGGGCAAGGATACAAGGTTCGACTTTGACCTAAGTAAATGAAATGCATGTAGACACACAATCATTGAATTAGAATAGTGACCAACTAAACTACAACAATGCACTTAAATTTGTCAATCATGCAACATTCCTAAGCGTCATTAATTAAATAATAATAAATTAAAACTCACGCAAATAGCCAAATGAATTATTAATTGGACTAACATATAACAATTGCACGCAGATGAAAGTGCTAGAAATTAACTTCATGGCGAATTAATTCAAGTTCAATAAAATAAAAAACAAAAACACAATAACTGGATATCACTAAATTGATACAAACATATTTGTACAATTTAATCGAAAATGAAACTACGAAAACTCATCGAACACTAGGGACGAAAGCAGGATGCAAAGCGAGGGAGGCCCACACCGTACAAGGGGAGTAGGCCTGGGTGGAGTGGTGTGACATCATAGCCTGTGGATGTGAGCGGCAAGGATGAGGACGACTGTGTAACGGCCAGCTAGGCCACCACAATTTAAATGTCTTCTGTTCATACATCGAAGGCAGAGATTTTTTTTACATCGCATCGTAAATAGATAAAACAGTAAGCAAAGCACCGAAGGTTTGGTGGATATATAGAGCAATCATGCAGCAAAATATATATATATATACATATATATATACATATATACATATATATACATATATTTATATATATACATATATATATACATATAACATGTTACAAAGTACATCTGGATGGGATTAGCTGACAAATTTGGCACTAGCCAAGAAATACACACTTAAGAACACGTGAGTCAAGTTTAGACCAGCCCGAAGATTGTATGTGCGCAAAGCACACAACCAAATTTTTTGGATTGGAGAGTAGTTGGGGTTACTCCTAAGGTGATAAGAGGGGTTTTTGTTCCCCAAGGCCCAAGGGGTGATGAGATAGGAAGCTTTGAGAACAACATCACCCCAATAGAATTTAGGAAGGTTCATAGTGAATAGTAAAGACCAAGTAAATTCTAAGAGGTGAATATTTTTCCACTCAACGACCTCATTCAAAGAAGGGGAGTGAACACATGAAGTTTGATGGATAATGCCATGATTGACAAGGTAGTGTTTAAAAGGGAAGTTGATATACTCCGGACCATCTACATAAAATGTTGATATTAATAGAAAATTGGGTAGAAACCATGTTATAAAGTTTTTGAAAAATGGGAAACACTTTACTCTTATTTTTCATCAATATACCCAAATAGTGCGAGAAAAACAATCAATACAAGTAATAAACCAATGGAATTCTGAAATTGAGGCAATGGGGCAGGGCTCCCAAAGTTCAGTGTGAACGATATGAAAATGAGTAGTATTGGGTAACAATACATGATTAACAAAAATACCATGATGTTTGACAACAAAACATACATCAAAAATAAGATTTTTAAAACAAAGAAGAGATAACAGGAAATAAATGTTGCATCGTAGCAAGTTAGCTACAGAAGGATGGACAAAGATGCCAGGTGAGCAAGGAGGAGGTGTGCGTAATGTGGAGAGCTTGTAGAGATGAATACCTAGAGGAGTCAAGGACATAAATGTCATCTTGCATGCTACCATATCCAATCACATTCCCTGCCTTCGGATCCATAAAGACACAATGAGATGGAAAAATGTAATTGGCATTAAAGAGAATTAGTCAAATGACTAACAAAAAGTAAGCTAAAGGTAAAATTTGGAGTACATAAGATAAAGTGAGAAAAGAACAATGGATGGATCATTTTCTAGCAATGGAGGAGAAAGAGTCATCATCAATGCTCATTTTATCTCTTCCAAAAAGAGGAAAATAGGACACAACTTGAAGTTGATCCAATCATTAGACCAGTGGATTCTGAGTCAATAATCCAATGAAGAGACGGACGAGTAGCGGATGAGTGGGAACCTGGTGTAGCCGTGTGACTGTGTGAGCAAAGGCAGATAAGGAAGTAGAGGGGGTGGGAGTCTCAGGAGTAAGGCCATGCATCAACCGGCGAAGAGTCTGCATCTCTTCAACATAAAAAGAAGATGACTAAGTAGGAAGGGGACATAAATGTCCAGGAGAACTGTCCTCCAGAACCTCAGTCAGATAAGCTGAGTGATATGATGGAGAGCTTCTACCTGGAGTTCTACAATGACCACGACCACCATGGGATGCAGATCCTCCCCTGGGAGGAGGAAAACATGTAAGCTGAAGCACATATCCCTAGTATGATGAGGCTTTCCACAATAATCACAAGTGATCCTTATCTGAAGACTTCGTCTTGAAATCACGAGAAACCGACCTCCAAAATTGGGTTGATGAGCCACTAATGTTGATCCCACAGTAACAGTGGTTGCATTCCAAAACTGCACACAGTCAAACCTATGTTGTTAAAGGAGCGTCTCAGGCGTGCCTAAGGCTCAAGGCTCACCAGGCTCAGAGGTTGGCGCCTTCGTACTCTTTTTTTGTGACTTTGGAGCATAAAAGGCGCGTCTGAATGAGATTTTTGTTGTAATTTTTTTTTTCAAAATAAAGAAGTAATGTAAGAACTCAATAATTTTTGCATGATTTAGTGTTTGTGAAACATAATCGGGCGTTGAGACTTACATATGATGTAAGTGACCAGATTGATTCTATTTTTTAAAAGATATAAATAATAGTAATAAATAATTAATGAGTAAAATAGATGAAAAATTTAATCAAGATGAACTGATTTTTGATGCCGATTATTTAAAATGGATGTGGTTGCGCCTTGCAGTCATCAAGCGCGCGCCTGCTCCTTGAGCCTAGGCTCCAAGAGCCGTTTGCGCCTTGGTGCGCCTTTAATAACCAAGGGTCAAACTCCTGTTGTACAATACTATAAACTTTAGAAAATGAAGGGATAGACACACGTCCCAAAATTTGAACAGTAATCTGATCAAAATCCCTATGCAACCTATGTAAGAACTCCAATACGCGATTACGATCCTCGCGAGCCTTGATCAAGAGCTCATTTGCATTACAAACCATGACAAGAGAGGCAAAATTGACGTACTCTTGAAGCATATGAGTAAACAGAAGATAATAAACAGATGGAGAGCGGCCAACTTATCACATATAAAAAATCTCGTGTTTAGCTGGTAAATCTGGGTCTGATTACCCTTGAGTAGACTCAACACGTTTCCATATGTCAGCAACACTGTCCAGGAAAAGGTAATTTCGAGCAATGGACTCTTGCATAGAATTCGTGAGACATAACATAACAAGAGAGTTCTCGGACTCCCATTGAGGCCAACTTGTAGAGTTCCTGGCTAGTTTGTTGGTGGAGCCACAAATACAAGGGAAGGGGGGGGGGGGGGGGTGGAGTAAAGTGCACTTGCTGCACTTTACGGTGCAGTGCGACATCCAACGGATGTGAGCTCATCTCAACTCGCATGAAGATGCGTGCACATCACATCTCGCTTTGAGATGTGTGCGCGCGAGCAGAGATGAGCTCGCATCCGTTGGATGCGGCACTGCACCGCAAAGTGCAGCAAGTGCACTTTACTCTCCCCGGTCCCCAGATATAGCCAAAAAGACGCCGACTATTTAAGGTCAGGTTAATAGAGTGGGACCGTGAGAAATAATTTGACATCCAATCAGATCATAGTGATCTAGGAGAAATTGTGATCTTGACCGGCCCGGGCAGATGAAGCGAGGGATATGGAGACATCAGAATCAAGCATGTCCGACATAAAAAATTCCTACAACAAAACTCCTCCAAGAGAAAAATGGAGGGATACGGAGAACAAGTCTTCAAAGATCGGATGTCAGATAAGGCACCATTTCAGAGTTAGTAGCCTTCATCTTCTCAGAAAAAAAATACTTAGATCTAATTTTGGGGAGCATCCAACTGTTAGAATTGTCTAAATCTAGTATGATGATAAGAAAATCAAAGTGAAACATCCCCTAAGATTTAGAGTCAATTTGCCCATCGGAGATTGCCAAAGAGGCATCCCGTCAGCCAACGGCGATCCGCTGACGGGATCTATCACGCGAGCCGATCAGTGTTGCGTCTACAGAAGCAAGGAGAGGAGGTTCTTGGGTGGTCGGAAATGGCAAGCGGAAGTGGGATGAGCGGTCTACGGTGGTGGCCAGTCAGAAACGACGAGCGGAAGGTGAAAGCGTTTAGAGATGGACCATGCTCTGCTACCATGTTAAAGAAATAAAATTGGATTGTGTTAATAATGTGAGGACTCCTCTTAATATATATAGAGGAGTTATGCAGGTAATACAAAGCTGCTAATTAACACTAATTCTGACAATTAAAAATGTTAAGGAGAATGATAATCTACAAATTAATGAGGAAGATTAAAAGTTGATTAAAATTGGAATAAATGAGGAATTTCAAAGGCTTGCTCATTCAATCCTCATGAAATTAAAATACTATCATTCAATATATAAATGAAGTTATAATATAGTAATTTTAGAGAAGGCGGCCGCCGACCTTTGCATGTAGAAAATAAGAAAATGTTGTATTTATTTAGCAACCAACCATTAATGGATGACGCATGAGTTAAAAAACTAAACCCATTTAATCTTGATCGGCCACTTCATGGAGATCAATTCATTAATGAAACCTATAATCTTCCAAGAGAAATTAATTGAAAATTTACAAATTTGTAACTATAAAACCCAATACAATTGTAATGCAACTACATCCATTCCCACTCACGTACCTGAAATTTTGGAAAAGAATCCATAGGGAGTCTTGACCATAGGATAAAGGAGAGCTCTCTTGAATCATATTCAAGAAAAAGGAAATCTGACTTGCATCCGTATCTCAAAAATATCAAATAAAGATAAAATGAACCTTCTTTCCAGTTAGGTTTCGTGATTTCTTGGTCCATATGAAGACTTAATTCAGTTTTTAATAAATTTATATGGATCTATGTTTGATGGAAGGATAAAAAAGTTGAATCCAAGTCATTCTATGTATTTTTATATTTTCTCGTTTTTAGCCGCTTTGGGTATTTCCGTCCGTTCTGTGTATTCTCCCCCTCCTCTATATATATATGAGGGAGGGATTTGTTTCTAATTAATCAAGACACTATTTTCTACTTGGTATCAGAGGGTGAAATCATCAACCTCCCGACGTAACCCTACTCGCGCCTCCCGCTCGCGCCGCTTGACCCTCGCTCGCGTCGCTCACCTCCCGGACGCCCGATCCGCCTCCGCCCCTCCATCCTCAGCCTCGGACGGCCTTCCTCAGCCTCGGCCGCCCCTCCTCAGCCTCGGCCAGCCCTCCTCCGCGTCGGCCGATCGTCGGACAGCCTCCCGGACGCCTGTTTGAGAGTCGTCCGGGCTTCCTCTTTCCCTAATGCCGCCCTCGGCACCTGCTGTGGTTGCTGGGGTCGGCGCTCCGTCTTCTGAACCCTAGGGCCTTCATGTTTTGTCTGATTCGTGGCCCTTCTCTCCTTCCGCTGTCGGTGGATGCTTGATCCGGCCTTGCCGTGCTATTTTTTCTCTGTTTCTTCTTGATTGGACAACATCTCTCTCGTTCTCATGGGGGATTCTACGGGGTCTTCGCCACAAGTGAGTGAAGTTATGCCACAGATGGGCGACCCTCCGCGGGCCCATGGCCACTCCGGCTCTTTAAAGATTACCACCGTTCCCCTTGATGGGACCAACTATTTGGAATGGTCTCGTGCTGCCCAACATGTGATCCGCAGTCATCAGATGTTCGGTTACATTGATGGGACTGTTCAGCAGCCCCCCAAGGAGGATCCTACATGGAAACGCTGGGATTCCGAGAACTCTCTGGTTGTATCTTGGCTTCTTCACTCCATGTCTCCCAAGGTATATAGGAGTTATATGTTATTGGACTCTGCATATGATATCTGGACTCGGGCAAAAGACACCTACTCGCAGATTGGGAGTTCCACTCAGATCTATGATCTCACCCGCCGGATCCTGGAGCTCCGCCAGGGTTCTATGACTGTTTCTACCTACTTCGCTGAGTTTGAGCGTCTTTATCAGGAGTTGGATTTCTTTGAGCAGTTCACTGCGACATGTACGGCCGATGCCGTGAAGCTGCAGGAAAAGGAGAACCGCTATCGCTTGCATGTGTTCTTGATGGGGCTGAACATGGAGTCCGATACTGTCCGAACTCATATTTTACACCGTTCACCTCTCCCTTCTCTTCGGGAAGCCTTCAGCATGATTCTTGGCGATGATGACCGTCGGAAGTCGCTTAGCATGGTCCCCACTCCTGATCGCTCGACATTGCTCAGTGTTGGCCGGGGTACTCCCAACACTCCTGTCCCGACTTGTGTGCACTGTGGTCGTCGGGGACACACTAAGGATGCGTGCTTTAAACTTCATCCTCATTTGGCTCCGGCTGGTCGTGGTCGTGGGCCTCGTCGTGGAGGACGGCGCCCCGACAGTGGTAGATTCTCTGATGCTGCGTATTCTTCCGAGATATATGAGGACCATCCTCCTCCTAGCTCCTTCTCTGCCCAGGAGTTGGAGGCTCTGCGCCGTCTCCTCCAATCCCAGTCTGCCATGACTCCGGTTGCTTCCTCCTCCTTTGTTGCTGCTGTGCCCAGTGCGAATGCTGCTGCCACTTCTCCGGATGAGTGGCTTCCTGACTCTGGCACCACCACATGGCTGGCTCCTCTTCAGGTTTTTCTTCCTATTTTCCATTGTCAGGTAAGGAGAAGGTTATCTCCGCTAATGGGACATTAGCCCCCATTGCCGGGAAAAGCACTTTTTCTTGCTCCACCTCTTTATCTCTCCCGTCTGTCTTACATGTTCCTTCTTTTCCTCGCAACATTTTGTCTATTAGTGCTATTACTCGTTATCTTAACTGCTCCGTAACTTTCTTTTCTGATTCTTGTATTCTTCAGGACCTGGATACGAAGCGGACCATAGACAGTGGTAGGAACCGCGGTGGACTGTACTATCTGGATACCTCTCGGTCGTCTCTTGCGTTTTCTGCTACTGTTGCTACTATGGCGGATGTTCGACGCTGACACTTGCGTTTGGGCCATCCTTCTCCTGTTTATCTTTCAAAAATGTTTCCTGCTTTGTCGCATCTTGTTAACAATTTAAACTGTGATGTTTGTAATATGTCCAAACATATTAGACATTCCTCATCTCATCTTTCCACACCTAGTACTACTCCTTTCGCTATTATACATTCTGATGTTTGGGGACCTTCCCCGGTTGTGTCTTTAAATGACTATCGTTGGTTTGTTACTTTTATCGATTGTTTTTTCTCGAACTACTTGGGTTTACCTTTTGAAGAAAAAAAATGAAGTGTTTCCTGTTTTTCAAACCTTCCATAACATGGTGAAAACCCAGTTCGATGCTAATATTCGTGTTCTCCGTAGTGATAATGGGGGGGGGGGGGGGAGTATGATGATCGTGGTGTGTTTGGCTCGTATCTCTTTAGTCATGGGATTATCCACCAGACTACCTGTGTCTACACCTCCACTCAAAATGGGGTGGCGGAACGGAAAAATCGACACCTTCTTGATGTTGCCCGATGCCTTCTTCACACCATGCACCTTCCGAAATCATATTGGGGTGATGCTATCCTGACTGCCACCCACCTTATCAATCGTCTCCCGTCTCGCACTCTCGGTTTCTCTACTCCCCTAGCTCGTCTCTCCGCGCATTCCGTGGTTCATGCGGCTCATCTCCCACCCCGGGTGTTCGGATGTGTTTGTTTTGTTCACGTTCATCAGCCGCAACGTGATAAGCTTGACCCTCGAGCCCTTCGTTGTGTCTTCACCGGTTACTCTGTCACCACAAAGGGGTATCGGTGCTACCACCCCTCTTCCCGCCGTGTCTTCTGTACTATGGACGTGACGTTTCGTGAGGACTCTTACTATCCTAATTTGCCTCACTCTGTTCGTCAGGGGGAGAATGATCCTGAAGTCCTTGACTCGGTGCCACGACCTCTGATCCCTACCTTGCCTCCTCCCCCGACTGTCTCGGTTTCTTCCTCTCCTACTCCCCCTTCACCTACATCTCCCACGTTTTCCTCTCCTACATATCAACATCTGCCCCTCATCTCTCCTTTTCCTCATACCTATCATCGCCGTCAACCAGGTGAACAGCCCTCCGTGGTTCCGTCGCTGCCGGTGCTGCCTTTGGATTCGGTTCCTGATGCTGACCTGCCTGTTCCCCTTACTGTGCTACGAGATAAGGCTGTATGTACCGATCACCCTATCTCGAATCATGTTGCTTATGGACATCTCTCTCGGCCTCATCAAGGCTTCATATCCTCCTTGTCCATGGTCACTATTCCTAAGACGTGGCAGGAGGCAGTTAGCATTCCGGCATGGGCTCATGCAATGAAGGAGGAAATGTCCGCCTTGGATAAAAATCATACATGGGACGTCTCCTCTCTTCCCCGTGGAAAGAAGGCCGTTGGTTCTAGATGGGTGCTCTCGGTCAAGCAAAATCAGGATGGTAAAGTTGAGCGGTACAAAGCCCGCTTGATTGCCCGCGGCTACACTCAAACTCAGGGAGTCGACTACCAGGATACCTTTGCTCCCGTGGCAAAGATGGACACTGTTCGTGTTATTTTATCTTGGGCGGCTTGCTTGGACTGGGATCTTCATCAACTGGATGTTAAAAATGCCTTCTTGCATGGTGACCTCGATGAAGAAGTTTACATGATCTTTACTCCAGGATTTGTGAAGAAGGGGCAAGAAGGCCTCGTCTGCCGTCTAAGGAAGTCCCTATACGGATTGAAGCAGTCCCCTAGGGCGTGGTTTGGCAGGTTCCACAAGGCCATGCTCAAGTTTGGATACCAACAGGGACATTCTGATCATACCCTGTTTGTCAGGAAGAACGAAGGCAAGATTGTTGTTCTTATTGTGTATGTGGATGACATCATGATCACCGGGAGTGACTCAGATGAGATCTCGAAGTTGAAGGCTCTTCTGTCTACGAAGTTTGAAGTAAAGGACCTGGGAAGGCTCCGCTACTTCCTGAGAATCGAGGTGACTCGCTCTGATCAGGGCATCTTCATCATAGAATCGATGAAGATATTGATGGAGATCGCACGGATGCTTCGAGGTACCAGAGATTGGTTGGCCGGTTACTATATCTTTCACACACTCGTCCTGAGATCACATACGCTGTGGGGATTCTGAGCCGGTACATGCATGCATGCCCCGAGAGTCAGACATCAAAATGCTGCTTATCATGTTCTTCGATACCTAAAGAAGGATCCGGGTCGCGGACTGATGTTCTAAAAAAACAATCATTTGAAGATTGACGTTTTTATTGATGCTGATTGGGCCGGAAGCCGTGACGACAGAAAATCTACAACCGGCTATTGCACTTTCGTGGGTGGAAATTTAGTCACATGGCGTAGCAAAAAACAACATGTGGTGGCCAGATCTAGTGCTGAAGCTGAGTATCGGGCTATGTCTCAAGGCCTCTGCGAAGGATTATGGCTACGTACCTTATTAAAGGATCTCGACCTCCAGATTGATTCTCCTATCTCTCTATTCTGTGACAAGCCGCCATCAGCATTGCGCATAACCCGGTTCAGCATGACCGAACTAAGCATGTCGAGGTTGACCGTCATTTCATCAAAAAGATCACCTTGAAAAAGGAAATTTAGTCACTCCTTTCGTTCACTCCAGGGATCAGTTGGCTGATGTCTTTACCAAGAGCTTGGGAAGCGACGTCTTTACTGATGATATTCACAGACTGGGAATGACAGATATCTACCGTTTGACTTGAGGGGGAGAGTTGAATCCAAGTCATTCTATGTATTTTTATATTTTCTCGTTTTTACCCGCTTTGGGTATTTCCGTCCGTTCTGTGTATTTTCCCCCTCCTCTATATATATGAGGGAGGGATTTGTTTCTAATTAATCAAGACACTATTTTCTACTAAAAATAGCTATGCTTTATTCTTAAAAAAATAGTTATGCTTTGATGATCTATTTACCGTTCATGATAATATGAATTTATGGGTTGAGGAAATTCATGGATTTAGAATTGTGATGAAAGAATTTTGGTTAGGCGGCGTACAACAAGTGGCGCACACGTGTGTGTGTGTGTGGGGGGGGGGGGGGGGTGTGATTGTACAATGCACAATGTATTCAAATCACAATATAAATATGAATCATGGATCACAGAACATTCTGAGATAAAACCATGAATATATATATATATATCTGTGTGTGTGTGTCACTAGAAGGCAGTGATCATGAGATTACAAATATCTTGGTCAATGGATACAAAATATCCGTCGATTAGTTGCAGCTCCGACTACTCTCATCCACCGACTAACTCACTGACCCCTAAATATATCCCCCAAACTTAGGAACACCCACAACCTCAACCCAAGGTTAGTCCTCTTCAACACCAAGGAAACAAACACACATTACTAGTGTAAAAGGCATAAAAGAAAAAAACAAGTTTAGATCATAGTGATCCTTATCGTTGTAGTACATAGATTAAAGAAAGATCACTCAAAATATAAGAAAATGTCTCCCTGAATCAAACATGCAATCTTTGACGTTCTTCATTGTTTACTTTTTTTCTCCAAACATATTCATGAGATTGCGCCGCTATCTCATGAGTATGGTTGGTTCTTTCGCGCTTGAATCATTTCTATCTTTAGAGGCTTACTTCTTCACGAGGACGGGGGATTTGTTTTTCTCCAAAAACACGCCCAATATGATGATAAACGACTCATAGAACATAGTTCTCAAAATTCTTGAATGCCTAAAAATTCAAGGCCATTAAATAGGGCGCCAAAAGATTTCAAGCGCTAATGGTGAGTGGTAATGGCCATCGTCAATGTTAGTTAAAGATTATTGAACTTTAGCTAACACTCAGACAGTAGTGCTAACACTTTGAGCGTCAGTGTTCATTTTGAACTTGGAAATCTGCAGCAAAACAGGAACCTGTAGGGATGACTAACTCTCAGGCTTTAGTGGTTAATGCTAAGATTTAATGCATATTTCTTCTTTAGTGTCGAAGCGGTAACGCTATGGCATTTTAGCGGTAGCAAGTCATGGATTCATTGTCGCTTAACGCGGGAGCATTAGAGACTCAACATTCATTCTTCTGGGATCAGACATTTGTACTCAGTCGTCAATGAAAATGTTGATGTTGATGCTGGCGTTATAGGTCAAAGTCAATAACACTGGAGCGGTAGCACTATCACATTTTAACATTAGCATTTTTTGATCCATTGTTGGATAACATTGGAGGGTTAGTCACTACCGTAAGTAGTAGTGAACAAAATTCCTTTCTTGCTCAATTGACTTCTTGACAGAGGGTTTAATGTTTTTCTTCACTACTGCTCACGGTAGTCTCTACTAGGGTTGTTCACAAATAGTATAGTTCGTGAATAACTCGGGATTTGATTCGTGAAAAGATTTGATTAAAATTACTATTTTTTGAATTCGAATCCGAATCGGATTCGAATAGTTTTCGAATCCGAATCCGAATAATTTTATCCATGTTCGAAGGATTCACGAATAGTTCGAGAATAGTAAAATATATACTTAAATAAATTTTATATATGTAATTAAATATTAAATATAATTATATTTGAAAATTATATATAATTAAACGTTATAAAATTAGAATTCTAATCCATGTTCGAATCCGAATTTGAATCTGAATTCAAACCTAAATCAGAATCTAATATTTCACGACGAATCCGAATCTGACTCCGAATATTCGAACGAATTCGAATATCTGCATTCTAAGTCAAATTTGGATTCGATTGAAGAGTTATTCGATTCGATTCGGTTCGTGAACACCCCTAGTCTACCGCTACCGGTAGTGTTCAACTTGGCATTTCCTCTTCTTTCTTCGATTTTTCTTATCAATATCGGTCACAGACCACTATACAACATCAAACTACAATATAAAATTAATAATCACCAATTTCTAAACAATGTGGTCTTCCGTAACATTAGAAAGAGATAAAATGCAATCCATCAATTTCTCGTTGATATAGTTTCTATCAATCTAAATATGTTTCGTCTTTGTCATAATGAATCAAAATATGAGCAATGCTAGTTGCAGAAATGTTGTGATATAATAATTTCATTGGGCCTTGCACAATTACTCAAAGATCCCTCATGATGTCTCGAATCTATAACTTACAGACACCCACAACCATTGTGCGAAACGCTGCTTCAGTGAAGGATACAGATATCACTTTTTTGTTTCTTACTCTTCTAAGACACTTTGTTTCCCGCTACAAGTGTAGCACTTAGTGGTTGAACGTCAGTCATCTGAGCATCCGGCCTAATCTGCAACAACATATGTCTCAATACACGTGCGATTATGATTGGAGAAGAGTAACCATCTCCCCGGAGTAGACTTAAGGTAGCGCAAAACCCGCATCACAAAGTGTCTAGTTCGAGAGTCTTTCAAAAACCTCCTCATAACGCTAACCGTGTAAGCTAAATCAAGTCGTGCGTGAAGGTAAATGAGTTTCCACACCAGTCTCTGGTATTTGTCTTGGACCATTGCTAGCCCATCTCTTTAAGATGATGGTTGGGCTCGAAAGGAGATCAATCTATATCCAAGCATGTTTGCCTCATGGATTAATTCTAACACATTACTTCTCCTGAGAGATGAATATCCCTATACTGGATCAAGTTATCTTCTCTATCCCCGGGAAGTACTTGAGTTCATCTAGTTCCTTCATCTCAAACGATGAGGCCAAATGCTTCTTTAGACAAGCTGCGTCCACTTGATCATCTTCAATCAAAACAAGGTCATCCACATAGAAAACTAAAGCAATAACTCTCCCTTGATGTTGTCGAACAAATAAGGTATGATCACTGCTACTCTGCTTATAGCCAGCTTGTACCATCACCGGTTAAAATCGAGCAAATCACACGAGGAGATTGTTTTAAACCGTACAACGCCTTTTTGAGTTTACATGCTTTGCTTATAGTTTCAACTCATGCAAAACCAGGTGAAATTTTAAGGCACACATCATCTTTTATGATTTTATGCAAGAAGACAATTTTGACATCCAAACTACTCAAACTTCTATTTTTGGTTGCACAGACGACAACAAAATCCTGATGATCGAGAGCCAAGTTTTCCTGATAATCAATATCATGAGTTTGAGTAAACCCCTTAACCAACAACCTTGCTTTATACCGATCAAATAAATCAATCATTTTTGTATTTGATAGTGTACACCCACTTGCTTCCAACAATCTTTTTGCCCAGAGGCACTGTAGTTAGCTCCCATGCATCATTTTTTCTAGAGAGCATTCTTTTCTAGCATAGCACTCTTCCATTGGGGATCACTCATGGATGTCTTCCAATCACGCGGAATAGATTCACTATCCAAGGCATTAATAAAGGATTTCTATGAGTTGAGAGCGTGATAGGAAACAAAATGAGAAAAAGGATGTGTGTGCAAGGGCACACACCTTTCCTAAAAGCAATAGAACGATCATCAATATTAGAAGGAGAAGATGAAATACTTAGTTCTTGGGAGGTATCTTAAGTATTATGAGAACAAACATGCGGGTTGAACGAATGATGTGGTAAAGTGGTGGCGGCTTGTGTCCACGAGAGTATTGTACCAAATAAGTAGAGGTGCCTTGTGACCGGTCCATGGGTGAGTGAAAATCGCAAATCCGAAGAGGCATGTAATTAATGACATAAGAGGCACATAAAATAGCTTTCTCAATAGGACTATGAGAGAGATATCTGAAAAAGAAGTGCTTAAGTGATCTCCGGAAGATGTCTGTTTTCTCTCTACGACCCCATTTTGTGTAAGAGTATGGGCACAACTAGTCTGATGAAGGATACCAAGAGGGTTCATATAACTAGCAAACTCTTGATTTAGGAACTCACCCACATTAAAAAATTTGATGTGAGCACTGAACTATGTCAAAATCAGTCGATGGGAGCTTTGAAAGCAAGCAAAGCCTCATATTTTGCATTCATAAGGTAGAACCAAGTAGTCATGCTATAACAATTAATAAAAGTGACAAACCAACGGTGCAAATGAAGGGAGATTGTATTACATGGTCCCTAAACATCACTATGAATAACATGAAATGGGAAACCACTTATAACATTAATAGGAGGATAAGATGAGCATGTATGTTTAGCATGCTCACAATAGTCACATACAAGTTTTGTCAAAATACAACGTTGAAATAAAAGTGGATAATTTTATTGCAAAAATGAAAAAAAAACGGAGCATGTCAAAAACATCTGTCATTTGAGAATTTTTTTCTCTATATTTGGTTTAGTAGTCAATAGTCTTGAAAGTTAGGATAAAAGTAGTATAGACCATCCACCAACTTATCATATTCAATCGTCCTCCAGCTTGCTAGGTCCTGTAAGAGACAATATGTTAAGGATGAAGTGGGAGAGGGAGGGAGATATCTAGAGATTAGAGAGATCTAGGGTTAAGGAAGAAGAGGGAGAGACTTACTTGAATATTATCTTGCATGCCAACCCAAGAGGGGATCCAAGTATACTTATACCCGGACCCGGGGCCAGCCAACCAAGGGGGCCGGCCGGCCCCAATGGGGGCTGAACCGGTGGGTTCAGCCCCCCTTGGGCCTATTTATGAAGAGGGGGCTGAACCAATTGGTTCAACCCCGTTGTCGCCTCCGTCTTGCCTCTGCCGCCGCGTGTATTGTCGGCCAAATAGCCGGGCCTCGTCAGGAGGCGTAACATTCCCTTCCCCAACAAAAACCAGCTTGTCCCCAAGGTGGTAATCAGGGTAAAGCTCCCGGAATTCCAGCAAATCCACCCAGGTGTATTGTGTTCGGCGGTCAGGTCCTTCCACTTGACCAGCAGCTCAGGACAGTACGATGTGCCGCGGCGTTTCCACTTGATCAACAGTATCTCCTCGGGAATCAGGCGCAGCTCACCCCCACTAGTGGCCTCCGGTAGACGGGGGCTGACCTGGATAGTATCACCAATCTTCCGCTTCAACAAGGAGACGTGGAAGGTGGGATGTATCCGACTCCCTTCAGGCAACGCCAAGGTATAAGCAACTGGTCCCACCCGTCGGGTGATCCGAAAGGGACCATAATAACGGGGCGCCAGCTTCTGGTTCGACCGCTGTGCAACGGATAACTGCCGATAGGAGCGGAGCTTGAGAAACACATCATCCCCCACCTGAAATTCTCGTTCCGTCCGATGCTTGTCAGCTTGAGCCTTCATACGATCCTGTGCTGTCCGGAGATTCTCCCGCAAGGTAACGAGTGTGCGGTCACGATCACGAAGTGCACGATCCACTGCTGCCACTGCCGTACTACCCGGCTCATAACTGCTCAGAGATGGCGGTGGTCGCCCGTATACGACCTCAAAGGGCGTGAGCTTGCTGGCGGAGTGATAGGAAGTGTTGAAGCAGTACTCTGCCCAGTGTAACCAATTTGTCCAAGTCCGCGGCTCATCCATCACAAAGCATCGGAGGTATGTCTCAACGCCCCGATTCAGCACCTCTGTTTGACCATCTGTCTGCGGATGGTGAGCCGTGCTGAAACGCAAGGCGGTCCCCTGTAGACGGAAGAACTCCTTCCAAAAGCGGCCCACAAAGGTCGGATCGCGATCCGAGATAATCGCCCGAGGGATACCATGAAGCCGAACAACCTCTCGAGCAAATAGAGCAGCAACAGACTCACCGGTGTAAGGGTGGCTCAGTGCGATGAAATGGGCGTACTTTGACAATTTATCAACCACCACCATGATGACCGTCTTACCCTTAGATCGCGGCAAGCTATCAATGAAATCCATGGATACGACATCCCAAATCAGGTGCGGGATCTCCAAGGGCGTAAGTAGCCCGGCTGGGGAGGTTGTCTCGTACTTCTGCCGCTGGCAGATATCACACTGCCGAACAAATAACTGGATATCCCGTCGCATGCCCTTCCAAAAGACATTGGCCCGTGCCCGCTGAAGAGTGCGGAGAACACCGGCGTGACCGCCCGTCGGGGACGAATGGAACTCATGCATCATGACCGTCCTCCAAGCCGACTGAGAGGGTAGGACTACCCGCCCTTGATAGTATAGCCGGTCATTCTGCAGATGATAACCGGGGACTGTCTCCCGTGCCTGCCGCAGGTCCTCCACAATGCCCCGCAACTCGGGGTCGCGCTGTACCTCCTCCTGAATCTCATCAACAGAATCCAACTGAGGTGTAGAGAGTTGGGCTAGAGCGCCCTCAGGCAACCGGGATAGTGCATCAGCAACCCGATTGTCCTTCCCTTGCCGATAAACAATCTCGTAGTCGTACCCCAAAAGCTTGGTGACCCATTTCTGTTGGAGAGGGGAAGAGACCCGCTGTTCCAAAAAATGCCTCAAGCTCTGATGATCAGTCCGAATTTTGAAATGACGTCCCAGCAGGTATGGTCGCCATAGTGCCACCGCGTGAATAACCGCCAACATCTCCTTTTCGTAGGCGGAGAGGCCTAATGTCCGGGGAGCCAGAGCCTTGCTGTAGAAAGCTAACGGTCGTCCCTCCTGCATCAACACGGCACCTAGCCCCACTCCGGAAGCGTCCGTCTCCACGACAAACTCCTTGGTGAAGTCTGGAAGTGCCAAAACTGGAGTCGTCGTCATAGCCCGTTTGAGTGCCTGAAATGCTGTCTCAGCCTCGTCCTGCCAAGAAAAACTGTCCTTCTGTAACAGCTGTGTCAACGGCCTGGCAATCTTCCCATAGTCACGCACGAACCGTCTGTAGTAGCCCGTGAGCCCCAAGAAGCCCCGCAAGGCCCGAATAGTCTGAGGCCGGTACAAGACACCATGCTCTCGATCTTTCGGGGATCGGCTTTTACCCCTTCTGTCGACACCAGATGCCCCAAATACTCCACTTCTTTCTGGCCAAAAGAACACTTTGACCGCTTCGCAAAGAGCTGGTGCTGGCGCAAAATGGAGAATACATGTGCAACGTGGCTCAAGTGGTCTTCCCAGGTCGCACTGTATATGAGGATGTCATCAAAAAAGATCAGCACGAAGAGACGAAGCAACGGACGGAAGATCTCATTCATATTAGCCTGGAAGGTGGACGGCCCTCCCGTCAACCCATTGGCCATCACCAAGAACTCATAGTGACCATCGTGGGTACGGAACGCGGTTTTGTGGATGTCTTCCTCTCGCATGCGAATCTGGTAGTAGCCTGATCGTAAATCAAGCTTGGTGAACACCGTCGCCCCATGTAACTCGTCCAACAACTCTTCAATCAAGGGTATCGGGAACATATCCTTCACGGTGATGCTATTTAAGGCCCGATAGTCCACACAAAATCGCCAGGACCCGTCCTTCTTCTTAACGAGAATGATCGGAGCCGAGAAGGAACTAGTACTGGGCCGTATGATGCCGGCATCGAGCATCTCCCGAACGCTGCGCTCAATCTCGGCCTTCTGCATGTGCGGGTACTGATATGGTCGGATGTTGGTAGGTTCCGCCCCTGCCTTGAGGACAATCTGGTGATCCCGGAACCGTGAAGGTGGGAGTGTACGTGGCTCCTGAAACACATCATCATACTGCTCTACCAATGCCCTCATCTGTATAGGCACCTCAACTGATCCTGCCTCATCCGTTCGTACTCCCAACAGCACCGCCATCAAACTCCCGGTCTCCTCAAGCTGCTGTAGACTGCGAAGAGAAATCTCCTTGACTGGGGAAGATGTGAGACCCTTCAAACAAAACTGTTTCCCTTTCTGCAAAAACTCCATTGTCATCTGATCCCAATCAAACGTAACCCTCCTCAGCTGCTGCAGCCACTGAACTCCCAACACCATGTCCGAACCTCGAATGGGTAGAAGATAGACATCTGTGTGACCCACGTACCCCTGCATCCGAAGCTCCACTCCCTTGAGCACACCCTGACACTGTAATTTACTGCCGTCCGCTACCATGACCTGGAAGGCCGCCCCAGTATCAATCAGATGTCCCACCTTTTGTGCCACATCCGGATGGATGAAGCTGTGCGCACTCCCGCTATCTACCAGGATGGTCACCCTCTCTTGTCGGACCTTACCCGCCAGTCGCATAGTGAGCAGAGGGGGATTACACCCCTCCATAGCATGTATAGAGACCTCGAGCTCGGTCAAGTCGAAATCTCCCTCAGAATCCAGCTCCTCTGGCGCCAACTCGTTATCCTCCTCCTGGTGTAACATGAAAACTTGGACCTTCTGACACTTGTGACCCGGAGCGAACTTCTCGTCACAATTATAACATAATCCCTTCTCCTTCCTGGCTGCTAACTCACCCCATGACAGCCGTGTAACCGTCGGCCTGCTACCTGTGGGCTGCTCCCGCCGTGTCCCTGCTTGGGCCGCAGGTGGTCTAGCCGTAGTCCGAGCTCTCTGCCTGTTAAACCGCTCCTCCTGGATGCGTGCCAAGGTGATGGCATGATTTAAAGTACGAGGCATGTGTGACTGCACTTCATCGCGAAGATGCTCCTTGAGCCCGGAGACAAAGCAGCTCAAGAGCGTCTTTTCTTCCCAACGCACTCGATTAGCCAACTTCTCGAACTCGGTGTGGTATTCCATCACCGTTCCCTTCTGTCGGAGTTTCTGCAGGAGGGCCTCAAAGTCCTCATACTCAAGTGGACCAAACCGAGCCGTAAAACCCTCCACAAATTCTCCCCACGGCACATAATCACGCCCCCGTAAGAACCACTGTGTCCACTGGAAGGCGTCGTCCTCCAAATGGAAAGAAGCTAACTGAACCCACTGCCCCTCCGGTACATCTTGATAGCTGAAGAATAATTCTGCCTTTTGTACCCACTCGAGTGCGTCCCCGCCATTAAACCGGGGAAAATTCATGCGTGTTAATTTCGGAAGAAGGTACGCACGCGGTGGGGCCGCTCCCCGCCAACCCTGCTCGTACCCGGCACCCGGATATCCTTGTTGATGCGTTTGCCCCCATGGAGCGTGCTGTCCCATCCAAGGGACCCCTGGTCCGATACCCCCGGCACCTCCAAAGGCTCGGGGATGAGGAAGAAGGCCCCCCATGCCTCCCTGAGGAAGACCCGTCTGCCCTGTAGGTCGGCCGAGCCTGAACGGCTCCTCCCCAGCCCGCTGCCAAGCCGCGCCACCTCCTCCGGCCTCGCCAGGGCCGTAGCGGCCCGTCCCGAAGTCGCCAGAGCCGTAACGGCCTCCTCCACTGTCGCCATCGCCATAGCGGCCCGTTCCGATCTCGCCAGCACCCACGCGGGTTGTGCCGATCCCGCCAGTGACCGCCGCACCCGGTCCGGCCCCCGCACGGCTTCCGCCAGCCTCGCCGAAGCCTCCCTGGCTCGCACCGCTCGCTACCGCAGGCGCTCGAGCGCGATCGGCTCCAGTACCCGTGTCCGGCGTCGGATTCGCAAACCCGTTGTTCTCGCCGTCCACTGGCCCCTTCCCTTTTAGATCTTGTGCTAGCAGCGCCTTGATCTCCTCCATGCTAGCGTCGATTCGCCCTTCCAACCGCTGTGTAGAAGTTCTCACATTCTCTTCCATGGATGCAACCGAATCCGATAGCCCCACAAAATTTTCTTCTAGGGTTTCCAGACGAGAGGCATCCTCTTGCATGCGGGTGGATACCATGGCGGAGGACGAAAGCTTTGATACCAATTGTTAAGGATGAAGTGGGAGAGGGAGGGAGATATCTAGAGATTAGAGAGATCTAGGGTTAAGGAAGAAGAGGGAGAGACTTACTTGAATATTATCTTGCATGCCAACCCAAGAGGGGATCCAAGTATACTTATACCCGGACCCGGGGCCAGCCAACCAAGGGGGCCGGCCGGCCCCAATGGGGGTTGAACCGGTGGGTTCAGCCCCCCTTGGGCCTATTTATGAAGAGGGGGCTGAACCAATTAGTTCAGCCCCGTTGTCGCCTCCGTCTTGCCTCTGCCGCCGCGTGTATTGTCGGCCAAATAGCCGGGCCTCGTCAGGAGGCGTAACACAATATGTAGGTAAAAATGTTACTTTGCAGTTTGAATCACAAGTAAGCGAACTTATTGAAATCAAATTGCCGGTAGAAGTAGGAACATGAAAAGCGCATTTAAGGTTCAGGACGGGAGTACACAAGATAGATTCCTTCCCTTTAACAGAAGAGAAGGAACCATCAACTATATAGACACGTTCAGAAGGGACACTTGAGTGATAATTGGAGAAACAAGTAAAAATGCCCATCATATGAGAGGAGGCCCCATAATCAATAATCCAAGGGATGAGATTGGAAGATCTGGAGATCATATCTGACGGAGTTACATGAGAATAAGTATGTGAAGAGGAACCATAGGAGCTATGAATGTCATCCATCCGAGCCATGAGTTCCTGAACTGTTGTATCGAGGGAGTCAAGGGTAGCACCTTCAGCAAAGCAAGAGACATGTGCTTGCTGCCGGGTAGGGCTAGAATCACAACCTTGACCACAACAACCACATTCACGGTCAATACAACCACGTAGCTTTCAACATTTTTCCCTATATGTCATGGTTTCACATGATAGTCACATACCCAAAATCATGAATTTTTGGAGTAGTGGCTTACCACTAGACATAAACTGGTGACATAATTGGAGCATGGGTCACTAAGATCAAACTCTCCGTTGAGGGAACAAAGGCAGGTAGCTTAGTATGACGATGAATCTCTCCTTGATCAATATTGTGGAAGCTTCCAGAGTAGTGGGAAATGGTACACAACTCAGAAGAGATGAGATCGGGTGATACACAACATGTAATCCAGCTAAGAAATCTATAATTATGTTCATATCAGCTATAATTTCACAGTTCATCCTTTCATCAATAAACTTTTTTTTGTATGCTCAGTAGTGATCAAGTACCTGCCACAAATTGCTAATGTTGGCATAATACTCACCCATTGTGAGGTCCCCTAAAACAGTGTTGCGGATCTCGACTTTGATAACATAAATGTGGGCTAACCTTAGAAAATGTCTCATTTGCAATGCTCCAGATAGCAGTACCCAACATGAGGTATCCATCTCCAATATGAGGTTCCTTGGTGTTAGTGAGCCAAAAAAAGGCCACAAAACAATCAAAATACTACTGAACGAAGGTAGGATTTGATTCAACGGGCTTGAGTTTTTCCCGGTGATGTAGACAGGTAAATGACAACCTCAGATACGAAATATAGAAGCTCGACACTAAGTTAAGTAATTTTCAGCACCTTGTAATTCCATTTGACAACATTGCAAACATGGGTTCTCAATGGCATATCCTCCACGCCCCGCAGTGGTCACTACAATGTTCACCACTGTACAAACCTCAATGGCCATGAATATGGTCGAATAGAGCCAATGGTTACTCTACTAGAAAGCAAGAAACATGTGTTCATGTCCATTGAACTATCACAATCAACACTGTGGTCGAATACAACACAAATTGATCGAACATGACTACCGATGATCACGACCAACACTATCGTCGAATGATGCGTTCAAATAGAGCACAAATTAATCGAACAGGACGATCAACGATCGCGTCGACCAGAGAAACCGAGCACATCAGGCTATGTTGTTAAAAATGCGCCTTAGACGCGCCTAAGACTCAAGGCTCACCAAGCTCAGAGGTTTGGCCTTCGTGCACCTTTTTTCGCCTTTGGAACATAAAAGTTGTGCCTGTGTGAGATTTTTGTTGTAATTTTTTTTTTCAAAATAAAGAAAGAAAGAATGTAAGAACTCAATAATTTTTGCATGACTTAATGTTTGTGAAACATAACCGATCATTTAGAGTTAGATATGATGCAAGTGACCACATTATTTCTATTTTGTACGAGAGATAAATGTTAGTAATGAATGATTAATGAATAAAATAGATGAAGAATCTGATCAAGAAGATAAACTGATGTTTGATGTTGATTAATTAAAATGGATGTGGTTGCGCCTTGACATCATCAAGCGCGCGTATGCGCCTAGGCTCCAAGACCTTTTTGTGCCTTGGTGCACCTTGAGCCTTTAATAACTAAGACATCAGGTTGTCAAAGAGGTTTTCATGTCGCGTGGGTCGGCGATCAGGAGAAACCGAGCAGGTCGATGATTACATGGTTAGACTGGAGAAACAAAGTAGGTCGGTCGTCATTGATCGTGAGGAAAAAGCAATCCTGAGTAAGGTGTTGTCACCGATCAGTAGGCGTCGAGCTGGGCGCGATGGAGAGGCAGGATGCGGAGCGAATTCGAGCGTTATAGAATATGTCGACCAGGATACAGAACTAAGTTGATGTGGCTAAGGATCTCTCATGCTCTGATACCATGAAGAGAAATAAGAGCATACTTTTTATAATGACCCAACCTCCATGATATCAGAAGTATTGTTCATTTTAGTTCATCACAACTCATACTAGGCTGAACGACACGATTTTATCTTTTTTTCCATAGGTGGTCTACGAGTAATTCACAGAGATCACCCATCCCGGGGATACTCTTACCGAAGGATTCTTAACTACAAAGTTTTCAACATAACTCCACAACTTGAATCGAAAAGGCATCTCCACAAGGAGCTTACAATGTGGCTTCGTCGGAGATGGTGGTGGGGGCGAAGATATGTGGAGAGTCAAGCTCTACCCTCGGAGAATGTGAGGGAAGAGGAAGAAGGCGAGCCTTGCTCAACCCTAACCCTAGAAATTGAGGAAGAAGAGAGAACTAGAGAGAGATAAGGAAAATTGGATTCATTCATCCATAGCTAATACAATAACCCAAGGAGTCTATTTAAAGACTTACAAACGGCATGGGTGTAAATATCATAAAATAAAAGTAGATGCGGAAAATACTAAAACCAGTATATGAAAGAATGAAGACGGAAGTGAGGAGCGAACCTCGTGAGTCTTTTGAGAAATGAGTTTCAGTGAAATCGCCAGCATGGGTTCATAGAATTTCTCCGTTCACGACAATTGGTTCAGATAGATATAGATGTATCTTTCCTTCATGACAATTCTAATTAATCGTAACTAAGACTCGACTCGAAATAACGTACAAAAAGACAGGTAAATGAAATATGCGTAACCGATGACGAATGGTGGGGACCCATAACAACATTCTTGGGATGCCCCCCTAAAAGGCACTCATGAAATGTTGACGGGAAAAGAACACATGGCGACCATAGAAAGGCACGCCAAAAACGCCCTCCTACCTCTATGCATACAAGAAACACCCTCGGGAAAGGCGCAAATGAAACACCCATTGGAAAGACACACCAAAAATGCCTCCCGGAAAAAGCACGCCGTCTTCTTCCCGTCCCGTCGATATTAACTTGTTTCTTTTAAAAATTGAACCCAGTCCCGTCGATCGACATCCCTTCCCGTGGATCGACGAGACGGGGTGTCGATCCCGACAATTTCATAACTTATACTTTTTTTTCTTAAGCCCTTTCCCGTCGATCGACGGGCTGTCGATTTTGCTTCTTCCCTTCCCGTCGATCAGCTCCTCCATAAGCCTAAGTCCCGATCGACATCCCTTCCCGTCGATCGACGCGACGGGATGTCAGATTTCCCTTCCCGTCTACTCAATACTTATTATATATTACTTATTAATATATGTAATATATATAAATATGTTCTTGTTTTTACAGATTGGCGTTGTTGCTCCAGTGGACTTGATTTGGCTAGCCTCTCTTGTGGCGCGGGATCGAATGCAGGAAGCTCTTTTTTTGCTGGATTAAATCCAGCTATCCGCACCCCGAAGCCAAGCCAACCCGCCACCTGCTATCTGCACCCCAACTTGCTCAAGTCAAAACACGCCTCTCTCAAGTCCTTCCATCAAGCTGTCCAGCCTCTCCTTCTAGAACTTCCAGTTGTTTCCCATTAGGTCCTAAATATCTATTTTTTGCTAAATGCAGCCCACCTTCTTGTCTATAAATAAGGGGACTCCTCCCTTGTTTTAAAGGTTCATAAAAATTAGAACCTAAGAAAGAGTTTGTGAGTTTTTTCTTGAGTGTTCTAGTGAGTTTTTTTTGTGAGTGTTTGTGAGTTTGTTTGTGTGTTCTCTAAGCTCTTTTTGGGCTCTATTTTTCTCCCCAAGTTTAGACTTTGTTTAAAAAGTTGTAATCTCTTATATATATATATATATGAAAGTTCTTTGTTCTTGAATTGTTCTTTCTTTTTTTGTTGGAGTGTGTATGAGATTTTGATTTTCTTTTTCTTTTTAATTAGTTTTTCTTTATGTTGTGTGTGTGAGTGTACGAGTGTTAGCTTGCTTTTATTTTTATTTTCTTTACTTAGCTTTTCATAATTGTAGTGTGTGTGAGTGTATGAGCTTAGTTTTTTTTCTTTATTTGTAATTTAGCTTTCTTTTTGTTAGTGTGGGTGGGTGTATGAGAGTAAATTTTTGTTTATTTTAATTTAGTTTCTCTTATTATAAGTGTGGGTGTGTGTGAGAGTAAATTTGTTTTATAGTTTTGTTCTTTTTTTTTCCTTTATGTAAGTGTGTGTGTAGGTGAATAACTTTTTGTTTTTATTTTTGTAACTTAGATTTCAATTTAATAACTTAGTTTTATTTCGTTGCACTGCATTTATTTCCCGTCTACCCGTTTGGGTAGAACTCGCTCACGCATTTATTTCCCGTCTACTCGTTTGGGTAGAACTCGCATTTATGTCATTTCAATTCCGTAGTGTGCGTGTGTTTTAAATTTAGTGCGTCCTTTTCTTTTCTATCGCTTTTCTTGGTTTTTGCTAAACGCACACCAAGCCCGCGATTATAGTCATTTCCGCTTTTTAATTATCGCAAATCACATCTTTTATTCTCGGTAAAATAATAGCGAGTTCTCAAAGTAAAAATAATCAACACGTTCTTGGAAAAATACGACCTTGGTAATTTTCTAAAAAAAATTATCCAATACTACACGCGATAAGGTGCTCTTGCCTTCGTCGAAAGATTAGTTTGGATAAACAATTACAAAAACTTGCAAAACTATCTTCTTTTCTATTTACACATTTAGAGAATTCGGCGTCGTAGCCGGGGCGTAATCGTCGATATTTCGAAAGAAGAAAAGACCGTTACTTCTATTCCTCGAAATAGGATAACTGTTAGTTTCTCGAAGTAGGAGTACTCGCGAAACTCCTCGAAAACGCCCGCTTAATTCTAATCACATCACAGAAAGGTTTTGCAAAGCTCTTAAAATTTAAACATCAGCCGTCCAGACCGACTGTCTGGCGAACACCGCAAAGACGCTCGATAGCAGAGGAGCCGGAGTAGCGGGTGTCGTACCGCCGAATCATCTCATGTTTGAGCTCGGGTTAGGAGAGGGATTTGTTTGATTGGCGGAGCCACCGAGCCCAATGGAGTGCAGAGCCGTCGAGACCGACATGAACGGTGGATACCTTGTTCTGTTACGGCGTGAAGTTGAGGTCGAAGTACTGCTCCGCCTTCGTGATCCAACCCATCGGGTCGATGTCGACGAAGGACGAAATGTCGAGAGAGATAGCAGAGTGGCCCGGATTCAGGTGGGATAACGACATGGTGCCGAGGAGGGAGCCCCCGTTCGCGGGCGAGCCGGATTCGGAGGTGGCGGTCGACGCTTGGAGGGAGTCGATCTTTGAGTGGAGGGCGATGAGCGAGGCGTGCATGGAGGCGATGAGCTGATCTTGAGCCTCGACGCGACGGCTAAGGGTGTCGGAGGCGGTATCCGGAGCAGGGTCACCGGAGGAGCAAGGATGGTGCTGAGCACGGGCGGATCGATCTGCGGACAAGGACGATCGACGAAACTGAACGATAGGGAGGATCGAGCGCAGCGACGGCAGCGGATGCAGAACTTCTGCAGATTGCGAAACCTGGGCGATCGACGCCTCAAGGAGCAAGATAAGGTCAAAGACCGGCGACTTCAGCGGGCGGTCGGCAGATCGGACCAAATTGGTACGATCCCTGAGAGAAATCCGGCAAGGGGAGGGTCGGCGACTAGGAGAGAGAGACAAGGGGAAAGAGGAAATGAGAAGAACTAGGGAGCAACACTAAAATTTCATTCATCCAAAGATAAAACCCTAATACAAGCATACAACACCCTTTATAACAGCGGGGTGCAAATAACAAAATACGGTCTGCAAATAGTAAAAACCAAAACAACATTGAAATAGAAATAATCAAGTAGATCGAGCATTGGAGGTCTCTTCCTCGACCAATGGGCTAGTATCCGTCGCCATCCTACGCGTGTAGACTCACCACGGCGTCTCGTCAGCGTGCGCGGCCATAACATGTTCTCATTTCAGTAACTATGATACATTAAATGCAATGGGCAGTATCATAGAATTTACCTTGACAAATCTCCGAATATCATCACGGTACTTGCCATTCCATTCAGCCCACCTGCAGAACTAAAGATGGTGAAATTCAGAAAACAACTGTATAATTTCAATACCACTGGCCGAACAGGTAAATGTATAATGTGTTTATTTCACAAACATGTATTCACAAAGTTACACGGAAAGCTAAAATATAAAAACACAGTAGACACGCGTCTCCTTCAAGTGATGAAATGCCTGAAATTACATATGCCAGCAATAATTGGATGAAGATCTGCATAACTTTGACACCCTACATATCAGCACCACAAAACTAGAAGGCTAAAATTAAAATAGTAGGACTGTAAATGCAAGCATGTCAAGAACTGGGATAACATGACACGTCAAAACTGCAAAGCAAGACTTGCACAAAAAAACATTTCTGTAAAAATGCTCTTTTATTGTCTTACGAGTTAACTATTAAGATAAACATTCATTAAGAACCGTTCCAGTCAAGGTGTAAAGAACAAACAGTGACAATTTTCTAAAAAAATGCTATTTTATTGTCTTTGAATATCTAGTTAGACCCACATGTCAAAGTGAAGTCTATAACATCCGAAAATTTAATTTCAATCTAAACTTTTAATTTCACGATTCGATCTTGAATGATTAGATCATTTATACCACCGATTGAGGTATTTAAGCCTGCTACAGTAAAATTGTATGTGTTAATTAAATAATCAATTAATTTCATGTAATAGAAAATTTTATGAGAAATATCTCGGCGCGATTTCATAATTTGCGAGGGCGTAACACATTTAATTATAAGTGTTAATGTGCAGTGACAAATTTTGTAATTAAACAGAAATGACTAATTCACTCAACCCCCTCCCCTTAAGAAAAACGATGGTTTTGGTTTCCCCCATTACGCAAGCTGCGTTTTTTCCCTACACAATCCTATGATTTCCCCCATTACGCAAACTTGCGGTTCCCCCCATTACGCAAACCTGCGGCTTCCCCCATTACGCAAGACAGTTTTTCTCCGAGTCTAAATATCATATGCTAGGTTAAAATAAGCTCTCATTCTTTTTGCTCTGGTATCGTTCGACCTTGGAGACTATGGAAGAAGAGAATTAAAAGGGGTCAATATTTTATTATTCTCATAAATTCATTTTCTACTTACATTACATTTGTACAAAGGGTCTCTCCTTTTGTAGAAAGAGAGAAGAGTGAGCTAAATGTAAACTAAAGATGTGAGACTAAAAGATGAGAGGCCTTATGGGCCTAAATACATGGGCTATTTATTTATTTCTTGTAACACTCCCCCGCAAGCTGGAGTGTACAAGCCATAGGCGCCAAGCTTGGAGAGGAATTGCTGATATAGTGGGTGAGACAAGGCCTTAGTGAAAATGTCGGAGATTTGATCGGCAACCCTCACATGCCGTAGAATCAGTTTTCGAAGTTGAACAATTTACCTGACAAAACGGCAATCAACTTCAATATGTTTTGTACGCTCATGAAACACAGGGTTCTCGACGATGTGAATAGCAGCTTGACTATCGCAAAAGACAGCTCGTGAAGG
Organism: Dactylorhiza incarnata; assembly: GCA_033032865.1. NCBI lineage: Eukaryota > Viridiplantae > Streptophyta > Magnoliopsida > Asparagales > Orchidaceae > Dactylorhiza > Dactylorhiza incarnata. The sequence continues at coordinate 4,663,525 of JAWHQI010000208.1, forward strand.
AAGTATGACACATAAATCAGTGAGGAGACTTTCAAGCCATGTGAGTTCTGAGACGGCGGCAACCATGGAGCGATACTCTGCTTTAGCTGAAGACCGAGCAACCACGGTCCGCTTCTTACTTCGCCAAGTAACCAAGTTCCCGCCAAAATGTGCAGTAGCCGCTCGTGGATCGCCGATCGTCCAGGGACCCAGCGTAATCAACATCACAATATGCAATGAGAGACAGAGAGGTAGAGGGCTTGTATACCAGCCCTTGTCCCGGAGCATTCTTCAAGTATCGAAGAATACACTCAACAGCCTGAAGATGAGAGACCCGAGGAGTATGCATGAAGCGATTAACCACACCGACCGCAAATGAAATATCAGGTCGAGTGACAGTAAGATAGATTAGCTTGCCAACAAGGCGGCGATAATACTCTAGATTAGGGAGAAGTTGATCAGAGTCAGAGCCATGAGCGCGGAGTTGATGATTTGCATCCATAGGTGTATCCACAGGCTAACATCCGAAGTAGCCTGCATCATGAAGAATATCGAGGCAATACTTCCACTGAGACAAGACAAGACCATCAGGTCGTCAGGCCACCTCAATTCCCAAGAAGTAGTGGAGTCGTCCCAAATCCTTAGTTTGAAAATGTGAGGCAAGATGTTTGATTTGGGTGATGCCGGGAAGATCATCACCAGTCACAAGGATGTCATCAACGTAAACTAGAAGAATCACTGTGGCAGATGAATGTTTTCGAATGAATGGGAGAAATCTGCCGAGCTCCGGGTGAAGCCAAACTCACGAACCACCTGACTAAACTTCTCAAACCATGCTCGTGGAGACTGTTTCAGACCATATAGAGATTTCTTCAAATGACGACAAAGGACTTCCCCGTGGTTGTATAACTAGGAGGTTGTTGTATGTACACAGTCTCCACAAGATCGTCGTGGAGGAAGACGTTTTTAATGTGAAGCTGATGTAGAGGCCAATGGCGATGAACGACAAGAGAGAGGACTCAGACGGTGTTGAGTTTTTTCCACCGAAGAAAATGTCTCTTCATAATCAAGACCGTGTTGTTGAGTAAAACCTCTAGGCGATCAACATTCTCATTCGGATGATGCTTCACATTGAATAGCCACTTGCAACTCATGGTATGTTGATTATGCAGAAGAGGAACCAGGTCCCAAGTGTGATTGGCCCAAAGTCCAACCATTTCCACATCCATTGTTTCGCGCCACCCCGGATGCTGAAGGGCTTCCTACACAGAAGAGGGAGTGGAAATAGACGATAGAGAGGTTGCAAACCTGCGTAAATCAGAGGAGAGACGATGCAAGGAGACATAATTGGAAAGTGGATGCACGGTGGAGGGTGTCGTCGAGTTAGCAGTCGGCGGAGTATCAGTAGTAAATGGAGGTTGTTGCGGGGCACCAGATCAAGGACAGTGGCGAGAGTAGGCACGAAGAGGAGGAGCCGCGGCAGGCAGTCGTGTCGATAGTAAAGGTGGTAAAGAAGAATTTGTAGGAACAAGAGGACGTGGGATATCAGGAGGTGGTATTGACGTGGTGAAGGATTGATGGAAATGTTGTTCTTCCATGAAAGTGACATCAGCAGACGTGATCAATTTCTGAAAAGAGGGAGAATAACAGAGAGAGACCTTTTGGGTGCGCGAATACCCAACGAACATGTAGCGCGTAGCATGAGGGGCCAACTTGTCAACAGGAGGACCCAGATGGTGAACATAGCAGACGCAGCCAAAGACCCTTGGGGTCAAGGGGAAGGGAGTGCGTTCAGGATAAGGGAGAGAGAAGGGAGTCGCAAATTGGAGGGCAGACGAGGGCATGCGGTTGATGAGATAACAAGCAGTGGAGATAGCGAAATTACAATAGGTAGTGGGGACTTGCATTTGGAATAAGAGAGACTGAGCAACTTCGAGAAGGTAGCGGTTCTTCCGTTCAGCAACACCATTTTGTTGTGGCGTGTACGCACATGAGGTTTGATGGATGATACCCAACGAGGTGCAAACTTCCTGGAAAGCATGCCTAGTGTATTTGCGTGTATTATCAGTGCGAAGAATTTTGATAGCACGGGTAAATTGCGTGTGGGTTTCTGCAATAAAGGAGCGAAAAATGGACAAAAGCTCAGAGCGATCACGCAACCTATATAACCAAGTTATGCGTGAATAATCATCAATAAACGTAACAAAGTAGCGATAACCAAATGTATTAGCAGTTTCGTAGGGACCACATATATCAGAATGAACTAAATCAAAAGGCGCTGCACTCCGAGTACAATGTGGAGGGAAAACAGAGCGATATTGTTTCCCATAGGTACATGATTCACAAGTAAAAGGAGAAAAAGATACATCGGGAAGAGCCTTTTGGAGAATGGGAAGAGGAGCATGACCGAGGCGTCGATGCCAATCAGTAGAGCTGGCGGAAGAGAGAGTGGAGGAAGGAAGATCCAGAGTGTAGAGCCCATTGCACATCCGCCCTGTACCAATGATATTCCGCGTCTGCCGATTCTGCACAACAAAAGAAGATGAAGAAAAGGTAATTAAGCAATCATGATCTTGAGTTAGGCGGCTGACATAGAGCAGATTGAATTGAGTGCCAGGGACATGAAGAACGAAGTGGAGATGTAGAGAAGGGGTGATCAACATATTGCCAGATGCAGCAACGGGAGTGGTCGCCGTTGCTAATGTAATGAAATTCGGATACGGAGAGTCCAAGTACTGAGGAGGTTGTTGAGGAGAGACGTGATGAGTGGCTTCGGAGTCCACAATCCAAGAAGAGCCAAGAGGAAAGGTAGAGAGACAGGCATGGGATGAGGAGGCCACAGGTCCAAAGTTTCAAGCAAGCAGCGCCTGCAGGTGGCAGAGTTCGTTCCACAGAATGTCAATTTCAGTGAGCGGACGAGGACGATCAGTGCAACGACGACCGCAAAACTGATTTGGGGGGGCTATCTGTCTTTTGGTGATGCTCTGGGTAGGAGCCATGGGTGTTCTCATGAAAAGATCCTTGGAACAACACGACTGGCAAGCACGAACACTTGCGGGCAGGAGCACGACGACCGCACAGAGGAATCCGCTTGAGAGACCGTGATCTCAAGGAGAGCTCGGCGAGACTGCGAACAGGAGGAGTTTCGGAGAGTGCGAACAGGAAGGAAGGCTTGCGACCAGGAAAGCTGCGGGCAGACGTGGAGAGTGCCGGATAGAAGCAGCGGCCAGAAGAGCTCGACAAGGTGAGTGCGGCAATCCGTTAAGAAGTATCGGTCAAGAGAGGTTGGCACTTGTGAAGACTTCGGCGGTCTGAGGAGATCTTGCGGACAGGGGGGACTCGGCGATTTGAGGAGCCTGAACTGGAGATTTGAAGAGGCTCAGCGATCAAAGAGATCGTGGCGGACAGAGGCACAGGCGCGCGAACAAAAGCAGGCGGAAGACTAGATGCGGCTTGAGAGGAGCAGGCAGAGACGCCAGCGGTCTTGCAGCGGCGGTCAGAGGCACCATCCGAGTGGGTAGGCAAAGGATCCACAGGCGAACAGGCAGTCTGATCGACAGATCCGCAAACACACGTACTCGAAGAGAGCAGTCGACAGAGCCCGCGATCAACGCAATAGCAAGAAGAACTCCAGGCAGCTGCGGTTAGAAGAACAAACCGCAGGAGAGGCGCGATCAAAGGAACACCAATGGTTCCCAGCAGGTCGGGCAAAAAGGGTATAAAAGAAGAGGGAGTGCAGCTTAGAGAGAGTAGGATGGGGAATTCCAAACGGAGGGAGCAGGGCTGCGGTTAGAAAAAACTGGCCGCAGAAAAGGGCGGTCCCCGGGACTAGGAACCCACACCACGCGCGATATTTTTTTAGGACCGTTTTACGCTCTGATACCATGTGGAAGAAGAGAATAAAAAAGGGCCAATATTTTATTATTCTCATAAAATCATTTTCTACTTACATTACAATGTACAAAGGGTCTCCTTTTATAGAAAGAGAGAGAGGGAGCTAAATGTAAACTAAAGATGTGAGACTAAAGAGGAGCAAAAGAGGAGAGGCCTTATGGGCCTAAATACATGGTTTTTTTTATTGATTTCTTGTAACAGAGACAAAGCCCTCCGACGTTGGAGTAGGAGAGGTCGCCAGATTAGAGGGATTCGAGACCAGTTGTCGCCATCGCCAGGGAAGTATGCAAAGGACGCATGACCACACAACCTCCATGTCGAGTTCTCTTCCTTTGATCGCAGTCAGATAGCGGTTCTTGGCTTATTAAATTCTCCCAAAGCAAGGTAAGACCTCTGCCCTAGTGACGGTGCGCCACGACCGACGCGCGTGTATACCCGCAGGAGGCGGTGATCCGATCTCCGGACGGGCGATCGGAGTCCATGGTCGCGTCCGGATGCATGTTTCTAGTCAATTTTATGTTTTATACTTTTTATTTCGAGTTGTATTGTAACCCCAATCGAACCGAACATTGTGAGCCGTTCGATTTAGGGGTTTTATTAGGGTGCAGTTACGGTGCGGTTATTAGTGTGGGTTTATTTAAGGCTGCAGGCGTGCGCTGTTAAGGGAATCGTGAGTTAGCATTCGTCTAACCGTCGGTCACGAAGAAGGTGCGATACCTCCTCTTCCTTCTCGCTGGTGCGACGCCATCCCGCCTCCATCTCCAGCCCCGACGCCATCCCGCCTCCATCTCCAGCCCCGACGCCATCCCCTCCTCCCTCTCCAACAAGCCATCTCCAGCCCCGACGCCAGCCCCTCCTCCTTCTCCGTCAAGCCATCTCTAGCCCCAACGCCAACCCGCCTCCCTCTCCTGTCCCGACGCCAGCCCCTCCTCCCTCTCCGACAAGCTATCTCCATCCCCGACGCTAGCCCCTCCTCCCCCTCCGACAAGCCCTCTCCGCCTGAGCCCTTCCCCAGAAACCCCGTCCACCTTCCCCGTCGACCTCCCTCCATCCTGAAACACCACCAGCCGCCCCTTTCCCGTCCGCCTCCTTCCCTATCCCTTACCGTTCCCGTCGTCCTCCACCCATCCCAAAACCCCTACCGGCAGCCACCTTTAAAGCCCATCCACGTCCCAATCAGCCCCGATCCACACTCCCGACACCTTGCCCGCTTGCTACGACCTTCGATACCCTCCACTCGCTATTACCGCCGCCTGCACACGTGAATTGTGGTAAAAGTCATTTCTTTTTGTTGTTTATTTTGGCAACTTGTACTGTGGTGGATTCTAATTTTATTGTGCTCGTATTTCATTTGTTGTACAATTTGCGGGACTTATTCTGTGCGCGCTTAGAAATTATTTGTGCCTCTTTTGTTTGCAAAATTAATATTTGGTTCTCCTTTAATCAAGTAATTGTGATTGCATGTGCCCCTGCTGTTAACCTTATATTAATTAATTATTTGCTGTAATTTTTGAGCGGACCACTCTTGCACTTGCATTACACCTCATCGCATTTATGGTTGCATTTAGAGCATTCCCCGAGTCAGTCGACCTACCACTGCATCAAATTAGTTAGTACCAGGGTTGATCAGTTAAAGACGTCTAGAGAACGAGCGCTTCCTCTCCCTGACGAGGATCCTCGAGATGCCACACCACCTCCCGAGAGACGTGGTAGAGACGGACCTCGCCGAGATCCCCCACCCCACCAAGAGCAAATTATTGTCGTGATTATGAGTTTCGGCGAGATCCAGACAGGGATCATCGTCCTGCGGATGAACCTCGTCCTCCCCCACTTCGTCGTAGAGATCGACCACGATATGATTATGATGATGATGAGGAGTACGGTGACTTTCGTGAGCCACGTCGTGGGATGACCCCAGAGGAGGATGACATCACCCGACGGATCCGTATTGATGCTCCCATCTTCGATGGTCACCTGGACCCGAGAGCGTTTAGTGATTGGCTCATGGATATGGATCACTATTTTGACTGGTTTGACATGAATGATGAGAGACGGGTACGGTTCGCGAAAATGAAATTAATTGGCCAAGCAAAAATTTATTGGTCAAGTTTAGAGAGGTCTCTTGAGCGGGATGGTTACTATCTCATCACCCGATGGGACGAGATGAATCAATGCTTACAGGATAAATACCTCCCCGCATCATATCGAAATCAACTCTTAGATCAGTTACACGTGCTACGCCAGGGGACTCTCTCTGTTGCTGATTATATGCCACGATTCGACGAACTCGTAGTTCGTAGCGACATTTGGGAGGATCCCATCGACACTGCTTCACGTTTTCGTGCGGGCCTTAGAGCAGATATCCGAAGGGAATTGATTCCCCATAGAATGGAGTCGGTAGAGCAGGTTTTTCAGCTCGCACTAGAGTACGAGCAGTATTTACGTTCCGCCGGCCAGAGGCAGGTCACTACACGACCCGATGCCATCACAGTTAGGAGACCCCCTCCTGCCACGCCCACTGCCACCCATCGCGCTCCCGCAGACGAGACGAGAAAAGCTATTGTTCCTGGAGGCCCCAAGCTTGGGGGCGACCAATGTTATCGTTGTTCTGGCAGGGGGGCATTTTGCAGCGCAATGCCCTACTAGAAATTTGTTGATTGAGGATTCGGGCGAGCCCAACACTAAGGCTGAGTACATCGCCATTGAGGAGGTTACTGTCGCGGTAGAGGATGGATGGGAGAGCGATGCAGAGAGATCGCTAGAGGTCGGAGTTCTCCGACGCATCCTCCACACACCTTGCGCTGAGGAGGATTGACGTCGCACCACTATTTTCTTTACATATTTCCCGAGCGCAGGAGGTCCCTACAAGCTCGCCATTGATAGTGGGAGTTGCGTCAACATTATTGCTAAGAAAGGACTTGAGAGGATGCAGCTAACACCCGCTCCCCATCCCCATCCCTACCGAGTCTTGTGGGTAGATAAATCCACCATTCATGTCACGCAGCGGTACCTGGTTTCGATACGTCTAGCGTCCACTGATGACCAGGTTTGGTGCGATGTTGTCCCTATGGACGTCGCTCACGTTCTTCTTGGGAGACCCTGGCTTTATGATCGTGATGCCACGTGCTTTGGGCGGTCCAACACGTGCCTATTCTTCGACAAGGGTCGAAAGATTACCCTTACCCCGACTCAGCCGAGGGACCCTTCCAAGGGCAAGGTTGACTCGTCAGTTAGTGCAGGGTCCACGAGACCCCTACAAGTCTTAAGAAGGGGCGATTTCTTGAGGGAGAGCCTAGAGACTGGGGTCATGTTTATTGTTGCAGCCACGATGGCGGCCGAGATCCCTAGCGAGGCTGAGTTTACTGATCCGGATGTTCGGCAGTTGATGGAGGACTTTGTAGACATTATGCCTGAGGAGCTCCCCGATGAGCTTCCCCCACTGTGGGACATCCAACATGCGATTGATTTGATTCCTGGAGCATCTTTGCCCACCTTTCGCACTATCACTTAAATCTGACTGAGCATGCCGAGCTAAAGAGACAAGTTGATGATCTTCTGCGGAAGAATTTTATACGAGAGAGTTTGAGTCCATGTGCCGTACCAGCCCTTCTTACCCCGAAAAAGGACGGGAGCCGGCGTATGTGCATTGATAGTCGTGCCATCAATAAGATCACGGTGAAGTATCGTTTTCCGATTCCCCTCCTCGATGATCTCTTGGATTCGATGACTGGTGCCCAGATCTTTTCGAAGATCGACCTTCGCAGTGGGTACCACCAGATTAGAGTTAGAGAGGGGGATGAGTGGAAGACGGCCTTCAAAACGAAGGATGGCTTGTACGAGTGGATGGTGATGCCGTTTGGATTATCGAAGGCACCCAGTACATTTATGAGGGTGATGACGCAGGTCTTGCGGCCCTACATGGACAAATTCTTGGTCGTATACTTTGATGATATATTGATCTACAACCAGGACCGCACCGAGCACATACGTCAAATCCGCTCGGTATTTAAGCTCCTCCGAAAGGAGCATCTGTATATAAACTTGAAGAAATGCTCGTTCCTGTCCACATCCGTTCATTTCTTGGGATATGTTATATCGGCATCTGGTATTTATGTTGACCCTGACAAGGTCAGGGCGATTCGAGAGTGGCCTATCCCTACGAGCATTCATGAGGCCCGTAGTTTTCATGGGCTGGCCACCTTTTATAGGAGGTTTGTCCGAGCCTTCAGTTCGATCATGGCGCCCATTACGAGCTGCCTCCGTATGGGTGACTTCATTTGAACGAAGGCTGCTACTCGAGCCTTCGAGGTGATCAAGGAGAGACTGTCTACCGCTCCCGTCTTACGCCTACCAGATTTCTCCAAACCCTTTGAGGTAGCTTGTGATGCATCAGGGGTCGGTATCGGCGCATTACTTAGCCAGGAAGGCCACCCAGTAGCCTACTTTAGCGAGAAGTTGAACGATGCCCGACAGAAATATTTGAATTATGATCGGGAGTTCTATGCCAATGTGCAGGCACTGCGATACTGGCGACATTATCTCCTGCACAAGGAGTTCATTTTATATTCAGACCATCAGGCCCTTAGATATCTCGATTCCCAGAAGAAATTGGGTCACCGTCACGCCAAATGGGTGAAGTATATGCAGGAGTTTCACTATGTTCTTAAGCACCGAGCAGGTGTTGAGAACAAGCGGCAGACGCCTTGAGTCGCCGAATTAGCATCCTTCACACCATGAGCACCCGAGTAGTAGGATTTGAGCAGCTATTTCACGCTTGCCCAGAGTGCCCTGATTTTGGGGATGTTTATACAGCGCTTTCGAAGGCCTCGCCCGATCTTCGGGAGGGTTATTCGATATCAGATGGGTATTTATTTATGGGTTCTCGCCTCTGCATTCCTCAGTCATCCCTCCGAGATTTCCTTATCTGGGAGTTACAAGCAGGCGGAGCTGCATGGCACTTTGGTAGAGATAAGACGATCGCATTGGTTGAGGATCGTTTCTTCTGGCCTGGCCTAAAGAAAGACGTCACCAAGGTAGTTAGGCTTGCGGGGTTTGCCAGACGGCAAAGGTGTCTCGCCAGCCCACGGGATTGTACACTCCACTACCGGTCCCTGAGCGACCCTGGTCTGATATTAGTATGGATTTCGTTCTCGGGTTCCCTCGCACTCTGAGGGAGCTCGATTCTATATTTGTTGTTGTGGATCGTTTTTCTAAGATAGCACATTTCATTCCTTGCCGAAAGACCACTGACACCTCCCACGTGGCAGCATTATTCTTTAGAGAAGTATTTAAGTATCATGGTCTCCCCTCCTCCATAATCTCTGATCGTGACGTGCGATTTATGAGCTATTTCTGGAAGACTTTATGGAGGAAGACGGGTACGACTCTGAGGTTTTCCTCCGCCTACCACCCGCAGATGGACGGACAAACTGAAGTGGTTAACCGTAGTCTTAGGACTCTACTTCGTTGCCTAGTTGGGGATAGCCCAGCGACCTGGGATTCTGTCCTCCCCGTAGCCGAATTTGCATACAATAGCTCAGTCAATAGGACCACAGGCTTAAGTCCATTTCATATCATATTAGGGTATGAGCCTAGGAAACCAGTTGACTTGGTGGATGTTCCCCGAGGGTCCAGACCAAGTGAGTCTGCTGAGTCTTTCATTCAGCATGTGCATGCACTATACGAGTCGGTTCGTAAGAAGATTGCAGTTAGTAATGATTATTATAAGAATCAAGCAGATCAGCACAGGAGGGAACAAATCTTTGAGGCGGGGGAACAGGTATTAATTCGCATTCGATCTGAGAGGGTCCCACAAGGACCAGCAAAAAAATTAAGCGCACGCAGAATGAGTCTCTATACAGTTGTACGACGGATTGGTACGAATGCATATGAGATAGACATCCCTCATGGTATGGGCATCAGCCGGGTATTCAACATCGAGAATTTGACGCCTTACTACGAGGAGCATGCGTACGTGGACCCACTCACCACACCACTACCCGAGCCTTCATCTCCCATAGCCCCACCACCCGAGCCTTCTTCTCTTATTGCCTCTGCTAGTCCCCTTGTGTTGCCACCTGCGGCGTCGCGTCATGCAAATCAAGTTACACCATCGACGGTTCCACCGACACCATCGCCAGACGGAGATACATCTTTACCAGACGGAGATACCTCAGCATCAGACGGAGATATATTGGTACCACCTGCTTCTACTGGCGACGTGCGCCAGATCGTCGGAAACGACTTCTACGCCACGGGCGGACAAGATACCCTACGCTATCTTGTCTGTTAGAGCAGCCGGCCCTTGCACAATACTACTTGGATTTCCTCGGAGGAGCTTCAAAGACTCACCCCACGGATGCTCGCGAGTACAACCATCTACACTCATCGGAGTTGAGTGCATTTAAGCCGGGGGGAGTTGACGGCGTGCCACGATCGACGCGTGTGTATACCCGCAGGAGGCGGTGATCCGCTCTCCGGACGGGTGATCGGAGTCCATGGTCGCGTCCAGATGCATGTTTCTAGTCTGTTTTATGTTTTATACTTTTTATTTCGAGTTGTATTTTATCCCCAATCGAACCGAACATTGTGAGTCGTTCGATTTAGGGGTTTTATTAGGGGCAGTAACTGTGCGGTTATTAGTGTGGGTTTATTTAAGGATGCAGGCGTGCGCTGTTGAGAGGATCGTGAGTTAGCATTCGTCTAACCGTCGGTCACGAAGAAGGTGCGATACCTCCTCTTCCTTCTCGCCGGTGCGACGCCAGCCCGCCTCCATCTCCGGCCCCGACGCCAGCCTGCCTCCATCTCCAGCCCCGACGCCAGCCCCTCCTCCCTCTCCGACAAGCCATCTCCAGCCCCGACGCCAGCCCCTCCTCCCTCTCCGTCAAGTCATCTCCAGACCCAACGCCAGCCCGCCTCCCTCTCCTGTCCCGACACCAGCCCCTCCTCCCTCTCCGACAAGCTATCTCCAGCCCCGACGCCAACCCCTCCCCCTCCGACAAGCCCTCTCCGCCTGAGCCCTTCCCCAGAAACCCCCTCCACCTTCCCCGTCGACCTCCCTCCAACCTGAAACACCACCAGCCGCCCCTTTCCCATCCGCCTCCCTCTTCCATATCCCTTACCCTTCCTGTCGGCCTCCACCCAGCCCAAAACCCCTACCGGTAGCCACCTTTAAAGCCCATCCACGTCCCAATCAGCCCCGATCCACACTCCCGACACCTTGCCCGCTTGCTACGACCTTCGATACCCTCCACTCGCTATTACCGCCGCCTGCACACGTGAATTGTGGTAAAAGTCATTTCTTTTTGTTGTTTATTTTGGCAACTTGTACTGTGGTGGATTCTAATTTTATTGTGTTCGTATTTCATTTGTTGTACAATTTGCGGGACTTATTCCGTGCACGCTTAGAAATTATTTGCGCCTCTTTTGTTTGCAAAATTAATATTTGGTTCTCCTTTAATCAAGTAATTGTGATTGCATGTGCCCCTGTTGTTAACCTTATATTAATTAATTATTTGCTGTAATTTTTGAACGGACCACTCTTGCACTTGCATTACACCTCATCGCATTTAGGGTTGCATTTAGAGCATTCCCCGAGTCAGTCGACCTACCACTACATCACCTAGTCTCTCCTTCCCCCTTCAGAAGCTATTTCTGTCGGTGTTTCCTTACCAATTTTTGCAAATTTCAGACTTCTCCTAGTGTAATCTGAGGTTTCCATCAACGGTTTGACATAGCAAGACCAATCGGTCACCTCCTCCTCCTCATGCGGCCAAGTCTCTGGCTTCTGTTTTGAAGGTTGCACGCCCTCCTCCTCTCGGTGAGTTCTCGTTAACTTCTTAGTAGTTCCTTTATTTTCTTCATTCATCGTCCCTTTCTAGTCAACAACATCACGTGGTCATTTGCAGGCGATTCCACTTAATTCAGAGGATCAACGACTGTGTTCTGTTCGTCTTTTGTCTTGGTTTTGTCGGATTAGGGCAAGGTGAAGACTTCTTCCCATGTTAATTTCAAATCAACTTTCTCTAATTTATGTTAGGAAGTATTTTCGCTTAAATTCCAGAAAACCCTGGCAGTGGAAAAAAGACTGGGAGAGTAAATCGGAGGAGGCTCGCATAGTTTCCGCTTCAATCTTGTGAATCATGTCGCCACACCAAGTCTATGAACGTCACGACATGAGGTAAGAAATTTGATTCCTTTTGGTTAGACATATCAAATAGTCAATTTATGTATTTTCCCAAATACATCATATATGGTTATGAAGGAACATGATACGAATGTGAAATTGAATATATCACACCTTATGTATAGAAAGAAATAGAAGATTATAAATTTAATTATCTTAAGTCTTAACATAGTAATACGAACAATGTATGCAAAGATATAATTTTTTTTGTTATGATTTAGACATATCACCTAACTTCAATTATATATTTTCCTTATGTACACATGCAAAGAAATATGAAATCTATGAATATATGAAACAAAGTACTGCGTAATTAGAAATTAATGAAAGTGGAAAATTATATTAAAATTATTTCGTCGATCAGTAATACTTAAGATGAGACATAAGGTGTAAATGTAATGAAATATTTAATTTAAGATAGTGGTCTTATGCGGGTGTTCCTTTAAGATTAATCATGTCGACCACTAATATGAAGATAAAAGATAGTGGAACATTTAATTTAAGATAGTGGAATACGTGATTTATAGACACACACTATCATACTCATAGGGCGTAGTAGACCATATGAGCCTCAAATAAGGAAGCAGACACCTCATGGAAGATTATTATACGTGAGTCCGTGTCTGTAACCGAAACACACTAGAACACTTATGTTCGCCATTAGAGATTCAAATATCTAGAAAATTTACACCGCTAAGAATAAGAAGAAAGAGAATACAAGTCATCTCAACTTTAAATACAAAGTTGGAACCTATAATGATTCTGAATTTAGAGAAAATTTAGTATAAGATCTTTATAGAAAAATATGCATAAAACCAAAGTGTACTTTTTTTAGCATTAAATATTATTTTAAAGTATGCATGCATATTTTTTTTAAGTTATATTAGTGTCACTGAAATGAAGAGTTTTTCTTACTCACCAGATGGGCGACCTGTCTTTGGACATTTTTTTATATGGGTCACAGGTCGGGAGATTCGCTTAGGATAAGCTTTCAAGGATTTCTACATTTTAGTTTGTCTTTCATTTCAGTTTGATGTATCAATTATGTATGAACTCAAATGTATCAGACACATTTAAAGTTTTAGTTTATCAGATTTCTTGTAATTTACAATTCTAGTTGGATCTGTGAATTAACATTTGAGGTATTTCTTTAACCTTAGCTATAGTCTTTTATTTTCGTTGTATACTTTAGTTATTTTCCTGCTATGTACAAATTTATTATCATTGCTTAGTTTATTTCATATCACAAGTGTGAGACGGGCATTTGAATTGTTGTTAAACTGCATAAAAGGGTATTACAAAGCCTTCATTAAGAACCCTTCCAGTCAAGGTGTATTTCAATGGACCTAAAGCAAATTACCATAGAAGACTGCAGGGTAAATTTTTTGTTAATGGTCAAAAACCCCAAAATGTAAACATAATTTCCAAAAATTTGTCTCTTTTGTTAAATTTTTTTAAATAGAATGGGAATTTGAAAATTTTCAGAAAAAACAACCAATGCAACAACATATACAGAAGTAAACTTCATATCAACAATGCCACTCATTCATTTAATTTTGGAAAAGATATTGATGGTGAAACTGATGAAACAACAAGAAACAAATTCTGTTCTACAATCCACATTAAAAAAACATGAAAACAACCTTCAGATAAGACCCAACACTACTTGATAAAAAGAACACTAAGTTGTATTAGATGAGATTACCTATCCCAATTTGGAAACCTTCCTACTAAGTAAAGGCCTGCACAATCCCAAGGTTCAGCAATTAATTTACATCTGGATAAGACTGCATCCTTTGCAATTGCCTGATTGAAAGATAATACGAACAAAAAAAGACTACTAAAATATTTAGTATGATTAACAGGACAAAATTACAAAATATAATGTTGCTATCATTCTAATGCAAAACAGATAACTTCATTTCACAGTATTGATGAAAGGAATTCAATAGAAACAAACTAGCCTAAATCTTAATAAAGCAGAACAATTTGCAATTATAAAACTAATGAATCATACCAAAAACAGGAGAAGCGACACATGGTAGGCTGTGAAAGTGGACTCGAATGCAAGGCATAGTTGCACTGTCGGGAAAATTAGATTATATCTAACCTTACTACCTTAGGAATATGCATGCATGCGGACAGTGATCCAACAACTTGCGAATAATAATGAGAACAAAAAGCATACGCAATTATCACAAATAATTTCAAAAGGCAAGCAAATTAGGCTTTCCTCCGATTGGAGGGCCAAAAGATAATATGCACAAGTGAATAAAACCTGCAAATCACGATTAGTCACAAGGAATAAACACATTAACCAACCAAAACCTCCATAAGAATATAGGCGATCAAATCCGCACAACAATGCTGAAATAAATAACACAATAAAATTAAAGTCACGAATGAGTGAAGATTCGGTAATCGCCGGAGTGCGGCGGTGCCTATCCGGAAGGGAGGAATGTTGTATGGTAGCTGTAGGAGGGGATATATGGCTGTATGGGGAATGTTTTGGGTAGGGAAGGGTATATGGAGGTTCAGATAAGATGGGGAAGGTAGGGAGGAGGTTCAACCAAGGATTGTGATGGGGATCACGGATCGAGGGCGGACCGACACTTATCAGAACCTGCAAGAGTCTACATACGCAGGAGGCGGAGATAAGATCGTCCTATAGAAGACTCAAAATAGTTGTAGCGTTCAAAGCGGCGACGATGTATTATTATTATCTTTATATTTTTATTTAATATAAAATTAGTGGATTTATTTCCGGACGATCTTGGTCATCCCTAATGGGATCTAAGTCTATAAATATGAGTCTAAGGGCTGATTTTCAGGGATACTGGATTTGGAGAGAATTTTCGAGCTCTCGCGGTCTTTCCACCGTGTTGGTTTAGCAGATCATTGGTGTCAAAGCCAAGATAAATACCTTTCCTAATTAGCCCACTCACCATAACTACCCCACCACTCACCATAACCACCCAAAACTGCTTGTAACCGCTGTTTTTCCATGTTTCTTGCTGTAACTGCATTTTCCCCTACCCCAAATCAATATAACTATCAAATAACTACCTCTCCCCCACTAACTCCTAATTCCTGAAGATAAGCCCCATAACTGCTGTCCACCTGCAGAACTGCCCCAATTTCAGGCAGTTTTCAACCACCACCAGCTTCTCCACTTCTTCTCCCAGAAAATTACTATTCCCTACTGGTGGAGACCAGCCCAGGTCCGGTCGACGCAAAAGTACCCGACGCCGCACCCGCCTGGATCTCTACCGACACTGGATGTCGCACTTTTGCATTTTATTTTATTGCATTTTATTTTATTTGCAATTTCTGTGTTGAACAATTTTATTTTGTGCATGCCTGCATGTGTAGCGTGTATATATATACATATACACTTATATAAATATATATATATATATACACACACATATATAACTATATATATACACCTATATAAATATCTATATATATAGTTATATATACATTTGTTTTATTGAAGCCGCACAGCTCCAAGCAATCCGAGCCACTGTTCATCTTTCCGCAAGAATAGGGCTAGGCTCCGCCAGCGCACAACGCCCGACTTTGGCGCTGCACCAGAAGGAGCTCCCGCGCGTCAACCACCCACGCCGCCGCCGCAACCGCCCGCAGGCGAAGATCCATCCGTATGTATCCAAGCTTCCGCCCTGCACGTCCCGCTGCCACGTTCTCCACTCCGGCGGTTTCAGCCCAGGTCCAAGATCTGCCATTGCCGCACCTCCAAGCTTCCGCCAGTTTCTGATTCATAGAGGTTAACTGCTTATTTATTTATATTTTTGTTTGAAACCCTATAAATAGGGATTTGTAGGAGGTTAATGGGGACGGTGAAGTATGAGATTTTGAATCAATTTTGCTGTGTATTTCCCCTCCGGTGACAGGGATGAAGAATAGTGATTCAGAGTTGTAGGTCTTAGTTGATGTCTCTGTATGAGTGTATGTTGAATGATTGAAATTGTTGTTGCTTTGTGAAGTCCCGTATGAGGTTCGGCCTGGAGTTTGTAAGTTCCTGTTGTTGTTGCTTTGGATTTCCGTAAGAACTGATTGTTTCCCTCTTTTCTGAATCTGTCATTTCCGATGGAGTTTATATTGAGTTCTGTAAAAAGAGTTATTTTTTTTTGCGTGAATGTTGATGTCGATTTGATGTGTATTTCGATCTCCTGTTGAGGAGGGTAGCTAGTGATTCTCGGTTGCAGCCAACGAGTAATTTGATCCTGAACTTGTTACTCGTCGAATCCTGTAATATCATTTTCCTGTTTGTAACTGAAAATTAAGGCATCCTCCCCTTGCTGTGAATTTGATCGGAGAAGAAGGTGAACAGGGAGTAGACGGCAACAGTATTTCTGTAGTTATAGATTTTGGACTTGGAATTGAGCTTTCGTTTCTCTTGTGTGAGGTTTCGTGGATCCACCTTGAGTGTTGGAGATTTCGTGGATCCACCTTGGGTGTGAGAGCGAGTGAGAAATTAGGTTGTTTAGTTTGTGGCTTCCTTACACTAGTAAGTGTTTGAGATTCCGTGAAACCACTTTCGTGTGAGAGTGAGCGAATTTTCTCTGTGGTGCCCGTGTGTGCGACAGCGGCCGACCTCGGAGCGAGAGATCGAAGGTGACGAGGAATTCCTCGCGGGATCGCCGTCGACTTCGATTGCGGAAAGACACCTCTTTCCATGGGTAACTTGTTCATTTCTCTTCCTTTGTGTGCATCTAAATTTTCTCTTTAGGATATTAGATTCATTGTGCTACGTCGAAAACTCCAAACGGAAACGTATTTGGAGTTCACGAATTCCGTTTGCTACAACAAGGGGAACGGAACGAAAGTTGCGAACTTCCTTTCCCGGATTTAGAATTGAACCATATTTCAAGAAAATTCATTTTAAACAAAGTAGTAATTTTATGCTTTACAAAAAAATCTAGTTGCTTAATTTCTTAAGTTCGTGTAACGCCTGCTCCAATAGAGCCCCATCAAGGAGATCTTCACGATACTTCGATGATTATCCTTCATCACAGTACAACACTTCCAGAGAACGTGTTGACCCACCGATACGACCACCTTATACTAGATACGATCAATATGAAGAATGTTGTCGTTTTTATCCTCGCACTCGAGTGGATCCTGTTGATCCTTCGACACCATATTATAAGGGTAGAGTTCAGTATCACTCCAGTTACTGATACTACACGTCACTTTTATATGAGGAAACTGAGTCGTTATATGCACGACCACCCCCACACGTTCGTAGGACTCACGTCCAACCACGCGCGACATGATCATGTTATGGTGTCCATTAAGGGTCGACGAGAGCACTCCTCTTCCCAAGGCAGGGAAACTTCACTCACTCTGCCTGATATTCTAGTACAGGATGTGTGAAGTCAACCCCCACGAGAGCCTGCCCCACTTAGTGAGGCCACCATAGAGACTATATCTACATTAAGTGAAGACTTTTCACATACTTCACCCGAGATTCTAGATTCTCTATTGAGTGAAGAATGTTCGCACACTTCACCCGATAGCGCACCGAGTCACATCACGATTGAGAGCCGAGAGCTTTGTAGTGATCTCGAGGTTGTCACCTCTCCCTTTTCCGGGAGCACAACTCCTTCTGATGGTTTACTTCTGGAGGACCATCACTCTACTGATGGGTTCTTTGACGATCCTCCTATTGAGCCTCCAGATGAACCACCTCGTCCATGTATAGCTGAGATACCTGTGAGTAATACCCTTATGAATTCCAAGACATGGATACCTGCTCCATTGTCGCCCTTGATGTCACTAGTGCACCAGAGAGATGGCTTTGAGTATGACATTCATATAGTAGGGCTTGATAGTAGCCATCTGATTACTTGCACTCTATATGAGTTAGGGAACGTACCACATGTTGACCATCGTATTCGCGATGAGTTTTCATATGTCCCACCTGGTGAGCCCCTTGATGTCTCACCTTCCCTTAGTAAGTTTATCATGTTTGTCACACTTCACGTGTTTTATCGTTTAAATGAGAGCACTCTATATGTTTTTGGAGCCCACGCTGTCACTCGTCGCATTTATAATGAATTTTATTATACCCCTCCCGGTGAACCCCCAGATGAACCACATATGGGTTCACCACACATTTGGGATGTATCTATCCTTATTTGCACAGTCAAGTTTGAGGGTGCACTCACTGATTCGTTGATTTTATATCTTATAACTGATGTTTCTGATTTTCACTTGAGTGTTCATCGTCCCCGCGATGAATTTTTTTATGATCCACCTTCTGAGCCTCCTGATCACGTACCTATCTCAGGAGTTGTTTTTAGTATTTACCGGTTTGTGGAGTCAGTCGTGTTGGTAGTTCATTTCTTTGCATTTGCATGATTTGCATGAAAACTGAGCGGAACTTGCATAGTACTTTTGTTTAAATGCAACTCAAGCTAACATGCATAAAAGAGCTACTAGTTTCAAAATGGATGACATGGTGATGGTTCGGCTAAATCAGGAACGGTTATCTTCGGGTACCGTAACACACATATATAACTATATATATACACCTATATAAATATATATATATATATAGTTATATATACATTTGTTTTATTGAAGCCGCACAGCTCCAAGCAATCCGAGCCACTGTTCATCTTTCCGCAAGAATAGGGCTAGGCTCCTCCCGCGCACAACGCCCGACTTTGGCGTTGTACCAGAAGGAGCTCCCGCGCGTCAACCACCCACGCCGCCGCCGCAACCGCCCGCAGGCGAAGATCCATCCGTATGTATCCAAGTTTCCGCCCTGCACGTCCCGCTCCACGTTCTCCACTCCGGCGGTTTCAGCCCAGGTCCAAGATCTGCCATTGCCGCAACTCCAAGCTTCCGCCAGTTTCTGATTCATAGAGGTTAACTGCTTATTTATTTATATTTTTGTTTGAAGCCCTATAAATAGGGATTTGTTGGAGGTTAATGGGGACGGTGAAGTATGAGATTTTGAATCGATTTTGCTGTGTATTTCCCCTCCGGTGACAGGGATGAAGAATAGTGATTCGGAGTTGTAGGTCTTAGTTGATGTCTCTGTATGAGTGTATGTTGAATGATTGAAATTGCTGTTGCTTTGTGAAGTCCTGTATGAGGTTCGGCCTGAAGTTTGTAAGTTTCTGTTGTTGTTGCTTTGGATTTCCGTAAGAACTGATTGTTTCCCTCTTTTCTGAATCTGTCATTTCCGATGGAGTTTATTTTGAGTTCTGTAAAAGAGTTTTTTTTTTGCGTGAATGTTGATGTTGATTTGATGTGTATTTCGATCTCCTGTTGAGGAGGGTAGCTAGTGATTCTCGGTTGCAGCCAACGAGTAATTTGATCCGAACTTGTTACTCGTCGAATCCTGTAATATCATTTTCCTGTTTGTAACTGAAAATTAAGGCGTCCTCCCCTTGCTGTGAATTTGATCGGAGAAGGTGAACAGGGAGTAGACGGCAACAGTATTTCTGTAGTTATATATTTTGGACTTGGAATTGAGCTTTCGTTTCTCTTGTGTGAGGTTTCGTGGATCCACCTTGAGTGTTGGAGATTTCGTGGATCCACCTTGGGTGTGAGAGCGAGTGAGAAATTAGGTTGTTTAGTTTGTGGCTTCCTTACACTAGTAAGTGCTTGAGATTCCGTGGAACCACTTTCGTGTGAGAGTGAGCGAATTTTCTCTGTGGTGCCTGTGTGTGCGACAGCGGCCGACCTCGGAGCGAGAGATCGAAGGTGACGAGGAATTCCTCGCGGGATCGCCGTCGACTTCGATTGCGGAAAGACGCCTCTTTCCATGGGTAACTTGTTCATTTCTCTTCCTTTGTGTGCATCTAAATTTTCTCTTTAGTATATTAGATTCATTGTGGGTTTTCACCCGGGATTTTATCAGCGAATGCTACGTCAAAAACTCCAAACGGAAACGTATTTGGAGTTCACGAATTCCGTTTGCTACAACAAGGGGAACGGAACGAAAGTTGCGAACTTCCTTTCCCGGATTTAGAATTGAACTATATTTCAAGAAAATTCATTTAAACAAAGTAGTAATTTTATGCTTTACAAAAAAATCTAGTTGCTTAATTTCTTAAGTTCGTGTAACGCCCGCTCAAATTCCAATTTTTAATTGCATGCATTTAGGGTTTCTTAGAAACAGCCGACAGACGCGCAAATCCTACGCGCCGTCCTGCATCACCTACACATCCAGGTCACGTCCCCTCCCCTCCTGGAACCAATACATCCCTATTCCCACTTCTCCAAGCCACATCGCCCGAATTCAATTCCATCCACAAACAACCTTCATCTACCCTCGGTCGAACCCCCTACATCCAAAATCCCACCCCATAACAACTCCAAAAGCCTTCCCGGACCCAAATCTAGTTGATTATTCAATGGACTATTGTAGTTCGCAGTTTTCTCGATTTGGCAGGGTACTACAGGAGATTCATTAAGTACTTCTCAAAAATAACTTTACCAATGACTTCACTTACCAGGAAGGGGAAAGTCTTCACGTGGACAGTTGAGTGTGAGCTTGCTTTTGAGGAGTTGAAATCCAGATTGATGACTACCCCGATTTTGAGTTTACCTTCAGGTTCAGACGGCTTTCAGATTTATAGCGACGCCTCAGGTCAAGGTTTGGGCTGTGTACTTATGCAGCATGGTAAGGTCATAGCTTACGCCTCGAGACAGTTAAAGGTTTACGAGAAAAATTATTCTGTACACGATTTGGAACTTGCAGCTGTCATCCACGCTTTAAAGATTTGG
The DNA here is from genome assembly GCA_033032865.1 of Dactylorhiza incarnata. Lineage (NCBI taxonomy): Eukaryota > Viridiplantae > Streptophyta > Magnoliopsida > Asparagales > Orchidaceae > Dactylorhiza > Dactylorhiza incarnata. The sequence continues at coordinate 4,684,352 of JAWHQI010000208.1, forward strand.
AGACACTACCTCTACGGAGTTCGTTGTGAGGTCTTTACGGATCATAAAAGTCTCAGGTATATATATGATCAACAAGAGCTTAATATGAGGCAACGTAGGTGGGTGGAATTCCTCTCAGATTATGATATTGGTATCCAGTACCACCCGGGGAAAGCAAACGTGGTAGCTGATGCGCTTAGTAGAAGAGGTTCGAGTTATGTCCTCATTACTCAGCAGGAAGAGCTTGTGCGAGCTCTGGAGAGATTGGAGATCAGTATCATACCACGCTCCAGTCTTGGTTCTGCAAGGTTAAACTGGATGGAAATCACTTGTGATATTAAAGATTGGATCAGAACAGTTTTGCCCCAAGATCCGAAGATGGTAGAGATATGGGATTTGACCTAGGCTGGGCAGAAGGAAAAGTTCAGCATTCAGGAGGGTTTACTTCTGCACGATAGTAGGGTGTGCATTCCAGATGTTATTCACCTCCGAGAGGACATACTTTTTGAAGCTCATAATTCTAGATATTCGATACATCCAGTTAGCACAGAGATGTATGTGAATCTTAAGAAATTAGTCTGGTGGCCAGGTCTAAAGAATGATGTGGCAGAGTATGTTGGTAAGTGTGAAACTTGCAAATTAGTTAAAGCTGAGTGCCAGAGGCCAGGGGGCAAGTTGCAGCCACTACCTATTCCAGAATGGAACTTCGCGGATATATCAATGGATTTTGTTCACGGCCTTCCCCGATCGCAGAGTGGGAATGATTCTTTATGGGTTATAATTGATCGTCTCTCCAAGGTTGCCCACTTCATTCCTAATAAGAAAACGGATCAGGGACCGAGATTGGCTCAGTTATATGTAGATGAGATAGTCCGACTCCATGGTGTTCCCAAGACTATTATTTCAGATAAAGATGGCAGGTTTACCTTCAAGGAATGGAAGTATGTTCAGGAACGTTTGGGGACTAAGCTACTCTTCAGTACAGCTTTCCACCCTCAGACAGATGGGCAGACAGAGCGCACAAATAGAACCATGGAAGATATACTCCGAATGTGCATTCTAGACTTTGGAGGTAAGTGGGAGAAGTATGTCACCTTAGTAGAGTTCTCCTACAACAACAGTTTTCAGACAAGCATTGGGATGGAGCAATTTGAGGCTCTTTATGGCAGACGTTGTCGTACACCGTTGTGTTGGGCCGAAAGTGAAGAGAGATCTTCCAACAAAGAATCATGGGTTGACAAGACCACACCTCGAATCAAACTCATTCAGGAGCGCATGAAGATGGCTCAGGATCGTCAAGCCAAGTACTATGATCAAAGGCATAGAGCAGTGGAATTCAGTGTAGGAGACTATGTTTATCTGAAGGTCAGACCAGTCAAGGGTGTCTCTCGAATCAAGCGGATGAAGAAATTGAGTCCAAGGTTCGTTGGTCCTTTCGAGGTGTTGGAGCGCATATGTGAGGTTGCTTATAGATTGGCCTTGCCCGAGGAAATGAGTGGTCTACACAACGTATTCCACGTCTCCTATCTGAGGAGAGCAGTCAGAGATCCCAGTCAGATAATCAGTACTGAGGAAGAACCAATCGAATCAAATCTTCGTATCAATATTAAGTCAGTCAGAATAGTGGACTCAAGGATTCAGAAGCTCAGAAATAGAGAGATCTGTTTTGTAAAGGTCCTTTGGATGAACTGTGGCCGACCAGAGTACTCATGAGAAAGAGAAGATGAACTCCGGAGCAATGCAGATTATGCCTTTCTTTTTGACTCAGGTATGGTTGCAATTTTTGAGGTCAAAAATTTTATTAGGAAGGGAGATTTGTAACATCCATAATTTAATGCGCAAAACTAAATTTTGTCGCAGGGCCCGATCTCGAGCAACACAGACCTAAGCCAGCGTCGGGCCGAGGTACGACTATATTACGATCAATGGATGCACATCAATAAATTTTCTTAGCGGAGGTTTTGGAATTTTATTTTCGACGCGATTAAATATTTATGCGAGAGCGTAACGCGTAGACATAATAGTCATTAAAGTTTGACAACCGTATTTTCGTGATATACAATGTTAAATTTGTCCCTAAGAAATTAAGGCAAATGTGTCACCTGTTATTTCTTTTTAAATTTCGGTACTGTTTAAGTAACCGCAGCCCCTCCACGTCGTGCGTAACCGCGTAGAGCACGCGTCTCTTTAAATCGCGTAGACGCCTCCATTGCAAGATCGCCTCTCGTTTCCTCTCCCTCTCGACTTCCCGACCCCGTGCGGTAGGAATTAGGGCTTCCCCGATAGGCGTGTGTGGAAACCGCCGCTGTTCTTCCTCGTAGGTACTCTCCCGCGTCTTCTAAAGCCGCCAGCGTGTCTTCTTCCCCATTTGGGAATTCGCAGACAGCAGCCCTGGAAAGTCCCAGCCCTCCTCCTCTGTCGATAGGGGGCGCAGTCGAAGCTGAAACCAGTAAGTCATCGTCGTTTCTCATCTTCGTCGTGTTACGATCAATAACGCCTGGGATCTCTTTCAGAAGGCCGCCTAGTTCACTTTCCCCGTCCAAATCAGTAGACCCCAATCCTTTTGCTGTTGATCCGTCGACTTCGTCGTTGTTCGTACGTTTGGAAAGAGGTAAAGACCCCCTTACCCATCTTGCTACAAGTCGTTACTTCCGTTCATTTTTTTAGCACATGTGATATCGTGTTATGTTCATGGGAACCCAGGTAAGAAGGAGAACACAACTGTGTAATTTCAGTATAATCCGAAGGAACTATGCCGCCGCGTCTCGTGTACGAGCGTCGTAACACCGCTGTAAGAAATTCTATTCTTTTTAGTTAGACATACCAAATAGTTATATGCACAGATTGTATCCTCGTATATTAGGAGGAAAATTTGTAATGTTATACAATCGCGTTTATCTAAACATCAACATTCAACATGTTAATGAAGTACGACATATAATTAGTCAGTTGAACCAATTTAAAATCCAATAGGTAACGAAAAATTTTATTAGGAGGCATGATTGAGACTTTCTCCTTCGTGATAGATAGAGGGGCACTATCTTACTCATGGGGCATAGTAGACCTTATGAGCCTCAATTGCAGGGAGATGTTTTCTCCATTGGAAATTCAGAAGATGCGAGTCTATGTCCGTGGGACACTAGAACCTCGGCGTTCGTTTGTTGGGACTCGGGTCGATAGAATGCGCATAAACAGATTCTCAGCACAAGACAAAAATTAGAAATGAGAATATGGTTAACCATTCCTTCCGGACTTGAATAATTATGCATAAGGTGTTTAGAAATTAGAACAGACATTTATCTTAAGCATAGTGTTTTGAAAAGTATGCATAGTATAACAGTAATTTTTTTTCCATAGCATGAACATATTATTTTAAAAAGTATACACACATGTTTCTTCCAAATGTTTTTAGTGTCACTAAGAAGAATGGTCTTTCTTACTCTCCAGTTGGGCTGACCCATTTTTGGGCTTATTATTACAGGGGTCACAGGTGGGGTGTTGCGCCTAGGATGAGCGTGTTTGCCGAAGTTCCCCTTATAGTTTGTTTTCATTCAGTAGTTTATTCCCTCAGTACTGTTTTATGATTTGGGCATGTATCCGGATTCTCTAATGTTTCTTTGTATCAGACTATGTATAAGATTTCAGAATTTCAAGCATTCTGACTCTTTCAATTTTAGTGGCTCCGTGAATTCAAAATTTGAGGTACACTTTTACCCCTTAGCTTTTTTTATTGCTTCCGCTGTAAGTACTCTTTTAGCACTTTTTATTTATCCTGCAATGGACCATTTTTATTACCGCTACTTGATTTGCTTTTTATCACGGGGCCCGGCCGGACTGCTGATTTGTGGTAAAACTAAGTTGGGGTGTTACACTTCCGAAGAGACCTTCATACTATTACGATGATCATCGCCTTCAACCCCCCTTTTATTAAAAATGTGCTAATCCTTTGAGACAAAATGATTCTTCTAGAGGCGATTACTACGATGACTAGCATGGATCTCATAAAGGGTATTATTATGAGGATGATATCATATGTAGATCTACGCTAGATGCGACATACTTTGACCATCAACTAGACTCAAAGGCGCTTACAGATTGGTTATTAGGCATGTAGGAACGTTTTAATTAGTATATGGTATCTTACGAGCATTGTTAGATTTACTACGATGCAGATTCAAGGTCGGGCTAAGTTTTATTAGATTGGCCTCAAACATAGGATTGAGCGCAATAGTCTACACCTCATATCCCAATGGGAAAACATAACGCGAGTATTAAAAAGGAAATATCTTTCGGTATTCCCTAAGAGTCAACTCTTTAACCAGTTACACAACCTTCAGTACAGGACTATGTCTGTTGTCAATTATATGACTCGACTCCATGAGTTAATAGTGAGTGATATTTAGAAGGAGCCAATTGTGTCCGCCTCTCGGTTTCGATATGGAAACCACACAGAAATCTGTAGAGAGCCGGCTTCTCATCACTTAGAGTATATCAATCAAATAATTCACCAAGCCCTACATTACGAGCATTATCTCAAATCCACTAGACTGAGATGAGACCCGCAGTCTGACCAATCAACCACTAGAGATTCTTCTCCATCATAAACCACTAGCGCACTTAGTTGTGGCCACACTGACATGACATCTCAATCCCTGACAATAGGGTTCTCTCATTATAATGAGATTCAATGTGTTATCTTCCAAGACATAGGACATGCAACAACTCAGTGTCATACGAGAAGTTTACTCCTCGATAGTGAGTTGAGCCCACTCCTGACCTGATAGTGTATGATGAGGGAGATAGTATTGCGAGTATTGAAATTGTTTCTAAGAGCGATACGAGAAGAGCACTAGAGTCAGGCACGAGTGATTGTCTATGGACTACACCCCTTCTTGGTGAGGACGAGTTTCGTTGAGTAATTCATCAAAATCCATGAAATTTCTTCAAATCATATCTTAGAGCCATCCCACCCATAAGGATCTCGAGCCTAGTGTTGAGTACGCAGTGATTTCCTCTCTGACACTTGAGGATACTTTCAATATATGAGGAACCTATTTTGGTAGTCATCACATTTGCGACGAGTTTTATTATACTTATCCAGGAAAGCCACCTGATGAGTTTTCCTCTCGTGGAGGCATGTGATACATCCTAGAGTGGTATCCTAGTATCGATGTATCCGACATTCTCTAGGGTGATCGTCTCCTTCATGATGAATTTTTCGATAGACCGCTTAGTGAGTCTCCTGAAAAGTCACATGCCTCGAGAGACATGGTACATCATGGGATCAGACATTAGTACTAATATCTCATATCGGTATATGAGTGTTCATTGCACACTTGACGAATATTTCTACACTCCAACTAGAGAGCCTCCTGATAAATCACTCATTATTAGTGAGTCACTCGAGGTTGAGAGTGCTCTCGATTGCTCGAGGATTATCATTACCATCACTCGAGATAACATTCAGCATACTCTACTACCATATACAATTATCCACGTCATATATGATTATTGATTATCGCATTCGCGATGAAATTTTCTACGCCACACCACCTGAGCCTCCTAACCATGTACCCATTTTAGGAGTTTCTTATAGTACCACAGAGCCTCAATGTAAGGAGCTAGTTAAATTGATTGTTCATAATTCACAATGGTTGCATGATCATGTAAATATATTGGATGACTCGTTTGTGTTGTATGTTTCACATTCACTATATGTTTGGCGATCTTTGTATGAACTTATCTGACATAAGATTGCAATAAGTATTGAAAATTACAAAGTTTATGCATACATTCACAGGAGAGAGCAAAGAAATAAAGAAGGAGAAACAAGTGATGGTTATAATTAAGGCAGAGGTTCCCCCTAGGAACAGTGACAATTAAATGTTAGGCGAATAAGTCATTATACAATAGCACGGAGAATTAGGTCAAATGCCTACGAATTAAATATATTTAAGAGTATGAGAACTCATCATATATTCAACATGGAGAATTTGAGCAACATGAGTATACGAGACCAGCCTCTGACACCACATTAGAGCCTCAACCACCACCTTCATTAGACACAAATTCATCAACAGCATATTGCACAGTCACCAACATATTCCCAAGTTCTTACTTCGAAACAAGTTCTTACTTCGAAACCAATTCCTATTTCGGCACAAGAGAGCCTATACCCTTCCACTGAGATCATAGTAGTCATTCGAGCCATGAGATTTCAACGACACCAGGTGGATGTACATTGGAGTATTTAGTTCATTCGAGAGGGTGGCCTACTATTGGTGATATTTGGATGGAACGAGAGGAGCTCGTTTTACTTACTCCTTGGCTTCATAGAGAGTATGGTCATCTTCATTCAAGCCGAGATAAATGCTCTAAAGCCGAGGGAAATTGATGGGGATCGCGGATCAAAGATGAGCCGATACTTAACAGAGCCTACACGAGTCTACATACGCAGGAGGCGGAAATAAGATTGTCGTATAAAAGATCGAGTCAACAATCACATTCAGAGAGACGACACATTTTTATATAATTTTATGTATTTATTTATTTTTATTTCATGTAAAATTAGTGGAAGTGCTTCTGAGATTTAGGATGGGATGGCTGCTGGTTAGTGTTTGGAAAAAGGGGAATAGGCCAGGGAGAGGGGTGGTTGAGTAAGGAGAAGGAAGATTTATGGGTGATTAGAGGATGGGTGGCTGCTGTTGGGAGGAGTTTGGAGGTGGTTAGCTGCTTGGTTTTAGGGTTAGAACAGGAATTGTTGGCAATGTGGATGGGTCGTCTGCAAGAAAACAATGAAGGGAAGGGCAGCATAATGGAAAGCAAGCAGAAAATGGCAAGAAACAATATTACCTTGGAGTCGGCGCCTAGGGTTGCGGAGTTGGCGCCTAGGGTTGCGGATGACCGGTGAATTGAGAAAGAAGCCCTCCAAAATCCATGATCCTCATGATAGAAACCTATTTAGGGTACCCATCTTGGACGGCTATGATGGGTCAATAGGTGCCGCTCTCACTAAATAATACATCAAAAAAAGTACCACATAGAAATTTCTAAATGGTGCTTCGAACCGTATTCGAATCATCCATCGGGCGACACCAAATATGACAGGTGACAAATCAACCCCGAATGAGCCCAAAACTCGGGCTTCGCTGTCTCGTCCATGACCACCACCATACCTACTTAAATTTCTTTTATTTTCTATTGTTCTCTACTTGAAACACGTAATCATACGAGTAAATATACTGCATGCTTTTGAATTCAGAATAGTAATCCGTACAAAATTAGGTTGTCTAGCATTCCTTTTAGGAAAAAAACTCAAAAATCTCATAACTAGCATCAACATTTTGTATGATAATTTTGGGAAAATTTTACATTTGGTATTCAAGATGATCAAGGATTCAAGGTTTACCAGATGGACGTGAAGTCAGCCTTCCTGAATGGTAATTTAAAGGAAGGAGTATACGTTGAACAACCCCCAGATTTTGCTGATTCCTCTTTCCCTGATTATGTTTATTTTCTACGCAAAGCCTTATATGGTCTAAAACAAGCTCCCCGAGCCTGGTATGAGACTCTCTCTAGCTTTCTTCTTGAGAACAAATTCACAAGAGAAAAGATAGATAAGACATTATTTCTTAGGGAAGTAAAAGGCAAGATTTTGCTAGTGCAAATCTATGTCGATGATATTATATTTGGATCTACGGATGATCACCTTTGCAAAAAGTTCTCTAACTTGATGCAAGGAAAATTTGAAATTAGTAGTATGGGTGAGCTGAAGTATTTCTTAAGACTTCAGGTGAAACAGTCTGAAGATGGAATTTTCATCTCTCAGACGTAGTTTACCAAAGAATTGATTAAGTTTGGAATGGAGAATGCAACCTCGATGAGGAGTCCAATGGGTTCAACTATGACTATGGAAAAGGATAAGAAAGGGAAACCTTTTGCTGAAACCAAGTACAGGAGCATAATTGGATCATTGCTCTACCTTACTGCGAGTAGGCCGTATATAATGTTGTCAACATGTGTATGTGCAAGATTTCAGGTGAACTCTAAGGAATCTCATTATGCCGCTGCAAAGAGGATTTTGAGATACTTTAAAGACACACAAAATCTTGGCTTATGGTACCCAAGAAGTAATGACTTCGAACTAATTGGTTTTTCAGATGTTGGTTTTGCAGGTAGCAGAGACGATAGAAAAAGCACTTCCGGGACTTGCCAATTCCTCGGAAGAAGACTTATTTCTTGGAGCAATAAGAAGCAAAATTGTGTTGCAATATCAACTGCTGAATCGGATTATATCTCCGCAGGCAGTTGCTGCGCACAACTTCTTTGGATCAGGAATCAGCTAGAAGATTACAACTTCAAGTTGAAGGAGATTCCAATGTTCTGCGACTCACCGAGTGTTATTGCAATTGCCAACAATCCAGTTTCTCACAGCCGGACAAAGCATATAGAGATACGATATCACTTCATCCGGGAGCATGTGGAGAACAAGGACATCAACCTCAGCTATGTCCCGACGGATAAGCAAGTTGCAGATATTTTCACGAAGCCGCTTGATGAGACCAAGTTCAATTTCTTCAAAATGGAACTAGGTATGCTGAACAAGGACTCATAAAAAGATCAAGAAATCTGTCCTAAGACAAATTTCAGAAGACAAGTAAATTTCACGAATCATTTCGACGAATTGACTTAATTTCCCGAGTCATTTCGACGAATCAAGGAAATTTCACGAGTCATTTCGACGAACTGGACAATTTACTCGATTCATTTTGACGATTCGTCGAGTTCACTTAGGGCTTTCGACGAATTATTATTTCTTTCTCTATTAAATTTATTGGATCCGAAGAGTCTTTTCTTTACAATAAGGTACGCGTCTTCTCTCTCTTCAAAACTTTAATAATATATAAAGGTTTTTAAGGGTTTCACGAGTCACACACGGCCATTTCTCGAAACCCTCCGAAGATTCGTCTCCCAGTCGCCGAATCGCCAGCTGCTAGCAATGTCTCGCAAAAGCGCAGGATTTCTTCAGGTAGGGGAGAATTAGTTCGCACAGGATTTGTTAGTGCTACAGATGAATTCATGAATGTAGTGCTCTGTCTCGAGGAAGCCGGGCTTTCATTTATTCTTGAACACCCTTGTCGTGTGCTGGACAGAGAAGTGCTAGAGTTCTACAAGAATGCTAGTCTTCGTCACCATGGAACTGTGATCAAGTCTACAGTCAGGAATAAAGTAATTAAGATAAAGCCTTCTCGATTGTCTAGATTTCTGAAGATGCCAGCAGTGGAAGAAGAAGATTGTTTGTTTGATCAAGATTATAACAGAGCCTTATTATTTTGTGGATTGCCTCGAGGCACAACTTCTATCAGAAGGAAGAATATGAATGGTGAAGGAAAGCTCCTATCAGATATTTTAGGAAAAGTCTTATTGTGCAAGGTAGGCTCGCATGACTACCTCTCAAATGATATGTTCAAGCTTCTAGCCGGAGTAATCTGTAGAAAGAAAGTGAATTGGGGATTTATTTTGTTTGAGGAAATCAAAGCTAGTTTGATGGTTCCTAACTTTGGAAGGATCATCTCACTATATCTAAATCAACTTGATGGAAACCAGTTTGATATGTCCTCTGGTAGTCTTATTCATCATTTGAAAAAGATTGATTCATCTATTCTTCATAGATGGGAAAGGAAGATAGTAAGGCCTGGTCTGAAGAGGCCTGATGATGAGGAAGAAGAATTTGAAGAAGAGCAAAAGTATCAACCCACTCCATCAAGGGTTGTTTCTAAGACAGGTGTTGCACCTGTGCAGGGGGAGAACCTCAATGTACAAGCCCCAGAATTTTCCCAAGAAGTTCCAAAGGTTCTTTCTCCCCTGTCTCCTATCCCCTCTCCAAGAGCAGATGATCAAGATATTGTTGTTGATCAAGATAAAGCTGATGATGTTGGTGATTAAGATGATCAAGGTATTCAAGATGATCAGGATGATCAAGAGGATGCTGAAGAAAATGATGAGAATGATGATGAGAACAATGATGATGATGATGGTGATGATGGTGGTGATGATGGAGAGCTCCTCAGTGCTCAAATGAATATAGAAATGATAGATGAAGTTATAAAGAATCAATTTTCTGAAGATCTAGAAGTTGAGAAGGAACAAGAATCCACGTCTGGTAGAGTTCTTGATGTGGTAAGTGTTATCCCCTCCACTCAAAGTTTCATTGCAAATATTGAGGGGGAGATTACTCTTCAGGATGCAGTCCAAGCAGAGGCTTTCAAGGAAGATGAGGTGATACCATCAGTGCAAGAAGGAGAGGCTGTGCATTCTGCACCTCCTGCTCAGAATGAAATTCAAGTCTCACCTGAAATAGAAATTTCAAATGATTTATGGTTTGAGGATGAGAGTTATGGAACACCATCTCCTGTTCAGACTAGAGTTCCCGTGCCTTCTACCTCCTCAAATAATGAAGAACTGCTGAAGACCATAGAAGCTCTGCTTAAATCTCAAGTTGAATATTTTGAATTCTCTCTTAAGCAAGTGTTTGACAAGGTCAGAGAGGTTGAAGCAGATGTGAATAATGGACTGGCTGCAGTCAAGCATAGACTGCATAGTGTAGATCAGATTAAGGAAGAGATAGCTACAAATTTTGCTGAAGCTGGAAAAGCCATATGTCTGGCAATTGATGGAGTGAAAGTTGTGCATAATGCAATTCAAGATCTGTCTAAAGATCATGACATGATAATAAGGTCTACAGAATCAGACAGAGACTTTCTTCACAGAGAAATGCTGGTCTTCAAGGAAGAAATAATCCAAGCCCTACATGAAGAAGTCAGAAAGGGGAGGAAGATTTGATGGCTAGAATGGCTGAGATCAGTGATGAATTGAACGATAAAGTTCATGAAGCAAATACTTTCAACTATCAGAACTTTAAGTGGCTGCATGAGGATTTGACAGGAAGACCTCAAGATCAAACCCTTCCTAAGCAATTTTATGAGGATGTACTTTCTGAACCTCCTGTTCAATACACTCAAGTATGGTCTGATCCAGAAGATGTTGTTGAACCCTCAAAGCCTCCTGCAATTGCCAAAAAAAAGTATGGGGAAGGTTCTTTTGCAACAAGATCAGATCCCTCAATCAGAAGAAATGCAGGTATTGTGATCAGAGATGTGGAAGAGGACAGAAGAGAAACTGTGGCAGATGATAGAAGAGAATAAGCTGAGTTCTGGAGCCCAATTTCTAAAGATATCATTCTAGATACTTTCAAGTTAATTGACATTTCAAATGAGTTGCCACAGAAGCACTACAGTCAAGAAGAGATAAATAAGCACAAAGCAGCTAGGTTGAAGAGAAAGATTCATTTCAGAACATATGGCTTCAACAACCCAGATGCTCCTCCAGCTCCTCCAAAGTACTATCCTAAGACAAATACCTATTTTGATAGACAGCTAAAGAAGAGCAAGATGGGGAAGGCCAAAAATTCTTAATTATGTGTTGTGACTGTGTTTAACTCTTAAAAACATTTATATCTCTATTAGTGTTTTGTTGACATTTTATTTATCTCAATTACTTATGTCATTACTTTTGTTTGTGATTATGTTTATTATCTGTGCAATTCACCTTAATAGATCGGGTTCTGACTTCTTCAAATAGGGGGAGATTGTTGGGTATTGTAGCCACAATAGCCTTGATTTGAAAAAGTCCCTCATTGAACTAAGATGAATTGATATTGTATTTGATGTGGTATTTTAGTTATGTGTTTGCAGGATATTAATTGCTACGTACAAACCAATGTCAGGTTTCAATGAATCATAAAACACAGGCCTATGCAATGTAATCCCTCATTGTGTAGACCAAGGTGTTGACTCATGTGAAATCTCTCTATTGGGGTGTACTTCATATTCAAACACTATGGAGAAGTCAAGATGAAGTAGTTGTTGTGTTCAGGATTGGAAGAAAAATAGTCTAAGTCTTTTTCGTCGAGTACTCTCGAGAAGTCTCGACGAATTCGTCGAGACATCTCGTGAGGACTTGATTAGTTCGTCGAGTTTACTCGAAAGGATTCTAAGAAAATAGTTCAAATATTTTCGTCGAGTAATATTGTGTTCACTCGAGAACACTCGACGAATTCGTCGAGTGGTCTGCTAGTTTCTCGTGAACACTCGACGAATTCATCAAGTGCTCTTGAGAAGTTCTCGAGTGGTCTAAGTTATAGTTTCTTCCCGTCTCAGCTTTCAGCTAAGTTCTTTTCGTCGAGTCATTAAGTGAATCCGTCGAGTAGTCAATGACTTCATGAGTTCACTCGACGAATGAAGACAGAGCGCTTTCTTTTTCAAATGCACAGTTGGATTTCCTTTTAGGTCGTCACCATGTACAGTACACGTGGAGATCTTTCCTTAGCTTTCGAATTTAGCCGTTAGAGAAAATGTGTTATAAATACTTAAGGGTTATTTCTATAAACCCTAATCGTGCTTATTTCAAGAGATCGCAAATCGTCTGTCGGCCATTCTTGTTTTCGCAAAGAGCTTTTCTGCTGCCGACAAAATTTCTGCACGATTCTTCTCCAAGTTCAGATACAACAAGATATTTCTGTATGATAATTTTACATTGTATGATACTTCCTAGACCTTGTAATGTCCAAGATTGAAAAAACTTAATTACTGGGGACAGGAGGGAGAGCTGTTTTCATTGTAATGCATAGTTTCCATCCTAAATTATAATGAATAAAACAGATAAAGCAAAAGTCAACCAAAGAACTACCTTAACAAGTGGGGGTGCATCTAGAGGTGTTCCATCAGTTCCTCTGCAAAGAACACTTGCAAGGTCAAAACGAAATCCATTCACATGATATTCTTCAACCCTACAGAAGTTCAAGATAATGTTAGATTATGATCATCAAAAGATAAAAATTACTACTCGCTGACAGTGAGAGAGAACTCACGGTCTTCGAGCAAAATTATCTCAGTAAACAAAACAAAGTAAGATTGTGTAACAAAACAAAACAAGATTGGTGCTTATCATTCCTAGCAAAAGAAGTTTGAAGAACTAAAGGATGGGTTCTTCCTCACCCTTGAAGATAAACATAACATTTTACAACATACTATAGATACTGAAGATGAACACGGCGTCATCAAAACCGAATCTGACGCCTGTGATTATCTCATTATCACGATTGCAATGCATTTCATTGGCAATCCTCGGGAAGAATTGACTTCCTCAAAAATCTTCCTTACTAATATCCGATGTCCAACTCTCTCTGAATTCCGTTGGTACAAGGATGTTTTCCTCACCCAAGTACTTAAACGCCCTGATTCTAATGCTCCATTCTGGAAGGAAAAATTCGTTACAGGATTACCTTCTCTTTTTTCCCAAAGGATCATGCTCAATCTTCAAAAGGAAATGGGTACTGATCACATTGATTTTAATCAAATGACTTATGGTCAATTATTCGCTTATGTCAAAAGTGAAGCCTTAGCTGCATGCCAAGAACTTAAATTCCAGGCAAAATATGGCAGTAAGCGCCGAGAACTCGGCTCTTTCTGTGACGCTTTTGGCATCACCGGTCTATCTGCCCCTTCTACTGCACAATGCAAATCTCACAAAAATCTCACTCGATCTAATAAATTTTATTCTAAACGACGACTTTTTTCCTATCAATCTCCCATGTCTAAACCATATCCTCACCAAACCAAACGTCCTCATCACTCTACTTCCATCACATGCTTCAAATGCGGCCAAAAAGGCCATATTGCTGCAAAATGCCGCAACAAAGGACGCATCAATGAAATCATTGATGACCTCTCTGATGTTAGCAATAACGTCAAGATCAAATTAAAAGATAAATTTCAAATCCTTCACATCTCCGACAACGACCAAAATTCTTATAACTCCTCCAGCTCGCCTGATCAGCCCTCCACTTGCCTTTGCAAAAAGCAAGTTAACATGATCAGAACAACTCCAACTGATACCAAGGACTTCATCTTTGAAATGATTCAACAAATACCTGACCCCATACAACAAAAACCACTTTTTGAAAAATTACAATCCCTAGTTATACAAGACAATAAAATTTCTTTAATCGAACCTTTTAGTGTTTCCAAACTATTTGATAAATATCCACAAATTTATCCTTTCCAAGTTTCCACTAACGGTATTAGTACTAACATTATGGGTCAAACTGTACTTTTTAAATTTATCCACCCTGTCCGACAAAAACAACTTAATCTTTTACAACAACATTCAATTTTTCAACATATTAATCTTATCCAACAGAAGCAAAGCAAACTTCTTTATTTACAAGATGATCTATCTCATGCCCACATTGATAATCAATTACACTCACCAACCACCAAATCGCAAATTCACCAGTTAGAAGAATCATTCAAAACAGAAGTTTGTGCGGAATTGCCCAATGCTTTCTGGGACCGCAAAAAACATATTATACAACTTCCATATGAAACAGACTTTTCCGAACGAATTCCAACTAAAGCCCGACCAATCCAAATGAATCGCGAACTCCTCGAAGTTTGTAAAACCGAAATCCAAACCCTATTAGACAAAAATTTAATTCGACCTTCCCACTCCCCTTGGAGTTGTGCTGCATTTTATGTCATGAAAAATGCAGAAATCGAACGTGGCACTCCACGCCTCGTCATTAATTATAAACCACTAAACAAAGTATTGCAATGGATTCGCTACCCTATTCCTAACAAACGTGATTTACTCAAACGACTTAGTAATGCAAAAAAAATTATTATACTATCAAAAAAGAAATACTTAGTATTGTCAAATGTATTTTAAAATTCCAAGATGATTTAATTAATAAAAGATTCCTTTTACGTATTGATTGCCAGTCTGCAAAATTTATTTTACAAAATGATGTCCAAAATCTGGTTTCCAAACAAATTTTTGACAGATGGCAAGCACTTTTATCTGTTTTTGATTTTGATATTGAATATGTCAAAGGCTCTGACAACTCTCTTCCTGATTTCCTCACTCGTGAATTCTTACAAGGCAATGAGCAAGTCACCACAGTCCGCTCCGCAGAAGACTCAAACACCACAAGATTATGCACTAAAAACACTTCCTCCGGTTCCAACTCAAAATAAATTCACCTCATTAACATACTCAGATGTAATTACTCATACCAAATCACTACCAACTACGCTCATCCCACTCACCACCAATTACGCCCAATCAGATCCCGCTTATATATCCCAACCTACCACCGAGCATATTCATCTGACCCACATTACTCAAACACCACCCTATGACGCACTCCAAAAACACGTCAGCAAAACATTTCCATCAAACTCATTTTGGCTCGACGACCCACTCAAGACCCAAGGCTTCTATGAACTCATCCTCATCGACACCCATTCCGCCACCATCACTCATACCAATGACAAAACCAACCCTTCCCAGATCGCAGTTTCTAAATGTGTCATCCAAAACGTCATTGACTCATCCTCATGGTTCAATCCATAGACTTCACACCCATTTTCAGTCCCATTCAACCCACCTGCATACAACTACCATGACTACCAACTTGCTTGGTTTCGCACATTCCTTTTTCGGCCATTTACTCATTCATGATTCATGGTATTCCACAATACCTGCCCGACTACTCTACCCACCTGGTTCTATGACTGGTGGAGAAAATATGGTGCCTCTCCCCAAATCCTACCGCTGTCACTAACCCATAGCTACCAGACTTGGTGCGCCAAGTACACCAGCCCCACATTCAAAAAATCCCTCCAATTCCACCGCTCCTTCAAAATCCCTTGGATCTTTTGCTGGAGCTTCGTCATTACAAAAATTCATCCAGAAGATTTTCCATTCTCTCTCATACGAGTCTTCAAAGTCAAGTGGTGGCCTAAATTCAATAATGACCTTGCCTCAGACAAGGTTATCCTACATTTTCTCACCACCAGCACTTTGACTCCCGTCCTTACAACCCCACCTGTTCCATCCCCAACTATCCTACTACCACGAACTCCACCTCCCAAATCACCGCTCCTCCTCCCACCTACGGATGAGGAAGATGATCTTCAAAGCTTCCTGCAATTTCAAAAATTCAAGAAAATGCAACAACAATACCGTCAACATTCCCCAACCACATCTGCAATCTCCTCACCCACTTCTACATCAACACCAACACCAGATCCTTTCGGTGGCCTCTTCGCCCAAGTCCCATATGACGAAAGTCTGGATTCTTTTGATTCCTAAACCAGACTCAACGCTTTCTATAGAGCGGATTCAAATCTATGGACTAGCCCGGTTCAAACGGTAACCGGTAAAGGCATATCAAATCCGTTTATAGCTGCGAATTTGCTCAAAATCCGATTCATCTAGCCCGGTTCAAACGGTAACCGGTAAAGGCATATCAAATCCGTTTATAGTTGCGGATTTGCTCAAAATCCGATTCATCTAGCCCGGTTCAAACGGTAATCGATAAAGGCATATCAAATTCGTTTATAAGCTGCGGATTTGCTCAAAATCTGATTCATCTAGCCCGGTTCAAACGGTAACCGGTAAAGGCATATCAAATCCGTTTATAGCTGCGGATTTGCTCAAAATCCGATTCTGTTTTGAGCCTCGGGGAGCCGTACAGAATCACTTTTCAAGAAGCCTGCCAGCACTCAGCACTTATGCCTGCCAGCACTCAGCACTCATTCCTCCCAGCCACGCCACTCAAAGTAAAAGCATCTCCACTATTCAAGATGCCTGCCAGCACTCAGCACTCATTCCTGCCAGCCACGCCACTCAAAGTAAAAGCATCTCCACTATTCAAGATGTCTGCCAGCACTCAGCACTCAGCACTCATTCCTGCCAGCCACACCACTCAAAGTAAAAGCATCTCCACTATTCAAGATGCCTGCTAGCACTCAGCACTTATTCCTGCCAGCCACGCCACTCAAAGTAAAAGCATCTGCACTATTCAAGATGCCTGCCAGCACTCGTAGCATCTCGCTTATAAATAAGAAGACCATTCACCTTGAGAAGGGCAGAGACGAGTTAGGGAAGAAGAGAAAAGAAGGAGAAGGCCTTCAGAGTTATTGTAATTTTTCTTTCTTGCTATTTTTCTATTTTTCTTATTGTTATTTTTCTTATTGTTCTTTATAGATATAGTCCTGGGTAGCCTTAATTATTTTGATAGATATAGTCCTGGGTAGCCTTAATTATTTTGGTATCAGAGTCAGGTTACTTCTTCAAAGCATAAGTTGGCCAATCCGTAAGTCCGTTGGTAAGCCCGCGATGGGTGTTCCCGGCAGATAGTCCTTTTGCTTAAAAGACTTAATCTCGATTGACATACCATTATAAATGGCAAATTTCGTTCGACGTTTTTTTTCTGGTTCTTCTACTTCTTCTACTCGCACTGTTCTTAGTCAAGAAGATATTATTCATACAGATTTTCTAAATTGGTCTATTCCTACTGAACATATTGATAATATTTACAAAATTGGTACCTTTGATTTCAAAACCGGTTTTTCTGTAAAGACTCATGAAGAAACTTTTAATATTCAACAACAATTTCAGTCTACACCTTTATTATCACACATAGCACTCCAAAAATATTCTGACCGTGGTTTTCGCTATATCCACTTCGGGATGATACAAGTTGCAGTTAAACCATTAGTTCATATCGGTGTCAATATTCCTATTTATATGGCACTACGTGACAAACGCTTATCTAAATATAAATCTTCTATTCTTGCCATGATCCAAACCAATATATGTAATGGCCCTATTTATTTCAATAGTATTCCCAACTTCACTGTTTCCCTTACTGATCCGTTAATATTAAATTCACTAATTCTCGACATTCATTTGCAAGGAAATGAATTTGAAAAATTAGCGGAACAATTTGCAATCATATATCGCATTTATTTTAAACTCATGAGTTCCTGTTTAAATCTCAAACTTAAACTTGGAACAAATTTTCCAGATGAAACAGTTTTACTACAAATCGATGCCCCCTTCTCCAAAACCTTTTTACCTAAACGATTAAAATGGCATGAAATTACAGTTCCTGATCATTTTAAAATTGATTGCCCCCAAAAACCACAAAATTTTGAACAAACAGAAATAACAGATGTTATTGAAGAAACAGATGGCACTGTTCTAATCCGATTCAATTCCTTTACAGACCGCACTTCACTTTCACACCCACCTCATTATCTTCCCTCTCGGTTTTCTACTTCTCAATATGATTCTACCTCTCAACCTGAAATACCCGATCTACCGTCACTCTAAACTCCGGCAATCCATGTCAATTACACATCTCCACTACCAGAAGTTGTACAGCCCTCTAGTACAACTTATTCTCCAACCTCTACGCACATGCGTATTCATGGTGTTAACGTCATCACACTCTTAAAACCATTTAATCCTCAATTTGACGAATTATTAAGTGAATTCCAACAAGACTCCTCTTATTACTCTTGGTTTGAATCCTTTGACAATTACACCAAACAAACACTTTACAGGCAATGGAAATTTGATATTATTCGCTATCAATTAGAATTCAATTTTGAATTCTGGTTAGAAAATTATCTCCAAACCCACACTACTTCTTCGCCTTTCACACAATCCGTTATTAATGTTCAAACCACCTTACATACCAAATGGCGACTTCTTAATAACACTACTGTTACTACTATTACACCCCCTCTACAAACACTACAACTGTCTACACCCGATGGACATGACATCATCGCCACTCCTTTCAAAAAAGGCCGCGAAGGTGATGATTCCACTCCTATTACTATAGAAGATATCCAAAAAGTTTATCAACAAAACAATTATTCCAATCAATTTCTTCACACTATTTCAACCCAGATCGCATCCTTACATGTTAACCCCAAACCACTACAAACTCACGTAACACCCAACCTCTCTAAATTTGGGGAGAGGCACCATATTTTCTCCACCAGTCATAGAACCAGGTGGGTAGAGTAGTCGGCCAGGTATTGTGGAATACCATGTGTAACATCCCCCAAACTGCTAGACCCCTAAGTTGGTTTTGTCATGACTAGGTCATGACAAAACCATAAGAAGAGCCATTTGATCTTGTGAGCTTAGGTAAGAAAGAGAAAACCACCTTGGACTGCAAATAGCAATTTCCAATTACCAAGCTTAGGGTGGGACTTTAGGGCCTCAACTTGACCATTTGACCCCACCATAGTATTCCTAACCCTTTAGGGGTCCCCTTAGGGCACCAAGGGCCCATTGGGGTCAACCTAAGAGACCAATTTGACCAAAGTCAACCTAAAACCCCAAATTGGTCAAAGTAGCCTATTTAGAGCCAATTAACCTTCACCATGTCAAATTGATCACTCAACTAGGTCTAGAATACTATAAGAGACCTAGTAGACCTAAAAGCCCCATCATGGGGCCCCCAGGGGTGCAAATTGACCAAAATGCCCTTTTTAGGTCAAAATGACAATTCTTCACAAAGTACCCTAATTGACCACCACCATATTAAATTGACCCTACCCATAGTGTTATCACATCATGGGGGACCCAGTGGACCAAAAAGCCCCATGACCAAGTCAACCCTAGGGCTCAATTTGACCAAGTCAATTTAGCCTGTTTTGGTCAAATTAGCTTAGATTGGGTCAACCAAGACCCATATGACCAAATTGACCCCACCAATAGTTTCTAAACCTAATTTGGAACCCAATGGACCCAAAAGCCCCATCCTAGGGTCACCCAATTGGTCAATTTGACCAAAAGTCAAACTTGCCCAATTTAGGTCAAATCTCTTAAACCTAGCCCAATCCCTTTGGGCTAACTCAATTGGGTGGTCAACCAGCCTAGTAGACTAGCATTAAACACAGAGGGGAGTAGAAATTCGGCCATGGTGAGTATGAGAGAGAAAATGGGGGTTTTCCCCAATTTTGAGGTGAGAGAAAGAAGCCATTCATGGCCATTAAGGAGCTACACCCCTTGGCCTCCCCCACCAACACACCCATTCATCTTCTCTGCCGATTGTGAGGAGTTTCCAGCAGTTTCTAGGGGTAATTAAGGCAGGGGGGATGTACTAGGATCGGTTATGAGAGGAATTCGAAGAGGCCATTAATGGCATTGGGGGTTAAAGCCACCACCACCTCCAATTGAACCCCCTATCACCTTCAGAATCCGGAGAGGAGAGAAACCCCCAAGTTTTCAGTGGAGATCGTGCTCTGTAGGCTTGAATCGGCATGGCACCTCAACCTTCCCGAGCTCCCATGGTATACACGAGGACAACAAGGCGGCAAGCCCCAATTCAGGTCCGATCCTCCTTCTCTCTCTATCGGTGCTTAGATCCTAATCCAGCTGGGGCTTGATTCGAGTTCAAACGGGCTCAAATCGTGCACCCAAAGGTGCTCGTTTTCGAGCATTTTCCTCCTCCCCGAAACCCCTACCCCGGCCACCACCGGCCGGCAAACGACCTCCTATCGCCGGCCACCACCTCAACGGAGGTGGTGGTGGCACTTGCCGGCCGGGGAGATGTGAGGGTGGCCGGGAAATCGCCCCGCAAAGTCACCCAGGACGGGCCATCGCAGGCTGTTGGCTGATCGGAGACGATGGATGTGAGCCGTCCGATCGGCCGCCATCTGATATTCGCAGACCCATTTTAATGATTTTAATTTAGTTAAGTTTATTATGTCACATTTCTGATAGCATTTTGATTTAAATATTAAAAATACTTAGAGGCCTCTAGGGAAAATTTGTCCAACATCAAAGTTGGAGCCCTTGAGGTCTAGTTTAATCCAAAATTGAGATCACTCGATTTGGAGTCCTGGTTAGGGCACAGCACTCATTTTGGTGAGAACTATCATTAAGGCTAACCAGAGTTTATTTTTGATGCCCACACCAATCCAGAACTCCAAATGACTTGAAATTTGGAGTGCAGGCTACTCTTATATACATCTAACACATATCCAAAAATCAGAATTTTTGGAGAATCTTTTTCTATAGTTTTTGGAAAAATTCAATAATCCATGTGTGATTTAATTAGGTGCCTTAAACACCTTAAAACCCTTCCAAATTTGGATGTGTGGTCCTAGAGAGCATGTAGGGTCTCTGGTTAAAATATCATATTTTTTGGAGTTGATTTGGTGGGGTAATTCACCAAGACAACCTTAGGCTCCCTAGGTTTAGGCAAAACTTTGGGTGAGTGCCCCCACTCTTCCACAAAGCCATTTGGCTTCATATTTGGGGTGCACATCACCCTCCCCCATGCCAACCATTGGTCCAAATTTGGTGGCCATTGGAGGAGGTTTGCCCTAGTAAATCAAAAAGGGGCTAAATGTTATTAGCACCCCAATTAGGTACCCAATAGAACCCCACTCCTCACCAAATGTTGGTAGGATCATGGGTGGTCATTCACTGACCTCTGACCAGTGTAATGAATAGCTTGGACTTAGGCAAAGTAGGGAGCTTCCCTTGGACATTTGTTTGCTTAAGGGTTTGTTTAGGGCAAAGGTGAACTTAAGTAAATTTTGGAGTGTGGAGGGGCTTCCTCCCACTGAGTTGAAGGGGTGACCTTAGTCACTGCCTTGGGATGTATGGGACACCCCAAGGAGCAAATTTGGATGAGCTAGGGCTTAAGGTGCCCTTAAGCCCTAGTGGTTAACCTTAGGAGGTCCTTTAGGGTTTGTGAAGGACATATGAGTGTTTGTCCATGGAGAGAAGTGCAATAGCCTTCTCTGAGTTCTAAGAGTGTTATAATACCCTCACAAGAAGTTTGGGTTGATTTGGGTGAGTATTGACCATAACCCTAGGTTAAACCCTAAAGGGGTGCAGTTAGAGGCCAAGGAAGGAAGAGGGGCCAAACCTTAATGGTTTGACTTGAAATTTTGGGGAGGTGGTCATGCTGACCAGAGTGTACTACTGTGAGAAATTGGTGGGCT
Organism: Dactylorhiza incarnata; assembly: GCA_033032865.1. NCBI lineage: Eukaryota > Viridiplantae > Streptophyta > Magnoliopsida > Asparagales > Orchidaceae > Dactylorhiza > Dactylorhiza incarnata. The sequence continues at coordinate 4,706,218 of JAWHQI010000208.1, forward strand.
TTGGAGTTGCCAACCCTAGGGAATAAATCCTTGGGTAGATTTGTAAATATTTAGGTTTTTGAGATTTAGGAAGAATTAGTACTTAGTGATTAACCATTTTCTGTCACCAACTTAGTTTTGATGTTATTAATCCGTGGAGATTCTATTAGAACCATTGGAGAACTTATGGAGGTCCAAATTGTAATTATTCATATTGTTGACAATTTTTGGGATGAACAATTTTAGGGTGTTAGTTTTCTATAGTTGCATGAAACTTTGCTGGATGACATTTCATACCATTATGAACCCACGGTATTTTTCTCATAATTTATGGGTTAATATTTTTGGTACCTCTAGTTCATTTTGGAATTAATTGCAATTATATCCTTTGTGGAAATTACAAATGTAACCTCTATGGAATATAGTCAAATTTTGTAGGGCTGAATATCTTAGTATGAATCACCTCTATATAAATTTGCATAAGGTTTGGAGTTCATATGAGGGTACCCCCTTTGGAAATGATTGGAAATAAATGGATTTTGGAATTTTTAAAAATAGTAAATCTTGCTGGAATTTCCTAAAATTTCATATTCGCTGATTACTTGGTAACCTTGATTTATTTAAAAATTGTAGTAGGCATTGGAAGCCAGAAAAGTACACTTGCAGTTCAAACCTTACGAAGTTGCATTTTGGAAAAATTGTTTTTAATATTAATAATATTGAGAAAAATATGATTCTCTGGAATATGCCTTAAAATATCAGGCTAGACCTCCAATAAATAGCATGGGTCAGTTGGATGAATATTTGGAGTACCTCTAGTTGTAAGCTTCAAGTAGTCGGTTTGGACTGCGTTTAGTAAAACTGTGAAGCATAGGAATTTAGTAGCATACTAGGTGGAGATGGGGTGCAGGTGGTGTTCATGGGCTATGTAGTTAGTAGTGAGTCCTCCCAAGGAAGTATATGTGAGGAAAGTGTGCTTGGTGGGTCGAGGGTAAGGTCGTCATGGGGATTGACGAAAGATCGTCTTTTCCTTTTAGTGTCTTAAAGCCCTTAGGACTAATCCAGGTGGAGTTCTATGTGGGCTCTTGTGGGTAGTAACTAGTAACATCAGGTGTCTTGGGAAAGGAGTCTTGGGGGGGGGGGGGGGGGGGGGGGGTCTTCCCAGTATAACTCTTATCACCGTAGTGAGCCCCCTTACAGGGTAACCCTTGGGAAGTCCAAGACTAACCTTAATGTATAGGAGTAAGTCATTGTACAAGGTTAGCTAATAGCACACTCACCCACACACCGTGGTATGAGAGTCTAGTCGGTTTAGTCCGGTGAGCTTGTGATTCTGAGTTGTTTGTTGGTGACGGGCGGGTTAGCCCGGGGAGCTTGTGGCTCGGAGATTGTTGGAAAACATGTTGCATGTGCATAAGGTGGTGGGTCCTTTGTGTTGGCGATCGTTGCACCGACGTTGATACTTGGGCTCGGCAAGTGCGGTATTTACACTTGGCCATAAAAGTCTGGCGGTCCAATCAGTAAGAGTACGCAGGCGCTCCGCGGGTTTGCGTTGAGGCGTACGATAGGTCTAGGTTAGGTAGTGCATATACCAACCTAGAGGTGGGCGAGGCCCAACCCACCGCTTCCGTTTGCCACTACGGGAGTATCCTGGGAGTCTTGCACGCTCCAAAAAGGGGGAACTAAAGGTCTATGCGCATAGAGTCGTAGTGAGTGAGTTGCACTTGTATGAACATAACATAACAGCATACCTTGCATGTCATAGCATAAAACATTGCATTTCAACCTACCCCTAACGTATAGGTCGGTTATGGGACTTCTTATACGGTAGGCCCTGCTAAACGACCCCTTCGTCTATAGGTTTGTGTGGGCATTCCTATAAATCAATGGTTACTTTTATTATACCTTACTTGTCATTATACATACTGCTTACTGCTCTTTATGTACTTTTACCACGCTTTTATTTACAGCTTCATTTATTATATATACACACTTGTGTAGTGGTGGATCTTTCCATAACTAGTTTCTCTGTCACCTGCATTTGCTTACCCCTTTGTTTACCTCCGCTTCGTCCTCCCGCTCGGTGCCTAGGAGTCACTGGGAGAGAGGTGGGGGATTGGCTTAGTCTTTTTGACTAACGGTCGGTGGACCTTATCATTTTAGGAGACCGCGGCGACGGGGCAGCACCAGAGGCCGATTCAGGTGGAGGCAGGGCAGTCTAGCACAGGAGCACCGATGACAGGATCCGTGAGTGTTAGTTATAGACAATTTGCTTCCGCGAGTGAACTTATGTAGTGAGGCTTTTATGTATCGGGCAGGAACCCTTGTTATCTTATCTTTTGTTTCAGTTATGTATGTGGACATCTCTTGATGGTTTAAATTATATGTGATGTGGACTTGACCTGTTTAGTCTCTCAAACTCTACTTTTCTTTGGGATCGAGTTGGCCGGCAGGATCGACGTTTTGTAGTGGCGACCTTCCCGAGCGAGGGTGTCACCGCAAAACGGTGGTTATGGGCCTAAGACCCGGTGGTTTTTGCAAAAAAACAGGGGGTCTTACAAGTGGGATCAGAGCGAACCTCGATTCGAAGAAAAGAAGTCCACAAACCCTGGGTCACCCCGTGCGAGCTTAGTTTGAGGACAAACTAGCAGCGGAAGCAATGGTGTGCCCATAAGGGAAATCACATGAAAAGATCCACTTATAACTGAACTTCCTTTAGCTAAGTCCCTTACAAGTGTAATCTTTCTTATGTAGCCGGCGGCGGAACCTTCACCGCAGCATGGAGTTCCACCGACTCCGAACGTCGTCACACCACCACCGGCTCCTACCCCATTCCAGCAGACGGAGTTGGGACAGACACTGACGGCCATTCTGGAGACCTTCAGGGCACAGCAGGCACCGGCTCCTCAGCAAAACCCCGGGGCCAACTGGCTGAGCATCTTTCGAGGTCTCTCCCCACCTGCATTCATCGGGACGGAGACCGTTGTGAGGACCGAAGAATGGGTAGACATCATGGAGGAGATGTTGACAGGAATCCAGTGCCCGGCAGACATGGAAGTGCCACTGGTGGTTTCTTGCTTGGAGTCTCATGCCAAGAGGTGGTGGAAGAGGTTCCTGGCTACAGCTTATCCGGGACTGGAGGCAGCAGACGTTTTGTGGGATGATTTCAAAGCGGCACTGCTGGAACATTTTGTGCCGCAGTCGGCAAGAGATGATCTGGAGTACAGGTTTTTGCAGTTGCGACAAGGGAGTAGGACAGTCCTGGAGTATCACCAGGAGTTTACCCACCTATCCCGGTTTGCGGTATCATATCAGCTAGATGACGCGGGATACGCAAAGAGGTTCTATAAGGGCCTTCGTGATGAGATGAGGCAGGCCCTCCTCTTCGTCTCCGACGGCAGTATGGCGAAGATCCTGGAGATGGCCAAGAAGCTGGAAGGAGACCAGCAAGCTATTCGTGGGAGAAAGAGACCAATGGAGGAACAGGGACGAAGTGGCAGAAGGGACCAGCCGAGAGGCCGAGACGCAGGAGAAGGAAAGACGGAGGTCCGACCCCGCTAGGGGGAGAGATAGGTCCAAAGGGAACCGGTAGTGCTGGCCCCTCAGCCTCTGCAGATGAGGGAAGTGCCAAGGATTGGAGGAGGTGGGCCACCTCCGGAGTGCTTTCACTGCCACCAGATCGGCCACATCAAGAGGAACTGCCCCCAGAGGAATGTACCACCAGCATTGCAGGCAGCACCACAGAGCCATCATCTCGGGGGCCGAGGACGTGGCCGAGGTCGTGGATTTCAGGGCGATGATCGGAGACAGTACAGGGAGCAGGCATATGCCCTAGACTTGGCAAGGCCCCGGGACCCAGCAAGGGTCATCGCAGGTACTTTGATGTGTTTTCATTTAAATTGTTAATGTCTTATAAGTTTTAGCTTTACCTTAGCATTGAATCAAACAACAAAACCCTCAGGTTTAGTACCCGTTTATGGCAAACCTGCTTTCACCTTGTTCGATACGGGTGCCTCGCGCTCGTTCGTCTCGGCTAAGTTTATCGAGGACCTGGACCAAGTCCAACACTTCAAGAGCGATTATAGGAGGGTGCGATTTCCGGACGGATCGGAGGTTCTAACAAACGCAACATGCATTATGAGTCTGGAAATTTGAGGAAGACTGTTCGAGGCTCCGGCAACTGTGCTGAAGATGAGAGACTACGACCTGATCCTGGGCATGAGTTGGTTATACGAGAACCAGGCAAGGATTGACTGCCCGTCAAGGAGGATCATGCTAAAACATAGAGACGGTGAAGTAGCATTCGAAGGTGCTCAACCCACTTCTCGTCTCTTTTTGTCATCTGTTCAGGCCGTCAAGGCCCACCTGCAGGGAGATGAGGTATATCAGGTGCTCTTCGAGGCGACTGAAGTCAAGGACTCAGTGTCAAGTATCCCGGTCGTACGGGATTTTGCGGATGTATTTCCGGAGAAGCTTCCCGGGCTGCCACCGCACCGCGAGAAGGATTTCCAGATCCAGCTGGTGCCAGGGGCAAAGCCGGTGTCCAAAGCTTCTTATCGGATGGCCCCGAAGGAGTTGGTAGAGTTTCGGAGCCAGCTGCAGGAGCTGGTAGAAGATGGGTTCGTTAGGCCGAGTTCCTCACCCTGGGGAGCTCCGGTGTTGTTCGTGAAGAAGAAGGATGGGACGCTCAGATTATGCATCGACTACAGAGCTCTGAATAGGCTGACGGTGCGGAACACGTACCCTCTGCCAAGGATAGACGAGCTCTTCGACCAGCTAGAGGGAGCCCACTGCTTCTCGAAGCTGGATTTGAGGTCGGGGTATTATCAGCTGAGGATCCAGGAGGAGGACATCCCAAAGATGGCTTTCAGCAGCCGATACGGATTGTACGAGTTCACTGTGATGCCGTTCGGGCTCACAAATGCACCATCAGCATTTATGAGCCTGATGAACCGGGTGTTTGAGCCTTACCTCGACATCTTTGTCATTGTGTTCATCGACGACATCCTCATCTATTCGAGGACGGAGGAGGAGCATGCACGGCATTTGGCACTAACCTTGGAGAAGCTTCGGGAGCATCAGTTGTATGCGAAGTTCAGCAAATGCCAGTTCTGGTTGAAGGAGGTGGCCTTCCTGGGTCATATCATCAGTGGAGCAGGCTTAGCAGTGGATCCAGCAAAGATTCAGGCAGTACGGGAATGGCCGCCGCTGAAGACGGCCACCGACGTGCGGAGTTTCTTGGGACTTGCCGGCTACTACCGGAAGTTCGTTCAGGGGTTTTCTCAGATAGCCCTCCCGCTTACTTCCCTGACAAAGAAGGATGTTGTTTTTACTTGGACGTCGCAGTGTGAGGCAGCCTTCCAGGAGCTGAAGGGTAGGCTTACTTCGGCCCCCATCCTTGCCCTTCCGTCGGGAAAGGAAGGATTTCAGGTGTATACGGATGCGTCATATCAGGGGATGGGTGTCGTTCTGATGCAGAACGGGCATGTGATAGCTTACGCCTCCCGCCAGTTGAAGAACCATGAGCGGAATTACCCAGTGCATGACTTGGAGATGGGAGCGGTCGTATTCGCTCTCAAGATCTGGCGGCACTACCTTTATGGTATCCACTGCGACATATTCTCAGATCACAAAAATCTGAAGTATGTAGATACACATAAGGAGCTGAATATCCGGCAGAGGCGATGGGTGGAATTCTTATCAGACTACCAGTACACGATGTATTACCACCCAGGGAAGGCGAACGTAGTAGCAGACGCGTTGAGCAGGAGAGCTACTACGTCAGGAGCGGAGCCTAAGTTGATGGCCATGGAGTTAGTACAGATGTTCGAGGATATGCAGATCTCCCTAGTATCTGAGGATGATCCGGAGTTGTACGAGGAGTACTTAGCGGCGACTGGTACCACTTACGACATTCGAGACCGCATCAGGGAAGGGCAGAGGCAGGATGCCAAGCTGGAGCCGATATTCAGAGCCTTGGAGACAGGCTCAGCCGGAGATTATTCGCTGAAGGACGGCCTGTTGAGTCTTAGAGGTCGAGTGTATATACCGGCAGGGGATCAGATTCGGGAGGATATTATGGCAGAGGCTCATTGCAGTAGATATTCTGTGCACCCGGGTATTACTAAGATGACGGCAGATTTGAAGAGGACCATGTACTGGCCGGGTATGAAGAGAGACATCGTCTATTTTGTGACCCACTGCGAGACCTGCCAACTCGTGAAGGCGGAGTGTCGGAACCCAGCAGGATTGTTACAACCACTTCCGGTGCCGGAGTGGAAGTTCGACGATATTGCGATGGATTTTATACACGGTCTTCCCCGATCTCGTGCGGGAAATGACTCGATTTGGGTGATCGTCGACAGACTGACGAAGGTGGCCAGGTTTATTCCGATCAAGAAGGATGATTCGGTCAGAGTTTTGGTACGAAAGTTTGTGGAGCAGTTTGTCCGATATCATGGTGTGCTAGGGACGATCGTGTCGGATCGAGATGGACGTTTTACGTCGAGGGAGTGGAGAGCGGTGCAGGCCTACCTAGGCACCCGGTTGACCTTCAGTACAGCTTTTCACCCCCAGACAGGCGGGCAAACGGAGCGCACCAATCGGACCCTGGAGGATCTTTTGCGCCTTTGCATTCTAGACCGCGGGGAGCCATGGGAGAGACTGTTGCCGTTAGTCGAGTTCTCGTACAACAACAGTCACCAGGCTAGTATAGGCAGAGCACCATACGAGGCATTATACGGACGGAAGTGCAGGACACCATTGTCTTGGATTCAGGATGAGGATCCCAAGGCTCTTGGCTCAGAGTTCGTGGAGGACACGGAGGCCCAGGTGAGGTTGATTCGAGATAGGATGTTGGAGGCCCAGAGCAGGCAGGCCAAGTATTACGATGCGCGTCATCGTATGGTGAAGTTCCAGGTGGGAGATCGGGTTTTCTTGAAGATACGTCCAATGCATGGAGTCTCGAGGGTTCGCGGGCGGAAGAAGCTCAGTCCGAGGTATATGGGGCCTTATAGGATCCTGGAGCGGATCGGTCCCTTGGCTTACAGACTGGAGCTACCGCCGGAGTTGGAGGGACTGCACGACGTATTCCACGTCTCCTCACTTAGGAAGGCTCTACTTCGGCCAGAGCAGCAGGTATCTACTTCAGAAGGGCCAGTAGCTACTGATCGGTCGATTCACCTGGAACCGGTTCGGATAGACGACACGGAGCTACGAGTCTTGCGGCGCAAGAAGGTTCCGCTGGTCAAGGTCCTGTGGAGGAATCATGGACAGGAAGAGCACACTTGGGAGCCACTAGACTTCATGCAGCAAAAGTACCCACAGCTCTTTACGACAGGTACAATTTTAAATTTATTTTCCTGGGATGTTACATTTTCTCCTATTAGTAGAAACCCCACAGGCTTGTCTGAATTTCGGGGACGAAATTTTTTTTTTATGTATTGGGATTTGTAACATCCCCCAAACTGCTAGACCCCTAAGTTGATTTTGTCATGACTAGGTCATGACAAAACCATAAGAAGAGCCATTTGATCTTGTGAGCTTAGGTAAGAAAGAGAAAACCACCTTGGACTGCAAATAGCAATTTCCAATTACCAAGCTTAGGGTGGGACTTTAGGGCCTCAACTTGACCATTTGACCCCACCATAGTATCCCTAACCCTTTAGGGGTCCCCTTAGGGCACCAAGGGCCCATTGGGGTCAACCTAAGAGACCAATTTGACCAAAGTCAACCTAAAACCCCAAATTGGTCAAAGTAGCCTATTTAGAGCCAATTAACCTTCACCATGTCAAATTGATCACTCAACTAGGTCTAGAATACTATAAGAGACCTAGTAGACCTAAAAGCCCCATCATGGGGCCCCCAGGGGTGCAAATTGACCAAAATGTCCTTCTTAGGTCAAAATGGCAATTCTCCACAAAGTACCCTAATTGACCACCACCATATTAAATTGACCCTACCCATAGTGTTATCACATCATGGGGGACCCAGTGGACCAAAAAGCCCCATGACCAAGTCAACCCTAGGGCTCAATTTGACCAAGTCAATTTAGCCTGTTTTGGTCAAATTAGCTTAGATTGGGTCAACCAAGACCCATATGACCAAATTGACCCCACCAATAGTTTCTAAACCTAATTTGGAACCCAATGGACCCAAAAGCCCCATCCTAGGGTCACCCAATTGGTCAATTTGACCAAAAGTCAAACTTGCCCAATTTAGGTCAAATCTCTTAAACCTAGCCCAATCCCTTTGGGCTAACTCAATTGGGTGGTCAACCAGCCTAATAAACTAGCATTAAACACAGAGGGGAGTAGAAATTCGGCCATGGTGAGTAGGAGAGAGAAAATGGGGGTTTTCCCCAATTTTGAGGTGAGAGAAAGAAGTCATTCATGGCCATTAAGGAGCTACACCCCTTGGCCTCCCCCACCAACACATCCATTCATCTTCTCTGCCGATTGTGAGGAGTTTCCAGCAGTTTCTAGGGGTAATTAAGGCAGGGGGGATGTACTAGGATCGGTTATGAGAGGAATTCGAAGAGGCCATTAATGGCATTGGGGGTTAAAGCCACCACCACCTCCAATTGAACCCCCTATCACCTTCAGAATCCGGAGAGGAGAGAAACCCCCAAGTTTTCAGTGGAGATCGTGCTCTGTAGGCTTGAATCGGCATGGCACCTCAACCTTCCCGAGCTCCCATGGTATACACGAGGACAACAAGGCGGCAAGCCCCAATTCAGGTCCGATCCTCCTTCTCTCTCTCGGTGCTTAGATCCTAATCCAGCTGGGGCTTGATTCGAGTTCAAACGGGCTCAAATCGTGCACCCAAAGGTGCTCGTTTTCGAACATTTTCCTCCTCCCCGAAACCCTACCCCGGCCACCACCGGCCGGCAAATGACCTCCTATCGCCGGCCACCACCTCAACGGAGGTGGTGGTGGCACTTGCCGGCCGGGGAGATGTGAGGGTGGCCGGGAAATCGCCCCGCAAAGTCACCCAGGACGGGCCATCGCAGGCCGTTGGCTGATCGGGGACGATGGCTGTGAGCCGTCCGATCGGCCGCCATCTGATATTCGCAGACCCATTTTAATGATTTTAATTTAGTTAAGTTTATTATGTCACATTTCTGACAGCATTTTGATTTAAATATTAAAAATACTTAGAGGCCTCTAGGGAAAATTTGTCCAACATCAAAGTTGGAGCCCTTGAGGTCTAGTTTAATCCAAAATTGAGATCACTCGATTTGGAGTCCTGGTTAGGGCACAGCACTCATTTTGGTGAGGACTGTCCTTAAGGCTAACCAGAGTTTATTTTTGATGCCCACACCAATCCAGAACTCCAAATGACTTGAAATTTGGAGTGTAGGAATTTTTGGAGAATCGTTTTCTATAGTTTTTGGAAAAATTCAATAATCCATGTGTGATTTAATTAGGTGCCTTAAACACCTCAAAACCCTTCCAAATTTGGATGTGTGGTCCTAGAGAGCATGTAGGGTCTCTGGTTAAAATATCATATTTTTTGGAGTTGATTTGGTGGGGTAATTCACCAAGACAACCTTAGGCTCCCTAGGTTTAGGCAAAACTTTGGGTGAGTGCCCCCACTCTTCCACAAAGTCATTTGGCTTCATATTTGGGGTGCACATCACCCTCCCCCATGCCAACCATTGGTCCAAATTTGGTGGCCATTGGAGGAGGTTTGCCCTAGTAAATCAAAAAGGGGCTAAATGTTATTAGCACCCCAATTAGGTACCCAATAGAACCCCACTCCTCACCAAATGTTGGTAGGATCATGGGTGGTCATTCACTGACCTCTGACCAGTGTAATGAATAGCTTGGACTTAGGCAAAGTAGGGAGCTTCCCTTGGACATTTGTTTGCTTAAGGGTTTGTTTAGGGCAAAGGTGAACTTAAGTAAATTTTGGAGTGTGGAGGGGCTTCCTCCCACTGAGTTGAAGGGGTGACCTTAGTCACTGCCTTGGGATGTATGGGACACCCCAAGGAGCAAATTTGGATGAGCTAGGGCTTAAGGTGCCCTTAAACCCTAGTGGTTAACCTTAGGAGGTCATTTAGGGTTTGTGAAGGACATAGGAGTGTTTGTCCATGGAGAGAAGTGCAATAGCCTTCTCTGAGTTTTAAGAGTGTTATAATACCCTCACAAGAAGTTTGGGTGGATTTGGGTGAGTATTGACCATAACCCTAGGTTAAACCCTAAAGGGGTGCAGTTAGAGGCCAATGAAGGAAGAGGGGTCAAACCATAATGGTTTGACTTGAACTTTTGGGGAGGTGGTCATGTTGACCAGAGTGTACTACTGTGAGAAATTGGTGGGGTTTGGAGTTGCCAACCCTAGGGAATAAATCCTTTGGTAGATGTGTAAATATTTAGGTTTTGGGGATTTAGGAAGAATTAGTACTTAGTGATTAACCATTTTCTGTCACCAACATAGTTTTAATGTTATTAATCCCTGGAGATTCTATTATAACCATTGGAGAACTTATGGAGGTCCAAATTGTAATTATTCATATTGTTGACAATTTTTGGGATGAACAATTTTAGGGTGTTAGTTTTCTGTAGTTGCATGAAACTTTGCTGGATGACATTTCATACCATTATGAACCCACAGTATTTTTCTCATAATTTATGGGTTAATATTTTTGGTACCTCTAGTTCATTTTGGAATTAATTGCAATTATATCCTTTGTGGAAATTACAAATGTAACCTGTATGGAATATAGTCAAATTTTGTAGGGTTGAATATCTTAGTATGAATCACCTCTATATAAATTTGCATAAGATTTGGAATTCATATGAGGGTACCCCCTTTGGAAATGATTGGAAATAAATGGGTTTTGGAATTTTTAAAAATAGTAAATCTTGCTGGAATTTCCTAAAATTTCATATTCACTGATTACTTGGTACCCTTGATTTATTTAAAAATTGTAGTAGGCATTGGAAGCCAGAAAAGTACACTTGCAGTTCAAACCTTAGGAAGTTGCATTTTGGAAAAATTGTTTTTAATATTAATAATATTGAGAAAAATATGATTCTCTGAAATTTGCCTTAAAATATCAGGCTAGACCTCCAATAAATAGCATGGGTCAGTTGGATGAATATTTGGAGTACCTCTAGTTGTAAGCTTCAAGTAGTCGGTTTGGACTGCGTTTAGTAAAACTGTGAAGCATAGGAATTTAGTGGCATACTAGGTGGAGATGGGGTGCAGGTGGTGTTCATGGGCTATGTAGTTAGTAGTGAGTCCTCCCAAGGAAGTATATGTGAGGAAAGTGTGCTTGGTGGGTCGAGGGTAAGGTCGTCATGGGGATTGACGAAAGATCGTCTTTTCCCTTTAGTGTCTTAAAACCCTTAGGACTAATCCAGGTGGAGTTCTATGTGGGCTCTTGTGGGTAGTAACTAGTAACATCAGGTGTCTTGGGAAAGGAGTCTTGGGGGGGGTCTTCCCAGTATAACTCTTATCACCGTAGTGAGCCCCCTTACAGGGTAACCCTCGGGAAGTCCAAGACTAACCTTAATGTATAGGAGTAAGTCATTGTACAAGGTTAGCTAATAGCACACTCACCCACACACCGTGGTATGGGAGTCTAGTCGGTTTAGTCCGGTGAGCTTGTGATTCTGAGTTGTTTGTTGGTGACGGGTGGGTTAGCCCGGGGAGCTTGTGGCTCGGAGATTGTTGGAAAACATGTTGCATGTGCATAAGGTGGTGGGTCCTTTGTGTTGGCGATCGTTGCACCGACGTTGATACTTGGGCTCGGCAAGTGCGGTATTTACAGTTGGCCATAAAAGTCTGGCGGTCCAGTCAGTAAGAGTACGCAGGCGCTCCGCGGGTTTGCGTTGAGGCGTACGATAGGTCTAGGTTAGGTAGTGCATATACCAACCTAGAGGTGGGCGAGGCCCAACCCACCGCTTCCGTTTGCCACTACGGGAGTATCCTGGGAGTCTTGCACGCTCCAAAAAGGGGGAACTAAAGGTCTATGCGCATAGAGTCGTAGTGAGTGAGTTGCACTTGTATGAACATAACATAACAGCATACCTTGCATGTCATAGCATAAAACATTGCATTTCAACCTACCCCTAACGTATAGGTCGGTTATGGGACTTCTTATACGGTAGGCCCTGCTAAACGACCCCTTGGTCTATAGGTTTGTGTGGGCATTCCTATAAATCAATGGTTACTTTTATTATACCTTACTTGCCATTATACATACTGCTTACTGCTCTTTATGTACTTTTACCACGCTTTTATTTACAGCTTCATTTATTATATATACACACTTGTGTAGTGGTGGATCTTTCCATAACTAGTTTCCCTGTCACCTGCATTTGCTTACCCCTTTGTTTACCTCCGCTTCGTCCTCCCGCTCGGTGCCTAGGAGTCACTGGGAGAGAGGTGGGGGATTGGCTTAGTCTTTTTGACTAACGGTCGGTGGACCTTATCATTTTAGGAGACCGCGGCGACGGGGCAGCACCAGAGGCCGATTCAGGTGGAGGCAGGGCAGTCTAGCATAGGAGCACCGATGACAGGATCCGTGAGTGTTAGGTATAGACAATTTGCTTCCGCGAGTGAACTTATGTAGTGAGGCTTTTATGTATCGGGCAGGAACCCTTGTTATCTTATCTTTTGTTTCAGTTATGTATGTGGACATCTCTTGATGGTTTAAATTATATGTGATGTGGACTTGACCTGTTTAGTCTCTCAAACTCTACTTTTCTTTGGGATCGAGTTGGCCGACAGGATCGGCGTTTTGTAGTGGCGACCTTCCCGAGCGAGGGTTTCACCGCAAAACGGCGGTTCTGGGCCTAAGACCCGGTGGTTTTTGCAAAAAAAAAGGGGGGTCTTACACCATGAACCATGAATGAGTGAATGGCCGAAAAAGGAATGTGCGAAACCAAGCAAGTTGGTAGTCGTGGTAGTTGTATGCAGGTGGGTTGAATGGGACTGAAAATGGGTGTGGAAGTGCTGGAAGAAGAAGTGCTGGAAGAAGAAGAAGAAGAAGTGCTGGAAGAAGAAGTGCTGGAAGAAGAAGAAGAAGAAGAAGAAGAAGTGCTGGAAGAAGAAGAAGAAGACTTACAGCAGGGGGGAGGAACGACAGCAGTCGGCGACAGCAGCAGCGAGCGCAGGAGAGCGGCGACAGCAACAGCGAGCGGCGACAGCGACAGCAGCGAGCGCAGGAGAGGGAGCAGCGGCAGCAGCGAGCGCAGGAGAGGGAGCGGCGGCAGCAGCGAGCGCGAGAGGGAGCGGCGGCAGCAGCGAGCGCAAAAGAGGAGCGGCAGAAATGAAACGTAATTTAGCGATAATATGCGTATTCCCGCGTACCGTACGCGTACCCGTACCGGAAACGTATCTGGTACGGGTACGGACCTGTTTTCGGCGTATCCGTGCTTCGTAGATTGGATCATAAGAGATTGAATGATCTTGTCTTTGTCAAATTCAATGCTACTATAAAGACAAGGTCAATGGAAGACAAAAGAGATCCAATAGCTGCAAAAAATTTTGATGATGGAAAAGTGACAAACTGGTTGGTGGGCTCTAGTTCTTCAAATAAATCAGTTGATGATGAAGAGGATGAGGTCTTTCCCGGAGAGGGCTTGACTTGGCAGCAAGTGGCAGAGTGCATGAATGTTGACACAGAGCCAAGGAAAAGTTCCAGGCAATCGTCTACGCTTACCAATACTAAATCGTCAAAGAATAGAGGAAAATGAAAATTAGGGTGTGTTGCTGAAGAAGAGGAGACAGACTTTTCCGCTTCATCAGAGGAGGACTCATTGAAGATGACATTTCTGAAGGTGATTACGAGACAGATAACGATGACACAACATGTTCGGAACGGATTGTTGATGACTGAGGTGAGTAAAACTCAAGTGAGCCATTCAATAAGTTCAAATACTCATTTTTTACTAAATCAATTTGTTCAAGTGTTAAACAAGTTAAGTTTGTCTTTATTCTTTAATAGGTTCAGCTTTTGGAGTAGACGAGTGGTAAAACTCAAATGAGGCTTTTGGAAGGAAGTTTTTCCCTTCATGGTTCCAAAAAATATATTCTTTTTATATGCCTCCTTTAGTCCTTTTTAAGTAGTAGACAATACCTTCTATTAAGCTTGTTGTTACATTGGGGAAACATCAATGCTCTTCTTATATAAGTTAAAGCTGATAGGTTCCCATGTGTACAATTATGAATTTTTAGCTTATGTTGGAAAAATCACTAATCAATGTTGAAAATGATTAATTTTCTTGATGTATGTTGTATGCATTTGGTTTCATTTCAATTGCTTGCAGATAGCACTATAGCAGTAAAGCCACGAAAGCCTCATGGACATGGTTGGCTAAGATGAGGAGCCTCTCTTGGTTCATAGGGCAAAGGAATGCTTAGAAGCTGTGTACCAGAAAAATGATCAAAGTACAGGTGAAAGCACGACTTACCTTTATTTTCAAAATGCTATTGAGCTCATGTTTACATGCTTAAATTCGATCATGTTTATATACTTAAATTCAATCATGTTTATATGCTATTGTATTCGTATCTTGCTGCTACTCGGGTATATATCTGATATATGTTATCATATGATCATATCTTGTTGCTATATCTTTATTGAAATAATTATTTGATGGCGTGAAAAAACCTACAAATAAAAAAATAATGATGCATATTTACATTTTAGATGCATAATATTTATATTTATATATTTTATTTTTAAACCCGACATTTTCAAATGTCTCCGACATGTCTCCGAAATCCGACATCCGACATTTAAAAACTCAATCCGATATATACCCAGCATCCGACATTTAGAACATGTTAAATTTTATTATTTTTAGAAAATATAATTATACTTAGTACAAATAAAAATAATTTTTTATTTATAAGATCGGGAAATCCGATATCTTAAAATATCTCAGGTATGTCTCCGACTTCCGACATTTAAAAACTCAGTCCGATGTGTCGCCGACATCCGATATTTACAACATTGACTAGCACGGAACCATCCAACTTTCATTTTTTGTGTGTATAAGTGCAAAGATAAAAGTAAAAAAAATAAAACTGTGCTGAACATATATGAAATAGCTGTCCTAGCAACTTTTACCAAACTGGAAATGGATAGAATGGAGAGAAAACAGAAATCTCTAAACCTAATGCAGGTGTGGACATTAAAGTTTGTTGCATGATGTTAACGGAAAAAAATAAGCAGAAAGGGCAGCATCAAATATTACCAATGCCTCAAGCTGTCTAGAATAAGCTCCATCACGACCGGATGGTTGCAGTTCAGAGTGTTTCCTGGACAGTAACAGAATAAATCATGTAATAGGTTGAGGATGCCAGTCCAATGCAAAAATTAAAATTGATAGATATCCCCATGATATTGTAATGCATAAGTCAAAAAGATTGAATGGGGTATTATGGCCTGCAAGACAAGTTCTCTTTGTGCCGTGTTTAGAATCATGCTCAAGACTCATAAGTAGTTGTCATATTTAGGGCCAGTTTGGGTGAGTTGTTGCTGATGAAAAGCTGTTGATGAATAGCTGCTGATAGTAAAAGTGTTGTTTCTGGAAAACAGAGTTTTGTTAAAAAACTGTTTGTGTGAAATGGAGTTTGCAGAGCTTTTGATAAGCTGTTTTGTAAAAACTGTTTGGCAGAAATGGAGTTTTTTTAGGTTAATTTTTTCTAATTAATTTAAATTCTTTGTTTAATACCTGAAATCATTTTCAACATTTAAAACCAACGTCACACCACATACCAAATAAAATTTCAATGTTTTTCAGATATTACAAACAACATAACAAAAAAACATTTTAAACTCTCGACGCACGGATCCATCAGCTGCATGCAAGTATTTCGGTGTATCACCTACATAATTGAAAATACTTTATATTAGATTCTTATATTAATTTAAAATTTAAAATATGAGGAATGAATCTTACCTTCTTGCATCATAGAGTTGTTGCGCTATAGACTCACGCGGTGTTAACATCTCGTCTACACCACTTGATATATTAGTGCATGTATCATGTTGTCCCTGTGAGCCACTCCGCCTCCCGTACGCTAGCTCTCACTTTCTCTAAAATCAGGATCCATACGTGATGGATGTCTCCGTATAAAATTATGCAAAGCCATTGTAGCTAGGACGATATGTGTTTGTTTCTCAAAACTATAGGTAGGCATATCACGGAGTATTGCCCATTTTTTCTTCCATACTGCAAAATTTTGCAGTCCTCTTCCGGCACTGCAAAATCGGAACTGGAATGAATGGCGAATGCAAAATCGGAAATGGTGAAGGCAATATTGATCTGAAAAGGAGGATGAAAGGCCTCTTGCTTATCGAGGAAGATGACGAGGGGAATGCTTCTTCGTGCGGAGTTCGACGATCTGTTGAGGCCGACGAACTACAGTCCGACGATCTGTTGAGGCCGACGAACTACAGAGGCCGACGATCCGTTGAGGACGAGGAAGAAGGAGCGATTTCGCGGAGGGGGGAGGGGTCGGGAGCGAATGCGCAGGCGAAAGCGGAAGGAGCGACACAAATCGCGCTTGCGCGGCGCGGACGAAATGGGGGAAAGAACAGCGGCTGGAAGTTACCCTAATAAGAACTTAATTTAAAAACAGCCTTTACCTGCTTCTGCATACCAAACACAACTTTTGCTGTAAGCGGAGTTTTTTGGCTGCCGCATCGGAGGCAATAAGCTGCCCCAAACGCTACCTTATATTGTGCATGTGTCATTAACAAGCGAGTAATTAAATATTTTAGAGATGCATGTTGTGTCATCTTTATTTGCATACTCGAGTATTGTTGCATTTAGTCCAAATATGTGGACTTATTCAAAAATGTATCATGTAATCTCTGTTTACAAACCTCTTGTGTCATAGAATGAGAAGCAAGGATTATTTCCCTTACCTCTCTATATTTCTCTCCTCTCTCCTCCCCACCTAAAGCTAGAGTTTGGTAACCCCCCCCCCCCCCCCCAGCTTGCAACGACATATTTTACCTAGGCACGTAACATGGGCTATGAGGTTTAAAAAGCTGATATAAAATAGTTGAATAAGTCAAATGAACCTGCACAATTTTCAACCTTTTGTCATCACCAAACAACCACCTTATCCATCCAAACAATTTGGAGCTGAAGTTTCATTACAATCTAGAGTTCACTATTTCGGCATGATTATGGAAGTTGTTACCTACCTAATTTACACCTTCAACATTTCGCATTCAGAAAAGAGACCAACAATGGAGGTTTTCAGTGAAGACAAGCTAACCCTGAAGAAGAGTAAACAACCTCAATAAAAAGCGAGGCTGCAAATACACCAACATGGCAAGGTGAGGCTGCAAATATACTAACATGGCAAGGTGAGGCTGCAAATACACCAACATGACAAGTTGTTGCATGGTGCATCTAGTAGAGAGAGCAAATAATCTATTATTCTGCCCTAACCCAAGGGAAAGCATACATATATAAGAAACAATACACGTGACATATCACGTGTAATGAGCAGCAGTAAAATAACTAAAAATAAAATACGCATATTCAACTCTCCCTCTCAAGTTGGGAGTATATATCAATCATTCCCAACTTGACTGTATCATCCATAAAATTGTCATAGCTTAGTCCTTTGGTGAAGACGTCGGTCAGTTGATCATGAGAATTCACGAAAGGTGTGCAGATATTTCCCTAGGTGATCTTTGATGAAATGTTTGTCAACTTCAGCATTTTCGTTCTATCATGTTGAACAGGATTGTGAGCAATATTGATGGCAGCTTTGTTGTCGCAATAGATAGTAACAGGTTTGTTCACCTGGAGTTCCATATCCTGGAGAATAGTCTTCAACCACAACCCCTCACATACTCCTAGTGACATAGCCTTATACTCCGCTTCGGCACTTGAGCGAGCAACAACATTATGTTTCTTGCTCTTCCAAGATACTAGATTTCCACCCACAAATGAGCAATACCCGGTAGTAGATTTTCTATCGTCTTGGCTACCAGCCCAATCAGCATCTATAAACACTTCAATTTTTAAAGGTTGGTTTGCAGAGAACAGAATCCCATGTCCTGGAGACTTCTTGAGGTATCTCAATACCCGATATGCAGCCTGCTGATGGCGAATTGTGGGAGAGTGCATGAATCTACTTAGGACACCCACAGCATACGTAATATCAGGGCGAGTATGAGATAAGGATACAAGTCTCCCAACCAATCATTGGTACCTTGAGATGTCAACTTTCTCCCCTCTGGCATCAGCATCAATCTTGTGATTAGCCTCAATAGGTGTATCCACGGGAGCACACCCAAGCATACAAGTTTCCTCCAGAAGATCAAGGGTATACTTTCTCTGAGAGATGAAGATCCCCCGACGAGACCTTACTACTTCAATCCCCAAGAAGTATTTCAACTTTCCCAGATCCTTGACTTCAAATTCTTTGCCCAATTGTTCTTTCAAGTGCATGATTTTCTCCAGGTCATCTCTTGTAATGATGATGTCATCCACGTATACAATGAGTATGATATTTGAGTTCCTCTCCTCTTGACAAAGAGAGTATGATCAACCTGTCCTTGAGTATAACCTAGTTGTAGCATGGTTTTGTTAAACCGTCCAAACCAAGCTCTACGGGATTGTTTCAGGCCATATAAGGATTTCTGCAGACGACAGACATTTCCATTGGACCCTCCTTTGGTAAAGTCAGGTGGGATAGTCATGTAGACTTCTTCTTCCAGATCACCATGCAAGAAGACATTTTTGACATCAAACTGTTGTAACTCCCACCCAAGACATGCAGCATAAGAGAGGATCACATGAATAGAATTCATCTTTGCAATAGGGGCAAAGGTTTCTTGGTAGTCAATTCCTTGTATTTGGGTATACCCTTGAGCGACCAAGCGCGCTTTATACCGCTCCACCACCTCATCTTGATTTTGCTTAACAGAGAAAATCTAGCGTGATCCAACTGTTCGCTTCCCAGGGGGAAGACTCGCAAGTTTTCATGTTCCATTTTGTTCCAAAGCACACATCTCTTCTTCCATGGGGGCACGAGTAAGCCCAATGGTGTCATCAGACTAGAGAGGAATCCTTAAGATGGGTCAGTCGGGGTGTGAGTATACTCGACTAAGTCTAGTGGATCTCAAGGATTGCTCGTAAATGGGGGAGAGCTGAAATGTCTACTCGACCGGCCCCAAGTAGTGATGGAGTAACTCATTATATATCTCAACCAGGAGCACTGATCAAAATTTGGAAAAGGTTGCAACAGATTCCTCTTGGATGTCCCTCCTCACAATTAACTCATCAAAGCTAGCCACAGCAACAAACATAGGGAAGTTATAGGGAAAACAACTACTAAATTCAAATGAGTGTGATCGATCCCCATCACAGACCCTCAAGTTCCTGTGAACGTTAAGTTAAAAGCTAATTTGGCCCTCAACTCAACATTAGAACGCAAGAAGACCAAGACAACTAGGTTGCATGTTTAAGATGAAGTAGATGACTCCGACCACAGGAGTTCGTATTCAAGGATGAGGCCTGAGGGACACATGGACCAATTTATCTAACCACTATCGAGTCAAGTAAAGGAAATGAAAGAGAACATAGCACCATTGAAAACGAATATAAGAAAAAGGTTAGAGATGATGCAACATTGACGTCGCAAAATGGGCATATGAAACGGGTTTCTCATCCAAAGCCATGTACAAACCCTCTTAGCAGATGTTACATGTTGGCTTACGTGGTCCTGGGATGAAGGCCTCCTACTCCTTATGAAATGAGATAGTTTTTTACACATGGAGGTTGAGCGAATGAAGGATATTCTGGGCATATTCACTCAAACTTACAGATTGAATGGGTGCAGGTTAATGATCAGAATGGGAGAAGTATGAACATTGTGTTGCTTTGCATTTTTGGAGTTGCATTTTGACTTTCCAAGAATGTCTCCTCCTCCAAACAGGACGGAAAGTTCATCCTTGACTTCGTGGATAGGGCAATTAATAGCCTTAATGTCGCAGAGAGAATAGCATAGTGCAAGTTGTGACAGACAATATGTCCTACAATATGGTTACATCCAGGTTGATGACTTTGAAGAGGCCTATAATTTTTTGGACTTATGCAGCACAAACACTGAATTTTTTGTTACAGGATATAGTAAAATTAAATGAAATAAAAATGTCATCTCCTTGTGATACGTCATATCATCTCCGTGGACATGTTTAGAGTCCACAAAAGAATTAAACTTATGAACTTAATCGACCAGGTATGACTAGATTTGCCACGACACCCTAACATATATTTTATTGTGTGATATGACAGTTTATGCATGCCTCTTCCTCGAGTCACTTGGTGGTAATTCATGGAATCTTCAAGTACACTAAGACCCATCCAAGAAAAGTACTAATGTATCGTTCTCATGAGCACTAAGAAATCAGATGCGGTTTGAAAGATCTCCCTTTGAAAGATGGTCTACTTCAGATTGATGTGCCTTTTGTGAGGACGGCCTTGTTTCTTAACAAAGCAAAAAACGATCAATTGTTGTTCACTGTAGAACTACTGTTGAATTTAGATATCTCACTCAGGATAAATAGGACATGGTGTGAGTTTGATATCTCATCAGATAATTTGGTTTTAATGTGGCTCTTCTAATGCCACTTTCCTATGTTGCACAGGTACAGAGACCGGATACAAGATACAATATAGATATAGAAAACGTGATTTTCATAAAACCTAAAATATGGGATATGTTCTTTGAAATTGTTAATTATTTAAATACAAATGCAAATTAATATATAATCAATTGAAAACAAGGTTTATGTGTCACAAATGAAAACAAGGTTTATGTGTCACAAAAAAGTATCGTATCGTAGAAAGGAGTTGTGAATAAAAAATGTATAATCAATTGAATCACCACTTACATTCCACATTTTTGATTTGACATCTCTTTCTCCATGTCACCATCATAAAACACATTTTTTGGGCATTTTCGAACATACTCAGACATATCCAACAATATCTGAAAGTATCTGTGAGTATCTGGAATTTTTTTTATTTAAAAGTAAACAATTATTGAGAGTTTCAGGGATGGATTTCCTAGAGTTTCTGAGGGTTTCCCGACTCCAAAATATTTTGAATATGATACGTACGGACGTTGTAAGTATCTGTGCTTCATAGACACTTTCATGTCACAATAAGGAAGCTATCCAAATATGCAATAAGTCGGTTCTTCAAGAAAGGAAAAAACATATTGAGGTCGATGTTTACTTTTTCTAAGAGAAGGTTCATGATTAGTTCATGATGTATTTCTTAAAGTTACATTTGTCGCATCTACAGATCAAATGAAGCCCGTCAGACCTATTGTATTGCATGATCTCCAACATGCTTGTTCTTTGTCATATCTACTCTCCATGTCAAAACTAGAATTATGTGAGCACTCAATATCTAGATTAAGGGGGTGTTGTCCTAATATTTCTTATTATTATATTTCAAAGAAAACCAGTAACATTGAAATGATAATCTGATTAGATTCGAGAAATATAAATTGAGAGTGTCAGATTCAGAAAGACGATCAGCTCGAGTGAATGTTTACTAGGATTCGCATTGATAAAACAGCCTAATAAAATTATGAACAGATGTTGTGAGATGCAGATGAAATATAATTTAAAAGGATGCATTTCAGAAAAGAATTTAACAATGTTTTTTTAATAGCATTCTTATGGTTTGATTGAATTACCACAGCCAGAGTAATTAAGGAGCTGCGGATTATTTTGCAGATCCATCATGTAATAAACCTACAAACAACAGAAAATCCAAAATTAATGGATGAAAATAAATAAATGTAACTGTATATAAATGCAAGCTGGTACTGGCACAAGTAGAAAATCTTGCAGAACACTGATCTCAGTTTTTTCATAGCAGTGTAAACTTTATCATAATAGGAAATTACTAAAATGCATAAAACAATCTCACCTTATTATCAATACCACGAAACGAAGTGGTATATGGGTGATTATCATCTGCTTCATTAGTGTGGTTGTAGACTACATCCAAAATGACCTGCATATGAATCTTAGTTGAACATACCAAGAAAAAAGAGTACGGAGCATGAAAACATTGTGTACATGTATGTCAGTGCCTCATACACCAGAAGAGATATGTCTAATACCTCAATTCCCGCATTATGGAAAGCTTGGACCATTTTTTTGAACTCTAGAGATGCTACCAAAGGTCCAGCTCCTGCACTAGCATATCGGCTCATGGGAGCAAAAAAATTCATTGTGGAATAACCCCATGTGTTGATCTAGCAAAATAACATAAATAAAGCATAATGCTGAACTATCAAAAATTTAACTACAATATTAGAAGTCAGAAAAGTACAAAAGGAATTGCTACCACTAATATATTAACAGCTGGGTCAACAGGATGAAATAAAAATAAATGAAGGGACAAAAAAATTAAGTTTAGTTTAATGATAGGGAACTGCTAGGACAGCAAAATAATCCTACATAATACAACAACACTCAAGACTTTATCCCACTATAGTGGGGTCAGCTATATGGATCCTTTGTCGCAAGCTTGCAGATGTCGGATGTCGGACTCATGTCGGTTTGGGTTTTTTATGTCGGATGTCGGATTGCGGGGGATATATCGGGGACATTTCAAAATGTCGGATTATAATATTATATATATATTATATCATGATATTTTTTAATTAGAAGAAGCAGCACATCATAACAACAAAGCAAAACATCAAAGAAGAAGAAGCACAACATAACAAGCAAAGCATAACAACAAAGAAGAAGTAGCACTAACAGTAAAGAAGAAGAAGCAGGACAGCAGCAGCAGAGCAGAGAAGAAGAAGCAGGACAGCAGCAGCAGAACAGATCGTAGCAAAACTCGCAGCAGAACAGATCGCAGCAGAACTCGCAACAGATCTCGCGCAGCAGATCAGATCCTGCAGCAGATCAGAGAAATCAGAGAAATTGCAGCAGAAGAAATCAGAGAAGAAAAAATCAGAGAAATTAGAGAAGAAGAAGAAATCAGAGAAATTAGAGAAGAAGAAGAAATCAGAGAAATCAGAGAAATCAAAGAAGAAGAAATCTGAGAAGAAGAATAAGAAATCAGAAAAGAAATCAGAAAAGAAGAAATCAGAGAAGAAATCAGAGAAGAAGAAGAAATCAGAGAAGAAGAAGAAGAAGAAATCAGAGGAGAAGAAGAAGAAGAAGAAGAAATCGGAGAAGAAGAAATCAGAGAAGAAGAAGAAATCAGAGAAGAAGAAGAAGAAGAAGACTTACAGTGCAGCGGAAGTGCAGCGGGAGAAGGCTCGATCGAGCATCCCCGATCGAGCAGCCAGCAGCACGGCGAGAGAAGGATCGATCGAGCAGCCACGATCGAGCAGCCAGCAGCACGGGAGAAGGATCGATCGAGCGAGCAACGGCAGAGAACAACGGGATCGAGGGCAGCGGGAGAGAACAGTGGGATCGAGGGATTTTAGGTTTTACGGGGGTTTTAGTATTTTTTGGGGTGCTAATAGCCTAAACCGTCATATGCCGCCGTAAAGCCGCCATAATCCGACATGTCAGGCCGACATGTCCGACATGTCGGCCGCCATACTGGAAAACGCCATTTTTCCCATTTGTGTCACTAACGTTGCGATTTCCCCTCAAAAATGACATGTCGGCTGACATGTCAGACATGTCGGCCGACATCTACAAGCTTGCTTTGTCGCCATTGTGCCCTATCTTTAGTCATAATCTCACTAATGCCTAAGTACACATCTTTCCTAATAGTTTCATTCCAAGTCTTTATTGGTCTACCCCTCCCACGTTTAACATGCCTAGTGACTAAACTCTCACAACGCCTAACAGGTGCCTCGAATGGTTTCCTTTGTACGTGTCCAAACCATCTTAGTCGAGCTTCTCGCATCTTCTCTGCAATTGGTGTCACTCTTGACTTATCCCTGATACATTCATTCCTAATTTTATCCAGTCTCGTGCGTCCACACATCCACCTAAGCATTCTCATATCCGCAACTCCCATTTTTTGCTCATGTACACAATTCACTGCCCAGCACTCAGAACCATAGAGCATTGCTGGTCTAATTGCAGTACGGTAAAACTTTTCAATAAGTTTTAATGGTATTTTACGATCACATAAGATCCCTGACGCGCCTCTCTTCTTCAACCTACATAATACAACAACACTCAAGCCTTTAAACCTCAACCTACATAATGCTTTAAAAAAATTACTTATGTTTCTTGTCTTTCGAATGAAGGATGGTTAAGTAGGTTTCAGTAGCAAGCAAAGCAGATGTCAAAATTTTCCGGACAAGTAGATTGAAAAATTGCATTCATGTATGAACTACAAAGATAAAAAACAGTTCTTACCATGTGATTTCTAGGATTTGGATATCTCTGAAATTCCAGCTCGTCAAACTCAAAAACAGGTAACAGTTCCACAGCATTGACACCAAGTTCCAACAAATGTGGGATCTAGAGAGGTAAATATAACAATTATGACATTCATGCATACTTAAGTTATGCAAGCACACACATGCATATGTTAAACAGTCTGTGAAACTATTTGCACTGATGATTTGCATTCAGAAACATAATTGTAGCGTTACACGCTAATAAGCTTTAGGCACTATGGCTCTTCATGTTGAGCGGGAGTGCTCGTGCTTACTTTGGTCTCCAAATACATATGCATTTATCTCACTTCAGCTTCAAATTTTATTTCGAAACAGTACATTATTTGGAAAAAAAAACTTATCATTGTTGCGTTACACAAGAAAAATAAGCAAACCTTGCTGATAGCACCCAGATAGCTACCACGAATTTCTGGATCTAGCCCGCTTGATTCATCAGCAGTAAATGAGCGAACATTCATTTCATATATAAGTAGATCTGTCTGCCCAACAATGGCAAGAATCATACTTCACTCAAAAAATATTCATTACATGCATCATCTAAAATGAGAAGCTAATATGTACCTCAGGTATATCTGGAAGCTTGTAGTTGGAACCCCAATCGAAAGGTAAACTATGGAAATCATAAGTTCCAAGAAACTTGGACATTCTTTGTTTTACATCCCCGAAAATTCTGCGACCCCAAACTAATTTTGCATAAGGATCTAGAAGAATGTTATGGATGTCAAACCGATGACCTTGATCCCATCCTTGAGGACCATCCACACGATATCCATAGAGGACACCAGAATCAGGTAAACCCTGAAATTTAGCACCAAATTAATTTTTGTTGTACTACAAGCAGATTGATAACAAATAAAAAAAATAGCATTAGAAAATATATTATGGAAAAAAGGAGAATTGTCTACTCAGTATCTTTTAATAAATTTCACCCAAAAAAGGGAAAAAAGCCATTGTCATCAATTACTCAGCATAGGCAAATAAACTTACTTTCGTCCCCCTAACTTAAATGCATACCCAAGAATAGATATAATTTGATCAAGAATCCAGCCTGATTACAAACTTCAGGATAAGATTTGCTTAGTAAATGCCATAAGAGAACCTGATTCGAGGTCGAAGAGGTGCACAAAATCCATACAATTACTTATTATACAGAAAAATTACATTAAGTGAACTATGAATTGGGATATTGGATCAATCCACCAGCCCTGGAGAGATCATAAAGTAGAAATAAAGAGAAATGCTGGAGTTAATATTATTCGTCCACATAGGGGGATAATTATAATATTACAAAAGATTCACTAAGCCTCACACAAGATGTGGGACTAAACTCACTCACACATACTAATATAATAATCTCAACTCTCCCCCTCAAGCTGGAGGGGAAACCTCAAGCTTGACAACATCAATGGAAAGGATAAATGTGGTAGGCAAAGGTGGGACAGATGGGTGACCAGGGATACTCCCACACACGGTACACCCACGGGAAAGAAACCACACACACGAATCCACGAGACCGCGGGGATAACACCACACACGCACGGATCTACGGGACCGCGGGGATAACACCACACACACTAATCAACGAGACTGCGGGGATAACACCTCTCACACAGATCTACGTGACCGCGGGGATAAGAGAGAAAGGGGAAAAAACAACCACCAAAGACCATACCACCAACCAATCAACAAAGAAAAATTTGGGGAGACACAAACAACACACGACATAATCCTAGAGGTCGTGTGGGACTAAGGCGAACACCGGGAAAGATCATCTGGGTCGCCCTCATCCCAAACACTCCCCCTCACGTGAAAAACACGTGGAAATAGGCATAACAGCTCGCCGACGTCTCCTCCTACTCTGGACGGCGACTCCTCATGGCGTGGCCGCCTCCTCTGAATCCTCCTCCGTCTCAGGCCGCCGATGGCTCCTTCCCCTCTGGCCGGCAGGTCTTTCCTCCTCCTTTGCGCCCTAGCCGATGCTTCCTCCTCCTGCTCAGGACGACAGTCTCCTGCTCTTCCTCCTCTAGGGCCGGCAGCAGCATCTCCTTCTCCTTCCTGAAGGGCCAACAACCCGTCTTTCCTCATGGGGGCTGGCAGCCCTCTTCCTCTCCGATTGGGCCGGTGTTTGCGAGATGTTCCTCCTTGGGCTCGGTTTTGGTCTCCTTGGGTAAGGAATTCCTCCTTCCCCTCCTATTTCAGATTTTGTGTTCTTCCTAACCGTCCAATTTCTAGGTTTTTCCTACTCCCCTGCGTCGTTCGTCGCTCCAATTGGCGGGATCTCTTGAGGACCCTTCCGATTTAGGATTTTTCTCCTAGCCTAAAGCGCCGCCAAATCTCTGGTTCCCGCGTTGTGATTCCTCCTCCCCTCACTTAAGAGGGAGGTAATTTTGCTAAGCCCTCTTTTGTTAATTTCCGCGTCGTAGAATGCATGTGTTAGCGTAATAATTTATGCTGCATCGCTTTCGTTGCGCTTGATCAGGTTCGGATTATGATTTCTATTTTTGCTTGCGCCGCTTCGCCGCCGCCGTCAGATTTAGCCTAATTTAAGGCAAGTAGAGATCTCTCTCTCTCTTGCAAACATTGAACTTTATTTAGCCTGGCCTGTTCTTATGATTTTATGTTTCATCTTTGAATACATGTTTCATCAAATAAGTTTAGTTTTTGATTGCTTAAATTGACTTGATAGTAGTTTGAGGTTTCACGCGTTTGGGATGACACGAATTTGAAATGTGAAATGATGAATTTAATTGGAGGATTAGTAACTCTTTTTGAGCATGAACATTAATTGGTATATTGACAAATGTTAAGATTCCTTGCTAGCAATTAGACGAAATGTGTTTGATATGAAACGTTTGGGCCGTACACGTGACTACTTAAAAGATATTCGTGTTTTGGAATGGCTTAATCTAAAGGAATACTTGGTATCCTAGAAAATGATGGATAGTAATTTAATTACTCACAAATTCTTGAACCCGCAAGTTTCAAAACTCTCTATCGAGTTCTCTGAGTCATCGAATCTTGTTTCTTATGCCTGTTTGGTTGAAAGACTCGGATAAAGTCTATTTTTTTCTTGATCTGATGTTTTTCTTCAGCGTGAGTCTGTTTCAATTAGAATCACCAATCTATGAATCTTTTAAATTATCTGATGTCATGGACCTCTGTTCACGTTTGTAAATATACTCTTGCATATCTGAATCAGTATTTTGGTTACATGTCTTGATATGCTAGAATCCACGAAATCCTGCACTATGTCATTAATAACGTAAGTTAACATTGAAAGGTAGGGTTTAATTGATGAAACTCCTTAACTTGGGTTCACTCTTGAATCCCTAATGGGAACAAAGGACCGATCATAACGAGCTTAAATTTTTGAATCACTTAGGTCCTACGTGTCATAAGCAAATCTTGGAAGCTAGGGTTTAGATGGTGCATCGTCTTGATTGCATGGTCACGGTAAGCAAGAAATACTCTTATTCTAGTAAGACTTACACTTGAACTTGAGTGTGAACCATGTGCACCCACTGTAAACACCTACGCATTTCAACGATTACAGTTTATGTCGTTGCAAGAATGTTTAAGCTATACTCCGGAGTAGGCTAATATTTTCAGATAGTTCTGCTTGTTTCAGTTACTTGCCTGTTTCGCTGGCTTGCTTCGAGATTAATTGGTACCTTAGAATTTCTAATTTATTCTGCACGTACCTAAATTTATAGCTTGTTTACTGTTGATTTTCATGTTCTGAGGCATTTTCCTTCTATTTGGATTTGTCTTAGTGTTCGTGTCTGCGCCGCCTGCTCTCTGAGGTCGATCTGCGTCAAGCTTCAAGTTTTGTGTTTATGTTTCATTTCTTTTACTGTCGGACATTTCTGTTATGTAGTAATTACGATCAACCATTTTTTCCTGTTTCATGGACAACTGCTAGGCTAAATATTATATGTATTAGAACTTGACATGTTTTGCATGTTCATTTCTCTGAGTTGTCATTGCATTTCGATCTGTATCAGAACTTGTATCATGAGCCTTTACTAAAATGCATGTGCACCTGTTTCAAGTTATCATATTTTAAAAACTTCCGCAATAAATCAATCTGTTTTACTCAAAAGTAACTATTTTAAAATTATTTGTAGTATTTATGCTTCCGCCTTAGCAGGCATGTCTTTCTTTCCGCCCATGCCTGTGGCATCACGGCCCGCCCCGAAGCGCACTCTGACTCTCGTTGAGACGGGTCGTGACAGATGTGATGGAGGATGTGATGGAGGATGTGATGGCGGATGGGAAGATCATTAGGGTAAGGTGAGATATTGTTGTAGTTGAGCAACCGGAAACTGATTTAGAGTGGCCTGTCATTCAAATGCACTAGAACAGCAGAGGAAGCCTACGGAATAGCAATAGCACCCTAAAGAAGCAGCAACGAAAGAAGTTGGCGGGGAAAATGAAGGAAGTGGATCATTGAGCGTTGCAATGAAGACAGCGGGTGTCGCAGGAAAAACAAGGTTGTCTGGTCCGGCAGAGGAAGACACGGGACAGTCCCGTCGAGAAAGGAGCGGAAGGATCAATCGTCGAGCACGAGAAGGCGCGTCATCGTCAAGTCCAAGAGGGAGCGTCGTCGTCGGTAGAGGAAGACGCAGGAGGCCACTATGACATCAAGAAATACACAACACTGGCCCGTCGAGAAAGAAGAAAAAGTAGCAGGGTCAGCCGCCAAGCGCGAGATGTCATATCGTCGTCGGTAGAGGAATACACAGAATGTCGATATGTCGTCAAGGATTGTAGAGAAGGCGGCGACCAGTAGCTAAGACAGACTCTTCAACATCGTCAAGTGATGCAATGAAGACAGCGGGAGTTGGCTAGGGCACGTGATTCCTACGAGAAAAGCTCAGATACCATATATGAAATATGAATTGCATAATTCTCATTAAGCATAGACTGAATATATATACACTTACACTCGGGAGAGAGCATAAAGACCAGAAAACCCCTTTACAATGAAAGTAGATTATAAACAACCTTAATTACATAATTACAACATCATATCACCTACATTAAAGCATAAACCCTAATAGATGAGACAAAATTATACTTGCATGTAAAATGAAACAAAGGAACAAAGATCTAAACATAATAGATAAGAACTAGTACAATCAAGTGTTTGGCACAAATTTCTAGAGAAACGTAGATGGAAATTATCATCAATGGTCACAGAAGATCGAGCAGGCGAGCAGGCTGAGGTTCCATAAGATAAAAGAATGGCATAAATATGAGATATTGTTGAAGTATTTATATTTTAGTATTTGTGTTTAGTCCCACACCGCTTATCGGTGTGTGGTGTCTTGTTGTAACCCTATATAGTTCCCCTTTGAGGATGAATAAACTTGCACCTTCTATTTTCGTTTCACTCTTTCTACATGGTATCAGAGCATTTCGATCTGAAAGCCTAAAATAAATTTTTTTTCGCTCATCCCGCGACCTTCCCCCCCCCCCCCCCGACCCGTTCGTCTTCCGCTTCTGGCTCGGCTGATAGGGCTTCGGCGGCTCCCTCTCCCCCTCGCTCCCGTCGATGGGATCGTATCTTGATTCACGGGAGCGGGGCCATCTCTTGTCGACATCGTTGTTGGCTTCTCCCGTCGATGTCGACGACGCTTCCGCCATCGACGACTGCTGCGGGCCTTCCTCTTCTCCCGTCGACGCTACTCCAGATCTCCCGTCGAGCCATCTTCATTGACCTAAGATCGCTGCTTCCATCTTCATCAACCGCTGCTTCCATCTTCATCAACCGCTGCTGCCCTCTTCCATCGACGACACGATCCCGTCGTTCTCCTCTGCCGATCGACGACGACTGCTTCTTCCGTCGAAGTCCTGCTCCAGATCGACGATCCCGCCGCTGTCTGCCGTCGATGCTGTTGCTGCTTCGCCTCTTCCAGATCTGCCGTTGGAGCTTCTCCTCTCTGTTGTCATGTCGCTGCTCTACTTCTCCGGCTACTGCCGCCCTGTGCCACTGCTGTCCTGCCGCTGCTATGTTTAAGTTGTTGCTTTTTTTTAGTTGCTGTTTTTTTTAGCGTCTCATTGCGATTTCGGCCCCCTTCCACGTGATCTGGGTTCATGTACCCGACGAGGGTCCCACGCGTGCACGTGGTCTACGTGAGGGGGAGTGTACGTCACGGCCTCCAGGCATAGTCTATGCCTTTATGCACGTATTCCACGTGAGGGGGAGTGTTTGTGATAACGGCGACTCGAATGCCTCTTTTCCCGACTCCTACCTTAGTCACACATGGCCCCCAGGTTGATTTCGTATGTTGTTTGTGTGTCTCCCCATCTTTTTCTTCTATGTTAGGTAGGTGTGGTTTGGCGTTTGTTGGTTGACCTGGCTCCAGCACCGGGAGCATCCAGTGTGCTCATGGTCGGTTTGTGGACCAACGTCGTGTGGCATTTGCCCGGTTGAAGTATCCCCGGTGACACACGGTTGGGCCTCGGTGGCTGTTGTTTTGTCCCACATTGCCAACCATCATTTACCTTTTCTTTTATGTTGTGTTCAAGCTGAAGGGTTCCCCTTCAGCTTGAGGGGGAGTGTTGAAGTATTTATATTTTAGTATTTGTGTTTAGTCCCACACCGCTTATCGGTGTGTGGTGTCTTGTTGTAACCCTATATAGTTCCCCTTTGAGGATGAATAAACTTGCACCTTCTATTTTCGTTTCACTCTTTCTACAGATATAATTAGCTCCGTATTAGAAGTCCAGCAAGGTGATTCAAAGGAAACATGAAACTCAAATTTTAGGGCACTCACCAAAGATTTTAAAAAGAAAAGATAAATTTAAAATATATACATATATGCAATAGATGTAATATAAAGTACATACAAATTAACAATGAAATAATAAGATCATTAAGATTATCATATTTGTAAATCTGGGAAGAAGTACGATAACCTTCCTCAAGTAACAACTTGCAAAGAAAAGCTTATGCAAACCAGATTGAGATGAAAGAGACATCCCAATAGACAAAACACAAGAAGTAGAGGTTAGACAGGGAGCTAACCCCTATAACTATTATGCAGGCGCCAGAAGGAAAAAAGGATTGAGGAAAGCTTATATGGCTACAAATATATAGAGAACTGTGTTAAAGTACAATGAATAAATTTAGTTTAAGTCAACCATTTTCTACAAATGAGGAGCCTACAAATTGTTCCCACTCTTACGTTTCTAACCATTTTCTATTGCATAGATACTTAATCAATAGCGAAGCCTTTAATTTTTGGGGGAAATAATGATCATCTTGTAGTGAAGATAAAGAAGTGAAGTTTTTTAACACCAATGTATTAGTGCTAGATAGAAATGGTAACTCCAAAAACTTTTCTACTTGTCTCGCCAAAACAAGCTGGCTCTAACCTGCCCCTTTTTAAAGGGTTTATAATTGTATGTGTGGTGGTCTCGTAGATATGCTAAGCCTTATTTGGGGTTTCACAGTCTAATTCATGAAAAAATAGAATGTTATTAGTAAACATATGCAAAGAGAAAATTTATCGAAAAGTACAATTATTCTGCCATGCAACAATAAAAAATTACCTCTACACAAATATGCCATATATCACCAGTTTTGTTCTTTCGGGGATCTAATGGAACTTCAATTGTGCCATCGAGCAGCTTGTCAACATCATTCCTAGGAAAAGATTCAAGGAAAATTTTGCAGTCAAGTTAGAATATGTAGAAAAAGTTGAATAAGAAGCTCAAATACTTTATTACTTCATATTAACACACAAATACAAGTATTTGTACACACGTATATATAGGAAGGAAGAGTGATATCTTAACTTCAAACCAAGATGTGAGACTGATTTATACATGATAGAAATCTCCTAATGAGACAAAAAAGTGGGCATTTACATTGGGCTTATGCATAGTTCTTCTACACTCTCCCGCAAGGTGGAGCATACAGATTGTAGGGGACAAGCTTGGAAATGAACTGTCGATATAGAGGGTGCGGTAAAGCCTTTGTGTATCAGAGATTTGCTCGGCAGTACGTATATTTCGCAGATCAAATTTTCAAAGTTGAACTTTTCCTGGATGAAATGGCAATCAATTTCCTGGATGAAATGGCATTCTCTGCGATATGAATGACAACTTGATTATTGTAGTAGAGGACGGGCGCAAAAAAGCTTGACACCAAGATCAGTAAGAAGACTTTCCATCCTCATGAGTTCATAAACAGCAGACGCCATCAAACGATACTCAACCTCTGCAGGAGCGTGCCACCACCGTCTGCTTCTTGTTTCGCCAAGTGATCAGGTGTTCCCCAAAAATGTGCAATAGCAACTCGTAGATCGGCGGTCATTGAGGGAGACGACATAGTTTGCATCGGAATAGAAAATTAATGATAGGGACAAATGGGGCTTATGCACAAGCACTTGTCCCGTAGCATTCTTCAGATACCGGAGGAATCGCTCGACAGCCTGGAGGTGTGATATCTGAGAAGCATGCATGAAGCGGCTCACCACAGCAACAGGAAAAGAGATATCGGGTCATGTGATAATCATATGGATAAACTTGCCAACAAGGCGACGATAGTACTCTAGATTAGGGATAAGCAGATCAGAGTCGGACGCGTGAGCACAGAACTTCTGGTTGGCATCCATTGGTATGTCAGCAGGCTTACAACCTGAGTAGCTTGCATTGTGAAGAAGATTGAGGTAGTATTTTCGTTGAGGCAAAACGAGTCAATCGGGTCGACGAGCTACCTCAATACCCAAGAAGTATCGGAGGCTGCCCAAATCTTTGATCTGAAAGTGTGAGGTCAAGTGTTTCTTGATCATAGATATACCATCAAATCATCGCTCGTGATGAGAATATCATCAACATACACAAGAAGTATCATTGTGTTTGATGAGCGGCGACGAGTAAATAAGGAGAAGTCTGTCGAGCTCAGGGTGAAATCAAAATCCCAGATGACCTGACTGAACTTATCAAACCAAGCCCGAGAGAACTGCTTGAGTCCATGGATAGATTTCTTGAGGTTGCAGAAAATAGACTCCCCCGTGGTTTCATAACCAGGAGGTTGCTACATGATGCTAGATCACCATTAAAAATGCACTCTTGATATCAAGTTGATGCAACTGTCAAGGACAATGGATGGCCAAAGAGATCAATGCATGTACCTTATACAGCTTCGCGACTGGAGAGAATGTTTCTTCATAGTCAAGGTCATATTGTTGAGTGAAACCGTGAGACACAAGATAGGTTTTGAGGCGCTCAACTGTCTCATCAGGACAATACTTCACAATAAAGACTCGTTTACATCCAACACGGGATTGGCCAGGAAGAAGGGAGACAAGGTCCCAGGTCTGATTGGCCCAAAGGGCGACCATTTCCTCATCCATCGCGGCCCGCCACTTGGATTCTAAAAGACTTTCTGCACAGAAGAAGGGGAGGAAATAGAAGACAAGGAAGCTGCAAACTTATGAAGTTCTGGAGATAAGCAGTGAAAGGAGACATATTGAGAGAGAGGTTGAGTTGTAGATGGGACTGCATCATAGTTTAGAGACATAGTCAGATCAGCTGGCCATGGAGCGTCATCAGTAGGGGGCAACTGTCTAAGAGTATTAGAACGAAAATGGCAATGAGTGTATACGTTTAGAGTAGGAGATGGTGTCAGTAGCAAGGGTAATGGAGAGTGAGTGATGGTGACGTTAGGATGTGGGATAACAAACGGTACAATATCAGGAGTAGAAGGGATGATCCTCGAGGAAGATGACATCAGCAGAAGTAACTGTTTTCTGATCGGCGGGAGGGTAGCACGCATAACCCTTCTGTATGCGAGAGTACCTAACAAACATATACTTGGTAGCTCGTGGGGCCAGTTTGTCCGCTGCAGGACCAAGATGATGGACAAAACAAACACTTTGAAAGACACGAGGGGTCAAGGGGGAGGGAGGTATTGAAAACGATATCTAAACTAGCAGTTTTATAATAGACTCAAATGTCTGAATGAACTAAATCAAAGAAAGCAGAACTCCAAGTACAATGAAGGGAGAGACCCATGGTGGAAGGTCCAGAGTGTAGAGCGCATTTGACAGTTGTCCTCTACCTATGATATTTCACGTCCGTAGATCCTACACGGCTACACCACGAAGGAAGAAGAGCAAAAAGTGATGGAGCAGTTATGATCATGAGTAAGACGACTATCAGAGAGAATATTAAATTGGGAGCTAGGAACATGAAGGACAAAGCGGAGAGAGATAGACGGAGTGAGAGGCACATCTCCAGATCCACGAACTGGGGTGGTTTCTCCATTGGCAATAGTGTTAAACTTGGGACTAGTGTCCGTATACCGAGAATATTACCGCAAAATAATGTGATTTGTGGCCCCAGAATTTATATATAGGAGGGACTATGGGAAAAGAATGATATACCTTCGTTGGAGACTGAGACGAAGGAGTCAGCAGTTCGAGCAACCAGCCCTCGCAAATGATGGAGTTCCTCCAGCGGGTTGTCAATGTCAGAGTGGGAGGTGCTTGGAGTATCCACCACTGGAGAAACGTGGGGAGGAGGGTTCTGTGGTTATTGTGGGAACCCATGTTTGCGATAGCAGGTGGCCTCATTATGATTTGGTTAACCACGGTGCATAGACGAGGGTTTGACTCGGACCGATTTCGACCATTGCGCCCACCGCCCCGAGACCCATTTCGACCTCCATATTGTCTGGTAGTTGGGTGGCGAGGTTCAGCAGAGTGTTGGAGTAAGGCATGAGAAAGAGGCATGGAGATATATGTGGGAGGAGTCACCTTCATCATCATGGAACACGCATCGGATTACGAGGGAATCATTGGAGAGGACAGGATGTTGGCACGGACAGAGTAGAGGTAAGGGGGTAGTCGTGTCATCATCATTGTTATGCCAACAGCTTCCTTCTAGACCCGTTGGATAGCAAAATCCAATGTTGGAGGTTGGTGTGGAATCCAAGCCTCGACGAGAGCCTTATATTGTGCCATTCACCATCCGAATAAGGTTCAACGTTCTGGAAATCTTAAAAGAGATCGAATAGATGTTGAAGGTTGTCCTTCCCGAAGTAGAGAGACTTCAGTTAATCCCACATGGCCTTTGCAATCACGTGATGCATAGTCATGCGATAGGGCTCACTATCCATGAAATTCAAAATCCTTGACTGAACTCAGCCATCATCCCGGAGCCACTGCTCAGTAGGCTCAACAGGTGGGTCACGAGTCAAATAATGAAGATCCCTCTTGGTTTGGAGTACTTGACGCACTGAGTGGGCTCACTCAACAAAATTCTTCTTTTCCCAGTATGGGAGATAATGGTAATTCGCAGTTTGTTACGGATTTCATAGATGGGAATCGAAGCGAGTACCGGAATGGTGGAAGAGGAGGACACACCATTCAACCCCATGTTATCAGCGAGCTCAAGTCAAGAGTTCAGCGAGTTCGTAATAGGAGGTGGCAAGCTCTGTTCTGAAAGGAGGCACTGATTAACTTTTGGTGAAAAAACAGTGAATCCCATGGAAGCAGGAGTGGTGCGACCAGGCAGGAGGAGCGGCGAGTCCTGTGGTAGAAGGAATCGGGAAGTCTACGAAAGAGGACAGGGTCGGCGAGTTCCACAACTGTTTGCTTCTTCGTTCGACCTACGAACCTCCTCTTGTAGAAGAAAATGTGAGTCATGTGACAGGAACTGCGAGTCCAGTGGCAGAAGTGGCGAGCCATGCGATGGAGGAATCAGTGCGTGTTGTTGGAAATTTGCGGCAAAAGGAACCGGCGAGCTCTATATCAGCGGGCTCAAAGAGGGAGTCGGCGAGTTCCAGTGCAAAGGGGACAACCAGACTTGTTGTTGGGTCGGGTCAGCAAGTTATGCGGTTCCGCACACAATCATCGACGAGTCTAGTGCAGAGGATTCCAGCTAACGGGAGGCTATAAAAGGGCGAGGAGAGCTTAATCGTCGAGAGTTCTACGTTAGGAATCAAGTAGCTCTGATACCATATAGAAAAAGCGGAATGCGAAGCTCAAATATTTTATTAGTTCATATTAACACACAAATACAAGTATTTGTACATATATGTATATATATATACAAATATTTGCATATATATACGGATATATGTATATACACTTAACGCGTATATACACTATATCCGCGCTCTTATTCCCCAGCATCCCGCAAACCCTACACTCTTCCTCACGCCGCATCCCGTGCCCTCCCTGCTACCGCCGACCTCCTCACGGATCATCCCACGCCCTCCCTGCTACCGTCGACCTCCTCACGGATCATCCCGCGCCCTCCCTGCTTCCGACCGATGTAATAACCCAAAACACTAAATGTAAACCAATTGTTACCTCCCTATTCATCTAACCGCAGCCCGCCTATCTCCCCTCCCCCGATTAAAAATCGCGGCCCAGCACTCACGCAAAAATCGCAAACCAACCCGCTAGGGCTCCCGCTCCCGATTCCTTCCGACTCCCTCCAGCGCTCCGTCTCCCGCTCGCGAAGTCGATCCCGCCTGCGCCTGCGACTGCACCTCCCCTTGCCGACGTCGACCCGTGCTGCTCCTCCAGCCGCCGACGCCACCTCCTGCGTCTCCTCCAGCCGCCGCCGCCTCCTCCAGCTGCGCCTCCCCTCTTCTTCTCCTCTGGCCGACAGCAGCCCCCTCATTCTCCTCCTCTGGCCGGCAGCCAGACCCTCCTCCCCCGGCAGCCACCCTTCCTTCCTCCGGCAGCCCTTCCTCTTCGATTTAGCCGGAGATTTGCAAGGAGAACATCTAGGGTTTGCTCGGACCCGCCTTTTCTCAGTTTTTTTGGCCGGATTTGGGCTATTTGGGTAAGAGATCTCTCTTCCTCCATTTTATTCAGAAATTTCAGAAATGTTAGTGTAGATTCGTGTTCCTAATCGCGTATGTTTTTAAAGACCAAGCATGTAACCCTCATATAATCGACTAACCGCGTTGTGTTGTGATTTTTCCGGTACCTCTCGTCGACCTGATTGATGGAATCATCACAAACCCTCTCCGATTTAGGGTTTTCCCGGATTCAACCGCCGCCAAAACCTTCGGATCTCTTGTGGTATCCACTTCTCCCCTCTTTGACGAGGGAGGTAAATTTTCCTGTACTCGCCCCCTTGAATTAATTACGCAACATAGTCATGTGTGCGCGTAGGAATAAGCGTTGAAACAAACATTTCATGTGAACGCATCTTGAACAGGTTCCGCTAAAGTTTAGACCTTGCCTCTTAGCCGCCGCCTTCAAGCCCGGCTTCTCCTTAAGGCAAGTAGAGAAAACTCTCTCGCTTGCAAACAAGTTTTATTTAAGTCACACTGGTACCGTACTAGCCCCCACTTGAATTTATTACTTGCAGATAAGTAAGCTCATTAGACGTCATAGGCAAACAATGAAAGGGAATGTGTCGTTTGATGTGACACCGAAAAAAAAATGAGTTCACGCTCGAATGGTAACAGAAACCAATAAGGGAATCTTGTAAGCAGCGGTAGCTTAAGCCTTGCATCTACTCCCATGCTAGAATCTTGTACATCAAATGGCGACACACACGCCTTTCATTGATTTATGCTTATACGTTTGTGTTTAGGCTAAACTCCGGAGTAGGCTAAAATTTACTAAAGAATCTCAGTTAGTCTCTGACGTACTTTACTGCTATGCTTGTTTCCCAGTTTACTTGTTCATTTTATTAACTTGAATCTCTGTTGTTGATCTTGTTCTGAGGCTTTTCCTTCTGTTTGGACTTGCCTTAGGGTTCGTGACTGCGCCGCCTACTTCCTGAGCTGTTCCTCGCCCAGCTCCCGTCTGTCGGAGGTTTCTTTTTTTTTGTAATTGCTGCATCAGGTCCTCTGTATCTTGTTCTTTTACTTTTGGATTTGGCTTTCCTGTACTAGTTATTTTCAAGCATTTTCCTTGTATCGTGGACAACTCTTAGGATGATATGGATGTATTTCAGCATTATATAAATGTTCATTTGGTTTCTGCGGTTTACTAGCACCTACTTTTACATCATAATTATAGTATGAGAATTAATCAAAGTGCATGAGCATCACTTTTAATTCAAGCTTCCGCATAATATATCTAACTGGTATTGTTCTTCAAAATCTAATTATTTTCTACAGCTATTCTGGTATTACAGCACCCGCCTAGCAGACATGATTTCTCTTTACCCATGTCTGCGGCATCACGACCCGCCCGTAGCGCACTCTGATATTCGTTATTAGACGGGTCGTGACAGTTGGTATCAGAGCCAGGTTGACATCTAAAGATAAAGTATTTTAAATATTTCATATATTTTGAAATCTATTATGTAAATATACGCGCATGCATCATTTCCTCACTCACCTTGTCGTTGTCTGTTGTTCGAGGCTGAAACACGCACACACTCACCCATAAGCATGAGTAGTATGCGTACAAATGTTAAGGGAGTATGGGCAAACTTAACATTTATATGCATATGAATTTCCATTAGGATTTACACCGCTTGCAAATATTAAATTGTATGGGCGATATAATATTTTCAAGTGCGATGACATTAGAATCATAATGCGCATGACATGTTAAGTGATATGGGCGCTTAACATGACATGCGTATCCATTCATAAACATTCTTAGGAATGCATTGTAGGCATAATCATGTTGCATGCATAACATAACTCATTGCACCAGTGTCTAAGCTAAGAGCAACAGACAACGAATGTACACACATGGATTTTACAAATCATCGTCTTACCGCATGTGATCATATCGCCGCACTTACATCTGCATGGTCGTCACTTAGAGTTGTCCAATGAAAATGCTGTAACTACTACTTGAATTGCTTATCCAACAATATTAGATTGCTATGACCTGTAATTTCAACCCTCGAGCTTAACTTAGTCGTTGTCTCACTCGGTTCTTCTATGTTTCTTTCTAGATGGCTTCTAAGCGACCGCAACGCAAGAAGGTTACACCTTCTGCAGGGGAAGCCCCTTTAGGTGAAATGGTCCAACTTTTGAAGCAGTTTGTGGAGCGTGTCACCCGTCTGGAAGGGGATCGCCAAGCTCCTGATCCGGGTTCTGGTTCTGGCAGCGCAGGGACGTCTGGAGTAGCTGTCACCATCACCCCTCCTGCATCTGATGCTGTAGTGACCCCGACCGTGACCACTCCGGCTGCTCTTCCTCTGACGATGGCTGACACTCTGGCTTTCAAGAGGCTAAATCCGCCTGCCTTCAACGGCAACCGCGACTACTTCGTGATCACGGAATGGATCTCCCAGATGGAGAAGCACTTCGAGTATGCCATAATTCCTGAAGCCCAGAAGGTCCTTCTTGCGGCCTATCAGCTGACCGAGGACGCCTATACTTGGTGGCTCCAGCACCGCAGCCTCCACGAATCTACCACCCTAACTTGGGGGCAGTTCAAGGACGCTCTGATGGAGAACTTCCTCTCTTCTGTGGAGCGGGACAAGTTAGCAGAGAGATTCTTGTCCCTTCAGCAGCCTGGCAGGACAGTGACAGAGTATGCGCAGGAGTTCTCCCGCCTATCCCTCCTTGCTGCGGAGTTCGTGCCGGATGAAGCCAAGAAGGTCAGTCGTTTCGTGAAGGGACTTCGCCATGACATTCGCCAGCATGTGGTAGCACACGACGCCAAAACCTATGCAGAGACCGTGGGAGCCGCCATGCGGGCGGAAGCTATTGAGCTGGATCGTACTGGAAAGAAAGCCCAACACGGAACAAGCAATGCCGCTGCATCCGACCTCAAGCGCAGGAGTGCTCCACCTCAGGAGCAAGGTCCCAGGTCCATGGAGGTGTGTGCTTACTGCCACAAGGTGGGCCATACCGCCCAAGTCTGTCGGTCTCTCCTGAAGAAGCAGAAGACAGCCGCTCCTACACAGCCTCCGATGACACTTGCCTCTGCCTCCACCGTTTGTGCCTACTGCAAGTTGCCGGGCCATCAACAGAGGGACTGCCGCCGTAAGTTGAAGGCCTGTTTCAAGTGTGGGCAAGTTGGTCATCTCAAGTTCGACTGCCCCATGAGGGAAGGCCCGGTCACTACTCAGCCACAGCAGGCTAACCCCGGAGCCCAGAATATGGGCAAGGCTGTGCTGAATGTCCTTACTCAAGGCGAGGCGCTCGCTTCCACGGACGTCATCTCTGGTTCGTATGCGTTGTTTTATTTTTTTTCCTGCAAGTATTTATGCATGCTTTTATATCAAAAACAACCGGAATTGACGGTTATAACTGCTATTCGTTTTAGGGAGATTTAGAGTCAGAAATAAGTGGTTGCAGATTCTCTTTGATTCTGGCGCATCTCACTCGTTTATTGCTCGCCATATCGTGGACCTGCATGGTTGGCCCACTTCACCTCTGGAGGCCCCTTTTGAGATTTCTGTGCCGGGTCATCAGCACCTATCAACTAGGGGTATCCCCAATTGCCCAATCTTGCTCGAAGAATTGCAAGTTTTTGCGGATCTCATAATTCTGGAGATGTCTGAGTTCGACGTGATTTTGGGAATGGATTGGCTGGTTGCATATCGAGTAAAGCTGGATTGCGCGGCAAAGAGGATCAATCTCAGCATCGGTGGCAAGGAGTACAGTGTTCACGTGCAGACCCGCGGCCATTTGAAGGTAATTTCGGCTGTACGCGCCACTCGGCTTCTCAGTCAAGGGTGCATTGCTGGCTTTGTTTATGCTTCTCGTTCGGATTCTGCTACTCCTTCACTCGAGTCTATCCCGATCGTTTCTGAGTTTCCTGACGTGTTCCCCGCCGAGCTGCCTGGGATGCCGCCTGATCGTGAAGTAGAGTTCTCTATTGATGTGGAGCCTGGAACGCGCCCCATATCTAAAGCTCCTTACCGGATGGCCCCGCGCGAGTTGGAAGAACTCCGTTTGCAGTTGGACGAGATGCTCGAGCTTGGATACATTCGTCCCAGCACTTCTCCGTGGGGGGCCCCCGTCCTCTTCGTAAAGAAGAAGGATGGTTCTTTGAGACTTTGTATTGACTACCGGGATCTGAACAAGGTCACAATCAAGAACAAGTATCCCCTCCCGCGTGTGGATGACCTCTTTGATCAGCTTAAGGGCAGTACCGTGTTTTCCAAGATAGATCTCAGATCGGGTTATCATCAGTTGAAGATCAAGGAATCCGATATCCCCAGGACTGCTTTCAGAACTCGGTATGGACATTTTGAGTTCCTGGTGATGTCCTTTGGGTTGACCAATGCTCCCTCCACCTTTATGGATATGATGAACCGCGTTTTCCGCGAATATCTGGATAAGTTCATCATTGTGTTCATTGATGATATTCTGGTCTATTCCAAGACCCGTGAAGAGCATGATGCACATCTTAGGCTCACTCTCTCCACTCTTCGCCAGCACCAACTCTATGCCAAGTTGGCGAAGTGTGAGTTCTGGCTGGATCGCGTTGCCTTTTTTGGGCATGTCATTTCAGGGGATGGGCTATCCGTTGACCCCGCCAAAATCTCTGCAGTGATGGACTGGAAGCAACCCTCCACCCCTACCGAAATCCGCAGTTTCCTTGGGTTAGCTGGCTATTATCGGCGCTTCGTCAAGGGTTTCTCCTCTCTTGCTGCTCCTCTGACAAAGCTAACTCAAAAGCATGCCAGGTTTGAGTGGTCAGATCAGTGTGAGCAATCCTTCTCTGAATTGAAACAACGGTTGTGTTCATCGCCAGTGTTAGCTCTTCCTTCTGAGGGTTTGGATTTTTCAGTGTACACCGACGCTTCCGGAGTGGGTCTGGGTGGTGTTCTGATGCAGGAGGACCGTGTTATTGCCTATGGGTCGAGGCAGTTGAAGATCCATGAGCGCAATTATCCCACTCACGATTTGGAGTTTGCCGCGGTGGTTTTTGCCTTGAAGCTGTGGCGTCATTACCTCTATGGGGTGAAGTGCCACTTTTACACCGATCACCAGAGCTTAAAGTACATCTTCGTTCAGAAGGACCTCAATCTTCGGCAGAGGCGATGGCTTGAGTTTGTAGCGGATTATGACTTGCAGATCACTTATGTGCCCGGTAAAGCCAATTCAGTGGCAGATGCGCTGAGCCGACATGCTACGGCTGCCGCCTGCACCCCTATGTCAGCATCCCTTGCAGCCTTGATAGATGACCTCGACCGGATGGACATATCCATCGCACCTGAGGGTCACAGAGGAGTTTCCGTTCCGTTATGGGTGGAGCAGGTGAAGGATTTGCAGCCATCTGATCCAGAACTTCAGCGCATTCGCCGACAGGTTGAACTTGGGACCCTCCCGGATTTCTCTATCTCGGATGATGTTCTACGTTTCCGAGGTCGCCTTTGCATTCCTGATGTCCCCGAACTGTTGGATAGTATTTGTCGAGAAGCTCATGAGTCCCGCACGTCTGGCCATCCAGGCAATAATAAGATGTACCATGATTTGAAGCAGATCGTGTGGTGGCCTGGTATGAAAAATTATATTGCTCGTTTTATCTCTCGATGTCTGACATGCCAGAAGGTGAAAGCCCAACGTCAGCGTCCGGGTGGTCTTTTGCAGCCTCTGCCTATCCCAGAGTGGAAATGGGAAGACATCTCTATGGATTTCATCACTGGACTGCCCCGTACTCCGAGAGGTCATGATGCGATTTGGGTTATTGTGGACCGCTTGACTAAAGTAGCTCACTTCATCCCGTACAAGGAAGGTCATCCCACCGAGAAGATGGCTCGGATCTATGTTTCCGAGATAGTTAGACTTCATGGGATCCCCCTGCGGATTGTTTCTGATCGTGACTCGAGATTTGTATCGCACTTCTGGAAGGGATTCCAGCAAGCTCTGGGCACTGAGCTCAACCTGAGCACCGCTTACCATCCGACTACTGATGGCCAGACCGAAAGAGTGAATCAGATTCTTGAAGACATGCTGCGGTGTTATATTCTAGACTATAAGGGAGCTTGGGATGAGCATTTGCCATTGGTTGAGTTCGCCTACAACAACAGCTATCAGGAGAGCCTCAAGATGGCCCCCTTCGAGGCGTTGTATGGGCGTCGTTGTAGGACCCCTCTCTACTGGTCAGAATTTGGTGAAAAGGTTGTGTTGGGTCCTGAGCTACTTCAGGAAATGGAAGAGGCCACCAAGAAGACTCGTCTTCAGCTTAGCCGTGCCGTCGAGAGGCAGAGGAAGTATGCTAATCAGCGTCGCCGTCCGTTGGAGTTTGCGGT
This sequence comes from Dactylorhiza incarnata, assembly GCA_033032865.1. NCBI lineage: Eukaryota > Viridiplantae > Streptophyta > Magnoliopsida > Asparagales > Orchidaceae > Dactylorhiza > Dactylorhiza incarnata. The sequence goes on from JAWHQI010000208.1 coordinate 4,749,754, forward strand.
GGGTGATCGTGTTTTCTCGAAGGTTTCTCCTACTCCTGGGGTGAAGCGTTTCGGTCGCCACCATAAGCTCAGCCCGAGATTCGTGGGACCGTATGTTATTTCAGAGCGTGTTGGAGGATCTGCTTACCGCCTGGAGCTACCTGATTCCTTGGCCAGTGTTCATAATGTCTTCCACGTCAGCCAGCTTCGGAAGTACATTCATGATCCTACCCGCGTCATTGAGGAAGTTCCAGTGATTCCTGAAGCTAATCTGTCCTATCCAGTCGAACCTGCTAAGATCGTGGAGTATCAAGAGCGCAAACTTCGAAAGAGAACCATTCCTATGGTGAGGGTACTTTGGATGCATGGCAAGTCTGAGGAGTTCACTTGGGAGCTCGAGGCTGACATGCGTAGCAAGTATCCGCACCTTTTCTCCTGATCCTGGTATGCCTCCGCTCTTGTTCTCTTCGCTTTTTGCTTTCTGCATAGTTACTTTCCATGCTTTGATTTGCAAACCTGGTCGGTATAAAAAACTTCTGAATCTTCGTCCTATTAGTCCCAGCCAGAAAATCCTAAGAAGTTTCGGGACGAAACTTTCTAAGTAGGGGAGAATGTAATAACCCAAAACACTAAATGTAAACCAATTGTTACCTCCCTATTCATCTAACCGCAGCCCGCCTATCTCCCCTCCCCCGATTAAAAATCGCGGCCCAGCACTCACGCAAAAATCGCAAACCAACCCGCTAGGGCTCCCGCTCCCGATTCCTTCCGACTCCCTCCAGCGCTCCGTCTCCCGCTCGCGAAGTCGATCCCGCCTGCGCCTGCGACTGCACCTCCCCTTGCCGACGTCGACCCCTGCTGCTCCTCCAGCCGCCGACGCCACCTCCTGCGTCTCCTCCAGCCGCCGCCGCCTCCTCCAGCTGCGCCTCCCCTCTTCTTCTCCTCTGGCCGACAGCAGCCCCCTCATTCTCCTCCTCTGGCCGGCAGCCAGACCCTCCTCCCCCGGCAGCCACCCTTCCTTCCTCCGGCAGCCCTTCCTCTTCGATTTAGCCGGAGATTTGCAAGGAGAACATCTAGGGTTTGCTCGGACCCGCCTTTTCTCAGTTTTTTTGGCCGGATTTGGGCTATTTGGGTAAGAGATCTCTCTTCCTCCATTTTATTCAGAAATTTCAGAAATGTTAGTGTAGATTCGTGTTCCTAATCGCGTATGTTTTTAAAGACCAAGCATGTAACCCTCATATAATCGACTAACCGCGTTGTGTTGTGATTTTTCCGGTACCTCTCGTCGACCTGATTGATGGAATCATCACAAACCCTCTCCGATTTAGGGTTTTCCCGGATTCAACCGCCGCCAAAACCTTCGGATCTCTTGTGGTATCCACTTCTCCCCTCTTTGACGAGGGAGGTAAATTTTCCTGTACTCGTCCCCTTGAATTAATTACGCAACATAGTCATGTGTGCGCGTAGGAATAAGCGTTGAAACAAACATTTCATGTGAACGCATCTTGAACAGGTTCCGCTAAAGTTTAGACCTTGCCTCTTAGCCGCCGCCTTCAAGCCCGGCTTCTCCTTAAGGCAAGTAGAGAAAACTCTCTCGCTTGCAAACAAGTTTTATTTAAGTCACACTGGTACCGTACTAGCCCCCACTTGAATTTATTACTTGCAGATAAGTAAGCTCATTAGACGTCATAGGCAAACAATGAAAGGGAATGTGTCGTTTGATGTGACACCGAAAAAAAAATGAGTTCACGCTCGAATGGTAACAGAAACCAATAAGGGAATCTTGTAAGCAGCGGTAGCTTAAGCCTTGCATCTACTCCCATGCTAGAATCTTGTACATCAAATGGCGACACACACGCCTTTCATTGATTTATGCTTATACGTTTGTGTTTAGGCTAAACTCCGGAGTAGGCTAAAATTTACTAAAGAATCTCAGTTAGTCTCTGACGTACTTTACTGCTATGCTTGTTTCCCAGTTTACTTGTTCATTTTATTAACTTGAATCTCTGTTGTTGATCTTGTTCTGAGGCTTTTCCTTCTGTTTGGACTTGCCTTAGGGTTCGTGACTGCGCCGCCTACTTCCTGAGCTGTTCCTCGCCCAGCTCCCGTCTGTCGGAGGTTTCTTTTTTTTTGTAATTGCTGCATCAGGTCCTCTGTATCTTGTTCTTTTACTTTTGGATTTGGCTTTCCTGTACTAGTTATTTTCAAGCATTTTCCTTGTATCGTGGACAACTCTTAGGATGATATGGATGTATTTCAGCATTATATAAATGTTCATTTGGTTTCTGCGGTTTACTAGCACCTACTTTTACATCATAATTATAGTATGAGAATTAATCAAAGTGCATAAGCATCACTTTTAATTCAAGCTTCCGCATAATATATCTAACTGGTATTGTTCTTCAAAATCTAATTATTTTCTACAGCTATTCTGGTATTACAGCACCCGCCTAGCAGACATGATTTCTCTTTACCCATGTCTGCGGCATCACGACCCGCCCGTAGCGCACTCTGATAATCGTTATTAGACGGGTCGTGACAACCGACCTCCTCACGCCGCATCCCGCGCCTATTCCCTAGCATCCCGTGCCCTCCCTGCTACCGCCGACCTCCTCACGGATCATCCCGCGCCCTCCCTGCTTCCTGCCGACCTCCTCACGCCGCATCTCGCGCGCTCCCTGCTTCCGCCGACCTCCTCACGACGCATCCGGCGCCCTCCCTGCTACCGCCGACCTCCTCACGCCGCATCCACTCCGCCCGGGGCCGACCTCCTTACGCCGCATCCACTCTGGCTGGCCTCATCCCGCTCCCTCCCTGCTACTGGAAAACCTCCTCACGCCGCATCCACTCAGACCGGGCCGACCTCCTCACGCCGCATCCACTCCGGTCGGCCGCATCACGGACCTTCCCTGCTACCGGAAAAAATAACTGGGGTCGACCTCCTCACACATCCACTCCGGCCGGCCGCATCCAATGCCTCTAAGCACCGGAACAGTTGAATTCCAGCATTCAGATTTTTCAAGAGCGGAAAACTGGAAGGTAACGACGGTTCTTCATTCATTCAAGAGCAGTTATTAAATGTCCAATACTAGTGTATTGGATATTCAACCAGTGTATTAAATGTTATTCTGCTATGAAACAGGATGAGTCATGAAACATTAGGCACTTCAGATTCATCTCCAATGCATATCGATGATATTAATAGTCATTCTGAAGATATTAACATAGTAGAAGAGGGTTCAAATTTTAGTCCTGTTCAAACTAACGAACCTTACATTGGCCTTGAGTTTGATGATTTGGATGAAGTTTACAATTTCTATAATTGTTATGCAAGGAATTCAGGGTTTGGAATCAGGAAAAATTCTAGTAGCAAATCTAGAATAACAGGAAATTTGATATGGAAAAATTATGTCTGTGATAAATCTGGCAAAAAAGTTATACCTAATATGAATGAATCAACTACAAATACAAGGCGACGTGATACAAGGGTCGGATGTGGAGCAAAGTTAGATGCGCGAAAAAATAAATACGGTAAATGGTTTGTTTCTGCATTTGTTAAAGAGCATAACCACGCATTGGACACACCAAGAAAAATAAGGAAGCATAGATCTCATCATAGATCACATAACAGCGTACTAGCAACAACAGTGATGGAAGATTTACATCAATCTGGAATTGGGCCATCAAACATAGCAAAAGTATTAAATGCAAGTGGAGTAGGTACAAGTATAAGCTCTCAAAATGTTATAGATCATTTACGGAAACAGAGAAAAAATCATGATGGCAGGGAATGAGTCTTTGTTTTTCAATATCTACAATTACAACAAAGTCTAGATGCACATTTTTTTTATTCTATAGAGTTGGATGAAGATGGTTTTCTGAGATCTATATTTTGGGCCGATTCTAGATCGAGGAATGATTATCTTACTTTTGGAGATGTACTTGTATTTGATGTGACTTATAAAACTAATAATCTGATGATGCCTTTTGCACCATTTATTGATGTAAGCCATCATAGACAATCAATTTTATTTGGATGTGCACTTTTGGCTGACGAAAAAGAGGAGACATTTACCTGGGTTTTTCAACAGTGGTTAAAATGTATGTTTAACAAGGCACCTCTTGTAATCATTATTGATATGGATCAAGCAATGTTCAATGCTATTAAAGTTCTTTTCCCAAAAAGTCAACTTCGATTTTGTTCATGGCACATACATAAACATCTTGTGGAGAATGTTTATGAAATGAAAGATTGTAATACTGATTTTTCAAAAGATTATAAACAATGGTATAAGAGCAAAAGTATTGAAGTTAGTGAGAGTGCATGGACTGAATTGATTACAAAATATTCTCTAGAGAAAAATAAATGGCTGAGTAGAATGTGGAAGCGTAGATTGCATTGGGTTCCAGCTTATCTAAAAGGTTTCTTTGTTGCGGGTATGACATCTACTGGTAGAAGTGAAAGTATTAATGCATATTTTGATGGTTTTGTTAATGCAAACACACATCTATTGGAGTTTATTAAACAATACGAGAAAGCGGTCCAAGTTCGCCGCCATGCTGAAGAAGTTGAAGATTTCAGAACAATGAATTCAATAGCATCCTTAATTGGCAATACGAGCATTGAAGAACAAGCAAGTAAATGCTACACAAAATCTATGTTTCAACTTTTTCAATGCGAGATTAAAGAAATCTTAGATTGTTGGCACCAAAAAATTGATTCATTTGGCTTGGTAAAAAAATATAGGGTGGGTTTGTCTTCTGAGTTAAGAGAAAATTGGTATTCAGTTGAATTTGTTGATTCAGACCCTATCAATGTAAGATGTGAATGTAGTTTATTTGAAACGAATGGTATTTTATGCAAGCATTGTCTTAAAATTTTATGCAAAAAACAAATCACGAAAATTCCTGAATGTTATATTCTAAAAAGATGGACTATCCAAGCAAGACATATACTGACTTATGGATCAACTGAAATGTCTAGTATTAGTTCAGTTACATCGGTTATGAAGTGGAATCTAGTTTGTCTCTTCAACAAGCTAGTGGAAAAATGTTCAACATCAGATAAAGCTTTCAAAGAGCAGTTTGATTACATAAATCAAAAGATTGAAGAGTTTGATTTGGATGCTTCCCTTAAAGTGCCAGAAACTGACAAAAATCTGAGTCACGGCGAAGATACATGTGGATTAATCATTCGTGATCAAATAACAATTCGAACAAAAGGTCGACCAAAATTTGCTTCTCGGATTCATTCAGGAATTGAGATATCAAAAGATAAAAGTAAAAAAAGAACATGTGGTGCATGTGGAGAAAAAGGACACTATTCAACATGTCCTACAAAACTAAAGGTACATTCTATATTTAATATTTCATTTTTTAAACTTAGAATTCACTTAAATAATTGTCTTTTTTTACAGGGTAAAGATGATGAATAGTTACTGCAAGATCAAATGATGGAGCATATTGAAAGTTTACAAGGATCAAAACTACTTTTTTGAACTAGTTATCATACGCATAAACAGATTACCTTCTAATCAAATGTTGTGTATGATGGTGCCTTTCTTATATATATATATAATTTGCAGCAGCTAGTGGATTACCTTCTAAACGCATATATTGCATTGGAAATCCGCTTATATTGCATTGGAAATCCGCTTATATTACAAGGATCAAAACTATATAATTTGCAGCAGCTAGTTGCATAACAATTATATATCTCATTTTCTAAAAGAAATGCGCCTATATTGCATTGGAAATGAAAACCGCGTAGATTGCTTATATCCACCTCACGTGGATTTCCAGTGGACCCATATATATATATACAAATACAAATATTTGTATATATATACAAATACAAGTATTTGTATATATATACTATATTTACTATATTAAAAGGGGAAATTACCTTTGGTGAAACACTCATAATATCAATATTACCCCTCTTTTTTAAAATTTATTTACTCATATTTTCTAATTCATTTCAAAAAAAAATTCAAAATACATGTGCATACACGTAAATCACGATTTCCCCTCAAGTTCATATTTTCACCAATTTCGAAACTGCTCTTTCCACTTCTCCGATCCAACGGCGGGGGGATTGGCTCATATTTCAACATTCAGATGTTTGTTCCTTCTCTTGGACGGCTACGGATGTTTATATAATATAATTGAATGTGAACGGAGACCGGGGGAGAACTACTCCCTCACAGGCTTGGAACCAGCAACCGACATAGCTATCAAAATAGGATGGGCATTTTATTTTTAAAACATTTATTTCAGAAATATTGTACTTTAATAATTGTTTAGTCAGACAAAAAATAAATGCATTTCGAGCGAGAGGGCGTCGAGCGAGGCTGGGATCCCGATCGCCGCAGCGTGCTGCAGGCGGGAAAAGGAGAGAGGCAGGAATATTGTCACGCAGGGCACAGGGGATCCCCCGTGCCCTGTCACTCGTATATATGCATATATATATATACGAGGAATGAGTGATATATTAGGCTCTGTTTGGGAAAGTTGATGCTAATCGAAAGTGATTTGTCAGAAATGGAGTTTGAAAAATGAACTGTCTGTGAAAAATAGAGTTTGCAGTATAAATTTGTTTGGCTAAAACTCTATTTGTAAGGCTATTCAAAACGCAGTGACAATTAACTATTTGGTAAAAATGGAGTTTTCGTAGTTGTTTTTTCAAAAACTTCTGCTCTATATGTTTTTTAACGAACTCAATCAAATCAATTGTGGATCTCTATTACACCAACAAAGCTACAAACAAGAACAAAAAAATTGCAATTAATTTTATGACAAATGGAAATTCAGTAAGTAAAAGTTTATTACTGAGGCATATAGGAAAAATAATATTCCCGCAAGCATATGATAAAAAGGAATTGCGTCATGGTGGCATAAGAGTATTGTGAGTCTTTCAATTTACAGAGTAAAATATTTGATTATAATAATCAGATAAGAGAACCTGGTCAAGAGTATATCTGACTAAGAGCTTCGCAGCCATCTTTGCAATTGGAAATCTGGTTCGATGCAAGAGTCAGTGATCTCGATACTCTCGGGTTCCATCACCTCACCATCCTCCGGATTTGCAAAAGAACAACAAAATCTAGTCGCAGACCGATTCGCAAAAGAAGAAGAACAAAGGAGAAACAGCAACGAGATGGGTTGTCGACAAGAAGCCTCCTGGAGCGATGACGGGACACTGTGAGCGAGATCGAGAGCATTCTCCTGGAGCGGCGATGGGGAATACAGGATCAGGGCGAGCAACAACGAGATGTGTTGGGGTCAGCTCCCGCCTACGGAAGGAATTTGACCTAAGGCCAGCTTATTTTAAGAAAGATGTTTTCGTTCCATTTCACTTCCAAACACGCAAATACACACGTCCACCATTTTCACCAGACCGGGACGGAGCCGATCAGCCGAAACAAAACATGGCCTTAACTCCAAGTCAAGATGTGAGACTAATCTATACATGATAAAAATCTCTTAATGGGTCAAGAAAGTGGGCTTTTACATTGGGCTAATTCATAGTTCTTCTACATAATCAAAATTATTTTCGAAAGGAACACTCGATCCAAGATAAAAATGACTTTTGACTTCAGCAAACACACTAAAAAATACTAAATTAAGAATCAGAAAAAACTCAAGATAGGATAGGAACATGAAATATATAAAATATTTCAAGATAGATTGTTGAGATAGAAAATGAAATGGTTACTTGAAGCAATTTGGTGAGAAATAATGATATTGTGTAGGGATGTGTAAGTGAACATCTAAACGATGCAAGAGCTAAGTCCACTGTTGGGAAAATAATCCTACCTAACAAGCGATATTCAAAAAATCTGCAAAAGCAAGCAAGTTCAGCCCTTTTCCGATTGGAATGCCATAATTAAATACACGATCAAATAGACCTTGCAAATCAAGGATAATCACAAAACAAGCACACAAACGAAGATACACATTCATAATCATATAATTATTCAATCCATGCAGCAAATGAAGAGAACATGAAACCAAACTAAAAACTCACATTTGTAGGACTGTAGGCAGCAAGGAGATGGAGATCTAGGGGTCGTAGGAGTCACGGTGGCTGTCCGGAATATGAATACTGCTATGGAGTGGGCTGTCAGAGGAGGAATAGGTCTTGTGGTGGACAGAAAATGATGAACGGGGGAGGGAAGTGGCTCGGCTGGTGGGGGGGGGGGGGGGGGGGGGGGGGGGGGGGGGGGGGGCAGCCATGCCATGGACTGATCCTGGTGGGATGGTTAGGTCAGGGAATGACCTGGGTGGAGTGGCTGCTAGTATGGAAAACTAGGAGGAGGTTTCAACCAGTAGGAGGGGAAAAAGAATGCTCGTCCAGGCCCAGGAATGGGCCTGAGAGGGTGTATCTGAGCAAGAAGGGGCTAGGAGTGACTCGGCCTGATGAAAGAGAATTGTAACAACTCATGTTTATAAAAAAAATGAAATAAAATCGAAATAGTATTAACATAATGGCAAAGTTGTAATTAAGAGATTATGCTCTTTCCCTCCTATTAATCCAGTCGACCAGCCCCCTCTCCCGATCCAAAGTAGTTCAGCGCTACGGCTTTCCGGATCCCGATCCCGTGCCGCTCCCTTGCCGGCACCTCCTCCTGCTCCCGGAACCGCCTCCAGCGGGCAACTGTGCCTCCTCCTGCAAGGGGCCGACAGTCCCTTTCCTCTTCTCCCGTCTCCCGCTAGTGCCGCTAGCGCCGCTCGCCTCATGTGCCTTCTCCTCCGTTTCGACAGCCTCTCCACCCCTCTTCCTCTCCGTTTCGGCCGGCGGATTTCAAGGAGGACTCCTAGGGTTTCGCTCGAAACCCCTCTTTGTGGATTCTTAAGCCCAGATCGGGTCTCCTTGGGTAAAGAACTCCGCCAACCTTTCGTTTTCAGTTTTTCCCTAATTTGTCGTGATGATTTTTCGCTCTCCGATCGACGTAATTTCGTCGGTCCTTCTTGCGTTTGTCGTATATCCGTCTAATCCCAATTTTGTTTGTGTTTTCGGTGCCAATTATCAGATCAAGTGGTGAAATTGCTTCGAACCCTCTCCGATTTAGGGTTTTCGTAGCTTAAGAGCCGCCAAATTCCCGTTCCTTGTGGTAACTCCTCTCCCCTCACTCTCGAGGGAGGTAATTTTCTAAACACTTTTATGTGAGCTATCGCATTTATTAATGCCTGTTTAAGCGTAGGAATCTCAGTTATGATACTTTATTCGCGTGGTCTTAAGCAGGTCAAAAACTAAGATTCCTAAGTTCTTGCTAGCACTGCCTAGCCGCAGCCATCCGTTCAGCTTCACCTTAAGGCAAGTAGAGAAATCTCTCTCGCTTGCAAACATGAAATTTCACTTAATTCACTCAAATGTTACGAATTATACTTCTACCTTGGAATCATTAATTTGGTAACTTGTCATGTTATGATAGGTAGCTTCAAGACATGAATCATTAAGTTCATTAAATATCATAGGCAGACAGTGGAAGGAGGTGTCGATTTGATGTGACGCTTTGAATCGGGCTCACGCCTAACTGGTAACGGAAACCAAGGAATGGACATTATAAACACAGCTTGCTAATAAGTTTTGCACTCAAACTTATATTAGAATCTTGCACATCATCAAATGAAGACACGTACATCTTCCCTTGTTTGCCGCTTATGTTATTAGAAACTGGGCTAAACTCCGGAGTAGGGTCTTATGAGCCCCTTCATGGGTAGTGTCGTGGAACCCCGTCAGAATATCTGGAATCAAGGGAGAAGGGATGAAAGATAGAGGTGATCCTTGTACAGGATGAGGTCGTCCTGAACCGTCCAATGCGAGGGTAAACTCCCCTCCGCAATGCAGTGAAGTAGCTCACGTAGAAAAGTAGTGCCTTGAATCTCCTTCTGCAGGCGGTGGCGAATGATCGAGGTCGGGTAAGAAATGGCCAACAAGGATCCCTCCTGATGGTCGCGGCGAGAGAGGGCGTCAGCAGCCCGGTTCAAGGCACCCGCCTTGTATTCCACACGAGCTTGCTAATAAGCTTTGCACTCAAACTTATATTAGAATCTTGTACATCATCAAATGAAGACACGTACATCTTCCCTTGTTTACCGCTTATGTTATTAGAAACTTGGCTAAACTCCGGAGTAGGCTATGAACAAAAATAGAAATTAAAGTATCTCTGTTAGACTCAGTTACTTGTCTGGTTGTTGGTTTTGCTATAAGTAGAATTGATACTCTGTACTTCTGCTTGCTCAGCTTACTTTTAAATTATTAACTTGATTCACTGTTGATTTTCATGTTCTGAGGCATTTTCCTTCTGTTTCGATTTGTCTTAGGGTTCGTGACCGCGCAGTCTGCTCCCTGAGTTTTTCTTCGTCCAGCTGCAGCTTTGCTTGGAGGTTTTATTTTGATTGATGTATCAGCAGGTTCTATATATTTTGTTCCAGTTACTGTTGGATTTACTTTTCATGTATTGGTTATTGTCAGTCATTTTCTCGTGTATTGTGGACAACTTCTAGGATGTTTTGATGTATCAAATTATTTTATTTTGGCATTGTTACTACTGTGATTTATTGCATATACATTGTTTCAGCACTGTGTGGCAGTAGTTTTTATAAAAAAAATGCATGCTCATCAACCTTTCATCGAGGCTTCTATATATATATAAATATACTAAATTCTTTTCAAAGTAACAAATTTAAAGCTATTTGTGGTGTTTCTGTTTCCGCCTTAGCAGGCATGGATTTCCTTTTCGCCCATGCCTGTGGCATCACGGCCCGCCCGAAGTGCGCTCTGACCTTTTGTTGAGACGGGTCGTGACAATTGGTATCAGAGCTAGGTTTAGCATCTAAAGATAAAGTATTTAAAAAAAAAATCATATATTTTGAAATCTATTATGTAAATTATGTGCATGCATCATTTTCTCACTCACTTTGTCGTCGTCTAGTGTTCGAGGCTGAAACACGCACACATTTACTCATAAGCATGAGTAGTATGCGTACAAATGTTAAGGGAGTATGGGCAAACTTAACATTTATATGCATATGAATTTCCACTAGGAAAGACACCGCTTGCGAATATTAAATTGTATGGGTGGTTTAATATTTTCAAGTGCAATGACATTAGAATCATCATGCGCATGACAAGTTAAGTGATATGGGCGCTTAACATGGCATATGTATCCATTCATGGACATTTTTAGGGATGCATTGTAGGCATAATTACATTGCATGCATAGCATAACTCATTGCACAAGTGTTAAGCTAAGGGCAACAGATGACGATTTTACACACATGGATTTTTCAAATCATTATTCTATCGCACGCAATCTGGTCGTCGTATTTGCACTTGCATGGCTATCACCTAGAGTTGTCCAATGAAAATGCGGTAACTATTACATGATTTACGTATCCAACAGTATTAGAGTGCTAGAACATGTAGTCTCAATCTTTTAAGCTTAGCCTGACTATTTATCTTACTCGACTCTTTTGTATTTCTTTCTAGATGACTCATAAGCGATCACAGCGCAAGAAAGCTACCTCCTCTGCGAGGGAAGCCCCTAGAGATGAAACTGCCCAGCTTCTGAGACAGCTTCTAGAGCATGTCACCCGTCTGGAAGGGGAACGCCAAACTCTTGATCCAGCCTCTGGTTCCGGCAGCTCATGGCGCCACCACCTACGCGGAGACCGTGGGAGTCGCCTTGCAGGTGGAAGCTACTGAGCTGGATCATGCTGCCAAGAAAGTCCAGCATGAAACAAGCAATGTCGTTGCATCCGACCTCAAGCGCAAGGATGCTCCATCTCTGGAGCAAGGTCCCAGGTCCAAGGAAGTGTGTGTCTTCTGCCACAAGGTGGGTCATGTTGCCCAGGTCTGTCGTACCATCCGGAAGAAGCAAAAGAAGGGGGTTCATCCTCAGCAGCCTCAGATGACGCTTGTCTCTGCCTCCACCGTTTGTGCGTACTGCAAGAAGCCGGGCCACCAGCTGAAGGACTGCCGCCGTAAGCAGAAGGCCCGTTATAAATGTGGGCAGGTTGGGCACCTCATGCTAGACTGCCCTATGAAGGAAAGCCAGATTCCCACTCAACCACTGCAAGTTATCCCCGGAGCTCAGGACAAGGGTAAGGCTGTGTTGAACGTTATCACTCAGGGCGAGGCGCTACCCTCCGGAAGAAGCAAAAGAAGGAGGTTCATCCTCAGCAGCCTCAGATGACGATTGCCTCTGCCTCCACCGTTTGTGCATACTGCAAGAAGCCGGGCCACCAGCTGAAGGACTGTCGCCGTAAGCAGAAGGCCCGTTACAAATGTGGGCAGGCTGGGAACCTCATGCTAGACTGGCCTATGAAGGAAAGCCCGATTCCCACTCAACCACTGCAAGTTATCCCCGGAGCTCAGGACAAGGGTAAGGCTGTGTTGAACGTCATCACTCAGGGCGAGGCGCTCGCATCTACCGACGTCATCTCTGGTACGTTTTGTGTAGAATTTTAATTTTTCTACATTCTTAAAATCTGGCTTGCCTTAGTTTTGAATAATCTTGATATGTCTTTATGTTTTCCCCTTTTTAGGAAGTTTTAGGGTCAAGAATAAGTGGATGCAAATCTTATTTGATTCTGGTGCATCGCACTCCTTTATTGCACGCCACATCGTGGACCTTCATAGTTGGCATACTTCGCCACTTGAGGTTCCTTTTGAAATTTTCGTACCCGGTCATCTACATCTCTCAACCAGAGGAGTTCTCAATTTCCCGATCCTGCTTAGAGAATTGCAAGTCGTCGCCGACCTCATAGTTCTGGATATGATAGAGTTCGACGTAATCCTGGGAATGAATTGGTTGGTCGCGTATCGAGCGAAACTGGACTGTGTGGCGAAGATGGTCAATCTCAGCATTGATGGCAAGGACTACAGCGTTCATGTTCAGACCCGCAGCCAACTGAAGGTAATCTCTGTTATGCGCGCCATTCGGCTTCTTACCCAAGGATGTTCTGCTTGCTTTGTTTATGCTTCGCACTCGGATGCTATCTCCCCTCAACTCGAGTCTATTCTTGTTGCTTCGGAGTTTCCTGGCGTGTTCCCCGACGAATTGCCTGGGATGCCTCCTGATCGAGATGTAGAGTTCTGTATGGATGTAGAGCCTGGAACGCGCCTCATATCTAAAGCTCCATATCGTATGGCACCGCGTGAACTAGAAGAGCTCAGATCGCAGTTGGACGAATTGCTTGAGCGTGGGTACATTCGCCCTAGCTCTTCACCTTGGGAACCCATGTACTCTTCTTGAAAAAGAAGGATTGGATCCATGAGATTGTGCATCGACTATCGAGATCTTAATAAGGTAACCATCAAGAATAAGTACCACCTCCCGCGCGTGGATGACATATTCGATCAGCTTAAAGGCAGTACCGTCTTTTCCAAGATAGATCTCAGATCGGGTTACCATCAACTGAAGATCAAGGACTCCGACATCCCCAGGACGGCCTTCCGGACTCGGTATGGGCATTTCGAATTTTTGGTGATGTCTTTTGGGTTGACTAATGCCCCTTCTGCATTCATGGATATGATGAACCGTGTCTTCCGTGAGTACCTGGACAAGTTCATCATCGGGTTCATTGATGATATCCTGGTCTACTCCAAGACCCGTGAGGAGCATGCAGCCCATCTTAGACTCACTCTCTCCACCCTTCGTCAGCATCAGCTTTATGCAAAATTGGCAAAATGTGAGTTATGGTTGGATCGTGTTGCCTTCTTAGACCACGTCATTTCAGGAGATGGACTTTCTGTTGATCCTGCCAAGATTTCCGCAGTTATGGGATGGAAGCGACCTTCTACCCCTACCGAGATCCGCAGTTTCCTTGGTTTGGCTGGCTATTACCGACGCTTCGTCAAGGGTTTCTTCTCTCTTGCTGCCCCCCCCCCCCCCCCCTGACACGACTAACTCAAAAGCATGATAGATTCGAGTGGTCAGATCAGTGTGAACAGTCCTTTTCTAAGTTGAAGCAACGTCTGTGTCCAACGCCTGTTTTAGCTCTTTCGTCAGAAGGCTTGGACTTTTCAGTTTACATTGACGCTTCTGGAGTTGGTTTGGGTTGTGTTCTGATGCAGGATGACTGTGTTATTGCTTATGGGTCGAGGCAGTTGAAGGTTCACGAACGTAACTACCCCACTCATGATCTGGAGTTCGCTGCAGTGATGGTTGCTTTGAAGCATTGGCGTCATTATCTTTATGCCGTGAAGTGTTACTTTTTCACCGACCATCAGAGTTTAAAGTATATCTTTGTTCAGAAGGACCTCAATCTTCGTCAGTACCGTCTTTTCCAAGATAGATCTCAGATTGGGTTACCATCAGCTGAAGATCAAGGGCTCCGACATCCCCAGGACGACCTTCCAGACTCAGTATGGGCATTTCGATTTTTTGGTAATGTCTTTTGGGTTGACTAATGCCCCTTCTGCATTCATAGATATGATGAACCGTATCTTCCGTGAGCACCTGGACAAGTTCATCATCGTGTTCATTGATGATATCCTGGTCTACTCCAAGACCCGTGAGGAGCATGCAGCCCATCTTAGACTCACTCTCTCCACCCTTCGTCGGCATCAGCTTATGCCAAGTTGGCAAAATGTGAGTTCTGGCTGGATCGTGTTGCCTTCTTAGGCCACATCATTTCAGGAGATGGACTTTCTGTTGATCCTGCCAAGATTTCCGCAGTTATGGCATGGAAGCGACCTTCTACCCCTACCGAGATCCGCAGTTTCCTTGGTTTGGTTGGCTATTACCGACGCTTCGTCAAGGGTTTCTCCTCTCTTGTTGCCCCCTGACACGACTAACTCAAAAGCATGCTAGATTCGAGTGGTCAGATCAGTGTGAACAGTCCTTTTCTGAGTTGAAGCAACGTCTGTGTCTAACGACTGTTTTAGCTTTTCCGTCAGAAGGGTTGGACTTTTCAGTTTACATTGACGCTTCCAGAGTTGGTTTGGGTTGTGTTCTGATGCAGGATGACCGTGTTATTGCTTATGGGTCGAGGCAGTTGAAGGTTCACGAACGCAACTACCCCACTCATGATCTGGAGTTCGCGGCAGTGATGGTTGCTTTGAAGCATTGGCGTTAATATCTTTATGGCGTAAAGTGTCACTTTTTCACCGACCATCGGAGTTTAAAGTATATCTTTGTTCAGAAGGACCTCAATCTTCGTCAGAGGCGTTGGCTCGAGTTCGTGGCAGATTATGACTTGCAGCTCATGTATGTTCCTGGTAAAGGCAATTCAGTGGCATATGCGTTGAGCTGGCATGCCTCCGTGACCGTTTGTGCGTCCATGATAGCTATTCTAGCAGCCTTGATTGATGACCTCAATCTGATGGATATATCCATCGCACATGAGGGTCATGAAGAGGTTTCTGTTCCGTTATGGGTAGAGCAGGTGAAGGATTTACAGCCATCTGATCCCGCACTCCAGCGCATACGCCGACAGGTTGAACTTGGGACTCTCCCGGATTTCTCTATCTCTGACGATGTTCTGTGTTTCCGAGGCCGCATCTGCATTTCTGATGTTCCTGAATTGCTCGATGGTATTTGCCGAGAAGCTCACGAGTCCGGCACATCTGGTCATCCAGACAATAATAAGATGTATCATGACTTAAAGCAGATCATTTGGTGGCCCGGTATGAAGAATTATATAGCTCGCTTCATCTCTCGATGTCTGACGTGCCAGAAGGTGAAAGCTCAGCATCAACGTCCTGGTGGTCTTTTGCAGCCTTTGTCTATCCCCGAATGGAAGTGGGAAGATGTCTCTATGGACTTCATCACGGGTTTGCCCCGTACTCCGAGAGGGCATGATGCAATTTGGGTCATAGTGGATCGCATGACGAAAGTGGACCACTTCATCCCGTACAAGGAAGGTCACTCCACCGAGAAGATGACCCGGATTTATGTTTCTGAGATAGTTAGACTTCATGGGATTCCTTTGCAGATTGTTTCTGATCGTGACTCGAGGTTCGTTAAGGGTAGGGTTTTCAGCCAGCTTTGGGCACCGAGATCAACCTGAGCACCGTTTATCATCCTACCGATGGGCAGACCGAAAGGGTTAATCAGATTCTTGAAGACATGCTTCGGTGTTATATTCTGGACTACAAGGGAGCTTGGGATGAGCACCTACCGTTGG
Source organism: Dactylorhiza incarnata (assembly GCA_033032865.1). NCBI lineage: Eukaryota > Viridiplantae > Streptophyta > Magnoliopsida > Asparagales > Orchidaceae > Dactylorhiza > Dactylorhiza incarnata. The sequence continues at coordinate 4,765,873 of JAWHQI010000208.1, forward strand.
TCGAGTTCGCCTACAATAATAGTTATCAGGAGAGCCTCAAGATGGCCCCCTTCGAAGCGTTGTATGGGTGTCGTTGTAGGACTCCTCTTTATTAGTCAGAAGTTGGTGAGAAGGTGGTGTTGGGCCCTGAGTTACTTCAGGAAATGGAAGAAAACACCAAGAAGACTCGTCTTCAGCTTAGTCGAGCCATTGAGATACAGAGGAAGTATGCCAATCAGCGTCGCCGTCCGTTGGAGTTTGTCGTAGGCGATCAGGTGTTCTTGAAGGTTTCTCCTACTCCTGGGGTGAAACGGTTTGGTCGCCATCATAAGCTCAGCCCGAGGTTTGTGGGGTTGTATGCCATCTCAGAGCGTGTCGGAGAATCTGCTTATCGTTTAGAGTTACCTACTTCGTTGTCCGGAGTTCATGATGTTTTCCATGTCAGTCAGCTCCGGAAATACATCCATGATCATAATCGTGTCCTCGAGGAAATCTCGGTGGTTCCTGAAGCTAATTTGTCTTATCCGATTGAGCCCGCCAAGATAGTGGAATATCAAGAACGCAAGCTTCGAAAGAGAATCATTCATATGGTGAAGGTACTTTGGATGCATGGCAAGTCTGAGGAGTTCACTTGGGACTCGAAGCTGACATGCGTAACAAGTATCCGCAATTATTCTCTTGATCTTAGTAAGTCTCCGCACTTGTTCCTTTCTGTTTCAGCATATCCATATATGGTTTTCATGTCTTGATTTGCAAATTTTGTTTGGAATAAATGGCATGTGAATTCGCCATAAGAGACCTCATTTAATGAATCTTTCAAAAGTTTCGGGACGAAACTTCCTAAGTAGAGGAGAATGTAACAACTCATGTTTAAAAAAAAAGAATGAAATAAAATCGAAATAGTATTAACATAATGGCAAAGTTGTAATTAAGAGATTATGTTCTTTCCCTCCTATTAATCCAGCCGACCAGCCCCCTCTCCCGATCCAAAGTAGTTCAGCGCTAGGGCTTTCCCAATCCCGCTCCCATGTCGCTCCCTTGTCGGCGCCTCCTCCGGCTCCCCAAACCGCCTCCAGCCGGTGACTGCGCCTCCTCCTGCAAGGGGCCGGCAGTCCCTTTCCTCTTCTCCCGTCTCCCGCTAGTGCCGCTAGCGCCGCTCGCCTCCTGTTCCTTCTCCTCCGTTTCTTGAGGGCCGGCAGTGGCTCCTTCTCCTCCAAAGAGGTCGACAGCCTCTCCACCCCTCCTCCTCTCCGTTTCGGCCGGCAGATTTCAAGGAGGACTCCTAGGGTTTCGCTCGAAACCCCTCTTCGTGGATTCTTGAGCCCAGATCTGGTCTCCTTGGGTAACGAACTCCGTCAACCTTTCGTTTTCAGTTTTGCCCTAATTTGCCGTGATGATTTTTCGCTCTCCGATCGACGTAATTTCGTCGGTCCTTGTGTTTGTCGTATATCCATCTAATCCCAATTTTGTTTATGTTTCTGGTGCCGCTTATCAGATTAAGTGGTGGAATTGCTCCAAACCCTCTCCGATTTAGGGTTTTCGTCGCTTAAGAGCCGCCAAATTCTTGTTCCGTGTGGCAACTCCTCTCCCCTCACTCTCGAGGGAGGTAATTTTCTAAACCCTTTTATGTGAGCTATTTGTCACGGTGCTAAGGTTAGTTAACTCGTCTCGTGATCATTGTTCAAGATTACATTAAATATGTTGAGAATATTCTAGAATATTGGAGAAAGATCACACTTAGGAAATATGAAAGATTGTGGAAGAATCTAATCACTTACATGTGTGGAGAAATCTAGATTCTTCTTGAATTTGGAGGGAAAAGGGGGAGGAGGCCTATATAAGGGGAGGACCTCTCCTCATTTGGATCAATCAAGGTTTTGGAGTGTGTTGTGAAAGTGAGACTCCTCTTGTGAGGGTTGAGTGCATGTGAGTATTGAGTGTTGAGCATTGTTGTATGTCTTGATTCTTTTGTATGTCTCGCTCAACTGTCTTTCGAACTGTCTTGTAATTTCATTCAGAAGTATAATCAAAGGTTTCCTCTTCACTCTGTTGCATTATTGAAGCTTGTCTTACTTGGTTAGCTTAAGTCGGTGGAAATACTAGTCAAGTGTCACACGCACTTAGTGTTGAAATACTAAGTTCGTGACAGTGCTTTGATACCAACTGTCACGAACTTAGTATTTCAACACTAAGCGTGCGGGACAGTTGGTATCAGAGCCAGGTTCGCTCAAGTTCGTGATTGGTGTATAAGAAGACTAGATGGTTGGTGAATTGGGCTACTCAAGTGTGGATGAGCACAACAAGGAGGTCATGCAAGAAGTTGAAAAGAAGAGAAGACAGAGAAATCATGACAGATGCTTGGATCAAGTTGTGGTGAAGCCAGTAGAACAATGCACTCGTGCACGGAGGAGGCTACCATCCGTTCGAGAAGAAGATGAAACCAAGAAAAGAGTGATGGGGCCTAAAGGTGGGTGTTTCTTATGCAAAGGCGACCACCACTTAAAAGATTGTCCAAGGTTGGGGTGCCTCTTGTGTCTTAGAGGCCATGACTCTACTGATTGTCTAAGAGCACATCATTACCATGCAGTCGAAGATAAAAGTGACTTCAACACGAAGCGTGGGCAAGATGTGGAGGCGTGTTTCCACGGGGACAATACTTCTGTGGAGGAAGAAATGGTGTCATGCAATGTGGAGCAGGATATGGACGGAGACTCTAAGTGCAGAGATGGTGGAGCTCACGAGGAGGAACATATCGAGGGAGCCAAGGTGCAGCCAGTTGAGGACGCAGAGTCCAGGCGCCAAGGGGGCGAGGCTGACGAAGAGGACCCAGTTGAAGAGTTCAAAGGTGAGCAATCGGTGAAAGAGTTATTCGAGAGTCGCAGAGGCAATGCTTACACAAGGGCACCGGTTTGTATGGAGCATAAAGAGGATGTGGAGTCCGATATTCAAGGGAGCAATGCTCATGTGAAAGATTGGCTTGAGGGTAAGCCAAAGGAGCATGCGGAGTCCACAATATGTCAAGTAGTCGAAGTGTCAATCAGGACATCACAGATCTTCCCCTTGATGTTGCAGTAGCTCCGAAAAACATTGCTACGTTGAACGTGTTCATCCAGCCGGGGTGTAAGAAGTAGACGTTGAACCACACAAGCGGCGAAATCGCCCTCCTCGTCATACCCATCAATGACGTCATCGGCCTCCCCTATGTCGTCCTCCCTCTCCTCGTCCGGTGCTACAGTGTGGACGGGCTGGCGAAGCAGGGGGCAACGGGAGGCGAAATGGCCGGGTTGTTGACATTTGAAACATGTGCCTGCCGGTGCGCGGTCAAGTGCCCGACCCTTTGGTGCGGAAGAGGAGGCCGGCACCCAATCTGCAAACTCCTTGCCGGTAGTGTCCCGGCTGCTAGAACCCGAAGAATCCGTCCAAGGACGGCGGGAGGCCGCGCGGTGTAGCGGTACTGCCGCCTTCTCCATTTGTTCAGCCTTGAGGGTCATGTTGTAAGCCTCATCCACCATGCGCAAAACATGCAATCCAATCTTCTCCCGTAGGGAGGGACGTAGCCCATGTAGGAAACGAGTAACTCGTTGGCCATTCGTCTCGGTTAGGCCGTTGTGGTCCGCAAGTCGGCTTATCTCCGCCAGGTACTCCGTCACCGTACGAGTTCCTTGCGAACAACTCTGGTAGATCTGAAACAAGTGCTGGTCGTAGTCGGGTGGGAGGAACCTATTCCGCAACAACTTCTTCATCTTCAGCCACGTGCGAACGGGGGCCTTGCCTTGGCGGTTGAGTTGAAGTTGGTCCCACCAAACCGCCGCGCCGGATTTAAGGCGGTAAGCGGCCATCTTCACTTGGCGGCGGTCGTCGATCTCGGCCATTTCAAAGAAACGTTCGACTTCCGAAATCCAATCGAGGAAGTCCTTGATGCCCAGGTTGCCATGAAAGTGGGGAATGTCCGCGCGCAGTCGGTATCCCGGATGGTAATGAGGCTGCTGGTCACCCACGCGAGGAGGGTCGCCGCCGTCGGGGAGATCCTCGTCAGAGCTGGACTCGGAAAGGGTTGGATGGAGGGGCGGGGCAGCCGGAGGCACGCGGTCACGGCGGTATTGCCGCCCAAAGTAACGATCGGCTGGAGCATTGGCGTCGGCGGGAAGCGGGCGCTGGTTGCGGCCTGGCTGCAGGTCGCCGAGGGCGGCGGTGAGGGTGGCAAGTTGGGCGGTGATGCCATTGATGGCCGCCCATAGGTCGGCGTCGTTACGCGGGTTGTCGCCCATCTGCAGGACAGGAAACCGCGCCGAAGATGGAGCAGGGCTGCTGGTGTCGCTGGGGACGGGACCATAGAACAGCGGAGGGGTCGGGGAATCGTCCCGCGGTAGCGACAGCTGCACGGTAGAACGGAGGCGACGAGCTGCGCGGGGACGGTCGACTGGCGCGCGCGAGTGGGAGGATGTAGCGTCGAGCGTAGAAGTCGACGGGTTCCTCTGATACCAACTGGCGTAGGAACGCCGGCGGAAGAGGGGCGGCCTTCCGGCCTGGGGCCTTCCTCACGGGAAGGGCGGGTGCGGGAGTCCTTCCGGACGAGCTTCTCTCGTACGGAGAGGAGGGGAGAGACGACTAGGGCAACAAGAATATTTCTTAGTAGTCAAAACTGCTTACAACATAAGTTATCCCACCTCTTATACTACGAGGGGGGAGGCCACAACTATTAGCACACCTGCTAATAGCACACCAAGCAAAGAGTGCAAAATAAACATGCAAATACAAATAGAAATCAGCACATGATAAGAAAATACTTAAACGGCCCGAGGTTTCCAAAGCGGGTCGATCTTCTCAAGCCAAGCGATTCCGGTCTCGCCGGGAGTTCCTCCTGTCGCGTTTGTCCCGTCCACGATGCATCCTTCATCACTTCCGCTCTCTGATTTCCATCTTTCCTTCTCGATCTCATCCCGTCAAGCATCGGCTTCTTCCGCTCCCGCTCCCGTCCACGGAATCAACGTTAGATTCCATCGACGGGAGCGGATCCTGGCCCCTTTGCGCTATCTTCGACAAATTTGCTTCTCCTCTTTCGATGACGTCGGCGCATCTGCTTTTCGCATCGCTCGATCCCGTCGACCACCGCTCCGCCAGCGCTCGATCCCGTCGGCTTCTGCTCCGCCAGCGCTCGATCCCATCGACGATCCCGCCTATGCTGTCATCCCGGCGAGCTCCTCTGCCAATCGACGATCCCGTCGAGCTCCTCTGTCGATCGACGATCCCGTCGAGCCATTTACTCCGCCTGCGCTCGATCCCGTCGTCGGGGGAAGCGGCCTCCCTCTCCGTCGGTTTTCATCGACGACGTTGTTGTCGACCACTGCCTCCATCGACACGGCCCTTCCTCCCGCAGTTCTCGCTGCTCGCTTCTACCTCCTCCGCTCCTGTCGTCGACCAGATCACAGCCCGACGCCGGATCCCGTGGATCGTATGGTCTACCTCTTCTTCTCCGACCCGGCAGCCCTCTCGTTGTGCGGCTGCTACTTCTCCGCCCTTGCCCTCCCTCTCGCCTGCACTGCTCCCAGGCCTCTGCTGCTTCTTCTCCGGCCCGGCAGCCCTGTCGCTGTTGTTGTTGCTTCTTCTCCGGCCCGGCATCCCTCTCGTTGTGCGGCTGCTACTTCTCCGGCCTTGCCGCGTTGTGCCGCTGCTGTCCTGCCGCTGCTCTTCTTCTCCGGCCTTGCCTCCCTGCTGTGTCGTTGCTGCTATGTCGCACCGTCTCCAATTTCTTTAAAAGTGTCGCTGTAGTTTTTGTGTTGTGTTGTTGTCTTAGTTGGTAGTGTTTTCTAGTCGCATGCTATGAACGATGGTTTCCGTGCTGCTGCTCTTTGGGTGCCGAGCTCTTCTCTTCTCTCTTCTCACTCGCCGCTGCTTGAGCCTTTTTTTGCTCGCCGCTGCTTGAGCACTCTGCTCGCAGCTGCTTGAGCCTTCTGCTCGCAGCTGGCTTGTGCTTTGCTCGCTGCATCCTGGATCGTGGTCTTGCCGGCAACCGTTATCCATAGTTATTTTTTATTATGTGTTGTTCTGATTGTCTTCGTCTGTGTCTCCATGCGAGTCTATGTCTTCATGCATGTGTTCCACGTGAGGGGGAGTGTTTGTGATAACGGCGACTCGGATGCCTCTTTCCCGACTCCTGCCTTAGTCACACACGGCCTTCAGGCATATTTCGTATGTTGTTTGTGTCTCCCCATCTTTTTCTTCAATGTTAGGTAGGTGTGGTTTGGCCTTTGTTGGTTGACCTAGTTTAAGCTCCGGGAGCATCCAGTGTGCTCATGGTCGGTTTGTGGACCAATGTCGTGTGGCCTTTGCCCGGTTGAAGTATCCCCGGTGACACGCGGTTGGGCCTCAGTGGCTGGTGTCTTGTCCCACGTTACCAACCACCATCTACCTTTTCTTTTATGTTGTGTTCAAGCTGAAGGGTTCCCCTTCAGCTTGAGGGAGAGTGTTGAAAGTATTTATATTTAAGTATTTAGGTATTTAAGGTTTAGTCACACACCGGCTAGCGGTGTTGTGTCTCCTTGTAATGCTATATATTAGTCCCTTTGTGGAAGAATAAAATTGCACCTTCTATTTCTCTTCTCCTGATTTCTAACAAAAATAAAATAAGGTGTCTTCATGCATGTTATTTGAAGATGAAAAGCTAAAATAAATGGAAAGTTAGAACAATAAAAGAAATATTTAGAAGATAAAAGAGCCTAGAATCAGAAAAGCAAATTGAATATATAATATAAATATTTCGTGGGTCTAATATTAGGTCAATATTATTAGAATAGAACAACTCATAGGTCTGATAACTTAATATCATGGAATATTTTATACAGAATAAGGGCATGGATAAGAAGATAACTTCTAGAACTGAAACTGGGTAATTAAAATAAAAACTTTTTAGGTGCATTACAAAATCAATGTCAGGACAATGTAAGGGTAAATTTTATGCAACTACAATAGTTTGCCTATAATAGATCCAAGTATTGGTAGTACTAAAATTTGTGTGGCGGGTATTAGAATGCTAAGAAGGATGTATTGAATAAATTAGAAAGATGAAAAAGAATAATTATAAGTAGCTTATATTAAAAATAAGGTAGTCGAAAATAAATTTTAATGGTTTAGACATGTGCAATGCAGGGCATAAAATGAAACCGTTTAAAATTAGTGGTGAAGAATTAAGGAGCAGAGGTTGACGTTATTCCAGAGATTTGCACAAAACGGTTTAAAATCTTGTGCAGTAGCTGGAATAAATAAAAATTGAAGATTTATAAAGCCAACTCCAAATAATTAGGATAATGCGATTGATGGGGACAAATTAATACATAGTATAGAATAGAAAAAATTAATGTCACCCATGCGAATATGATAACACTTCCATACTGTTGAGAAGAGCGGGACCTTGTATATATTTTCTCTAGTCATAAATACAATGTATGAATACATATATATAGGAGGGAGAAAGAGAGAGGAGTCCCTTAAACACAATGTGGGACTAAAATAAAGAGAGAAAAACAAGAATATAAATGGGCTCATATATGGGCCTTTACATGGACTTTTCTAACACTCCCCCGCAAGCTGGAGCGTACAAATCGTAAGCACCCAGTTTGGACAGGAACTGATAAAATAGGGTACTTGGTAGGGCCTTGGTGAGAATATCAGCAACTTGGTCAGTACCCGGAACGTGCTTTAATTCTAGCTTCTTCATTTGAATTTTCTCCCGGATGAAGTGACAGTCTACTTCAATGTGCTTTGTTCTTTCGTGAAAGACTGGGTTCTTGGTTGTGTATAGCGGCTTGACTGTCACATAGTAAGATAGCTGGTGAGGGAAGTTTTATTCCTAGATCAGCAAGGAGACTTTCAAGTCATGTGAGCTCAGAGACAACTAATGTCATCGAACAGTACTCTGCTTCAGCTGAAGATCGAGCAACCACAGCTTGTTTCTTACTGCGCCAGGTAACAAGGTGTCCTCCAAAGTAAGTACAAAATCCACTGGTGGAACGATGATCATCCAGGGAACCAGCATAGTCTGCATCAGAATACGCAACCAAAGTCGGAATGGAAGATGAGATTTTGTATACCAACCCTTGACCAGGGGTTGTTTTTAGATATCTTAGGATGCGTTCAACAGCCTGAAGATGAGACATCCGAGGGGAGTGCATAAACCGGCTGACAACTCCAACAGCAAAGGAGATATCTGGTCTTGTGACCGTTAGGTAAATCAGTTTCCCAACAAGTCTTCGATAGTATTCTGGATTTGTAAGAGGAGGATCAGCATCGGAGGTATGTGCACACAGCTTGTGATTGGCATCCATAGGAGTGTTGATCGGCTTGCATTCAAAGTAGCCCGCATCGTTAAGAAGATCGAGACAGTACTTTCGTTGGGAGAGGATAAGTCCATCAGGGCGTCTCGCGATTTCCAAACCAAGGAAGTATCGAAGGTTCCCCAGATCTTTTCTTTGAAAGACGGAGTTAAGGTGTTGTTTGACCGCTTGTATTCCCTTTGAATCGTCTCCAGTGATTAGAATATCATCAACATATACCAACAGAAGAACCGTTCCTGTTGTTCGATGTCGTGTGAACAGAGAGAAGTCTGTCGAGCTCCGAGTAAAGCCAACTTCCCGAACAGCCTTACTGAACTTGTCAAACCATGCCCGAGGGGATTGTTTGAGACCATGGATTGACTTCTTAAGGTGACAAACTCGGGACTCCCCCGTGGTCTCAAACCCGGGAGGTTGTTGCATATAGACTGTTTCTTGTAGGTCATCATTCAGAAAAGCATTCTTGAAATCCAATTGATATAAGGGTCATTGGCGATGTACAGCTACTGAGAGAAGGACACGAACTGTGTTGAGTTTGGCCACTGGAGAAAATGTTTCCTCATAATCAAGACCTTGTTGTTGAGTAAAGCCACGAGCAACTAGTCGGGCTTTCAAACGGTCAATTGTCCCATCAGGAGCATGCTTGATGATAAAGACCCATTTACACCCAACAGCAGTCTGGTTTGGAGGGAGAGAGATCGGGTCCCATGTCTGATTAGCCCAGAGGGCTGCCATTTCTTCATCCATTGTTGCCCGGCAGCCGGGATGTTGGAGAGCCTCCTGCACAGAGTTAGGTATAGAAATATTAGAAATAGAAGATAATGACGTAGCAAAGGTTTGAAGCTGTGGGGAGAGGCGATATAAGGATACAAAGTTCGCCAAGGGATGAGCAGTGGAGGCCGGTGCCGGATCAGCAGAGCGGAGAGTGTCAGAGATCGAAGCCGACTGCATTGGGGCAACGGAGCGAGGAGGGAGACAGGTGTAGACCCGGAGAGGAGGGGCTTGTGGAGAGCAGGAGCCGAGTCAGGAGGGAGTATTGGTAGAGGAGTGGTAACGGGAATAACTGGTCGAGGGAAGGATTGTGTTGGAAGGGGAGGTGTTGGAGCGGTGAAGAAAGGTTGGTCCTCCCGAAAGGTAACATCAGCAGACACGGTCACTTTATGTGTAGCAGAAGAGTAGCAAACGTAACCTTTCTGAGTGCGGGAATAGCCAACAAACATGTGTTTGGCCGCCCGTGGAGCCAACTTGTCCGTGGACGGACCGAGAATGTGGACGAAGCAGGTACAACCAAATATACAGAGTGTGAGAGAAAATGCCAGAGTGGAGGGGAAAAGGAGGCTAAACGGAGTAGCATGGTGGAGGACGGAGGAAGGTATACGGTTAATGAGATAGCATGTCGTGGACAGAGCAAAGTTCCAATAGGCTTTGGGTACTTGCATGTGAATCATGAGAGATCGAGCAACATCAAGCAGATGTCTATTTTTACGTTCAGCAACGCCGTTCTGTTGGGGGATATAAGCACACGATGTCTGGTGAATGATCCCAAATTCAGAGCATAGATTCGCAAAGTCATGGATAGTGTAGTCGCGAGCATTATCTGCCCTGAGAGTTTTTATGTTTTCAGAGAACTGTGTGCGAATCAAAAGAACAAAAGCCCGAAATACACGGTGAAGCTCGGAGCGATCACAAAGTAAATACAACCATGTTGTGCGAGAGTAATCATCTATAAATGTAATAAAATAGCGATAACCAGAGATACTAGGTACTTTGTAGGGTCCCCAAACATCATAATGTACTAAAACAAAAGGAGCAGAGCTCCGAGTACAATGAGAAGGAAAAGAGGAACGATGTTGTTTCCCCAAAATACATGAGTCACACTTAAAAGCAGGAAGAGAGATATCAGGAAGAGCCTTCTGAAGGACTGGAAGAGGCGCATGTCTAAGCCGCTGATGCCACTCAACTGAGGAAACTGAAGAGAGGATGGTAGGAGAAACATCAAGAAGGTAGAGTCCATTTTGCAGTCGTCCCTTACCAATGATAGTCTGCGTCCGTCGATCCTGCATCAGAAAAGAAGAAGAGGTGAATGTTACTGAACAGTCTAAATCGGCAGTGAGGCGACTGACGGAAAGAAAATTAAACGGTGAGCCCGGGACATGAAGAGCCGAGCGGAGAGGGAGAGAGGAGTTGAGGAAGATATCCGCAGAGCCGGAGACCGGAACGGTGTCGTCATTGGCCACTGCGATACACTTAGGATGCGGAGCTTCCAAGTATTGGTGTGGTTTCAGCGAGGTCATATGGTGAGTGGCACCTGAATCCACTATCCAGCGTGGACTAGTGGAGAGACAAGTGATACCTTCATTGGAGATGGAGGTGGCGGAGGCAACAGAGGCAGGTGGGCGGCTGAGCATGCCGTGGAGTTGTTGAAGCTGGAGGCGGACTTCTTCAAGATCAGCACGAGTGGCCGAGGGACTGTCAGCAGCAATAAAAGCAATCGAACGGTGAGGCAGACCATGTTTGCGGTAGCAAGTCCTCTCAAGGTGTCCATCCCTACCACAGAAGGAACACTTAGGGCGTGGCCGGCCACCGCGACCCCTTCCCCGAGGCCCTGAACGTCCTCCACGAGCCGAAGGAGGGAGAGACAGTAATGGCGCAGAAGATTGTTGACGGAGGACCGGTGAGGGAGGTCCCGTAGTATCAGGAGGAGGTGATACCTTTAGCAACATGGAGCAGACATCGGAGAGAGAAGGAATAGCAGCCGATGAGAGGATTTGAGCTTGAATGCTCTGAAGATAAGGCGGGACACGAGCCATCATCATGGTAAAACAAACGGCTTCCTTCTGAGCACGTTGAGCAGCGAGATCTGTAGTAGCAGGCTATGATGCACCGACACTTCAAAATGCCCAGCGTGTCGGTGTCGGACTCTCCGACACTCGTCTGACTCTCTGACACTCTCCGACACTTGTGTCGGAAGTCTGACACGCTGGCTCACGCGGGACTAGCGTGTCCCGATCAATCGGACATGCGTGTCCCTAAGCTAGCTACTTATGGTGAGGCGGGAGGCAATTTGTCTTGGAAGTGCAATTTTTGTGAAAAATGTTTTATAAGTTCATATACAAGAGTGAGAGCACATTTGTTAATGATTGGTGGAAAATATATTGGAAAGTGTAAAAATCTCAAGGAGTGATTTATTTGAGGTGAAAAAACTAGAATAAGTGAATGTTAGAACATCGAGTCTTGCTCCTAAAAAGTGTCTTTGCCCCCTTCTAAAATTTCAAGTAGTGATGGTAAAAAGTAAAATTTTAATATACGTGTCCCAGCGTGTCAGAATATGGTGTTTTTTGGAATTGACGAGTCGCGTGTCGTGTCGTGTCGTATCGCGTGTCGCGTCTCGGAGTCGGTGCAACATAGGTAGCAGGCTGATGTAGGATCCAGGCTTCGGCCAGAGTCTTAGCTTGAGCAACAAAAGAGGTCAAGTCGGCAGCACCACCAGTGTCCAGAGTCTGAAGATCTGTGAGGATGACATATAGGTGTTAGAGACTGTCCTTGTCGGAGTAGAGAGAATGGAGCTCATCCCACGTTGTCTTGGCCGTCTCGTGATACATGGCCATTCGATAGGGTTCGCCATCAAGGGCGTTGAGGAGCCAAGTCTGAACACGGCCATCGTCCCGTAGCCAGTCATCCGTAGGTGCAGAAGGAGGATCCTTATTAAGATTGGAGGACCCGTCTGACCGAATGCACCCATTCGACAAAGTTCTTTCCAGCAAGAGAGATGGTGGTGATCCTCAACTCATCACGCACCTCCGGAGTAGGAGTCATGCGACCTGTCGGAGAAGATGTAGACAGCGCGGAGGATTCCATCGAAGATCCCATGAAGTCACAACGGGTAGAGAGGTGACTCGAGAACAAGACCGCGCGATCAAGGAGCAGGGAGACCGCAGCTAGAAGCAAGCAGCTCGCTGGAGGAGGCCGCAGCGAGTAAGGACTCTTGTTGGAAGGAGGCCGCACAACCAGAGCACAGCAGCTCCCCGGAGGAGGCCACAAGCAGCTCGTTGGAGGAGGCCGCAGCGAGTAGGAACGCTTGCTGGAAGGAGGCCGCACGACCAGAACTGGTCAGACCGCGATGAGGAGGCCGCTGGGAGGAGGTTGTCGGGAGGAGGCCGCTGGAGTGGCAGACCGTCGAGAGGAGGACGCACGATCTTAGACTGCTCAGTGCGATCTCAGGAGGAGCGGCAGACCGCTGAGAGAAGTCCGCACGATCTTAGTCTGCTTGGAAGGAGGTCGTTGAAGCTCGGCATACCGCTGAGGAGGTCGAGAGCTTGGCAGACCGCTGAGGAGGCGAGACCGCTGAGGAGGGCGCTGCGAGCAGCGCAGGGGGGCGGGAGGGCCACTTGTCAGAGGAGGAGGCTATATATAAAAAAACGAGAAGCATTCACGGGGCAGCGAAGCAGGGAGCGGCAGAGGTCGTTGAGGGGGGTGCGGTCAAAGAAAGAGGAGACCGATGGAATGAGGAGCTCGCAAGGTCTGGTCAGAGAAATTAGAAACTGCAGGAGGGGCTGGCGGTTAGAGAAATTAGAGACCGAAGGTCCGTATCGAACCTGGCTCTGATACCATGTTGAGAAGAGCGGGACCTTATATATTTTCTCTAGCCATAAATACAACGTATGAATACATATATATATAGGAGGGAGAAAGAGAGAGTAGTCCCTTATACACAATGTGGAACTAAAATAAAGAGAGAAAAACAAGAATATAAATGGGCTCATATATGGGCCTTTACATGGACTTTTCTAACACATACCAATGTTAAATCACAAACAGTATTTTCATCTGCTCACAATGGGATGTGATGCCTGAGAGACGTGTCGTATACCCAAACTAATGCATGTCGTTGCATCTTCAAAACAAACAAAAAATTTACCCTTTTCATAAGATGATTACTAACAGCTTATGCAAATGTTGATAGAAGTATGGTATTCGGTGCTAATCTCAATTGTGTAATCAGCTGTTCATCTGTATGACAATCAATGTAGTAGAGCCAAACTTTGTCATTCAATTTGAGGGCAAATAAAAGAGGTGTAGCATAGCAAAGTTCTAGACATCACTACTAAAGAGTTCTTAGATATAAAATTTTAGGCAACTTTAATTTAACACAACTTTATGACCATTTTCTGATTAGTATGGGTTCCAAAAATAAAATAGACCATAATTCTTGCATCTTCCTACGCATAGTAGTAAATTTTTTTCTGACAGGCAGAATAAACAAAGAATTTTATCATTGAAATATATAAAAACAGTACCTCTCCGATATAGATATACAAAGAATGACAGAAGATGCATGCTGAGAAAACATAGAAAAATTGATTCCACCATCAACTGTTGATGCTCCAAGCGGATGAGCCTTACCAAGAGAATATTTCAGTGGGAGGTCAACCACCATCTTTTCCTGGTACATGAATTCAGGCATGCCGAGAATAATTACAGAAAATTAGATAAAACTATTGCATAAATGCATCTGCTCTATTTATATGGAACAATAAATGACAGACAAAACATAAGAACACGGTGAAGAATTTCAAAGTTCACGGGGTTGGATGATCCAGGGGATCATGGAGTTTGGAATGCATAGTTCAATTCCAATATCAAATAGAACCATTGTTTTAAATCTCCTCCAACATGTCCAACATGACTCCCGACATGTCATTTTTTAGGGCAAAACGATATGTTTTTCTAAAAAAAATAGATTATGACCTTTTGTAAAATATAGGCCGACATGTCCGATTTTTTCCGATATATCGGCTGACAAGAATTTTAAATATATCGCCCACTATTTTATTTTATGTTATATCAGCATACTAGCAGTATATGTTTAAACCACCTATGAATATTATATTATGTATGTTTAAATCGATTAGACTTATTTTTAAAAAATATAACGTTTTATTCTTACAACCAATTTTGTATCATTCCTCCATTCTCCCCCTCTCTTCTCCTGTTGCCATCCTCGGGCTCTTCCTCCAACTTCTCCCCTCAGCTCCAAGAATTCTGGGTACAATGTTGTCGCGTGACCTTCCACCTGGTGGAAGTCACAGTAGGTCATCGCTCTTCGATCTTCTACTCTCCTTGGTTGTCGGGCTCCCCCCTCCCCCCCCCACCCACCCCCGACCTCGGGCTTGACCGATCATATTTGCATCCCGCGGAGGGGACTGGTTCCGTCTCCAAGGACCGGGCCACCTCTCAGGTGAGTTGAAGCGAGCGCGTCGCTCGGGAGAAAATCTTCTTCTTGGCCCTGCTAGGTGAGGCCCTCCTGCCGGCCTCCACGCTTTCTTGTTGGACGGGCCTTGAAATCTCCTCTCTGGTTCCCGTTGTTCCCAACCTCCAAAAGGTCTCTTTCCCACCTGACTCCTTGGCTCTTCCCTTATTTTAAACTCCGGCCTTCTGGTGTCAACCACCGCCTTCTCATCTTTGTCTGCCAATTTCGCCAAATTAGCCACGAAACCACGGTTTATGGCCTCACTTTTGATATATCGCCCCGCGCGATCGATCAGGTCTTCGAAAGACATCGGCGGTTCACGGGCTATCTCCATCTTGAAGAGGCCCTCTTGCAACCCAATCGTGAGAGCGAGCTTGCAGAGTGTGTCGTGGCACCTCCTGGACGGTGAGGACTTCCTCTTGGAAGCGGTCGATGTAAGCCCCAAACAACTCTTGAGGCCCTTGCTTAACAAGGAAGAGAGTCTCTGGCCCCCTCTTCCTCTTCTTCGAAGTGGCAAAGCGCAACAGAAAACCTCTTCGCAGGTCTTCAAAGTTGTAGATCGAATTCGGTGCCAACTGGTGGAACCAGACTCTAGCCTTCCCTTTGAAGGAGATGGCGAACAACTTGCACTTGAAGGCGTCCGTCATCTGCTGAATCGAGACGACATCCTCAAACTAAGGAAATTGTAGTTCATTGTTGTCTCTCTAAACCTCTCTGGCACCGAGGCAGACAGGATCAACTCGCAGAATGTGCTCGTCGGACCGACCTGGCAAGCTGGACGAACTCGCTATCTGAGTAGTGAGTTACTGGGGGGATCGCGTAGAGAATTCACGCGTGCAGAGTGCGGTCTTCCTCCTCCAAGACGGCTTCCTTGTCGGGCCTCCTACTGTCCTGCCTCGTCGGGCGAGATGATGACAGGTGGAGAAGGCTCCGCCACCTCGCCGTGAGGTGTGAGCAAAACTCGCAGTATGTCTTCCATAGACTTTTTGAACTCGGCGAAATCGCTCCAAGTGACGAACTCGCTTGACGGGGGTGAGTTATCTTGGTCATTTCTATGTTTTCCATGTTCAGCCAAGGTGTCGTCGTGTGAGGTTTTCTTCATAAGCTACGGTTCACGCTCACCGCACCAAAAATGTTGAAACTCGGATACTGGTTCAACGAAGTTCGGACAAAGAGGGAGTAGCTTGAGTTACTTAACCCACAGTCGGACACCTGAGACTGAGTATTCTGAGCCTAGAGCTGACCCTCACCGATTGAAGATTGGAATGCCAGCACACAGACCCGCGACCTACAGCTAGGAGATTTCGTCACACACCCGGAAGTTCTCTTCTTAACTTCCCCTCCCTAAACTAAGAACTGAGCTCTGCACCTCGGACGGCACGGAGAAGAAGCTCGAAAGGTGCGAGCTCTGGGAGGTTGGGTCTGCCTTCTCCGAGGTGCAATGGGGTCTTATTTATAAGCAAAACATCTCGGGGTATATTGGTCTTATTGTTCTACGGGTAGCAGCCTCCGCCTTAACCAAAATGTTATTCTCAGACCCAGATGGTCTGCAGATAGCCCTCCCCGCCTTAACAAGAATACTATTCTCAGACCCCGACGGTCTACAGATAACCGCTTTAGCCTTCAATAGATTGATGCTCACTGACCTAGGCAAGCCCGAGGGTTGAACCGACCCGAGCTCGCCTCGCCTACTCGGCGGTGAGTCTGGTTGTGCTACCCGTGACTCGTCATTACTGCCATATCTGGCGGTGAGTCCGGCTATCTTGTCGGGCTCACCCATAGAACGCGGGTCGGGACCGCTACCGTTGTGGAGAGTCCGGCAGTCTTGTCGGGCTCGCTCATCGAATATCGGGGTTGGACCCGTCAAATCACAATGCATTGAAAGGCATCCATAAAAAATAAAAGGAAGAAAACTATGCTCAAAACCCTAACTTTGCGAAGAACTAGAAAATGAATATTAATCGTGCATGAGACTTTGCCTCGGGTACCAACAAGAACATCGGGTCGTCAATCTATGCCTCCTTGCGATCCTTGGTTGCGTCCGGAGTCGAGGGAGTGTTGTCACCAACTCTCCAATGCTACTTGTCTTTTCGTTGGTTTTGCACTCTCCGCGTTCTTTCTCCTTTCCTTCTAAGTTGGTGGAAGCAAGCAATGAAATCCTTCCCTTGATAGCTTGGGATGGAGGAAGAAGACCTAGGGAAAATCCCTCACCTACAAGAGGCGAAACGAACTGGAATTTGGTGAAAATCGGAAGAGATCCTGCCCCCCTAGTCAATCCAACCTTAAATAGTTCGGAAGATTTTTAACTCGCGCACGATCGAGCGTAAGGTCGTGAGGGCTATCGTGCGTGAAGGCTAAATCGCGAGCGGGAAAATGAAAATTATGTGGTGCTGAAATTTGGTTATATGCAAACCATCGTGCGCCCATCGCATGGTCATGCGAGAAGAGGGCGCACAACCATCCCCAGAATGATATAAAACATGAGAGATTCTTAAGCAACGGAAAATGCAGAACCGTGTGAGTGTAAAATCGCACGATCATGCGTAGACCATAGTGCTCCATCCACACGAGCGTGCACGAAGATGGCGCACGGGCATCCTTAGAACAATGTTTCAAAGGCCATAAGCAATGGAAATCGCATGCCCGTGCATTTTTGAGACACACGACCGTGTGATTCACGGCATAATGCATTCTTAAGAGAAGACCTTGGGGGAAAATGTATTCAGCCACCATGGACAATCAAAACAAGTTAGAAACATTGAAATACACATTGGCAAGAATAAATAAGGGTAGATTAATGTCGACATCTTCGCCTGGAGCGCCGCCGAGATGTCAGGGATTGACGCGAAGGTTGCCTGCATGTTGCCTGTCATCGCCTCAATCTGGACCCCGCGGTCAAGCCCATCCGACAAATGAAGAGGACGAGTGTCATTGCGTTGGTTGAGCTCATTCGAGAGGAAGTGAGGAAACTTCTTGAGACAGGTTTTGTATCTGAGATCCAGTATCCAGGCTGGGTCTCAAATGTTGTAATGGTGAAGAAGGGTGAGGGGAGCTGAAGAATGTGTATAGATTTCTCTCTTCTGAATAAAGCTTGTCCGAAGGATTGTTATCCCTTGCCTCGAATCGACGCGCTGGTTGATTCAGTCGTCGGTTATTCTATGATGAGCTTCCTTGATGCCTTTTCAGGATACCACCAGATTCGGATGCATCCTCCCGATTGTCGCGATGTCTCCATCACTGGTGATGGCTGTTACAGCTACAAGATGATGTCTTTCGGGATGAAGAACGCGGGGGCTACATGCCAGCGAATGATGGATCAAGTTTTCAAAGAGCAAAAGGGGAGGAACCTGGAAGTATATGTGGACGACCTCTTGATCAAGAGCAAGAGCACCCAGGAGCATATCATCGATCTGGTGGAGACCTTCACAACACTCCGAAGGTTCAAGATGAGGCTCAAACCCGTCAAATGCGTGTTTGGAGCAGGAAGAGGGAAGTTCTTGAGACATCTCCTCACCCCCGAAGGAGTGGAGCCCAACCCTGACAAGGTTAATATCATCGAGATGGCATCGCCGAAGAACACCAAGGAAGTTCAGAGGCTGACTGGAAGGCTGGCAGACCTTAGTCGCTTCCTATCAAAGGCGGGAGAGAAGTGTTATCCATTCTTCAAAACGCTTTGAAGCAACCAGCAATTTGAGTGGACAGAAGAGTGCGAGAACGCCTTCGAAAAGCTGAAGCAGCAGCTAACCCAGACATCTCACCTCCAAGACCCGAGGGAAGGCGAAGACCTACTCCTCTACCTAGGAGTGGGGGAGGAGGCGGTAAGTTCTGTGCTTGTCAGAGAAGAAGAGAAGAAGCAGCTACCCATCTACTATGTAAGTCGGGTGCTAAAGAAGGCGGAGATGCGGTATCCCATCCTCGAGAAGCTTGCTTTCGCCTTGGTGGTGTCGGCGCGGAAGTTCCGGCCTTATTTTCAAGCCCACTCCATCCGAGTCGTGACTGATCATCCTCTCCGGAATATCCTGGAAGGGGTGGAACATTCGGGAAGGCTGACGAAATGGTCGGTAGAATTCAGTGAGTTCGACATTTCTTTCTCGCCCCGGGTGGCGATAAAAGCACAAGCAGTGGTGGACTTCCTAGCTGACTTCTCAGAGGAGGCAGATAAAAGTGAGGGCCCCTCGAGTCTGGTTTCCTGGAAGATGTTCGTGGACGGAGCTTCGGGCAAAAGCTCGGTGGGAGTAAGAATCGTGTTTGTCAGCCCACAGGGAACTAGAATCGAGCAAACGGTCGAGATCCTCTTCCCCGTCACGAACAATCAAGCGGAGTACGAGGCCATAGTGGTAGGTCTGCGTCTTGCCAAAGAGTTCGGAATCCAGGATATCCGAACTTTTACAGATTCGATGGTGGTCGCTTCGCAAATCCGAGGAGAGTTCGAAGTACGCGGCGCCATCCTGCAGAGATACCTGATCAAAGTTAAAGGGCTGATCGGAGGCTTCCAATCCTTCTTCGTCGAGCACGTGCCAAGGGAGGAGAATTCGGCGGCAGACCGTTTGGCCAAGTATGGTCTGAGGGTCGGAGGAACAATTACCGAGTTGTTTCAACCATCCATCAAGGAAGGGGAGATGATAGAGATCGAGCAGCGCCTTTCCTGGATAGATCCATTCACAGCATTCCTGACTACCGGTCAACTCCCAGCGGACGGTGGAGATCAAATGAAGTTCAGATATAAGGCATCTTACTACTTATTGCATAACGGGGAGCTATATCGCAAAACCATCTCGGGCCCTTGGCCAGATGCGTTTCAGAACTCGAAGTACCTAGAGTTCTGGAGGAGATCCATTCCGGAGAATGCGGAAGCCATTCGGGAACTCGCACTCTAAAACAAAGAATCCTGAGACAGGGTTACTTTTGGCCAACCATCTGAAAGGATGTCGAAGCTTTCTCAAAGAGATGTCAGAAGTGTCAGTTATTCACTCCTCTCCAGTTGCAACCAGCCCAGCAGCTTCGTTCGATCACGGCTAAAGCTGTCACTTAAAACCGAAAACCGTAAGCCGAATCGGAACCGAACCGGAACCGCAAAGAACCGGACCAAACCGTTCGCGAATTATTTGGGTTCTGATTTGAATTTTCGAACCGTGAACAACATTGGTCCGGGTGTGGTTCTTTCATTTTATTATCCGGACCCAGAACCGGAACCGCAATATACAAGTCTCAAGCGGTTTCAAGATTTGTAAAACCAATCCGAACCGGACCGAAGCAGAACCGAACCGCAACCCGTTTATTA
This sequence comes from Dactylorhiza incarnata, assembly GCA_033032865.1. NCBI lineage: Eukaryota > Viridiplantae > Streptophyta > Magnoliopsida > Asparagales > Orchidaceae > Dactylorhiza > Dactylorhiza incarnata. The sequence continues at coordinate 4,785,710 of JAWHQI010000208.1, forward strand.
TTATTATTATTAATATTATTATAATATTGTTATTTTTTTTATAATATTTACGCTTACTATTATGGGTGAAACTGGTGCGGTTTGAACCCAACCGCAATCGCAATAAAGGGGGTCGGTTTTGGACTGAACAAGATCACACTGCACCAAAACCGTGCTGTGGTTCAACATTGGTGCAATTTGGAGTCGATTTTTGCGGTGTACTTTCGTTTTTTATACAGTCATATAATGTATTTTCAATTTTACTCACATATTTTTCTGAAATATTTTGTTTTAAAAATATAGAGGATATTCAACTACTATTTAAAAGTAATCATGAAAGTCAAATTTAATTGTAGCTGATAAATTAGCCAAATTGAATTAACTAATATATTCTTCAAACAAAATTTTAATTGTAAAATGAGATTTCAATAGCAACAATTCAAAATTCTTTACTCTATGTTGAGTCGTGATATTCAGCAAAATGAACATTGCATCAGCATTACACTATCGTGATCTTTGAATTTTTAAAATCGGCGCGGTCTGTTGCAATTTTGTGGTTTTGGGGTTTCAGTTTTTAACTTTCAACTCGACTTACTATATATTATACAAAAAGTACTCCTCCTTGGTGTAACGTGAAATTCCTGCACCCGGGCCTTAGACTTTGAAGTCCCTCTTGCAATAAAAACTGAACGGGTATACTTTTCCTCTCCGATTTTTTATTGTTGACCTCTCACATTCATTCCGCCAAGTTTGGTTTTGGTTCTAGTTGGAACGGATTGGAATCGGACCGAACTGCATAGAACCGGACCGAACTGCATAGAACCGGACCGAACCGTTAGTGGTCGGTTTGGTTTTGGTTCTTGTTGAACCGTAACCGGAACCGTTAACACGACGGCTCCAAAAATTATGCTGGAACCGGAACCGGTCAAACCAAATATGATTTTGGTTCTAATTTGAAGAACTGTTACCTTAGCGGTTCGGTTCACGGTTTTAGTAGAACCGGAATCGAACCGGAACCGTGACAGCTCTAATCACGGCCCCGTGGCCGTTCGCCATCTGGGGAATGGATCTGATAGGCCATTTTCCCCAAACTAGCGGTCGGAGAAAGTTCGTTCTCGTCATGATCGACTACTTCTCCAAGTGGATCGAGGTCAAGGCTCTGGCCAAGACCACTTCTCAAATCGTGAGGAACTTCATCTGGGGGGAAATCGCCTGCAGGTTCGGGATCCCCCTCGCCATCGTCACCGACAACGGACCGCAATTTGCCAACTTGGAGCTGGAGGACTTCTGCGAGCAGCTAGGAACCGATCTTCATTTTGCCTCAGTGCACCATCCTCAGAGCAACGGGCAAGTGGAAGCAGACAACAAGCTAGTCATCAACCTCCAGAAGAAAAAAGTCGAGAACTTAAAAGGGAACTGGGCGGAGCAGCTCCCTTCGGTCCTAAGGGCTCTGAGAACCACTCCTAATTCGGTCACGGGAGAAACTCCTTTCAAGCTATCTCACGGGTCCAAAGCACTCATCCCAGTGGAGTTCGAGGTCAAGAGTCCTAGTCCTCATGACCCTTAATTGCATGAGTGAACTCATTTTTGCTCAAATGGCACTCTTGTATAAACTTTGAGAAAACTAAACATGTGTAAATCATGATAATTAGGAACACTAAGCATGGTAATGAGAGCACCCTTCACTCATCAGCCATCCTACATAATATAAAATTTTCAACATTGACGCTAAATTTCCAGACGAACAATTTGTATATGTCAATAAGATACTTAATTCCATGTGGTAAATGTATTGAATTTTGAGAGAGGATGCCCCCCCCCAGACTTGAAGTCTATTTTGGTTCTAGTAAAGAATCCAAGAATAAGTTCTTCGTACCTCTAAAACACTTTCTTCGACACCTTTGTTATACACCTGTCTAATCTGACGGTTGACAAGGTTGCAAAGCCTTACCTGTACAAATCATCTAAATTCTCATGCATTGAAAATAAAATGCTAAACTGAGAAGGAAAACCAATGAAACCAGAAGAAATTTATACATAGCACTTGCCCCGTTGAATGTTTTGTAAGGCCGTGAATAAACTGAACCTCCACAAGCTCTCACTCTGCAAAAACATATGGGAGAAAATCAAGTTCTCCAAAATAATTTTTTCTCTGAAACAACATAGAAAACTGATTATATGTAATTTAAAAAATATACATATATATATACACTATTCGATGTCAATGAAGCAATAACATCAACGAAAAAAATCATTCTCATGGTTTCAGTCAACCCACGCAATTTCAACATATATGCTTTTGCCTCAATAAAAACAAACAATGCAAGTATAATATATGTTACACTATTAGTCGCATGGGTTTAGATCTTGAAACACATGCATTTGAAAAAATTTGGAAGAATATTTACATTCTTATTCTTCTCCCTATGTGATTCTTGGCATTCAACATAACTCCTATAATTCATTATGACACTTAAAATTCTACAGGACTCCTACAATTCTAGATTTTTAGGCCTTTAATATTTATATGTCAAGCATTCTATTAAATAAAGACTGATTCAATAGAGTGTAATATTCATTTTCATGTATGAAAAAAATGTACTAGTTTAAGGCTTAGACATATTTGAAAGAAGGAAACATGAAGAAAAAACTGTATTACAAAAAAAGAGCGGGTACATATTAATAATTTGCATATATGTTCACGAATTATTTTTACAACAAGCAAACTAGAGATGATATAGGAGTTTAAAGATGATACGGAATTTAAAGATGTTACGAAATTTAAAGATGTTACGAAATTTAAAGATGATACGGTGAAGAAATATAAAATGAGTGATATATAAATATTATATTACTTATTGGGAGCAAACATCTCTCAGATGAACCAGGGAATCTTTATTTATCAAAATAAATATGTCAAGAGCATGCCCAAAATTTTAAACATGAAAGATTGCAAGTGCATTACTACATAAATAGGAAGAACTATGATGTCTCGTGGAAGATTGATTGTTCATTATTTTGAAGCTTGATTGGAGGCATATTATACCTTTGTGCAACAAAACTTTGTTTAATGTTTGCAACAACCGTATTCTCAAGATTTCAGCATGAGTTGAGTCAAATTCATTATGGTTGTCATGGTCACATTCGTGGGACATTATTATGGTAGGAGGCAGCGGAATGGAGGAGCATAGACACACCCTGATCATTTTTTACAATATTTATTATTTCTAGGCATCCCTTTTTTATCTCGCTTTTAATTTGGTTCAAGTGGCATGAACGTCACACTGTGGTTTATTTTTTGGACTCATGTCTTTATACCTGGGGTTGGTTGTAATCATAGGGCATGCTAAAATCTAATTACATCTCTTTGGCATCAAATAGGTATTAGGACTCCCTTTCATTTCATCGTGTTCCTGGACCCCTCCCCACTCACAGTGCGGGCATTCGGGTCTAGAGTGAGCGGCTCCCTTATCTCTGATCCCCTTCGAGCAACCACTGGAAAGATACCCAGGACCAGCTTCTTGGCACTGGCAGGAAAAGAGGAGTGTGCATCTCCTCCTCGGGCCGATCTCCCCCTTCCCCCTCTGTGTGCTCGTCAGGTCATAAACAAAGGAGCGGGCACTCCCTCGGGCCGTAGCTGCTCACGGGAAAAAGCAGATCAATAGTCATTGCTTTTCTAACAGTGTCTCCAACAGCTGGTTGGAGTCCATGTCAGGCCCCTTCCTCAGCAACGCCCCCCCCCCCCCCCCCCCCCCCATCCTCTAACACCCCAGCTTAGACCCGGTGGAAAGGTCAAATCTCTATCTAGCCTGTGACAATGGTATTATGGTGCTACGCAATCAATATTAAGATATATTCATAACAATCAATTATGATACCATGTGCAAGAAAATCGAAAAATCCAAACTTGGTTACTTGTACTGAGAGTGATTGTCATGGAAGAATTGATAATAAGAAAAGTACTTCTGGATATATTTGACCGCTTAGATAAAATAATGTTCATGGATGAAAAAATGGCAAATTATCGTGGCATAATCTTTGTAGAAAAAGTAGATTTAGCAACCTCGCAAGCAATTTGGCTAAGAATATTTCTTGAAGACAATAAAGAATGACAAAATGAGGGTATTATCTTATTTTGAGATAAAAAAATACCACTCCATTACGGAAAATCCATTCATCCAAAAGAAGACCGAGCATACTTCTATCAAGTATCACTTTATTCGAGAAGCTATTAAGCAAGGAAGAATTATGTTACAATATTGCAAATTTGACTAGCGAATCGTGTACCTTCCCAGACCTACTTCCAAGAGAAAGATTTTACTATGAGCCCAATTGTCAAGCAAATTCAATTAGACGGGAAGGGGTCTTGAAATAAATGCAACAAGAAAATTTCGAAAATCGTAGTTCACCGCATGACACTTTAATATTCCATGTAACTTGTAGAATTTACTGTGACTCTTAAATTTATATGTGACTCCTGCAATTTTATGTGAACTTATTATTTATATTTGTCAATGAGCATTCTATTAAATCTAAATGAATCATGATGTATTATAACCAGAAAACTCCTAGAATTCTATGTGACTTTACTATTTCTATGTGTTTATGAGCATTCTATTAAATCAAGAATGATTTATGAAGTATTATAAACAAAACAAATATTAGAATTCTATGTGACTTTACTATTTATATGTCAATAAGCATTCTATTAAATCCAAAATGCTTCATAAAGTATTATAAAAATAAAACTCCTAAAAATTTGTGTGACTTTACTATTTTTATGCGTCCTAGGAAAGTATATTGTAGGATTTGTGACCGACTTAGGTTTGTAAGTTGGAATATAGATACGCTAACGGGAAAAGCAATGAAAGTAGAAGATACGATGATTAGGAGAAAGAATATCTTATGCCTGCAAGAGACTAGATGGGTGGGTGAGATAGTTAAATTTTTAGACAATTCAGGTTTTAAATTATGGAACACAGAAAAAAATAAAACAAGAAATGGAGTATGTATTATTGTGGATACTACTTGGAGGGATGGAGTTGTTGGGGTAAGTAGAAAAGGTGATAAAATCTTAGCTCTTAAATTGGTCATAGGAAAGGAAACTATTAATGTGATCAGTGCTTATACGTCACAAGTAGAATTAAGTGAAATTATTAAAGTGCAATTTTGGGAAAACTTAGATGATTTAGTAAGGAAAAACTCACAAAGAGAGAAGATTTTTATAGGAGGAGACTTAAATGGACATATAGGGAAATAAAATACAGATTATACAACCTTTCATGATTTGGGTATAGAGAATGAAATGAAGAAAGAAGAACCATTTTAGACTTTGTCATAGCTCATGAGCTAATTGTGACAAATGTATTTTTAATGAAGAGGAAAGAACATTTAATTACGTTTAAAAGCTGACCAAATAAGTCACAAATTGATTAATTTATGACTCGCAAAATGGATAAAATGATTTGTAAGGATTGCAAAGTCATAACAAGAGAAAATTTGACAACACAACATAGGTTAGTAGCATTGGACGTGCAAATTAAATATAAGAAATATAAGACAAGGACAAAAGTGTTGCCAAAAATTTGGTAGTGGAACTTGAAGATGGAAAAACAGGTTATTTTCAAGACAGCAGTTATGGAACAACTAGTTGATGACCCTTCTGTTGATCCTAGTGTCTCGTGAGAAGTTATGTCTTCATATTTAAGGATATGTAAAAATAACGTACTTGGAAAATCAAAAAGTCGTGCGCCCCCAAATAAAGAATCTTAGTGGTGGAAAGAGAAAGTGCAAGACAAAGTAAGGGCAAAGAGGGTCGGCTATAAAACACTCTACGCTTATAGGAATGAGGAAAACTTGGCAAGGTATAAAATCGTCAAAAAAGAAACTAAGCATGCAGTAAGTAAAGCAAAAAGTCAAACTTATGAAGAATTTTATAAGCAGCTGGATACCAAAGATGGAGAGCGTGACATATATAAAATTTCTCAAACTAGAGAGAGGAAGACAAGAGATTTAAGCCAAGTTAAATACATAAAGGATGAAACAGATATAGTTTTGACGGATGATGTGACTATTAAAGAGCGATGGAAAAGATATTTTTATCAACTTTATAATGAAACAAAAGACAATGAACTGAACTTGGAATAGTTAAGTAAATCAGAGGAGTATAAGAACATAATGTTTTATCGTAAAATTCAAGTATCGGAGGTAAATGATGCTCTAAAGAAGACGAAAATGGGAAAACGGTTGGGTCAGACGATATACCCATCGAAGTATGAAAATGTCTAAGAAAAGAAGGATTTTGGTGGCTTACATGTTTCTTCAAGAAGATACTGAAGTCAAAGAAGATGTCGGATCAATAGAGAGAGTATTTTGGTACCTTTGTATAAGAATAAAGGAGATACAAAATTGTGTTAATTACAGAGGAAATAAATTAATGAGTCATACCATAAAACTATGAGAACGAGTAATAAAAAGAAGAGTAAGACAAGAGACTAGCATCTCAGAGAATCAATTTGGATCCATGTCAGGGTGGTCGGCCATGGAAGTTATACATCTCTTGAGGAGACTCATTGACAACTATCGAGAAAGAAAACAAGATTTGCGTGTGTTGTTTATCGACCTTGAGAAGCCTTATGATAGGGTTTCAACTTTCAAGAGAGATCTTACGGAGAGTCTTAGAAAAGAAAGGTGTAAATGTATCATACATTGACAAAATCAAAGATATGTATACAAATTCGGTGACGATGGTGAGAACATATGGAGGATAAACACAGGAATTCCCTATCACTGTTAGCTTACATCAAGGTTCAGCTTTAAGCCCTTATCTCTTTATGCTTATCTTAGATGAGCTCACTGGACATATCCAACAAGCAATACCTTGGTGTTTATTGTTTGTGGATGATATTGTTTTGGTCGATGAGACGTGCGAGGGTGTAAACGCGAAACTTGAATCCTGGCGAGACACTTTAGAAAAGGACTTTAGGTTGAGCAGAGCAAAGACAGAGTATATGGAGCTTAACTTTAGCAGTGCAAGAAGGACGGATGACTTCGTTATTAAGTTGGGTGATCAAGATATTTCCCGCAGTGAATGCTTTAAATATCTTGGATCTATAGTTCAAAAAGATGGAGGTGTTGATAAAGATGTGATACATAGAATCCAAGCAGGTTGGTTGAAGTGGAGAGGCGCGTCAGGGATCTTATGTGATCGTAAAGTACCATTAAAACTTAAAGGCAAGTTTTACCGTACTGCAATTAGACCAGCGATGCTATATGGTTCTGATTGTTGGGCAATGAATTGTGTACATGAGCAAAAAATGGGATTTGCGGAGATAAGAATGCTTAGGTGGATGTGTGGACACACGAGGTTGGATAAAATTAGGAATGAATGTATCAGGGATAAGATAGGAGTGGCACCAATTGCAGAGAAGATGCGAGAAGCTCGACTAAGATGGTGTGGACACATACAAAGGAGATCATTATAGGCACCTGTTAGGCGTTGTGAGAGTTTAATCACTAGGCATATTAAACGGGGGAGGGTAGACCAATAAAGACTTTGAATGGAACTATAAGGAAAGACATGATGTACTTAGGCATTAGTGAGATTATGACTAAAGATATGGCACAATGGCGACAAAGGATCCATATAGCGACCCCACTATAGTGGGATAAAAGCTTGAACGTTGTTGTTGTAGTACTATTTTTATGTGTCTCTGGGCATTCTATTAAATCTATCATGATTCATATAGTAGTAAAACGGAAAGCTCCTAGAAATCTATGTGACTTTACTACTTCTATGTGTCTTTCAGCATTCTACTAAATCTAGAATGATTCATGGAGTAGTATAAATAGAAAATATATACTCAATTTCAAGTATGAAAGTATTTGAACCAAAAAGTATGTTTAGGCTCTGTACTAGCAACTCATCATATTTTCTCTTCCAACCTTCTTCCACCCTTCATTAGAATATGATGACACTCAACCACAAAGACGGGCACAGTGCATGATACCCAACATCCCATTCTACTGTGGTCAACTATATCTTGTGTTCAATCTCAAGTAAAACATAGTACATATAGGAACATCAAGAAAATAATGCAGATAAGACTAATGTAAGCCTCATCATATTCTTATTAGTCTTTCGAGAAAATTTAGGGTGTTTATATTAACACTCTCGTTATATGCAACACTTTGATATACGCATCCCACGGAATCTTACTTGTACACAACTTTAAAATTCGGACCAAAAGCAAACAAAAATTAATCACATAAAATTTTGTCCCTTACCACTTCTGAAATAGCATGACAACCATTATTTTGCAAGTAAGGTGGTCCAAAAAAACATTATAATTTAGCTAAAATTTTCATGTATGGTATGCAAAATTGCTGGATTGCACCTGTTAAAATTATTTAATAACTATTGTGGAAAATTATAAACCATTTGGCATGTTCGGTTCAACGGTTTTGGGCCCCAGGAAAAGGTTTTGGCGTTTAATAATTCTTTTCCACCTATTCGGTTGGACGGAAACGAAGGCGGAATTGGAATTGTCCAAAACCGTGGGTTTTCATTTTACACATGGACTAATTCTTGTCCCCCGCATTGGTTTTTCTCTCTCCCAGTCACGATCTTCTTCCTCCGCCTCTTCTTCCTCATCTTCCTCTTCCTCTTCCTCTTCCTCTTCTTCTTCTTCTTCCTCATCAAACAGCTTCTAGGGGTGGAGCTTCGAACAACTTCGAGAGAAGGACGACCTCATCGAACAGCGCCTAACGAACTTCTTCGTCTTCCTCGCCGCAAATACAAAATTAGAGGCTCTGACGAGCGTCCTCCACTTCCTCTTCCTCTTCTTCTTCTTCCTCAGGTTTTTCTTCTTCTCTTCTTCTTCCCGCACCTCTTCTTCTTCCTCTTTTTCTTCGATCTGATGCCCTAGAGGTGAATTCCAATTCCTTCAAATTTTGGAATTGCAAAACAAGTTAATTGGAATTCAATCCATTTCCTTAAAATCAAAACCTTCCAACAGAACCGACTATGGTTTTTTTAAGATTTTCAGAGCAACTATGAACTAAACCTGTGGAGAGTTTTTTGAAGTGAAATAGTTTTAAAACAACAACAGAGTTATTTCAGAAAACTGTTTAAAAAGATATATATTCATAATCACAAATTTTGGAAACAACCACAATGGCCAAAATTTTACCACCCTCGAGCAAGCTTTTTTTTATAACATTCAGAAATGGAGTGGAATTCTAATATGGCGAAGAACAGAAGGAAAATTGACTGATTCCATCCTAAGTTCCCTGATACAAATGCCGCAAAAACAATATAAGAAGAAGATGAAGGGGAAATCTGGAAGAATTGGGGTTTCAGTGAAGCGAGTGGAGCCAGGTTTTAAATAGGAGAGTTTCAGGAGAAGGAGGAGGAGAACAGCGGCCAATGATTTGGGATCCGGCTCCAGCGAGGTTGATGGTCGCCAAGGGGCGGGAACGGGACGCAGAAATCACCGGAACCGGTGGTACGAAGAGAAGGTACTCACCTGCTCGAAATCACCGGAATCGGCGGTGAGAAGGTCGACGAGGTCGGGCCTCCGCAGCTACAGCTCCCACGGCGGCGAGATGGCCGGAAACCAACTGTAAAATCGTCAGAACCGGCGGCGGAAACATGCGCCAGTACGTGAGTCGCGAGAGTTGAGCGCATGAAGTGGGTTTTTTGGGCGTGCGAGGAGCAAAACGAAATGTGCTAAACACCCCAAACTTAACCCTAATCTTAACTTCTATGAAACCTCCCGAGGATGAAAAATACAGGATGAAGATGGTGAATGTAGCAAGCATACTACCAACTTCCTAAATGAAATGATTATAAAATAATATACTCAAGCCACTTCACCCCCATTCTTGCGCAGATCATAAATCGATAGAAATTTCACTGCCATTTTCTTGTTCAGAGAGTCATCCAGTCATCCTCAAGGGCCCGACTCACCAAATTCACAGGAAAGACAACCTAGGAAAATGTAAAAGTGGAGGGAAGAGAATGAAACCCCGTTCCAAGTCCGAAGGTTGTTGGAGAATCGAGGATCGAGTTCGAGCCATGGCGAGCTTTACCGGCAAGTGTGGAGACGAAGGACTTCAGTCCATGGCTCGGGGAGCAAAGCGATTCCATGGAAGGAGAGCAGAAATTGCTTGCGAAAACGAAGAGGTTAGCAATATAAAGTGGCAGGTCCAGTTTTTTCCCTCCGAACATGCCAACGGCAGGTGCCCAGCGGCCCCATCAGATCAAAGAAATTTTGTCTTCCAGTGCCAGACCGTTCTGGACCGTTGATAGTAATTACACGTGACAGAAGGTTTTCTACAAGTGGCACGTGTTACTGTTCATCCGCGGAATTCGTATATATGTATAAGTAGATATAAATAGAATATAAATATTAAATGCAGTTTTGATTATCCAGCATGTTATTAAGTGCCTTTTGGAAATACGTCATGTACATATATTTTTAGAAAAAATGTTTAACACGAAAGTTGTAAATCTCTACGACTTTTGTGTTGAACATTTTTCCTAAAAATTCATGTACAAGACGTATTTCTAAAAGACTCTTAATAACTCATACAAATAAAGGGTGGATAGCCAAAACTGCACTGAGGATATCAGCTCCCATATTGAAAGAATAACCAGATTTTTTAGTTACTTTTTTTTAATTTTTAATTTTTTATTTTATTAAGTGATTATTAGGAGCAAATTTGTTTTGATTATATGTAGATCAGTTTTAAGTGCACAATAAAAGAATTAAGTAGGAATTATTTTATTACAGGAAAAGCAAAATCAAAAAGGACGAATCAAATTGATAACGGAAAGATCTCATCAAATCCTGTCTTTTAACATTAGTCTATAAATATAATAATATTGATGAGGTTTCCGGGAAGCACTTCAGTCGAATCGGAGATTTTTTGCCGCAATCTTGACCAGATTGTCGATATAATTCCAATGGGTCCGTTCTTGCACAATTTTGAGTCTGTTTGGTATTCCAAATAGACGCCGAAATGCATGCGCACATGCACGCAAACCGCACCCCCCATCATGGAGGAGTGGGCAACCCTACTCCCTTAGTGGGGAGAGCCCCACTCCCCTAGTGGGAGGAGCATCAACCACCCCCAGCTGCACGGCATCGGCCCCCCGCGCCCCCGCGCGGGGTCACGCGTCTTACAAGTCGAAAACCAAAGGAAAGAAAGCATACAGCTGGACATCTCAAAATAGTTTCTTCTTTCTTGATGAGAAAAGAGTACAGCCCCTCTTTAAATAGAGAGGAAACTTTACAAAAAGGCAGAAACGGCAATAACCGTAAAAGGAAAAATAAAAGACAGAATATCCAATAAAAGAGAGAAAATAAAATACATTAATAGCCTCCCTCAAGTTGGACTATGAATATTTCATAGGCCAAACTTGGTAAATAGTGCATGAAAAGAAGAGGGCAGCAAAGCTTTTGTGAAGAAGTCGGCTAGTTGGGCTGCAGAAGAAACAGGCAGTAGATGAATAAGACCTTGTGAAATCTTTTCCCGCACAACATGGCAATCCAAATCTATATGCTTAGTTCTTTCATGAAAGGTTGGATTGTGTGCTAGATAGATGGCCAATTGACTGTCACTGTACAACCCCATATTTGTCGAGCGTGTGTAGCGCAGCGTGTACATGGTCACGATGATGAAAATGACCGTAACAAAGCAAAATGACCGCTCGAACGCATTCAAAAATGACCTTAATCAGAAAAGGCGGAGACGCCCACTCGCCCTTTAGGGGCGGGTGGGGGGAGACCCCCCTCCCCACTCGCCCGCCCCCTTGGGGGCGGGTGGGGGGAGACGCCCACTCGCCCTTTAGGGGCGGGTGGGGGGAGACCCCCCTCCCCACTCGCCTGCCCCCTTGGGGGCGAGTGGGGGAGACCCCCACTAGCCCTTTAGAGGCGGGTGGGGGGAGACCCCCCTCCCCACTCGCCCGCCCCCTTGGGGGCGAGTGGGGGAGACCCCCACTCGCCCTTTAGAGACGGGTGGGGGGAGACCCCCCTCCCCACTCGCCCGCCCCCTTGGGGGCGAGTGGGGGGAGACCCCCACTCGCCTTTTAGAGGCGGGTGGGGGGAGACCCCCCTCCCCACTCACCCGCCCCCTTGGGGGCGAGTGGGGGGAGACCCCCACTCGCCCTTTAGGGGCGGGTGGGGGGAGATACCCCTCCCCACTCGCCCGCCCCCTTGGGGGGAGTGGGAGGAAGCCCCCACTCGCCCTTCTTGGGCGGGCGGGGTCTCGTGTAATCACGTTTAGACCTCCGGCTAGGGCGGGAGTGGACGTTTCAGGTCCCACTCACCCCCCCCCCCCCCTCGCCTGCCTTGGTGGTGATCGCAGGGTCGTAGGGTCGCAGGGTTGCAGGGTTGCCATGGAAGATTCAGGAAGTAATGTTTCGACCCGCGTTTTAGTATTTTCAGACAGCGGAAGTTGGTTATTGGCAGACCATTTTCACTATACGCAGCCCATTTTCAAGAAATCTATAAATAGACCCACATGGGCACCTTGGGGAGGGTTGGCATCTCCTTACCCCCACCCCCCTTAGTGTGTTCGGTTAGCTAGTGACCCTGCCCTCCGTTCGCCAAGTCTTTCAGGCCAACGGTCAGGTGTTGCGAGTGCTCTCCGAGGTGCCCAGGCTCAGCATTGGCTTGGGAGGGGAAGATCTTCGGGTCTTTCGGGTTAGTGGCGGGACCTCCTCGCTGTAGCTCGCGGGGTCTGTTTCCACCTGAATCTACCAGTAGAGAGGTTCTTAGGCTCTAAGTGACTAGACGTTCGACTTTACCTGAGATAAGTAAGGGCAAGCTGCCTACCCCTATTTTCGAACGCTGAAGCCGGGAAACTGGTTTCAACATTCTGGTGCGGTGAGCGTGGAACGCAGCTTGTTCGAAAAAACCCCAAGTAAGTCGAATGGCTGGAAGTGAAGAGTTGGAGAACCCACCCCCTCTCGGCGACTACGTAAGGAAAAGCGACTTCGATGAGTTCAAGAAGACGATCATGGAGACCTTGCGCTCTGCACTCACCCCCACAGGCGAGTGCTCGACTCCGCCGGTACCTATCCTCACCTCACCTACCCTAGGTGAGACGGCACCAGCAGGGCGACTTGATAAGGAAGCGCGGGTGGAGGAGGATAGAACTCTTCAGGCGAGGATGCTGTTTCCTAGCCCGGCGAGTGCTCTGCACCTAGGGGAGGAGGCACGACGAGTGATGCCCATCCGCCAGGTGGGAAGGGGAAGCTCTTTCTGCGAGTTGATCCTGACCGCCCCGGTTCCGGAAGGGTTTAGGGAGCCGGTTATGTCCCACTACACAGGCAAAGATGACCCTCAGGAGCACCTCCAGTGGTTTGAGGACGCCATGTCCATCAGGCAGATGACCGACGCCTTCAAGTGTAGGTTGTTCGCCATCTCCTTTCAGGAGAAAGCTAGGGATTGGTTCCATCAACTTCCTCCCGGATCCATCTACAGTTTCGGGGACTTGAAGCGGAGTTTCCTGTTAAGGTTCTCGACGTCCAAGAAGAGGAGGAAGGGGGCGGAGGACCTCTTCCTGATCAAGCAGAGGTCGGAAGAGTCTCTAGGAAGCTACGTGGATCGGTTCCAAGAAGAGGTCCTTCTCGTCAATGAGGTCCATGGACACACTTTGCAACTTGCGCTTACCCTCGGGTTGCGGCAGGGGTTGTTTCGCATGGGCTTGTCCTGGGACCCTCCCCTGTCCTACGAGGAGTTGATGGAACGGGCAGGACGGGAGATCGAAGTGGAGGCAACAAACCCGGAGTTCGCGGCCAAGATGGCCAAGTGGGCGGAAGGAAGAGGAAAGGAGAAGGAACCACAGCAGCAGCTAGGGTGGAGGTACCCAGAGCAAAATAACAGGCAGGGGCCGAGGCCACCCCTCCCCCCACCTCAACAAGCTATGGGGATCAGCCAAAGAAGAAGGAATCGCGCGGGAGGAAGAGAGGGTATCCGAGCGGAGTTGCCCTTTTGTGACTTCCATCAAGCGGAAGGTCACGCTACAGCCACTTGCCCCGAGTTCTTGGAAGTCAGGGAAGGGAGAAGAGCCCCTGCAGGGGGAGAGTTATTGCTGCTGGGAGACGGAAGAGAAGAAAGAGGAGAGGAGGTGAAGAAAAAAATAAGACATCAGCAACGAGGGTAGGAGGCCGAAGAAAATGCAGGACAACTAAAGGCTGAGCAAGTAGGACCCAAAGAAGGTCCGAGAGTGTATCTGGCAGAGCATGAATGTCTGCTTGCTTGTCTGTAATGAACAGTGAGCGTCTTATCTCAATGAATTTTGTTTCTACTAAGTACAGTAAAAATATTTTGCGGGGCCCCGAGATGGTTCCGCTGACTAGGCTCTCACTAGCTGGCAGGACAGGTTGACCGCTCGGAGAGGCCAAGTAAGTTTTGCCCCGGGATGGTTCCGCTAACCAGGCTCTCACTAGCTGGCAGGACAGGTTGACCTCTCGGAGAGGCCAAGTAAGTTTTGCCCCAGGATGGTTCCGCTGACCAGACTCTCACTAGCTGGCAGGACAGGTTGACCTCTCGGAGAGGCCAAGTAAGTTTGCCACGGGATGGTTCCGCTGACCAGGCTCTCACTAGCTGGCAGGACAGGTTGACCTCTCGGAGAGGCCAAGTAAGTTTTGCCCCGGGATGGTTCCGCTGACCAGGCTCTCACTAGCTGGCAGGACAGGTTGACCTCTCGGAGAGGCCAAGTAAGTTTTGCCCCGGGATGGTTCCGCTGACCAGACTCTCACTAGCTGGCAGGACAGGTTGACCTCTCGGAGAGGCCAAGTAAGTTTTGCCCCGGGATGGTTCCGCTGACCAGGCTCTCACTAGCTGGCAGGACAGGTTGACCTCTCGGAGAGGCCAAGTAAGTTTTGCCCCGGGATGGTTCCGCTGACCAGGCTCTCACTAGCTGGCAGGACAGGTTGACCTCTCGGAGAGGCCAAGTAAGTTTTGCCCCGGGATGGTTCCGCTGACCAGGCTCTCACTAGCTGGCAGGACAGGTTGACCTCTCGGAGAGGCTAAGTAAGTTTTGCCCCGGGATGGTTCCGCTGACCGGGCTTGTTCATGCCGGCAGGGCAGGAGAACTCACTCGGAGAGGCAGGTGATTCATATTGGTTAAGGCCCCGAGAAGAGACCGCTGACCGGGCTTGTTGATGCCGGCAGGGCAGGAGAACTCACTCGGAGAGGCAGGTGATTCATATTGGTTGAGGCCCCGAGAAGAGACCGCTAACCGGGCTTGTTGATGCCGGCAGGGCAGGAGAACTCACTCGGAGAGGCAAGAAAGTTGGTTGAGGCCCCGAGAAGATACCACTGACCGGTCTTGTTCATGTCGGCAAGGCAGGAGAACCCACCCGGAAAGGTAAGCTATTTATTTATCTTTAGCTCAAAATCCCAAGGAGACGAAACAGTAGAGCTTACTCAAATAGCAAAAGCGATGTGCAAACCAGAGAGACCGGAGCGCGGGCTCTTGTAAGTTGTCTCCACTTCCAGCTGAGCTCGGCTCCCTGGAAGGTGTTGATTTGTATCCACCTCCAGCTGAGCTCGGCTCCCTGGAAGGTGTTGATTTGTATCCACCTCCAGCTGAGCTCGACTCCCTGGAAGGTGTTGATTTGCATCCACCTCCAGCTGAGCTCGGCTCCCTGGAAGGTGTTGATTTGCATCCACCTCCATCTGAGCTCGGCTCCCTGGAAGGTGTTGATTTGTATCCACCTCTAGCTGAGCTCGGCTCCCTGGAAGGTGTTCAGTTATTTCCACTTCCAGGTGAACTCGGCTCCCTGGAAGGTGTTAAGTTATTTCCACTTTCAGGTGCGCTCGGCTCCCTGGAAGGTGTTAGGTTGTTTCCGCATCCAGTTGAGCTCGGCTCTTTGGAAGGTGTTGAGTTCCTCCACCCCACGCTCCGACTACTCGCATCACTTCCCGAGCGCGCAGCAAGATCAGCAGTCCTCGGCCCCGCAACCTATCTCACCACATCGACTCGCTCAAGTGTATTCGAGAGACTAAGACCTCGATGAGCAGCCATATGTGAGAGGTTGGCTGCGCAGGAGCAAAGCATGCGAACTTATGCGGGCATGATCGTACGCGGCAGTCCTCTTAAAAGGAAGTCGGATCCTTACGGTCGTATGAGCCGAAGGTAAGGTCGCATGCAGAGTCGCCAAGGGATCCGCCTTCAACCCAAGAGAAACGTTGAGCGAAAAAAGAGTTTTCATTCTTGTGTATAGCTTAAGGCAATGGATCTTTTACAATAGTTACACGACACGCGTGAGAAAGGGGGGAGGGGAAGTTTCCTGGCCAGAGCAAGGGGCTCCGCCAGGTCACCCGACTCCTCCCAAAGAGAGCCTTAAAGCAGATCTAGAAATCCTAAGGAGAGATCGTTTTGTCCAGGAGGTAGGAAGGGGAAAAGCTCTCAAAGAAGGTGCTCCCCTCCCCCTTTAGGGGGTTCTTTGTTTCCAAGTTCTCTTGTAAGGCCCTCGGAGACTCTCGGGAAGGTTCACCTGCTCGTCAAATACGCGGGTTGGATTTTCTTTCCGAGCTTGAGGCAAGCTCGAAAAGAGCGGGGATTGTGTACAACCCTCATATTTGCCGAGCGTGTGTAGCGCAGCGTGTACATGGTCACGATGATGAAAATGATCGTAACAAAGCAAAATGACCGCTCGAACGCATTCAAAAATGACCCTAATCAGAAAAGGTGGAGACGCCCACTCGCCCTTTAGGGGCGGGTGGGGGGAGACCCCCCTCCCCACTCGCCCGCCCCCTTGGGGGCGAGTGGGGGGAGACGCCCACTCGCCCTTTAGGGGCGGGTGGGGGGAGACCCCCCTCCCCACTCGCCCGCCCCCTTGGGGGCGAGTGGGGGGAGACGCCCACTCGCCCTTTAGGGGCGGGTGGGGGGAGACCCCCCTCCCCACTCGCCCGCCCCCTTGGGGGCGAGTGGGGGAGACCCCCACTCGCCCTTTAGGGGCGGGTGGGGGGAGACCCCCCTCCCCACTCGCCCGCCCCCTTGGGGGCGAGTGGGGGAGACCCCCACTCGCCCTTTAGAGGCGGGTGGGGGGAGACCCCCCTCCCCACTCGCCCGCCCCCTTGGGGGCGAGTGGGGGAGACCCCCACTCGCCCTTTAGAGGCGGGTGGGGGGAGACCCCCCTCCCCACTCGCCCGCCCCCTTGGGGGCGAGTGGGGGGAGACCCCCACTCGCCCTTTAGGGGCGGGTGGGGGGAGATACCCCTCCCCACTCGCCCGCCCCCTTGGGGGGAGTGGGAGGAAGCCCCCACTCGCCCTTCTTGGGCGGGTGGGGTCTCGTGTAATCACGTTTAGACCTCCGGCTAGGGCGGGAGTGGACGTTTCAGGTCCCACTCACCCCCCCCCCCCCCCCCCCCCCCCCCCCCTCGTCTGCCTTGGTGGTGATCGCAGGGTCGCAGGGTTGCAAGGTTGCAGGGTTGCCATGGAAGATTCAGGAAGTAATGTTTCGACCCGCGTTTTAGTATTTTCAGACAGCGGAAGTTGGTTATTGGCAGACCATTTTCACTATACGCAGCCCATTTTCAAGAAATCTATAAATAGACCCCCATGGGCACCTTGGGGAGGGTTGGCATCTCCTTACCCCCCACCCCCCTTAGTGTGTTCGGTTAGCTAGTGACCCTGCCCTCCGTTCGCCAAGTCTTTCAGGCCAACGGTCAGGTGTTGCGAGTGCTCTCCGAGGTGCCCAGGCTCAGCATTGTCTTAGGAGGGGAAGATCTTCGGGTCTTTCGGGTTAGTGGCGGGACCTCCTCGCTGCAGCTCGCGGGGTCTGTTTCCACCTGAATCCACCAGTAGAGAGGTTCTTAGGCTCTAAGTGACTAGACGTTCGACTTTACCTGAGATAAGTAAGGGCAAGCTGCCTACCCCTATTTTCGAACGTTGAAGCCGGGAAACTGGTTTCAACAGTCACAATAAATATTTGATGGTGCAGAAGGAATAACATTCAAATCAGCTAATAGATAGTGAATCCACTCGATTTCACATGTGAGAGAAGCCAAGGCTCTGTATTCTGCTTCGCATGAAGAACGAGAAACAGTAGTTTGTTTCTTAGATTTCCAGGATACAAGAGATGATCCAATGAACACACAATATCCTGTGACCGATCGTCTAGAATCAACACAACACGCCCAGTCAGAATCGGCAAAACCTGATATTTTTAGTTCAGATGAACTGGGAAGAAATAAACCGGCTGCAGGTTCCCCTTTAAGATATCTGAGAACTCTAATGGCAGCTGTATAATGAGCTTGCATAGGATTAGAGATGAATTGACTAAGTTGTTGAACGACAAAGCATATATCCGGACGAGTCGTGGTAAGATATAAAAGCTTTCCAATGATCCTTCGATATGAGGATGAGTCAGGATAAGGATCTCCTTGATCCTTTTGAAATTTAACAGATGAATCCATAGGGGTAGAGGATGGTTTTGCAGCAAGTAAACCACTTTCAGCTAGCATTTCTAACACATATTTTCGCTGATTCACAATGATCCCTTCTGCTGATCTTGAAATTTCCAACCCCAGAAAGTATCTCAAATTGCCTAAATCTTTAATTTTGAATCGTTGATGTAGGAAATCTTTGACGTTTTGAAACTCTGTTTTACAATTTCCGGCTAGTATAATATCGTCAACATAAACAAGAATGACAGTGAAAGCAAAATTTGTGGTCTTTAGAAAGAGAGAATGATCTGCCGCCGATTGACGATATCCTAGTGTTGTTAGAACAATAGACAGCTTGGAGTACCAATTCTTGCTGGCTTGCTTTAATCCATAGATGGACTTCAGTAGTTTACAAGCCGCGTTTGCTATAGTAGAGGGATATCCCGGTGGTAAGTCCATATAAACTTCTTCGTGGAGATCGCCATGTATAAAGGCATTATTAACATCTAATTGTTCCAAAAACCAGCCTTTAATAGCAGCAATAGAAAGTAACACTCGAATGGTGGTCATTTTGGCAACGGGAGAGTAGGTTTCAAAATAATCAACCCCTTCCATTTGATTAAAACCTTTTGCGACTAAACGAGCTTTGTATCTTTCAATTGAACCATCAGATAAATATTTAGTTTTGTAAACCCATTTGCAACATATGGATTTCTTACCAACTGGACGGGAAACAACTTCCCAAGTTTTGTTGTGTTCAAGAGTAGAAATTTCTGTAGCCATGACTTTATTCCAGCAGTCCAGTTTTGAAGCTTGAG
This sequence comes from Dactylorhiza incarnata, assembly GCA_033032865.1. Lineage (NCBI taxonomy): Eukaryota > Viridiplantae > Streptophyta > Magnoliopsida > Asparagales > Orchidaceae > Dactylorhiza > Dactylorhiza incarnata. The sequence continues at coordinate 4,804,916 of JAWHQI010000208.1, forward strand.
AGTATGTTGTTGGATCAGTAGTTGTGCTAACATTCAGACAGAAATTTTTATAATTTGGTGAACAACGATCGTAAGTAAGAACTGATGATAAGGCATAGAAAGATTTGTGAATGTGATTAGAGGTGTTGGTCAGGAGGCTGCAGTGATAATCCTGAAGATATGTAGGTTTTTGGTGAACTCGACTAGATCGTCGAGTGGGTAAAATTTCAGAAGAAATTGGTACGGGAGTAGAAGGTGATGACTCTAGGAGTGTAGAAATATCAATAAGAGAAGTTTCATCTGAATGGTGTTCTGAAATTAACACATCTTTGAGATCAGAAGAACTAGGAATTTGTTCAGTATTATTGTAGCTGGGAAGAGGTGTGTTTTTAGGTGGAAACAAGGAATTCTGAATTTGAGAATCAGTATTGAATGAGAATGGGAAAGTTGTTTCATAGAAGATGACATTGCGAGATAAAAATATTTCTTTGGAAAAGGTCATAGTGTAGATATCCTTTAGTGCCTCCTTTATATCCAAGAAACACAGTTTTTCGTGCCCTGGGAGAGAACTTGTGTCGATTGGCTGAGAGGGTGTTGGCATAAGCCAAGCAGCCGAAAACTTTAAGGTGTTGATAAGAAGGTGGGGATTTGTAAAGCAGCTCAAAAGGAGTATGATTTAGTAGTAAAGGCGTGGGAATTCTATTTATTAGGTGTATGGCATGGGTGACAGCATAACACCAAAGTTGTGGAGGAAGTTTAGCTTGAAAACAAAGAGCCCGAGCAACAATCATAATATGTTGGTGTTTCCGTTCAACAATGTCGTTTTGTTGAGGAGTCTCAACACATGTAGTGTGGTGTATAATTCCTTTATTTTGATAAAATTCATACATAGCAAATTCCGGGCCATTATCGGTTCTTATTGTTTTAAGTTTAGTAGAGAATTGAGTTTCAATGAAAGCAATGAAATCTTTGATATGTTGTCTGGTTTCACCCTTTGTTTTCATTAAAATTAACCAGGTGTATCGAGAAAAATCGTCTACGATGGTCAAAAAATAACGGTGACCGTGAATTGAAGATGTAGAATAAGGCCCCCATATGTCAACATGAATCAAATCAAAAATTTTATCAGAAATTGAAGTGCTAGAGGAGAAAGGTAATTCCTTTTGTCTAGCATAATGGCAGGTATCACAAGGAGGAAAATTAAAATTTGAAACCGAAGGCAAATGTTTAGACAAAAGTTTAAAGGTAGATAATGAAACATGACCAAATCTGTTATGCCAAATCACAGGAGATGGAGTTGCCACAAAATTGCTAGAACTGCAGGAATTTGGAGCTGCTTGAGGTTGCAGAATGAAAAGACCCCCTTGTTGCTTAGCTGAACCAATCATCTTGTTGGTGGAAATCTGTTTGATATAACAGAAATTGGTGTGAAAAACCAGAAAACATGGAAGCGTCTGCATTAGGTTAGTAGCAGAAATTAAATTGACATGAAACCGAGGCACATATAGCACATTTGAAAGAATTAGAGATGTGGTAAGAATGACAGTTCCAGAAATAGTGGCTGTAAGGTGGGAGCCATCAGGCATGGCAATAGATATAGAGGGAATATGTTGGTAATTTATGAAATTTGTGAGGGTGTTGGTTATGTGATCGGGCTCCTGTATCAACAATCCATTGAAAATTATGTCTACCTGGAGTGGAGACGTCAGCTTTCTGAGAATGTTCTTGAATGATGTTGGAAACGGTCGCACCTGAATTGGTGTTAATCAAATTGCTAGAGCTGACTTTGTTCTGTTGAAGGAGCGCAAGAATGTTGTTATACTGTTCTGGGGTAAAAGAATTGGGAACAGATTCAATTGGAGACTCTTCAGTGATCAAATTGTTGATACTCTTGTCCAATTTGGTCCTATATCCAGGAGGAAAACCATGTAGGAAATAGCAATGTTGGAACATGGACGACCGATCCAACAAGCAAGATTCAACTGTGTGATTTGTTTTACCACAATTGGTACACAGCCTGTGTCCCCGTCCAGTACCTGTGTAATTTTTGTTTCCTCGTCCCCGTCCCCGTGTGGAAGCAGATTTCCAATTTGTTGAAGTAGAAAATTTTTCAACATTGGCAGCAAAAGTTGGTGGATCAGATAAGGAAGGTAAAACTGGATGAAACTGTCGTTCTTGCTGTAAAATCAGAGAAAGAGCTTTGTTCACTGTGGGCGGGGGATCAAGAAGAATGATCTGAGAACGCACAGCGGAATATCTTTCGTTGAGACCTTTCAAAAAACGAATCAAATAATCTTGATCGTGATATATACGAATCCTCTGAACAGCACCACAAGAACAAGGGATGGAGCATTGACAAGATGGCAAGGGTTTGAACATCTCCAACTCATCCCATAATCCCTTCAATTTTGTGAAATATTCAGAAACAGAGGAATCACCTTGTTGCTGTCGGTAAATGTCTTCCTGGAGATCCGAAATATGGAAAATACCGCCCTGAGAATATCGATCCTTGAGGTCTTTCCAAACATCAAAGGCGTTGTCAGTCCAAAGGACGGATTGGAGAATGCTGTCAATGATCGATTTATGGATCCATGAAAGAACCATGGTGTTGCAACGAATCCATGAAGGATATAACGAATTAGTCTGAAGAGGTGGTTGAATACTGCCATCAACAAATCGAAGTTTGTTTTTTCGAAAGGAGGGCGACTTTCATGGCACGAGCCCAGGAATGATAGTTCCGGCCATCAAGAGGAGGCGAAACTAAGATCAGGGAAGGATTTTCAGTGGCAGAAAGGTAAAAGGGGTTCGCATGATTAGTAAGAAAATCGGAAAAATCTATACTCGGATTAGGAAGAAGAGCCATGGAATCGAGAAAAAAAAATGAGAAGAAAACGAAGAACAGATCAAGAAAAGTTTATTCGCTCTGATACCATCTTACAAGTCGAAAACCAAAGGAAAGAAAGCATACAGCTGGACATCTCAAAATAGTTTCTTCTTTCTTGATGAGAAAAGAGTACAACCCCTCTTTAAATAGAGAGGAAACTTTACAAAAAGGCAGAAACGGCAATAACCGTAAAAGGAAAAATAAAAGACAGAATATCCAATAAAGGAAAGAAAATAAAATACATTAATAACGCGCGCGCCCATGTGTGCCCGACCGCCGCCGTCGCCTTCCGACCGCGGTCATCGCCTCCCATATCATGGGAGTGTGGATAGTAAAATCTCTCATCATGGGGTGTGTGGATAGTAAAATCCCTCATCATAGGAGTGCGGATAGTAAAATCCTCAATCATGGAAGTGAGGATGGTAAAATCTCACATCATGGGGTGCGAATGGTAAAATCCCTTATCATGGGAGTGCGGGTAGTAAAATTCCTTATCATGGGGTGCGGATAGGAAAGTCCATCATCATGGTGGTGCAGATAGTAAAATCCCTCATCATAGGTTGCAGATAACAAAATCCTTCATGGGTGTGTGGAAAGTAAAATCCCCCGTCATGGGGTGCGGATAGTAAAATCTCATATCATGAGTGTGCAGATAGTAAAATCCTTCATCATGAGAGTGTCGATAGTAAAATCATCCATCATGAGGGTGCGAATAGTAAAATTTTCTATCATGAGAGGTGTGGATAACTGCATCCCTTAGTGGCGCAATTACCAAGACGCCCACCTTAGAAGTTATAAAAAGAGGTTGGATCCTCACTTAACGGGGACAGAATTCTATTATGGAGAGAGCTCCTTCGAAGATTGTTTAGAGGACTCCTTCGGTGCTAAAAGATCTCCTTTAGAACTCGAAAATCTGCTTCGGCCCTTGAAAATTGCATTGAAGATCTCTTTCAGAACTCGAAGATCTCCTTCGACCATTGAAGACTGCTCGAAGATCTTCTTCGGCATTTGAAGATCGCCTCGAAGATCTCATTCAGAACCTGAGATTTCCTTCGACCCTTGAAGATAGCTCGAAGATTTCTTCGAAGATCTCCTTTCCCTTCGAAGATCCTCTTCGAAAGCGACTCGAATATCTCACTCGGCTTCTAGCTCCGAGCCCAGAACTCTAATTGCGACATTCATCATCTCAACGATTTTAAAGCGAGCTTCCCTGCATTCCGCCTCCGACGAGCTCAGTGTTCCCTGAAGTCTCGTTGTCACGAGCGGTGACCTGCCACTCTTGAGAAACTGCTACTTGTAATACTCTAAAGACTACTGAATATTGGTCGACACTGATTCCGCCTCTTGATTTTTTCCCTTTCTGAATTTTTTCAGGTTAAAAACCTTGAAGTCAACTGTTGGTCTTTTCTGTGACTTTTTGTGCTCAGCTCACTCTCGAGCTGAGACGATTCTCTTCGATCAGACCGTGAGAGCTTCGAGTGACCCAGAACAAACTTGTATGTAATTTATATTGCATACTACATAGCTTTATAAATGTGATAATGATTATATTTACGATACACAATCATAATAAAAAAACGATTATAACAAGTACAAATAAGTACAATGTAAAATATATTTAATAGTATTTAAGAATGTTATTTTGTTCGACTATATTTTATAGCAAATAAAAAGATTTAAAAGCTAAATATTTTTTATTTATTTTATGTATTTCCAAGCTTAATAAGTTTATCTTAAATTCATATAAATAATAACTAATAAATGTGTTGTACTTTTTCACTTTTTTTGTAATATGAAATAAGAAAAATATAGTGTGAAATAATTGTACAAAATTGATTATATTTGCCTTTATTATACAAATAGACAATCAATTTTTTTAGAAAAAAAATATAATTTTACTCTCAAAAACGACATGTCGGCAGAAATATCAGAATACATTTAAAACAGTGAGCACAATATGATTCAAATATTAAATATAGAAAAGAAGAGTAAATATAATTACAAATAATAACAATATTGTCGCAGTAAATATTGCAATAAATAACATATGATGGAGAGAAACTATAGCAAGTTTACACATTATGAACCTAGTGTACTTTGATTAATTTAAGTTTCATGATTAATTTAAGTTTTAGGAGAAGTATAAGATTAATGATTGCATTAGATATATTTATACACTTTTTTTCGAGGATACAGACTCGCATTTAACCGATTTCCTAGACTCCAACAAAACATGGCTAAATTTCAGTATCATAAGTGAAATGTTTTATTAATTTGCATTATCTCGATCGCATTGATGTATAATCCGCACAATTTTACTAACATATGTTCAAAGGGTAATACTCTAAATTTTCCCAATTCTCATTTTTAATGTGTTCATGTTTTCCATGCAACTTACATTTCATAGAGTTCTTTGTAACATGAAAATGATTTTTATATTTCAATGTTTCATAAGAGTTGAGCCTTTTTAGTAAAATTATTATTACGACAACACTTATGGTACATCGGCCGGCCCAATCAGAATGACTAGGTTCGTGTCATGTGAAATTGGCACCGCGCACCGCAACACAATGCTCTAAAGAAACACAGGCGGAAGAACTATTGATGCCATCATCTTCCCCGTTACAACCGGGGAGCGAACCCAAAAATCGCTCCCTACAAAGAGCTCTGAACAATACAAAGAGCAGTGAACATAAGCAGCTGCATTTGCATAGATACATTTAGAATCAGTGTAATTACATTTTTAATAGAATAATTCGAGACTGATAAATTCAGTAATTGTTGGAATATTTTCTTCTATATTCCTATATTAATATATAATATGATATATTTTTCGTTTTTAAAAACTTTTACAGAAACAACATATATATATATATATAATAAATAAACAGCAATATCAATAATTTTGCATGAAGGAGGTGAGAAATAAAATAGAGAATAATTTATAGTTTGAGTCTGGGTAAGGCGTGTGATCACTGCCCTAAAGAAGTTGCACCACCCTCCGGCAGGGCTTTCAACCGATGCTCGCTCCTCCAAGGTACAACACCCGGCTAGATCCCGAAACTCCGATGTGCGCGGACACCGAAGAAGCACAGAGCACCCGAACAACCACTTGATGAAGCAAATGTAAAGAAAAGGAAAGCACGTAGAAGATCGTCAAAACAGAGAGAGAAGAAGAGCGAATAAGTGCGTGTATCTCTTTCTGAGAAGAACGAATATATATAGAACGAAGGTAGTATCTCGTGTAAAGGAAAAAGATCTCGAAACGGCAATATTAAAATCATAATAAATATTGACGGTTATAATTGGAAGACATATAATCGGGAAGAGAAATGTTGAATATTTCCAACGTAAGTAATGACGTAAAACACGCGTAAAAAGAGCGGTTAAGAAAACGCGTAAAACGGCGGAACGTGTGAAAGCAAATCGACGTGCGTCGACATCATATCGACGCTACGTCGAGCTCTATCGACGCAGGTCCTATCGACGCAAGCCGTATCGACGCAAGCGTCGAGTTCTATCGACGCATGCGTCGAATTCCATTCGACGCCACGCCAACTTCAGCGGCTTGACGGCGCTACGTCGAAATCTATTCGACGCAACTCCAAATTCTAATCGACGCAACTCCGAGTAAAACTCTGAAACTATTTTGAACAAAAAAATACAATTCAATTCAATTATTCCCCAAATCCCAAATCCGAAATTCGGATCCGGATCCGGTGCGATGCGTGAGCGCGCGCGTGTGATTCATAGTTTCTCCTTATGTTCTTTTGAACAAATAAGAAAGTGTGAAAACATATATAAACTCTTTGGCTAGAGAGCTAATAAGCAAGGTGAGACTAAAGGTTCATCCTTTCATTCATGAAAGGTTTCCCTCCAAATAATTTGGATTCCCTCCAATTTGGTTTTGGAGCTTTTCATCTATAATGAGGAGCCAAACACCAAACACCATACAAGACTCCAATAAACATTTATGAAATGAATGTTTATAAATAAAATTTCTAACAGTTATTACATTTAAATCAAATTTATATATTAAGCTAGCAACAAAATAAAAAATTCTAATAGATAAAACTTTTCATGATTGAAGTTTGAGTTTCTCTTATTTAAAATTAAATTAATATAATAAACTTGTCATCTATATTATCTAGATAGACAATCAAACTTTTGTCACTCATCATGCTGGCAGCATTTTTTTTCTTCAAAGAAGACAACAGGAGAGAGAGAGAAGATGGAGGAGAGAGAGGGAGAGGATAGAGATATAATTGAATAGGGGTGCAACTCGTATCGGTTCGGTTCGGTTTCACCAAAAATCATACTCGAACGATAATTGTCAATTCTGATATTATGGGAACCAGATTCGAACCGAACTTCGGTTTGGGTCCGGTTCTCGATTCTTCAATTTTTTTGCACCACGTACAATTGATGAGTAGACAACTGAAAAAATAAAAGGGAATTGTTAAAGGCAAATCAAATTTGGCTATCCACAAACCATTGTTAACAAAAGCCTTATATTTTGATAAATACTTGGTGCAAACTAAAATGTTAACCACAACTAATATTGTTAACAACAAAGCAATAATATAAACTAAATAAACAAATTTTCTAGACAAAAAAAATTAAATTCATGACATTTTCAGATTTGTATATGCATATTTGAAATAGCATATACAAATTTGAAATGAAATAATATATAGAAAGCTGAAATGGTATATACAAATCTGAAATTGAAAACAAAAAGAAAATATGAAATAAAAAGGTATATAAAAATCTGAAATGAAATAGCATATACAAATCTGAAATTGAAAACCAAAAGAAAATCTAAAATAAAAAACCAATACAAATTTGAAATGAAATAAATGTATTTTTATGTTATATATTTTGTATATGGTTTTACATTTCAAATTTCAAATAAACGTGTTTCTATGTTTCTATGATTTCATTTCTTAATTTCAAATTTTTATATGGTTTTACATTTTGGTGTTTCTATGTTATAAATGTGTTATTTTGTTGAACTGATGTGCTGAAAATGTCATGAATTTAGTTTTTTTTCTAAAAAATTTGTTTATAGAATTATATTATTGGTTTGTTGTTAACAATATTGGTTTGTGGTTAACATTTTAGTTTGCACCAAGCATTTTTCAAAATATATGATTTTTGTTAACAATGGTTTGTGGATAGCCAAATTTGATTTGCCATTAACAATTCCCAAAATAAAATGGGAGAGAGCGCGAGAGACCCAATTTCGTAGGGCATAAGGTGGGCCCAGGGTGGAAATGAACGACTCACAATAATAGGAAGTGATCCATACATGTACGTGTTCTATTGCCAATTTATTTAAATTTTATACAAAATGTATAAAGTTAGGATTATATGTTCGGTGGTGCTTGCCCGGAAATCCGCGACATCTCTTCTTAGTCAGAGTGATCCTTTCCAGCGGTCACAGATTTGTGAGACCGCCCAGACCGCCTCTCTCCGGTCCAAGGATGCCTTCCAAGTGATCGACGGTCAAGCTCCTGTAAGATCGTCAGACCGCGCGGTCTGGTCTTTTTCTCCTTTTTTTCTTATTAACACCTCCTTTCTCCGCGCCGGCTCTCCTGTATCCCGGGAAGCCCGTAATTTTTGGACCTGCCCGTTTAGGCAGCCTCCGCGTCTATAAATAGAGGGGTAGGGGTACCTGGAAAAGGACTTTTTCTTTGAGCCCCCAGCTTACAACCTGTGTAAGCGGTCTCGAATTTTGTCGCTTTTCTACCTCTAATCATGCTCTGCTTCTAGTTTCCTCTGTACTACCCTTTTTTAGACCAATCCGAGTAGCTTTTCTCTTTCCGTTTTCCTTTTCAGCATCTCTCGTCTTAAGTAACCTGCACTCCGCAGTTCCCCCTCATCCTTCTCTTAGTGTGAGTTTTGGAGGTACATTTTTTGGTACCAACAGAATGAACACGCGACCTTCAGATCAGGAGTGTTTAGGTGAATCCAGTAGACACCGAGAAGGCAGATCGCAGGATGCGTGCTCGCCGGTCTTCCAGCAGTCGTCCTCCCCTCAACTCGAATCCCTTAGAATCCCTTGAGTGTCGTTTTGAGCATCGCGTCGAGCAAGCCCTCCGGGAGGCCGCTCGAGCTCGGCAAGAAGCTGCCCAAGCTCAGCAGGAAATCACGCAATCTCAGCAGGAAATCGCGTGATCTCAGTAGGAGACCGCCCAAGATCGCCAGGAGGTAGTTCGGGCTCAACAAGAGTCCGCTAAGCAGATCGAAGCCATGAGCCAGGTTCTGGCAGCGATCTCCCAGAGAATCCTTCCCCAGCCAGGTCAGATCGCCACACCTGACCGCTTGGCTAGCGATCAACCTTATGACCGCGCGAGCCCTCAGCCCGCAGCTCCTCTGCGATCTTAGCAAGGGGAGTTCGCAGTCCGTCGTGACTCTTTTAGAGTAGCAGCTCAGGGGCCTCCAGCCCAGACCCTAAATTTTCAAGAGGATTATGTCTATCCTCCGACCCTCCTGCTCCTTTTCCTGCTCCTTCCGGCATTGTTTAGACGGAAGAGCCCTCTCCTTTTTCTGACAAAGTTCGTTGGGAGCTCATTCCCAATGGCTTCAGAGAGCTTCAAATCCATATGTTCTCTGGGGAGAGCGACCCAGTTTCTCATCTTCAGGCCTTTGAGTCCGTCGTCGCTCTCAGGACTATCTCAGATGCTGTGAGGCATAAATTGTTGATCACCTATTTTGATGGATCTGTTAGGGAATGGTTCTACAAACTGCCTTCCCAATCCACCCCGAGCTTTGCCGTCCTGAGGCACGAACTCCTTCCGAGGTTTGCAACCTCTAAGAAGAGGAAGAGTGGTCCTGCGGTCCTCTTCAAGATTAAGCAAGGAGAAAACGAGACTTTGGCTCGTTTCATCGACCGCTTTCAAAAAGAAATTCTGGGAATCAGGGATGTAGAGCCCTCTCTCTATATGGCGGCTCTGATTAATGGCTTGCAGGAGGGTCCCCTCAAGTTTGAGGTCACCACAAGAGAGCCCAACACTTATCAAGAGTTGATCAGCATCGCCAATCGTCACATAGAAGGGGAAATCAACAACCCTGCCTATGTCTCTAACCTGACCAACAAGGCCGTCAAAAAGGTTTCACAGGATTTTATCCAGCTCCATCATCGTCAAAGCCGCACCCAGAGTTCCCACCTTCCGCTCCAAGAGGAAGAAACTTCCGCAATCACCGCTCCAATCAGGGAAATCAGCAGTTCCAGCCTAAAGGACCTCTGCTGCCAACCCCTGCTGCCCCAGCTCCGCAAATCACTCTAGTTCATCAAATTCAGTATATCCAGCCGCCCCTTCGGACTGCTCAACCGTTCTATAATGACTCCCAAGAGTCCTTTACAGATCTCGGTGTTTCTATGAGTGAGGTGGTTCAGATTCTCTAGAAGCAGCCCTTCTACAAGAAGCCCGCTCCGCTCAATTCAGATCCAAAATCCAGGAATCCGGCTCTTTACTGTGAATATCATAGGGAGAGAGGCCATTTGACCGAGAATTGTAGAGCTCTTCGCTTGCTAGTAGAGAAGCTTCTAAAAGACGGAAAGCTCCGAGATCTTTTCCAGAAAAGTGACCCCTCCAAGGCTTCGACCTCCAAGAACAAGGAGGTGTCGGAAGCTCATTGGGAATGGAAAGAAGTAAATGATGTTGACCACCTCGGCAACATCGGTTTTCCCAATGAGTGTGTGGATGCGGATGATGAAAGTGCTTTGGGCCATCTTTTCTGCATCCACGGAGGGGCAGGACCGAAATCCTCTAGGAAGGCTAGTCTCAAAAGGGTCTATCAATAGGAAGTTGCTGTCACTTCCTCAGCTCCAATCCGGGGAACGGTTACCTTCGGGCAAAAGGACCTTCCTCCGACCTCCAATCCCTTCGATGATGCAGTCGTTATTAAAGCAGTTATCGAGAATTATACCGTAGAGAAGATCTTAATCGATACTGGGAGTTTGGTGAACGTGCTCTTCAAGCCTGCTTTCGAGGCTTTGAAGACAGGGAAGACTCTTCTCTCCACGGAGGGACCTCTCTATGGCTTCCCAGGAGAAAAGAAGGAAGTAGAAGGAGTCGTCACCCTCTCAGTGATTTTGGGAGGCATCGTGAAGCTTGTAAAGTTCATAGTCGTTGAAGCTCTGAGTAGCTACAACGCAATTTTCGGAAGGCCCGTTCTGAATGGATATCAAGCGGTAGTGTCAACCTACCATCAAGCCGTGAAATTTGTCTTGAATGGCAAGCAACACTGTATCAGGAGTGATCCGAAGAAAGTCAGAGAATGCTATGTCAAAACAGTCAACTTGATCATATCTTCTTCTCCCCAGGTAGCTGAGATGTCTTCAACACCTCAAATTCTTGACCAGGTCAAAGTTGCGGAAGAAGCTGAAGAAGAAGATAAAAGAGATGGAGTTCGTTTGGAACCTGCCCAAGCGACTCAAGATGTGCCCATCAGCGAGGGAGATGATAGCAAGAAGCTCTCCATCAACGCTGAGTTGCCTGAAGCTGACAAGAGTCGGCTCATCTCTTGCCTCTTGAAGAATCTGGATGTCTTCGCCTGGTCAGCAGATGACATACCAGGGGTTAATCCAGATATCGTCTGCCACCACCTCAACATCGACCCTAACTCTATTCCTATCAAGCAAAAGAAGAGGTTCGTAGCGATGACCCTTGCTCAGCCGATTCGAGAGGAGGTGGAGAAGCTGTTGAAGGCCAAGTTCATTCAAGAATTCTAGTACCTGGAATGGGTGTCAAATGTCGTAATGGTTAAAAAACTTGAGGGAAGTGGAGAATGCGTGTAGATTTTATAAAACTTAATAAAGCTTGTCCAAAAGATTGCTACCCCTTGCCTCAGATAGATTCTTTAGTGGATTCTGCGGTTGGGTATTCCTGCATGAGCTTTTTAGATGCATTCTCAGGATATCACCAAATTAGACTGCATAAGCCTGATATCCTTCACACCTCGTTTATCACAAATGACGGCTGCTTTTATTATCTCGTGATGCCCTTTGGGCTAAAAAATGCTGGAGCATCTTACCAAAAAATGATGGATACAGTTTTTAAAGCCCAGAAAGGAAGAAATCTAAAGGTCTATGTCAATGACCTCCTAATAAAAAGCAAATCGTTTTCATCACTTCGGAGGGGTTGTAGCCTAATCCAGATAAGGTAAAGGCCATTTTGGAGATGTCACCTCCTAAGTCCCCTAAAGAAGTTCATCAATTAGGAGGGAGAATGGCAGGTTTGAGTCGTTTTATCTCTCGGTCAGGAGATAAAATCGCTCCTTTCTTTAAGACCCTCCAGGGGGGCTAAGTTTGAGTGGACGAAGGAGTGTGATGATGCCTTCAATCAGCTCAAAAGGCAGTTGACATCAACTCCTCTGCTCCAAAGCCCAAGGGAGGGAGAAGACCTCTTTCTGTATCTAGGAGTTGGCTCCGATGCTATAAGTTCAGTATTGGTCCGAGAAGAGAAGAGGAAGCAGTTTCCAGTATACTATGTAAGTAAGATTTTGAAAGATGCGGAGACTCGTTATCCAATTCTTGAAAAGTTGGCATTAATGCTCATGACTTCAGCACGAAGGTTAAGTCCCTACTTCCAAGCTCATTCGATTCAAGTTGTCACTGATCTTCCATTAAAGAATGTCTTAGAAAAGCCAGAACATTCAGGGAGATTAGCTAAATGGGAAATAGAACTTAGTGAATTTGACATCTCTTATATTCCAAGGGTAGCGATCAAAGCGCAAGTTCTAGCGGACTTCATGATTGATGCAAGTGAAGTTATATTGAAAAAAGAGGTTGGAACGCCTCTTGCCTGGACAATCTTTGTCGATGGAGCTTCATGGAGGAATTCATCCGGAGCAGGAGTTGTCTTGATCAATCCAAATGGAGTTAAATTAGATCAAGCATTGAAGTTCTATTTCCCAACAACAAATAACCAAGCAGAGTATGGGGCCTTGTTGGCCGGTCTCAGATTTGCAAGAGAATTGGGAATTGAAAATTTTCAAATCAAGACAGATTCTCTGGTGATGGCATCTCAAGTAAACGGGACTTTTGAGACTAGAGATCGTATTATGAAGCAATATCTAGCTCTGGTAAAAGTTGAGATAGGCAAGTTCAAAAGTTTTACTATCCAGCATATTCCGAGAGAGAAGAATGCGGAAGCAGATGAACTGACGAAGTTCGGTCTCCTTTCGGGGGGGGGGGAACTACCTCAGAGTTGTTTTATCCAACAATTGAGGAAGGAGAAGTTATGCAGATAGATCAACGCCCATCTTGGATGGATCCATTCATCCTCCACCTCTCAACGGTAAACGATAGGAAAAGATTTAGACTAAAGGCACTATTACCTTGTTGCAGGACTACTTTATAGGAAGACCTTCCTGTCACCTTTAGCTCGGTGTGTCTCAGAAGAAGAAATCGCAGTCATTCTTCAAGAGGTTCATTCAGGAGAGTGCGACAATCACTCTGGAGCTAGAACCTTGGAGAAGAGAATTCTAAGGCAGAGATATTTTTGGTCTCAAATGAGGAAGGATGCAAAGAAATTCACGAAGAAGTGTGTCAAATGCCAAAAGTTTGCTCCTCTTCAGAATCAACCGGCTCAGCAACTTAAATCAATAGCAACCCCATGGCCGTTTGCGGTCTGGGGAATGGATTTAATTGGGCCTTTTCCTTTGGCTAGTGGACAGCGCCGGTTCATCATAGTAATGATTGATTATTTTAGCAAATAGATCGAGGCAAAAGCGTTGGCTAAGATTACCACTCAAGTTGTGAGAAATTTTATCTGGAGAGAGATAGTATGTAGGCATGGAATTCCAATGACATATATCACAGATAATGGTTCTCAATTCAACAACTCGAAACTTATAAATTTCTGTGATCAGATTGACACCGAGTTGCGTTTTGCTTCTGTGCATCATCCTAGAAGCAATGGTCAGGTAGAAGCTGCTAATAAACTCATAATCAACCTTTTGAAGAAGAAAGTAGAAAATCTCAGGGGCAATTGGGCGGAGCAGTTACCTTCAGTATTATGGGCCCTGAGGACGACTCCAACTTCAGCTACTGGAGAAACCCCTTTTAAATTGTCTCATGGTTCAGAAGCTCTTATTCCCATTGAATTTGAGGTAAAAAGTCCGAGGGTGTTATTATCTCAACAAAATCAGGACGACTGGATGGAAGAGAACAATGAAGAGATAAAATATAGTCTTGATCTTATCGAAGAATTAAGAGATACAACAACAATTAGGCAAGAAGAGGTGAAGAGAAGGATGACAATTTTTTTTGATAAAAATGTCAGAATTAAGGAGTTCACTGCTGATGATCTAGTCTTGAAAAAGGTAGACGCGACAACAAGATCTAGCTCAGTTGGAAAGCTCAACCCGAATTGGGCAGGGCCGTTCATGGTAAAAGAAGTGCTTACGAATGACGCTTATCATCTCCAGACTTATGAAGGAGAGGAACTGCCTCACACTTGGAGTGGGGACGCCCTCAAGCGTTTCTTCTCTTAAATACTTGTATCTAGTTTTTCATTCTCTTTCTTGCTCTTCTCCTCTCGAACATTATGATGATGTATTTGTAAACTTTTATGATATATTTGATAAGAGGAAGGTTTCAAAAATGAATAGTTATCAAAGGCTAAGGTCCTACCAAGGGAGGTATCGACGAATCCTACTTCATTCCCCCTCGACTTGAAGCCTGAGTGGTAAAATCTGTCAGGACCACAGGTAGCGGGGAGATTTCGCATTTGTGTAGCAGTGCCTCGCCAAGCTCGCGCGGAGGAACTTTAGGATGTCGGGTCCTAGCTGACATCTGACACACCTTTACGTTAAGGGATGTTTTAGGTGAATGTTCAGCTCTGTCATGCATTGTAGGAGGACATCGTTACAGTCTTGATGATCTTTCCGGGGAAAGCAATGTCGGTGTAACCCCCGCGGTATGACCACACCTGACCTATGGATCATCCTATTTTGTGACCATCAAATGCTCATTGGTGTGAGGATAGCCAAAAGAAAATGGTTGTATGATATAACCTTGAGAAGTTTCTTGGGGAAAGCATTGTCGTTATGGCGGATTGCCTCGAGAGATCCCGCTGCCAGGCTTTCATTAGCCAGGTGGGGCAGGTTGATCTCACGATTGAGGCCAGCAAAGGAAAGATTGTATTTTTTCAAGAATGAAGCAGTATGAAATATCGGTGATCGCCAGTTGTGGGTTTTCTCTAGTAAGTCGGACTGTAACGTCTAACGTCTATGACCGCGAATTATGATTATATCGTAATATTGAAAAATGGATCGTAGCATTTGAGATCGCCAACCATGATTATTCTATCAAAGTGGTCAGGAGTATGGGAGATCGCCTGTTTTGGTCTTTTTCTGGTTTTCAGCGATCTGGAATATTCAAGACCGCCGGCTGGATCTCCTCCAGGACTTGGATGCTAGAGATCGCTGGTAGGTTCTCTATAAGAAGTTTATTTAAGAAGAGGTTTTCAGCAATCTGGAATATTCAAGACCGCCGACTGAATCTCCTCCAGGACTTGGATGTTAGAGATCGCTGGTAGGTTCTCTAGAAGAAGTTTATTTAAGAAGAGGTTTTCAGCAATCTGGAAAATTCAAGACCGCCGGCTGGATCTCCTCCAGGACTGGGATGTTAGAGATCGCTGGCTGGTTTTCCAGAAAAGTTTTTTGAACAGAACTCGAGGCATTTGGAATCATTATCTAGAAATTTCTCCTAATTATTCTAATAATGAGCGGTCTGAATGAATTGAGACCGCAAGCTAAGTGATTACTCTTATTTTTCCAAAGTATACATAGATTTTCATAAGTTGTCCTCATTTTTGTTAAATAGCGGTCTGAGAAAGTCAAGATCGCACGATGTCTGACTAATGAAAAGCTTAAAGTTTTTTCAAATATAAGAGAACTGAGATTAATGAGAATAATTTGCGAAAATCTCTGGGCTCGAAACGGTCTGAAATAATTAAGACCGCCGGTTATGATCTCTCTAGAGAGAACGACCTGAAATATGTGGAATCACAGATTATCTATTATACGAGTTTTTACTCAAGCAAGTTTTTATTACTCAAGGAAGAAGCAGTCTCTGTGGTGAAAGATCGCACCTTGTGCTCGTGCTCGAAATTACTCAGGAATCAAAATTAGCGGTTCATCATCTTTTGCTCTGACGAATTTTCAACACCAGAGATCGCAAATGCAATAAGCGGTCTCATACGGTCTTGTGGTAAAACTGGAGATCGTCAGTCGTGGGAAATCCTCTATTTAGTTCTTGCTTAACCAAAGTCGGATTCGTCTCCCAATAAGGTGGTCTAAAAAACATAAGATCGCCCTTATTTGAATTATAAATCTATTACTTCAAGGTCAACAAATACATAAGGCATTGAGATTGAATGCCGATTCTATCTCGTCATAATGAGATCGCAAACAATACAATCAACATACAAAAGGGAAAGAGCACCAGAAAAATATTCATTCACAGAAAAGAAAAGTATGTCAAATTTCTATTTATATTTCTATTCCAATATTCAAATACATCAGATCGCACGGTCACAAAAATTACGGTCTCAAGAAAGTGTAATTACAAGATTGTATCTATTCATTCTCCGATCTTTTGGGAGACCGCTCATCTGAGGAAGAAGAGTCGGTCTCTTCAGATGATTCTTCTAAGCTCCCTCCTGGAATTTTGGATCCAGAGCTCGAGCCCGCTCCAGAGCTCATATCCTGGCCAACCGCATATAGGCTCCCACTTGCTCTATCTTCATCGATGATCTCAACATCTCCCTCTTCCTCATCAGCGGTCTCGTCTGCGGTCACGGATTGTTCATCAATTTTTCTCGCTGCTTCAGGGAAGAGATCGACAAATATAATATCTTTGAATTCTTCAGTAAAACTGCCGCGGTCACGAATCTCAGAAATCAGCTGGTCAGCGGTCTCTTTTATATGTTGCATTAGAGCCTTTTGGAACTTAGGATTTTCTGGATCATAAGCTGCTTCTCTTGCTTGATGCAGAAAGAAAATAATTAGACCGCGCGATCATGATAAAGAGTTTGATACATCAGGAAAAATTATCTTACCCTTCGTTCTTCATGCAGGATCTCGATCTCTTTTAAAGCACCTCAGAGAGATTGCCCCATGTGGTGATTTAAAACAGTGCTCCAAGCGGTCGCTTGAGCGCAAACGTCAGGGAGCATTTCGGTCTCAAAACTATATGCTTCAGTTGTATTGCTTTTTTCCATATAAAGCAGAAGTGACCGCAGAGGCGTGTCGGGTCAGTTTTCCACTCCAAAGAGGGAGATCGGTGGAGACCCTCACGATCTTTCCCTTAGCGCCCCATTTGAGAAGGGGTTTGCCTTTGATATCTTTTTGTTTTTTCATGAAGCAAAGCATATGAAATGGTTCGCTGGCAGTCTCAGGTTTGCTGCTGAGCCCAACGGTCTCGCGACCTCCTTCTCTCCTTAATCTCTTCTCCCTTTGAGTAAACACCTCTTCCGCTGGCGACACGGGGGCTCTCGCTGGGATCGCGAAGGTCACTGAAAAAAGGAAACGTTAGTAAAATAAGAAATTGTGAATAGATCATGGGAGACCGCTGGAAGAATACTCACTCTCTTCTGGAGAAATTTCAGCGATCTCAGGCCAGATCGCTAGGTCCAGCCGCTTGCCCGCCAGGAAAGCCATGATTTTCAACTCCTCTGAGATCGTTTTATTTTTTTTGAAGACGCTCTCAGGTCGCGGAGAAGGTCGGCTCTGGAGACTGCCTAGATCGCCCTCAAAAACAAGGAACCTCTCTGTCCAGGAAGGAACCTTGTTAGGAAGATTCAAAATTTTAATTCCTTCAGCAGAAAAATATATCAGTCCTTTAATTTCTTCTTTCTTTTGACCCTTTTTAAGATCTTTGCAGTGAAAGTTGCACGGAAGAGCGCCATGGTGAATTTGTTTTTTTTCCGATCTCAAGTAGTTGATAAAGACATTGATGAGACCGATCGAGTTCGGAGGCAGCTGGGCGAACACCAATCCGTAATACTCCATCACCTCAAGGATTTCCCAAGGGAGAGGGATTTTCAACCCATGATCGAAGTGATCGATGGGGATAACAAACTTGTTCTCCTCTCCAAAGTTTAATCCTTCATTCTTCTCTGGCGGTCTCACAACGATCTGATTTTGAACCATGTGCCTCTCCAAGAAGTTCACATATTCATCCTTGGAAAGGCGACATGATTTGTGATCGTCTTTCAAGAAGATTTCAGCAGAGGAAGATCGCGCAGACACCATAACTGGAGTTCGTTGAGACCGGTGCTTAGGGCGCATTCAGAAAACGTAGAATAAAGATTTTAAGACCAGCTATTTATAGAAATCGAATGATATTTTTGTAATGATGATTTTTTTCTCAAACCGCCCAGTAAAACTACCTAGACCGCCAAACCTGCATAAGAATGAAAAAATAATACAGAAATAATCGGTCTCAATAATCTGAGATCGCAACACCTCAGGCAGCATGATAAGATGAGCAACATAATCATAAAAATCACCACAACATCACAGAGATCGCAAACAATGAAAATTATACATATTACAAAATCAAGATTGTCCAGGAAAACATTAGAAGATCACATGAAGTTAATAGTTAAAGCTTATTTCTTGTAAGACCGCTTCCTTCCTACATGGGTCGCGATGTTTTGCATTTCATTAACCGCGGTCAAGACAGATGCCAGGTTCTGATTAGCGGACATTGCGGCTCGATGAATCTTAGACATCTCCCTGTCTACCTGCTCCATGAGAATAACCATTATCTCTGAGGACGGTCTCTCTTCCGGATGATCGCCAGATGTCCCCGACCTCATCGTCATTTTTGCAGGTCCGCCCCTCAACATTGCGACCTCAGCAGATAAAGCAATGGCCTTCCCTTTATAGTATTCGGCATCCTTTTCCGCTTTTCAAAGCACTCGAGCGAGCTCATCGATCTTCAGACCGCACTCCTCACGAACTCGCTTTTTGGTGGCGTGCAGTTTTTCTTTGAGATCGCGGAGTTGATCATTGTGAATCCGCTCCCGAATCAGCATGGAGCGAATATCCTCAAACACTGGAGTAAGGATGTTAGCGAGCTGGGGAGGGATCACGATCTCTTGCGGTGGAAGTTCTCCTTCTTCAATCTCGACAACGTTATCGTCTGCGGTCAGAAGAATTTGATGATTAGCTCAACTATCAGTAGTTCAAAAATAAAAGAGTTCGCGCAGAAATAGTACTTGGAAAGAAATTAAGACCGCAGTCACGTAAAGAATTTTCAATATCCATTGTGACCGCGGGTTCTGCGGTCAATAAGAGGCGGTCTGATCCCCTTAAGCGCTCAAGGTCCATTCTTTCCAATTCTCTCTTCTGCGACATTTCTCCTTCTTTTCTTCTCCTTTTTAACTCCTCGTTGCTAACAAGGATGCCGTCAGTCTCGATGATGACGATCTCACGTTTTCTTTTTGGAGATGCAGGTCGAACAACAGGCAAAGGAAAAAATTCTAGCGGTCTGGTAACCATTTTCGCTTTACCAGTTCGCAGGGCAGAGACCGTTGCTGCGTGGTCCGTTGTAGCCTGGTCTAGTTACTCTTCTTGAGCAGTAGAAGGGTTCGGTAGACCGCTAGAGAGCGCGACTTTTTCCTTGGCGATCTGCCAGTTTTTCTCCTCTGCTTTCTCCTCAGAAATCTTCTTCTTTTTCTTCTTCTTTTCTGCGGCCAGTAAGACCGTCTTTTTCTTCTTCTCCTTTTCTTCCTCCTCTGCAGCAAGCAGAGTTGCTCTTTTCTCTTCCTCCTCTTTTTGCTCTGCAGCGATCAATGTTGTCTTCCTCTCTTCTTCTTTCTTCGCGGCGGCGATCAGAGCCACTTTCTCTTCTCTTTCCTTCCTCTCTTTCTCCTCTTTTTCTTTCTTCTTTTTCTTCCATCTCTTTCTGCTCTTTCTCTCTTCTCTTCTTCTTCTTTTTTTCTTCTTCTCCATTTCCTCTTTCAGCCTGATCGCTGCTGCAGCGGTCTCCTTCTCCCTGTCAGTGACCTCTTTTTCAGTGGCAGCCGCCTGGAGATTTGCGGCCTCGAAGGGATCAAGCACCTGCAATGTCGAAAAAGAAAATTCATTAGAAGAAGCTTCATCAAGATAAACAATAAATTCGGAGTCCGCTTCTCTTGAAAAAGTTGAGACCGCAGAAGGGAAAAAGAGACCGACCGCACCACTTACCTTCGTAGAAGCATCCACGGGATGCTTAAGACCGCCGCCTTCTGGGAGTGTGACCGCCTTTGGAGCGATCATATCCTTCCTTCATCTTTATTCCTCCTAATGCTTTGAGTAGAAGGATTTGGATTCTTTCTTTTTCTCATCTTCGCAGTATCCTGGGAATCGGCAATCATTTGCCTGATCTTCTCGGCTTCAATTTTCTTCTCCTGCATTCCATCCAGGATCGTTTCAGTTGTAACGATCTCGCCATGTTGAGCAGCGATCTGACTGAGCGTTTCCAGAGTTTTCTGATAGTTAAAAGAAATGGTGAAGTCAGGTAGATTCAATACAGGCCCTGAAGAGCTATTTGATAAGACAACAACAATATAGGTCGGCGAGACCGTGTTTTCTGATAGGTCGGATAGTTTCTTCGGAGAAGTTTGCGCGGTCTCCTTTGACGGGCTCGCCTTAGTCGAAGTTTTGACAGCCTTCACCACCTTCTTCAAGCTGGCGGTCTCCTTTTTCTCAAGAGAATCCGCTTCTGGAGATTTATGACTTAGGAGGGACAGCACAGTCACCATTGCAGAGATCGTTTTTGTCTGAATTTCGGTGACCGCTCGAAGATCAAGCTCGCCTATTTTTCAGAAAGTTATGAATTCTAAAGCTGCGGAAGCAGTATTTATAGACCCTCGACACATTGATGACGGTCGCGGTCTCGGCGGTCAAAGTTTACATTTTCGAAGTTCCAGCACAACTTAAAGATGTGCGGGGATTATGTTTGCCCGAAAATCCGCGACATCTCTTCTCAGTCAGAGTGATCCTTTGTAGCGGTCTCAGATTTGTGAGACCGCCTCTCTCCGGTCCAGGGATGCCTTCCAAGTGATCAGCGGTCAAGCTCCAGTCAGATCGTCAGACCGCGCGGTCTGGTCTTTTTCTCCTTTTTTGTTATTAGCACCTCCTTTCTCTGCCCGGCTCTCCTGCATCCCGGGTAGCCCGTAATTTTTGGATCTGCCCGTTTGGGCAGCCTTCGCGTCTATAAATAGAGGGGTATGGGGTACCTGAAAAAGGACTTTTACTTCGAGCCACCGGCTTACAACTTGTGTAAGCTGTCTCAAATTCTGTCGCTTTTCTACCTCTAATCCTGCTCTGCTTCTAATTTCCTATGTACTCCCCTTTTTTAGACCAATCCGAGTAGCTTTTCTCTTCCCGTTTTCCTTTTCAGCATCTCTCATCTTAAGTAACCTGCACTCCGCAATTCCCCCTCATCCTTCTCTTAGCGTGAATTTTGGAGGTACATTTTTTAGTACCAACAGGTGGTGAGAATATGAAAATTAGCGATGGAACCAATGACAAGATTAGAGCCGTCAAAAAAATAATGGTAGTAAAAGCAATATAGGAACAAGAGGAATATTGATCTATGTGAAGAGAAACATAAAAAAATTGAAAATAACATTTAGCTTTTCTAAAAGCGGGAGAGTTCTCTACATTCTAGCAAAACCCGAAAACACTTTTTGGTACAAGCACTTTTCCCGCCACTGGGAAACCAAACACCTCTAAAACAACGGTGTGAATACATATTCATGATGGTGGGGAAAGTCACCGGAGCAAAACGCCATGCCAAATGGACGACAATAAATAACAACCGCGTTCCCGCCCGCCACCGCAGTGCCAAACGGATCCTTGAACATGTGCACAAGGGTTAGAAAATACATAAGTTAGATGAATAGGTAGAGGCTCCATTTGGCAACCGTCATTCGTGAACGCCCAACCTCACCTAAAGAATTTCATCCACTTCTATGTTCAAAAGTAAAATTTTTTGGGGCGGCGGTAATAACCATTGTAATGCCAAACATACCTTCTACAATGGAGTGGAGCAACATGCATAAAAAGAAATGAACAATAAATATAATCATAAATAGCTGGATAAAGTTAATGACAGACGAATATAACTCATGTCAACAGAATATATAAACACACATCTGTAAAAGTAGCTTATAAATAAATGTCCCACCCCGTCAGTAAATGTCTTATACACCCCCCTGATAAATATATCAACAAGAACTAATTTATAAAATTCTCTGAAAGGGATGTGACCATTTTGCCCACGAGCAAAACAAATTAGAGACAAAAATTGAGAATAATCTCAGAAAAATACAAGAGTTGAATGAATGAAAGTGTTCAGCTGCTGATCAAGCTGGCTGGAATGGAGCACAGCAAGAAGAGATATCAACACCTGCAACCTCCATGGCATTGCATACCCACAACGGCACATCGCCTTTCGGAAACTGTGATAGGCCGAGCAAATTATCAGTAATCTTAAATATAACATAGGGTTTAGGGTTTAGAATTGCCTCGCTAGAAAATAAATTAGCAAAATTAGCTCAGGCATGTTTCTAATCATGATGAGTACCAAATTCTGTGTTAGTAGCATGATCTTTTGCTAATAATAATATGGGAGATAGGAAGTTAAGCATAACCAGATCAGAGGGAGAAAGACCAAAAAAAAAACATTTACCTGCTGCAAATTTACATAATTCCCCATATATGAAAACTTAGGGACCGTTTGGCATGGTGGTGGTGGTCGTGAACGCAGTGGTTACAGAAATAGTGTTCATGAATGCCCGACCTCACCTAAGGAACTCCAACTTTTTTATGTTTAAAATTAGTTTTTTAATTGGGGGCGATCATAACCGTTGTCATGCCAAACGTATATTTCGTCACGATGACGTTTTTGTCCAAACAAAGGATCAAAACGCCGCACTAAACGGATGACGGTTTATAACCACTGTGTTCCCGTCGTGCCAAACGGACCCTTAGTTATACAAAGGGTCTGTTTGGGACAGCTCTGGCGGCTGGAAAAGCTCTACTCCAGCCGCCAGAGCTGTTTTTTATCCGTTTGGATGTTCAATATTTCGAAAATCGCGGAAGTAAATAAAGCGTTTTAGGCCCTCTTCGCGAATTTGCCGAGCTCCCACGTTTAACGCTCTCAAAATTGCACACTAAAAAATCGCTTCCCAGGCGACAGGCGAGGGCGAGGGTTCTTCCTAATCCCGCGTGCGAGAGTTCTCCCCGATCCGCCTCTTCTTTCCCTTTCCCGATCTCAGGCGACATCGCCCGCCTCGACAGCGAGGGTTCTTCTCTATCCGCCTCGACAACGAGGGTTCTTCTTCATCCTCCTATCTCCGACGGCTTTCTGCTCGACCGAGCTCGCCTCTTCACCTCTTCCTCTGGCGATTTAGAGCCTAGATCTGCAACTCCGGCGATTCAGAGCTCGCTGCTCATCTTCCACGTCCAGATCTGATTCCGGATTTGCTTCTCCGGCGATTTCAGATCTGCTTCTCCGGCGATTCCGAGATTTGCTCCTCATATCTCATTGATTAAGGTATGTGTTTGTTCTGAACTTCAATATATGATGCTCAGGAACGATATAGGATGCTCAGAACTTCGATGTGGTGTATAGAAAGTCTAATTGAATGTGGTGTATTTGTTTGTTCAGAACTTGAATCAAAATCAGTTTTTTTTGTTTGTTTATTTGTGATATGTGTGTGTGTGTGTGATATGTGTGTGTTGGATGTGTGATTGTGTTATGTGGAAGTGGATGTGTGTGTGTGTTGATTTGTGTGTGTTTGGATGTCTGATTGTGTTGTTTGAATGTGTGTTTGGATGTGTGATTTGTGTGTGTTGGATGTGTGATTGTGTTATGTGGATGTGAATGTGTGTGTTGATTTGTGTGTGTTTGGATGTGTGATTGTGTTGTTTGGATGTGTGTGTGTTTGTGTGTGTGTGTGTGTGTTTGTGCGTGTGTGTGTGTTTTGTTTGTGTATGTTTGTGTGTGTGTGTGTTTGTGTGATTGTGTTGTGTGGATGTGGATGTGTGTGTGTGTTGATTTGTGTGTGTTTTGATGTGTGATTTGTGTGTGTTTGGATGTGTGATTGTGTTGTTTGGATGTGTGTGTTTGTGTGTGTGTGTGTGTTTTGTTTGTGTTGTTTGTGTGTGTGTGTGCATATGTTTGTGTTTGTGCATGTTTGTGTTTGTGTATGTTTGTGTGTGTGTTTGTGTGTGTGTGTATGTGTGTTTGTGTGTGCTTGTATATATATGTGTGTATGTGTGTGGATATGTGTGTGTATGTGTGTGTGTGTGCTTGTGTGTGTGTGTATCAATGTATGTTTGTGTGTGTGTGTGTTTGTGTGTGTGTTTGTGTGAGTGTATGTTTGCGTGTGTTTGTGTGTGCTTGTATATATATGTGTGTATGTGTGTGGATATGTGTGTGTGTGTATATATGTGTATATATATGTGTGTATTATGTGTTTATGTTTAGGTGGTACCTGTTGCCAAAAAATTTCAATATGCTGGTATTGCGCCCGAGTTAGAGGAGAAGCTGAATATTATGTTCAGTCAAGTTGTTGCTACAGGCAATGTTGTAGATCTCGGCCGACATGTCCGACATGTCAGCCGACATAAAGGTTTTGGGCAGAAAACGCAACGACATCGACATTTTAAGCAAAAATGTCGTTTTTGAAAATATCCCCGATATATCGGTCTAACCCGATATATCGGGCGATATCTCGCAGACGATATATGACAGAGTACTATATATATATATTTCATTTCTTGAATCGTCCGGGCGGTAATATTTTGTATTGTGATTCATTTCGTACATTTCTCCGGGCCTTGATTTGACGTCTCTCTTATCTCACTCGATGCTCTTTATGTCGTCAACGCTTATTTTTGTGTAATTTATAAGCATACAATACATGTATATATATTTATTGTATAATTTATAAACATACATTATGTGTATATATGTTTATTGTGTAATTTATAAACATACATTATATGTGTAACTGTACATATCGACAAAAATATATACATATATGAATATATTTATTTAAATATTAAAATCTGACATTCCACAATAGGGCCACGACCCACACACCCCAACACATCTCCCCTTGCGTGTTCTCAGCGGGGTAGGTTGTTGAGGCTGGGTCTCGAACCCTTTACCTCCTTGATGAGAGACTTAACGCCTGCCCTCATCACCAACTGATACATGAAATACCAAACATTACGACTCTAATTACTCGTAACAAGGACTTGACTCAATAAGAATCAATTCATACAACTTGAATGACACATAAAGTCTCGTAATGAAACATGAGCAACATAATCGGTGACGGATAATGAGGACCCATAAGATTCCACCAGTCCTTCAAATCGAACTTGCCATCAAGCTCGAACGAGGCTCGAATGGTTTGATCGTCTGACTCCTTAATTTCACGCCAGAACAACTCCCGGTAGAGCGTTGTTGTGGTGGAGGCGGCATTGAATGGTGGGCCGTCATCATACTCACACAGATGGAAATAGAGATGGAAAGTATTTAGCGTGACAGGGGCGCTTGCGGAAGGAAGACCGTATACAAAATCTCTGGGGTCGGGGCGAGTGTGCCCGGTGAATGGGCGACAGAGGACCAGGATGTATGTGGCTTGTGGCGATTGAATGCGGAGGTGGCAGATGGAGGGCAGTCGCCAGAAGTAATGGCCCAGAGGGGTTGGCGGAGCGGGTGACCGGGGCAGAGGCTGCGGGTTGGAGAGCGCAGGGACTAATGGCGGCGACACCACTGGGCTTGGAGGTTACCATGTCGGATGTGTGAACTACGGGGAGGGAACGACTGGAAGCGACGGTGGAGCAACAAGAACGACAGAGGTTGGTTGAACTTCTGGCGCCGGTGGGATCGGCGATTGCTCAAGTAGAATAAGTGGCGACACCAGTGGGATCGAGTCCCCGAAGTGTAGGTAAATGCTGGCGGTGAGTCACAACAATGCGACATCATATGACGCCGACATCTCCAGTAACTTCTGGAACATCGGGAGGAGGGCGGCTCGTTTTGCGGCACTGATCATCATGCCGAAGAAGTAATTAACCAACTAATTCAAAAGAAGTAATTAACTGGTTAATTAAGCACTAAAGGGCTCTGGTTTAGCAACGGGGGACTCGAGAGGTAAAGGCGCGCGACTCGACGAAGCGGGCAGGCTAGCAGTTCGATCTACTGCTGCTGATTGGTGGGCTCTAGGGCAAAACTCGAGAAAAAGGCTGCATGGATTGCAGGTGCAGGGTGGGAGAAACAAGAAAGTCACAGGGAGCAGTCGATAGACGTTGAAGGATGATCGATAATGCCGCACAATGGAGTAGTGTGCGAAGGGAATGCTCGGAGGAGGTTTCGACCGTAGGTCGGGGCGGGGGGGGGGGGGGGGGGGGGGGTGCCTCTGTCGGTCTCACTGGATGGGGTCGCTCAACTGGAAAAACAACGGCTACGGGTTCCAGCTCGAGGAAGCGGGCGTGGGATCGACACGATCCGCACGACATTGGAGCGTCTGGAATAGGGCTGCGTCGAGGCTCATGCGTGGCTTGACGATTGTGTGAAGAAGCGCATAAGTCGGGGATAAAAAATAGAGTGTTTTTTCGTTGGCGGGAGAGGAACAAAAAGCTCTGATACCAAGATGGTATAGGCCTAGCCCATAACGTCGTAGGAGGTAGCGGCATAGGCGGAGGTACAAGGGAGCGAAACTCAACCGACGGAGAATGCGAGAGAGGAAAAGTGGGATTCTTAACCCTAACCCTAGAAATGGGAAGAATATGAGAGAATGAAAGAGATAAAGAGGAACTTAGAGAGAGAAAGAAACTTGATTTATTCATTTCATAAGCTCATACATGACCCAAGGGGTCTATTAATAACACTATAAGTGACATGGGTGTAAATAACCCCAAAATAAAAGAGATGCGCGAAATACTAAAATATTGCGACTCTAATTACTCGTAACAAGGACTCGACTCATACAACTTGAATGACATACATAAAGACTCGTAATAAAATATGCGCAACATAATCGGTGACAGATAGTAGAGACCCATAACAGACTAATTGTGACTTGCATGACCCGTTTCACTTGCGCATATTAGCTTTTGGCCCTCCAATTGGAGGAAAGACCAATTTGTTTACTTTTTAAAATTTTGTTTGCAACTGTTAGTGTTTTTATGCTCACATTATTATTTGCAATTTGTTGTAGGATCACTGTCCGCATGCATACGTCACCCTAGATTAGACATAATTCAATTCCCCCGACACCGCACCTAGAGTTTACATAGTTTAGATTCCACCTTCCTACCCTACCCTACATCATTTTCTCGTTTGGCATATAGAGCGGAATCATTTTTGCCGCGATTATTGTAACGCCCCGGTCTACTGTGGGTGCGTTACAGCTCTGCAGACCAGTGACACCAACCCATCTCCACGGATCTGAATGGCCGCAACCGCTAATTCCAGGGCAGATTGTTGAGCTCAGTTGGTGATGAGGACCAGTTTAGAGCTCCCTTATCCAGGAGGTCTGGGGTTCAAATACCGACCTCAACAACCCGCCACTGGAATTAGCGTCTGCGACCATTCAGATCCGTGGAGATGAGTTGGGGTCACTGGTCTGCAGACTTGTAACGCACCTACAGTAGACCGGGGCGTTACAATTATTATGTTGCTGACTCAGATCAATGTTTGAGTTCCAACCTCTTGGAGCTTGTCTAAGTTATAAAGCCTTCTTTAGCTTTATAGACTCTCTTCTTTACCTTCAATTTAAAATCCCCTGGGTTGCTCAACATAAACATCCAAACCAAAATAAGTGGGTGGGAAAATTATTGGTTGAGCATCCAATCAGATTTCATAACGTACTTTGGATGTCAACAGACATTCCTTAGTCTGCTCAGACTAATCACAAGGTTAAAAAGCTCAATTGTTCTACAAGGGAAATGCTTGCAATAACTTTATATATTCTGACACAATGAATCAATGAGCCGCAAGCGAATGTTTTCAACACTCTGACGAGAACTATTAGTAAATATTTTACGAATGGGGCTTCAAGCAGTACCTCATATATCAACATTGAAAGTAACATCAACTAATAAATGTCTAAAGATATTCCATCTCATATATTAAATGATGAAAGATATGTCAAACATCAAAGATTGTATTAGGGTAATTGAAAAACAAGTTGCGTTCATAGGACATCAAGGCTTGTCAACTCAAAATATAATGGAAGTGTGCGACTTCAGCATGTGTCACATCTTTCGTCATGCAGTAAGGGATCATAGGTGTAATCTTCCATATTCTTCTGCATGTTATTATTTGGTGAGATTGTTTTTTTGGTTTTCCTTTTTAACAAATTGAAAACATACATTCGTTATTTGTGCAGATAAATATTGGCTTCATTTGGTAGAGCGGCTGCGGTTGTAAAAGGAGCTGTTGTAAATGCAGGTTAGTAAATGGAGCTGTTGGAAACTTGTTGCTGGAAATAAAGATCTGTTTGGGTAGTCTGTGTTTGCAGAGCTGTTCAGAACGGAGAACCGTTTGGCACAACATCGGTGGTGTTTTATAAATATTTTTATTATAAAATATATTTTATTATATAATATTTTTAATTATTTTTTCTGATATATATATAGTTTAAATTGTTGAAAAAATTTATTCTAATTTATATATTTTTTTCTAATCCAATTTTCTAATGTATATATATAATGTTACTGTTTAAACTATATATATATATATATATATATATATATGTAAAATTAAATCAGGGCAAAGATGGAAATCGCCGCCGGGGCAAGGATGGAAGTAGCCGCCAGGGCAAGGCTTGAAGTCGCCGCCGGGACTAGCCTGGAAGTCGCCGCCGGGACTAGCCTGGAAGTCGCCGCCGGGGCAAGGCGGCAGTCCGAGGGGCAAGCGGAAGTCGTCGGCGAGGGGCTCGCTGGGGCACGCACGGGGCTTCTTCTCCATGTCCGTCGGGGCTCGCCGGGACTGAAAATAGTGAACGCGCCGGGGCTCGCCAGGGCTGGAACAGTGCACGGGAGAATCTTCTTCTCCATGTCTGTCGGGGCTCACCGGGGCTGGAAACAGTGGACGAGATTCTTCTCCATGCCCCCCTTCGATATCTGCTATCTCTCCCGCTGAAAACGCTGTTGACTGGAGGTTGAGGTAGCGGGTTGCTAACGGCGGAACTCATAAGAGGATGGAAACGTGCGTGTTAGCAATGGGTCGCGGAAAAACAAATGAAAAAAACAGGAGCGTTTCATTTCTTGTAAACGTACTGGACTGAAAAGCTAAACCAAATGAAGCCAATTATCTAATATTGAAAGACGTTGGCTACCTATTATAGAGCAGGATTTTAAATCCATTTCCGGAAACTATATATTATTTACTTTACTTTACACATGATGAATGATCAATTGATGAATGACGAGAGATTTCAAAAAGCGCATTCCTCTTTACTAGCATTATTAAACAAACCTTCGATAAGTAATAGAATATATGACACATTTTACAAGTCCCATTATGATTTCAAGGGATAAGCAGTTATTGTGGTATCTATAATGACACTGCATAATTATAATTGTAGGCACCCATCACATTTGTTAGATGCGCTATATAAACCAAGAGAGTGGGAACGGATTGCCTCATTCACGCATGCTGAACCGCTCGCCCAAAAAAGGTAAATGGTATCAGAGCTAGGTTAGGGCATCCGGAACCTTTCCCGTCGGCTCCGCCTTCGTCGATCCCCACTACGATTCTAGTGCCGCTCCAGTTGACGGACTGCTGATCCCGTCGTGTGTTTCCACCTTCGATGTTGAACCCGTCGGCGCATCTGCCTTCTTCTCTCGACGTTTCCGTCGCCGCTTGAGTTGGTTGGACCCGACAAGCATCTTGTCATCATTGACTGGTCCAGTCGAGCTCCTTGTCGTCGATCCCGACCTCTTCCGCTTGAAGTCGTGTGCGGCTTCCACCCGGTTCGCCTCTCGTCGCGTGCGGCGTTCCTTTGATGTTTCACCTCCGGACTTGCTGTCGAATTCCAGTTCCGACTTCCTGCAGGTCTCCTGGTCCCCTCCAGCGATGGCAAATGACGAAGGAGACCCCGAGCCCAAGTCTTCTTCAAACAGACAGATTCCTTCCATACCTCATCTGAGTGCAGCCATCTTGAACTCGCCAGCTTTAACCCCCAGTACCTTGTCGGGTACACTGCCGGGCTCCGGGCCATCCCAGCGCCGTGTTCCCCACTGTCACTACTGTCACAACTTGGGACACATCCGTACGGAGTGTCGCAAGTTACAGCGTGCCCTAAGTCAACAGGGCGCACCACAGCGAGTTGCTCCTATCCTGCCACTTGCTCCTGGCAGCCCTACCTCTGTTCCTGATCAGACCATGCAGCTCGTTCAGCAGCTCTCTCAGAGTCATGCCCCCTTGTCCTCGACGTCTGTTGCCAGTCATGCCTCTGTTTCACAGACCGACTCAGCGACTGCATCTGCCTCTGCGGGTATCACTAAGGCTTCCTGGTAACTAGATTCTGGTGCATCTTTTCATATAACCTTTGATGCAACTTTCTTACATTCCCGTTGGTTTGTTTCTTCTGACCTACATGTCATTATTGCTGATGGCACCACCTTGCCCATTGCTAGTTTTGGTACCTTGCATACCGCCCACTTTCACATTCCCGGTGCTGCATATATCCCTAATTTTCATAAACCTCATATCTGTTAGTCAGCTTGCTTCCCGAGGTTGTCTTGCCATTTTTTATATGCTTTTGTGTTATGTGCAGGATCGTCACACAGGGACACTCATTGGAACTGGCAGTCGCTGTAGCGGGGTTTATGTGCTCGACCATCTCCGACTTCCTTTACCCACCTCGCTATCAGTCTTCCCTGTTGCTTCCTCCATCTATCATTCGTCGGTCAGCTTTCCGCAGTGGCATCATCGTCTCGGCCATCCAGGTGGAGCTCGGTTATCCTATCTTGTTCGTCAGGGTATCTTAGGTCGTGTGTCTGTTGATCGCTCGCACTCATGTACGGGATGTAAGCTTGGCAAACAATTACAACTCTCATATCGATCCAGCGAGTCTCGATCATCCTCTCCTTTTGCTTTATTTCATTCTGATGTATGGGGTCCAGCCCCCTTTACTTCAAAAGGTGGTCATCGTTACTATGTCATCTTTGTTGATGATTTCTCTCGTTATACATGGATTAACATGATGCGTTCTCGTGCTGATTTCTTTCACATTTACATTGAGTTTGTCTCCATGGTGCATACTCAGTTCTCCATGTCTATCCACACATTTCGCTCCGATTCAGGGGGAATACTTATCACATGCCTTTTGTGATCTTCTGGCCTCTCATGGTACTCTACCTCAGCTCTCCTGTCCTGGTGCTCATTCTCAGAATGACACTGCGGAAAGGAAACATCGTCATATCATTGATACGCGCCGTACTCTTCTCATTGCCTCCCATGTGCCTCCACACTTCTGGGCTGAGGCCATATCTACTGCTATCTATCTTATCAACCTTCAACCATCCACTTTCCTACAGGGTAGCAGTCCTGGTGAGCGTCTGTTTGGTCGTCCTCCTCGTTATGACCACATACGTGTGTTTGGTTGTCTACGCTATTGATGGGGATCGACCGCATGTTCGTGATCGGAGATCGGGCCACCACTCGGCGGGACTCGTTTTTGCTGATTTGGCGGAGATGCATTGATCGGATCGTCGATCCGAGACCGCGAGCGCGTCCGGAGCGTCACTTTTCATTTTATATGTATTTTTAATATTTTTTTGGAGTTGTATTTATTGTTTTAGGACACCGGGCGCAACGAACGATCATAGCCGTTCACGCCGGGTGCCCAACCGCCCTCTCTCGTTATAAATAGGGGCGGATGTTCTCATTTTCATTTTCATTGTGTATTTTGTAAGCGAATCCAGAATTCGCAGTAAACCGTGGTGCGACGCCGCGAGCCCGGGGTGCGAAGCCTCGACGAACTTCAATTATCTTTTATTTTACTGTTCATTCACTGTTCCCCTGTTCAAAACCTACGTGAGTCCACTGTTAACTCCCCCTCTCCACGATTTCCACTGCTCCGAAGGAGATAATTGCTCGACAACCGCTACTGTACGCCTCACCCGTCCCCGTCATGTTCATAGCCCTCGATCTCGACGGAAGAACTCGCCAAAGTCACTATACATCTTCTTCCTCGTCCGGAGCCGCAAACCCCCGCTCGATTCCATCGCCTGCGCATCTCTTCTACTCGCAAGTCCTGTCGATTTCCAGTCCTGTTCATCTTCTCCTCCATCGACGACAAAACTAACGACTCCTTCTGTACGAATCTCCATTTCCATCGCTTAACTTCCGCACGAGCCCCATCTCCATCGCAAGTCGTCGGGCCTGCTCTTCGTACGCCTCCTCACTGACTAACCGCAACCCAAGCCACATCTTCCAGCCTCCCGCACCCTTTCTCCTGTTGTTGAACCACCGACACCAGTCGCTAAGCATTACGCCACTTCTCCACTTCACTGTTCTTCTTCCCCCTCCCAGTTTCTTTCTCCCGTGGAGCCACCTCTGCACTATTTCTGGAATTGTTCTCAACCGCATTCACCCTTCCCGTGGCCCCCCTTCTCATTTCTCCTTCCAAGACTGAAATTGGATATTTCAATATAGTTGTATCCTTCATCTCGTGGAGCCACGTCCGCCGCCACCGCCACCAAATTCTTCGTGCCTTGTGAGTATTAATTTAATGTGTTCTGTTATTGTATTAAATTGTTTGACGAAGCTTCATATTTGTTGGTGAAATCAATCTTTGAATGTGCGTTGTGTCATTTCTTTTAATTATATAAGTCTTATTTGTGCAAATTGTAGTGGATAACACCACTTGTGAAAAGAGCGTGATTATTTGCTTACACGCGTGAAAATTAATGTGAACACTGTGTTGCTTTGCTAACCGCTTATATAATTATAATTGATGTATTATATTTCCGGATGAATTGATTACACGCATGCATCGTTTACATTAGGTTTGATCGCATTCACTTCGCACATGCACGTAGGGTTGCATTAGAGCGTCGGCTCCGCCGATTATTTCATACTGTCGTCTTTTTGTCCTGCGTCAGCTATGTTCTTCTTCCTCCTTGTGAGCGCACCAAGCTATCTGCTCAGTCCACCGCTTGTGTTTTCCTTGGTTATAGTCCTGAGCACAAGGGCTATAGATGTCATGACCCCGTAGCTCATCGTCTTCGTATCTCCTGAGGCGTTACATTTGTCGAGGACCAACCCTTTTTGTTTCATCCTCGCCTTCATCTCCTTATTCCTCAACTCATATTTCCACTACAGTTGATAACATTCTCTTTCTCTCCATACCACCGCATGTGTCACCTTCCTTTGAGTTACCTTGTAACATCCGTATTATTACGAGAATTTAATTTGAATGCAAGGCCCGATCGTGAGCAAAATTGACCGAGAATGCGTCATGTCGAGGTACGAATTAATGAGGTTAGCCGGTACACAATAATCAGTACTATAATCGAAGGAAATAAATCTTTTTCTTTATGGCGCGTTTTAGAGGCTCGCGGGATACCATAACCGCACCCTTAATATAATTCCTCTCTCCCCTCAGTTACCATAACCGCACCCCCCCCCCCCCCCCCTCACGCGTGTTGTCACTCAATTTAAGCGCCCGCACTCCTCACTGTAATAGAAACCACATCTCAGCCTTAATTTTCTTTCCTTCCTCCTCAGTCGTAGCGTAATCGAGTAAAACCGCCGCCTAGGCTCTTCCGGTGCGTCGTCTCCCTCGCAGCCGCTCGTCGAAAGCAGGAGTCCAGCCGCAACACCTCTGGCTTCTTCATTCTTGTCGGCCGACAACACCAAGAGTCGTGTCGCCGTAAGTTCCAACAGGAACGAACGCTCCACAGTCATTCTAGGGTGCAGGTTTCATCCTCTTCTGAAGACATTAGCACCCCGGTTCTTCTCTGATTTTCCAGAGGACTCCTCCCCTCTAGATTTGGCAAGCGAGTCGCTCCCATCCCTAAGCAGATCTGGCTGTTTCCGTGAGTTCTCGGTTACAAGGCCGAACCCCTTTTATTTTCTCTTTGCGCATCCAGAAATATTCTTGAGTGTCCTTTCCCTTGCAACTTTCAGTCGCATTTTATGTTTTTAGGCTTCGATTTCAGAAATTTGAGATCACAATCTCCGCTTGTTTTTAAATCAGGTTGCTTGTAGTGTAGATCTCCACGGTTGGAAAAAGGTAAAAGTCTTGTTGCCCTCCCTCCTTCAATCTATCTCTTCCATTCGTATTAGCACAAATAGTGTTGAGAAATAATTGAGTAAGCCTTTTTAGATTTGTGTCTAATGAGTTAAGAAATCCGATTCCGTTTCAGGTTTGGTTTGTGATTTGTTAATAGAACGGAGGAAGCCTTTCATTGTCAAATCCATCTAGAAAAGAATCATGCCGCCGCGTCTTATGTACGAGCGTCGTAACACCGCGGTAAGAAACTCTATTTCTTTTGGTTAGACATATCACATAGCAGCGCATAAATATTTCTTGTGTAAATGAGAAAATAATTAGAATTATGCACATATGTTTTGTAATTAATAATTGATAGTACGAACTGATAAATATGTCGGACATTCAAGTATTTCCGTAGGGTATGAATTTGATGTTCTCTTATAATTAGATCCCTAGGAAAATGGTAGACTTACGCAGAACAGGTAATTTCAAAAAAACATGAAAAGTTGCATGAATGCATACTTAAGGCGGCAACCAGTAAATGTTTCGATCTCAGACATCTAGTAAAATATTGGATTAAAATCCAATTAATAACAGGAACCAATTAGGAGGCACGAATGTTGATTTCGCTCGTGATAGATTGAGGCGCACAATCTTACTCATAGAGCGTAGTAGTCCTTATGAGCCTCATCTTTTGGGGAGGGAATGCATCCTCTAATAGATTAGTAGATGCGGGTCCAAGTCCGTGTGACATAGAACGTGATGCGTTCGTTAGTAAGGACTCGGATCGTTAGAATGCGCACAAGAAGTAACTTATCCTAGAACGTGAAAAAGAATTCTAAAATGCCCAAAATTCAAGCATACGCCGCAGTTTAGAAATCCCTTGAAACTATTATTTGAAGCATTTAAATAGATATACATGATTCAATTACAATAGAATAGACATTTATGTTCACAGCCTTTTGATAGAAGAGCATGCTTACAAACTAAATATAATCATTCTTCAGTACGATACATGTATTTTTCTTATTTAGCATTCACACATGTTTATTCAAGTAATAATATTTTAGTGTCACTAGGAGAATTGGTTTTTCTTACTCTCCAGTTGGGCTAACCCATTTTTGGGCTTATTATTACAGGGGTCACAGGTGGGGTGTTGCGCCTAGGATGAGCGCGGTTGTCGATGTTCCTCTTAAAGTTTGTTTTCATTCAGTAGTTTATCCTTCCAGTATTGTTTTGTAATATTGGACGAGTATCAGAATTTGCCTAATGTTTCTTTGTATCAGACTATGTTTAAGATTTCAGTATTTCCAGCGTTTTTGACTCTTTCAATTTTAGTGGCTCTGTGAAATCAGATTATGAGGTACACTTTTACCCTTAGTTTCTTCTATTAATTCCGTTGTAAGTACTCTTTTAGCATTTTTTTTCATTTATGTCTGCTATGTATTAATTTAAATACTGTTACTTAGTTTACTTCTTATCACAGGGCCCGGCTGGACTGCTGATTTGTTGATAAACTAAGTTGGGGTGTTTCATACCTCACACTCAGTCTCCACCGGGGTCACCATCTCCTGTCCTTCCTGAGTCATCTCTACAGTCTCCTGAACTTCCTGTCCAGGTTCATGCCCCTGCTCTTCCTGAGTCATCTCCACAGTCTCCTGACCTTCCTCAGCACTATGCTCGGCACTATGTTCGGCGGTCTTGTCCTACAAATGTGCCATCTGCCCCTCTGCATCCGGCCTCTTCCAGTGAGCTACCTGTGGATGATCCTCCAACACGACGCTACCCCACTCGTGATCGACAACCACCCGATCGGCTCAACCTTGCTACTCAGCTGCTTGATCTACCAATCCTTGACCTATCAGCACTTCTAGCAACTACTTGTGGTGTTCCAGATCCTAGTACCTACAGGGAGGCTGTCTTGATTCCTGAGTGGCAAGCCGCCATGTATGACGAGTTGAGTGCTTTG
This sequence comes from Dactylorhiza incarnata, assembly GCA_033032865.1. Classification (NCBI taxonomy): domain Eukaryota; kingdom Viridiplantae; phylum Streptophyta; class Magnoliopsida; order Asparagales; family Orchidaceae; genus Dactylorhiza; species Dactylorhiza incarnata. The sequence continues at coordinate 4,841,013 of JAWHQI010000208.1, forward strand.
GAGCACACTTCTACATGTGATCTAGTCCCCATTAGCTTCTGGTGCAGTCCCTATCACCTGCAAGTGGGTCTTCAAAGTGAAGACTCGCTCGGATGACACGGTGGAGAGATACAAGGCACAGTTGGTGGCCCGTAGTTTTCAGCAAGAGCACGGTCGGGAAGATGATGAGACCTTCGCTCCTATGGCCCATATGACTACTATCAGGACCCTCATTACCGTTGCATCCGTCCGTTAGTGGTCCTTGTTTCAGCTGGATGTGAAGAATGCTTTTCTTCACAGTGATTTGCAGCAGGAGGTGTACATGCTTCCTCCCCCAGGCCTCTCTATCGCTCTTGGCCTTGTCTGTCATCTCCGCCGAGTACTTTATGGTCTCAAACAGGCTTCTCGAGACTGGTTTGAATGTTTTAGTTCAACCGTTCTCGCAGCCGATTTTCAGCCCAGTCACTATGATCCAGCTCTGTTCGTCTATTCTTCATCACGGGGTCGGACCCTTCTCCTGTTATATGTGGACGACATGATTATTACTGGTGACGATGCCTCCCATGTTGAGTTTATCAAGCATCACCTTCAGCAGCAGTTTCAAATGACTGATCTTGGCACACTTTGTTACTTATTGGGCATCGAGTTCTCTGCTACCCCTACCGGCTACCAGTTATCTCAGCAGCGCTACACCTCAGACTTACTGGCCCGTGTTGCACTGTCCGACTCTTGCACTGCTGCTACTCCCATGTTGCTCCACCTTCAGCTGCGTCCGGATGAGGGCTCTCCTCTTTCCAATCCGACACGGTACTGTCATCTGGTTGGGAGCCTGATTTACCTCACCATTACTAGACATTGCATTTGTTGTTCATGTGTTGAGTTTGTGAGTGCCCCCACATCAGTTTGCTACGCTCACCTGTTGCGTGTTCTCCGGTATCTTCGTGCTAATATGACACGTGGTCTATTATACCCCGTAGCAGCTCTCTCCAGTTACAGGCATACTCTGACGCTACATGGGTCAATGATCCTGTTGATCGTCGTTCTGTCACCGGTTTGTCTCTTCTTGGGCTCTTCACTCATTGCCTGGAAATCCAAGAAACAGACCGACGTTTCTCGTTCTAGCACAGAGGCAGAGCTCCGTGCCATGATCACTACAACTAAGGATATTGTCTGGCTTCATTTGTTGCTTGTTGACCTTGGTGCTGCTCCTTCTGCTACCACTCCCTATTGTGACAACATCGGGGCTATCCAGATTACCCTGAATCCAACCAAGCACTCGCTCTCCAAGCACATTGGTGTTGATGCCTTCTTCCTCCATGACCAGCACATTCAGGGTACTCTTGTTCCTCATTATGTTCCCACCGAGTGTCAGCTTGCCGATTTGCTCACCAAGCCTCAGACTCGCGCTCAGCAGGAGTTTCTTATCTCCAAACTCTCGGTGTATGATCCCCCATGAGTTTGAGGGGGGAGGGGGTGTTAGATGCACTATATAAACCAAGAGAGCAGGAACCGCTTGCCTCATTCAAGCGTACTGAACCGCTCACCCCCAAAAGGAAACAACGTTCAGACCCTGAGTTTGGTGCAAGTGATACAACAACTTCCAAACCTAAGTCGATCACAAATCCTACGATCAACTTTTCTAGGACGCCTAATATGTGAGAGCTCTTGCATATTTGACACTACACCCAAGTCCTCTTGGAGGTGCAGCGGTCCTTGCCAACGTTCAGATCCTGAGTTTGGTGCAAGTGATGATGATGAAAATTTTATGTATTCCAAAGCTTGGGCCAAACTCAAACCAATGATAGTATGATTCCCAATGCAGCATGTTATAACAGAATTGTCAGGCGCAAATGAAATGTCATGACTAAGAGATTTTATAGTGGAACAATTAGAAAATACTCAAAAGTGTTAACACATCCCTAAATTATAATTATTAGTTATTGTATATCCAATTTACTAATCTTCAATGTATTCAATATACAACTAAACCATCAAATCATGATCTACTTATGAATTACAGATGCAACATATCAATATGAGTTGAATGAAAGAAGTTTAAAATTCAAATATTTTTTAAGTCAAACGTTAAATTTTACCTTGAGTAATTTTTATCGAAATAATTTATATTTTGGTAAAAACATTACTCCAAAATATCTATTTTTCTTGATGTTTTAAAATTATTTATTTGAAGTACTTTATATAAAAGAAGTTTAGTCCATTTTGTGTACACAGCCACAACACTAATGTTCTTCCAAACAAATAATAATGCTTTTCCATTATGCATTGCTCTGAAATGGAGTTCATCTAAGCAGTTCTAATGTTTTCCCACAACTATTACCCACAACTCGTGTTTTCACCACAGTTTCTCATCACTGTAATTGCCAACAGCCACCCTAAACAAAGTCCTAGTCAACTGAGCATATTAACATATGAAAGTTCCATTGCATATAACAAGAATAGATACCAAAATAAATTGGAATAAGATTATATACTACTTCAATTCAAACACTCTGGATTAAGGATCAAGGAGTATATCCAACATTCAATTGGAGAATATAAATCATTTTTAGATCAGATAAATATTTTGGACTTCTTTAAAATGCACATGTGAGATCTCAAAAGAATTGAATCTACCAACCCAAAATTGATGACAAATGCTCGATTAAATTCAATGGTGTGGTGTTTACATGCATCTACAATGCTTTATGAAGGGACAAGTGTTTGCGACTCTTTACTAAGAGAATTAGGAAATGGAGCAGCACTGCTGAGAATGAGAAAAAAACAACTTATCTCACGGCTTTTTATTTATGAAGGTTCCATGCCTCACCCTTTAATTGTTTATTCAAGCAGATACTAATCAGATCAATTGATGGAGATGACACTTCGGGGGCGGGCAGATCAATATTGAAACCCGCCCCAGTTTACACTCACAAGAAGAGTTAGGATCATCGTATGGATGACCCGAGTCCATACTTGCGTTTAGAGCGATGACGGGATTTTTTATATGTATTTTTGTGTATTTTTACATAATTTACTTAAGCACATTTTATGTATTTTGTATCAGCTAATCATAGTTGTTAATTATGTGTTTCTAGCCTATATATAGGATTTTATGGGCTATTATTAGGGTATTGAAGAATTTGGACTAAAATTACGGTCGGCCGAAAGTTTAATTGAAGTGGACTTACTTTAATTTTAATTAGATCTTGCTTGTGCTTCTAACTCCTAATCTCAATTGTGCATGTCATGATTTTTCTTGTAATTTCTGGATTATTGCAATTGAATGTTGGATTAAAGCATGCACGTTGCATCTATTTAGATTTCCTGACACCACTACACTTGCATTCATCGGTAGAGTTTCGTTAGGGCATTATTTATATCACAACCTTCACCCACGTCATCAAATCAATCCAAACATATGATCCATCTAAAAATAATAATAAAATTTATCCACTACTGGAATGCCTAGGCTAAAGCTTATGGACATGCACCATCTATTCTGTGCCCAACTTGAATATGGCAATTTAGGAACAATTTTCTGTTTCTTTTTACAGGGTGGAGGGGAGAGTGAAAAGAAGGCGTGGTGGTCCACCTCATAAGTATATATCCATCTAACCTCCTTTTTGAAGAAAAAATCATGACACCATATAAAATTGTATTCACGTATATTTATCAGAGATAAGAATTGAAACACTCTGGTATGCCCTAAGAAATATTGTTATATATGAACATTTCTCGATGAAAACTATCGGAGTTTGCGCATTAAGTGTATTTTATACTTCAGGTTATGTATTAGTGTCTTAGGTGTGTGTTGTGTCTTTAATCCCACATCGGCTATCAATATTTGGTATGCCCCTTGTAATCCTTTATATACTCCTTTTTAGGGATGAATAAATTGAACGGTCTATTTCTTCTCTATTATTCAACATGGTATCAGAGCGAATGTGACCCACTTCCGCTCCCGTGAGCCAAGGAATTTTCAGCGTGGTCTCGATGTTCACGCGAAATGCTCATCTGCGTGCTCCTGTTCTCATCGACGAAGGAGCAGCAACTTCTCTCGATCCTGTCTGCTGATCGACGAAGACGAGGGTTTCCTCTGCTTCCAGCCGTTGATCCCGTCGAACCCCTTCTCGGCGACATTTATCCCATCATCGATTCTTTCGGACGCTCCAGCCCGCTGATTCCATCGCAGGGACGACCTCATCCATCGTCGCTTCTATCGACGATCCCGCCTGGAGCCTGTCGAAGCGTCTTTCGACCTGTCGACTGCGTCTCCTCTTAATCAAGAGATCCCGCCGCGCCGTGTTACCTCTGATCCAGCAACGAACTCTCCTGTGAATGTTCCCATCATCGATTTCATGAGCAATCCCGTCGAAGATCCCTTCTACGTGCTCTTGTTGTCTGTGTTTTTTCTATTCGAGCCCGTCGATGAGCCTATTTGTGCCTCTCGTCATAGATTTCGTTGCAGCGTCGTCTTCTCTAGCTGTTGTCGATGTAGCTGCTTTTTCTGTTGTCGCCTTGTAGGAAGGATTGATGACACATCGTCTTCTCGCTCGATCTGCTCGCCGCATGCGCAGAAGATGCTATCAGCGAGCCCGCCAGTCCTATCGACGATGTCGTTCCTGTTAACGGCTCTTTGACATTCCAGCAGACGATCCCACTGCCATTCCAGTCGATGTTCATTTTTCGACTGTTGCCGATTTGCTTCCCTTTACTGTCGGTGTTCCCGCTGATGTCCCCATCGACTACTCCAGATCTCGTTGACTCCAACCGTTGCCCCGCGAATTTCTATCAATTCCAGCTGTTGCAGCCTCTTCCGGGGTGTTAATCTCTCGCCAATGATGAAGCTTCGTGGTAGTTTTAGTAATTTTTATGTTGATTGTTGTTTGTATTTGCTTAGTATGCTCTAATGCCTATATGCACGTGTGTTCCACGTGAGGCTGAGTATTTGAGATGAAGGCGACTCAGATGGTATTTCCCGACATTCGCCTTAGCCCCACACGGTCCTCCCAGCTTATGTCTTGTGTTGTTTGAGTCTCCCCAATTTTTTTCCGTTGATTGGCATGTGTTGCGGTACAATCGTTGTTGGTTGTCCTAATTTCAGCGGGTTGTGTCGTGCGGGACTGTGTCGTGTTGGACTGCCCTTTGTGCGGATTATCCCCGATGGATTATCCCCGGTTGGCCGTTTGATGATTAGCCTCACATCTTCTGTTACCTTCCACATGTGTGTGTAGATGATGTTGGTTGACCTGATTCCAGTGAGTCCACGTCGTGTGTGGGACCTGCATCGTGTGTGGATCTACGTTGTGTGGCTATGTCCCCGGTTTGATTCCCCGGTTTGGAATTTTTCCCAGGTGGCTCGTCTAATCTTTGTCCCACATTGCCTACCTCCATAACCCATTTATGATGTTTTCAAGCTGAAGGTTTCCCCTCCATCTTGAGAGGGGTGGGGGGTGGGGTGCTGTAGTTTGCGCATTAAGTGTATTTTATACTTCAGGTTATGTAATAGTGTCTTAGATGTGTGTCGTGTCTTTAATCCCATATCGGTTGGTATGCCCCTTGTAATCCTTTATATATCCCTTTTTCGGGATGAATAAATTGAACCGTCTATTTCTTTTCTATTATTCAACATTTCTCGATGAAAATCAATATAATAGCTTTTTTCAAATATCTCATAACAAGCAAAAGTAAAAGGCCAAGGTCATAATCATTGCCAGAGAGTGAGAGCAACGGACCTGTGTGCGTAGAAATCCCTGCACAAACCTATAAAAGGATAACACAGACATATAAGCAGGTATTATTAAAGTATAAAAGGACTCGATTAGAACCATTTAATTAGTAAAAAAACTATGCTCAACGTACTCTGGGAACCTTCCCTCAACAATTGATGTGTGAAGGTCCTCGCTTAGCTGCGCGGCAAAATTAGTTTTCTCAGAGATTGAAACAAAAACAATCATAAAAACGACGATAGTGGAAAAGCTGAAAAAGGAGGAATCATCACTTTAAATATTTTTGCCCTGTTGTTTCCAAAAGATAAAATGTTAAGCATGATGGAATTCATGATGACCAATTAAGAAAGTCTGTGTGCAGAAGGATCAAACAAATCCCAGACACAGATAGCAAATGTAGAACAGACTAATGGCCCGTTTGTGTGTGTGAGGGTGGAGGCTCCAACCACCACACTTTTGGCTCGTCCTTGGAGGTGGAAAAATAGCTGTAGCCACTGCTTCGAGAAGAGAAACAGTGATTCGAGTAATTGCTCAGGTGGTGGCGCCAAGGGCAATGTGCGGTGTCCCGTAACCACGCCAAACAGGAACTAAATTTTCTTCCCGCTCATAGTGATAGAAAATTTAACAAGAAAATATTTTTCACATGCTTTTCCCCCAATTTTACATTTGATACTCAGTAAACAGAAAAAAGATGATACCTCTTCCAACCTAGGGTGGAGGGAAAAAATCATGCTTACCCTCATCATATATGACAGATTGTGGTACGATAGAAGTTGAGAACCCATGGAATCTTTAGTAACAAGACGGTGAATGTACGCACGGGTATAGTTCTTACATACCTGCAGCAAACATTGTCAATTATAATAGAAAAACAAGGAGAAAATTGATCTAGTGCTAGGTCTCACCATACACATGCATGTAGAATCAATAGGGCGTTCGTCACTGGCCATTGCCTTGTGCGTCAGCTTCAATACACCCTGAATAGAAAGTGATGGAATAGCTAATAATAAGAAACTTATGGACTAGACACATCAACAGCCCCAGCCTGCTCTATAAAATAAAAAAAGAAACTAATGCCAATTTCTTCATTAAAACATTATGCCTGAAAACTAGCTGGAGGAAGTATACTTTTAACTGATATTAACATGCAATAAATAGTACATAGAACAGGGCACCTCTTCTCTAACTGTAGCAACCCCATCTACCAGATCTTTACTCAAAAAATTATGGAAAATGGATGAGATATCTCGAGGAAGGGTCAACATTTTGCAATGGTTCTTAGCATTAATGACCTCAATGGGAAGTCAACAATACATATAAATTACGTAGAACATGTACCGTCCTTTCGGCTAGGTTACAACTTACATATCCCACATATTCAGCTCAACCATCATAAATGGGGATCCATTCTCTCAACGAAGGGCTAAAACTATCCATTACAAGCAGATTACTTGAAAAGCAGCATGTTTCTCGTCATCATAATCACAATAACCATGATATCAACCTCAGGTCTTAGATAATATCTAATCCCAAGTCACTTTTTTATGCTTTCGTGCATTTTCCCAAAAAATACTTATAAAGCACAAGCACGCAACTTTTGGTTTCACATAAGTAAATTCAGGAAGGAAAGTTGGGTACCTTAATGTTACTATAAAAAACTTATTGATGTGTGCTTAAAATGGATAATATAGCTGAATGTAAGAGTTCACCTCAGGTATAAGTGCTGTGCCAAAGCGAGCAGTACGTGTAGGATAAACACAATCGTACATATCTGCACCTAAAGCACTGCAAACTACAATATCAAGTGGATAACCGACACCCTGCAAAATTCAGATTTTAAAGGGATATATGAAGGCGTTAACAACATTATGAACATGCTCTTGCATTTTATTTAACTACTATTTTTCAAGTATAAAGATATTTTGTATCAAAACTGTAAACAAATAACTATAAAGAACAAAGAAAAAATTTCTTTGCATGGTACTTATAGATCTTTAGAAGGCACATGAAAAAGCATGGCCAGATTTGATTTAGTGTGTTTTAAGGTAGAAGGATGTATGGCACAGGCATGTTTAAGTTATTAGAGATATGTATGACAAAACACTAAGTATTATAGATAATGTTAGGGGAGCTCTGGTTGGACCACATCACATCATTTGACCCAAAGCTAGGGCTCCTACAACGTCATGCAGACCGAAGGACCTAGACTCGACAATTATATTGGAAGGCAAAGATATCATCTTGGGGAAGAGCGCCACAAGTCATGTAGTAAAATTAGTTAGTAATGTTATTAATTCATTACTATTAATTAGTATTAGTTAATTATATTTTGTCTTAATAGTTAATTAATCGATTACAATATTTAATTAATATCAATTAATTGTCATTACGAAGAGTTTTTTGCCACTAATTAAGAAAATCGTATTCCCTAAATTAGTGTGCCCCAAGTGCCTTTATAAGGGGATGTCATGTATGAGTTGCATCTTTGAATCACCAGAATCTAGCTGCTCTTTGAGAGAACCAACTCTCAAGAGACTCTTAAAGAAGTTTTTCAGACGAATTCGCTCTAGAGACTTATGGGTATTCGTCCCTATTGCACGAGGACAGGGACGAGATATGGGAGTCACATTTTTTTAAATTTTAATTATTTAAGTATAAATATCAATAAATATGAAGATTTGTCAATTAATATGAAAAGATGAATTAATGTGAAGACATGTGTAGCAATTAATAAGCATGAGAGTGAATTTGTTCTAAATGGTATGACCATCACCCGAAATAATCAAGCAATAAACTTTTGGCAAAAACTCTATGAAATCTCGAATGCCCTACTAAGAAACTCATTAAACCGATGTCGAAACAACGACCGACTATATGTAAACCTCATAGTATCTTTTCTAAATAAAAACTCAAATTTTCAATTATAGATTCCGTCGTCCCCATCAATAGATAAAATCCCCAATCTTTATACTTACACCCAAGCAAAGAAGGAAACATTAGACCATGTGTTCTTGACAATCTCCAAAACAAAATATAACAGCAAACCAAAAGGAAGAGAATAGAGATTGGACAACAAAGAATTTGCAAACAAAAATTTACAACGGAAACACAAAACGTTAGGAAATATTAAAAGGCACTTAATTTTGGCTTGGAGGAACAAGAAGTTGCAAGAAATAGCAAATAATAACAAACAAACAAAATTAAGTGGCATAAAACACAAAAACAAATAACCTTTAGTACAAAGTTGCAGACAAAAAATACATTGTAGGAAACATAATATTGATAGCTAACAGCTATCCTAAAACACTAAATCTAAATACGGTGGAATTGGACCGAGTGAATGTCCCCGACGGGGTGTAGGAACCGCATGTAGTCAACAAAGGGTCGATGTGGGGGCGGCGGCGGAGGGGACAGAGGCATCGATTAACGGTTGAAGGTGATGGCTGCGAGATCGCAGGCGAGATTGAGATCTTCTAATCGAGCTTCGAGCCAATCCAAGCGAGTGAAATCGGTGGAGGCTGAAGCGGAGGCATCCTCATTGACCTAGAGGGCCATGGAACAGGTTGTGGTTTTGAAGTGAAGGAGGAGTGAGGGCCGAGAGACAGTTGTTAGTAGGGACGGGGAGAGGATGATGGAGAGTGTGTAGAGGCCGGTGGTCGTACGCAAGCAGGATGCTGCAATGGCGCCAGACATGCCTGTGTCTTGGAGGGTTGCATCGATCAATATCGGGGGTGGTTGATCCCAGTGAAGCCCGACCCGAGGCCTCTTCTCATATCGTTGTACCCTATCGAGTGGTGAATCGACCTGATGAGGTCTGCAACGGTCGTTGAGCGTCCCTGCACGCCGAGGGTTGGGACTTCGTCGAGGGCTTGTTGCTTCATTAATAAAAAAAAGAGGAATAAACTGGTTTGGTGAAGACGTCAACCAACTTTTGTCTGAAGGAACAAACCTAGTACATATTGGCTTTTTGATAATTTCCTCTCTGATGAAGTGACAATCAACTTCAATATGTTTCATTCTTTCATGAAATACTGAATTTTTAGATATGTAGATAGATGTTTTACTATCACAAAACATGTTAAACCACCGCACTCATTTTCCATTCCAAAACCCAGGTCAAAGATAGGAGAGGTGGGGTATATTATAAGCACGAGTGGATCGTCAGGGTAGACGGTGTGGGACTAACCTTGGCATGCCTTTTTTTGGTTCATGCTGAACCGTCCAACACGCCCCCTCAGCGTGAACCTACCTCTGATACCATGTTAAACCACCGCACTCATTTTCCATTCCAAAACCTAGGTCAAAGATAGGAGAGGTGGGGTATATTATAAGCACGAGTGGATCGTCAGGGTAGACGGTGTGGGACTTATCTTGGCATGCCTTTTTTTGGTTCATGCTGAACCGTCCAACAAAACATCGGTAAAAGATCATAGTAGATCTCTCCCAAATCTTTTAGAAGTGTTCTCAACCACTTCAACTCACAAGCAGTATGAACCATACTTTGGTATTCAGCTTTGACACTTGATCGGGGCACTGCTGCTTGTTTCTTGCTTTTCCATGTGATCAGATTTTTCTCTGATATATGTGCAGAATCCGAAGGGCAACCTTGGCGCACCGGTTGAGGTGTTGCCGTGTGACCTTGAGGTCACGGGTTCGAGTCCTGAAAGTAGCCACTTGCAAAAATGCAAATTAAGGTTTGCCTACATTTCACCCTTGTGGTGGGACCCTTCCCTGGATCCTCGCTCCGCAGGGATGCCTTGTGCACCGGGCTGCCCTTTATATGTGCAGAATCCAAAAGTGGATTTTTAATCTCCTTTTAAAATCTGCATAACATGCATCATAGTATTGTGTAAATGATTGTTTCTTTGAAACAACGGTCCTTTTCATGGAGACCCTTTGATGTACTCTAATATTTTTAAAGCAATTTACATGTGACAATCTCGGGGGGCCTGCATGAATTGACTGACTCTCCCTACAATAAAGGATATGTCAAGTCTGGTTACGGTAAGATAGATGAGTTTACCGACCAGACGTCTGTATCGAGTAATATCTTGTAGGAGAGGAAATGTCTCATCCCAAAGTTTGTCAGTGCCCATAGGCATGGGATTCCGAGTAGGTTTCGTTCCAAAAAGACAGACTTCATTAAGTAAATCTATAGCTAAGTTATCAAAGGCGCAAAGGGGTCCTGGAGCCTAGGCGCGGGCACGCGCCTGAGGCACGTGAGACGCAAAAATGAATTGGGTGCCCAATTCACTGATTTTCAGCGAATTTGGTGCCCAATTCACTGATTTTCAGCGAATTGCGTGCCCAATTCACTGATTTTCAGCGAATTGGGTGTCCAATTCACTGATATTCATTCGTCACTCGAAGTAACCGTTTACTAAACAATCACGCCTATCCTTCAGTTTGAGCGACGTGGACTCAAGGACATTTTTGTGCAAAGGGCAACACGATGATCTCATGCTACCTTTATAGTGTCATCATGACCGATGATAGGCAAACATTTATCAGGAAAGTTGTTTGTAAGCCAGGTGCGAACAAGCGCATCAATGGCGTCCCAATCAACATAGTTGGGAGACGCGGGGTCTGGCGGAGCGTCAGTGAGATGGTGTCGATTGCTTTGGGAGCGCAAAAGAAAGGTGAAGGAGTCACTCCAACAACACTCAAGCCTTTATCCCACTATAGTGGGGTCGGCTATATGGATCCATTGTTTCCATTGTGCCCTATCTTTAGTCATAATCTCACTAATGCCTAAATACATCATGTCTTTCCTTATAATCTCATTCCAAGTCTTTATTGGTCTACCCTCCCCCGTTTAACATGTAGTGACTAAACTCTCATAACGCCTAACAGGTGACTCTAATGGTCTCCTTCGTACGTGTCCAAACCATCTTAGTCGAGCTTCTCACATCTTCTCTGCAATTGGTGCCACTCCTGTCTTATCCCTTGTAACAACCCTAAAATGGAAATAATAATAATAACAACAAAGTATTATTATTATTTAGAGGTTTTGCTATCCGCACCCCTCCCCCTTTAAACCCTCAGCTGAGCCCCCCCTCTCCCGATATAATTGTCTCGTGCGGCTAGGGCTCCCGCTCCCTCCTGTTTCCGCAAGCCGCAAGCCCCGATCCCGCTCCAGCCTCGTCTCCCGATTCCGCTCCCGTCTCCCGTGCGCAGTCCCGTCGACGCCTCCTGCCCCTCCTGCCGCCTCATGTTGTCCTTCTCCCTCCTCTGGTCGGCGACCTCAGCCCCTCCAGTAGCCGGCATCATCGCCTCCTCTTGCTTCCCCGTCGCTTTCTCCTCCTGCTCAGGACGACAGCCTCCTGCTCTTCCTCCTCTCCCTCCGGCAACCCCTTCCTCTCCGTTTGGGCCAAGCTTTTGCGTGAGGAACGTCTAGGGTTTCCTCCCCTCTCCTCCTTGGGCTCAGATTTTGGTTTCCTCGGGTAAGGAACTCCTCCTTTCCGCCTTTGTTCAAATTGTTCTCGAATTATTTTGCAAATTGTGCACTCCAAATTACGAATTTTCTGTTGATTCAAGGTTTTGCCCGCTCGTAATCGCCAAATCCTTTGGTATTCGTGCCCCCGGTGCCGTTCGTCGCTCCAATTGGCGGAATCTCTTGATGACCCTTCCGATTTAGGGTTTCCGTCGCCTAAGCGCCGCCAAATCTCCGATTTGCTCGTAGTAGCCTCCGTCTCCGCGTGGAATCTCTTCTCCCCTCACTTTTGAGGGAGGTAAAATCCGCTAAACCCTCTTTGTTTATTTTTCCGCATCGTAAAATGCTCGTGTTAGCGTAGTGAATTATGTTATGTTGCTTTCGTCGTTCTTGAGCAGGTTTGAAATGTGATTTTCTGAATTTTGCTTGCGCTGCTTCGCCGCCGCCGTCAGTTTCAGCCTCATTTAAGGCAAGTAGAGATCCCTCTCTCTTGCAAGCATTGAATTTTGTTTAGCATGACCTGTTCTTATGATTTTTATGCTTCACTCTTGAATACTCGTGTCATCCAATAAGTTTAGTTTTGATTGCTTGATAGTAGTTTAAAGTTTCACGCATTTGAAATAGCACGAGTTGTGAAATGTGAAATGATGATTTTAATTGGAGGAATTAGTGGTCCTTTTTTAGCATGAACATTAATTAGTATATTGACAAATGTTAAGATTCCTTCCTAGCAATTAGATGAAATGTGTTCGATATGAAATATTTGGGTTGTACACATGTTTACTTGGAGGATAATCGTTTGTTGGAATGGTTCAAACTAAATGAAAACTGGATGTCCTAGAAAATGATGTATAATTATCTTATTACTCGTGAATACTTGAATCCGCAAGTTCTAAACTCTTTATCGAGTTCTCCGAGTCATCAAATCTTGTTGCTTACGCCTGTCTGGTTCTAAGACTCGAGTAAATAATTTCTATAACTTGATTCCTCCCGTTTCACGTTTGTAAAAAAAATCTGCTCTTGTACATCTGAATCAGCATCTTGGTTACATGTCTTGATATGCTAGAATCCACGAAATCCTGCGCTAAGTCAATAATAACGTAAGTTAACATTGAAAGGTAGGGTTTAATTGATGAAACTCCTTGACTTGGGTTCCCTCTTGAATCCCTAATGGGAACAAAGGACCGGTCGTAGCGAGCTTAAATTTCTGAATCTCTAAGGTCCTGTGTGTCATAAGTAAATCTTGGAAGCTAGGGTTTAGGTGGTGCATCGTCTTGATTGCATGTCACGGTAAGCAGGAAATACTCTTATTCTAGTAAGCCTTACACCCGGACATGAGTGTGAACCATGTGCGCCCACTATAAACACCTACGCATTTCATTGATTACAGCTTATGCAATTGCATGATCTTTTATCTGCTTATTCCTGAATCTCCGGCAAGTCTTGAATCTGAACCTGTATCTGAACCTGAATCTGCCTGAATCACGAATCCTTCAGTTCATTTATATGCTAAGCAATCATTGAAAGGTAGTGTTAAATTGATGTGACGCTTTGAATCGAGTTTCCGCTTACCTTGTAACGGGAACCAATAATGGCATAACAAGCCCAATTACTTTGATAAGCCTTGCATTTAGACTCCTGTTAGAATCTCGTGCATCAGAAAGAAACACTTGCACCTTTCAATGATTACAACTAATGACATTACATGACTGAATGTTTGTTGTGCTTCGGAATAGCCTAATAATTCTGATTATTTCTATTCGTCTTGCTTACTGTCTGCCTTGCTAGCTTTGCTTCTGATAAAACTGGTACTTATACATTGTTGTTTTCCTTGCTAGTTTGTAATTTACCTTGCTTATGTTTTCAATGTTCTGAGGCTTTTCCTTCTGTTTGGATTTGTCTTAGTGTTCGTGTCTGCGCCGCCTGCTCGCTGAGGCCGATCTGCGTCAAGTTTCAGGTTCTATGTTTATGTTTCATTTCTTTTACTATCGGATATTTCTGTTATGTAGTAATTACGATCAGTCATTTTCTCTTATTTCATGGACAACTGCTAGGCTAAATATTATATGTACTAGAATTTGACATGTTTTGCATGTTCATTCATCTGAGATGATCACTGCATAAAAATCTGTATCAAAACTTGTATCTTGAGCTTTTACTAAAATGCATGTGCACCTCTTTCAAATTATCATGTTTTAAAGCTTCCGCAACAAAACAACCTGTTTTTACTCAAAAGTAACTATTTTTAAACTATTTATTAGTATCTCTGCTTGCACCTTAGCAGACATGGTTTTCCTTCCGCCCATGCCTGTGGCATCACGGCCCGCCCGAAGCCCGCCCGAAGCCCGCCCGAAGCGCACTCTGACTCTTGTCGAGACGGATCGTGACATCCCTGATACATTCATTCCTAATTTTATCCAGTCTCGTGTGTCCACGCATCCACCTAAGCATTCTCATCTCTGCAACTCCCAGTTTTTGCTCATGTACACAATTCACTGCCCAACAATCAAAACCATAGAGCATCGCTGATCTAATTATAGTACGATAAAACTTGTCTTTAAGTTTTAATGGTACTTTACGATCTCATAAGATCCCTGAAGCGCCTCTTCACTTCAACCAACCTGTTTGGATTCTATTTATCACATCTTTATCAACACCTACATCTTTTTGAACTATCGATCCAAGATATTTAAAGCACTCACTGCAAGAAATATCTTGATCACCCAACTTAATAACGAAGTCATCTGTTCTTCTTGCACTGCTAAATTTAAGATCTATATACTCCGTCTTTGCCCACCTCAACCTAAACCCTTTTTTCTAAAGTGTCTCGCCAAGATTCATGTTTTGCGTTTACACCCTCGCGCGTTTCATTGACCAAAACGATATTATCCACAAACAATAAACACCAAGGTATTGCTTGTTGGATATGTCCGGTGAGGTCATCTAAGATAAGGGTAAAGAGAGAAGGGCTTAAAGCTGAACCTTGGTGTAAGCCAACGGTGAAGGAGACACTCCAATCAGGATAATTTGGACCCGTTAATTTCAATGTTGTCCAGAGATTTTTAGACACACTTAAAATAATTGTGGGTGTAGGAGCAATGTTGGCGTGAGTAGGAGGAAGTGGTGTATTGGCCATAGTGGAGAAGAAAGATTGGTGAGCACGGTTGGAAAGAAAATGACTTCACGTGGAGAGCTCGCAAATGCAGGCAAAGAGAAGGTTCGGAGTTCCTGAAGAACTCGCAGAGAGGCTGGTAGAAATCGCAGCAAGGGGTGACGAGCGTTGGTAGTGGGCCGTCGAGTGTTTGCAAGAAGAGGCTCGAGGCAGGGACGCGCTGGCGAAGAGAAGATTATCGGAAGTACTCACAGTCGCAGGTATCGCGGGCTAGACGACTGCGGGAAGCGCTTGGAGGAGCAAATTGATCGTCGATTATTGTTGGGATGCGCACAGGCGGAGCGTACACCAAACAGAAGCAGAGAGCTCTGCTTGGGATAGAACGATGAGCTCGACGTGATGAGAACGGGATCGACAAGTGTGAGTTGATTGTTGTGGTGATGCACAGAGGCGGCGAATATAGATTTGCGAGACATAGACGTGCGTAGGAAGGAGCTGATGTCCCAGAGATTGCGATTACGGGGAGTGGCAGGGTGAGAAGCGGCGAGTTCTTATGCGTTCAGCAAAAAATATAAAATCCCTTGGAGAACTTCAGTTGCTGTCGTGGAGTCCGATCTTGTTGGGAGAGTAAAATGGCCTGATGTTGGTTGGCGAGTACTCGGGAGATTTCATGAGAGATCAGGAGAGTGCACACGGGACTTGGCGGGTTTGGAGCTGTTGAAATAAAGGAGAGGACATAAAATGTCCAATTTATTCATCCATCATGGGGGGGGGGGGTATATGAAAAATTACAAAGGGTATACCAAAGATCAATAGCCGATGTGGGACTAAAGACACGACACACATCTAAGACACTAATACACTTAATGCGCAAACTCCAACACTCCCCCTCGAGTTGGAGGGAAAACCTTCGGCTTGGACATCAAATAATGATAACGGAAATGGAGGTAGGCGATGCGGCACAAATCAACATACATGTCATCGGGGATTATCTGCACAAAGGGCAGTCCCACGCGACACGATCCCACCAATCACAAACCCACCCAACACAAATTCCCACGACACAACCCGCAGGAAAACAGAAAGGCCACCCGGAGACACAGACCCACACGACACAACCCGCTGGAATCAAGTCAACAGACGGGCCACCGGGGATACTCTCACACAACACAACCCGCTGAAATACAGGTCAACCAACAACGACCATACCATATACCAATCAACGAAGAAAATTGGGGAGACACAAACAACACAGACAAGGTAGGAGGGTCGTGTGGGACTAAGGCAAGAGTCGGGAAATACCATCTCAGTCACCTTCATCCCAAACACTCTCCCTCACGTGAGACACGCGTGCATGACAACATAAAGACAACACATAAAAAATACATTAATAACGACAATACAAAGACATAAAAATGACCAAACCATCACAAAACTCTAGCATCGACAAAAGGTTACCACCCTAGAAGGGGATGCAGCAGACGCAGTCGACAAAAACATTCAGGGCAGTGGCAGGAATCGAAAGAAATAATGGAGGCATCAGATGGAATCGTCGGAAACAAGAGTGGCACCGAAAGGAGGCGTCCGAATCTGAAGCAGCGGTGTGACCGAGGCTGGAAGCCTGGAACAAACCAAAGGGATGAGAAAACGTCGTGGAAAGAAGCAGCTGGCAAGATTCGGAGCAACCATCGATGGTTTTGTCATGAAAGAAGCGATCCGGAAGGGCAGACATCCTCGTCGAAGTAGCAGCTCAAAGAAGCATGCGATCGGGATCGTCGACAGGAACAACAGTGTTGGATGGATCTGAAGAACTGATCGTTGTCAAGATCAACAGAAGGGATCTGCGGCAGGATTGGTAGGAAGAAACTACGACGAGTTCGACATCGTCGGTAGGAGGCGGGATCGTCTGCAAGAACTGCTGACGGAAACTGCGAAGGGGGTCATCAGCGGGAACAACGGGCGGGATTGTTGACTGGAAGAGATGCGTCGACGGGATTATCTCCAATCGCTGGAGATGAAGCAGTCGATGTCGCCCTTCGTCGAGCTACGAGGAGATAGACGGGAAGAAATTTCGTCAAAGTCGTCGATGTCGCCATTTGTAGCAACGGGGAGCAGCGAGAACTCACACACACGCCATAAGACACACGAGAATGGAACACCTGATCGCATCCCTAACATAAGGTACCAGGAAAACCGGGGAGGAATAAAATCTTGCTCTGATACCATGTTGAAATAAAGGAGAGGAAATAAAAGGTGCAATGTATTCATCCCTCAAAGGGGGTATATAAAGGATTACAAAGAGCATATCAAACATCGATAGCCGATGTGAGACTAAAGACACGACACACATATAAGACATTAATACATAACCTTAAATATAAAATACACTTATGCAAAAACTCTAACACGTGCAAAGGCTGGGAGTATTCACGCGAGGGGAGAGGAGCGAGAGATTATGTCTCGCTCTGATACTATGTGAGAATTTGAAATATGGAATAATTGTATTTCAAAATTTTCTAAATATTACATGAGAGCTCTCCTCTTTATATAGAGGAAGAGGAAGAATTTACATTTGGAGATGTGCGACTAAATACAAGTGAGAGAAAATGTCCAATGGGCCTCTTTTGGGGCTTTTAATCATGGTCTTTAACATATTGGAAGCCGAGATCATCTTTAATTAATTACTACTAGTTAATTATATTTTATCTTAATATTGTTTAAAATACTAATTATAAGCTTAATTAAGTAAGTGTCCTTACGAGGAGCATTCCTTAAATAAAGAAATAATATTTCCTCAATTAGCATGTCAAGTGCCTTTATAAGGGAATGCCTATATGAGTCTTTCATCTTTGGATTGTTCGAGTCTAGAAGCTCTTTAAGTTAGAAGTTTTTGGGAGGATCCAACCCCCAGGAGGCAGGAGTCCCATAAAGACGAAGTCCTTTGGGGGAACAAACAATCGAGAGTACGGAAGATTCATTCTCAATTTTGTATCTGAATATGTATTTTCTTCTCCAAGACTGAACTCTTTTGTGCATTCTCTCATCATCTCCTCCTCTAACTACCTTTCAATATTTTAGCTTGGTAATATACAGCTGTGGAGCTAACAAAATTTTTTTCCATTACAATAAGTTTATATTAAGGATCAGTATCGACTCAATAGATTTTTGTAAGGTGTTTTGTATATGCATTTTGCAGACATAATTCTAATCAGTGAGATATTTGCTTAGACTTTGTTTGGACTCGTTCTGGCTTTTGAGCTATGGCGAAGTGAAACTATGGCAATAAACGCAATGTGACATTTTTATCTATCAATGGAGAGTGTAAAAGGAATGAGAATGCTAAGATGAATGTGTGGTGAAGACAAAAAATAATAATAAAAGAATGATTAAACGAGAGAAATAGCCAGAGTGACATATATAAAGATAAGATGAAAGAAAATCAACTTAGGTTGGTTTGGGAATGTACACGAAGGTTAGAAAATACACCAATTATACAAGTAGACACAATTATTGTCTAAGGATAAGGTAGAAGGGGTGGACTGAAAGTAAAAAAAGGGGCAGCCGGGTGCACAAAGCATCCCAACGCAGCGAGGGTCCGGGGAAGGGTCCCACCGTAAGGGTGAAATCTAGGCAAACCTTACCCTGCATTTTTGCAAGAGGTTGCTTCCATGACTCGAACCCGTGACCAAAAGTAATATGGATAAAATTATTCAAGATGATTTGTGTAGTTTAGGTTTAGCACCACATGCAGCACTAGATGAGACTAAATGGAAAATGAGAATTCACAAAATCGACTCAAAATAATTGGGATAAGGCTATTGATGATCATGATGATTACATTTTTTCATGTAATAAGAAGTCACACACCATCACATAACGGGGCTTGTCTACTGGTAGGGAAGCAGTGCATTGTGCAACAACACGCCAAAAAGAGTCTTTATCTTCACCGCCTGCAAGACCGCCAATTGCATAGCTGTCAAGAAATCAGCCAAAACAATGAGCTAGCTTATCATAAAAATATTATCCCTCCAATGTCATCATGAGTTTTGTGATTTATCATTCAAATAATTATATTTACTGCAATTCTGTAATAACACAAAAACCAATTTATGGGAGAAGTTAAAAAATCAGTAGGTTTGCATTTGAAAAGGGGAAAATAGTACATCAAAAGGTATCACGCGATCCACTTCAAATAAAATGGTAACACAGTTTGGAGAATACTGACTAAACACAAACGGAGATGAAAATTATCATAGGTTGGGAATTACATTCAGGGACAAATAATTCAGCCATAATTAACATAGAGACATGAATGTAAACATAACAATGTTAATATGAGTTTATTCACTTACAAAAAACATGATAACAGTCAAGATGTTCAAATCAACTTGTAATCATATAGTCGTTGTTAATTGAAGCAGCTTTCAGTATCATAAGAGTTTTAAGTGCAATTTATGTATCTTCGACTTGTAAATAGCCTCAAAACACAAATATGAAAATCCTACAAAAGATATTTGACGAATATAACAAATTGAGCGTTGCTGGAATATATTTTTTTTGAAAGATTTTATCATAGGCAAATAAGTTACTGCATGTGATAAAATAAAAGTGATGGTATTTAAGAATGGTGAAAAGAAGAAAACTTGCACCAAAGTCTTCAATTGATCTTCTAATATAAATAGGAAAACAAGGACTATCATTCATTAAACAAGTACAAAATCAACTCATAAGCTTAATCAAAATCTGTCCACAGTAAGAACAGTGCAGGAAGTGATTAAAACTGGTTCAAAGATCCACGTTCCTTCAAATAAAACAGTTCCCAAAGAATGAGGTTTAAATATACATCAATTAAAACCTTGCCAAAATAGTAATAAAATTACTTTATAGTCAAAAAGTGCTCCAACCTTCTCCAAACAACTAGAAATTCGCACAAGTAAATACAAGAAATACTAGATAAACAGTCTAAACCTGCAGCAAGAATACCAAATAAGTGCACCACAGCATCTAGCTGAACATAAAATGGGGATGAATGGATACAAACTTGCCATCGGAGAACATAAGGTCTCTCAACACTTCCTGGACACAAGTACTCGTTACACCAGGATGGAAATTGGGTGATAAGGGACAGATTGGAGGGTGTTGAGCCTCTCTGAAACACCGACGTCGGTTGCTCTTAAGCTACAACAATTGGAATGTGCAAATCCCCTTTTAAGGTTTTAAACCGCCGTCGGTCGCTCTTAAGCTACAAGGGCTCTTTACACCAGGATGGAAATTGAGTGATAAGGGACATAATGAAGGGTGTTGAGACTCTCTGAAGCACCAGTCGTCGGTTGCTCTTAAGCTACAACAATTGGAATGTGCAAATACCCTTTAAGGTTTTAAATCAAATCAACATTATTCAACTATCACAGAAATTAATCCATAGGGTTTTAATAAAAAAATTAATTTTTAATAAAATAGATCACATAGCCTTCAATTTTGAAGCATAGGGACATCAGAATATCACCATCCCCGAGGGATACCCCAGATCGCTCCTTCCTCCCAGTATCGAACTCCATAGCTTCAACGTGTGCCAAATCGCCCCCCAAGAAAGCTTATTTCTTTAAGGATTCCTCTTCCAAAGCTTCGAACATCAGCATCTTCATCTCCATGTCGAACCAATGCATCAGAAAATGCATCAATCCCCCACTCGATAAGGATTCCTCAAAACTAGAGGGTATTCAAAACATGACATCTTCACCTTCCACGCCCCACCAACCGCCTAACTAGTAGAGTCTACAGAAAATCAACGCGATCATCAACAACAAGATATTCGTGTAACAAGCTCCATCATATCGTTGTAGCCACTGATCACAACAGTTCTGACAAGCACTCTAAGCTCTCCTGAATAACCGCTCTCTAATATAACATGCTCAGTATCTAAATATTTTCAATCATCATACCATTTGCTGTAATCAAGAAACCATAAGAGGATCAACGGGCAACCAAGAACCTGACAACCACAAACTCCACAACATAAGAAGTTGCCACATCAACTACTGATTTGTCAATCACAAAAGTATTTGTAACGCCCCGGTCTAATGTGGGTGCGCTACAGGTCTGCAGACCAGTGATCCCAATCCCTCTCCACGGATCTGATTGGCCGCAGCTGCTAATTCCAATGGCGGGTTGTTAAGGCTGGGCTTGAACATCAGAACTCCTGGATGAGGGAGCTCTAAACTGGTTCTCATCACCAACTGAGTTGCCTCATCACTGGTCTGCAGACCTGTAGCGCACCCACAGTAGATTGGGGCGTTACATAAAAAATGCTTTAGAGCTCCCACATCTAGGAGGTCTGGGGTTCAAGCCCCAGCCTCAACAACCCGTCATTGGAATTAGCGGATGCAGTCAATCAGATCCGTGGAGAGGGGTTGGGTTCACGGGTCTGCAGACCTGTAGCGCACACACAGTAGACCGGGGCGTTACATAAAAAGTGCAGCACAATTGGTAATGAGGACCAGTTTAGAGCTCCCTTATCTAGGAGGTTTAGAGTTCAAGCCCCAACCTCAACAACCCGCCATTGGAATTAGCGGTTGCGGCCAATCAGATCCGTGGAGAGGGGTTGGGGTCATTGGTCTGCAGACCTGTAGCGCACCCACAGAAGACCGGGGCGTTACAGTATCTTCCAACTCCTAATCCTCTGAAATATAGATGACATGGTTAGCTGTGACAACGACATCAAGACACATAACAAGTATCACAACCTCTTCTATCAATAGAAGATCCTCTACAAGAGTAATGATGTGTCTGGGAAGTACCAAAACAGACTCAGACTTAAATCTTTCCTATAGCTACACACTCAGGCAAAAGTGATTCACTACAACAACTGTTGGCAAGCCAAAGTCAGCTCCTTATGTCAGTTCTTGCCCCTCCTCAAGACATCAAACATAGAAAGGAAGAACTGAAACATCTATGGAATCCGTCATAACTGTATCAACATCAGATGCCACCACATGTACAAAAAACCACATCCTCATGCTCAGTCACATCAATAGCATTCACAAGAGATTTGAGGTCTTCCACAACTGATTCCCCTACACAAAACTTAATTACATCAACCTCCGACACAATAGATTCAAGATCCTCTACCATTGTATCATCTTTCGTAATGACTTTAGAACTCTCACTTTTCTACCTAGCAGCCTTAACATGATTTGCCTCTGCAACTACATCTCTTTGTTGTCTCCAACAGGTGAAGAAGAAGAATACCTAGCGAGAGCACAAACATCTGAAGGCCTACGCATCAAGAGGCTCAAGAATATATCCTCCAATCTCCATATAGTCATCTGGGGTAAAAAGTATCATCATAAGACACTTAAGATTTGCCCAATTCTTGATGCCTCTCTTGCCCCCCTGCTTTTGTTGAGCCTTCAAGTCCTTCCACCACATACTAGAAAACTCAGATGTGAAAAGGCCTTATTGTGCTTCCCTTCGTCTAAATATCTCAAGTAGCCAAAGATACATTCAATATGTTGGATCCAATCCATAAACTCAAAAAAAAAGAAGTCCATCTCTTGAAATCAATCAATCTATGATACCAAATGATGCACTTCCGGACAGACAAGAGAGAACTCACAAATTCAAATAGGAAAACAAGCATAATCATTCATGAAAAAGGTATAAAATGAATTCATAACAACAACAACAACAGAACCCATATAGTCCCCAATCATTGGGGGTATGGGCGGGGGAAGATTGGAAACAGACCTAACCTTTGGCACTATGCACAAAATGGCTTCTCTCAGAGGAGAAAGACCTAACCTTTGACAATAAATGCACAAAGTGGCTGCTCACTGAGTACCACTGAAATAGTGGCCCCATATACCGCCGCGTTTGCTGCGGAATCATGCCCTCAAATCAAAGTCAAAGACATCAGAGAGGGCAGACCCAAGAATCCATTTTGATTTATGTGCACATAACCATGCTTCCTTCATTCAGCATCCAGAGCATTGGTGAAGCACACAATTATAAAATGAATTCATAAGCTTCATTAAAATCTGTCCACGGTAAGAACGGTACAAGAAATGACAAACTGGTACAAAAAATGACTTTCCAACAAAAGAGTCCTCAAAATCAAAGAATGGTGTTTCATTACACATCATATTAAGATCTTGCCAAAACAGTCCCAAAATATCATCAAATATAGTTTAAAAACTGCTCCAAGACAATCCCAAAAAGCTCTCCAAACACCTAGAAAGTCAGCAAAATTCAATACAAGATTTACTGTGAAATTACTTCCATGAATAGCCTAAAACTGCAGCAAGATGCCCATAAAAATGCAACAGAAATCTGAGAAGAGAAAATGGGCATGGAGGGGATGCAGACTCACCAGTGGAGCAGATAAGATCGCCCACCACTTCTGGAGAAGATCCCTCACCACCGGAGAAAATAAGGTCAGCCACCACTTCCCAAATAAGAGCACTCACCATTCCAGGGTGGATACCAGGCAAAAAGAGCAAGATTGGAGGGTGCCACGCCTCTCCTAACTCCTAAGCACCATCAGTGGTCGCTCTTATCACCCCCTGTAAGACCCGAACCCGAGCTTGTATGTCAAATACTTTATATATTTTAATATATAAGAAAAAAAAATCCCTTACGATGAAAAAGGAAATCCAGTGCCGGTCGCACGTTTAATTTTGAAGTTCGAGATTTCCGAAGTTTTTGCGACGAATGTTTCGTATTTATTTAATATTTCGATATTAAAATCAATTTATATGATGGCTGAATTGGATTCATTTTGATGGATGTGTGGGTTAATTGGCTGATGGCAGATTTGGGCAATATTAAGTTGTCCGGTTATTGCTCTATCTATCTAAGCATATTATTGCATATATTATAAGTTAAGATTGATTATTATGTGAGGCGGTGGGCTGTTGGCTCTTATATACTTATCCACGATATTTGCTCTCTCACGATACTTCTTTCTCGCCGTCTGGAGCTCTTGACGGGCACGGAAACGCTAGGGCTTCTTCGACTCTTCTCCCCTACGCTCAACGATTACTCCTCCATGGTCGACAGTACTGGGAAAGTTTAGGGCTGTGGTCTTGTCCTTCTTGCGCAGCTACTGCTGGGCTGGGCTGGTTTTGGATTTGGCCGGCCATTTTGGGCTGAAATCTCCTCACTGTGAGCTTCTCTCCCCCTTTTTCTTCTTTGCTGAAGTATGGTTTTAATTGCTGAAATTTATGAGTCTATGGCTTGACCATGGATGACTAGGGTTCCAGATTTGGGGATTTTCTGATTTGGGATTTCTACTCTCCCTCTCCCCC
Organism: Dactylorhiza incarnata; assembly: GCA_033032865.1. Lineage (NCBI taxonomy): Eukaryota > Viridiplantae > Streptophyta > Magnoliopsida > Asparagales > Orchidaceae > Dactylorhiza > Dactylorhiza incarnata. The sequence continues at coordinate 4,865,571 of JAWHQI010000208.1, forward strand.
CTACTTCTCTTACTCTCCCCCTTCTTCCCTCACTCTATAGTGGCTGACTGTTGGGTATTGATTTCCTAGTGTCTGTTTTGATTCCTGTTGGAGGGGATTTGGATGTGAGATGTTGGAAAGGATTTGGGTGCTGGCCGGCTGTTTCTATTGGCTAGTTGTTGGTTTAGCTTTGATTTCTGATGTGTGTGTGTGTGTGTGTGTGGGGGGGGGGGGGGGGGGGGGGGGGGGGGGGGGGGGGGGGGACGGTCCCTGGGCTGTGAGGGCTCTCAGCTACATGGATAGTTAAATGTGCTCATCGGCGTCTGACCCAGAGATGTGGATCATCCAAGGCACATTAGCATGGCGTACTCCTTCTGTTTGAATCGGAGTTTGAAACCAAACTTCTCCTCAGGAGGATAGATGGGGCGATTCAAGTGAGATTCAATGGAGATCGAACTTTCTATTCACTCATGGAATCTGAGCGGTCCGGGGGGGACCCCCACGGCTCCTCTCTTCTCGAGAATCCATACACCCCTTATCAGTGTATGGACAGCTATCTCTCGAGCACAGATTGAGGTTCGGATTTCTTTTTTGATTCATCTCTGGAGTTGAATACCTCATTCAAGATTTGTTTTGATCCAAATCAAAAGAAAAGGCAAATCCCCTATGATACACCAGATCCGGCTCGGTTATTGATAGAGTGAATAGATCCGCCATTTCTGGGAATCTTTCAAAAAAATCGTGGCGTAGCGTGTAGCCCCTTTATTCCGGTCATGGAATAGATGAAAGAAATCAAAAAATGGATTTTTGTTCAAGAATGAAATCTTATTGGAACTGTCCATATCCGGTTCATCCTTCGGAACCATATCACATCCCGGATCTGGTTCCGAAGGATGAATTGAGACCAGGGGGGGAGGAGGACGCGCCTATGTTGGCCGGCTGATGTTCTTGTCCCTTCTTAGTTGCTATTCTTCATTGCTGAACTTTGAGGACTATGTAGTTGCTGTTGGTAGCGACTGAAAGAGGATTTTAGGTTGTTATGTGGGCTGATTTATATGCTATTGCTGGCTGCCCATTTGTTGGCTTTTGGTGTTTCTTGTGGGCAGCATTTTGTTGACTCTTATTGGCTGCCCTTGTTGGATTTTGTTGGTTACATTTTAGTGGTTGAAATCTGATGCAATAGTGGCTGAAATCTGATCTCTTAAGTGGCTGAAATATGATCTCATAAGTGGCTGAATTTTGAGTCCTGTAGTGGCTGAAATTTGATTTTTGATGTTTTCTTCAAGTCACCTAAATTATTCATCTCTTAGGCAACTCTTAATAAGACGTAGTTGTGGCCGTCTTAGGATTCTACTCGTAACAATTTAACGGCGCAACCCTAAAGTAAATGATTTCCTTGATACTGCAGAGGATGACGTCCGGCGATAGACGCGACAAGAACCCTAAGAAGGACAAGGGCAACGGAAAAGCCATGGTGAGTCTTTGCTGCTTTGATTACGTATATATGAATTATTTTGAAATATGAACATGTATAATTACTTTACTCTGAGTTACTTCCTTGCATGCACACTGAATATTGATTGAATTGAGTTGAGGAAAATCGAAGATTTGAAATCACTGAAAATTGTGAAATCGCTAAAAGGTTAAAACATGGATTAGCAAGCGATAGAAACTCTGAGGGGAAATTTATATAAATATTTCCTAAATTTTGAAAATGAAAATGAATTCAATATAAAAAGAATAAGAAATTGAGTGTGTGTCGACGCATAGAAATGTTAAGGGTCAACATCGTAGGAGGGGTAGAACTCGTACATAATTTTGATAATTCCAAGGAAGGTCGTGTGTTCGATCACCCTGAAATGGAATAGAATTGTCTAATCTAGGGGGCATGAAAGCCTGGAGCGTGTTCGATTGCCCTAGATTTGGTTGATTTGATGGGCCCATATAACTGATAGATTTGAGAATGATCCTCAGCATTTCGGAAGAACGAAATATGATAAGGAAATTCTGATTTGAATACATATACAAATAAGAATACGAAATAATGAACTTGATACCAAAAACAGTTTATTTCTGTTGTACTAGCTCACTGTACAGTATTCTACCTGCTTACTTATTGTTTCTACTACACATGTTCACATATATATAGATAACTGCATATTGATGTTGACTCTTCATGTTTGTCCGTAGTGCAGTTGAAGAGGTAAGAGACTCAATTTTCTAAACTAACTGGTTGTCAATTTCTCTTTTTAGGATCAGAATGTCAGCGTACCAGGCCCCGCTAGGAGGATACCTGTGGAGGCAAAAATAAAACAGAGGGAAGAAGTAGTTCAAGCACGGGTTAGAGTTTTGGTTGTCTGTTTAGAGTTTGTTGCAGTCTGTACATTGTATATATGTCCTAGTTTGATTTAGTAGTTTTCCCTGTACTCTGGCATGTGACATGATGTAAATTATGCTTAACAAATAAAAGGTTATTTTATGTTTTCTCCTGGTACCTCCCAGGTGTTATATATAATAGAATTGATGTGTTATTTAATTGTGAAAAATCGCTCGGAATAATTAAATTGTGGCAGACTTCGGGCCATTACCCCCCTCCCCCCCCCCCCCCCCCCCCCCCCCCCCCCCCCCCCCCCCCCCCCCCCCCCCCTCTTAAAATCCAATTCAAAATATACAACTATTACAAAACAACAATAGGGTTTTAAATCAAAAAACAATTTTAAATCTTCATGAAATAGACCCTAGTGCCTTAAAACAAGATTTTGAAGTCCATGGACAGTAGCGCTTTGCCATTACCACACCATTTAGCGCAATGGATACCTCAAGCCATCACCTCCGCGCTCGAGTTTGAAATGCATAGCTCTGTCATCCGCAAACTGACGGCCAAAAGCATTCATTTCGCTAAGGTTTCATCTTCCAAAACTCCAAACATGATCATCTTCATCTTCACCTTAAACCAATGCATCTGGAAATTACATAGAACAGTTTGGAAAGTTTATGACAGGCCAATGTCAATTTACCGCAAGTGACAAAATAAAAGTATCACTGCAAATTGGCTACCGGTATTCATCAATCAAAAAAGGCATGAAAAATGTCTTAAATTTAGAAAAAGGAAGTTTGTAAAAAAACAGATGATAGCAACGGAACCAATTGAAAGCTAGCTGTTTCCATTTTCTACAAAAGCCGACTCCAATTCTCAAAATGAAAGGGTCGTCATTCTGTGTGACCTATAGCATAAGATGCACCACTATGGCAAATAGACAATAAAATATTGAGAACAAATTTATTATTGCCAATAACTCCCATCACCTGCCCCATCTAGGTAGCAGTATGATTATATCATGTGTAATAAGTACATAAAAATATTGATAAATCAATAAAGCCAATCGAAAGATAAATATCTATGCAATCTGAAATTCTGAACTATTCTGAAGTAAATGAACAAGAAAGTATATCATACCCAGGTAAATTACGACTAACCAGGCCCTTCACACATATATCTCTGGAAAAATAAGTTTATTAGCAGGAAGTCATGAAATCTCTTAGCAACTTTACAATCAGTTGCAGAATATAAAATAGATTCATCAATGAATCATTCATGATAATTAAAATTTACCTAAGAGTCGGATCAAGTCCTCCTTGTACAATACCAAATAAGTTTTGAACTTCAGGTTTTTTATGAGCTGCATTCATAAAGGACAGTAGTAAAAAAACCATCTTAACAGAAATGAAACAGTGGAATGCCATCACAACATATCTCCTCTCAACAATTTAAATTTAATAGCTCAATGTTACACGCGTGCGCGCAACAGCTTATTTGTATTTTGTATCTTTAATTTGTAGGGCATTAAGGGTAAAAATGTATGTGAGCCCCCCCCCCCCCCCCCCCCCCCCCCCCCCCCCCCATCTTCCTATATAAGGAGGTGGTTTGAGAGTTGATGTTTTAGGTTTTGAGATCTCTCCTTGTGAGAGGGACTTTGTTACGGACACCGACAAGGCGGAAGAAGGCGAAGGGCATCCACCAGTATGGTGAGTGTATCAACGTCGCGAGCATCGTGTCAGTAACGTGTCGGCTTAGCCGAACGTATTGGGTTACATCTTGTACCTCTTTTATGTACTTGAGCATGACACTTATATAAGCCGATAGCTATTGTATTTTGGGCAGCTTTGATTTGAGAATGAAAACTCTTGGGACTTCTCTCTTCTATCTCTCCTAATTCCACCTCTCCCCTTCCCTCTCTTTTCCCACTCGTAACAATTTGGTCCGACCTAGCCTACTTCAGGCCGCGGTTTCCATCGCCGAAGCGTACAAGCCCGCGCTCTCAGCTATCGACCCCGACCGCTCCCCTCGTGCGACTCCCAACTCTCGATCCAGACCGCTCCCGTCGTCCGTGCTCGCCGACGCACGCTTTCCCCGCCCGATCGTTCGATCGCCGGCTCCGTACAGCCCCCCCCCCCCTTCAGCCCACGCGGTACCGCTCGACCGCACCGCATCGGCTCCGTCGACCCCAGCTGCGTCCAGATCGGCTGAGAGCCTTCTTCAGCTTTTTGGCTCCGTTCGAGCCCAGCGGCATCCCGATCTTGCTGTTCGACTTCCACGGCATTTTTGTACACTCTCAAGAACTCCTCGTCTGCTCCTTGCCGAGTGCATGCTCCCTCAGCTACGCTCGATGACTCATTCTGACGCACCGACGCCAACTCCTTCCACGGATCCGGCCATCCTCCGTCGTCTGGACGGTCACGACGACGTCATTACGTCTCTACAGGACCTCATGATACACATGGACACGAAATTCGATACCATCATGCCCGCCCTAGCGCGTTCACAACTTCCAACACAGACTCTTCGTCTCTCCTCGGAGTCCCCCCCCCGGACCAGTACAAGGACCCAGCCCTTCCGGCTGTGGTTTTCTCCCCGGGCCCTCGCTCCTTCGATGTTCCCTCCTTCAATGGCACCGATCCCATGGGATGGATTGCCCGAGCTGAACAGTTCTTTGATATCCAGCAGATCTTGGAACCACTGAAGGTCAGCACGGCCCTTATCGGCATGGAGGACTCCGCTCTCCATTGGGTGTGTTGGTTACGTCTATCCAAACCAACCATGTCTTGGTCAGATGTCCAACAGGAGTTCATTCTCCGTTACAACACTCGTTACCCGGGCTCCGTGGTGGAGCGTCTCTACGGCGTCCGCCAGACGGGATCCATTGACGATTACATTGACGAGTTCATAGCCCTCGCTTGCAAGTGTCGGGCCTTCCGCCGGACCACTACCTCAGCTTCTTCATGCATGGGCTTCTTCCACACATTCGTGCCCGGATCCGCACCCACCACCCGTCGTCGATTGTTGAGGCCATGGATCTTGCCCGCTTGGTCGAAGCGGATTTCCAGTCTCGGCCTATGGATATGGGAAGGACACCCACCGTGCTTCCTTCGCGCCCAGTCAACCGCCCTGCAGTGGTCAATCGTCCTCCACAGTTGTAACCACCCCCAGCCCCCAGCCGCGCCGCTCTTCCGCCACGTCTTCCTATGCCGATGGCCTACCCCAGGATCTCAAATCAGGAATACCACGATCTGGGTACCAAGGGCATGTGTTTCCGATGCAAACAACCCAACCCTCTAACCCAAAACTGCCCGTTGAAGGATCTTTGGATCCTCATTGGCGAGGAGGAACCCGAGGTTACTTTTGCAGATTTTGAAGCCCTTGAGATGGGCACGCTTGCCGAGGACTCCCCCCCCCCCCCTCCCCTCCCCCCAGCTGCCACCTTCCACTGATTGGACCTGCCGCTATTCGCGGTTGGCGGGTTTTCGTGCCCTTAGACGATGAAGCTTCGAGGACGCTTCAGGGGCTCTCTGTGGCTGTGATGATTGATAGTGGGGTGAGCCACAACTTTATTTCCCAGCGTTTAGTGGATCGTCTGGCGTTGCCTGTGCAAACCGCAGACCGCTTCTCGGTGTGCTTAGGGATGATCGGCGTCGGTCAACATGGGGCCTTTGCTCGACTCTTACTCTCACTGTTGGCCACTCCCCTTTTCAGGCGGACTTCTACGCTTTCTCTCTGTGCGGGTGGACATTATTCTCAGGGTAGCGTGGCTCCGCACCCTTGATGATGTCAGCGTGAATTGAGACCGCATGAACATGCACTTCCTCCGAGAGGGGATGCCTCGCTTGCTAGAAGGCGATTCAGCTTTACTTTGCCAATTTGTCTCCCTACGATCCCTTCAGAAATCCACCGATGTGGATTGGGTGGCTTCCTTATGGCACGTGGTAGAGCAGGAGGCCCCTTGTTCCCTGACTACCCCAGCACTGCAGGTTATTTTGGACCTTTTCCGGACCTCTTCGCCGACACAATACACCTTTCCCCGTCCAAGCCGACAGATCACCGCATCTCCTTGCAAGGGGGTGTTTCCTCCATATCGGTTCAACCGTACCCGTACGGCCATGCGCAGAAGGATGAGATCGAGACACTGGTCAGTGATATGCTAGACGCGAGCATCATTCGCCCCAACACCAATCCTTTTTCGAGCCCCTTCCTCCTGGTCCGCAAGAAGGATGGCAGTTGGCGCTTCTGCGTGGACTACCGGGAACTCAATAAGGTCACAATTCCGGACAAAAATCATATTCCGGTCATTCAGGAGTTACTGGACGAGATACGAGGGGTCATCTATTTCTCAAAATTGGACCTTCGCGCAGGTTACCAACAGATTCGGGTCAGGGAGGAGGATATCCCCAAGACGGCTTTCCGCACGCACGACGACCACTATGAGTTCCTGGTCATGCCCTTCGGCTTGACGAATGCTCCCGCCACTTTCCAGGCCACCATGAATGATTTATTCCGACCGGACCTGCACAAGTATATCTTGGTTTTCTTCGATGACCTCCTGGTTTACAGTTCGTCTTGACAAGACCATTTTGATCATATCCTGGCGACTCTCGCTACTCTCCAGGAGCACTCCTTTCAGGTGAACCCCAAAAAGTGTGTTTTCGGTCAGATCAAAACTAGCTACTTGGGGCACACCATTTCCGCACACAGCATGGTTATGGACCCGGACAAGGTTCAAGCCGCACTTCAGTGGCCCGCACCTTGATCATTCCGCGATGCTCGTGGTTTCTTGAGTCTCACGGGATACTATCGTCGATTCATCAGAGACTATGACAAGATTGTCAAACCACTCTCCAGCATGTTGAAGAAGGCAGAGCCCGGCAGCTTTCAGTGGACGCCGGTAGTGGCCATGGCCTTCCAGACCCTGCAGCGGAATCTGAGCATCGCCCCCTTGTTAGCTAAGCCCGACTTCTCACAGCAGTTCGTGGCTGAGTGCGACTTGTCTGGCTTAGGTGTCGGTGCGGTATTGATGCAAGCGGGACAGCCCAACACCTACTTCAGTCGTATGTTCACAGCCACAGTGCGCCTCCGCTCCGCTTACGAGTCCGAGCTAATAGCCTTTATTCTTGCAGTCCAGCACTCGCGCCCCTACTTGTTGGGCCGCCACTTCACAGTCCGAACTGATCACCATAGTCTGTGCTACCTCCTCCATCAGAAGATTACGACTCCAACTCAGCAAGTTTGGGTGGCCAAACTTTTGTGTTGCGACTTTTCGATTGAGTAGCCGGGTCTTCCAATCGGGCGGTCAACGCTCTCTCTCGACAGTCGCTGGTTGCGAGTTTGACTGTCATTTCCATACCAGTTTGGGAGGATAATTCGCTTTTTCAGCGCGAGGTGGCGGCTGCCCCCGTCCTATAGCCGATTGTTGAGGCCTTACGGGCGGACGCCACTACCCGCCCACCTTATCGCCTTACGGGCGAGCTTCTCTACTACCGTGACCGTTTGGTACTCTCCGCCCCATCCCAGCTGACTCCCCGCCTGCTCGCCGAGTTCCACGCAAGCCCAGAAGGGGATCACGCCGGCGCCTTCAGGACATACCGTCGCCTAGCAGCTTCGCTCTACTGGCCAGGGATGTTTGGACAGGTCAAGGTCTTCGTCGTCGCCTGTCTGCCATGCCAACGCGCCAGGTATGAGGCCACGTTCCCTGGGGGCCTCCTTCAGCCGCTCCCTATTCCGACCCAGATCTGGGAGGACATATCCATGGACATCATCTTCAGGCTTCCCCACTCCAAGACATGGGACTGCATATCCAAATATGCTCACTTCATTCCCCTCCACCATCCTTTCACAGCCCCAGAAGTGGCCGCAACTTTCATTGACGGGGTGGTCCATCTAGATGGGTTTCCTCGCTCCATCGTGAGCGACCGCGTCCCCCTTTTCTTGAGCTCGTTCTGGCAGGCGTTGTTCAAGATGCAGGGCTCACAGCTTCGGATGAGTACAACATACCACTCGCAGACGAACGGACAGTCTGAGGTCATGAATCGTTGTTTGGAGACATATCTGAGGTTTTCGTGTGTGACCACCTGCGCAAATGGGCGGAGTGGCGAGTATTCTTTCAATACGTCCTTTCATTCCAGCTCTGTCACTACACCATTCGAGGCAGTCTACGGTAGACCTCCGCCCTCCATCACGTGTGCTATTCCCGACGAATGCGCCGTGGCCGACCTCCTCCGAGACCGAGATTCCATACTCGTTCAGCTTCGCCATCACCTCCAGCGCGCCCAAGACAGGATGGTGGTCTCGGCCAACCGCCATCGCCGAGACATCCAGTTCACAGAGGGTGATGCGGTGTTTGTCAAGCTTCAACCACACCGCTAGGTTACTGTGACCCCGCGGGCCAACTCCAAGTTGGCGGCCAAGTTTTACAGACCTTTTGAGAATGTAGCCCGGGATGGCACTCAGGCGTACCGCCTCCGCCTCCCTCAGGGGAGTCATATTCACCCATTGTTTCATGTCACGCAGCTCAAGCGAGTGATAGGAGATCACCCAGTCGAGGCGGTGCTTCCCCCAGCTGCACCCAACGCCACACCATCAGTGTTCCTGTCCCAGTACATCTCGGACACGCCCACAATCCTCCGCGCAGACCGGCCAGTCGAGCAGGTCTTAGTGATTTGGCAGTATCGCCCACCATCGGAGGCTACATGGGTGGATCGATCAAACTTGCGCCACCAGTTTCCAGACTTTTTCCTTGAGGAGAAGGCAAATTTCCTAGCAGGCGGTATTGTTACAGACACCGACAAGGCGAAAGAAGGCGAATGGCGTCCGCCAGTATGACGAGTGTATCGACGTCACGAGCATCGTGCCAGTAACATGTCGGCTTAGCCGAACGTATTGGGTTACGTCTTGTATCTCTTTTATGTACTTGAGCACGCACCTATATAAGCCGATGGCTATTGTATTTTTGGCAGGTTTGATTTAGGAATGAAAACTTTTGAGACTTCTCTTTTCTATCTCTCCTAATTCCACCTCTCCACTTCCCTCTCTTTTCCCCCTCATAACAGACTTCAAGGAGGAACCAACCTCCTGAAGTTAGACACGAGTATTCCTCGTGATTGATTTAGGGTTCTATTGCAATCAATATTTTGTGTTCGTAACATTGGTCCGACCTGCCGACCCCGTCTGCTACTTCCATAGCCACCGGGACTTTCTCCTGCGACCCACGCCCACCCATGGTTCTCTTCCTCGATCATTCGGCACAACGATCTTCCCCAACCTCTTCCGCTCGGCACATCCAGAGCAGTGTCTATCCCCCGATCGTTCAACACTGCGATCTTCCCCAATCATTCGGCACTGCTCGACCTCTTCTGCTCGACCTCTTCCACTCGGCACGATGATCTTCCCCGATCGTTCACACGACGATCGTTCGGCACGACACATCCAGAGCAGTGTCCAGACGCGCATACACGCGCGTCCAACCGCCTCCTAAGTCGCGCATCGATTCTGCTTCTTCCGCTCTCATTCTCGACAAAGATCAACGATTCCGAGCACGCCGTTCCGGCGGCAGTTGGCTTCTCCCACTGATGCGCCCTTATTCTCACGCCTTTTCTCTGGACATCTCCTAACGTCGGTCGTTTCTCCCACCTATAGCGCCTCTTCTGCGCCCTTCTTCTCCGTCGCCTCCTGTGCCCTCTCCTTCTAATGCCAAAGGCCCTTCACTCGATGGAATCCCGTGTGGAGGCCCTCAAACACGCCCTCACCACCATCGACTCTCGCCTTGAGGTCCAAACCGAGCAATTCACTTCAATTATGGCCCTACTCCACAACATGCAACCCGGCCAGCATCCGATCTTACTGCTCTGCTTTGGGATCTCCCAGCACATCGTCCCGCGGGATTTCCTCCTCCGCATCTCCCCCGCATCGACATTCCCACACTCAACGAATCTGACTCCCTGGGTTAGATTGCCCGCGCCGAGCGGTATTTTGACATTCACCAGACTCATCAGCGCAAAAGGTCTCCAAGTCTCTTATCAGCACGGAAGGGTCCGCTGGCTCCGCCAGTCTTCTCTCGCCCTCACCTGGACATCTCTCACTAAGGAAATCATTCAACGATATGATCACCGCTACTCCGACAACGTGAACGAACGCCTTTGTGGGGTCCGTCAGACCGGCTCCATTGACTCGTACATGGATGAATTTATCGAGTTGGTCACCCACATTTCGGGTCTTCCACCAGACCACTACTTGGGTTATTTCTTGCACGGCTTGCAGTCTCATATCCGCTCTCTCCTCCGTGTTGGAACCGTTAACCGGCCCAACGAGGAGTCCGTACCCATGAGTATTTAACAAAAAATAAAATAAAACTCTAAAATAAATTTAAGATCTAATTGATCTTTATGATTCAGGTGTTAGCCTGTAAAGAATCAACTACCCTCTGATACCAATTGAAAGACAATTGATTATCAGTTGAAAGTGATTGATATAATCAACCACGCTTTGATACCAATTGAAGGTGAGGTTATATCTTAGATTTACTCTAGAGGGGGGTGAATAGAGTATTAAAACTTTTCACTTAATTTTATAGCGGATTTAAAATAGTGTTATATATATGTGTATAGCATAGTGATTTATAAAAACTAAATAAAAACAAATGAGCACAGCACAGCACACAGAAAATCACACACAAAGGACACAAGGGTTTTTATAGTAGTTCCCCAATAAACCTGGGTACGTCTACTCTTCTACCACACTTGGTAGGATCCACTAGGTTTTTGATCAGGTTCCCTATCACCAAGGGGTTTTTGATCAGGTGTCCACACACCAAGGAGCTTTTGATCAGGATTTTTATAGTACTTGGGTTATTTCTTGCACGGCTTGCAGTCTCATATCCGCTCTCTCCTCCGTGTGGCAACTAACACTTACTGATCGCGCGGAGGAACTTGACCGAAGATTTAGAACTAAACACCGACCCTTGGCTGCAGCGTGGAGGTCCCACCACACACCCGGAAGATCTTAGAGCGCTTCCCCTCCTAAGCCAAAGCTGAAGCCGGGCACCTTGGAGAGCCTAAGGAGCTAGCCAAAGATGTCCTAAGGAGGAAGAAGGCAAAAGGATTGGGATCTCTCCAAAGGCGCCCTTCAGGGTCTATATATAGTTTTCTCTTCTAGTCTGCAAATAACGTAACTCGGCCTTTTGGTTTTACTAAACGCACCCCCAACTGGTCTGCTAACAGTCAAACTCCGTTGTTCTGAAGGGCTATTGACAGCCCATCAAGGGTATCCAGGTAATTTCACCCCTAGACCCTTACTGGGCGAATGGCCCATGAAGGCGCCACTCGCCAGTCTTCACGCGAGTGGGGTTCGCGAGGTCTCCCTAGGCGAGCGGCCCGTGAGGGCACCACTTGCTAGCCCCCTGGCGCTATAAATACCAGCCTGTGTCGCTTACGCGAGGCGGCGAGCCCTCACTCGCCTCGCCATTGCTAAATGCACCCCAAAGCGTTGAGCCTACATCTGCCTCTCCCTCGCGCTATGCTCCCCGCAAGGAGGTAAGTCTGGCTCGCCTCGCCTCACCCTCGCGACTCACTCGCCGCGAGTCGGCGAGCCTCTACCCGCTTCGCCTATGTCTGATTCTCCATCTTACCCTTCGGCGAACACGGGGTTGTACACTCCGCACCATCCATCCGTCTACCATCAACCAAGTCATGGACCTCTCCCAACTCATGGAGTCTGAATTCCTTGCGACGTTCGGGGACCCTCATTATACCTCGCCCCCTTCCAAACCCCCCTACCAACCATATTTTGCCCCCAATACTAAACCACCCCACCGCCACCTCCTCTATCTCACCCACTCATTATACCTCCACACAACAACTGTCATATCCCTACTCACTTTCTTTCCAACCAAGAGTATCATGACTTGCGAAGTAAGGTCATGTGCTTTCGTTGCAAGCAACCCTACTCTCCTACTCATGATTATCCTGTCAAAGAGTTCTGAGCCCTCATTGGTGATGACTTGGAGTAGATCGGCATAGCTGACTTTGACGCCCTTGTGATCACAGATGCACCGCCAGACGGAGCCTCAGGCACCTCTGCGGCAGCCAACCCGCGTGTGTATCACTATTAGACGGCGGGCAACACCTCGACCTTGGGGTAAAGGTCGATTTTCTGGAGGGATATATTGTTACATACGCGCAACATCTTATTTGTATTTTGTATCTTTAATCTATGGGGCATTAGGATAAAATGTATGTGAGCCCCCCTCCCTATATAAGGAGGTCGCTTAGGAGTTTCAATTATCTTTAATATTTTAGGGTTTTGAGATCTCTCCTTGTGAGAGGGACTTCAAAGAAGAACCAGCCTCCTGAGGTCAGACACGAGTATTCCTCGTGATTGTATCCCGTTTTCGTGATCTATTGCAATCAAATTTCTGTGTTCGTAACACTCAACTGACAAGTATGCAAAAAAGAAATACTACAAGATATGAAAACACTTCTTTTCATCTCATTTGTAGATTTAATGAAACTAAAGCCAGTAACATAGAAAGAAAATGTATACTGACAAACAATAATGAACTCGGAGGCGGCATTAGAATACCACAATCAATCATACCAGCTATGCATCTATCAATCCAGCGAAGAGTTCGATACATAGCTTCCTCAATTCTAGGGCCAGTAATTGTGGTCTTCACAACATCATCAAGAGCCATGATGATATCAGCTCCAATTTTGTTCTACAATGAAAATAAACAGCAAAAGCAACAATTAGCTAATAGAAGGGACTGGATGACAAAAAGGAAAAAATGGATTATTTATATTCTCTAAATTCCATTTGCTAACAGAGGATAAACTAGTTGTCTGAGTATTAAGGTATTGTTTTTCGTTAAAAAAGGGATTCATAATGGTCGCTATGTGGTTCAAGTTCACAAAATATTTAAGAATAAGCTAGCATGGTGCATCAATTGTTTTTTGCAAATTATACTGACAAGGTTTGGGGGAAAAGTAGAAGTGAAGGGGGAATATGCAAATTCTGAAATAACAACTCCAAAATGTTAAAAGATATGTTACAGATTCAAAGAAAATTTCACTAAAGAAGGGTAAACATGTGTGAAAGATTAAGCATGAAAAAAGGTCGAAGAAAAAGAGTAAATCGGAAACAGAAAGTTGCTGAAGCTTGCAGTAAAAACTTTCAAGTATATAAATAAGTAATGGAGGAGTACGATAAATCTGAGGAAGATACGGACATATATACTTGGCGAGTGTACTCGAGACGGACAACTCAGAAGGGTCCGATGACTACGAAAGGCAATGGAAAATAGTTCTGTATATTGGCTTTATGTTATTTCCACCAACAACTCTTTATGTTATTTCCACCAGTAGTAGTTTAATTCCTGCAATTAGTAGTTCATTTCATCTTTCCATTTTTTAAGGATCTGCTCCTGGATGTAGGGCTTAAGTACTGAATGTTATTTGAAATTTTTTATACTTAAATGATATTACAAAAGGGCCTAGAGATGAACTTGGAGAGTCTTCTTAGTATTTCTTGTATCTCCCTCCTTTCCCACCGCAGCCGATCGTCTGTAGCAAGGAGGTAACATTAGTCTAATCTTCTCTTCTCTGATCATGTAGCAGGAGGTAACATTAGTCTAACCTTCTCATCTCAGGTCACGAGCCCTCTAGCCACCGGGTTCCAATGGTACTATCTCCTCCATTGACCTTCCCGACCAATCGGGAGCCCGCGAAACCACAGGAGCTTCATCCTGTCGGGAATAAAGAGAAAAGCTTAGGCTCCACTAAGGAGACCTAGAATATATATATATATCCAATATTACAATATTACAATATTGCCCATACACCATACACGTATTACACAATAATTATAACTCCAATACTCTCTCAAGTTGGCGCAAAGATGTCAATCATACCCAGCTTGGAAATGGTCAAATCAGACTGAGTAGAACCAAGAGATTTAGTGAAAGCGTCAGCAACCTGGTCAACCGAGGGGACATAAGCAGGAAGAACAGTCCCAGTACGAACGTGGTCACGCAGAAAATGAACATCCATCTCGATGTGCTTGGTGCGCTCATGAAGCACCGAATCCTGGGTAAGTAAGAGAGCTGACTTATTATCACAGTAGAGAGTCGAGCCAACAACAAGAGATAGGCCAAGTTCAGTCAGCAGCGATCGGAACCAAACCAATTCAGTGATGTCGTGTGCCATGCCGCGGTACTCTGACTCAGCAGACGAGCGAGATGCGATAGGTTGGTTCTTACTCCGCCATGAAACAAAATGATCACCATGGAAAAAACAAAGACCGGGCGTGGAGCGTCGATCGGTCAAAAAGCCAGCAAAATCTGCATCAGTGAAACAGGAGAGAGTAGAGGCATTATCCGCCCGATAGAACAGTCCAAGAGCAGGAGCGCGCTTAAGATAGCGAAGAACACGTCGAGCAGCCTCAAGGTGAGATGTCCTGGGAGAGTGCATAAACTGGCTCAAAAAGCCCACTGAGAAGCTGATGTCGGACCTAGTATTAGTCAAGTATATCACGCGGCCAACCAGACGTTGGTACTGAGAGGGGTATGATAGAGGATCACCAGATTCAGCATGAAGGCGACAGTTGGTATCCATAGGAGTACTTGCAGGACGACACCCAAGGAGACCCGTGTCCCGAAGAAGATTTAAGGTGTACTTGCGCTGTTATATGAAGATACCCTGCCGTGAGCGAGCAACTTCAATCCCAAGGAAATAACGGAGGGGTCCAAGGTCTTTCAACTCGAAGACAGAGCGTAGCGTAGCTTTCACCTCAGAGATGCCAGAAGGGTCATCCGCGGTGAGAATAATATCGTCTACGCGGACAAAGATAATGGCACGACGGTCCTCTGGAGTGGCACGAATGAAGCAAGTGTGATCTGCACGGCATTGAGTGAAGCCGGACTGAAGGATAACTGACTTGAACCGTTCAAACCAGGCACGCGGGGACTGCTTTAAGCCGTACAGAGATTTGTGCAGTCGGCATACTCTCCCCGAATACTCCCCCTTAAGGGCAAACCCTGGAGGAGGAGCCATATAGACCTCATGTAAATCTCCGTGCAGGAAAGCATTTTTGACATCGAGCTGGTAGAGCGGCCACGCCCGAGAGGCCGCAAGCGAGAGCAGAAGGTGGACACTGGTCAAACTTAGCCACGGGAGCAAATGTGGCACCAAACTCGTCTGGAGCCTGAGTAAAGCCCTTGGCCACCAAACGAGCCTTATAGCGGTCAATGGTACCATCAGCAGAGTACTTCACAGTATAAATCCATTTGCACCCAACTGTGCGTTTCCCGGGAGGAAGAGGAACCAGAGACCATGTCCCAGTACGATGGAGAGCAGACATCTCCTCCTCCATGGCTTGAACCCACCACGGGTCAAGGAGAGCCTCAGCGGTCAAAGCAGATAGGCGAACAAAATCAGCAGCAGCCACAAAAGCCTGGTAAGAGGGTGAGAAACGGTGGTAGGAAACAATACTAGCCAACGGGTGCTCAGTAACAGAGGAACGAACACAAGTACGCTTGCCCTTGCGCAGGGCAATAGGTAAGCCAACAGAAGTAGGGGAGAGAGGCTCAAGAGAGGTACCTGCGACCGGAAGAAGTTGTTGATCCGGGACTGAAGGAGAAGTGGGTGTACGCTAGCGGCGAGAGTAAGTCAGCAGGACAGGCGGAGCAGCAGGTGGGACAGTGGCTGGTGATGGGGGAACAACCGGGAGAGGTTGCACAACAGTAGGAAGCACAGGTGAAGGTAAATGAGCAGGGAAGAAGGGAACCTCCTCATGAAATGCCACATCCATAGAGTAAATAACACGGCGCAACTGAGGGTCATAGCAGCGGTAACCCTTAGTGGTAGTAGAGTAGCCGAGGAAGAGACAACGGATGACCTTGTCGTCGAGTTTAGTCCGAGAAGGACAACGATCCTGGACAAAACACACACAACCAAAGTCCCAAAGAGGAATGGGAAAGGCGAAGACGGATGGATGGATGAGGCTGTAGGGGGTAATGCCACCAAGAGGACGAGAGGAGTCCTCATTCCGTTGCAAACAACATCGCTCAGTGGCATACCTAAAAGCAAACGCTTCTTAGCTCATATGCACAAATCATCACCACTACAAGGGCTCCCCCCTTGCAAGAGACCACATTATTCAACTCCTCCCACGATACCAATCCATTTCCATTCGCCCATCATTTCAGCCAGGTCCAAAAGGACAAAAACGAGTGACTAGTCATAGAAATGTAGTTTGTCGTCTCGTAAGGCCAAGCACCAGTCCTTTCTCGAGTTTAATCCTACTTTCCCTCAAGAGATATGGTAGTTAATGTTTCTGCGTCGATTATTAAGAACTTAATAAAGCAATGATAGCGGATAGGTACCCAATCTCAGTCATCCGAGAGTTGCTTAACGAGTTCGTGATGCTAAATACTTCTCGAAGATGGACGACCTATGTTCTGGATATCATTAGATTTGAGTTCGCAGGAATGTCATCCATAGAACAGCATTCTGGATGCACGATGGTCAATATGAGTTTCCAATCATGTCCTTTAGGTCTAGTAATGCTCCTGCTAGTAATAGAAAGTACTTGTAGCTGCTCTTAGTGATAATTCAAAAGATTGTTCCTCATGCAACTATTCTCAAAAGTAACTTCACCTCTAGCAGTTCTATGTCAACAACTTGTCATATCATATAGAGTTATCTCATAAGGCTTATGAATATGGGTATATTCACATATAGAAAACTATATCATGAGATTCATGACCTCCATTGAAGTTCTATGTTGATGTGCATACCATTTTTGTATCTTTTGGAATTTTTATCCTTGATCATGTATAAGACTACAAAACCTTTCGCGAGAGGCAATCTCTAAGTTGAATCATGAGGCCCCTTTACCCCATTACTTTTCATAGTATTTTGATTATTTTTATAATCTTGATTAGTTTTTTCAAAGTGTTCTCCAAGTGGTTCTGTGCTGGAAGGATCTAAGACATTAAGTCTAAAGTAACCCAACATAAATTAAGTAGAGCCTATTCTATATTGATATCTTAACATATGATAGAGGGGGTCTACCAAAGATTTCTAAACATAAGGGTATCAATCACGAAATGGCCAGGCATTCCAAAGAGTATTGGATCAAAATCTTAAAGCATATTCATAAAATTATCATGGTACTCACTAATATGTCTTCCAAGATTAATAAACATGTAGATCCGTTTGGTTCTGTCTTTATTTTGCCAGTATTTTTTCTTATAACAAAAATATCTCCATATTTACAATAAAATCAATTAACTCCCAAAAACAACATGCCCAAGCGTATGTTCTGTATCCCTTTATCATAATAATGTCCAGCTCATATCAATATTTAACAGTCATTGGATATTCACTTTACATTTAGTAACATCCATTATTAATTGTAAAATTGCATGTGTAACATTTCTAGCACTATTTATCAAAAAAATGGCAGCCAATTCATTATTTATTAGAAAACAAGCAGATCGTCAGATGCTGCTGTTTGAACCAAATATCAAAATTTTAGATGTTATTGTACATAATGAAATGTTTTTTTCACAAAATTCAAATTGTAAGGAACTGAACAATGATAAAGGGTTTACCTGGATACGGATTGATTCTTCAGGTGTTAATAGCATAGGCTTCCCATCAGCTGGAGCCTGACAACAATTATAAATTTGGATTATAAAATGCAAAAAAAAAATATCAGAAGAAGAAAACTGTGCTTCTTAACAGAAATAATAGGATTGAGAACTGAAAAATTGTTAACTTATACATAAAAAAAACGTATGAGGTACGGGAATAACTAAGGTCATGTTTGGCGGGTAGGGTGAGCTCCGATGCAGCGTGAACAGAGGCGGGACAGGAGAACACCCAAAGAGCAAAAGGGAGGAACATCATTGAGCGCAGAACACCGAAGGTCAATTTCCAGATTTTTGTATTGTTCCTCACTAGACGTCGGGGCTCCAGCGGTCGTCCCCGTTCTGACGTCGGTGCGAGCCGGCAAGCCAAATAGAACTTAAGAAATATGGGTGTCAACGAGCCGAACATCAATTAGTAAACATGCCAGTATTTGTGTTCGATTAATTAGGTTTACGACTATTCACGCACAACTAGTAAAGTTATCATTGTTCATGTTCATTAGTGTTTGGCTTTTTACTAATTATCTGTTACAGGTTTGTTCAATCTTATTTGATATGCTCCTGATCGGCTTTCTAACAAACCGCCGGGATTTAATGAGCAGTTATTAAGGCATACTTAAACGAACATTACCAAACAATATTACTTAATTTGTTATTAAATATCTAAATCAACAAGAATAAATTTAAATTCATAATTAATACTGTTAAGATTATTAGTTTTATAATTTATAGGTCTATTAGAGTCTTTAGAAATTAGTGGGTTTAGTCCCACATCTTGAGTCAGTGTTTGAGTCTTACTGTAATCCTGTAAAAAGCCACTTTGAGGATGAATATAATGTACTTCTATTTCCATTTTATTTCTTCTAACATGGTATCAAAGCGGGAAAAAAATTTGGGAATTTTTTCGCCCTAAATTGTTGGCGACCTAAAGCTCTTGGAATTCCTCTCTAATTTTCATTGCTTCCGCCTCTCGTGTAAGACTCGGCCGACTGTGCTGCTAGGGATTCCGCTGGGTAGCCCTGCTCCCACTCCCGTCGACGGAATCGACGCTTGATTCCAACGACGGGAGAGGGCCTTTCTCCCCTCCTCTGCGTCGAATCATCTTGTCGAACCTCTCGTCAACATCGACTGGTCCAGACGAGCCCCTCGTCTTTGCTGCAGCACATCCGTCGACATCGACGATCACGTCTTCTTCTATCGGCTACAATCCCGTCGAGCCCTTTGCTCTAGTCGGCGCTCGATCCTGTCACTGCTTGCGTCGACTGGTCCAGTCGAACCCCCCCCCCCCCCTCATCGATCCCTACTGCAAATCTGACGGCTTCTTCATCGATGACTTCCTGCATCGCTCCAGTCCCTTTCCACGACATCAGAAGTGAACGACGACCTTGTCGGCTACGGTTTCCTATCCTGTTACAGTGCTTCCAGTCGCTTGCTACTATGGACGATGGCTTCCTATGCTGCTACTTGCGTCAATGCATCTCTTCATTTCGAGCTCCTCTCTTTCTTGTCGAGCTCCTCCTCTACGCTTCTTGAGCCCTCTCCTCGCAGCTGCTTGAGCCTTCTGCTCGCCGCTGGCTTGGGCTCGTGCTTTGCTCGTCGCGTCTTGGGCTGTGTTCTCGCCGGCAACCATTCTCTATTGTTTTTTTAGTAGTTTTTTATGTCATGTGTTGTCTTATGTTTGTGCGTTCTATGCCTTGTTGCACGTGTTTTCCAATTGAGGGGGAGAGCTTGGGATGAGGGCAGCTCGGATGATCTTTCCTGTTGTTCGCCTTAGTCCCGCACGGCCTGCCGGCTTATGCCGTATGTGTCTTCCCATATTTCTTTCGATTGATCGTGTGTTGGGACACGACTGATGTTGGTGTTCTAATCTCGGTGGGTTGTGTCGCGTGGGACCGTGTCGTGCGGGAATGTGTCGTGCGGGACCGCCCTTTGAGCGGATTATCCCCGACGGATCATCGTTGATTGCCCATTTGATGATTTGCTCCACATCTTTCGTTCTCTTTCGCATGTTGTGTGTAGGTGACGTTGGTTGACCGATTTCCAGTGAGTCCACGTCGTGTATGGGTCTGCGTCGTGTGTGGCTATGTCCCTGGTTTGATTCCCCGATTAGGAATTTTTCCCCGGTGGCTCGTCTAATGTTGTCCCACATCGCCAACCTCCATTGTCGTTATAATGATGTCGTTATTATGATGTCCAAGCTGAAGGTTCCCCCTTCAGCTTGAGGGGGAGTGTTGATGTAAGACCCAAACCCGATCGTGAAAATATTGTAATATATTTGGAAATGTAAGAAAATAATAAAATAATTCCCCTACGATGAAAATAAATTTTAGTGTTTATTCGACGTCGCAATTTATTTTGAAGTTCGTGATTTCTGATGTTTTGTGGCGCTCGTTTCGTTTCCGTTTAAATTCGTTATTTTCATGAAATTGGGAAGCTTAACTGGATTAATTTGGCTGGTCCTTTAATTGGATTCAGCCATTGTTGGGTTGGCCGGTACTATGTTCATTGGAATTGTTTGACTGGGCATAGGTTGGCTGGGTGAAGTCCTTTTAGCTGGATGCTTTTGGTTTGACCGGTCATGAATAAATAAAATATAATATATATTGATTTAAGAGGTGGTGTTGTATTATATTTCCCTTATCAGCTACCCTATCGATACTTACACTTTCGCCTCCTGGAACTCCCCACCTGCTGGTTTCTGCTTATGGTTGTTTTGATTCTCCTTCCCCTGCTCGACAACCGCTCTTTTCTTCTCGTTGAGGCTGGAATAGCTGGATTGGAGGTTGTGGCCTTCTCCTCTCTTAGTATTGTAGCAGTTCTGAGAAGTCGGTGGACTGGTTTTCTACTTGGGCCAGCAGATCTCCTCTCTGTGAGCTTCCCTCCCCCTCTTCTTCCTTGTTAATTGCAGGAATATGGTTTTAATTGCTGAAATTTGGAAAGGGGGGAATTAGGGCTTTCAGATTTGGGGGTTTTCCTTTGTAGTCCGGCTAAGGTTTCTTGGATTTGGTCACTGAATTTTGTTGCCTTAATTCCTGGATGGATTTTGAGGGGTTTCTTCTTGTCCCCTATTGGTCGGTGGTTGTGCTGGTTCTCTGTTGTTGGTCGGCTGTTTTGTTAGGGTTTTGCTTTGAATTGCCTTCGAAGTGGAGGCCTTGGTTGGCTGTTTTTGAGAGCTGTTGTTGGCTGCTTTTGTTTGTACAGGCTGGCTGCTGTGTGGGCTCTTGAAGTATGATTTAACTGCCTTTGGTAGCCGTGTTGGTGGGCGGTTTTGGCAGCCCTTGGAGCTGCTATTAGCTTCCCTTGATTTGCTGTTGTTGGTTGTCATTTTGGGCTGCTACTAATGGCTATTGTTAGCTTTTTATTAATTGCATTTAAGGGCTTTTGGTGAGTTGCCTTTGGTTTTTATAATGGCTGAAATTTGATGTCATTGGTGGTTGAAGTTTGAGTCCCCTGGTGGCTGAATTTTGATTTGTATTAGTTTTCATTTTGAATCACCTAAGCTAGTCCTTCTCTAGGTAACTCCTATACGTCATAGTTGTGGCCGTCTTAGGAGTTCGCTAGTAACTATTTAACGACGCAACCCTAAAGTAAATGATCTACTTGATACTGCAGATGATGGCGTCCGGCGATAGACGCAACGAGAACCCTATGAAGGACGAAAAGTTGCGGTGAGTCCTTATTGCTTTGATTACGTATACATTTGAATATTTTTACTTATGAACATGTAGAATTACTTTACTCTGAGCTATTTCCTTGCATGAACACTGAATATGAATTGAATTGAATTAAAGAAATTCGAAGATTTGAAATCACTGAAAATATGAAATGGCTTAAAGGCTAAATATGGATTAGCAAGCGATAAAAACTCTGAGGGAAAATTAATATAATTATTTCCTATATTTTACGAATTGAATATGAAAAGAATAAGAAATTGAGAGTGCGTCGACGCAACGAAAAACTAAGGGTCGGCCTTGTAGGGGATAGAGCATCAGACTCCTACACCTTGTCAGGGGGGGTTGAACTGCTACGAAAATTAATACTGAAATGTCTAATCTAGGAGTCGTGGAAGCCTGTTGCGTTGTTGAGCGCCCTAGAGCGGACATTGATTCGACGGGTCCATATGTTTGATTTAGAATGACCCTCAGTATTTTGAAATAATGAAAAGTAAAATGAAAATCTTGACTTGAACACGAAAATGAACAAGAATGAAAAATAAGAAAATTGATATCAGAAATAGTTTATTTCTGTTGCACTAGCTCACTGTACTTACTTTACTTCCTATTATAATATACATGTTCATACAGAAATATATAATTGTTTATTGATGCCGACTCTTCGTGTTTGCATGTAGTGCGGTTAAAGAGGTAAGGAATTCACTTAGTTTTCTAAGCCAACTGGTTGTCGATCTCTTTTTTTTAGGATCAGACCGCCAGCGTGCTAGGCCCCGCTAGGAGGATACCTGCGGAGGCACAAAGGAAACAGAGGGAAGACGTGGCTCGAGCACGAGCTAGAGTTTATTTCAGTTTGTTGTAGATTTCATCTCAGTCTGTATATTGTGTATGTCGTATGCTTCAGTTGTTTTTCCCTGTACTCTGACATGATGTATATTAGTGAAATGAATAAAAAGTGATTTTATGTCTTCTACTGGTATCACTCATGTGCTCTGTTTAGCTGCATTATTTAATTGTGCAAAACCTGCTCAGAAGCAATAAATTTTTAAATTGTGACGGAATTCAGGCCGTTACAATGAAGTGATATCAGAGCCAGGTTTTTGCAATGCGTGTAATGCAGAGTACCGGTTAAAAAAAATAATATAACTTTGATGTTCATATTAATTGAATCTGATGTCTGATCATGTCTTGTTCCTCAGGATTCCCTCCAAGCATACTCGAGCCGCAGACTGTGAGAGGCTCGAGATGAACCTGAGGGTGCCAGGGAAGCTATGTCTGAAGAAAGTGATAATGGACATAAAGCCCCACTTCAACTTTCTGACATAGCTCAAGCCATTGCTGAAGCTATTAGGCTGGTCCAGGACACTCCTCCTGTCGTCCCACTGGTTGTGCCAGCTATTCCTCCTCCAGCACCGGTCGTACCGCAGCAGACTCGCCTGATTGATACTAAATTGAGGCAGTTTCTGGATTTAAAACCGCCAACCTTTCGTGGTGGCCTTTCACCGATAGAAACCGAGGACTGGATTCTGCGAATCGAGACTATATTTGAGGCGATGTTATGTCCAGCAGAGCGTAAAGTGGAGTTAGTTGCCTTTCTGCTGGAGGGTGAAGCGAAACGTTGGTGGATTATGTTAGATGTGTTGTATATTGTGTAGTAGTATTAGCCTATAATCACCTCGGGTGTTAGGATCACCCTCCTATTATTCTTGTATATGTATTGCCTTGTTCAATTGTGAATATACACATTCATTTTTCCTATCATGGTATCAGAGCTAGGTTAGCGTTTTTCCGCACACTGTCTTCCCGATCCGGACATTTCCGCTGATTCCAGTCGAGCGCTATCGATCTCGTCGAGCACGCTACTGCTACTTCTCCGATCGATCCCGTCGAGCACTGCTACAACTACTGCTTCTTCTTCGATCGATCCCGTCGAGCACTGCTACAGCAGTATCGATCCCGTCGAGCACTGCTACTTCTCAGATCGACGCTACTGCTCATCCCAGATCGACGCTGCCGATCGATCCCGACGTATCCCGGTCGCAGCTCGCTGCTCCGATCCGTCTCCTCCCGATCGATCCCGACCTATCCCAGATCGACGCAGCTCCTGTTCAGTCTCGCTGCTTCGGATCCCGTCGACGTTGTTTTCTCCCTCTCCGCTGCAGCCCGACGCTGCCTCCTGCAGCCCGACGCTGCCTTCTGCAGCCCGATCACTGCTTCCAGCCGCTGCATGCTCTTGTCCCCATCCGGTGTCGACATCGAAACCATAACCGCCGGCCTTGTTCTCCTCCTCCTCCTCTGGCTGATCCCGCAGCCCAGACATCCTCGGTTGATTTTCTCGATGGCCTCAGGTGCTCGTCCTCCTCCGACACTTTCTGCAGCTCAGTCCGGTGTTTCTCGCCGCCCGCCTTCCCGCTGCCACGACTGTCAGTGTCTTGGTCATGTCAGATCTGAGTGCCGCAAGCTTCAGCGGGCGCAACAGCCTGATCCGCAGTGTGCTCCTGCCTCTGTCTCTCAGTCGGCTGCCTCCGCCCCTGCAGGTATCTCCGCCTCCGACTGGTTGCTTGACTCTGGAGCTTCTTTTCACATGACCTATGATGCTACACGCCTTTTGTCATGTCAACCCATTACTCCTGCCCTTAGTATCATGGTAGCAGATGACACCATTCACCCCATCACCAGTCGTGGCCTCCTTCACACCACTCATTTTCGCATTCCTGATGTTGCCTACATACCAGCGTTATCCATGAACCTTATATCCGCCAGCCAGCTCACATCCCATGGTTGTCTGGCTACCTTTGATGAGTTCACATGTCGTGTGCAGGATCGTCTGACTGGGGCACTCTTTGGGGCTGGCCGTCGTCGTTGCGGGGTGTACGTCCTTGATCGTCTCCACCTTCCATCCACTTCACGGTCACCTGCAGCTTCCTCCTTTTGTCTTCCTTCGGTGGGTTTCTCTCAGTGGCACCACCGTCTTGGTCATCCCAGTGGTCCACGTCTAGCTTCCCTCATTAGTCATGGTTTCCTTGGTCATGTTTCTATTGATCGGTCTCACTCATGTTCAGGTTGTAAGCTCGGTAAACAGCTACAACTCCCCTATCAGTCTAGTGAGTCCAGGTCTCAGCGTCCCTTTGATCTAGTTCATTCTGATGTCTGGGGACCCGCACCCTTTGTATCCAAGGGTGGACACCGGTACTATGTACTTTTCGTTGATGACTACTCTCGTTATTGTTGGGTCTATTTTATGCGTTCTCGATCTGAATTTTTTCAGATCTATGTTACTTTTTCTGCTATGGTGCGCACACAGTTCTCTGCTTCCATACGCATTTTCCGTTCTGACTCAGGGGGGAGTGCCTCTCTCATGCCTTTCGAGATTTGCTAGCTACTCACGGCACTCTCCCTCAGCTTGTCTGTCCCGTGCCCATGCTCAGAATGGCACCGCTGAAAGGAAGCATCGTCATATTATTGAGACAACTCGCACCCTTCTTATCTCTTCTCACGTTCCTCCTCACTTCTGGGCTGAGACTGTTTCCACTGCTGTCTATCTTATTAATCTGCAGCCCTCCACTTTCCTTCAGGGTCAGTGTCCCGGTGAGTGTCTGTACTCTCAACCCGCACGTTATACTCATCTTCGTGTTTTTTGGTTGTCGATGTTATGTTCTTCTCTCTCCACGTGAGCGTTCTAAGCTCTCTGCTCAGTCTGTCCCTTGTGCCTTTCTTGGGTACAGTGCTGAGCACAAGGGCTATCGATGTTATGACCCTGTTGCACGTCAACTTCGCATTTCACGTGATGTCACTTTTGATGAGTCTCACCCTTTCTTTGTGTCCCCTGTTTCCCCGACCTCACACTCATCCGTTACTCCCTCTGACGTGCAGTTTCTTACTCTTCCCATTTCTCCGCCTCATGTATCCCCCCTCTGGTATGTCCCCCTCCTCTTCCCTAGCCACAGTCTACTCCGTCACCTCCTTCTCCCTTGCCGCAGTCTACTTCGTCTCCCTTGCCGCAGTCTACTTCCTCTTCCTCTGATGAGCTGTCCACTTGGGATCGTGTCTCTCCTCTTCCCTATCACTATACTCGTCGTCCTCCTCCCATCTCCTCGCCTCCAGTGCCCCCAAACTCAGTGCCTACCTCCTCCAGCGAGTGCCATATGGATGATCCTCCTGTGCGCCGCAACCCACATCGTGAGAGGCGTCCTCCCGACCGTCTTAGCCTTGCTACCCTACCGCTGGATCTACCTGCCCTTCCTGCCACTGTCTGCAGTACTCCAGAGCCGACTTCCTTTCGTGAGGCTGCCCAGATACCTGAGTGGCAGGTTGCTATGTCTGCTGAGTTGGAGGCGCTTGAGCACACTCGTACATGGGACCTTGTTCCTCTTCCACCTGGTGCTGTTCCTATTACTTGCAAGTGGGTCTTTAAGGTTAAGACTCGCTCTGATGGTTCTGTGGAGAGGTACAAGGCTCGACTTGTTGCTCGTGGTTTTCAGCAGGAGCAGGGGAGAGACTATGACGAGACTTTTGCTCCAGTTGCTCACATGACTACAGTACGGACTCTTATTGTTGTTACCGTTGTTCGTCACTGGTCCCTGTCACAGCTCGACGTGAAGAATGACTTTCTTCACGGTGATCTTCAACAGGAGGTATACATGCTTCCTCCTCCGGGTCTATCCTCTCCTCCAGGACTTGTCTGTCGCTTGAGGCGAGCTCTTTATGGGCTCAAGCAGGCGCCCCGCGCGTGGTTTGCACGTTTCAGTTCAGCCATTACAGCCGCCGGATTCCATCCATGTCTACATGATACAGCTCTGTTCGTGCATTCCTCCTCCCGTGGTCGTACCCTTTTGTTATTATACGTGGATGATATGATTATTACTGGTGATGATCCTTCTCATGTGGCTTTCGTCAAACATCACCTTCAGCAGCAGTTTCAGATGACCGACCTTGGACAGCTGAGCTACTTCTTGGGTCTTGAGGTCAGCTCTACAGATCGCGGGTTTCAGCTCTCTCAGCAGCGCTACACATCAGATCTTCTTGCTCGGGCTGCTCTATCTGACTCTCGCACAGTGGACACCCCTATGGAGCTTCACCTTCAGCTACGTCCGGATAATGGGGTTCCACTCTCCGATCCTACTCGATACCGTCACCTTGTGGGGAGTCTCGTCTATCTCACCATTACTCGGCCCGACATTGCCCATGTTGTTCATGTGTTGAGCCAGTTTGTTAGTGCGCCCACCTCTGTGCATTATGGCCATCTGCTGCGGCTCCTGCGCTATCTCCGGGTGACGACCTCTCGTGGTCTATTCTTCTCCAGCAGTAGTTCTCTACAGCTACGTGCGTACTCCGATTCCACCTGGGCTAGTGATCCTGTTGACCGTCGTTCTGTCACCGGTTTCTGTCTGTTCTTGGGTTCTTCACTTATTGCATGGAAGTCCAAGAAACAAACTGGTGTTTCTCGTTCCAGCACTGAGGCTGAGCTTAGAGCCATGGCTACCACCGCTGAGGATATTATTTGGCTCCGTTGGCTTCTTGGGGATCTTGGCGTCTCTTCTCCAGATCTCACTCCCCTCTACCGTGACAACACCGGTGTCATTCAGATTACTCTAAACCCGGTGAAGCATTCTCTCTCCAAGCATATCGGGGTGGATGCCTTCTTCTTGCATGAGCACTATAGTCAGGGCACTATTGCCCCTTCCTTTATTCCTTCCGAGCAGCAGATTGCAGATTTGATGACTAAGCCGCAGACGAGGACACAGTATGCCTATCTACTGTCCAAAACTCTCAGTGTATGATCCCCCGTGAGTTTGGGGGGGGGGGGGGGGGGGGGGGGGGGGTGTTAGATGTGTTGTATATTGTGTAGTAGTATTAGCCTATAATCACCTCGGGTGTTAGGATCACCCTCCTATTATTCTTGTATATGTATTGCCTTGTTCAATTGTGAATATACACTAGATGTGTTGTATATTGTGTAGTAGTATTAGCTTATAATCACCTAGGGTGTTAGGATCACCCTCCTATTATTCTTGTATATGTATTGCCTTGTTCAATTGTGAATATACACATTCATTTTTCCTATCAGATTAATCTGATGAAAGGAAAATTTGCTGCTATAAGCTTGGCGACTATGGCGTGGAATGAATTTACCCGTGAGTTCACGAAGTGGTTCGTCCGAAGACCGAAAAGAATCAGCTTCAAGAAAGTTCTTGCGTCTGGTGCAAGGAAACTGCTCCGTCCTGCAATATGATGCGGAATTTGCTAGCTTGGCTTATTATTCAGAGTCTGCAGTGGCCACAGAAGAGGCTCGGTGCCTGCGTTTTCAGGAAGGATTGCGAGATGATATTCGTGCATCTGTTGTTCCGTTTGATATTACGGATTATGCAGTCTTAGTGGAGAAATCTCGAATGGTTGAGCTTGATGGCAAGAAGAGGCAGCGAAGGTCAGAAATGTTCAAGAAAAGATTTAAAGAAGGATTCAGTCAGGAAAAATCGGGCAAATCAGGTGAACTCCCTTGGAAGAAAAGAAACAGCAGCAGTCTTCGTCTACTGTTAGTACTCAAGTATCTCAATCGACGGTGACCAAGTGCGCCAAATGTGGCAAGATGCACAGAGGGGAAAGTCTGACAGGTGTCTGTTTTTACTGTCGCCAACCGGGACATCAGCGAAGAAATTGTCCGAAGTTGCAGAGGGATGAAAGTCATAGGTGAGCTTCAGCCCTGCCTACCCAGAAGATCTATCATATTGGGACTTCCAAGGAAGGGGAGTCTATTGCATCTACATTTGTTCCCGCTGAAGGAGACAGAGAAGAAAGGTCGGTCCATCCCCGAACTTTCAATCTTGGGCAGCAGGAAACGAAAGTTGATGATACGGTGGTTATAAGTATGATAATAGTGCACGATCAGTTATTAAAGGTTTTATTTGATACTAGTATTAGTCATTCCTTCATTTCATCATATATTCTTGATTCTGTTCGTACACACCAATGTCAAGTTGTAAAACCTTTGAATGTGCTTATGCCGAATAATACGGTGCTGACTACTCAAATGCGAGTCGTGGTACAGCTGTCTTTTAAGGAGAAAAGAATTAAAGCGGATGTCGCAGTTCTCCCGTTGGTTGAGTACGATGTTATCCTCGGTATGGACTGGCTTTCGAATCGAGAAGTAGTAATCAACTGCAAAACGAAAGAGGTCGCGTTCAAGTGCCCAAATGGAAGTTTATTTGTTGTTTCAACGGACTAGGAGAAGTCTCAAAATTATGATTTCTGCCATGAAGGTATGGAAGAAATTGAGGAAAGGTTGCGATCTCATACTAGTGATGATCAAGGAATCGAAAGACGAAAGGAAAGAAAATATGGTTGTGCCCGTATTGCGGGAATTCTTGGATGTATTTCCAGAAGAATTGTCTGGTGTGCCTCCAACTCGAGAAGTCGAGTTTGAAATTAAGTTGACCGAAGGAGCTGCTCCAGTAGTCAAGGCACCTTATCGAATGACACCTAAAGAATTGGCAGAATTAAAGCGGCAGTTGCAAGAGCTTCTAGATAAAAAATTTATCTGACCGAGCACTTCACCTTGGGGAGCTCCAGTTTTATTCATTAAGAAGAAAGACAGATCCCTCCGTTTGTGCATTGTTATCTCGAATTGAACAAGCTGATAATTAAAAATAAATACAATTTGCCTCGTATTGATAACTTATTTTGATCAGCTTGTGGATGCACGAGTGTTCTCCAAAATTGATCTTCGATCAGGATATCACCAGTTGCGAATTAAAGAAGAAGATATTTTGAAGAGGACATTTAATACCGGGTATGGGCATTTTGAATTTGTTGGAATGCCTTTTGGTCTAACGAATGCTCCTGCAGCTTTTATGAACTTGATTAATCGAGTCTTTAAAGCTTTTCTCGATCAGTTATGATCGTTTTCATCGACGATATTCTGATTTATTCTAAGTCGAAGGAAGAATATTCTCAGCACTTGCGTCTAGCTTTGCAGACGTTAAGAGAGCAACGGTTATTTGCCAAATTTTTGAAGTGCGACTTCTGGTTAAAAAAAGTAGCTTTTCTGGGTCACGTTATTAATGAAGAAGGCTTATCGGTTGATCCAGCAAAAATCGAAGTGATTGTGAAGTGGACTCAACCGAAGTCGGTAACTGAAGTGCGCAGTTTCTTGGGATTAGCTGGTTACTATAGGAAATTCGTGAAAGATTTCTCCCAAGAGAGCGCTACCTTTGACGCAGTTAACTCGGAAGAACGTGCCTTTCAAATGGGAGGACGAGTGTCAGCAAGCATTTGAGGCACTGCAAGAAAGATTAACGACTACTCCAGTTTTGGTGATTCCTGAAGGGTCAGATGGGTTTCAGATCTATAGTGATGCGTCTTATAAAGGATTAGATTGTGTGTTAATGCAACATGGAAAGGTAATTGCCTTTGCTTCCAGGCAGTTAAAAGATGCTGAAAAGAATTATCCAACACATGATCTGGAGTAAGCCAGGTAATGATGGAATCTTGGTAATTATCGATCGCTTGACCAAAAGCGCTCATTTTATTGCGATGAAGCAAGACGGACCTACATAAGAGTTAGTTGAATTGTATATAAACGTGATAGTTAAACTGCATGGAATTCTGCGAACTATAGTATCTGATCGAGATGGAAGATTTACTTCTGATACGTGGAGGCGAGGGCATAAAAGGCTGAGAACAAAATTATTGTATAGTACAGCCTTTCATCCTCAGACTGATGGTCAATCAGAACGTACTATTCAGATGCTCGAAGATTTATTGAGAATGGTGGTTCTGGATTTGAAAGGTTCGTGGGAGAAATATTTGTCGTTGGTAGAATTTGCGTATAATAATAGCTGCCAATCAAACGATCCAAATGGCTCCGTTTGAAGCTCTTTATGAAAGGCGATGCAGAACGCCCCTGAGCTAGGTAGAAGATGGAGAAAAGAAAATATTTTCCAAAAAGTAAATAGGTAAAATTGAAGAAAAGGTTCGAATAATTCAGCAGAGAATAAAGATTGCACAAGACAGTCAGCAGAAATATTATAATATCCGGCATCGTCGGGTCGAATTTAATGTTGGTGATCAGGTGCTTGAAAATTAAACCTTTTAAAGGAGTTTCTCGATTGTGACGTATTGGGAAACTAAGTCCAAGATTTGTTGGTCCCTTTCCAATCCTTGAGCGTATTGGCGATGTGGTCTATCGTTTAGCTCTGCCAGATGAATTACAGAAATTGCATGATGTTTTCCATGTTTCTGCTCTCCATCGATATATTCCTGATCCAGATTAGATGATATATGCCAGTGACGTGCAGATAGAAGCTGATTTGTCTAGCCCGACTGAACCTTATCAGATTATTGATCGTCAAAGCAAGAATCACCGGAATCGCGATGTGAACTTTGTCAAAGTATGGTGGAAAGGTCACCCTCCCAATGCCGCTACATGGGAGAGAGAAGATACGATAATGAACTTGTTTCTTGTTTTCTTTTTGAACCTAGAAGATTGAATTATCGAGGATGAAAATTCTGATAAGGGGAGAAATTGTAAGACTAACTCGATCGTGTAAATATTTTAATATATTTGGAAATGTAAGAAAATATAAAATAATTCCCCTATGAAAAAATAAATTCAGTGTTTATTCAAAGTTGCAATTTATTTTGAAGTTCGTGATTTCCGATGTTTTCACGGCGCTCGTTTAGTTTTCGTTTAAATTCGTTATTTTCATGAAATTGGGAAGCTTAACTGGATTAATTTGGCTGGTCCTTTAATTGGATTCAGCCATTGTTGGGCTGGCCGGTACTATGTTCATTGGAATTGTTTGACTGGGCATAGGTTGGCTGGGTGAAGTCCTTTTAGCTGGCTTCTTTTGGTTTGACCGATCATGAATGAATAGAATAGAATATATGGATTTAAGCAGTGGTGTTGTATTATATTTCTCTTATCAGCTACCCTGCCAATACTTACACTTCCGCTTCCTGGAACTCTCCACCTGCTGGTTTCTGCTTAGGGTTGTTGTGATTCTCCTTTCCCTTGCTCGACAACCACTCTTTTCTTCTCGTTGAGGCTGGAATAGCTGCATTGGAGGTTGTGGCCTTCTCCTCTCTAGGTATTGTAATAGTTATGTGCAGTCGGTGGACTGGTTTTCTGCTTGGGCCGGCAGTTCTCCTCTCTGTGAGCATCTCTCCCCCTCTTCTTCCTAGTTAATTGCTGGAATATGGTTTTAATTGCTGAAATTTGGAATGGAGGGAGTTAGGGCTTTCAGATTTGGGGGTTTTCCTTTATAGTCCGGCTAGGGTTTCCTGGATTTGGTCATTGAATTGTGTTGCCTTAATTTCTGCATGGATTTTGAGGGGTTTCTTCTTGTACCCTATTGGCCGGCGGCTGTGCTAGTTCCATGTTGTTGGTCAGTTGTTTTTATAGGGTTTTACTTTGAATTGCCTTGGAATTGGAGGCCTTGGTTGGCTGTTTTTGAGAGTTGTTGCTGGTTTCTTTTGTTTGTACAGGACGGCGGTTGTGTGGGCTCTTGAAGTGTGATTTAACTGCCTTTGGTGGCTGTGTTGGTGGGGGTTTGTGGCAGCCCTTGGAGCTGCTATTAGTTGCCTTTGATTCGTTGTTGTTAGTTGTCATTTTGAGCTGTTACTGATGGCTATTGTTAGCTTTTTATTAACTTCCTTTGAGGGCTTTTGGTGAGCTACCTTTGGTTTTTATAGTGGCTGAAATTTGATGTCATTAGTGGCTGAAGTTTGAGTCCCCTAGTGGCTGAATTTTGATTTGTATTAGTTTTCATTTTGAATCACCTAAGCTAGTCCTTCTCTAGGCAACTCTTATACGTCGTAGTTGTGGCCGTATTAGGAGTCCGTTCGTAACTATTTAACGTCGCAACCATACAGTAAATAGTTTACTTGATACTGCAGAGGATGGCGTCCAGCGATAGACGCGACGAGAACCCTTAGAATGACAAGGGCAAAGATAAAGTTATGGTGAGTCCTTACTGCTTTGATTACGTATGCATTTGAATATTTTGACTAATGAACATGTAAAATTATTTTACTCTGAGCTATTTCCTTGCATAGACACTGAATATGAATTGAATTAAGAAAATTCGAAGATTTGAAATCACTGAAAATATGAAATGGCTAAAAGGTTAAAAATGGGTTAGCAAGCGATAAAAACCCTGAGGGAAAATTAATATAATTATTTCCTATATTTTACGAATTGAATATGAAAAGAATAAGAAATTGAGAGTGCATCGAAAAACTATGGGTCAGCCTTGTAGGGGGGTAGAGCATCAGACTCATACACCTTGTACTTGTAGGGGGGTAGAACTCCTACACCCAGTGTGGGGGGGTAAACTTCTACGGAAATTGATACTGAAATGTCTAATATAGAAGGCGTGGAAGCCAGTTGCGTTGTAGAGTGCCCTAGAGCGGACATTGATTTGACGGACCCATATGTTTGATTTAGAATGACCCTTAGTATTTCGAAAGAAGGAAAAGTAATATGAAAATTTTGAACTGAACAAGAAAATGAACAAGAATGAGAAATAAGAAAATTGATATCATAAATAGTTTATTTCTATTGCACTAGCTCAATGTACTTGCTTACTTTACTTCCTGTTCTACTATACATGTTCATACAGAAATATATAACTGCCTATTGATGCTGGCTCTTCGTGTTTGGCTGTAGTGCGGATAAAGAGCTAAGGAACTCACTTAGTTTTCTAAATTAACTGGTTGTCGATCTCTTTTTTTAGTCAAACCGCCAGCATGCTAGGCCCCGCTAGGAGGATGCCTGCGGAAGCAGAAAGGAAACAGAGGGAAGATGTGGCTCGAGCACGGGTTAGATTTTATTTCAATTTGTTTTACATTTCATCTCAGTCTGTATATTATATATGTCGTGTGCTTCAGTTGTTTTTTCTTGTACTCTGAACATGATGTATATTAGTGAAATAAATAAAAAAGTGCTTTGATGTCTTCTACTGGTACCACTCATGTGCTCCGTTTAGCTGCATTATTTAATTGTGCAAACCCTGCTCAGAAACAAGAAAGTTTTAAATTGTGGCGGACTTCGGGCCGTTAGAGTTGAGATTATTAGTTTTATAATTAATATATAGGTCTATTAGAGTCTTTAGGAGTGAGTGGGTTTAGTCCCACATCTTGAGTACGTGTTTACGAGTCTTGTTGTAATTCCATAAAAAGCCCCTTTGAGGATAAATATAATGTACTTCTATTTCCATTTTATTTGTTCTAACAAATACAATACTGAGTATAACGATAATTGAATACATAACTAGTGTAATAAAAATATGCATAGCTGAACTGAGATGAGGCCAGTTAAAAATAGGTCATGCAACAAACAATAATTACAGTTGAATGGTTTGTTTTCCCGTAGGAAAAAAAACTATCCATATCTTAAAATTACAATCATGAATTATATATTCAGCATAACCACCTCCCTCCCTCTAACTATTATGATAATAAATTGCATTGAAATAAAGCTTATCAGTTCAGTACTAGCTCATTCAAGTTGAGAATTTAAAAAATGAAATGATTTGGACAAGAGCTTCTCAGTGACCAGGGGGTAAAGAGGGAGATCATGAGAGATTATAGAAAGACAGTTGGTAGAGAGATTTAAAGAGATCGTGTCTGTGTGTGTGTGTATGAGAGAGAGAGGGAGACAGAGAGTTGACAGCATGAATACCTGAAATGTAACGCCCTCTTCGGTAATGTCAGCCAAATGCAGCAAGGAAACCTACATATAGAGGAAATAAAAAATCAATATTATATCATCAATTTCACAAGCAGACAATCTTCAAACATCAACAGCTAGAAAATATTTTTTGCAGCAGAAACATATAAAAGCTATAATATATAATTTTCTGCTGAAGGAAAGTGCAATCTATTTACTTCTTCGAAAAGAAATGTTCAACTTATCATACTGTAGTAAATTAACTGCTGTAGAACGGGTGGTTATCAAACAGCAACAAAAGCTTCAAAACTCAGGTACATTATGTGTTTCATCACAATCAAATATGCAAAAAAGCCTTCAAGTTTTCTATACAAAACATAAAGACAAATATATTAAAACAAAAACTGCTTACAAAGAAACAAAACAGGTAAAGCAGACGTTATTGCAAGCAATTAGCGCCTTTTGAGAAAAATGGAAATCATATAGGAGTATGCAAATTACCGTAAAAATAGATCACTGGAATAAAAGTCTAATGCAGGATGGAATTGACAAATTATAAACCATTGTTGAATCTCAATTTGTTTAAAGATAATTCTAGCAAGACACTAAGAGAAAAATAACAAGAGAGAAGGAAAAGCGGAGAAAAAATAACTCTTTATTAAATAAATAAATAAAATGACTGTTGAGATTACAAGCCTTCTAACTCTATTTTAATATCTTCAGAAGGTTTAAAAAAAAGATCCTTTAGTAGAATACTGATGAAATGTCATCTAGGATTCAGGTCTGTTGAAAACTGAGTCATCTAGGTGCTCTAGGATTTGTGGAAAATGTCCTATTGATTGGATGACTCAGTTTGACCTAGGGCGAGTGGATAGGGGAATAAGTCGATTTTATTGTAAGGGTTATAGTATAGGGTGTCTAACAATGCCGACAAATACGGGTTGTTATCTAAGAATAAAATTGGAAAAGAAATATATCACATCACTCGCCATGTTCATGGGGACCTAGCTCATTGCGGTTCATCACATGATTTCGTATGATTTGTGTCTGCTTCTTTCATATTGCTTATTGTTATATTTATTATTTCCGATGTGCTTAATCTCTGAGTTAGTGAACAATGAAAGCGAGTGAAACTAAAAGAGTGCAAGAAACCCTATTCATATCTCCCCATCCCACCCTCCCTCTAAAGATTCCTACAGATCTAACTATGATATGCTGCTTATAAAGCAAGGCACAATGAAATTTAAACAAAAGGAGGGTTAATCATTTACGGGCACTAATGCACATCAAGCACAACTAAAAAATAAGGAGAATGTAACAACCATTTGAAAACCACCGGAATCTGTAAGTAATGCCCTTTTCCAGTTCATAAATTTGTGAAGACCACCAAAATCTTCTATCAATTCAGCACCTGGGCGAAGAGCCAAATGGTATGTGTTTCCCAAAATAATCTGACAACCGATCTCCTCCAGCTGGTTGTTGGTAAGCCCTTTTATAGTACCTAACAAGGCATACACAAATGGTGTTAATTTTGATGAACTATAGAAGCACATAAAAGCATAAAAAATTCTAACCAAATTAATGCAAAAAACAATGGTTAGGAAGTGGCAAGTCTGGTATCGTATATACGATACATAATCGTGCCTAAAGTGCATTACTAAAAGGGTTGTTGAAAGGGCCATATTGTCTTAAAGTGCATTACCAAAAGGGCTGTTGAAAGGGCCGTGATGTCCCTTTAGAGCCTGCTTAGAAACTCCTACATCAAATAGATAAGAACAGTGTAAACCCTAACCCTTCAAACACAATATGCATTCACGAAAAACACTCGACACGCTTTAGTAGTATAGGTGATAGACAGTAAAATGTGGTGCTCAAAGGTGGCATGCAAGGGCTTGTCAAAGCACACTTGGAGCTTGCTGGAGCTGACTAGGCTCCAAGGTGCGTTAATCATCAAAACCAGCATTTTCCTCCTATTTATGATGACCATCAGAGCTTTTAAGAGCCAAAGCTCACAAGTTCATGGACCAACAAAACTCTTCAAACTTGCTCAAAGAGCAATGTTAAACACAGCAAGTATGATCTCCTGTAGCCGCAGGTCTCCATTCCCGTCTACTCAATCCCGTAGGCCTCTTCATCTTCGTGTTTCTGTTTAGATTTCCGATTCGATTCCCGGTTAAATGAACAATTTCTGTTTCAATACACAGTTAAATGATCAATTTCTATTTTGATTCACTTTTAAATGTCAATTTCTGTTTTGATTCATTGTTAAATGATCAATTTCTGTTTTGATTCACTGTTAAATGATCAATTTCTGTTTTGATTCACTGTTAAATGATCAATTTCGATTTTGACTAACTTTTAAATGATCCATTTTTGTTTCGATTCACTTTTAAATGACCAATTCACGTTTCATAACATCAGAAGCATGCATCTTTTTGTATGGATTGACACGAGCTCATTTCATTGCATA
Source organism: Dactylorhiza incarnata (assembly GCA_033032865.1). NCBI lineage: Eukaryota > Viridiplantae > Streptophyta > Magnoliopsida > Asparagales > Orchidaceae > Dactylorhiza > Dactylorhiza incarnata. The sequence goes on from JAWHQI010000208.1 coordinate 4,902,333, forward strand.
TGTATCTAGTTTTAATATTATATAGATAATAAAATCATTTATATTTCAAGAATCATGAGCAGGGGCGGACCCACATATGGGCAGCGTGGGCGGCCGCCCACGCTGAATTTTAGAAATAGTATATTTTGATAAATAAAAATGAGTTCTTTGTCATGGTGAACTTGTTACTTATTGGATATATTACATCATAAATACATTAAGCAATATGTGATTGCTAGCTTAGTTGGTTGAGTGCATATCTTTTGACCTCTTGGTCATGAGTTCAATTTCCACCAAAGCCTACATTTTAATTTTATTTTATTAATACAATTTGTTTTACAATATTGTTGTATCAATTTTTTTAAATATTAAGTGAGATAGTGTTATTCAAATAATTCATAAATAACAATGAATTAAAATTTTCAATTAACATCAATATTGTTTATTCGCACATCACTAAACATCAAATTAAATTACAAGATAAGTGGTATTAAAAGCACATCATTATTCGTTACTCACATACACACACACACCAATATTTGTAATTAAAACACTAATAAAAAAACTCCAAAAACCTAATCTTTCTAAATTCTCTTCTCCTTTAAGAGCATTCCAACCCAACTTGTTCTCATTCTCACTCATACCCACGCACACCAATACTTGTTCTCGTTACCCATTTTCATAATTAAATTTTATTTTAAAAGTTCAATTAGTTTTTATTGTAATAATCTAAAAAAATTATTAAGTGAAAAATACTTTTAATATTAATTTTTTTTCAAATTATTAAAAAAAATAGTAAACGATAAATTTGTAATTTTGGTTTAAAATAATTAATTTCCTCTTATAATTATGAATTTATTTTTTTCAAATAATTGTGTACTCCGCCCACACAGACAAAAATTTCTGCGTCCGCCAGTGATCATGAGTCATGTTAAGACGCGGTATTATAGAAGAAGTTAAATGGGTGTATAAATAAATGGGTTCAGAAGCATGCATCTTTTTGAATGGATGTCCATGATGTTTTTTTATTTATGTGGATCATTTTTAATCATGTCACTTTATTGATGTTCTAATTTGATTTTTGCTTGTTTAATGTTTGGTTACTATGATTAAGCTTTATCATTTTCAGGTATGTCTCAATTACAATCTCCTATTAGTATCAGTCATTCATCTTCTACCTCAGCAGCAAGTAGATTTATTTCTAATGACGTGGATAAGGATGATCATTCTCCGCTCTGGACCTATGTGTCCCTTATTCCGAGTAAAGAAATTAGTGGTGGAAATAGAAAATGAAAATGCAATTTCTGTGAGGTAGAAGTAGAATGTGGGATATTGAAGGAGATGCATGGGCAAATCATTTTGATGGTGTTGGCATGCTTAGTGTTGCTAACTTCTCTCTAGATGAACCGTAGATTGATCAACAAAGGAAAAGATGAGAGGAAAATGACCGATGAACAACTGAACAAGCTTAAATTTTATTTGTCTTTTTTAGTTATACATATAAGATGTTAAGATTTCAAATGTTTATGAATGTTTTATGTTTGAAAAATTCGATGTTATGTTGCATTGGTTTATGAACTTGTACTTTAACTTTAAGTTATGATAAATGTTTAATGTTTTATTCTTTTGAGGACTTTTTATTACATTTGTAATATATATACATACATATACGAGTGACAGTGCACGCCCCCCCCCCCTGCGGCCAACGACAGTACACCGGCCGTGAGAGTGTCACGGCAAGACGACACTCGCGCCAATCGTAGCCCCTGAGCGCATGATTGCAATCCCACGACACGACTACCCTCGAGGGACGACAACGGCGGTGGGCGGAGTGCGGCGGATTGGGAGGATAGTGGATCATAAATGGGTTGTCGGCTCACTGCTTTCGGGGTCGAAGGGAGATCGAGAGTAGGTTGCGGGTTGGGGAGGGTTTTTTATGGGAGATTTTTTTATTTTATTTTAAATCAATGGCTGTGATTCATTTGATAGGCCTTCCAATAATGTATTCCATCGTACACGTATCATTAAATTTAAAATTGTGTCGTACTGCCATACCGGATGTGTATCGTACCCGGTACCCATACCGGTGCTTCCTAGATAGTGGTTGTGAGTCAGTTGTAAGGGGGTGGGGAGGGTTGTTTGGGGGATTCTTTAAAAGATGACGGTTGTTGGGGGCTGGAGGGGTGTTGTAGAGACGTGGGGAGGGATGGAGAAGAACCGACCAAGCCTGGACTGGCCTGGTAGGGTCTCGGTTAGGTGAAAATGGGGATGGGAGGGTGGCGGCAAGGTTGAGGGGGGTTGTGGTAGTGGGCGGTGGTTGTTAAAAAGGTGGAGAAGGGGATGAGCGGATGGGTTTAAGGGAAACAGTTGGGCAGGTGACGAGGAATGGGATGTCAGCTGGAAGAGGGGAGGTTGGGCAGATGTTTGGAAGGGCTGAAGGTGGGTGGTTGTTTGGATGGTTTGAAGGTGGGCGGTTGTTTGGAAGGTTTGAAGGTGGGCGGTTGTTTGGAGGCATCTGACTGGGTTGTGGGAGGATGGACAGGGGTCGTCTGGCTTAGGGAAAATAAGGAAAGGAAGGGATACACCCAAGGAATCAACATGACGAACGATCGTCGGGTTCAGGGAAAATTCTTCTCCGAAATCTACATTACTCACAATGGATACCCCTACCCTCTTATTTATAATAAAACCTACTTAGGATACCCATCTTGGATGGCTATGATTGGTCGTACACGATAAGTGTTCGATCAAATAAATAATACATCAAAAAATAAAAGAAACCACAGAGATGTTCAAACGACGCTCTGGGAGCAACAATGGACAGTGGACTCGGATCATCCATTGGGCGACGGCAAATATGTGATGTGAACCAAAATTAGGGCTTTATATTTAAATAATTAATTTGAGAGCATTTTAAAATTGTGCGGCGCAAACAAGATTTCACGAATAATAACATGCGATTTTCGATTTAGGGTTCGCAGACACGCATAAGAGCTAACAAGCAAACATATGATGAATATGATTTAACACTCCACGGACATGAGATTAAAAAAATGAAATTGAGATAATATTTCAAATTGACGGGAAACGGGTATTATAATAATTAGTGGCAAGCTCTGAAATTTTAACACCAAATAAAATTAAGATGAAAGTAGATTAACATGATTAGAGCAAGTAGAGAGAGGGGTATACCATAGGCTCACAAATGCAGCGAAGAATGTAGAGTTTTTTGGATTATGGGTGAAAGGATCGGAAGGCCTCAGGACAAACATAGCTGAATGGAATGCAGGACCTGAGTAAGGAAGAGGGAAAATGGCTTGGAATGAAGGTTGACTGGATCGACAGAGCCTGGAGGAGGCTCGGCTTCAGCAGGGAAGAGGAGGTCGAAGGTGACTGGTCGGCAGCAGAAGATTCCGACTCCAACTGGGAGTGCGTCGATTCCATCGGCAAAAGGCGAAGGAGGAGGTGTCAGGAACGGGGAGGGCATCGGGTTGTAGTATCGAGGACTAGAGGTGATCGAACCGACGTAGGACTTGCCAAATTTATTGGGGAATGACAAAGAAGAGGTCGTCAGACCTTGGTGGAAGCTCCGACGGTGGTGGCAACGTGGGGAGACTGATCAGCGGGTGACTGGAGCCATGGTTCTGGAAATTGTGCTGGACAATACCGAACCGAGGAGAGGTTCCTCTATCGGTTCTATTCCAGTCTGCCGTGAATGAGGAGGGTCAATTCTTTTATAGAAAATAACTTGGGTAGGGTTTTGGTTAGAAATCATTTTTTTTTATTTCTTACTTGTAGGAATAGGAGTGCATTAAATGAGATATTCATGTATGGATTTTAAATCATCTCTTTTCAAATACTTGCTAAAACTCAAAGATATGGTATTTTATTTCTGATTTCTTAGTTATAGGAATATGAGTGAATTAAATGAGATATTCATGTAGGGATTATAAATCATCTCTTTTCAAATAGGACAAATCAAAGATATGATATTTTATTTCTTTAGTTTTAGGATTATTTATTTTGTATAAAATATTTGTTTTAATTTTTAATTTCATTACGTGCTTTAATTACCATATTCTCTAATTTGACGGACCTTTGCATTCAGGATCTTATTGGTCAGTCACACCAATAAGTCGTCACAACCGGCGTAAACGATGTGCACGATACAAAATAAATAGTACATGTGTGATAAGTAAATAAACGTGCGCGAATACAAGCGCTACACAAATAAAAATACGTGAAACAAAAAATGATAAGGATGTGACACATGTTGCATCAATATGACAGGTGATAAATCAGTCTCAAACGGGCCCAAAACTCGTGCTCCATTGCCTCGTCATCGATCCCCATCACATAGTATCAAGGGACAAACCGCCCTCATGTTGCACAAGATATGTTGATATAGTATGTCGCAACATAGTCGCAATGCATACACATAATATAGCATGAAAAAAGCCTCATTTGCTTGAATAAAACACTCATAGACTTGAAACTTACAGGCACTAATATATCCGAATTTGAGAAATCAAGTTTCCAAATACCCAGCTATGAATTTTCATGGATATTACAGCACTCATAGACTTGAAACTTACAAAGGATATCCAAATACAGTAGGATTTTAAACTCAACAACATATTCTCCAAAGGTTTTATCCTTCGACAGGAATACAGAGAAGAAGAAAACTGTAGTATGGTGTAATCTGCGGCACTTATTTTTCAACTTATTCCTTGCATCTGGAATCTACTTAGATATGCAAAGGTCAAATGGTAGATAAAATCTAGAATAGCTGTTAATAAATTTAGTCAAAGTTATAGACCAAAAACCCAAAAGTATTCGTGACTCCACTTATTGTGGCATAGAACAATATCTGCTTTAACATAGTCCCGGAACAAACTGAATTAGCAATTAGCACGATTTGTGTTACCGACATACACACAGAAGAGCCGCCATGGCAGGTTTATTCGAGAAGGACGCGCGGCGACACGAGCGCGGGGGTGCAAACCGGGGCGGACACCGCGGGATGATGGTGACCGAGCGGGTCGGGCATTGGGGTGTGGGCAAGTGGCCTTGGGCCTTGTATCTTTATTTTAATGTTATGGTTTTGTTGTTTGTTGTGTTGGGTGGATCCCTCCTATAAAGGGGATCACCTTTGTGGTAGGAACCATCTTTGGATCAATTGAATCAAGTGGGGTTGCTCCCCTTCTTTTTCTCTCAACCCTAATTCCCTCTCCCTCTTCCTCTCTCTCTCTACCTCTTCTCCCGTGCCTCTCCCCTCTCCTTCGCTCGTTACCGCCGGACGACATCACCGACGGGAGCCCTCTCTAGCGCTGTCGTCGCCCCTGCCGTCCGCCGATACCTAAGTGGTATCATTGGTCCGACCTGCCCTTTCCGCCTGCCTTTGCGCCGCCGGTCTCCTCCCCGTCCGTCTCCTCATCGATGGCGCCCAACACCCGATCCCACGCTGGCGACGGCCTGGACGAGGCCGACTCCACCCGCCTACGCCTCGACCGCCAGGACGAACGCCTCGACGGCTTGCAATCCGCCATCGACGTGCTAATCGCAGGCCAAGCCCGCCTCAGCAGTCAAATCGCCGGTTTCACCGCACCGGCAGGCTCCGCCTCTTCCAACGAGGTCGCCTCCATCCTCGGGGTGCCGCCGCCACTTGTACCCGGACTCGCCGCACCCGTCGCCGCGGCCGCCGTTGTGGCCCCGCACATCAAACCGATCGCCGCTGCGGCTGCACCCCCGCCTCCGCCCGACCGCCGACAACCTCTGGCTCTAGATGTTCCATCATTTTCGGGCGTGGATCCTATGGGCTGGATCGCCCGGGCGGAGCAGTTTTTGACCTTCACAATACTCCACAGCCGGACAAGGTGGGCACGGCCGTGGTCGGGCTCGAGGGCTCGGCCCTTCATTGGGCACGTTGGCTTCGCCAAATCCAACCCTGCATCTCCTGGCACGAGTTCAAGCAGGAGATGATTAGTCGGTACGATTCTCATTACACCGGTTCCGCCATAGAGCGTCTCTGCTCGGCCCTCCAGACGTCTACTGTGGACGCTTATATCGATGAGTTTGTTGCGCTCGTTACACAAGTGCCGGGTCTGCCACCCGACCACTACTTGGGTTTTTTTCTCCAGGGCCTTCTTCCAAACATCCGCTCCCGCATCCGGACCCACCACCCCCGCACGGTGTCGGAAGCCCTGGAACTGGCCCGTGCGGTCGAAGCTGATATAGGGCACCGTGCCGGCGGACCTCCCTCTAACCGCCCACCTCCACCGCGCGATGGCGGCCCACGACTGCCCTCGATGGGGGCCGGCCGCCCCACCAACCGTTCAGACCCCCCACACCGCGTTTCCAATAACGACTACAATGATCTCCGTCGTCGCGGGTTATGCTTCTGGTGCCGCCAACCATACTCGCCGCAACATGTCTGCCCCGTCAAAGAGTTTCACGCCATTATTGGAGATACTGACGACGACCCTCCCGCTGAAGATTCGGCACTCGCGGGAATGCAGTCGGATCTTTCACCATCGGAGCCGGAGGGGGCACCCCTCAATGTCTTGGAGTTGCCTTTCTACTCGGTCGGAGGCCTTACCGGCCCCCGCACGATGAAACTCGCGGCCGTGATCAACAACCGCCCGGTGATTGTGATGATTGACAGCGGCGCGAGTCATAACTTCTTGTCGGCCCAACTCGCCCGCGACATTGATCTACCATATTCTGCTTCCCCGGATTTCTCCGTCTGTCTCGGAGACGGTCGCCGACGGCCCACTTTGGGGCAATGTGTGGATGTCACCCTCTCTTTCGGCCCTTGCACGGTCACGGCGGATTTCTACCTGTTCGAGTTGGGTGGCCTAGACGCAATTCTGGGCGTGGCATGGCTACAGACGTTGGGGGATGTACGGGTGAACTGGGCCTCCATGACGATGTCCTTTCAGCACCAGGGCCACTCGTGCCGTTTAGTGGGTGACTCCGCCCTTCTCCGTTCGCCGGTGTCCTTCCGCGCGATGCAACGCGTCACTGAAGTGGAGTTTTCGGCCTGGCTGCGGCCTCTCCAGATGGCCCCACCGGACACGCCCGCCCCCTTGGGGGCCGGATTGCAAGACGTGCTCGAGGAATTTGCGGACATCTTCGCCACCCCACCGTGCCTTCCGCCTACTCGTCCAACTGACCATGCGATTGTCCTTCAACCGGAGGCGGCGGCGGTCTCCGTCCGACCCTACCGCTATGGACATGCCCAAAAGGATGAGATAGAGCGCCTCATGCGGGAAATGTTGTTGGGCGGTCTCATCCGGCCTAGCGCTAGCCCGTTCTCCAGCTTGGTTCTATTAGTCCGAAAGAAGGACGGGAGTTGGGGATTTTGTGTGGACTACCGGGAGCTCAACAAAGCCACGGTGCCCGACAAATATCTGATTCCGGTTATTCAGGAACTCTTGGATGAGCTTCATGGCGCCGCATTCTTTACCAAGTTGGATCTCCGCGCCGGATATCACCAAATCCGGGTCCGACCAGAGGACGTGCCAAAGACGGCCTTCCGCACGCATGACGGCCATTTCGAGTTCTTGGTCATGCCGTTTGGGCTCACCAATGCCCCGGCCACATTTCAAGCAACCATGAATGACATCTTCCGGCCCGTTCTCCGTAAGCATATCCTTGTATTTTTTGATGACATTCTCGTGTTTAGTGGGTCTTGGCAGGACCACCTCCGCTACGTGCGGGAAACATTCACCACCCTTCAGCGCCATCATCTCACGGTCAATCGGAAGAAGTGCACGTTTGGCGCTACCACCGTGAGCTACTTGGGGCATACCATCACTGCCGACGGCGTGGCAATGGACGCGGACAAAATACAGGCGGTCCTGCGGTGGCCGACCCCCTCCTCCCTTCGGGACGTGCGGGCGTTCCTCGGCCTCACCGGATATTATCGGCGCTTCATCAAGGACTACGGCGGGTTGGCCCGCCCTCTCACCCAATTGCTGAAGGCCTCGGAGGAGGGCCCCTTCGTGTGGCCGGCAGCGGCAATGGCGGCGTTCGCCGCCCTACAGGCGGCATTGGTACAAGGGCCGGTCCTGGCCATGCCGGACTTCCAGCAACCGTTTATCGTGGAGTGTGATGCTTCGGGCTCCGGCGTGGGCGTCGTATTGATGCAGGCCGGTCGGCCTATTGCGTATTACAGCCGGGCGTTTTCATCGGCGGTGCGTAGCCGTTCGGCCTATGAGAACGAACTCATGGCCCTCGTGCTGGCGGTACAACATTGGCGGCCATACCTCTTGGGCCGCCCCTTCGTCATCCGCACCGATCATCATAGTCTCCGTTATCTGCTCCAACAGAAGATCGCCACACCAACGCAACAACTTTGGGTGGCAAAGCTTCTTGGGTATGACTTCACGATCGACTTCCGGCCGGGTAAAACTAATCGGGCGGCGGATGCTCTCTCTCGCCGCCCCCAAGCTACGGAATTGACCGCAATATCACGACTGGTGTGGGAGGATGCGTCCGTTATCCAGCAAGAGGTAGACCGCGACCCTCAGTTGACGGACATCCGAGCAGCTTTACTCGCCGACCCGGCAGCACGCCCACCCTACGCCCTCATTGGAGGACGGCTCTTCCATCGGGGCCGCCTGGTACTCTCGGCCACCTCCGCCCGAATCCCTCAGCTTTTAGCGGAGTTCCACTCCACGCCTTCCGGAGGTCACGCCGGGGCGTTCCGCACATACCGGCGTTTGGCCGCATCGCTGTATTGGCCGCACATGCTAAGCCAGGTGAAGGCTTATGTGGCGGCTTGCTTGCCTTGTCAGAAAGCGAAATATGAGACGATGTTTCCTAGCGGCCTACTGCAGCCTCTGCCGATTCCCGAGCGAGTCTGGGAGAACATCGCCATGGACTTCATCACCCGACTGCCGCGTTCGAATGGGTTTGATTGTATTATGGTAGTGGTTGACCGCCTCACGAAGTACGCCCACTTCGTTCCTCTTCGTCATCCTTATACGGCAGCAACTGTGCCCGACAGTTTCATCACTGAGGTCGTGCGGCTTCATGGGTTTCCCCGCTCCATCGTCAGCGACCGCGACCCGCTATTCCTCAGTAGTTTCTGGACGTCTTTGTTCCGTCTCCAAGGCACACAACTACGCATGAGCACGGCATATCATCCGCAATCAGATGGACAGTCTGAAGTGTTGAATAGATGTTTGGAAACTTATTTGAGGTGCTTCATTGGCGAGAGACCCGGATCATGGGCGAAATGGTTATGTTGGGCGGAATACTCCTATAACACGGCATACCACCACGCCGCAAACACCTCCCCCTTCGAGACAGTGTACGGCCGACCGCCACCCTCGGTGCTCCGCCACCTCTCAGGGGAATGTCCTGTGGCTAGCCTAGTCGACCATTTATACGATCGGGACGTCATCTTGGACAGTCTGAAGCATCATCTCCGGCGTGCCCAAGCCAAAATGCTCTCCTTCGCCAATAGGAAGCATCGGGACCTGTCCTTCCAAGTGGGGGAGCGTGTGTTCCTCAAGTTGCAGCCGTACCGCCAGCTCACGGCCGGCCGCCGCCCGTGCCCCAAGTTGGCCCCTCGTTTCTTTGGCCCATTTGAAATTCTCAGTCGCATTGGCGTCGTAGCTTACCGGCTGCGCCTTCCGGACGGTAGCCGCATTCACCCGGTCTTTCATGTGTCTCAACTCCGGCGCGTTATCGGCGATCACCCCGTCACCGACCACATTCCGGCCGACCTCGACATTTCCGGCTCCGACTCAGTTTATCCAGAGGCCATCGTTGATCGGCGACACTACACACCGGGGAACCCGACCCCGGAGGAGATCCGGGTTGCGTGGCGCAACCGCCCCTTATCCACCGCGACTTGGCTACTACGGGATGACTTCCGGCGCCAGTTTCCCGATTACTGCCTTGAGGACAAGGCCAATTTTCCAGACGGCGATATTGTTACCGACATACACACAGAAGAGCCGCCATGGCAGGTTTATTTGAGAAGGACGCGCGGCGACACGAGCGCAGGGGTGCAAACCGGGGCGGACACTGCGGGATGATGGTGACCGAGCGGGTCGGGCATTGGGGTGTGGGCAAGTGGCCTTGGGCCTTGTATCTTTATTTTAATGTTATGGTTTTGTTGTTTGTTGTGTTGGGTGGATCCCTCCTATAAAGGGGATCACCTTTGTGGTAGGAACCATCTTTGGATCAATTGAATCAAGTGGGGCTGCTCCCCTTCTTTTTCTCTCAACCCTAATTCCCTCTCCCTCTTCCTCTCTCTCTCTACCTCTTCTCCCGTGCCTCTCCCCTCTCCTTCGCTCGTTACCGCCAGACGACATCACCGACGGGAGCCCTCTCTAGCGCTGTCGTCGCCCCTGCCGTCCTTCTCGAATAAACCTGCCATGGCGGCTCTTCTGTAATTTGCCAACTACCTAAAAATTGCATTAAATTTTTGATTCGCAGCTGCATAATGCAAACATGTAGAGGGAATAAATGAGACTTATTAAAATAGAAAAAGCCCATGTACTTAGGCCCATAAGGCCTCTCTCCTCTAGCTCCTCTTTTAGTCTCACATCTTGAGTTTGTATTTTGCTCTCTCCCTCTCTCTATAAATAGAGACACATAGTACAATGTAAAGAAATTTAATGAGAATAATTAAATATTGGCTCATGTTATTTTATATTTAGCATGGTATCAGAGCTAGGCATTCCTATGGATCATATTCGGTTTCCGATTGACCCCTGCTCTCGTCTCTTCTCTGATTGAGCCTTTGCTCTCTTCTCTGTCACGCCCATCACTCGCCATCGGTGCCCTCTGTCTTGCACGGTTTCTGATCCCTGATCCCGTTGACGGAGAGCTCTGTTGCTTTTGATTCTGTCGCACTATCCCTCGTCTGTACCCACAGAGCCATTTGTAGGACGACGACGACGGTCCCGTCGCTGCTTCTAAATCCCGCTGAAGCATCTTCTCCCACAAACGTTCCCGCTACTGCTCCTGTCTGCATTTCTGTCGCAAATCATCCACGACGTTCTCGTCTGTGTGCGACGTTCCCGCCGATGTTCCTGGCTGCTCTCTCGTTTCCAGTCGACGACCCTTGCCAAGCTCCCTTTGATGCCGAGCTCCGTCTCTTGTCGAGCTCCCTCTGTTACCGAGCTCCCTCTCTTGCCGAGATCCCTCTGTCAAGCTCCACCTTGTCTTGCCGAGCTCCTCCTTGTCTTGTCGAGCTCCCTGTTGCCGACCAGCATGGAACCACTGATAGCTTATTCTAGCCCATGTTCCCGCACTGAAATCGACAATCTACGGGACGAACTTCGACACCTCCGGAAGTTGATTACTCGCAACTCTGGCACCATTGTTGTAACATTCGGAATTTACGTCGCGTTTCATTTCAACTTTAGGATCTGATCGCGAGCAACGATCAGTGCTAGTGTCGAGTCGGGTTATTATTTCGTTACGATTTATTTTATTTCACGTAAATCAGTTAAGACACGTAGATGAAATTAAATGGGTTTTATTCGACACGATTTAGCGGTTCACGAGTGTGTTTACGGTGGAAATATTATGTGGAATGGCAATTCTGTAAATAAGTGAAAAATCCTAATTTAAATTACTTTATAAGCAAAGGGACAGTTCATTCCACTTCACGCCAAATCCTTCACGCAGTCGAGCGCGCGACTGAAACCGCCGATCCCTTCTACTTTCGCGGACGACGACTACTAAGCGGGGTTCCTTGCTCGTTTCTTCATATTGACGGAATCAATCTCGTCGACCCCCCCCCCCCCCCTTCTTCCTCCAGATTGTCGCAGAAATGGCATTTCCCTCAACCTTAGTCAGGGGTGCAGTGCAGAACCGCATTACCTTCTTTCGTGAGTCTTCTTTTTCACTTTCTCCTTCCCTTCAGAAGTTGTTTTATCTATCCTCCTTAAATGATGAGTTTAATTTCAGGATTTCGGAGTCCCGATCTCTCCGATCAGAAGATTGGATCGACTAGGAGAAGAGGTATAGGCCCCTTTTCTCTTTCCTTTTCCAAAGATACTTGTTCTCTCCCCTCTCAATTCTTAGAAGAGATCTTATTGTTTTCCCAGCCAACCCTAGAGGGAAGAGCCAATCCCTAGACTAGAGGGGCTCTGTTTATGATTTCTATTTAAAAGTTTCTAAGTAAATTTCAGTTATAGATTTTAGGTTGGCGTAGATCAGAGTAAATTGTGTAGTTATTTCAGTTGGAAAGAGGTAAAAGCCCTTTTTCCGTTGTTTCTTGATTCATTCTTTCCGCTCCTACTAGCACTTGGTATGTCGTAATCTTCTAGCAAAATCTTAAAAGGAAGAGGACAATTCCTAGATCCGTCCGCTTCACTTATTAATTTGTTTATAATTCTATTTAATTGTTAGGTATTATTTAAGCGTTGTGGCAAATTAGAGAAAGCATTTCGGCATGTTGAACGTCGCAAACCCGGGTAAGAAATTTGTTTCCTTTTGGCTAGACATATCACCTATTGTTGATTTATTTCTTAAGTCGTGCCAGAATTCATGTGAAATTGCAATGCTCTTAGCTTTTTTATTTCACGATAATAGAAAAATAAATTATTACAGAACACATGTGAAATTGATTCATCACTAGTACATGAATTCATATTAAGATAAATAATTGATTGCAGAGCATACGTGAAATAGGATCATCAGTAGCATATGATTTCTTATTAAATGTTAATTAAGTTAACTAAATTCGACATACAATCGGTGCACGACAATATCAACACACAAATAATTTATTATAAAACACTCGTGAAATCAAATCAACAATAGTATATGAAATCATATTCAAACAAATAATTGTTATAGAACACACGTGAGATCAAATCATCAGTAGCACATGAATCCATATTCAGACAAATTATTTATTACAGCGCCCACGTAAAATTGCATCAGTAGTAGCATATGAATTCATATTTAGACAAATAATTTATTACAAAATATACGGGAAATTGTATCATCAGTAGCATATGAATTCATACTAAATGTCGATTAAATTAGTATATTTCGACATACAGATCAGGGCAAGGGATAACGTCTTAACGCACGAACAAACCAGCTGAAGATGTTATATGCAATTAGACTAAAAGGAAAACGTTAAGATATGTAGTAAGCCTCAAACTAGTGGCCTTAATTGGACGACATAATGTATTGATCGTATCAACCACTAGATGACCAGTTCAGAAAGGGGGGCATGAGAGGTGTTTTCCCTCATGAATGATGGAGGCACACCATCATACTCATAGGGCGTAGAAGATCTTATAAGCCTCAAGATGGGGAGTTGACACCTCAAACAAGATTAGTATATTCGAGTTCCGTGTCTGTGACAGAGAGACACTAGAACGCATATGTTCGTTAGTAGTGACTCGAATCATTAGAATGTGCATACAAATCTACTTAACTAAGGATGAGAAGAATAGATAATATGTGACATCTCAGCTCCAAATGCAAGTCAAAATCTAAAAATCTCTATAGGATAATGATCATTTTTAGTGTCACTAGGGAAAGTCTTTCTTGCTCGTCAGTGGGTTGATCCGTTTTCGGAATTTTCATTATAGGGATTTCAGGTCAGGTTGTTCGCTCTTACTTCCTAGTTGGCTCTGTGTTTCAGCTGTAAGGTATTTTACTAATTTTATTTCTAGTCATTTACTTCCGCTGTAAACTTTAGTTAATCTTATTATGATACTAATTTTATATTGTTGCTTAGTTTGCTTCACATCATAAATTTCGGTCAGGCTTATGATTAATGTTAAACTAGGTAGGAGTGTTACAGTTGTCTCCTCCTCCCCTGCCGGTCTCTCTACCTTTTCCATTGGCTCCTGAATTGTCGACTCTGGAGCCACCAATCACGTCACTCCACACCAGCCATCTCGGTATTTGGATTCTCCGTGTCCAAAGCTCGCCACAGTGGCAAACGGCGACACCACTCCCGTTATCGGCTCTGACGATGTTTTGCTCACTCCTTCTCTATCTCTCTGCTCCGTTCTTCATGTTTCTGGATCTCAATTCAATTTATTCTTTGTCAGCCGCCTTACTCAAGATCATGATTGCCTAATTACCTTCTCTTCCTCTTCCTTTGTTGTGCAGGATCGGCAGACGCGGAATATCATTGGTAAGGGACGGCTTTGCAATGGGCTCTACACTCAGGATCTTCCTTCCTCCGCTCTCTTTTCCGTCAGCCCTGTTGATTGGCACCCGCGTCTTGGTCATGCTCCTCTTCCCATTCTCCAGAAGGCTCTCTTCGATGTGTCTTTTTCTCCGTTTAATTATGAATCATGTATCTATGGGAAGTAACATCGCTCTATTTTTCCTCCTCATTGTACTCGGAGCACTGCTCCTTTTGATTTAGTACATTCTGATATTTGGGGTCCTTACAAAACCGCTAGTCTATTTGGTTATCGCTACTTTGTCACGTTTATTAATAATTATTCACGTATGACTTAGTTATATATGATGTGTGGTCGCTTTGAGCTTTTGTCCATTTTCCGCTCGTTTACTGCAAAAACTCACACGCAATTTACCCGCGCTATCAAAATTCTTCGTACTGACAATGCGTGTGAATACACTGGCATGTTTTCCAGAAATTATGCACCTCGTTGGACATCGTCCACCAAAACTCATGTGCATATACGCCACAACAGAATGGTGTTGTTGAGCGGAAGAACCGCCACCTTCTCGAAGTCGCTCGGTCTCTCTTATTCCGGATGAAGGTCCCCACGACCTATTGGAATTTTAATGTCTCTGTAACTTCTTATCTCAACAACCGCATGCCCTCGTCCGTCCTCCAATTTGTGACCCCTTCTCTCTCTTATTTCTTGATCTTCCCCCTGACCCCACGAGTCTTCGGTTGCGTCAGCTACGTTCACCATCTGGGTCCTCCTGTTGACAAGTTGACCCCTCGTGCTACGCACTACATATCTGTTGGATATTCACGCACCCAAAAGGGTTATGTATGTTACTCGCCCTCCACTCCGAAGCTAATCACATATGTTGATGTCACTTTTCTGGAAAACCAGTCTTTCCATCAATCCGTCACCATGTCAATGCCACCTCCTGATCTCTCACGCCCTCTTGTTCCTACCGATTTTCCCTTGCCGCCTTTACTACCGACACCACCGCCTGCCTCGGCTCCTCTTCATGTCTACTCTCGTCGTTATCCTCGTTCTAGTGCCCTGCAACAGCCCCCCCTATGCTACTGATACTCAGACGACTGCTTATTCAATTACACCCTCCACCGCGCATCCACTCTCAAATTATGTTTCCATGCATCGTCTCTCCTCTAATTTGCACAGGTTTGCGACCTCTCTATCTTCTACTTCCACCCTGTCTTTTGTGCAAGAGACTCCTCAACATCCGGGGTTGCGGGCGGCAGTGGATGAGGAAATGGCCGCTCTGTGGGCCAATCACACATGAGACCTTTTCTTGTTCCCCTTCCTATAGTCACATATATATATAAAAATGGGTTGAAATCAACGTGGGAATAAGTCCAGATCACAAGAAGAAGAAGCTATACCTAATCGTGACCGTTTCTTCCAACAAACTCTCTCTTTTGATAATAACAAATCTCATAATGAGAAATCAACTATACTAACAGTAAATCAACACATGAAACCTTTTCTTCTTCCCTAAACAGTAAATTAACTATACTAACATAGAGAGATCCAGAAGATAACTCACCCAAGCATGATCAAATACATAGTGATTTTAGCGTCGATCACTATTTATTAAAACTAAACTACTACCCATTTTAATATATGGTTGGATCTCAATTTCTAAATCGCGTCTAAGTTCTAACCGTGCTTTTACGTTTTGAGGATTTTTTTACAGTTTTGATCTGTATCTCTCACCGTATCAGTACTCTTAGGGATCGTTAGTTTCTTGAAATGATCTGCTAGATCTGCCCTCTTTTCTTAACCAACATACCGCTTTCAAACCCTTCTTCCTTCCTTTCTTTGCTCTTTGATCCCATTCTTGATTATGTAATATTTGATCCCATTCTTGATTACGTTATATTTGATCCCATTCTTGATTACGTTATATTTGATCCCATTCTTGATTATGTTATATTTGATCGACAATATCCCTAGAGGTGGAGAGCTCACACATGGGACCTTTTCTTCTTCCCTAGACAGTAAATTAACTATACTAACATAGAGAGATCCACAAGATAACTCAGCCAAGCATGATCAAATACATAGTGATTTTAGTGTCGATCACTATGTATTAAAACTAAACTACTACCCATTTTAATATATGGTTGGATCTCAATTTCTAAATCGCGTCTAAGTTCTGACCGTGTTTTTACGTTTTGAGGATTTTTTACAGTTTTGATTTGTATCTCTCACCTTATCAGTACTCTTAGGGATCATTAATTTCTTGGAATGATCTGATAGATCAACCCTCTTTACGTTACCATCATGCCGCTTTCAAACCCTTTTTCCTTCCTTTCTTTGCTCTTTGATCCCATTCTTGATTATGTTATATTTGATCCGTTTATGTTAGCACCATGCTTAGAAAAATTTTTCCCCGGGCTTATTGTTTTGTGTCCTTGCACTTATGGGGTTATCTATTAATTGAAGATATGTTGGTTCCTTATTGTTAAAGATGCAGATCTTTGTGAAAACCCTCACAGGGAAGACAATCACCCTAGAGGTGGAGAGCTCAGACACCATCGACAACGTGAAAGCCAAGATCCAGGATAAGGAGGGCATCCCCCCGGACCAGCAGAGATTGATCTTTGTCGGCACTAGAGGTGGAGATATGTTGATGCTTGCACCTATGGGGCTATCTATTAATTGAAGATATGTTGGTTCCTTATTGTTACAGATGCAGATCTTTGTGAAAACCCTCACAGGAAAGACAATCACCCTAGAGGTGGAGAGCTCAGACACCATCGACAATGTGAAAGCCAAGATCCAGGATAAGGAGGGCATCCCCCCGGACCAGCAGAGATTGATCTTTGTCGGCAAGCAGCTTGAGGATGGTCGTACCCTGGCAGACTACAACATCCAGAAGGAGTCGACCCTCCACCTTGTTCTCCGTCTTAGGGGTGGAATGCAGATCTTCGTGAAAACCCTCACTGGCAAGACCATCACCCTCGAGGTTGAGAGCTCTGACACCATTGACAACGTAATTGACCTCGAATTCTTTCAAAGCCTACCCTTCCCTTGCAAGGAACATTGGTACTCTTCAAGGGAAGAATCCCTTCACTCTCTTGCATCTACAACGGGGCAGATTCTGGTCAAGTTCTTTCTCCTTCCAAACACCCTTGGCCCTCTATTTCCTCAATGAAACCCTACATATATCCAAATAATTAATAAGTATTATAATATCTAATATCCATACTCTATAGTCTTGCCCTTCATGTGTTTGGAGCATCCCGAGTCCAGATACCACATGTCTCATTTGTCCTTAGCCTGTCAACATACCTAAAAAGAAGTGGACCGTTACAATCATGTGAATCGTACTCTCTTCCCCCTGACCACACGGGTCTTTGGTTGTGTCTGCTACGTTCACCATCTGGGTCCTCCCGTTGACAAGCTGACCCCTCGTGCCATGCACTACATATTCGTTAGATATTCGCGCACCCAAAAGGGTTATGTCTGTTACTCGCCCTCCACTCGGAAGCTGATCACATCTGTTGATGTCACTTTTTTGGAAAACCAGTCTTTCCATCAATCTGTCACCATGTCAATGCCACCTCCTGATCTCCCACGCCCTCTTGTTCCTACCGATTCTCCCTTACCGCCTTTACTACCGACACCACTGCATGTCTCGACTCCTCTTCGTGTTTACTCTCGTCGTTATCCTCGTTCTAGTGCTCTGCAACAGTCCCCTTATGTTACTAATACTCCACCGATTGCTGATTCGACGATACCCTCCACCGCGCATTCACTCTCAAATTATGTTTCCATGCATCATCTCTCCTCTGATTTGCGCAAGTTTGTGACCTCTCTATCTTCTACTTCCACCCTGTCTTCTGTGCAGGAGGCTCCTCACATCCGGGGTGGCGGGCGACAATGGATGAGGAAATGGACGCTCTATGGGCCAATCACACATGGGACCTTTTCTTGTTCCCCTTCCTCATGGTCATTCTCTGGTTGGCTGTAAATTAATTTTTACCATCAAGCATCATCCAGATTGGGCTGTTGATCGCCTCAAGGCTCGTCTGGTTGCCAGAGGTTTCACTCAACAACATGACCTCGATTATGAAGAGACTTTTTCTCCGGTTGCAAAACTCAACACCGTTCGGGTCTTACTCTCCCTTGTTGTTCATCGTCATTGGCCGCTTTGACATTAAAATTGTCTTCCTTAATGGCGACCTCCTGGAGACCGTGTACTTGCAGCAACCTCCTGGTTATACAACCAGGGGGAGTCCCTTGTCTGTCATCCGAAGAAATCTCTATATGGTCTTAAGCAGTCTCCACAGACATGTTTTGATAAGTTTAGTCGGGTGGTTCGTGAGTTTGGTTTCACCCGAGCTCGACAGACTTCTCCTTATTTATTCAACGACGTTCGTCTGGCACAGTGATTCTCCTAGCCTACGTTGATGACATCCTTGTTACTGGTGATGATCTTTCCAGCATCACTCAAATCAAGTAACATCATGCCTCTCATTTTCAAACTAAGGATTTGGGACAACTCTGCTACTTCTTGGGAATTGAGGTAGCCCGACGACCTGATGGTCTTGTCTTGTCTCAGCGGAAGTATTGTCTCGATCTACTTCATGATGCAGGCTACTTTGGATGTAAGCCCGTGGATACTCCTACGGATGCAAATCATCAACTGCATGCTCATGGCTCAGACTTTGATGAACTTCTCCCTAATTCGGAGTATTATCGTTGTCTTGTTAGCAAGCTGATCTATCTTATTGTCACACGACCTAACATTTCCTTTACGGTCGGTGTGGTCAATCTCTTTATACATACCCCTCGGGTCTCTCATCTTCAGGTCGTTGAGTGTATTCTTAGATACTTGAAGAATGCTCTGGGACAAGGGCTGGTGTACAAGTGTTCTACTTGTTGTCTCTCATTGCGTATTGTGAGGTTGATTACGCTGGGTCCCTGGACGATCATTGGTCCACGAGCGGCTACTGCACATATTTTGGTGGGAGCTTAGTTACTTGGCGAAGCAAGAAGCAGACTGTGGTTGCTCGGTCTTCAGCTGAAGCGAAGTATCGCTCCATAGTTGTTGCCGTCTCAGAACTTACATGGCTAAAGAGTGTCCTCACTGATTTAGGTGTCAAACTTCTATCACCAGTTGTTCTCTTCTGTGATAGCTCGAACTCCACGTGGTGATCGAATCATCGGGCAACTTGATCTCCCTCCAGAACAATGCATGATATCGCGTAGCGATGGCGGCGGCGGCGAGTAGCGGAGGCATCATTGGAAAGTTGAGCGGTGGAAGTAAGGGCTTCAGCAAGGTCGGTGGAGCGATGATGAACAAAAGCAACAAGTAGGTCGGGGGAGCGACGAGCGACAGCAGGAACGAATCTGAAGGCGGTGAGGTGGCCGAGGTGTTTGACGAAGGGGGCCCAAAGTGGGGCGGCAAGAGCGGGGCCAGAGAAAAGCCTGGTAAATTAGGCGGCGATGTGGCCGGAGGCAGGAACGGGTCCGTCGGGGTTGGCGGAGCGGGCACCGGCGGAGCGGGCGCCAACAAAGCAAGTGCTGGCAGAAGAAGCGTCGACGTGGACGGAGGAACAATTGCAGCGAAGAGCGGTGGCGTGTCAGCGACCGGCGAAGAAGGCGACTGCAAGAGGAGAGAAGGCGGCAACGAAGGTGAAATCTTCGGCGGGAGAGAAACAATCAATTTATCAAGTTTGTGGAGGAGCGTGGTCATGGCTTCTTGACGACGTGCTTCGGCGTCCCGAAGGCGTGCGTCCCAGGAGATCATCATTTCCTCTATTGAACGGAGGGCAGCAATCTCCGTGATACTAAGCTTGATGTTCCCCATAATGAATTGATGACTTAATTAATTATTTATAATTAATTAATTAGAAATTGATTAATCAATTAAAATAATTGCAATTATTGGAGATGTTGCAGCTGCACTCCATAGTGTTTTTTTTTTAAAACAAGACAGTCTTTGTTGGGCTCGAGGGATGAAAAAGGGCGAGCGTGTTGTGCGGGGGGCTCGAGGAAAGGGGCTTCGACGGGAAAAGTTGATGGGCTTGACGAGAGCTTGCAGGCGAGCGCTCGCTGGTTGCGTGCAGATGGGAGCAGAAGGCGTAAGCTTGATGAGACAAATTAGCGGCGAGATGGGCTCGATGGAGTCGGTCACGATAGAAGGTGGGTTGCTCGATGGGAGAGGGAGGCTGCGTGAGGGGCGACGGAAGAGCAGTGGATGGTTGTCTGCGGCTTGGACGAAGGAAGGGGCAGTGGTCGGTCGTCGATCCAGGCGGAGAGGCTGTGTCGAATTTGGACGAGGAGGTCGGCTCGGGTATGAGAGCAGAGCGACGAGATGCGCTCCCGCTGGAGGAGGTTGCAAGGCTCGACGTCAAACAAGGGGGCGAGCTCGACGGAGGTGCGGTTGTTCTCGATGGTCGGCCTCAACGCTGGTGCGGCTGGGAAAGAACACCTGGAGTCCTTGACCGTAGAAGATGGAGGCGTGTGTGGTTCACTGCTGCCGTGTGTGGTTCCCAGAAGTTCTGACGGGTTTGTCAAACCAGTGGGTTGTTGGCGTCGTAGGAGAAGCTGCTGCTTGATTCCGTTTAGATTTGAGCAGAACAACAACGTTACCATGTAGCTTTTGAGATGCAGCGGGTGTCGGAAAGGGGAACCGTGGCTGATGGTGAGAATAATGTGAAAGAGGACCAAGAGCTCTGATACCAAGGTGTTACGGATCTACTTCCGTAACTGCGGTAACTCGCCGAAAAAGTGATCGGATGCGGAGAAGATGGCGGTGGTGGAGGATACTGTGGAACCGGAACCGCGACTGCCTTGGCGGGGTTACTCGTTGGAGGAGAGAGCCACCAAGATCTCACAACAAGGGATAAGAACTAGACTTCATTTCATTGATAAAAGATACAAGGCTCTAAGGGTCTACTTATAGAACCTCCGGGTGGCGCACCCGTAAATTACATGAAAACATTAAAATATTAAAAGACCCTAACTTTACTCGATATAACGCGACACAATACATAAGTTGACTTGAATAATAATAAAATAGATAAGCAGCGGTTGAGTTGTAATCGATCCGTAACAAGTTGTTATTCACATCGCCGAGAACCCTATGTTTCATGAGCATACAAAGCATATTGAAGTTGATTGTCATTTTGTCCGGGAAAAGGTTCAACTTCGGAAACTAATTCTACGACATGTGCGGACTGCAGATCAAATCTCTGATATTCTCACAAAGGCCTTGTCTCGCCCACTATATCAGTAATTTCTCTCCAAGCTTGGCGCCTACGACTTGTACGCTCCAGCTTGCGAGGGAGTGTTAAAATAGATAAATCACATGCATTTAGGCCCATAAGGCCTCTCCCTCTAGCTCCTCTTTTAGTCTCACTTCTTGAGTTTGTATTTTGCTCTCTCTCCCTCTCTCTATAAATAGAGACCTATAGTACAATGTAAAGAAATATATTGGCTCGTGTTATTCTATATTTAACAAACTGATCATTTATCTCCAAGAAACTAAAAGTGATCATATTTACTATGTAAAAATGGTTAAACAACCAGATATCTACATAAAGGTAAAACGGAAGCATGGGTTTGCACGCAATTAAAGTATTTAAATATCAAACATCATAGAAACTATATACAAATGATAATAAAATTAGAACATAGTAACCTTGTGTCCCGACAGGCATAAACCGTGGTGTTTGGCATGTGAAATGGGGGAGTGTTAATTGAGCTGCTCGAGCACGGTTAAACCTCCCAACAATCTGGCAGTTAAGTTAAAAAATAAAATTAATATCTTGAGAAAAGTTGGTTTACTCTGTAAAATGTAAAATAACAGCAAAATTGAAAGTGTTGCATAACATAAGAGAAAATACATCTAAATCTGTGACATATAAGGATCATTAGTCATTACATGCTGGTTTTATTTCTCTATTGTTTCATTTGGGTTCCCACAAAATTTCTGTGATTTCAGCTCAGCATCTTTTAGTTCGATTTTAATACAGGCCACAAACCTTCATTGGACATTTGTCATTAAATTGTTCAATGTGGGAGTCGAGTAGACCAAGGAAAGGACTCATAATGTTTTTTAAGAAAAACAATCCTCAGAAAAAAATCCTGAGAGAGAAAAAGATAAGATCAGAAGGTACTGGGGACATTTGATGACCAGCTCAGCCTCAACACAAACCATATTTAGGTAGGGTGTGAGACCAAAAAAAGAAATGATATTGTATAAAAAAGACTAATGAACCAAAATAACTCCAAAGAATAGCTACAAAACACCCTCATTCACTAATGAATATCCGGGTCGGTTAACAGAAAGCACAAGCACTGGATCAGCACACCAACATTATACACTTCAAAATAAGGATCCGTCCTTCTATCCCATCATGTAAACATTGTAAGTTATTGAGTGGTTGATTCTTCTTTAGTGTTGAATCTCATGCGAATAGACTCTAGCACTCTTGATCCGTCCTTCTGTCCCGTAAACATTTATTTTCTAGCACTCTTGATGTGTATTACTTTATTTGTTCCCTTAATAGACTATACTTGAACGTGATTATTGTGACATTATTTATAATGTTTTTTATTGCAAGTTTAGTGGCCGTATTCGTGTTTGATTCATTCAAGCCTTCATAATAGAGTCGACATACACTTTTGTCACATTTGCCCTACGTCAATTTGGTATTAGAGCCTGATTCGAGCTTAGTTTAGGATACGCGGGACAAGAGTCTATATATCACATGTCATATCATAGAGTCATTGCTACTCTAATCCTCTATTTGAGGAACCAGAGTCCGCATATATTCGAGCCCATAGAGTTCCTTCGGAGAGATCGTCATGCTATTATGATGATTATCTTCGTCCCCGACCCATCGCTCATAGAGATCGTGTTGACCCTTCGAGACGAATCGACTACGGTAGGAGGAGCTACTACGACGATATCATCGTTTTGAGGAGAGTCTAGAGTATAGGTTTTGTAGGGTTGCCTCACCGCTTGATGGTTTGTCGAGTCCTGAGGCTTTTAGCTATTGGCTCGTGGACATGGGATATTATCTAGATCACTTTGAGTTATTTGGTAATCATTGCGTCAGATTTGCGGTTTAGGTTGCTAGGTCAGGCAAAAAAGTACCGGGATAGCATTGAGAAGACCCTTATGCGAGATCGTTTTCGTTTCATCACTAGTTGGGTTGAGATGAAGTAGAGATTGTGTTATAGGTATAGGAGCTACTACGACGATATCATCGTTTTGAGGAGAGTCTAGAGTATAGGTTTTGTAGGGTTGCCTCACCGCTTGATGGTTTGTCGAGTCCTGAGGCTTTTAGCTATTGGCTCGTGGACATGGGATATTATCTAGATCACTTTGAGTTATTTGGTAATCATTGCGTCAGATTTGCGGTTTAGGTTGCTAGGTCAGGCAAAAAAGTACCGGGATAGCATTGAGAGGACCCTTATGCGAGATCGTTTTCGTCTCATCACTAGTTGGGTTGAGATGAAGTAGAGATTGTGTTATAGGTATTTGTCGACGTCATATAAGAGTCGTCTTCTCGAGCAAGTTTTTACTCTCAGGTAAGGATCCATGTATGTTGCTAAGTATAGAGATTGGTTTGGTGAGTTAGTGATGAGGAGAGACATTCATGATGAGCCAGTCGCAGCTGCTGCTAGATTTCGTTCCAGACTTCAATTTGCGGTCTACGTAGCTCTGATTGGTCATCAGTTAGATTCTGTCGAGCAGACATTTTAGCTCGCCCTCCACTACGAGTTGTCCATAAAATCCGCTAGAGTTAGTCGAATGAATTCGCACCCTGACCTCCCTAGTACGAGTCCTTCCCAATAGTGCAAACTGAGGAATGTAACAATGTGATCATCTCCAATGTTCATGAAAGTGATATTAGCATCGAGTGTCAGGTACCTATGTCTAGCCATATTAAAGATGAGATTCAAATAAGAGACTCGTCTGCAGTCGCAGGTATAGAATCATTAAAATCTCTTCCAGTTTACCAATTATACCTCGGAGCCTACTCATCTCTAAGGATGTGGAGTCTAGTATTATGCATGTCAGACTCATCTTTCGCACTCTGGAACGCATTCCTGATTTCTCAAGAACCTATCATGTTACCCATTGCACATATGATGAGATTTCTTATATCCTACCTAGTGTGCGGCTTAGTTATTAAAGGCGCAAGGAGCACCAAAGCGCAAAGGGGTCTTGGAGCCTAGGCTCAAGGCGCAGGCGCGCGCCTGACGAAGGCAATGCACAATTATATTCGGTTTAAATAATCTGCATCAAACATCACTTCATCTTCCTAATTAGATTTTTTATCTATTCTACTCATTAATAATTCATTACTATCATTTATCTCTTAAAAAATAGAATCAATGTGATCACTTGCATCATATCTAAGTCTCAACGCTCGATTGTGATTCACAAACACTAAATCATGCAAGAAAATATTTAGTTCTTACATTATTTCTTTCTTTATTTTGAACAAAAAAATTTACAATAGAAATTGCACCTAGACGTGTCTTTTATGCTCCAAAGGCGCAAAAAAACGCGCAAAATAGCAAACCTCTGAGTCTGGTGAGCCTTGAGCCTTAAGCACGCCTTTAACAACTAGGAGTGTGTCACCATGTGAGTTTTCCACCTTTAGAGACATTGGACATATTCGAATGCTAATTTATAGTGTCAATATCTTAGGCATTTGTTTGGGTGATTGTCTCATTCGTGATGAATTTTCCTACACACTTCCTAAAGAGCCTCTAGATAAACCACCACTCATTCAGGACGTGTATCTATGAGTTAGTCGAGAATGAGAATACTCTTGATGGCTGAGGAATCGATTTCATCTTCATTAGTATTGATACCTGGGTGATTATTTAAATTATCATTGTACACGCGGTGAATTTTTTTACATTCCAGTCGTTGAACCCCATGGCAATGCACCCCTCTGGAAAAGATACCTGGAGGGTTGTAGAGCCCCTGCATAGAAGATTCGTTGAGTCTGTCGACCATCATTTATCATCACTGCATGACATGCATGAGTTTGCCCGATGTAGGATCACTTGCAATAATGAAATTTATAAATTTTATGCTTATAATTACAGAATGCATAACTTTTCCAAGAAGATGAGCAAGTTATGGGTTGCATACATGTTGAAAGGTTCCCACGAGAAAACGCGTGAAAATTAAGTGCAAGGCGAATGAGACCTCATACATTCATGAGGAGAAATGGTGCAAATGCTTACGAATTTAATATTACTAAGAATATGGGAATTTCGCATCTATTCAACATCAAAGATTTGACCATATTTGATGAGCCACGTGATTACATGAGCTCATTAACTTCAACTGTCTCAGATCCTTAGCCCTACATACCCTACCATCTCCACCATCAGCCTCCTCTTAACACCCAACCTCCGACAGTACCACCAGCACCACTCCCAGCGCCTTCATCGACACTAGTACCATCGCCAGCATCATCTTTAATGCAATCTACAACAATGTCGTTTTCAGAATCAGCACCATCATTGTTCTCGACATCGACGACAGCAACAGTACCATCATCAGTATCGTCTTCAGCACTAATTTACTCTACTCTGACTTCGACATCTTCAGCACGATCTCCTATAGCAGCACCACCACCTTCAGCACCGTCGTCAGCTTCAATAGTACCGTCCTCGATTCCATCGTCAACATCGGCTTCAGCGATACCATCTCTAACCTCCGCAGTAGTAGTGTATAACCCGTAATTCATCAAGATCAGAAATGCCTAAGGAAAACATCTTAGGAGATCTCGACACGCGGCTATTTGTCGACCTCGCCAGGCGTCTATTCGCCGACCTCGCCAGGCGTCTGTTCGCCGACCTCGCCAGGCGTCTGTTCGCCGACCTCGCCAGGCGTCTGTTCGCCGACCTCGCCAGGCGTCTGTTCGCCGACCTCGCCAGGCGTCTGTTCGCCGACCTCGCCAGGCGTCTGTTCGCCGACCTCGCCAGGCGTCTGTTCGCAGACCTCGCCAGGCGGCGCCGTTCGCAGACCTCGCCAGGCGGCGCCGTTCGCAGACCTCGCCAGGCGGCGCCGTTCGCAGACCTCGCCCGGCGGCTGTTCGCAGACCTCGCCCGGCGGCTATTCGCAGACCTCGCCATTCACAGACCTCGCCCGGCGGCTGTTCGCAGACCTCGCCCGGCGGCTATTCGCAGACCTCGCCATTCACAGACCTCGCCCGGCGGCTGTTCGCAGACCTCGCCCGGCGGCTGTTCGCAGACCTCGCCCGGCGGCTGTTCGCAGACCTTGCCAGGCGGTTGTTCGCAGACCTCGCCAGGCGAATGATCGCAGACCTCGCCATTCACAGACGCGCGAGGCGGCTGTTCGCAGACCTCGCCATGAGGCTATTGGCAGACCTAACCAGACGGCTATTTGCAGACCTCGCCAGGCGGCTATTCGCAGATCTCACCAGAAGACGACTATCCGCAAACCATTTCGCCAAAAGGAGACTATTCGCAGACCATCTCGCTAGAAGGCGACTATTCGCAGACCATATCGCCAGAAGGACACTATTCGCAGACCAATGCCCCCTCCCCCTTGGATTTGTCAATAAATACGACCTCAGGGATACCGGGAATAACACGTTACCCCCCCCCCCTTCTTACTAGCCAAATCTGTGTCTTCCCTGTACCTAAGGTTTTAAATGTCGGATGTCGGAGACATGTCGGATTGAGTTTTTAGATGTCAGATGTCAGAGACATGTCGGGGACATTTCAATATGTCGGATTTCTAAAAATATTTATATTTCTATCGACCACCCAAATTTATCACCATAATCCTCATCTATACTGAGCATTTTATTCTAGTTAAGTAAAACTTTATTATGGGAACCTGAAAAGGAGTCTTCTTTATGGCTAAACATTGAGCTGCAAAGTAGAAATAAGAAAAGAAATCTACAAAGATATAACACCAGCTCAAAATTTTATTTTCACACAGCTATAACTTCTGAAATAACATTTCATCAGAACTTAGAAGAAGTATAGAAAAACCCTAAACAGCGATGGACAGCGCTAAACAGCGGTTCACTTTAATTTAATTCAATTTAGGAGACATTTCAAAATGTCGGGCTATAATGATTATTGCGTGTCGGCCGAAATGTCGGGTTTTATACAAAAAGTCGGCCGACCTTTTCGAAAACACCATAACCTATATATTTTGATTATGCAAGTCGTTTTCTTATCAAACAGGACATGTCGGCCGACATGTCGGACATATCGGCCGACATTTAAAACCTTGCTTGTACCTAGCTCAGTCTTTGGTTTTGGAGGGGAAATTCTTATAGACTTCTGGGTACGTGGCGGGACCTCCCTGCTGCAGCGCTCGGGTCGTGTTTATAGATAGTTCAGTTCTCTCTCTTGCTCTAGCCATCAGATCTGTGACGTTCGACCGCAGAATCAGTAGCCTTGGGCTACACCTTGGGCTCGCCATCTTGATCCATGACGTCAGGTTCGGCGAGTTCATATAGGCGAGCTTCTTTCTTACTCACCCATAGCCGAGTCCATGTTCGTGATGGTCTTCTTCAACAACTTATACTCCACGAGAGTTCTTACTCATGATGTTCTGAAGTTCGTATTCCGCAAATTCATACTCGCGATAACCATATTCAGCATCTTATATTCCACGAGAGTCTTACTCGAGTGGTATTCAAGTTTATACTCTGCGGCTCTTGCTCGCGATGATCTTCTTCAATAGTTGATGTTCCACAAGAGATCTTACTCATGAGGTCTTGAAGTATATGACAGTACGTAAACTCTTACTCGTAAAAATCTTATTCAAAACTTACATTTTGCGACTATGATCCAAAAATGTATTATCTACAATTCCTTCTGGGGAATGCGTTCGGAGGTAACACATATCGACGCATGTACAATCAATACAAAGTTTCTTGGTTTATTTGGTTCTCCTAGCCATAACAAATTTGACTATTTGTTGTCTATGATTGTCTGTTTTCTTTTATTCACGGATGGCCTCGCCATGGGTAAGTCCGTAGAAGATGCAGTGATCCCTCCTGAGGTGACATCATCCCACCGAAGCTCCCTTAGGTTACCGATCTCCAAAAAGCTCTGAAAATCGGAGGATATCGCCTACAAAACGCAGATGGAGAACTCATCGGGAACACTTGGAATGGAAACAATTTAAGTACAACTTCACCCTTAAAGGTGATACAAGAAGAGCAAACGCTCAACAGGTTATGTTATTCGTAAATATACTTTTCAACAAATCAACAAAGTTACGCCTGCGTTTTTTCTTTAAAATGAATGAAGCTCAAGGTCATATCAGGGTGAAACCCGTCTTCGAAAGTAGTTTAAAATGTGAATCTCCGATTCGATTCTTATAAACCCCAGGTTGGGTGATGGGCCAGTGACTCGGGACAATAGCGCATCCTTATAAGACCAAGCCTCTGCATTGACGGTCGAGATCAGCTCCCCTCCTGTTGGCCGACGGTCCCTCGAGTACACTTCTCATCCACCTACGGAGTTATTAGAAGGGAGCCCAAAGTCGTACTCTAAATTATCTTATAAGAGATGAATTCTCTCTCAGCTATGAACCATACGCGTATTCACAAAAGTGGTTTGGAAGGTGAACCTCCGACTCACCATTAGTAAGCCGCGGGTTTGGTGATGGGACAGTGCCTCGGGATAATAGCGCATCCTCCTAAGACCAAGCCTCTGCATTGACGATCGAGATCACTCGAGTGAACTTCTCATCCACATGCAGAGTTATTATAAGGGAGCCCGAAGTTGTACTCCGAACTGCCTTTTAAAAGATGAATCTTCCCTCAGCTCTGGGTTGTTTAGATCATGTGGCTAGGACGACCTCGAAAATTATCTGCTCGACAAAACTGCACTAAAGTAGATAGTAAAGCAAAGATTCATTTTTATGCATTATATGCTCTCTAAGGGTTGATATGGCTAATCTTTTTGGACTCATGAGTGACAGGATGAGGACTCCTCTAGAAATGGAATGGGTGATCCTTCTATGATATTGTCCTAAAAACAGCCTTGGTCAGGTGATAGGACGACGCCTCGGGATAACATCGCATCCTCCCAAGTCCAAGCATCTGCATTGATGGTCGAGAACAGCTCCCCCCTTGCATGTTGACCGATGATCCCTCGAGTGCCTCTCTCACCCACCCAGTGCTTTGCAAACAGGGTTAAGGACCATGCCGCGTGTTCGGAGCATCCTAGTAAGTCCATACCTCTACAGAGTGGGCCGAGATCAGATCCACACTTATATGTTGGCCTAGTAGACTCCCCGAGAGCCTCTCCCTCCCAAACGTTTTTAGGGACAACGCCTCGTGTGCTGAGAGTCATAGTAAGTCCATGCCCCTGCAAAGTCGGCCGAGATCAGCTCCTCACTTGTATGTTGGCCTAGTAGACCCCCGAGAGCCTCTCCCTCCCAAACGATTTCTAAGGATTGTGCCTCGTGTCCGGAGCATCCTAGTAAGTCCATACCTCTACAGAGTCGGACGAGATCAGCTCCCCACCTGCATAATGGCCTAGTAGACCCCTCGAGAGCTTTTCTCTCCCCAGAGATTCTTTGAAGTCATGACAAGGATGCCTCGTGTCCGGAGCGTCTTAGTAAATCCATACCTCTACAGAGTCGGCCGAGATCAGCTCCCCACCTGCATGATGGCCTAGTAGACCCTCTGAGAGCTTTTCCCTCCCCAGAGATTCTTTGAAGTCATGACAAGGGTGTCTCGTGCCCGGAGCGTCCTAGTAAGTCCATACCTCTACAGAGTCGGCCGAGAGAAGCTCCCCACCTGCATGATGGCCCAGTAGACCCCCCGAGAGCTTTTCCCTCCCCAGAAGTTCTTTGAAGTCATGACAAGGGTGCTTCAGGTTCGGAGAGTCCTAGTAAGTCCATACCTCTACAGAGTCGGCCGAGATCAGCTCCCCACTTGTAAGTTGACCTAGTAGACCCCCCGATAGCCCTCTCCCTCCCGAAAACGTACCAAGAAAAGGTGATGGGACAACACCTCAGGTAAAAGAGATTACTTTTTCCACCTCCTTCAGTTGAGCTCCGCTCCTGGGAGGTGTCGACTCTTCTCCACCTCCTTCAGCTGAGCTCCGTTGTGTCAACACTTCTCCACTTCCTTCAGTTGAGCTCCGCTCCTGGGAGGTGTCGACCCTTCTCCACCTCCTTCAGTTGAGCTCCGCTCTGGGGAGGTGTCAACTCTTCTCCACCTCCTTCAGTTGAGCTCCGCTCCTGGGAGGTGCCGACCTTTCTCCGCCTACTTCAGTTGAGCTCCGCTCCTGGGAGGTGTCGACTCTTCTCCACATCCTTCAATTGAGCCCTGCTCCTAGGAGGTGTCGACTCTTCTCCACCTTCTTCAGTTGAGCTCCGCTCCTGGGAAGTGTCGACTCTTCTCCACCTCCTTCAGTTGAGCTCAGCTCTTGAGAGGTGTCGGCTCTTCTCCACCTCCTTCGGTTGAGCTCCGCTCCCGGGATGTGTTGACTCTTCTCCACCTCCTTGAGTTGAGCTCGCTCTTTTAGCGAATGGCCTGAGAGGTGTCGACCCTTCTCCACCTCCTTGAGTTGAGCTCACTCTTCTAGCGAATGACCTGGGAGGTGTCGACTCTTCTCCACCTCCAGCTAAGCTCCTCTCCTAGGAGGTATCGACTCTTCTCCGCCTCCTTCAGTTGAGCTCCACTCCTAGGAGGTGTCGACTCTTCTCCACCTCCTACAGTTGAGCTCGCTCTTTTAGCGAATGGTCAGGGAGGTGTTGACTTTTCTCCACCTCCTTCAGTTGAGTTGCACTCTCCTGGGAGGTGTCGACTTTTCTCCACCTCCTCCAGTTGAGCTTCACTCCTAGGAGAGACCTCGCATGACATATCATGCAGTGCCCATCTCTCTGAACCGCGGGTCCTACATTGTTTTTCCGAGCACGTATCGAGCACGAAAAAAAAGGGGATTGTGTGTAACCCGTAATTCGTCGAGATCAGAAATGCCCAAGGAAAACATCTTAGGAGATCTCTCCGGGTGGCTATTCACAGACCTCGTCGGGCGGCTATTAGCAGACATCGCCAGGCGGCTATTCGCAGACATCGCCAGGCGGCTATTCGCAGACATCGTCAGGCGGATATTCGCAGACCTCGCCAGGAGGATATTCGCAGACCTCGCCAGGCGGATATTCGCAGAACTAGCCAGGCGAATATTCGCAGACCTCGCCAGGCGGATATTCGCAGACCTCGCCAGGCGGATATTCGTAGATCTCGCCAAAAGGTGGCTATCTGCATACAATCTCACCAGAAGGCGACTATTCGCAGGCCATCTCGCCAAGAGGAGACTATTCGCAAACCAATACCCCCCTGGATTTGTCTATGAATAGGACCCTAGGAGTACCAGGAATCAAGCTTGTCAGGATCGCAAGCCGGATCGTAGGATCGCACGATCCTACAATCTGGGATGTTAAAACCGATACGGATCGCTCGCTGGATCAGTTTTATTGGGATCGTGCGTAGGATCGCAATCCTAAGTCGTAGGATCGCAGAATCGCGATCCTACAGCGATTCTGGCGATCCCAACTATACGCCTATATAAAAAAAATATGCCTCTTTTAGTTCTCAATCCCGACTAGCCCTAATCCCGTCTCCTGGCGACAAAAGCTTCTTCCAGCGGCGTCGTCGTCTCCCGTCGTGCTCCACTGCGTCGTCGTCCTCCCGTCTCCTGCCTCCACTGCCTTGGTGCCTCCACTGCCTCAGTGCCTCCGCGACTGACTCCACAGCTCCGGCGCTCCGGCATTTCCAGTCGGCATCCACTGCCTCCACAGCTCCGGCCAGCAACAGCTTCCACGACCTCCTCTTCCCTGTTGTAGTCGAGCCTCCTATATCTTCCAGGTTTTCTGATTAATCATAGCTTGTTTTCTAATTTTGAGTTCATCCACGACCTCCTCTTCCTCCTATATCTTCCTTGTTGTACACTTGATTTTGAGAACTTGAGTATTTGCAGTAAGCATGAATGGCTTTCAGTAAGCATGAATGGCTTTCAGTAAGCATGAATGGCTTTCAGTAAGCATGAATGGCTTTCAGTAAGCATGAATGGCTTTCTGATTTTGAGAACTTGAGTATATGCAGTAAGCATGATGCAAGAATAAAATATGTTGAATGGCTTTCAGTCAGTTTTAAATCAGGCACTCAATACATAGCTTTGTTGTGATAAGTGATAACATAAATAAAATATGTTTCAATTAGTTTGTAGAACAACATGTGTTGATAAACCCTTAGACTTGTCCACCTTTGTTAAACCCTTAGTATGTTTTAAATAAAACATGTGTTGCTAAACCCTTAGTTTGTACCTCCAACTCTATGTATTTGGGCCTATCCTGATGGCTCACTTGTATGTATCTCTTGACTCTTCCTTGTATACCTATTATCCCACATTGTCTATTTATATTTTTATGCTTCCATAGCTTGTAACTCACTTGTATCCTGCTGGTTTACTTGTGCTAGAAAAAGAGAGATGTCTGGTTCGGGTTCAGCTTCAAAGCCCACTACCATAAAGTCTCGCAAGAATGCTTTGGGTACAAGAAGTGATCCGGGGTGGCTCCATGGGATTGAGATTGATAGTACCACTAAGAAAGTGCAGTGCAAATATTGTCAGGTTATTCGCTCTGGTGGAATATACAGATTGAAACATCACTTGGTTGATACTAAATTTAATGTTGAAGCGTGTACAAAAGTACCTGAGGATGTTAGACAACAATTTTTGAATATTCTTCAAGCACATGGAGAGGAAGCTTTAAAGGAAAAAAAAATTTGAGGAAGTGGAGGATGTTTAACATGTTTATTGCTTGATAATTGAAAATAACATTAATATTCTTGCGAGGTGCATTCGAAAAGAAGAAATCGATTGCATCAAAAGAAAATGAATGATCTAGTCTTTGTGATGTACAATATGAAGTTGATGGAACGGCAAGATAAAAGAGATGTGCATCTAAAGGAGAAGTTTTTAAACTTTGAGGATATCCCTTCGGATGATGAATGGATCACCGAGAAGGAAGATCTCGTTCTTCCCCGTAAAGGCAATTGGTTGGGGATTCTTCAAAGTAGAGATGCCCAAGAAACCTATAGTGATGATAGTGCCGGAAGGAATGTTGAAGAATCTGTTGCAGCAGTAGCTGATGAATGTAAGTTTGATATTATTTAATTTGAAAATGCAAAATTATTCAACTATATTATGTATCATAATTAAAACCTTTTTATTTTAGGTGGAGTATATGATCTCACCATAAGGCGCAGTGAACTTGATGCTGACGATTATATTAGTGAAGCTGAATGGGATGATGATCATAATGATAGTGGGGATGATGACGATGCAGGGAATGTAGAACTTGATGATGAGGACATGGCAGATGTAGCTGTTAAAGATTTATATTAGTGGTTTTGTATCGGTCCGACGAACATATGTTAAGGATTTATATTAGGACATGGCTTATGTGAAGTTGTGAACTTTATGTTATTTTGGGGTTTAGTTGTTCATTAGTTTATTTTTGATATAAGTACTTAAATGTTTATTATTTTATAGTTTCTTATGTGTTAATTGTGTGTACTTAGATGATAAATTTGTTTACATATTTAACGTCATAATTTATGATTTTTGTAGAATCTTACGATCCTCGATCCGATCTGATCCAACCAGAAAACGATCCTACCTGGGATCTCGATCCTGACAACCTTGCCAGGAATGGCACGTTAACCCCCCGCCAACTTCTTACTCGTCAAATATGTGCTTTCCTTGTACCTAGCTCAGTCTTTGGTTTTGGAGGGGAAGTTCTTCTAGACTTCTGGGTACGTGGCGGGACCTCTCTGCCGCAGCGCTCGGGTCGTGTTTATAGACAGCTCAGTTCTCTCTCTTGCTCTAGCCATCAGATCTGTGGCGTTCGACCGCAGGATCAGTAACTTTGGGCTACACCTTGGTCCGAACATTTGGAACTAGTATTTTCTTGGTTACAACAAGTAGTACCCTCGAGCCCAGACCACGAGTTCAGGACACCATCAGAGTTAGAGGGATTTACCTCGAAAGTGAGCACGCCCATCTTCATTTACGGAGATGAATGCTTTTAAGGCAGGGGGAATTAATGGGGATCACAACACACATACGTCTATACGATGATCGGAGATGTCCATTTTGTGCAAATCGACGATATATGATTTTTGATTATTTTTTTGTATTTTTCTGATTTTTATTTTCATGTATTTTGAGGGTCGTCATAATCGGAGAATACCACCAGTCGACCATCTTCCGCAACCCCCTCTCCACCTCCATAGTCGTCCACATACATTTCCCCTTCCAAAAAGAAACCACCCAGTCGGTCGCCTATCCTCTCCACCACCATTAGCCGACCATATTCTCACAAATCACCTCCGGTCACCACCACCACTTAAATTCTCCTCCATTTCAGTTTTCTGACGATCGCCGGAAACCAGCTCCGACCACCACCACCGGTGATCCCCTCTAACCACCCTTAGCCGGCCACCACCCTCCCACCGTCATTCCCACTCCTTAGTCAACTCTCCACTACCCCACTACTCCAACATAACCACTTCCAAAAATAAGGGTCATTACTCCTACATTCACTCACCCCCTCCCATCTCCCCAACTTCAGGTGGAGCCACTTCCCCCTCATTCCAGTCGAACCCCGCGCATTCCCCAACCAGCCAGCCACCTCCCTTCCTAATTCCCCACCTCCAGAGTACCCCAGACCCACTAATTACCGCCAGAAACTGTCCAGAGAGGAGCAACACTACATCCAAGCTCTGGAATCAACTACTTGTTGGCCGAATCCCCACTCCACAGACCTCCAGAACTCCCAACCGGATCCCAGGATTACTCTTCCAGACCCCCTTTCCATTTCCCCAGCCCCAATTCAAGTTATTTTCCCTCCAGCTCTCCCTTCCCGCACTTCAAAAGCCAGTTGCACACAAAATCCCACCTTTTTCCTTGCAGTCAGACACTGTCCAACACCCATTTTGGGTTCCCCATACTACAGACAACCTCCTCCAACCCCCACCACCTCCAACCAGTTTCCGGCCCCCAAATAGCTCCTTCGACCCTCCAACCAGCAGTTGTTCCTACTTTTCCCAGACCTGCAGCAGCACAACTCAGCAATCTGAGTTCCCTTTGAAGGCCCTAATCCTGTCTATTGCATCATTCGCAGTCACCGACAATTCATCGGACATTCACCAAGCCTTCTATCTCGTAAGCATTATAAGTTTATTGAGTGGTTGAATTTCCTTAAGTGTCGAATCTCGTGCGAATTCACTATTTTAGAAAATATTAGTTTGTAATCTTTGTGCCAGTATTATTCTGTGACTTGTCGGGTTGTGTTCCTCTAAGCATTTGCTTTCTATCACACTTGCATGTGTATTACTTTATTTTTTCCCTTAATAGAAACTCTACTTGAACGTGATTATTGTGTCATATTATTTATAACGTTCTTATTTCAAATTTAGTAGTTGGATTCGTGTCTGATTCATTCAAGCATTCATAGAGTCGACATACACATTTGTCACTTCCGTCCTGCGTCAATATCTCTCCTGTCATCATGTCCTCCTTAGGCTTTCAAGTTCTTCCATTATAGACTAGCATGCTTTGTTAGCTTTGGGACGGCCTTCTTGCACCTCTCCTTATCATAATAGCCTATACCATTGAAGATATGATGAAGACATTGGATCCATTCAATAAACTCATCTCGAGAGGACCTGCCTTTGAACTTGAAAGTCTAACCTAATGTTGTCTCTTTGGGTTCCAACCAAAGCTAATTGCCCACACACTTTAAACTCCCTTTAGTGAAATGTGAATTGCCTCGATGTTGAGTTCATGGGAGAATGCCACAAGAGAACAAGGAGAAATTTGATGGAGAAGGTGGCACACAATTATAGTGGAGCGTGGAGAAGTTAACTAATGGATGTTAACTCAAAGCTCTCATAACTCTAATTTAGGGCTCTGATACCAAATGATGAATATTCAGGTCGGTTAAAAGAATATAAAAAATATTGTGTCAACCAAAAATTAGCCCACCAACATTATACACTTCACAATAACGATGTCCACCAAGAAAGATCCGTAAATTAAGTCATAACATACCTTCACAAGTAAACATATGTTCTCCATTGGTGGAGATAAAACCAGGGGCTCCTCTCCTTCAAATAAAAACATTGCCTCACTATGCTTGAAGGATCAAGAGATAAGAACCGGAAAACTCATCGCACTTCATAAGATTAAGTGATAAGAGTATGGATTTTAGAGTTCTCAACTGAAGTAAGAAAGAATTATAGGCTGCAAACTACCCAGATTCCAGGATCACCTCTACCCCTAAGCTCAAGGATCAATTAAAACCAAAAACAAAAGACCAAATACAACACAAACCAGTCCAACAAGTACAAAAATGATGTCATAAAGTACAGTGTTTCTTGCGAGAAAGTGGAGACTGCAATATGAAGGTTTGAAAGCGTGTAGGGCATCGCGTAAGTTGTTACGAGGAACTTCTGATCACGTCAAGAGTACGAGATCTTCACAAGCATGTTAGGAAGAACTCTTTTCGACGGTAAGGCAAGTGAAGGCCTCGACATAAGGAAACGAAACTCAAAACAATCAAGGGGATAGGGTTCTGTAACGATTAAATGTCATTACGAGATCGCCGGGGGGATTGCCGGCGTTGGAAATGAAGAAACGATACATGACGGCGGAGTACCGGCGAGGAATGACCTTGAGGCCGGTAGGAGAGAGACGAATACATCAAGGAGAGAGAAGAACAAGGTTGGAAGAGATGAGGCTAAACTTTATTAATTGATCAGTATCCATTACAATTACCATGGCCTCTATTTATAGCCTTCCAACATAGGAGGATATGTACACAATATTCAATTACCAATATACCCCTAATCTCCTTATATCTCGTTGCACTCCTACCCATCCCATAAAAACGACGACCTCGTCGTTTAGTCATCTATCGAAAAAAAAAATGGCATTAGCTTGCTTTGCTGCATTCTTTCCAAATGATGAAGAGTACCGAATTAGCAGCAGCTTGTTTCCTTTGTGCATTGCAAACATAGCTATAATGAGCTTCATTGGATTCTATGAACAGTAACTCCATCAACAAGATATGGGAAGCTACTATTGAGCATGCCAGAGAGAGTTTGATCGATGATAAGTTGTAGGCATATTGCAGGGGGCATGGTGTTCTTCTCATATTTAACTCGATATTTCAGCTTATCGGTGCAATCATTGACCGCTTATATCATCTGATGGATGAAATGATTTCAATATATGCTGCCATAAGCCTTCCTGTCTCAAGTTGGTCTGAACCACAGCTTCCGGATATCACTGGAACACTTCATGAGGAGCCACATGCACATCTACTTAGTTTGTTGCAACAATCTCAGAGTCACGAACCATGTCACGGACTTCTAGAAGACCTGAATCAACTAAAAGACATCTTTGACATGCAGCAGAGTACTCATCCTGTCCAAAGATTCAATTCCTCATCTCCAATGCCATGATGTGACCGTCTTCTTTGCTTGACACTTTCCTTCTCCACCTTCTCGTATTGTTCACTGAATATGCATCAAATGAAGCAGGAAGCCATTCCATTTTATCTTCCTTTCTAACATAGAAGCAGCTCTGCCTTGATGCCATTGAGTGCATGAGTTTGGGCTATTGCTCTTGTTGTTGACATAATTGGCTTCTTCACCAATGGTAACAACTTGCAACTCCATCTCGAACTTTATCATGTCAATTTGTTGAAAAATTATCGAGATGGTACATCCTCCGGGATCAAAAATAAAGATAGTTGTCGAATATTGTTCTTCATTAGTGAAAAATGAAGATTCAAGAAATTGTTGTTGAATAACACAGGCAAACGAAAATTTAATGGATTTATTGAATCCGCCCAGGTCAAATACACAAATAGTCCAATTAGAATTTTCATGAATTGACAAGGTGGATGTTGGTGGAGCCTTTGACAACATTGAATCCAAATCTAGATTCACACCATTGTTTTCTTCAAAAATCCCAAATTTAGATTCACAAAGAAATGCGGACGAGGTTAGTGTGACGACCTCATCTGATAAACTAGTTGCCCTTGGTGGTGTACCTTGAGGAAGACTTCCGACATGGTTGTTTGCAGGAAGCAGTTGCTGATGCTTCGAAGAGGTATCTTCAGGTTGGATTTGTGGCGAGGGAATAAACTCAACCAGAATTTTTCGGTGCTCCTCTTTCAAACGTTGAACCGTTGCTCAACGTTCATCCTCGCATCCACTAATTAGTGGCGTACTAGTGTTTGCCGCCGTTGGTTGGAAGGCTGAAACACGGGGAACAACTGCAAGAGCAGAACCTTGATGAAGTTCTTGGTATGTCATCGACAACGGTCCGGTGGAAGGCTCTTGAGAACATTCTTGAAATGAAGACGAAGGCGTTCCGACAAGATCACCTTGATTGTTGTCCACCGAGTTGGTGTCGAACGACTTTCAAACACGTGTTGTTATGTAATTGATAAAGGATAGTCATGTGTGAGAGGAACATATTTTGACAAATTCAAGATAGTGTGTTAAAACGGGGCGATCAAAGGTGAAGGAAGCCACAAACAATTGATGTTCAGGTGGAATAGCTTTATCTCGAAATAACGCTCCATTTGTACAATCCAGTTATTTGGATTTCCATGGCCATAACTTGTAGCTGGGATGACACCATGAGTTGATGTCAGCTTATTTGGATCTCCATGTGACTGCTTAATAGCTTGCATTATCCAAGATGCGACACCACATGAGTAGACAACAATCATGATTGATGCGGATTTGTCCGGTCTTGAATTGTAATAAATCTCTCAAGATCGGCCCCTAGAATCAAGAAATGGGAGCCTCAACTGGAACAGCAACGAGAAATTCAGAGTGTTGTCGATCTTCAAGGTCGTCGATGGAGGAAGAGCACAGCAACGAGAGCAGCAGTCGCCGGCGGGTCCAGACTTCCTCCAGGATCAG
The DNA here is from genome assembly GCA_033032865.1 of Dactylorhiza incarnata. Classification (NCBI taxonomy): domain Eukaryota; kingdom Viridiplantae; phylum Streptophyta; class Magnoliopsida; order Asparagales; family Orchidaceae; genus Dactylorhiza; species Dactylorhiza incarnata. The sequence continues at coordinate 4,941,472 of JAWHQI010000208.1, forward strand.
ACATACCCAACAACGATAGATGGCTCTGCTTCAAGCCTCAAGCCGGCAGTGATGTAGGATGAACTGGCGGCGTTGATGGACGATGAATAATAAGTGGTGTGCTGGTTGGAACGGCAAATCTTGAAGGTCGGTGGTCTCTTGATTGCTTTCGTGAAGGTTTTCGGCTAGTTCGCCAAAAGCGTGTCCTGTTGTCGCCGGAAATTCAGAGCTATGTGAGCTCAGCCAAGGGTTTCATGTGCTGAACAAGAGTCTGTTTCAATCAGTGGATGGAGATCGAGAGTCATCAAGCCTCTTAATTTGATTGATGCAGCGATTGAAACGATGTTAATATGAGAGATTCTTGATATTTCCAAAACAAATGAGGATTTCTGACCGTCACCAGTGGAAGATATGCAAGATCTGCTTCTTCTTGATAATATAACTTTTTCCTTGAATCTACGAAGTACACAGTTGCATTAAATCTGGTTTGTTCGGGAACCTAAGAGCCTTCTTGTACCCCGTAATTGCGGCGGTGGTCTCAAATGGCATTGGAGCGGCAACGACGGTGGTGGCGTGGTTGCGGAGGCAGCGGATCGGTGGAGGCGGAGGCGGAGGCAGCGAAACAGCGCAAACGGCGAAGCGGTGGAGGAGGCGAAGTGGCGGAGGATGACTTTCTTGATCCGGAGAAGATTATGATCGAAGAAACAGAGAGGGCTCTGCTTCAAGAAAATGGGAGGAAGGAGAACAAATTATTGTCGATCTTCAACGCCCTTGAAGGAGGAAGGAAAACATCACGAGAATCGGGACTTTTGGCACTTTGCACCCTTGAAAAGTGCCCATTTGGCACTTTGCACCCTAATATTCATATTTTGGCATTTTGCACCCTCTAAAATGATTATTTGAGCACTTTGCACCCTCATTCAATATTCTTGTTATTTTTTAATAAAAAAATATTATTTTGAATATAGAGGATGGGTATTTCAGGGATTACAAAAATATCTAAACAACGAAACCCTAGGTTTGCACTAGTTCAGCCGAGCCTTTCTCCTCCCGTGAAGCTGCAGCGGCATCGCGCTCTTGCTTGAGGTCATCCCTGCTTGCGGTCGCCGGTCGAACTCCTCTCCAGCTGTCGAACTCCTCTCGAAGCACGCTCCCCGCTTGCGGTCGCCGGTCCTCTTCCCAGCTAGAAGGTATAAATCTTCATTATTTTTACTGCAATGTTCCGATTTTCACTTTCCTGATTAACAGGTACATACCATTGTTCAATTTTGTTTAACAAACTTCATAGGTATGCAGCTCGCAAGAATGATATCTGCTGAATCAACGGGTTCAATTTTATTTGAGTAATACCTTATCAAGAATGATAAACAGTAATCAAATGATATTTGTATGTTCGTAAATTATAAATGCATATATATATAAGTCTTCTTTCAGATTTACGCCCCAAATGGCTCTATAAAAAACACTATTCTCATTGACGCATTCCGTCAAGCAAGACGTGACTAGCATCAGCGATAAATCTGTTGGAAGAAATGTTGAATGGTTGAGGAAATAGCTCCCAGGAATGGTTTCCGAAATAGCTCCCAGGAAAGAGCTCTATTCCAGGGACCAACTTCTAATTTCGCAACAATCCCTAAAATACCCTTGGCTGAATAATATAAATGTTATTCTTGAATCAGAAATTATATTATAAATAGAGGAGGGTGCAAAGTGCTCAAATAATCAGTTTAGAGGGTGCAAAGTGCCAAAATATGAATATTAGGGTGCAAAGTGCCAAATGGGCACTTTTCAAGAGTGCAAAGTGCCAAAAATCCTGAGAATCGGAGGTTTGCATTCAAGAACTGCAACGTTCTTGATATCTTGAGTTGCGGCTGAAGTCGGTGGATGAGTAACAAAGCACATCCAGAGAACGTCGATGGCTATTCCGACAGTGCGCTCTCACGCCGGTGAGGCCAGAGCGGTAAGGCGTGTCTTCAATGAGAGCACCATTTGTAACGATCAAATGTCGTTACGAGATCGTCGGAGGGATTGCCGGCGTTAGAAATGAAGAAACGATACATGTCGGCGGAGTTCCGGCGAGGAATGACCTTGAGGCCGGTAGGAGAGAGACGAATACATCAAGGAGAGAGAAGAACAAGGTTGGAAGAGATAAGGCTAAATTTATTACAATTGATCAATATCCATTACAATTTCTATGGCCTCTATTTATAGCCTTCCAACATATAAGGATATGTAGACAATATTCAATTACCAATATACCCCTAATCTCCTTATATCTCGTTACAGGTTCCTTCAATTTGAAATGAATCACTTGTACCTATTAGTGAAAGAAAGAGAAAATAATAAGAGAATCAGAAAGAAAGATAGAATTGTGATGGTAGTCAAAGACCTCCATGGCCAATCCAAACAATTCATGGATTGGCTAGTGTTATTAAAAGTGCAACAAAATACATACTTTGATAGCGATCAAAGCAGGAAAATATGTCAAAAAACATTGAAGTTTTTTTTTTATTTGGCTCAATGTTTCAAGAAGAATTTGAAGGTAAATATTTTTCTTGCCCATTCTCACATGGTTTCTTCTCCATTTATAAATTATGGAAGATTATAAAGCATAAAATGTTTAGAAAATTTGTGAATAAACTATGCAGAAATAGAGCACATTAAGTATATTCGAATCGACCTGAAACATCAAATAGATTAGACAAAAACCATAAGGCGTGATCGGCGAGGTATAGATAGCTAGCAACTCAGTGGAGGCTTTGATCACTCCTTCCACTATGATTACACACAAAATGTGCAGTGGCCACCTTGTACCATGCTGCACCTGGCATGCATACTTTTATACACTTTTGACAACATCAACATCATCTATTCGCTTCCTCCCCTGAAAAGGATATCAACAATGGAAAATTCCAACTCACTGCTTCGTGATGTTTACTATTGACCGTTGCCTATAGCATTGCATTAGTCGTTAATCCATGTTAGCGGGGTCAATGCAGAGGGAAGGGGACAACCGGACAATTTCTATTAATTTAAGAGTGCAAAATAAGGTAATTAACGCAGTGTCATATTATCAACGATTACAATGTCACACTAATGGATCCACATAGTGGCCTTCGACTCCAAATGAAAGGATCGAAAGTACTTTTAACTTTAAGGAATATTAAGGATAAAACAAATTTTATACAAGAATTGACAAAAAACACATTATTTTAGTAGCTTGACTAGCTTCCAGAATATCATTGTGGTATCGCCATACCGCACATTATCTCTTTAAGAACAAGTGAAATTTGGAGAAGGACATAAATAACATGACTATTTTTTTCAATGTTTGAACAAAGCATAATGACATAATCCCCCTTAATCAGAGTAGCACACAACAACAAAAACATAATGTTCAACTTTATTTCAAATCAGTATTACAAAAATGTATGCCACCACAATCACATTGCTTTAGAAAGAACTAAACTAAGTGGAGCCTGACTAACTTGCAAGTTCAGCAGAAATAAATATTAAACTTTTCAAGGACCTAAAAAAAATGTTAAGCAACAGTAGCTATAATCCTTCTATTAGTACCATGTATTATCACATCAAGAGGCTACTAAAATTTATTGATGCCAGAATTTGGTTGCTCTAACCAAACCAACCAATCAGATGTTGAATCTCTCAAGCACATATATATACCAACTCTAGGCTTCAATTCTAAATCTTGTTACAAACTAAGGATCCTAATAAATAGGAGACAGGGCATTGACATTCTGGCTCATATGAAAAAACGCATATTATCCAAATAATCAAAAGTCAGACAGATGTTCAAAGCTCAAACCTAAAGAAGTTCAATTTGACATACCTCAAAAGAGAGTGCCATCCGAAGAATACTCTGTCAAATTCTGCGAGTGCAAGCACAGAGTGGAGTAGCAGGTGTATGATAGCTCGCACGCTTCCACTTGCGAAACACACAGCTAATAATTCAGAAGAGAGTGGGAAACTTCCAAAACCACCATCATATCAAGGCCCTGCCAAGAAGTGTCGGGGAAGTTATGGACGATGATTTACAGGAGAAGACGTTTTATTAGCCTGTGTTCGATAAATCACTAGTTTAAATTACGCGTGATCGTACAGACAAATCGTGAGTTCCGCGAGCTACAGCTTAAAAATGCAGTGTGAAACCGAGTATAAATCAGTAGAGTATGGACTCGGTAAAAACATCAAAGAAACACAAGCTAAGATGAGGAAATAACGCACCGACCGAAGACATGATCAGAGAAGACAAATACAATTCCGGTAAGAGATCTGTAAAGAGAATAAAACACTGACCAGGGTTTTAGGGTTATCGAGCTTCTTGCTAGCCGTTTGGTAAGAGGGAGAAAATGGGGGAGAGCCGGAGATCTTCCGAAATTAGAAAACGAACGGAAAATTTGAGCATGGGACTTCGACCGGGAATCCATGGCGTCGATCACAGCCGTCGAAATAAGGGCAAGACATCCTACGACAACTCCAGGAATTGAATGCTTATTGATATCGACATTATTGCCTTGACGTAACTGACGCTCTGCTCTAATGGAATTTCAAATATAATATTATATTAAAAAAGGAATTTTTATATACCGCACAGTGATGAATGATGATGAAAGGGCATATTGCTGCAACTACTGCTATCTTATTTTGTTAAAAATTAAAATATTTATCAATCAAATACAGTTGTTTAATGCACATCAAACTATCAAAGTCACTACCTTCCCGTCCCTTTTCTCCATCTTCAGAATGTTTTTTATATTATATCATTGTATATATAAAATGAAAAAAAGAAAAAGAAAAAAAAACACAAAACGACAAACACTTGCCGTGACATTCGCAAGACTACGGGTTATTTTTTCTTAAAAGGTGTGTCGCCCCCTCTCTTTTCTCCTCTCTCCCTCTCTCCCTCTCTCTCGCTTGTCATGCCGGCCGAAATAATTTCATGATACACATTCAGATCACATCAAAAGTCATCAATGAGAGGGATTTGTCGTAATTCTGTAAATTAACTAAGGACTAGTTTGGAGCGGCGGTCGAAATTTCGCAGATTTCTTCCGTGCCGCGTGGCCGTGATCTTGGTTCCCGCGGTGCGTATGAAATCCACGGGAATTTTGTGGTTGACAGCGGCGGGGCGGAGCCCTACCGCCCGACCGCGGCCCCTCCAAACAGGCGAAAACCACGGCCGGGTAGTATCGTCTGCGCAACCGACGTGGATCCGCCCCGCCAAACGGAGCCTAAATGCACGTGTTATTTTTTTAAATGAATTTTATGATTGATTAAATGAGGGCAGAAGGGATAAACCTAATGTTTCACCAAAATAAGTGTTGCGGTCTACTCAAGGCTCCTAAAACTAGAGGGGGAGTGGTTGAGCGCGCAATCAGTTACTGAGAGACGAGACGGATGGCAAAGAGTTTTTTTAGCGTGGAAAACCCCGAAAAGGGATAAAAAACCACGTGGTCGGGACGGTGCCGACCAAACTTCACTATTTGTTGCTTCTTTACAGGGCTTGCTTGAAAGACCGAGGGCGACATGTCGCTCCTCATTACAACTTTGGGGGTGAGAGAAAGAGGCGTTCGAAGGGTGACAGGTCACCACTCTCAAAGCTCAGACTTCTTCTTTGCAACGGTGGGGAGCACTATATGCTCTGGAACTTGGGCGTGCTCTGAAACTTGACGTGCTCTGGAACTTGGCGCGCTCTGAAACTTGGCGTGCTCTGAAACTTGGCGCGCTTTGGAGCTTGGCGTGCTCTGGAACTTGGGCGTGCAAGTTGCTGGACGGCCTTCAGAATGATTGAAGGAGGACGAAGATCTTCGTCTGTCTTCGAAGTGCTAGAAGATTCCTTCAAGCACGGCTTCGAAGAGGAGAGAGATCTTCAAGAGCTCTCTCTCTCTCTCTCTCTCTCTCTCTCTCTCTCTCTCTCTCTCTCTTGAACTTGGGAGGAAGGAGGATAAAAATAAGATGGAAAAAGTGGCGGTCGGCCGGGTGGCCGGCCGCGCGCCCGAGGCGTGCGACCAAGGGCGGTCGGCCGATGGCCGGCCGCCGGGGGTTGGCGTCCGCGAGCCGTGGTCAGGTAGTGCGCTCAGGAGGCGGTTGGTCCGACGGTTGAGGCGTGGATTGTGCGCGTGATTGCGCGTGATGATCGGGTGCGTGGCGGTTTTCCTTCCATCTCCCCATTAAGGGTGTGGGGATTATGGGATTCCGGCTATATATTCGTAGCCCAGAATTCATATATAATGAGTGAGACCCCATCAATAATTTCCACTTTTAATACAATATATATATATATATATCTTTAACTACTATATAGAAGAAAATGCCTTTGGTGCAACTGTACAACCCTCGTATTTTTCGAGTCGGTGTGACCCGACGCGGATGAGGTCGTGATGGAAAAGATGACCGCGACGCAGCAAACCGAACCGGCGGAGGTCGTCAAGACCGAAAAGAGAAGGCCCGGGGGGGCAAGCTTTCTTGGGCGAGCGGACCTTGGGTCCACCCGCCCAAGGCCCCGGGCGAGTGGACCATCGGTCCACTCGCCCGAGTGTGTGTGTGTGTGTGTGTGTGTGTGTGGGGGGGGGGGGGGGGGGGGGGGGGCGAGTGGACCTTGGGTCCACTCGCCCAAGGGGGGGAGCGAGTGGACTCAAGGTCCACTCGTCCCCAAGCCTACAAGTGAGTGGACCTGTGGTCCACTCGCCCGGGGTGGGTGGACAATAGGTCCACTCGCCTGGGCAGCTGGGCGAGTGGCCCTATGGTCCACTCGCCTGGTAGGTTGAGTGGACCATAAGGTCCACTCGCCCAGTTCAGGTGGTGGACCTTGGTCCACCCATCCGACCCCCGGCGAGGGGGGGAGTGGACGTTTCATCCTCCACTCGCCCCCCCCCCCCCCCCCCCCCCCCCCACCCCCCCCCCCCCCCCCCCCCCTCTCTCTCTCTCTCTCTCTTGAACTTGGGAGGAAGGAGGATAAAAATAAGATGGAAAAAGTGGCGGTCGGCCGGGTGGCTGGCCGCGCGCCCGAGGCGTGCGACCAAGGGCGGTCGGCCGATGGCCGGCCGCCGGGGGTTGGCGTCCGCGAGCCGTGGTCAGGTAGTGCGCTCAGGAGGCGGTTGGTCCGACGGTTGAGGCGTGGATTGTGCGCGTGATTGCGCGTGATGATCGGGTGCGTGGCGGTTTTCCTTCCATCTCCCCATTAAGGGTGTGGGGATTATGGGATTCCGGCTATATATTCGTAGCCCAGAATTCATATATAATGAGTGAGACCCCATCAATAATTTCCACTTTTAATACAATATATATATATATATCTTTAACTACTATATAGAAGAAAATGCCTTTGGTGCAACTGTACAACCCTCGTATTTTTCGAGTCGGTGTGACCCGACGCGGATGAGGTCGTGATGGAAAAGATGACCGCGGCGCAGCAAACCGAACCGGCGGAGGTCGTCAAGACCGAAAAGAGAAGGCCCGGGGGGGGGCAAGCTTTCTTGGGCGAGCGGACCTTGGGTCCACTCGCCCAAGGCCCCGGGCGAGTGGACCATCGGTCCACTCGCCCGAGTGTGTGTGTGGGGGGGGGGGGGGGGGGGGGGGGCGAGTGGACCTTGGGTCCACTCGCCCAAGGGGGGGAGCGAGTGGACTCAAGGTCCACTCGTCCCCAAGCCTACAAGTGAGTGGACCTGTGGTCCACTCGCCCGGGGTGGGTGGACAATAGGTCCACTCGCCTGGGCAGCTGGGCGAGTGGCCCTATGGTCCACTCGCCCAGTTCAGGTGGTGGACCTTGGTCCACCCATCCGACCCCCGGCGAGGGGGGGGAGTGGACGTTTCATCCTCCACTCGCCCCCCCCCCCCCCACCCCCCCCCCCCCCCTCTCTCTCTCTCTCTCTCTTGAACTTGGGAGGAAGGAGGATAAAAATAAGATGGAAAAAGTGGCGGTCGGCCGGGTGGCTGGCCGCGCGCCCGAGGCGTGCGACCAAGGGCGGTCGGCCGATGGCCGGCCGCCGGGGGTTGGCGTCCGCGAGCCGTGGTCAGGTAGTGCGCTCAGGAGGCGGTTGGTCCGACGGTTGAGGCGTGGATTGTGCGCGTGATTGCGCGTGATGATCGGGTGCGTGGCGGTTTTCCTTCCATCTCCCCATTAAGGGTGTGGGGATTATGGGATTCCGGCTATATATTCGTAGCCCAGAATTCATATATAATGAGTGAGACCCCATCAATAATTTCCACTTTTAATACAATATATATATATATATCTTTAACTACTATATAGAAGAAAATGCCTTTGGTGCAACTGTACAACCCTCGTATTTTTCGAGTCGGTGTGACCCGACGCGGATGAGGTCGTGATGGAAAAGATGACCGCGGCGCAGCAAACCGAACCGGCGGAGGTCGTCAAGACCGAAAAGAGAAGGCCCGGGGGGGGGCAAGCTTTCTTGGGCGAGCGGACCTTGGGTCCACTCGCCCAAGGCCCCGGGCGAGTGGACCATCGGTCCACTCGCCCGAGTGTGTGTGTGGGGGGGGGGGGGGGGGGGCGAGTGGACCTTGGGTCCACTCGCCCAAGGGGGGGAGCGAGTGGACTCAAGGTCCACTCGTCCCCAAGCCTACAAGCGAGTGGACCTGTGGTCCACTCGCCCGGGGTGGGTGGACAATAGGTCCACTCGCCTGGGCAGCTGGGCGAGTGGCCCTATGGTCCACTCGCCTGGTAGGTTGAGTGGACCATAAGGTCCACTCGCCCAGTTCAGGTGGTGGACCTTGGTCCACCCATCCGACCCCCGGCGAGGGGGGGAGTGGACGTTTCATCCTCCACTCGCCCCCCCCCCCCCCCCCCCCCCCCCCCCCCCCCCCCCCCCCCCCCCCCCCCCCCCCCCCCCCCCGCGCGCTCGCTTCGATCATCCAGGTTTGTGGTTAAGCTGCGGATAGCAGAATTTTGGCTATCTGCAGCCCAATTTTGGGAAGTCTATAAATAGACCCCCATGGGCACCTTGGGAAGGGATGTTGGTACCCCCTCCCCTCCCTCCCTCGCATGAATATCGTGAGCAAGCACTACCCCTCCCCTCCCCCTGTCATTGAAGGTGGACGGTGAGGTGATCCTTAGTGCCATCCAAGGTGCCCAGGCTCAGCATTGGCTTGGGAGGGGAAGTTCCTTGTGAGCTTTTGGGTATGTGGTGGGACCTCCACGCTGCAGCTTAAGGGGCCCATTTTTGGACTAGGTGTTTTTCAAGGGTAAGGTTCTTCGGTTCTTAGTAACTGGTCAGGGGTCTAGCTTGGGTCAAGTAAGGGTTAGCTGCATCTCCCTTTCGAACGTCAAGACCAGTTCTCTAGTTTCAACATTCTGCTGTGGTGAGTGTGGATGCAGCTAGTTCGGAAAGCTCTGGGTAAGTCCCATGGTTGGAAGCGAAGGGCCAAGGAACTCACCTCCTCCCAACAGGTCGCGGTCGTTGACAAGGGAAGTAGGAAGGACCAGGAGAAAGAAAAGGAATAAGAAGACAAAGAAGATGGAGGAAGTAATGAAGGAGATGGTTAGGGTGCATGTGACCAAGTAGGCCCAGAGAGGCGCGTTGTAATAAGCAGGTAGCTCCTCGATGATGAATGAAAAAGGTTTCAGGTAACGCCCATGGTAAGTGACTTGGGAAGGTGTTGAGTTCCTCTGCCTCCAGGTGAAGGTAAGTACCTAGGACGTGGATGGGTACTCCGCCCCCAGTTGGTAAGATCCTCGACTAGAGACCATTCTCCGGGCTCAGTCATGCCGACAGATGGGAGACTCATCGGGTCGACTCGCTACTTGACTAAGTGACCTGGGAAGGTGTTGAGTTCCTCTGCCTCCAGGTGAAGGTAAGCACCTAGGACGCGGATAGGTACTCCGCCCCCAGTTGGTAAGATCCCCGACTAGAGACCATTCTCCGGGCTCAGTCATGCCGGCAGATGGGAGACTCATCGGGTCGACTCGCTACTTGACTAAGTGGCTTGGGAAGGTGTTGAGTTCCTCTGCCTCCAGGTGAAGGTAAGCACCTAGGACGCGGATGGGTACTACGCCCCCAGTTGGTAAGATCCCCGACTAGAGACCATTCTCAGGGCTCAGTCATGTCGGCAGATGGGAGACTCATCGGGTCGACTCACTACTTGACTAAGTGGCTTGGGAAGGTGTTGAGTTCCTCTGCCTCCAGGTGAAGGTAAAGCACCTAGGACGTGGATGGGTACTCCGCCCCCAGTTGGTAAGATCCCCGACTAGAGACCATTCTCCGGGCTCAGTCATGCCGGCAGATGGGAGACTCATCGGGTCGACTCGCTACTTGACTAAGTGGTTTGGGAAGGTGTTGAGTTCCTCTGCCTCCAGGTGAAGGTAAGCACCTAGGACGCGAATGGGTACTCCGCCCCCAATTAGTAAGATCCCTGACTAGATACCATTCTCCGGGCTCAGTCATGCCGGCAGATGGGAGACTCATCGGGTCGACTCGCTACTTGACTAAGTGGCTTGGGAAGGTATTGAGTTCTTCTGCCTCCAGGTGAAGGTAAGCACCTAGGATGCGGATGGGTACTTCGCCCCCAGTTGGTAAGATCCCCGACTAGAGACCATTCTCTGGGCTCAGTCATGCCTGCAGATGGGAGACTCATCAGGTCGACTCGCTACTTGACTAAGTGACTTGGAGAGATGATGAGCTCCTCCGCCTCCAGGTAGGCTAGGCCCCTAGGACGTGGATGGGTATTCCACCCCCAATTGGTTTGAAAAGTGTTGAATTCCTCTGCCTCCAGGTATGCTAAGCCCCTAGGACGTGGATGGGTACTCCGCCCCCAATTGGTTTGGGAAGGTGCTGGGTTCCTCTGCCTCCAGGCAAGCTAAGCCCCTAGGACGTGGATGGGTACTCCGCTCCCAATTGGTTTGGGAAGGTGTTGAATTCCTCTGCCTCCAGGTAAGCTAAGAACCTAGGACGTGGACTGGATCTCCGCCCCCCAGCTGCTTTGATAAGATGGTCGAGTTCCTTTGCCTTCAGGTGAAGATAAGCACCTAGGACGTGGACTGGTTCTCCGCCCCCAGTTGGTGTGGGAAGATGTTGATATTTCTCCACCTCAGGTCAAGTTCAATTTGACCTAAGGTGTTGAGCTTTCTCCACCTCCAGTTGAGCTCGGCTCATAGGAGGGTTGTTATGTGGAGAAAGGTTTGCCTTTCACCGCAGATCGAGCTCGGCTCGACTAGAGGTGTTGAGTTTTTTCCACCTCAGGTCAAGTTCAATTCGACCTAAGGTGTTGAACTTTCTCCACCTCCAGTTGAGATCGGCTCATAGGAGGGTTATTAAGTGGAGAAATGTTTGCCTTCCACCTCAGGTCGAGCTCGGCTCGACTGGAGGTGTTGAGTTTTTCTCCACCTCAGGTCAAGTTCAATTCGACCTAAGGTGTTGAGCTTTCTCCACCTCCAGTTGAGCTCGGCTCATAGGAGGGTTGTTAAGTGGAGAAAGGTTTGCCTTCCACCTCAGGTCGAGCTCGGCTCGACTAGAGGTGATGCGCGGGACGACGAGCGAGGGCTGCGCGTCGCCCTGCCTGACCATACTCTTCCGCTATAATGTCACGTATCTCCTCTCGCGTGGTTCTTTCTACTACTCGGCCAAGAGCAGCTCTTCCTTGACGATGGTGATGGGGGTCAGCCTCCGGTCCTCTGACCGGCGGAGCAGGATGTGCGGAGCTTGCAGCGTCGGAGAAATCTTCAGAGACTTCATCTTCCCGAACGGCTCCCTCGACCGGAGCGTGATTCGGAACTGGGGGCGGCGGAGCGTTCGATGCTGGAGGCTGAATGGGAACTGGAGGTGCCCCAAGGTTTCTCACGAGAGTCAGCATCTCGGCTTGTTGCTCTTCCATTTGCCGAATGCGCCCTTCCAGCACCGTCGCAGGCGTAAGCACTGCCTCTTCTCCGAGAGGCGCGTTGATGAGTGAGTGGGAGGGAGCTGGGTCGACGCGCCCCTCTGGGATTGAACCTTCAGTAGTGCAGGCACTTCTTCTTGCCATTGCAATCGGCGGCAAGTGTTATCTTCAGTTATCTTTGTTGAACCTTGGGAACGATTTTTTCCCACAGACGGCGCCAAACTGTTGCGGGTCGCTCGGGTGCTCTGGTAGATCGGTCGAATTGAACCACCTTAGCTCGGAAGCGAACCGAGCGTGCAAACAGTCAATTAGAGATTCGTTGAGTACATTGAGATTTTTTAACGTGGAAAACCCGGAAAGGGTGAAAAACCATGCGGCCGGAGCTGTGCCGACCGAACTTCCACTATCTTCTGGGGGTTTACAATTAGAGACTTAGAACTCGAGCGCGACAGGCCGCTGCTCGTTACAATAATAGAGAGAGAGAGGGAGAGAGAGAGAGCTCCGAAGGTGACAGGCCACCTCCGGAAAAACTAAGGGTCTGTTTGGGACAGCTCTGGCGGATTGAAAAGTTGCTGTCCGGATAGAGCTGTTTTAAAATAGCTCTCTGGGGAGCAGTTTTGAAAAGCTGCAGAGTGTTTGGGTGTTCAACAACAAATACATACACACACACATCCAACACAAATACATACACACACACACACATATTCAACAACAAATACATACACACACACATCCAACACATACACCATACACACACACACACTCATCCATCCAAAACACACACACATCCATCAACAAACACACACACACACATCCAACAACAAATACACACACATCCAACAACATACACACACACACACACATCCAACAACATACACACACACATCCAACACAAATACATACACACACACATCCAACAACATACACACACACACATCCAACAACAAATACATACACACACACATCCAACACAAATACATACACACACACACATTCAACAACAAATACATACACACACACATCCAACACATACACCATACACACACACACACTCATCCAACAACAAACACACACATCCATCCAAAACACAACACACACACATCCATCCAAAACACAACACACACATTCAACAACAAATACACACACACACACATTCAACAACAAATACACACACACACACACACTCATCCAACAACAAACACACACATCCATCCAAAACACAACACACACACACACACACACTAATCTGAGGCAAAATCAGAAATCAAACCCAAAATCGAAGCTCACCTGCGCCAAATGAAGCTAGGGCTCTGGAGTTGGGCTCGGGGAGGAAGAACGCTATGCGAATGGCTGGATCTGGGAGGAAGAAGATCTGCGAATCTCCATCGTCGGCGTCGGAATGCTAGGGCACGACTGGATCTGGGAGGAAGAAGATCGGCGGCTGGATCTGGGAGGAAGAAGATCGGCGAAGGTTCGTCGTCGGCGTCGGAAAGCTAGGGCACGACTGGATCGAGGAGGAAGCACGTCGTCGGCGTCGGAAATGGAAGGGGAAGCGGCGGAGGAGGGAGATGCGATGGGCACGGGATGAGCGTTGGGAGCGGGAGGAAGAAGATCGGGGGTCGAGAAAAGCCGCGCGTCGAAATAGATTCCTGCAGAGCGGAACGCGGGGGGAGGGGGGCTTCCGGAAAAGAGCGCTGGGAGCGATCTTTTAAAACGCGATTTCGTTAGAGAGCTGTCCCAAACGACGGTAATAACAGCTTTGGCGGCTGGGAAAGAGCTTCTCCAGCCGCCAGAGCTCTCCCAAACAGACCCTAAGTCTTTTCCCTTCTGAGAATATTGGAGAACAAAAGAGGGAATGCTGAGCCGCCTTCTGGGAGAACAAAAGTGAGATGCTCCGGAGAACAAAAGTGAGAATGCTGAGTCGTCTTTCAGGACGAAGGAAATCTTCAAGTCCCGAAGGAGAATTCCGCGAAAGTCTGCAAGAAGCTCTCCCGGGTCCAGAAGGCAAGGTCCTTTCAAATGAAGCCTTGGGGCTCCTTTTATAGCTTTGGCCGGGGGTAGCCCGGTAATTTCGCCATTGTAACCACCGTAACCACCGTAACCACCCGGCGGACGAATCATATTTCCGGTTCAGAGCACACGGATCGTCATTTTTCGTAATTGACCATCTTGCCCCTCGGGCAGTTCGGGCAATTTTGTTGGAGGCGAAAAAGGCGACAAGCTGTTCCTGAAATCTGAGAAACTGGAAAGACAAAAAGTGAGCATGCTAGAAAGACAAAAAGCGAGCACGCTAGAAAGGCAAAAAGTGAGCGTGCCCGAAATGTGAAAGTGCTCTGAGCGCGCTCAGGAGTGTTCTGAGCGCGTAACGAACGGGGAATTGCTCCGAGCGGAGTCCGGAGCCCGAAAAACGGGCGGCGAGCCGGAAGAGGGGGGACTCACCCCAACCTTGCTACGGGGGAGAGCGGTTCGACCGCACCTAAAGGCGAGCGTGGCGCGACCGCACCCGAGGGAGGGGCGCGGCTTAGCTTGGCCGCACCCCTCATGGGGTGCGGTTTGGCCGCACCCCCCACTATGGGGGGTGCGGCTAATCGCACCCCACTAGTGGGGTGCAGGCTAATCGCACCCCAGTAGTAGGGTTCGGCCACGGCGGGGCGCGACGTGCGTTTCGTGCGTGTTTGCGTGTTGGCGGCGGAAATGGCAGGTTCGTTTTCTTCAACTTGGGCGATCATGCGTTGACCGTTGACCCCACCTCCTGTTAGTGGAGTTTTTCCTAAACGCACCTCAAGGCCTCTAAGGATATGTAACAACAGTTATTTCAAGTACTCATGTGTATATGTTTTGAATAAAAATCAGTGCTCATAGGCGGGCGCAGTCCGCTCATAGGCGGGCGCAGTCCGCTCATAGGCGGGCGCAGTCCGCTCATAGGCGGACGCAGTCCGCTCATAGGCAGGCGCAACCTGCTCATATGCGGGCGCATCCCGCTCATATGAGTGCGCAGCCCGCTCGAATGCGGGCAAAGCCCGCTAAGTCACCGCCCCCGACGAGAGAGAGAGAGTCATCGCCCACGACAAATGTCGCCGCACTCGCTAAATATCGCCGCCCACGTCATTGCACTTTCATAGGGTGGGAGGCACGTGCCGTTTCACTCGAGTATGTATATATATATACCAGGAATGTTACATGCACTCTATTTTTATGAAAAAAATATCTAAGCAAATTCAAAATATGTAAATATTTATTCAAATAAATATCATATTTTATTTTTGAAATCTTCTATATGCAGACCAAAAATAATTAAACCTAAAAAACTAAAATTTAACTCCGAGTTTCTCATTTCTATTTGCAAATCAAATATCTAACCATATATATATTCTTCCATGAAATTAAATTAATTTTTGATAGAAAATCAATCAAATAATGGCAGCTAATAGGTTCAGGTTACAATCGAGTCATATGATTGATCACTATTTAAAACGTGGCATGGTTGCACGAATCAAATATCTAACCTTCAACTCTAAAATGTCAAGTAAATTGTATAGGTCATTAGATCATTTCCCGCTAATATTTTTAACGGTTTTAAATGATGTGACAATGCTAAGAAGATATATTCAATAATTATAAAAAGGTTCGTTCGTTTGAAAGACATTGATTTTCAAGAATTTGCTTTCAATCCAATGTTAATACATGGAGAAATTGGTATTGAGTTTAATTCCAATATTGTTGTTTGCCGCACGATAATTTTGTAACAAAAGAATTGACATTAATAACTTTTATTTCTTCCGATGGAAGACATCAACTTTCAAGAATTGAAATAAAAGAAAATCATAAAAACATAAACAAAAATAAAATAATGTGCTAATGTGAAAGGAAAGGCAAGACTCAAGGGAAAACATACGTCCGGGCAAAAAATGTGCACTCGGGTTGACAACACGCGCTCAGGCGAAAAACGCACCCCCGATACGAAAATGCGCGCCCGAGGCGAAAAAAGGATCTCGTTCGAAAAAAGGGAACAAGGCGGAAAAATGTACGCCTAAGCGGAAATTGCGTGTCCGGGCGGAAAATGCGCGCACAAGCGAAAAATGCGCGCATGGGCAGAAAATGCATGCCCAGGCGGAAAAATGTGCGTCTGGACGAAAAAAGCGTGATATGGCGAAAGATGCGCGCCTGAGAAGAAAAATGTGCACTCTGGCAGAAAATGCGCGCTCGGGCCGAAAATGCGCGCCCCGACGAAAAATGCCCACCCCTACAGAAAATGCGCGCTCGGACCGAAAATGCGGGTCCCGACGAAAAATTTGTGTCCTAGCTAAAAAAGTGCGCCCCGACGAAAAATGCTCGTCGGAGTGAAAAAATGCGCGTCTGGGCGAAAAATGTGTGGTCAAGACGAAAATTGCGTGCTTGGGCGAAAAAATGAGTGCACCAGCGAAAAATGCGTGCATGGGTAGAAAATGCGCGTGCGGGCTGACAAATGTGTGACCGGGCGGAAAAAATGCTTGCCCGGGCGGAAAAATGCACGCCCAGGCGTAAATATGCGGGCCCGGGCAGAAAATTGTGCGCCCTAGCGAAAAATTACGCTCTCGGCCGGAAAATGCGCGACCCGGCGAAAAATGCACGCTCGGGCAAAAAATGCGCGCTCGTGTGAGTTCGGAATTTTGGAATGCTCAATCTCAAAATCTACATCGAGACCTAAACATCTGACGGAGAGTTTTGTAGGTTTATTTCAATATCGGTGGTTTTAGACTCAAAAGTCAATTCTGTCCTAAAATCATTCATCTGAACAACATTATTGATTTTTATATTCTCGAAGTCATTCCTTGAACACCAATATCTTCCAAACATATATCACTCATGTCCTTCGAGACAGCGGGAGGCTAAAGGAATATTAATACTTCATTCGGTATCATCACCGCATTGTTTGTGACAATAGTAATAACGTCGCCCACATTGTCGGCTGGAAACACGATAGAGCATGGGTAATATAATATATCTTATATTTCAACATTTCAGCAAATCACAGATACATATTATATATAAGATTGTTGTGAATCGTTCAACGCTCTTCTGGACCGGTCGAGCTGAACTGTCTTAGCTCGGGAGTGAGCCGAACGCGTAAACAGTCAAAAATGAGAACTAATAGTAGACGAGGTTTTTACGTGGAAAACCCGGGAAGGGAAAAAACCACGAGGCCTAGCCCAGTTCTGAATGATCCACTAGTTTTGTGAGTTACAGAGAGAATTGTTTTTCGAGGGTGACATGTCACCGCTCTTTACAGAGATTTTGTTAAGTCCTTCATGTACTCGGGAGCCGAGCGGAGCAATGCGTGCTCGGGGAGAGCCTTGAGCGGAGCGTTGCGGAGCAGCCTGGAGCGGGGCGCTGCGGAGCATCCTGGAGCGGGGAGCTGCGGAGCAGCCTGGAGCGGGGCGCTGCGGAGCAGCCGGAGCGGGGCGCTGCGGAGCAGCCTGGAGCGGGGCGCTGCGGAGCAGCCTTGAGCGGGGCGCTGCGGAGCAGCCTTGAGCGGAGCGCTGCGGAGCAGCCTGGTGCGGAGTGCTGCGGAGCATCCTGGAGCGGAGCGCGGCGGAGCAGTTTGGAGCGGAGCGCGGCAGAGCAGTTTGGAGCGCAGCACTGCGAAGCAGCCTCGAGCGGAGCGCTGTTGAGCCCGCGAGAATGTGTCTCGCCATGGCGGCCTTCGCACTTTGCACCTCATTATCCTGATTTTGAGGCGGAAGTTTCCCCTGCAAAGTGCGAAGGCCGCCATGGCGAGACACATTCTCGCGGGCTCATGACGAACGGTAGAAATTTTTGGACTATCGACCGTAAGTCTCGGCCTCCGAAAACTGGGGGGCAATTGATGGGGTTCCCCTAAAAGGGCTCGGGTTAAGTCGGACTGAATGTTTCTCATCGCAACCTCGCCCAGACCCGTATAGCGGTTCTAGCTCTGGTGCCCGGTCAAAATCCTGCAGTTAAGTAGCCTTGAGTTATTGCTTTCGCTCCCGCCCGCTCCGTGGGAGGTGTTCTTGTGCTCCCGCTCGTTTCTGCTCCGCAGGAAGCGCTCCCGTTCCGCAGAGAGCGCTTCAGCTCCCGCCCATTCCTCAAGAGCGCTTCCGCTCGGTCCTGCACCGCGGGAAGCGCTTCTGCTCCCACTCCGCAGGCAACGCTTCCGCTTCCGCTCTGGAGGCAGCGTTTCTGCTCCTGCTCCGCAGGCAACTCTCCCGCTCCACATGGAGCGCTTTCGCTCCCGCTCCCGCTCCGCAGGGAGCGCTTACGCTCCCGCTTCGCGGGCAGCGCTCTCGTTCCGCGGGGAGCGCTTCCGCTCCCGCTCCGCAGAGAGCGCTTCTGTAACACCCCAAAAATTGTAGTTCAGCGAAGTAGGCGGAGTGGTAGTGCTGCGCTCGGAGTAGGCTGAAGTTTCTCTGCCAGGCACTGCGCACGACCAACGTTCCTCTTCGCGCACGACCAGTGATCGTGCGCTCTTGTCGAAGTCAGAGGAGTTGTCTGAAAGTTCCCTGTCTGGCATTACGCACGACCATTTCTCCTCTTCGCGCACGACCAGTGATCGTGCGCCAGTGATCGTGCGCCCTGTTTATTCTGCTCCGCGAAAAAGTGCGGAGAAGATGATCCGACCATTCAAAAACGTTGGGGTTTGATCCAACGGCTGTGATGGTTTGCTGGGAGGCTTTAGGGCTTTGGAGAGGGGTTAATCTCTCTTATTTTCAAGGGCTTTCTCTCTCTTAGGTTGGAGAAAGGAGAAGGGGGCAAGGAGGAAGAAGAAGGAGATTCCGTCATTGTTGGAGCTTCGGAGCTCCGTTTGCCGATCCGAGACCGGCAACACGTAGGGGGCGTCGAGGCGCTTCTTCTCCTCCGTTTGTTTGCAAGTTTCTCATGGCAAGGAGGAGATCTCAAAAGGCAACGACATTTCTCCTCCCGGTCTTTAGGATGCGTGCATGACATCCCTTTATTTTCTGCATTTTGGCACCAGATCCGTCGAGTGAGAGGGATCCGGGTCGCCTTGGTTCAAAAGGAACCATCGGGTTGATTGAGTCCGCCCCCGACATGATTTGCACTAGAGATCCGCTCCGTTAGCGGATTAGGCATTGTGGGTGAAGCCGGATTTGCGACCGTTGGTCCGATTCGGTGATGTTGATTGACGCGCATTTTAGGGGTTTTGTTAGAAATCCGATTACGGCGAACTCGTCGTTGTGATGCCCTTGTAGCTTCGTGTGGTAACGAATATCGGGTTTTGGGCGGCGAAATAATGTGCGGAATATGGGGCTTGTGATGCCTAGGGTTGTGCGAAGGCACGATTGGTCTTTGTGGTCGGCTGGCTATCCCGTGAAGACTGAGATTCACGTGTGGAGAGTGTCCCGGCAAGATTAGTCCCTTCGGTGTTGACTAACGAGAATGTCTGTGCTACGGATGAGTCCGGTAACGGTCGCCAGGCGAGGCAGTCGGTGGACGTTGTCCCGAGTGTAAGTCCAGGGCCTTGGGACGTTTTGCTTAAGCCAGAATTCTTAGCATCGGTTTTGTGTGTTGTTGGAGGCCCGAACATGTGAGCTGTTAAACAAGCCCGATGGCATGGTGGGCCAGGCGAGGTGGGTCTCAGCGAGAGCTTTTGGCCTTGGGCTACGATGCCCTTGTGGGGAAATAATGAGTACCCTTGTGTTTGTGATGTGATGATGATGTATGATGATGTGTTAGATTCATACGCTTTAGAGTGCCTTGGGTGAAACCCGGGTTTGCATTCATTTTGCATTGGTAGGCCCCTTTTATTATCTGCTCAACATAGAAACGTGGATGATGTTTGTGACACTCATGCCTGTATTTATGTTGCTTTTCTTTATGTACATTTGCATACGAAGTGCTGACTTGCAAGGTGAAGTAGTTCCCCGGGGTCCGCTAGGATGGCCGGGAGGAGGGATGTTGTTACACCGTTTGTGGTTAGCCATAGCTGACCCTCATTTACCGCTCTTTGTGATTTGGATGCAGGGCAAGGATCGCAGGCTGGACCCAGCTCGCCGGCCAAAAAGGCCTAAAGCCTCATGAAGTGTTTACCTTGTTTTTTATGCACTTCTGTTATTATATTTTGTTGTAACCGGCTTGCATGCCGAGGTAGTTTAGGGAAAACTGTATTTCCCCTTTTGTTGGGATGTCTTTTTTGTGTTGAATGTTTGGTGATTTGGACTTTGGTTTTGTAAGGCCTTAAGGCCAGTTGGACTCCTATGTACTGTGGACAATCTTTGTGGTTTAAGTTTGTTTCCGCTGTGTTATCTGAGTTTTGAGTTGGGTAGTTAATATCATCTTTTAATACTAAAACTGTGGCGGCTATATGCTGTGGGGTCCCGGCCGGACCCATATTATATGGTTATTACAGGGGAGGTGTTACAGCTTCCGCACCCGCTCCGCTCAGAGCGCTTTCGCTCCCGCTCCGCCGAGAGCGCTTCCGCCCCCCGCTCCGCCGAGAGCGCTTCCGCCCCCCGCTCCGCAGAGAGCGCTTCCGCCCCCCCCCCCCCCCGCTCCGCAGAGAGTGCATCCGCTCCCGCTCCGCAGAGAGCGCTTCCGCTCACTCCTGCTCCACGGAGCACAGCGCTGTCATTCATCGCTGGCGGCGATCGCCGACCACCACCACCACCAGGGAGGCTGCCCGGGCTGCCCAACGTGACCGAGGGCAAGCTCGTCATAATCACAAAATTGACAATCCGCGTTCCCCGAATCAAGCATCCTCATTCGCTCGCCCAAGAATCAGCATGACGCAGTTACAAAAACGCCCTCCTCAAAAACTATAAAAGGAGGGCCAGGCCTCCATTTGAAGGGACTTTTGGCACTGGGAGAAAGTGGAGCTCTTGAGTTTTCCTGCGAGGACTCTTGGAAGATCTTCATCGACCTTCGAGCTACCCTCTGAGATCTCCCTCAGCACTCCAGCTTTACTTAGAGAACTTGGGAGGATCTCGGTGGCTTGGGCCCAGGCTGCTCCGCAGCACTCCGCTCCAAACTGCTCAACGGCGCTCAGCTCCAGGCAGCTCTACAGCGCTCCGCTCCAGGCAGCTCTGCAGCACTTCGCTCCAGTCTGCTTCGCAGCGCTCTGCTCCAGACTGCTCCGCAACGCTCCGCTCAAGGCTGTCCCCGAGCACGCTTCGCTACGCTCGGCTCCCGAGGACATGAAGGAGTTAACAAAATCTCTGTAAAGAGCGATGGCCTGTCACCCTCGAAAAAAAATTCTCTCTGTAACTCACAAAACTAGTGGATAATTCAGAACTGGGCTAGGCCCCGTGGTTTTTTCCCTTCCCGAGTTTTCCACGTAAAAACCTCGTTGTCTACCGTTGGTTCTCATTTTTGATTGTTTGCGCGTTCGGCTCACTCCCGAGCTAAGGCAGTTCAGCTCGACTGGTCCAGGAGAGCGTTGAACGATCCGCAACAGTTTGGCGTCGTCTGTGGGAACAAACATTCCCGATTAGCTCTAAAAGCGATCTCTCTTAGAGACTGACAGTGATGGACATTCATCAGGCAATTTCGGACACAGACATTTCCACCTTCCCCGCACACTCAGGAAAAGGAGCGCCCGTCACGACACCCATCCTTCCCCAGTGGCTCGGCGCAGCTGGTCAACAAGAGTCTCTGGTGTCGGGGCAAGTTCTAAGCGATGACATACCTCAGCTAAGTCAACCCCCCCCCCTATCAGGATGGGTCCTGGCATATCCAATTCCCTCCTAGCTCAAGCTCCCGCACCGTAAAAAGTTTCACAGAGCAGAGGATCTGTATGAGCATGTCAACTACTTCTTGGCCGCAAGGGAGACACTTGGGCTTCCTGATCAAATTTGCTGCAAGATCTTCCCAACGACACTTCGCGGTGACGCTCTCAACTGGTATCAGTCTCTGCCTGAGGGAATCATTCACAACTTCACAGAGCTATCTCAACTATTCACGGGATAGCACGAAGTCCGTGCGCAGAGAATCAGAGAAAAGGCATAGATAGGGAGGGAGCTCGGGTTAGGCAGGACTCCACATACAGGGTAGATGGAGCATGACAAGCTCCAAGGAAACATCATCGTAGAATCACTTGAAAAGGATCTTCGTGGAGGGTTGGATTTTGCCCTGCCAGCGAGCATTGGGAATCCAGCATTTGAATTAAGAAGGGCGTTGATAAGCCACCGCATCACATTCAATATCTTGTTCATGGCAACTGTGATACGTCTCAAGCTCCTTGGCGGGAACCTCAAGCTCAGGGCTTGCCATGCAGAGCTTCCGGACAGAACAACGATACCAACTATATGGGACATCGTCCTCCCTGTCCACGTAGGGGCACTTCCAGAACCAATCGAATACAACGTCCAATTCATCATCACAGAAGCTGATTCACCGTATGATGTGATATTTGGAAGCATCCTACTCGATACATTGCAACATGACACCTTCATGGCAAGGAGTATGGTAAACAAAGGGAAAATCATCCAAAACTCGGTTCCTTGGATCGACCATGGGCCCTCTCAAAACCTGGATCGCAGGAAACTTCGCCCAGATAAGAGCCGCATGAACCCAACATCGGTAGCAGAAGCTGATCTCCCAACGTCAACACATCGATGAAAACATGGAACTGTGGGCCGAAAGAGAAAATGACAACAACAGCTCGGAGAGGGCGGCTGGCCTGTCCTAAGCCAGTCGGGCATTCCTCGAGGGGAGATGAACCAGAAAACATGGATCTACACCCCACTGAACGCATTCCGCCAGCATATTTTATCTGTGATCTACAACA
Organism: Dactylorhiza incarnata; assembly: GCA_033032865.1. NCBI lineage: Eukaryota > Viridiplantae > Streptophyta > Magnoliopsida > Asparagales > Orchidaceae > Dactylorhiza > Dactylorhiza incarnata. Next base: position 4,964,045 of record JAWHQI010000208.1, read on the forward strand.
ACAAGATCGTTAAGTGGTCAAGGCCGCTTCCTCACAATACGGGGGATCAATCCAAGTTTTGTGATTTTCATAAGGGTCAGGGGAACCATACGAGGCAGTGCCTATGTTTGAAGGACGAAATTGAACGTCTCATCCAGTTGGGGCACCTCGCGGTCTTTCGCAAGACAGCTCAAAGGCAAGCAGCTTGGGAAGGGGCAACTGAGGTCCAACCGTCGGAGTGATCGCCGCCTAAGCCAGACTGTCTCCCTCGAGGACTTATATCATTTTTTATCTCAGAATGTATGCACGTTTTTATTTCTAACAAAATAATTTCAGGTCATTGTCCACTGTGAGCGATCCCCAACGAATCTCCAAATGGTAAGACGATGACCTCCGATAAGATGGTGGCCAGCCCTCCACATCGAGAGCGAGCCTGCGCCATCCGGCCGCTGAGGGCCTCCCCCCCTCACGACCAGGCGGGAACCATGTTTCCCCAATGAATCTCCAAATGGTAAGGCGATGACCTCCGATAAGATGGTGGCCAGCCCTCCACATCGCGAGCGAGCCTACGTCATCCGACCGCTGAGGGCCTGCCCCCTCACGACCTGGCGGGAACCACGTTTCCCCACCGAATCTCCAAATGGTAAGGCGACGACCTCCGATAAGATGGTGGCCAGCCCTCCACATCGAGAGCGAGCCCGCGCCATCCGGCCGCTGAGGGCCTGCCCCCCTCACGACCCGGCGGGAACCACGTTTCCCCAACGAATATTCAAATGGTAAGGCGACGACCTCCGATAAGATGGTGGCCAGCCCTCCACATCGAGAATAAGCCCGCGCCATCCGGCCGCTGAGGGCCTGCCCCCTCACGACCCGGCGGGAACCACGTTTCCCCAACGAATCTCCAAATGGTAAGGCGAAGACCTCCGATAAGATGGTGGTCATCCCTCCACATCGAGAGCGAGCCCGCGCCATCCGGCCGCTGAGGGCCTGCCCCCCTCACAACCCGGCGGGAACCATGTTTCCCCAACGAATCTCCAAATGGTAAGGCGATGACCTCCGATAAGATGGTGGTCAGCCCTCCACATCGAGAGCGAGCTTGCGCCATCCGACCGCTGAGGGCCTGCCCCCCTCACGACCCGGCGGGAACCACGTTTCCCCAATGAATCTCCAAATGGTAAGGCAACGACCTCCGATAAGATGGTGGCCAACCTTCCACATCGCGAGCGAGCCTACGCCATCCGACCTCTAAGGGCCTGCCCCCCTCACGACTTGGCGGGAACCACGTTTCCCCAACGAATCTCCAAATGGTAAGGCGATGACCTCTAATAAGATGGTGGCCAACCCTCCACATCGAGAGCGAGCCTGCGCCATCCGGCCGCTGAGGGCCTGCCCCCCTCACGACCCGGCGGGAACCACGTTTCCACAACGAATCTCCAAATGGCAAGGCGATGACCTCCGATAAGATGGTGGCCAACCCTCCACATCGAGAGCAAGCCTACGACATCTGACCGCTAAGGGCATGCAACCTGGCCGCGGAGGGCATGCCACCCTCACGACCCGGCAGGAACCACGTTCCCTCAACAAATCTTCAAGTAAAAAGGCAATGCCTCCTGCTAGATGGTGGATAGCTAACCCCGCCATACACAAACTGTTGAGCATCCTCAAGATTAATGTTCGCACCTCATGCGTTGTGGCCTTCGAAAACTGGGGGGCATACAGTGGGAGAATCCACCAAGGGAACCATATCCAGACCTACTAAAGATTGTGAATAACAACTAACAGGTATTTAAAATTCATAAGAGGCTCCTAAGAAATCAGAAAATGCAGAACAAATGCAAGGCGCTGACACATTGTCTCGAGAAACAAGCACGGGACAAATGCAGAAGCAAAACAAGAATTCAGACAACGACACAAGAGAAACACCTAGGTCACCCCTCGATGTCTACGTTAGAGGTATCATCCTCTGAAGCATCGCTCGGTCCAAGACCCATGGTGCTGCATCCAAGCCTTCTCTCCGCCGCACGAAACACCTTCCTAAAGCCCTTCGAGAAAGCAATCCCGCACCCATCCTCCAGGAGCGGCTCAACCTCCTTAGTCATGATGTCAATACAGAGTTCTTCGGAAATTAGGGAGCACTCCTGCGTGAATTCAAGAGAGTCCTTGTACTCAGCCACCCTCGCGGCTTTGATTTGCTCGGGTCCTGTTGCGCAGGTGCAAGGCCCTCCAGCTCCTCCCAGAGGTGTATCAGCTCGATGTCTTGACGAAAAATATCTTTTTTCGCCTCCCAAAGCGCTGCGACCTGATCTTGGCGAATCGCCTCAGTCGCATGGGACTCCACTACAAGCTTCTCGATCACGGCACGTTCAGACGCAAGCTCGGATTCTAGATGTCGGATTCGGGAAGTGTCGCGCTCACCCCCCTTCCGTAATTCTGATGCAGCATCTTCTGCAGAACAGAGCCTCTCCAAAAGGACAAAATGTTCATCCTCCTTGCCCTGCACTCGCCGACAGCAGTCAGAGAGCTCCCTCCAGGCCTCCAGAAGCTGCCAAGAGTTCTCCACGAACCCATAGAATGTGCCCCCGTGGCGGTGGTCGGTCTTCTCCTCGAACGAGAGCCATATCTTGTTGCTGCGAACATCGACCCGACCACCCAGCCCAAGGAGAACATCGCACCAGTTCTCGAATATCTCTCACTACTAGAAAACAGATTTTTTGCCAGGGCAATTTGCCGTGGCAAAAGGTCTAAAACCGTGGCTAAAGATCTTTTGCCACGGTTTAGCCACGGAAAAAATTTGTGGCTAAAGGTCGCGTGGAGAAAGAGTTTTAGCTACGGATTGGCCGTGGCTAAAGGTATTTGCCACGAACAAAAAAAAATCGTAGCTAATACCTACAGTTTTAGCCACGGTTTCTCCTCGTAGCAAATGTATTCCAATATATGTATTTGGTTCTTTTGCCACGGTATAGTGCCGTGGCAAATATCATGAGTATTAGCCACAGCACTATGCCGTGGCTAATGTATATTATTAGCCACGGTCTAGGGGCGTGTCTACTATGGTACCTATTAGCCACGGTTTATGCCGTGGCTAATAGTATTTTCGTTTTTTTTAAAAAACTATAGCCACGGTTTAATACCGTGGCAAATGTTGTTTTTGATTTTTTTTAAAAAAAACATGCTGCATGCCTAGATCTCTGCAATCGCAGTGTTTCCTGCACATCACGAACAATTTAGAATAGATGAAGGTCTATTGAAAACCAACAGATGTTAAGATTTGAAAGAGAACTAAAATGAAAAGTAAGCAGCAGTTCTAAGGACCTACAGAAAATGGGCCTCAAATAACCATATAAATCGCAGGCAGTTGCAAGACCCAAATGGATCATTAACATGAATTACATAATATATGGGCAGATTCCTGCTGGGGAAATATATAGATTAATGTGTTGGACTGGAAAATGTAAATCATCAAAGAAGAAGAAAAAAGCATGGATTAATTTCGGCAAAAATATTTCGTCGCGGTGCTGTATATGTTTTTGAGTTATGTTTCAACTAGGCCTGTAATTGTTCGGTTTGGTTTGGTTTTTAGGTAAAACCGTAAATCGAACCACCCCTATGTGGTTCCAAAAATTTGGAACCAAACCGAACCGCCAAAACATTAAAACGAACCAAACCGAACTGAATGGTTCGACTCGATTCGGTTCGGTTTTGGTGGTTTAAATAATGTGATAAAAGCTGAAAACATGAATTAAATAATGTGATGCAAGTAATGCCTGAACAGTTAACACAATTCCTAATTTCCTATCACCTAACCATTTCAGGATTCCAAAATCAAATCTTTTAATTAACCAATAATATATATAAAAAAAGGTTACAACTTAGATGTATTGTTATTCAAGCGCATGACGGGATGAGGAGCGGGGACTCGACGTCGGTGGGATGAGGAGCGGCGACTCGGCGTCGGTGAGGAGAAATCAACAACGTGGAGCAATTCAAAAAACCTAGCTCCAGCCGTCTAGGAGAGTTCCGCACTTTGGGAATATAAAATATAGTCTTATGCAAAGTTTAAAATATAAAAAATAAATTAAATATTTTTATACACTACGGTTCGGTTCGACTCAGTTCGGTTTGCCACATAAACCATGAACCGAACCGAATCGTATGGTTTTTCTAAAATCAAAACCGTGACCGAACCGCGGTCTACTGAAACCGAACCAAACCGTGCGGTTTGGTTTGGTTCGGTTCGGTTTGACGGTTCGGTTGGTTTTTGCTTACAGGCCTAGTTTCAACCATTGGTTCAGGCCCCGTTGAGTCGGTATGGCTCGGCGCAGGTTTGCCTGACTGCCGCACGGAGTTGAATAATATGTCCTTGATAACCTATCAAGCCAGGAAGTAGATGTGAAGGTGTGGTCATAGCCGGGAAGAAAAAATGGCCGAGTTGGCAGAAAGCGAGGGAATAAACGCGCAATTTCACCTGGGACATGAGACCGTGGACCTGCTCTACGGTAATTTTTGAGCTATCACGAGTTATCTTCGCCAGCTGGGATTCCTCCTGTAATGAAGTATTAAGGCACCATCAATAGCCAAAAAATGAAATATTTCCAAATAATACAGTTCATAACATCACACTTCTATAATTATAAGTTGCACTCCTCTATCTTTTGAAATTACAATAACCACTTCTATAAGTTTACAGTTCATAACATCAATACACAAAAATACCCCTGTAAACTTACAGGAAAGTTTTTATAATTTCAAAATTAGAGGGGTGCAACCTGTAATTATGCTAACTCACAAAAAACTTGATTCAGCAACTAGTAATACAACTTGAACAGATGGTACTCTCTAATCAACATAACTACAGTTATCCTGAGATATATGTATTGCAAATGTTAAATTTTATATTACTTCCCTAATTTAGAGCACTTCTAATGTGGATTTTTATCACTTATTTGGAGGGTGGAGCACAAATAGTCCATTCTAAGTCCAATATAATAGTTTAACAAAACCTATCAAGCTAAAATCTTCAAATCAGAAGGAGTTACTACACGAACTAGGAAAAAATATAACTATTGGCTACGAGTTTTTTAAGTGTAGCTAATACTAGTGTATTAGCCACGATTTTTGAACCCTGGCAAAAAAATGTGTAGCTAATACCTATTTTTCTAGTAGTGTCTAAAGATAAGCGTGAGCCATGCTCGCGGAAAAAACAGATGAGACCCATGGTCCGAGTCATGCCCGCCGGAGTAAATTGAGTAACCGACACCCCACAGTAATGAAAGATCTCTCCACGGCCTCCTCCGGTGGGGGAATCTGAAATCCCGCTTTGAGGCACCCCTCGGACGCAGTAATGAAGCCGGAAGGGGGGAGTTGGGCTCGTTCTTTGGGCAGTGGAATCCTCACCTCGGTGCTAGCAGGAATGTTAAAGTGCTTTCGCCATGCTTTAATCTGATCTACTCTCAAAGTCGAACGCAAACGCATGGGCCTCACCTAGCTATTTCGCCTTGGTCCCTGCGCGCAATTAAAGGCGCTATGAGTATAGAGAAACAAGAAAAAATAACGAAATAAGTGATGATAAGGAGGGAAAGAGAGCAAAAAAGGCACCGTGCCCCTCCCCTGGCGTCGAGCCGCACCCCCGGGAGCGCGGCAGTGCCCCGAGCACGGTAGTGCCCCGGGCTAGGCAGTACCACAGTGCTCGCGCTTGACAGGCGGGCACTGAGCAACGACCATGAATTGCATAATTTATAATTTTTTATAAATTTATAATTTTTTATAAATTTATAAAATTTACTAAATAAACCTATACAATAATTTACTAAACAAGTTATCATTAATTTAATATAAATAAAGCCTATTAATATTATAGCTAGTAATGATAATTGTGCGTCTATTTTGACAGAGGCTCCGTGCAGTAGACATTCATTAATAATATATATATATCTTTAACTACTAAATGCAAGAAGTTGTCTTTGATGCAACGTTCAAAATTGCCCAAAAATAACCTTATTCTTTTACTCCAATGACTTAACGTATATGATAAAAAAATGGAAATTTATAAAATATAAGGGCTATTTGTGTAATAACACTATATCCCAATAATTAAAAAATTTATAAAAATTCAGAAAATCAAAAAGTTTTTACTAGAACTCCTAAACCTACTATGATAGCTTATCATTACCTATTAAAATCTACTTTAAAATAATTTTTTGTTAAAATATGTATATTTTCTTCAATTTTTTTTTATAAAATATTAATTAAAATTTTTTTGCGGTCATTTTGAGTACTCATATGTATATGTTCTGGGCCCAGCCGGCTGAGACGAAGCCTATCCGCACCCCAGCCTGCCAGTCCAACCGACGAAGCCTATCCGCACCCAGCCCGACCGTGCGTCGAACGCAGGTGGGCCGCCGTTCGTCGAACGCAGGCGTGCCGCCGTTCGTTGAACGACGGCACGCCTGCGTTCGTCGAACGCAGGAGGTACTCCTGCGTTCTACGAACGGTTGGGTCTCAGCGTTCGTCGAACGCAGGAGAGCCGTCGTTCGTCGAACGTAGGGGTCCCTCCGTTCGACGAACGGCGACACGCGTTCGTCGAACGTAGGGGTGTCGAACGGCGACACGCGTTCGTCGAACGCAGGCGTGACGCGTTCGTCGAACGCAGGCGTGCCGCCGTTCGTCGAAAGGCGGCACGCGTTCGTCGGACGCAGGAGGCACTCTTGCATTCGACGACCGATTGGGTCTCGGCGTTCGTCGAACGCAGGGGTCCCGTCGTGCCGCCGTTCGTCGAACGCAGGCGTCTCAGCCTGTGCGGAGGCGTCTCAACCTGTTTTTTAATAATAAAAGCAGTCTTCGTCCCTTCTTTTTAATGAAATCCTAGGGTTCGTCGGACTCTTTGATGCCAAGAAGGAAGGCGGGAGCAATAGATCTACAGCTCGTGGAGAAGAAGAGAACAAAGCTACGGCCGTTTGCCGTCCTGTTCTCTATCGCCGTCTGGGAAGGCAGCCCGACGCGCGGAGGTTCCGCGCAGCCCCCTGCACGCGGCGGTGCCGCACAGCCCCCTGCGCGCGGTGGCGGTGCCGCGCAGCCCCTGCACGCTGCGGCGTTGCCGCGCAGTCCCTACGCGTGGCAGCGCCGCGCAACCCCTGCGCGCTGCGGCGGTGCCGCGCAGTTCCTGCACACGACAGTACCGTGGAACCCCTGAGCGTGTTTGCACACCGTTTTATGTATGGAAAAAATGATTTCGCAAGGGACATCGAGCAGTTGCTGGGTACCGTTGGCGCCGCACACCGTGCACGGGAGATCTGTGCAGGTTCAATAGTTCCTTTGAATTTCATGATTGATTCACTTTGCTCACAAACAAATCACCACATTGGATCTATATTTATAAACATAGAACTCTTGTTGCTGTGCCAATTGAAAGGAAAAAAAACTTGCATGCTTTCCATTATTTGGTGCTCTCAATGAATACAAATCACAGCATATAGGAGTATATTCTCGGGTTATTCCTTTGACCTGCGGATGACTTGGCCGGCGACGACTTGCGGATGACTTGGCCGACAATCACGACCAAGACAGGAGCCACACGCTTATTCTAAATGCGCCAATGGATGAACATCTCCTTCTCCGAGTTGACCACCGTCCGATGAAAAACGCTATCGTACCTGCCGTTGCTCAGCGCCTGCGTGAGCAAAAAATATCGGTCGGAACGAAACCTTGATACCCGCGTTCTTAAGAACGACAATCCGCTCACCTGGAGCTGATCACCGATGTTGATGACCAAGGCGTCGTGATAACCGGGATACCCGCGTTCTTAATACCCTGCGCGCTGGGGCGATGCCGCGTAGTCCCTGCACGCGGCAGCGCCGCCGCAGTACAGCGCAGCCCTGCGCGTGGCAACGGTGCCTCGCAGCCCCTGCTCGCGGCAGTGCCGCGCAGTCCCTGCGCTCGGCAGCGTCACGGCAGAGTCCCTGCGCTCGGCCCCCTTGTGTTAGGGTTATGACTTGGATGATGACTAAAGGTCATGGGATGACCCTAGGTTGTTCTCAAGTTTCGGCCTGACTCTTAGCTTGGATGCCTGACTCTTAGCTGTTCTCAAGTTTTTTAAGAGGTTCAGCATTTCGGCCTGCTGCTCCTCTATCAGGACCATGCGTCCTGCTAGTGCATTTGCTGGTGCGACCATTGTCTCTTCCAGTCTTGGTGCGCTGATGAGGTAATGGGAAGGACCGGGATCGACATGTCCTTCGTGGACCGAACCTTGGGATGGTACGAGTGCTCCTCCTTGCCTTGGTTTCTAGTCGCGAGTATCGATGTGCAGAGGATATTGCCTTCTGAATCTTCAGAACTTTTGGAACCTTGTTCCCACAGACGACTACAAACTATTGTAGTCTACTCGAGGCTCCTAAAACCGATCTAGAATGTATATCTTAGCCCGGGAGCAGACGAGCGCGCAATCAGTCACAGAATTTTAAGACGGTTGGCAAGAGATCTTTTTTAATCGTGGAAAACCCCGAAAAGAGGTGAAAAACCACGCGGTCGGTTCAGAGCCAACCTAACTTCACTATCAGTTTCTTCTTTACAGGGCTTTTGTGAAAAATCAAGGGCCCGGGGCAGTCCTTGTTACAATTGGGGGAGATAGATGGAGAGAGGCATTCAGAGGGTGACAGACCACCACTCTTGAAGCTAAGTCTTCTTCTTTGCCGCGGTGGGGAGCACCACTTTTTGATGCTCGTACGACCTTCTGCTTACGTTTGGGAGATCAAGGGGTGCACGCAGGACTCTTGGAGCACTTCAGAGGATGATGGCGGTGTCTGGAGTGAAGAGCTCGTCATTGCCTTGGAGGTGACGACCTTGAGGAGTGTCGTGCTCATAACGAAGCTTGGAGGAGGGAGAAGCTCTCTGAACCGTCTTCAAGGCGTTCGAAGATCCTTCCAACACACCTTCGAAGATGATGAGGATCTTCAAGGAGTTCTCTCTCTTACACATAGGAGGAAAGGAGGGATGAGATAAAGATGAAAATGAAAGAGGGCTTGGGGTCCTATTTATAGGCCCCAGAGGTGGTTATGATAGTTATGCGGTTATTCACAGACCGTAACCATCATAATTGCTATTTGCAGACCTGTTGAAACCGTCAACCGGTCTCTGAGTTCGGACCCACAGGGGGGGTGTAGCCTGTGCTTACTTCTCTCTCACTAAACTCTTCTGACTAAGGATAGAAAACCTAGAACAGACCCAAGGCTGCAGCGAGGAGGTCCTGCCACACACCCGGAAGATCTTAGAGAGCTTCCCCTCCCAAACCAAAGCTCAGTCGGGCACCTTGGAGGGCACTGTCCGCCTACTCCGAAACTATCCTGGAGGAGAGAGCTCAAAAAGATCCGGTCTCCTCCAAGATGCCCTTAAGGGTCTATTTATAGATTTTCTAGCCTGGACTGCAAATATCACAAATCCATCTTCTAGTTTTACTAAGCGCATCCCAAATTAGTCTGCTAACAGCCTAACTCCACTGTTCCGAAGGGCTATTGGCAGCCCACAAGGGGTATCTAAGTCATTTCCCCCTAAGCCTTCTGGGCGAGTGGTCCGCGAAGGCACCACTCGCCAGGCTCCTTTCTCGCCGTATTCGATCGGGCGAGTGATTCGCGAGGGCATCACTCGCCAGGTACTCGGCACGCTCGTCAGGTGAGGCCTTGCCTCCCCTCACTCGCCCGGCCACTGATACACACTTTGTTAACATGCGAGTGCCCCGCGAATGGGGCCTCGTTCGCCCGAGAACTCTTGGGCTAATGTCTTGCCACCTGGCCCCTGGGGCCCCTGGGATCCACTCGGCGAATACGGGGTTGTACAAGACCGGTTTTATATGATTTAGAACACGTATTATTTGGGTATTTTTCTATACGCAACCCGGTGTATTTTCGGATAATTGCACCCACCCATAATGGGTGGTTACACAGATGGTTATCCGTCAATCAGGGGTGGAGACTTCGCGGAATGATCGTACGAACATGGCTGAGGGTCCGACCGACGATGGGGGAACCGACCGACGGCGAGGAGGCCAACCGGCGGCAGAAGCCGACCGGCGAGGGAGGGACGGACGACTGGGAGGACCGTCGGTCGAGGTTGGCCGACCGCGAGCGCCTTGCGGCCGTGCGCGCACGGCCACGGCCGGCCGACCGACCGCACGACTAGGTGGCTGCGCGGCCCGCGACCACCCACGGAGGGCGCGCGACCACGACCGACCGCATGGCCTCACGACCTTGCGTCCCTCGGCCGAGGCTGGCCGCGCGGCCCTCGACCGCACGCGGAGGGAGCGCGGCCACGACCGGTTGGGTGGTCGGCCGCATGGTCATGCGACCGTGCGCAGCCACGGTCGGTCGCAGGGCCAACCGCGCGGCCTCGCGGCCGGGCTCGGTGGGGGCGCGACCAAGGCCGGCTGGGAGGGCGGCCGAGCGGCCGCGCACCACACTCGGGTGGCCTGCTGAGGAGCCGCACCCCATAGGTATGCGGCCAAGGGCGGCTGACCTGGTGGCCGACCGCTGGGCTTGCTGTTGCGCGCCAACGGTGTGATGGCGGTCGGTTAAAGCGGCGGTAGGATTGGACCGCGCGCGCTGATCTTTCGCGTGGTAGTTTTCCTCCTAACTCCTCACTAAAAGAGTTGGGGTTATATAATTCTAGCTATTCGCAGCCCGGAATTCCTATTGATGCGGATTGCTTGGGGCCTCCGGTAGATCAGGCAATTCGACCGCCTTAGCCCGGCAGCGCCCGAACGTGCAAACAGATAAATTGGTCTCCAGAGAAGTCCGAGTCCAAGAGCTGATGACGTGGAAACCCCGCAATCGGGGTGAAAAACCACGCGACCGGAGCTGTGTCGGCCTAACCTTCACTATGCTTTGAGTTCTTCTACAAATTTTAGTGAGCGAGGGCGACATGCCGCGCCTCGTTACAATAATGGAGGTGAGAGAGAGTCTATTGCCTTGCTCCAGTGCAGGTTTACCCCCGAGTCCAAGCCTCATCCGTACCGCTGCGGGCCTTCGAATCCTTAGTAGGTCCACCAATAATGAGCTCCAAGCCTCCAAGCGGGCTGCTAATAGCGAGCTCTGAGCCTACAAGCTGCTTGCGAATAGCTTTCTCCAAGCTTCCAAGCGATCTGCGAATAGTGTTCTCCAAGTTTCCAAGTGGTCTGCGAATAGTGTTCTCCAAGCCTTCAAGGCGGTCTGCAAACAACGCTCCTTAAGTCTCCAATCTCTAGAGAGAGAGAGAGAGAGATGAAGGGAGAGATAGAGAGAGAAAGAGATAATTCCTCCTCCGAAAAGTGAGTCAATGGGAGAATAAAATGGTCTATTTATAGGCTTTTGAAGGGGCGGTCTGGTAATTATATCTGTTAATTGTTGGACCGGCCAATAGGATCGCTCAGATTCTATCCCGCGGATCACCAAATTTTTGGAAAAGAAGGCCCTACCCCCAAACCCTAAACGGGTGTAGCCGGAAGGAGGAGACGACAACCGGAAGGAGGGCGGTCGGCCTGGCCTAGGGTGGCGGTGCCCTTGGCGGCCGCGACCAAGGGTGGCGACGCCCTTGGCGACCGCGACCAAGGGAGGCCGCTTCCTAGGCGGCCGCGGCCTTGGGCGGCCGCGCCCAGGGTCGGGGCGGCCTTGGGCGGCCGCGCCCAGGGTCGGGGCGGCCTTGGGCGGCCGCGCCCAAGGCAGGTGCCGGCGCGGCCTTGGGCGGTCGCGCCCGAAGCCGGCACTGCCTGGGGCGGCGATGCACAAGGCCGGAGCCGGTGCGACCTTAGGCGGCGGCGCTCCGGGCGGCCGACCCTTGCGCGGTCGGTCGCAAGCGTGAGGGGCCGCGCGGGGATCGTGGCCTGCGCGTGCAATTCGGTGCGCCGATCGTGCGTGCGGAACGAACTTTCCTTGCAGGGAGGATTCGCCAAATATGATGTCTCCTTGATTGTCGGTCTTCCATACGTGGTGATTCCCTAATTAGTGGGCTTGACCCCAGTACCTATATAATGATGGTGACCCCATCAAAAATAAATGGAGTTTTTTTATTAGTTAGAATCTCTTAATTTCTTTGAATTTTGCCTTGAGTATTCGCCATTGAAAGAATTTTGGGGGTAGTTTCTAATTAAAGTGACCTAAAGGGAAAAAGAAGAAGTGAATAGTGAGTTCTTGTTCTCTAAATTATGATATATATATGCGCAATAGTTTGATCTATATGTGAAGTTGCAATAGCTTGTTATGCTTAAAAATTCTACAAATGGCATGCTTAATTTATTTTATAAAGACATAAAGGTTTGTTGAAGTGTTGGTTCACCGAGTTTAGCTTTTTGAATAACCTAGGTCTGATCCCGGAATGAGAATTCTCATCTCAACATTCATGCTTTAATCACAGAAGTTAACTGGTAATCTCAATTTATGCACGAGTAAAGTATGATCATTAAATTTTCTGCACAGTTATTATTTTTATTTTCTGACTTTGTTGTCTCAAGAGTCTTTTGTTATGTTATATTACCCTTTGGAAATTTCTGAAAGATAAAAAAATGATTATATACATCTTATTGCACTTTTTTGTCAATTAACATTTATTGTGCTTGCACATACTGCATAAACAAATCATTATAAAATGTGAGAAGGTTTCAGCCGAGCGCGAGAGGGAATCTGGGAGGGTTTTCGGCGCTGGTGTGCGACTTATGGTTTGCCGGTAGAAAAATTTGGAACTAATTTTAGATGAGGATTTTAAGATATGTTGATGTGCGGATAGACATTTTTGATTTGCCCGTAGAAAAATCGAACTAATTTTAGATTTTGATTTTAAGTCATGTTGGTGTACGAATAGCCATATTTGATTTGACTTACAATTCCCTTAAATTATATTTGTCACTTTGTCAAAGGGCGCTGCTATTAGCACCGCTCTTTTGTCTATTAGCACTCAATATTTTAAAATTTTAGGGTTTATTAGCACTCACTTTTGTCTATTAGCACTCAAATATTTAAAATTTTAGGGTGCTATTTTTAATAGCCGCAAGCAGTCATTTTCCCTTAGAAGCATGCCCCTACACATCTCCTCTCGCAGAAACAACGTTGTTGGAGTCGGTGGCGATGATGATGGCGTTGGCGGCAGTGACGATGGCGTTGGCGGAGGCGACGATAGCGTTGGAGTTGGCGGCGACGGCGATGGCGTTGGAGGCGGCGGCGACGATGGTGTTGGTGGCGGCGACGATGGCGTTGGCGGAGTCTGCGACGACGATGGCGTTGATGGCGACGACGATGGCTTTCGCGGCGACGACGATGGCGTTGGAGTTGGCAGCGACGACGATGGCGTTGACGGAGGCGACGATGACGTTGGAGTTGGCGGCGGCGACGATGGAGTTGGCGGATGCGACGATGACGTTGGCGGAGGCGACGATGGCGTTGGCGCCGGCGGCGACGATGGCGTTGGCGGCGGCGATGATGGCGTTGGCGGCGGCGACGAGAGTTCAACATGCTTGAGCATATACATATTTAAACTTCTTGTACGTATTGTAAAATTATTTGGTATGCAACAATATTTATATGACAATCTATTTTTTTATATTTACTTTATAAAATGTGTTATCTTTTTGAAGTGTTATTTTACGATAATGAAAATGATATTTTTATTATGTTAAAAAAAAATTGACAAAAAAGTGTTAATAGTAATAGTGTTTTGCTAATAGACATGTTGAGTGCGAATAGACAATCACTTAAAACAGCGCTTGCTAATAGCGACAAGTACAAATAGATAAAAGTGCAATGCTAATAGTATATCAAATCAATCGCTTTATTTTATTTTAATTAATTTTTTATTAATTTTTGTGTTGTACTAACAATTGCTAGAGCAACCGCAAAACTCCAAAGTGGATAAAGAAGAAAATATTAAAAATTAATAAAATTAATTAAAATAAAATATAACAAAAAATAAGCTGAAATAAATAATAATAAAAAGGATAGAAATTAAAGTAGAAAATTATTGATGAGTGAGAAAATATAAAATAAAATGAAGTAATATATAAAATTAAACAAACAAATAAAGTTAAAAAAAATAGACCTTATAAATGAGGGGAGGAAAATAAAGCAAACAATATATTTAATAAAAAATAATAAATCGCATAAGCATACTTCAAAGTATTATAGCTAGGCACGCAAGCAGTTCGATTTGATTTTAGGTAAAATCGAAACTGAACCGAATAGTCTCAGTTTTTACACACTCAAATCGAAACCGAAACCGAAATGGATCAGTTCGGTTCAATTTGGTTCGATTTTTTAACATCGGTTTGATTTTTCGGTAAGCCAAAAACATATTATCCCCCTAAATATTTATATTGACCATTCTCATGATTCAAAAAGAATTTTTAATGTTTGCTCACGTGCTTTTCTAATAGTAAATCTAGAAAACAGTTCATCAACACTGAAAGAAAATAAAAAAAAAACACAATAACATTTAGATTAACTAGTGCAATTAAAACAATAAGTTCAAGTATTAATTTAAAATAAAATCAATAAGTATAACGTACTTAATTTACTCGTTCACGCTCGGGTAGTTGTTACAAACTTATGATAAGATAAAAGATATTGGATAGTCTCGTTGTTTTGGGTTCAACTTTAAACTCAATGCTCACAACTTTATGTTTTAATCCGACGGGACAAACTTCAAGTCCAAACTCATAATCTGTTCGATTTTCTCGGTTTACCGACCCTATAATTAAACCGAAACCGAATAGGCTCGGTTTTTAGCCCCCCTAAACCGAACCCGAACCGAACCGATTGGTTCGGTTCAAATTCGGTTCGGTTCGGGTCGTTTCGAGTCGGTTTGATCGATTTTCTGTGCACACCTCTAATTATAGCCTTCGAACATTGTGTATGGAGATCGAAACTCACACCCACTGATAGCTTGTTAAAATTTCGTGTTGACAGATTTTTGGGTTTTGCTACTCAGACCCAAAAATTATGTGATAGTGTGGGCCTGTGGGGTGCGCTTTACAGTAAAGTGCGGCCATCCAACGATCCGCGTGGATGTCTCCACTAATTTCAAAGAGAACATGGTAAAGTGTGGGCATCCAACGGTCTGCGCGAATGCCCGAACACATCTCAAAGCGGACACATTTCAACGTGCTTTGAGATATGTGCGGTCATCCACGAGATCCGTTGGATGCCCACATTTTACGGTAAAGTGCATAACCCGCATTTTACCGCCCCCTTACCCCCGTCAAAAGCAAGTAAAAGGCCGGTAAGTAAGTTAAATAAATGAACTTATGTACGGCCACTAATTTATCGCATTTCATAGTTTTGATCGCCGTGAATCAATCGAATAATATTATTATATTTTACTTTTGTAGCTTCTCTCGGCTTCGCTTTAAGAAGTTTTGTCTCCCGGCTGTAAGCTTTCCTTGGCATTTCTCCAGTGCGAGATGATTTGAATTGTTCAAATTTCATAATTTTATTCTGTGATTAAAATCTTATTTAATTTTAAATAATAAAAATCCGGCATCCCAGAAGCTTCAAACAGTTGACTTTAGATGAATGGAAGGATTAGTGGCAGCCTTGCAGGCCAGGGGCGGACCCACGTATAGGCACGACTTATTTGTTAGAAATATTTAGGCTAACTCGTTTTACTTGGTGCAGGAAGAGAGAGTATGGGTAGAAAAAAAAACAATTCTTATCATTTCATTCATCAATACCAATATAAATACATGCAATAGAAACATAAAAAATGTTTTATTGTTTTATTAATGGCGTAGATTTTCATTCGACACCTCTCCTAAATCAGTGCCGTCGCTTACTCCGATCTTGCTCCTTAGATTGATGAAGTGGTCCCTAGAGAGGGGCTTCGTTAATATGTCGGTGAGTTGCTCCTAGGTAGGGTAGTGATCTAACTAAATCTCTTTCTTCTTGATTAGTTCTCCGATAAATGGAAACGTATTTCTATGTTCTTGTTTCGGCTATGGTATACTGGATTCTTAGATAGAGATAGCTTAGGTGTTATCACAATGAATTTTTACTCCTTTCTTCTCTCCTTCTTCATCCCTGATTTCTCATAGTATTTGTTGCAACCAAATGGCCTCATAGGTTGTGGTATTGAGTGCAATGTACTCCGCCTAAGTCGTGGGGAGAGCCACAATGTGCTGCTTCCTTGAGCTCCATTAGATAGTCTTTGATCCTAACAAGAAGAGGTAGCCACTGATGCTCTTTCTGTCATCAGTGTTCTCTGCCCAATCTGAGTCGGTGTAGCTTTGTACTTCTTCGTTTTCATCCTTTTTATAAAGAAGATCGAATTGAATTGTCCCTTGAAGATATCTGAGAATGCGCTTGGCTGCGGCAAGATGAATCATTCATGGCTTACTCACGAATCTGGCAACGATATTGACTGAGTTTTCTATATCAGGTATTGTGTTTGTGAGATAGATCAAGGAGCCCACAAAGCTCCAATATTTTTCTTTGTATGCGTCCTCTTCTTCTTTCTTTGTTGCTAACTTGTCATGAGTAGTCATGAGAGTAATTGTAGGATTGTAGTGATCCATACCATACTTCTTCATCAGGCTTCTGAGATAATGTTCTTGTGTGATGAAAATGTCACTTCCAAGCTGTTTGATATGGAGCCCTAGGAAGAACTTCAAGAGGCCCAGATCGGTCATTTCATATTCTTGCTTCATCTTTTGCTTAAAAAGCTATTTATAAGTTCTAGATTGGTTCTGGTAACAGTGAGGTCATCAACATATAAACATACGAAGATTTTCTCATTTTCTTCCTTCTTGATGTATAGAGTTGGTTCGATTGGGCATTGGGTGAAGCTTTCTCTGATGAAAAAGGCATTGATGTTTTCATGCCAAGCACGGGAGGCTTGCTTAAGGCCATAAAGAGCCTTGAGCCTTGCGAAGCTTGTATACCATCTTCTCCTCTCCTTGCTTCCCAAATACTTATGACTGTTCTACATAAACTTCTTCTGATAATTCGCCATTGAGAAAGGCGAATTTGACATCGAATTGGTATAAAGGATACATGAATTGAGTTGCAACTGAAAGAATGAGGTGAATGGTAGTCCTTGTGATGACAGGTGTGAATGTTTTTTCGTAGTCTTCTCTAGTTTTTTGAGAGTACTCATTTGCAATAAGATGGGTTTTGTGTTTGAGTATAGAGCCATATTCATTAAGATTTACTTTGTAGACCCATTTTAGTCCAATGACCTCTCTGTTGTGAGGTTTAGGGACCAAAGTCCAAGTTTTATTATGTTTTATTGCTTCGATTTTTTCTGTCATTGCATCCTTCCATGCATTCACTTTTACTGCTTCATTAAATGTGGTTGGACAAGAGGCAGTCATGACATATTTTGCTCTCTGATAGATTTCATCGAGTATTTGAGTTTTACAAGGCGGTGAGGAATCTGAATCAGCATTTGGTTCATTCTACTGGAGACTGGGGTCTGCTAGCCATTGGGTGGTAGTTCCAGCTCAACCAGCAGCTCTAATGATTGCTGAGATTTGATGTCTGAGTCCCATTCCCATTAAATACTTTCATCAAATGTAACATCTCTAGGGATCCCATGAGCTCAATCACGGTGATAGTATCATTGTCCTGAGCTTCTAGTATTGGAGAGACAAAATGTTTGTGTGATTTTGGAAGAGATTGGAGGATTTTAACAACAATTTGTTGTTCATCGATCCAATGATCCCCCAAGAGTTCTAATCTATTGGCAATGTCAACGATCTTAGCAAAGAACCCTTTGTTGGAGCATGCGTTTCGCACTCCTCCGGTTTGATAATAACAAAGTCCCGTTTGTATTTGATTCTATTTTTGTTAATAGTGTGCAGATAACAGGTATGCAATATTCACATTTCTCTTGGAGCAAATATTGATAGTGGGAAAATTTCACTGTCGGAAAATTCCGACAGCCACTGTCGCCCAGGCGACAGCAGAGAGGTTACAACAGCGATCGGCAGTTTTTGAGCTGTCGGAAATCCGACAGCGATGTCGCCCAGGCGATAGCTCAGCGGTTACATCAACTGCCCACGACTTCACCCACGACAGCGGCGGTTTTGCGCTGTCGGAAATCCGACATCGATGTCGCCCAGGCGACAGCTCCACGATTCCAGCAACTGCCCGCACGGCGGCTCGACGACACGACAGCGGCAGTTTAGCGCTGTCGGAAAATTCTGACAGTCACTGTCGCCCAGGCGACAGTGAAATTCTATAAAATGGTTCCTTTGGTTCGTGCATTCGAAGCTTTTGAGAATTCCAGTCCCTTCCTGAGTGCATACGAACCAGAGAGCTCCAGAACCTCCTCAACTCCCATTTGTGCAAAGAAGGATTGAAGATTGAAGACGAGATCGGGCGCGCTTCTACATCAACGATCATCTCGAGGCTTCAACAATCCATTCAGAGATCTGAATTTCTAGGGAGTTGTCTTTTTCATATTGTATTTTCATTTACTCATATTTCATTTTGTATTGGGAAAGAAATCGTCGTCTTGCGTGCGGCGTCTAAGTCCTTGCGCGACTTAGGGGAAAATCGCTTCCTTGTGCGGAGCGTCCAAGTCCTTGCGTGGCTTGGTGGGAAATCGTGGCCTTGTGTGCTACGTCTAGATCTTGGGAAGATCTAGAGGATAGGTTTGGGCTTGATCTTGGGAGAGACAAGTGATAGCCTTCCGATCCTTGGGAGAAGGATTGGTAAGGTAAACCAAAATTATTGTATTTTTATTATCATAATTGTGCCTTGATCTTAAGCATTGTTAAGATCATTTTTATTTGTATGCAAATTTCATGATATATAAAATTATGATCCTTTCACTAATTGCAAATTTGTGTGCTTAAATCTTTATCTTAGAAATTTGTGTTTGGTGTTATACAAAAATTGCATTGGTTTAAAATTATTTTTAAGTAACTTTTTATTAAAATAAATTTGTCTAAAATTATTAAAAAAAAATTACAAATTTAAACACACCCTTATTCACCCCCCCTCTAAGGGCGTCATACGATCCAACAAGTGGTATCAGAGGAAGGTTACTCCAAAACGGTTTTACCACCGGGAGTAATGACGTACAACGATCACGCGTTCGTTGAGGGGCAAGGAATTAGTAGGCCACCACTTTTCACGGGCACGGACTATAATTATTGGAAAACACGTATGCGTTGTTTTCTAATTTCTTTAGATATAGACGTCTGGAATATGGTAGAAACTAGTTACACTTCTCCAACATTTGTTGTAGGAAATGTAACTATGGAAAAACCCAAAGACAAGTGGGATGATAATGATAAATTAAAATGCAAGAACAATGCAAAGGCCATGAATGCCTTATTTTGCGCACTAGATCGCACTGAGTTTAATAGAGTCTGTGCTTGTGATACTGCTTTTGATATTTGGAATCTTTTAGAAATTACTCATGAAGGTACTTCGCAGGTAAATGATTCAAAGCTATTTCAATTGGAGTCAGAGTTCGAAAGATTCAAAATGGAGGTGGATGAAGAAATTGACATAATGTACACACGATTCACTAAAATCGTGAACGATTCAAAGGTGTTGGGTAAGGTTTTTTCAAATGGAGATTTAGTTAGAAAAATCTTAAGATCACTTCCCCCGAAGTTCAATCCAAAAGTGACTGCAATTTCTGAGTCACATGATCTTAAGACCTTACAATTGGAGAGTCTCATTGGGAATCTAAAAACCCATGAAGTGGAGTTGAAGATTCAAAGCCAAGAGTATAATTTGGAGCCCAAAAAGAAAAGCTTGGCGTTGAAATCTAAAAAGGAAATTGAGAGTGAGACTGAAGAAAGTGATGAAGATGAAGAAGGACTGTTTGTGAGAAATTTTAAGAAGTTTATGAGAAATCCGGAGAGGAGAAACTCATTTAAAAAGTTTTTCAAAAAGAAGGATTTTGCCTACCAAAAAGGCAAAGGAAAAATGGAGAATGAAGAGGAGCGTCCGCCACCGGAGTGCTACCATTGCAAGAAGATTGGTCATATCAGAAGCAAGTGCCCAAAATATCTGAAAGAGCAAAAAGCAAAGAGGCACGATAAAAGTTACAAGAAGAAAGTGTTAAAGGCAGAGACTTGGGATGATTCTTCGTCTGGTGAAGAAAGTGATCCCTCAACACAGGAGGAAGAGGAGGCTAATCTATGTTTGATGGAAAAAGGGAACATTACATCTGATGACGACTGCAGTGTCCAAAGCGACACTGAGGTAACGCCTCCATCTTATGATGAGTTATATTCTGAATTTATGAAAACATGCAAAGTTTTGGATAAAAGCTTAAAGGAAATTGATTTTTTAAAATCTGAAAATAAAGGCCTTTTAAAAGCAAATAAAAAACTATCAAATGAGTTGGAATCTATTGGGAAGGAGAAGGTATTTTGTCAAGAGTGTGATCATTCTTCGACAAGGATAAAAGAACTTGAAACTACTATTTCTAAGTCCGATCAAAAATTTGATCTACTTGTAAAAGAAAAAAAGGACTTAGAAAAAGTTGTTAAAACCTCTCATTCTCAATTAGAGAATTATAAGAAATTTTTTGCAAATAGATGTGGCATGATAGTAAAAGAAAATTCAATTTTAAAATCCAAAGTAAATGAGTTGAACATGGCAATTGGAAAATTTGGTGTTGGGAAAAAATCTCTGGATATGCTTTTAGCCAACCAATGCCATGGTACAACAAAATTTGGACTAGGATACATTTCTGGAAGCTCTGGAGGCTGTCGGAAATTTCCGACAGCTACTGTCGGAACCGGCGACAGCTCCAGGTTCAGAAAACCAATTTCTCAAAATACAAATTTTTCTAAGTCCACACATAAAGATGCTTCCACCAGCAAGAGTCCAGAGAAACCATTGAAAAATGGTTCCTCACCATTCATTGTGTGTGCTAAATGTCATCGATTTGGTCACATCTCGGGCTCATGTTGGAAGAAAGGAAAAGCTAATGTTAAACAAATCTGGGTACCTAAGGCGTCCACCTATACAATGGGATTGACCACTTGGGTAACCAGATCTTTACTCTCATCATCTTTTTAGGTGTGCGTGCAGGCTAGGAACAAGGAAGACGTGTGGTATTTGGACTCTGGATATTCAAAACACATGACGGGCGATAAATCAAAGTTCCTTAGCCTGGAGATGAAGAAAGGTGGAACAGTGACATTTGGAGATAATGGAAAGGGTAAAGTCAAGGGCATTGGAGTAGTAGGTAACAAAGAATTTAAAATTTCAAATGTTTTATATGTTAAAGGTTTGAAACATAATTTAATTTCTATTAGTCAACTATGTGATAAAAATCTAAATGTTTTATTTGACTCTAGCTCAAACCTTTGCAAGATTATTGATTCTAAAACAAACGAAATCGTACTTACTGCACCAAGAATAAACAATGTCTATACGATCACTTTTCATGATTTATCTCATTCTACACTTAAATGTTTTATTTCAAAGAATGATGAACTTGAATTATGGCATAGGAGACTAGGACATTCTAGTGCTAAACGCATAGTAAAGCTTTCTAAAAATAAAATAATAAAAGGTTTACCAAATTTGAATGGAAAGCTATCCTCATTATGTTCACCATGCCAAAAGGGAAAGTTTACAAAATCATCTTTTAAAAGCAAAAATGTCATTTCTACCACTAGACCTTTACATTTATTACATATGGACTTGTTTGGTCCAATTTCTACACAAAGTCTAGGAGGTAGAAAATATACGTTTGTTATTATTGATGATTATTCTAGATTTTGTTGGACTTTGTTTTTAAATTCAAAATCTGATGCTTTTGATGAATTTGTAAAACTAATTTCACGTATTCAAAATGAACTTGATCTAAAAGTAAAATGCATTAGATCCGATCATGGAGGAGAGTTTGATAATGAAAAATTTATTTCATATTGTAATGAATTTGGGATAAAACATGAATTTTCCGCTCCACGCACACCACAGCAAAATGGTGTAGTAGAGAGGAAAAATAGAACACTCAAGAATTAGGACGGACTATGCTGTGTGAATTTAAATTGCCAAAATATTTTTAGGCCGAAGCAGTCAGTACGGCATGCTATATTATTAATCGTGTCATGATTCGTCCCACATTACAATTAACTCCTTATGAAATTTATTTTCAAAGAAAACCAAATGTATCTTACTTTAAAGTTTTTGGTTGTAAATGCTTTATTTTGAATACAAAAGATAACTTAGGCAAATTTGATGAGAAATGTGATGAAGGAATTTTCATTGGTTATTCTTCAACTAGCAAGGCCTATAGAGTTTATAATAAGAGAACAAAAATAGTTGAAGAATCTATTCATGTTAGGTTTGATGAGTTTGCTTCATGTGTAGAAAAGAAAACTACAGAAAAAGAAGATGAACCCCTTCCATCGGTGGAGAATGATGATGAACTTGGAGAAAATGAAGAAGAAAAAGAAGAAGAAAGAGAAGAAGAAAGAGAAGAAGAAAGAGAAGAAGAAAGAGAAGAAGGAGGAGAAGAAGAAAGAGAAGAAGAAAGAGAAGAATATGTGCCTCCAAGTGAATTGAGATTCTCAAAGGATCATCCAAAGGAGCTTATCATTGGAGATCCGCAAAAAGGGGTTAGTACTCGTTCATCGCTACATGTTTTATTTTCAAACCTTTGTTTTGTTTCTGAAATAGAACCAAAAGATGTTTCCACCGCTTTAAATGATGAATTTTGGTTTTTAGCTATGAATGAAGAACTTAATCAATTTGAACGTAATAAGGTTTGGAATCTTGTAGAACGACCCAAAAATCGTCCTGTAGTTGGTGTTAAGTGGATTTTCAAAAATAAAATGGATAATGAATCTAGAATTGTTAGAAATAAAGCCAGATTAGTTGCAAAAGGTTATGCACAAATTGAAGGGGTAGATTTTGATGAAACTTTTGCACCTGTAGCAAGATTAGAAGCGGTTAGAATATTTCTTGCATTTGCTTGTTTTAAAAGATTTAAATTATATCAAATGGATGTCAAAACCGCATTTTTAAACGGGTATATAAAAGAAGAAGTTTATGTAGAACAACCCCCTGGCTTTATAAATGAGAAATATCCAAATTATGTTTATAAATTAGATAAAGCGCTTTATGGATTAAAACAAGCGCCTCGTGCTTGGTATGATCGATTAACTCAATATTTGTTAAAGCACGATTATAAAATAGGAAGTGCTGATTCTACACTCTTCATTAAGCAAATTAATCATGATTTAGTTATTTTGCAAATTTATGTTGATGATATTATTTTTGGAGCCACTAATGAAGAGTTGAATAATGAAGTAGTTGAAATTATGAAAAATGAATTTGAAATGAGTATGGTTGGAGAACTTTCATATTTTCTAGGTTTTCAAATTACACAAAAACATGATGGAATTTTTATATGTCAAACCAAGTATATTCATGATATGTTAAAAAGATTTGGATTTGAAAACCTTAAGCATGCAAACACTCCTATGAGTACTTCACTAAAATTAGGAAAAGATGAAAGTGGTGTTTCAATTGAACAAACCCTTTATAGAAGTATGATAGGGTCTTTATTGTATTTAACCGCATCTAGACCTGATATTATGTTTGCCGTTTGTTTATGTGCTAGATTTCAAGCTAATCCTAAAGAGTCACATTTAAAAGCGGTGAAACGTATCTTTAGATATCTCATTGGAACATCAAAATTAGGTTTATGGTATCCTCAAAATGATTCTTTTATTTTGCATGGTTTTTCGGATTCTGATTATGCGGGATGTTCCTTAGATAGGAAAAGCACTAGTGGCACTTGTCACTTTATCGGCCCTTCCCTTATTTCATGGTCGAGTAGGAAACAGAATTCTGTTGCCCTCTCAACTACCGAGGCCGAATATATTGCACTAGGTAGTTGTTGTGCCCAAGCACTTTGGATGTCCCAAACGCTAGAAGATTTTGGCATACAACAAAGTAGTGTAGAATTAAAGTGTGATAATAAAAGTGCTATAGACTTAACAAACAATCCCGTATTACATTCTAGATCTAAGCACATAGACGTCCGACATCATTTTATAAGGGATCACATTAAGAAGGGTAATATAAAAATCAACTTTATAGGCACGGAAAATCAACTAGCGGATATATTCACTAAGCCGTTACCGGATTCCCGTTTTTCTATGTTTAGGCTAGAATTGGGCATTCTAGACATTTCACAATGAATATATCACAATTTAAAGCCTATAAAATAAAAAATTATTATCCCAAAACATAAACAATGTAAATACAAAAAGCCAAAATTATAAAAATCAAAACATTAAATTTCAAAAAAAAAAAAAAACTTAACAAAATTCAACATCATTAACATTACATCAATATTGTTCACATAAAAACAGTAGAACAAACTTAAGGATCAAGTTCTTTAAACCAAAACAGAAATCTAAGGAAGTTCACTGTCGCCCAGGCGACAGTGGATGTCGGAAATTTCCGACATCTCCCAGCAGCAGCAGCAACATAAAACTACTCTGAATCTTCATAACCAGCCCCGCTGCTCTCTGGACAATCTTCTGGAAGTCCTCGTCTCACAACTTTGCCACGGCGAGTCCGCCTCACCGATTGGCATGGCGGCTCTTCGTCCGGAACTTGCCATTCTGCCTCCTCCTCCGGCGTTGGCTTCAACTTCAGACCTTTGACGAGAAACTTCATAAACTTCTGCATTCGACTACGGTCCTTTTTCACTTCCTTCTTGTGATCCTCTAACGAATCACGCAAATCATCAATGGACTCCCTTAGTGATCCTGCCCTGGAAATGGTCGGCTCTCTAATCTCAATTCCCGGATGAGATTTTCTCTGCGGCTTCTTCCCCTTCATTGAATCCGTAAAATAAATCTCCGGATAACAATCATCAAAATAAGAATCTTGCACAATCCATCCATACTTCTTATAGAGTACACGCTGAATTACCAACCCCATTGGCAGCGTATGAACCTTCACCCATCTTGGATGTTTCAGTCTGTACGTATACCTAATCTGGGAGAGTATGAAGTTTGCCACATCAAAAGGCTCATCCTCCATAATATAGTATGTAAAGAGGGTCAACTGCGCAGTAATGCTTCTTGTGTCTCCACTCTTCAACATCACTGAATTCCTTAATATGTCTTGGACTAAGAAAGCATCCGGAGTAAGTGACGTAACTTCAGTGGTAAGAGTTTTCTTTTGATTCCCATGTAAACTCATGTTTACTAGAGTCCAATCTCTATCCTTTCGATAATTCTCCACTATATCAGGCATATTCTCACTCATCACTAGTCCAAATTCCTCTCGTAGATCAACATGTGTTATTTCCACATGTTGACCTTGGATCCTTGATCTCACTCCTCCATCCAATTCAGTAACATTTGGGTCTTCCAAATGGTTATAAAATTCACGAATGAAAAAGGATGAAAACCCCTCTGGTGAGATTATTGAGAGAATACCTGCTTTCGCAAGACGATCATAAATATGATCATGCTTTGGCAAATCAAATTCAATATATTTGGCAACCCCAACAATAGCTTTCTCCACTCCAGGAAAAACTTGATATGAGCTATGTGCATCTTCCGACGTACTCTTTCGAGCTTTGGAGCTGGAAGCCATTCTGCAATAAAATACAAAATTTTTGATTAAACAAGGTATCACATTGTGCACTGGAACACTGTCGCCCAGGCGACAGTGGCTGTCGGAAATTTCCGACATCCCTCCATGTGATTTTCTCTCAAAATTTTAACATATCCTTCCAGATCTACTCACAATAAATATTATTTCAACATCAAGTTTCAAAAATTTTGATCTATGTTTTTCAAATCATCATATTCTACAAATCTTTTTACTATTCATCATCTTCCACCTTCTTCTCTAAACTAGATCTACAAACCTCTTTTAGAAAATGAACGAATGGAAACCTTCCTCACCAAATCAAAGAGAAATCTAACAAAGATAAAAATTTAAGCAAAGATCCACCAAGATCCTCTTGTTTTAAAACTAGATCTACATTTTTTTTTCAAATAAAAAAAAATTCAAAAACTACACCATTCCTCAAAAATCAACATGAAACCTATATTTTCCTTCTTCTATCCTATCAAAATCACAAAGCCCTAAACATTTTTGAGTTAAAAACACAAAAATCAAAAACCCATACCTTTGATCTAGGGATGTCGCCGACTTCCGACAGCCTTCCTCTCGTTTTTCACTCCAGGAAATGATGCACAATGTGTTTTGACTCGGTCCTCAGCCCTATTTATATTTTTCACTGTCGCCCAGGTGACAGTGACTGTCGGAAATTCCCGACAGCTCCTATTTTACCAAAACTCCAATTTTAGGCCCCTTTGATGATCTACAATAGTTATATGTCATTATTAATGCTTCATCTCATGACTTGATGACAAACCATGTGATATTTATTTTAAATAAAATGACTTACATGTTTATATGATTTCATTTTCAAGCTATCATCGTATTGACATTTCTACTTAGCTGTTTAGACCATTGGAAATTGTTTTCGCATGCCTCTAAGTATGAGAAATTGTTTATCTATCATAATGAGCTATCACGTTCACCTCTTTTGATCAATACATATGTCTACTTCTTTAATATATACATGGATCATATTTGCTTTAACATAATACAATAGCACTTCTTAAAAACAACTTTCACCCTTGATTTGTTAGCACAACAAAAGTACACCATCTTTTGCGGTTCAAGTGAATTCGGAGATCCTTGGTCAATTAAAACATTATCAATATATAAAAAAAAATACGATATCACATCTGTGATCAAAAAAAAAAATTCAAAATAAAGACAAGGATACTCCACCAAGCACTACTTACCCTCCTGATAAGTCTTAATGAGCATTGTGAGGTTAAGCACCTTGGAAAGAATTGTAAAGTGTCTTGTGCAAAAGAAAATGGTTTTCTATTCATCTTGTGCTATATCTTCAACGTTAAAGTTGCCTTTATATGCTTTTATTATGTTCTACATTTCAATGATCATGTAAATTAAATAAGTTCATATGTTTGTTCTAAGTATCACATGTACACATCATTATGTTATATAAATATTCATCTCATGAGAATTGGACCGAAACGATTCCATACTTCTTTACACTATTGTGTCTTTCTATGATACTTTCAAATGATCTTACTCATGTTTCAGTTATTTTCCTTCATTACTTCATATGGCTATACTGTCACTTCATGAGTTTATTCTTACTATGGCATATTCCTATTATTTCATGGCCTTCACTCATTTCCAGAAAACAGTGCTTCCGCTTAATCTTTCTTTCTATATCCTATATACCTTCCCTTTAGAATCATTTCTCTTATCTAATATTCACTTTTGCTAATACCAAAAGGGGGAGAATTAACAAGTATAAAAAGAAAAATCAACAATCTATTCCACCTAAATATTCCACCTACACAATACATCATATATTTAGGGGGAGCATATATTTAGGGGGAGCATATATTTAGGGGGAGCATTCATTTAGGGGGAGCATTCATTTAGGGGGAGCTTTCATTTAAAGGGAGATTATTTATTTTAAGAGAAATATCTCATGTTATTTTGTAGGTGCACACACCAAAGGTTAAAATCAACAATCTAAATAGACATGATTTCTTTTTATACGGATTTGCTATTATCAAAAGGGGGAGATTGTTGGAGCATGCGTTTCGCACTCCTCCGGTTTGATAATAACAAAGTCCCGTTTGTATTTGATTCTATTTTTGTTAATAGTGTGCAGATAACAGGTATGCAATATTCACATTTCTCTTGGAGCAAATATTGATAGTGGGAAAATTTCACTGTCGGAAAATTCCGACAGCCACTGTCGCCCAGGCGACAGCAGAGAGGTTACAACAGCGATCGGCAGTTTTTGAGCTGTCGGAAATCCGACAGCGATGTCGCCCAGGCGATAGCTCAGCGGTTACATCAACTGCCCACGACTTCACCCACGACAGCGGCGGTTTTGCGCTGTCGGAAATCCGACATCGATGTCGCCCAGGCGACAGCTCCACGATTCCAGCAACTGCCCGCACGACGGCTCGACGACACGACAGCGGCAGTTTAGCGCTGTCGGAAAATTCTGACAGTCACTGTCGCCCAGGCGACAGTGAAATTCTATAAAATGGTTCCTTTGGTTCGTGCGTTCGAAGCTTTTGAGAATTCCAGTCCCTTCCTGAGTGCATACGAACCAGAGAGCTCCAGAACCTCCTCAACTCCCATTTGTGCAAAGAAGGATTGAAGATTGAAGACGAGATCGGGCGCGCTTCTACATCAACGATCATCTCGAGGCTTCAACAATCCATTCAGAGATCTGAATTTCTAGGGAGTTGTCTTTTTCATATTGTATTTTCATTTACTCATATTTCATTTTGTATTGGGAAAGAAATCGTCGTCTTGCGTGCGGCGTCTAAGTCCTTGCGCGACTTAGGGGAAAATCGCTTCCTTGTGCGGAGCGTCCAAGTCCTTGCGTGGCTTGGTGGGAAATCGTGGCCTTGTGTGCTACGTCTAGATCTTGGGAAGATCTAGAGGATAGGTTTGGGCTTGATCTTGGGAGAGACAAGCGATAGCCTTCCGATCCTTGGGAGAAGGATTGGTAAGGTAAACCAAAATTATTGTATTTTTATTATCATAATTGTGCCTTGATCTTAAGCATTGTTAAGATCATTTTTATTTGTATGCAAATTTCATGATATATAAAATTATGATCCTTTCACTAATTGCAAATTTGTGTGCTTAAATCTTTATCTTAGAAATTTGTGTTTGATGTTATACAAAAATTGCATTGGTTTAAAATTATTTTTAAGTAACTTTTTATTAAAGTAAATTTGTCTAAAATTATTAAAAAAAAATTTACAAATTTAAACACACCCTTATTCACCCCCCCTCTAAGGGCGTCATACGATCCAACACCCTTGTATTGTTTCTCTTTCTTGTTGTGTTTTCTCTAAACAAGAGTGGAATAACACATCATATGTGCGCAACGGAATAAACAAACAAGAACAACCAAAAAGAGAGGATCTTGCGATTTCATGAATAAAGAAATAAATAAAGGAACACATTGCAATATACTTGAGAGGGATTGAGTTAATACTCAACCAAGGTGCTCCAAAACCAGATCCAGAAATGAGCGACTGAGTTCCAAGCACAGAAAGTGTATCCACGCCTCTACAGTAGTCCACCCGAGCGAAGGAACCCCAAGCTTCTTGTACAACAAGATCTCGGTCAGAGAAGGAGTGCCCACAACGTCTTCCACGGATTGCTAGATCCGCGCAAGGGAGAGGCGGCGACGGCGGACTGGGTATCGCGGAAACCTTGCAGAACGGTTTCGCCTCTATCTTAGAAAAGGCGATGGATTTGGGAAAACCTAATCGCTTCCCTATTTATACCCAGGGCATAAAATCAGATATTCGCAGACCCGAGTTTTTAATAGGAATATTCAGTTAGCACCGTCGTGATCACTAAATATCATCGAGACGATCTCGACGATATCGTCATGAAGACCTATATCATCGAGACGATCTCGACGATATCGCCATGAAGATCTATATTGTCGCGACCATACGACGATATTGTCGTGACAACTTATATCGTCGAGATGGTCTCGACGATATATGCAATGTCGTCTTGAACACATGCCAACATGCTCCATAGAATATTCATAATATATGTGGAATATTTAGCCGACTTGACCTAACTCCAACGAGCCATAGGATTGGTCCTTCACTCATATCCAATATGAGTAAGGCCAAGACAATCCTTCCTCCAACTTCTCCAAACACTCTTATGTGTGACCCTATAGGATCATATCGCGTTGGCAGTGAGACTCACTAGTAGATTGCTTTGAGATCACCTTGAAAATACCAACACTTCTTTCATGAGTATTGAATCAAATTGGAGGCGCAAGGTATGAAGTTTTATTTCTACTTTTGGAGCTTATGTACTCATTTTCCACTCGCTCCCAGGCTTCAGATGCAGTCTTCGAACCCATTATGCGAGTGTAAATGATGGGGGCAACACCTTGTTGAATAAGATGCAATGCCCGAGCATCACACATCATCTCCTCCTTTGATATTTTTGTGGCTATTTCATCAGTCGATTTGCAGGCTGAGGTCCATCTTGGACAATGTCTCATAGATCTTGCGATCAGAGCAGGGTGGTCATCATCTTGTCACACCATTGCTCGTAGAGCCCTCCATTGAAGATCGGGATTGAAGAATGTGAATAGATGCCAGAGGTGGATGATGAGGCCATAGGGATGAGGCAACGATGATGTCTTAACCTCGCTTTGATATCAATGTTAGAAATATTTAGGCTAATTACTAGTTTTCCTTGGTGCGGGAATACAAAGTACTCCTAGAGAAAAAAAAACAGTTCTTCTTATTTGATCATTCATCAATACCTATATAAATACATGCCGTGAAATACATCACAATATGTAGAGGGCTGATATTAGTTGGTAGAGCCGTTTACATTTAATAATAATGTTTAATTGTTTTATTAATGACGTAGATTTCGTTCGACATTATTTGCTCCGATAAGTTTGAACAAAAACGCATCAATCGTACGTAGAATGTATGTTTGACTTATGACTGCCACCCAGAAAAGAAAATTAGTTTTGAAGATAAAAGTGGACGAAGTTCCTTATGTGAGGCCGGACGTTCACGAACGATAGCTCATAACCACCGCCACGTTCACGACCGCCAACGCCGGGTCAAACGGAGCCTAACAAATATTCATATGTAAGTTTTTATTTATTCAAAATAAAGACATTAATAAAAGAGCTACAATATTTAAGCAGTGCTCAAATATGATCACCATAATTTCATTCATTTATTAATTAGCATACTTCTTAACAATGCTTTTAATGCATTCGCACAGCTCTTTGGGCTTAGACAGCATGGCCATATGATCTGCACCGCTTATCTCCATCACCTCATTCACCGGGTTATTCTCGATCATCCACCGCTGGAAATCTTCGCTGATCGCCGCGTCTTCTTCACATATGATGTAAATCTTGGCCACCGATCCGTATCCCTCCTTCGAAAAAACTGGTTTTTTGCTCAGCTCCTGATAAAAGAGCGACGTTGGCCTTATCATCATAGTCGCCAGAGTCAAATCCTAATCACACACCCAGGAATAATATTGTCAAGTGAAGTTTATATTGTGAAGTTTTTATTATTTGTATGTAAATATTACAGAAGGGGAGCCTTGGCTCGCGCACCGTGTTGTCGTGTGAACTTGACATCACGGGTTCGAGTCTTGGAAGCAGACTCTTGCAAAAATGCAGGGTAAGGTTTGCCTACATTTCACCCTTGTGGTCAGGGGAGGATTCATGAATTTCAATATGGGGGTGGATCCAACAAAAATAAATAAATAAACGTTTTCATCTTATAAGAGTCATTTCTTCCTCATCCGACCATCGTTTTTGACGTATAAGTAGTCAAAATTCATTTTCTCGACGAGAGGAATTCAAATCCACTAACTTTTTTGCAAAATTCTGAGGGGCTTGTGGTGGGACCCTTCCCCGGACTCTCGCTGCGCGGGGATGCTTTGTGCATCGAGCTGCCGTTTTTTGTATGTAAAGGTTATCAATTTTAAGGGCGAATATATATGTTACCTCAACGGTGCAATTTTGATAAAAATGGCTGGCTAGGAACTCGGGCTCTAAACATGTCACCGTTATTACTTTTCCTGGAACTAGAATGCTCCTGAACTCTATATCGTTGTATGTTGCCGGTGATTGCTGGAGATGCTGGTCAAATAAATATATGTGAGTTTTATATAATATATACTACACAGATAGACGTATAATTTTTACCATTTTATTCAAAAAAAGGTAATTAATAAATTAAAAAAAATATGTTTAATAAATATGGGAAAAATAAAAAATATGTTATTATTTTTAATAATTTTTTTTTGCAATATCTCCGCATACATACATATATTTTTTGCATTTTATTTTTTTGTTACAAAAAAAAATCGATAAAATAAGGGTGTTTATATTGGCAGCGCTCAAATGGCTATTAGTAGCCCAATGATAATAGCAGCCCAACAAAGTGATATTGGTAGCCCAAAATGAAATAAAATTTAAGCCAAACAAACCCTATTTAGTGAAAAAAAAAATCATCTATTATCTCACTAAATGGTAAAGTAAGTGAAAAACATTATTTAGGAGGTACAAAAAATATCAAAAGTATGAGAAAAATAAGAAAAAATGTACCAGATTTTGAAAGGGTTCGTCGGTGCCGCCAAAAAATATTCAGAAGGGTTCGACGGTGTCGAATGGTTCTTCTCCGGTGGTTGGGGCGACATGCGGCGAGAAATCAGAAATTTTCGGGGTGTTTTGACGAGAACGGGAAAAAAACGGACGGAAATGAAGAGTCTTTAAGTGGGGCTGCTATTAGAGAAGAGTCAAATTAGATTTTATGTATTTTTTTTAAATTATTGAGGCTGCCATATCCATTTGCGGGCTGCCAATATAAACACCCTAAAATTATGATGCCAATATGCCCTAACGAATGGAAACAATAACCTGTCAATCAAAAATATTAGACCATCACCACCATGCGAATATTGTTTTATTAAAAATGTAACAAATAATTACAATATATAATATATAAAGACAAAATAATTTAATTCAATTTAATTTTAATTTTAAAAATTGAGTGTGGACGGTCATCCACATAGTCATAGTCATGATATATATATGTTACCTGATAAAATATATAAGAAGGCGCATGAGTTGTATCCGGCATCATCCCCGACAAAAAGACCGCGGCGGCGATCTTCTCCGGAAAGGCGTCCATGACAGAGGCGAGGCTCAGCCC
This sequence comes from Dactylorhiza incarnata, assembly GCA_033032865.1. Classification (NCBI taxonomy): domain Eukaryota; kingdom Viridiplantae; phylum Streptophyta; class Magnoliopsida; order Asparagales; family Orchidaceae; genus Dactylorhiza; species Dactylorhiza incarnata. Next base: position 4,996,800 of record JAWHQI010000208.1, read on the forward strand.
GCCAAACATGTGGCCGACCAGAACCACCTTCTCGCCGTCCGGCACGGCTGCCACGAGATCCATCAACGGCCTGGAGTACTCATCAAAACTCGAGACATCCTGCGGCAGTCGCCACGGATCGGCGCCGCAGGCGGCGAGATCAATCGCGGTGGCGGAGTAGCCTTGGGTTCTCAGTATCGCCACCACTTTGTACCAGCACCAGGCACCATGGCAGCTGCCGTGGACGAGAATAATCCTCATGATCTTCGTTGTATATAATTAATTGCTGTTCTCTCCCAGCTGGGAGATTATGAATTATATGATTCTATATATAATCAATATTTCACTGAAATGGTCAAATTAAAATACTGATTTGGCTTACAATATTCAATCGAAATGTTGCTTGATTTTGGCTTATTCTTCGTCGAGATGAAATAGAGCACAACACAATGGACAAAAACTACATTATCCAGCTATATTATTTAATTTATTATATAATTAATACGCATTCTATCTTGTAGCTAGAATTTAATTTCCAATTCTGCCCTCCAAACTTTGACGTATTTCTATTATTAAAAACAAAACAGAAAACAACAAAACTACGAGTTTGTGGGGTGTGGGAAGCATCAGAATAAACTTTAAGGCAACTCGTATTTGGTGACAAACGAACGCGGGAGCGTTCTGAGAGCACTAGGATTTGGTTTGCCCCACATTGACGAAGGAGAAAGCAGTTTTCCCGCTCACTCGTTGATCAGAGCCATTCGTCGAACGAAATTCGTCGACCTCCCGCCAGTTCGGCGATCGGAGGCCGCCCAGGGACAATTCGTCGAGCGCCCCGCCATTCGTCGAACGCAGTTCGTCGAACTCTCGCTGGTTTGTCGATCGGGGGCCGCCCAGGGACAATTCGTCGATCGCTCCTCCATTCGCCGAACGCAATTCGACGAATTCCCTCTGATTCGTCGATCGAAGGCCGCCTAGAAACATTTCGTCGAGCGCCCCGCGTTCGTCGAGCGCCATTCGACGAACTCCCAGTTTTCGTCGAACGCCATTCGACGAACTCCCAGTTTTCGTCGAACGCCATTCGACGAACACCCAGTTTTCGTCGAACGGAGTTTTTCAACCGTGAGGCCTTCTCCAGATCAGCTGATCCTAGTTGCTGCTTTAGTGCAGTGAATTGCAGTGCAGTGCCTCTCCAAATCCAGTGCTCCAGTGCTCCAGATGGCTTCGCTTTCAAAGAGCAGCCTCTCCTCTCCTGTGCCGATGATCAAACTGGAGAAATTCTCCCATTCTGAGTTCAGTGCCTGGAAGCGGAACACACAGTTCGGTATGAAATATTTGATATTTTTTGTACTCTGCAGGCTGATCTCACAAAATTCAAAGGAGGAGACGAAGAGGCTCAGTGGATCAACGATGAAGATTTCTGTCGTGACAATCTCCTCAACTGTCTCTCCAACTCGCTAGCCGAGACGTTTGGGAAGCTGAAGACCGCAAAGGAGATCTGGAATGCACTGGAAGATCAGTTCAAGGAGGAGGAGAATATGTCCAAGACGCATCTGGTAGACAAGTTTATGGGATTCACCTTCTCTGAGGACAGGGAAATCCTTCCCCAGATTGCAGACCTGGAGAATTTGGTGGCCAAGCTCAACAGTGAAAGTGTTTCTCTGCCATATGGGTTCGTTGCTGGTGCCATCATTTACAAGCTCCCCTCAACGTGGTACTCTTTCAAGACGGAGATGTATTGAAAGAAGACTCAGGTAGTCTGAAAGACCTCAAGCAGTTCATCTGCATTGAGGACGAGAATCAGACAAGGCATGTGAAGGAGGTTGTGAGCAAGCACAATCTGCTGCTAATATGATAACACACCCAAAAAGGAAGCCTAAATCTGATCGGACTCGACCTCCCTCCAGTGCACCCGCAGTTGTAGACACGAGCAAGAAAATCAAAAAGTTCAAAGGCAAGTGCTACAACTGCAACAAGTGGGGTCACTGCGCTTCTGACTGTAGGCAACCCAAGAAGTCCGATGCCAACCCACCAAAACCTGATCACAGAGCTCATATGCTCCACCAGACTGCGCCCTCCCACTTTGTTGCCATGGTTGGGAACGGTCAGACCAGTACTGAATGGTGGTTGGATTCGGGGGCGACCTGCCACGTCTGCAACAACTCCGCTCTGCTGAAGGATACCACTCCAGTCTCTGAGTCAGTTACGGTTGCAAATGGAGCCACTGCTGAGGTACTCCAGACATGTACTGTGGATCTGCTACTCTCGTCAGGTACACATTTACTTTTGAAAGATGTTAAATTCATTCCTACATTAGCTGTTAATTTAATTTCGATTAGTCTGTTAAGCGATGCGGGTGTGTCTTTTAATATTAGTGCTTAATATCGGGGAAGATGAACCGCAGCCGTCCGATCCTGCGATATAAAGCAGATATATGTTATTTATATATAATTATTAATAGTAGTTTATATGCAGAATCTTATTTTAATTATAGAAAATATTTAAAGGCCTCAACAGAAAAAGTGCCCAACATGAAAGTTGTGGGCCTTGACCCCTAGGACCATACAAAATTGACTTCACTCAATTTGGATTCCTGGTTTGACCTCAGCACCCATTCTAGTGCAAAGATTGACCAAACTTTGAGTGGGTGCCCACACCAAACCACTTGTCCAAATGACTTGAGATTTGGACCCGTGGTGAGACATACCTAGGGCTATGTCATATCCAAAAATGAGAATTTTTGGAGAACATTTTCCTAAAGTTTTTGTAGAAATTTAATAATCCTTGCACAAATTAATTGGAGGGTCAAATGACCTTCAATCTCCACCAAATTTTGGTGGGGGGTTATTAGGGTCATGATAAACCCCTAGTTAAAATATCAACTCAATTGGAGCTCTTTTGGTTGGGTAATCTTTAGACCAAAGTTTTGTTTATTAAGGGAAAAAAATTGTGCTTAGGGGACATTTAGGGTTTTTCCTGATAAACCACCTCCAAAAGGAGTGGATCCTTGTCCACTGCCCTAATATCACCCAAGACACCTCCAAGAGAGTTTTGGGGTCATGGGGAGTTGGTTTGCCCTAGGACTTGGAGTAAGAGCACCTTGGGGTGCAAATAGCCAAGTAGAGAATCTTTGGCCAATAAGGTCTTTTGAGACTTGAGACTTCTTAGGAAGGTCAGTGGGATGAAGTTGAGACCCCATGAGGAGTTTGGTGAGCATTGGAGTTGTTTTGCTCAAGGTCATAGGGTTGATCCCTATGGAGTGGAGTTTGGGGTTGTGAAGGACATATGAGAGTTTGTCCTTGGAGAGGGGTGTATTGGACTCCTCTGACTTTTATAAGTGATAGGATACCCTCACAAGAAGTTTGGGTGGATTTGGATAGGATTAGACCCTAACCCTAGGTTAAACCCTAATGGGGTGCAATTAGAGGCTAATGAAGGAAGTAGGGTCAAACCTTAATGGTTTGACCTAAAATTTTGGAGGGAAGGTCATAGTGACCAGAGGAGCCTCCCTTGTGAATTTGAAGAGGTTTGGAGTTGGCAAACCTAGGAAATAAACTCTTGGGTAGATTTGTAAATAATTAGGGTTTGGGGTTTTAGGAAGAAATAATACTTATTGATTTACCATCTTCTGTCATAAACTTGGTTTTAATTCTATTGACCTCTGGAAGAATCTGTTAGACCATGGGAAGACTTTTTGGGGTTCAAAGTGTAATATTTCATGTAGTAGACAATTTTTGGGATGATCTATTTTAGGCTCATAAATTGCTGTAATTGCATGAAACTTTGCTGGTTATCTTTTCATATCAATATGTAACCACTGTAATTTTCCCATAATTTATGGATCAATACTTTTGGTATCTCTAGTTCATTTTGGAATTATTTACAAATATATCCATTGAGGAAATTACAAGTGTAACCTTTGTGTTGTTTGGTCAAACTTGGCAGACCTGAATATTTTAGTAAGAGACACCACTGTATTAATTTGCAAAGGGTTTGGAGATCATATGAGGGTACCTCCTTTGGAATTTATTGGAAATAAATGAGTTTTGGAATTTTTAAAAATAGTAAATCTCGCTGGTTTTTCCTACAAGGTTATACCTACTGATATTTAGGTACTCTTGATTTATGTACAAATTGGGGTAGGCACTGGAAGTCAGAAAAGTGCACTTGTAGTTCAAACTTGAGAAAATTGCCCTTTGAGAAATTGTTTAAAAATAATAATACTATGGGGAAAATTAGGAAACCCTGGATTTGATCTGATTTAAGTAGCATGGACTCCCAATAAATCCAGTTGGTCATAGAGTTGAGTATTTAGAGTACCTCCCTTCTTGAGAATCAAAACGTTAAGGGTGGTCTGCGTTTAGCAAATTGGTAGTTTTGGAGTTATAGGCCAATTTGGGATACTTTGTTGGAGATGTGAGGACTTAATGGTGATCAAATGATTATGTGAGAATCCCTGGAGTTAGTTTGGGTTTGATGAGTCATAGGGTGGTGGGGTGCCACCCTTGGGGTAGGTCATCTTGGGATTTGGCGAAAGATCGTCTTTTCCCCCTAAGTGTCTTTAAGCCCTTAGGTTTAATTCAGGTAAGAATATTAAGGGGATTTCCTTTGGGTAGTCACCAATAATAATAAGTGTCTTGGGAATGGGAACTTTGGGGTGTCATCCCATAGCGGTTCCTAGTACCGTAGCGAGCCCCTCACAGGGTAACCCTCGGGAAGCCCAAGACTAACCCTAACTCATAGGAGTAAGACATTGTACAAGATTAACTAATAATACACTCATCCACACCCTGTGGTTTCGGAAGTTTAGTTGGATTGGTTGTCCGAGCGGTGGGCTCGGTGGCTGTTGCAGCAGACTGGTTAGTCTGGGGAGCTTTTGGCTCGGAAGGTTTTTGATGACGGGCAGGTTAGCCCGGGGAGCTTTTGGCTCGGAAGGTTATTGATGGCGGGCGGGTTAGCCCGGGGAACTCATGGCTCAGAGATAGGAAGTAGAACATGTTGCATGTGCACTGAAGGTGGTGGGTCTTCGGTATTGGACGGTCGTTCACACCGACGTCAATGCGTTGACTCGGCGAGTGTGGTTTTACACTTAGCCTTGATAGTCTGGCGGTCCAGTCAGCAAGAGTACGCAGACGCTCCGCGGGTATAGTGGAGGCGTACAATGGGTCTAGGTTGGGTAGTGTGAATACCAACCTAGAGGTGGGCGGGGCCCAACCCACCGCTTCCGTTTGCCACTACGGGAGTATCCTGGGAGTCTAGCTCGCTCCAAAAAGGGGGAACTAAAGGTCTATGCGCATAGAGTCGTAGTGTGTGAGTTGCACTTGTATGATCATAGCATAACAGCATACTTGCATGTCATAGCATAAACATTGCATTCAACCTACCCCTAACGTATAAGTCGGTTATGGGACTTCTTATACGGTAGGCCCTGCTAAACGACCCCTTGGTCTATAGGTTTGTATGGGCATTCCTATAAATCAATGGTTACTTTATATTACTTTACTTGCTGCTTACTGTTCTTTATATTCTTGTTACCATGCCTCATATATATGTATACACCTGTGTAGCTCTAGTTCCGCCGTCACCTGCTCTTGTTTTTACCCCTTGCTGTCCTCCGCTTCATCCTCCCGCACGGTGCCTAGGAGCCATTGGGGGAGGGGTGGGGAATTGGCTGAGTCATTTTGACTGACGGTCGGTGGACCTTATCATTTTAGGAGTTCGAGGAGATGCAGCACCCTTCAAGGAACAGGTACAGCAGGATCCGACGTGGTGGATCCCACGGCCATGCTACCATTGTCACCAGCCAGGACATACTCGGGTCAGATGTCCCATGATGAGTGGAACCCCTCCGGCACAGCGATCAGGAGACCGACGGCGAAGGCGTAGACGTGGATTACGAGGCAGCAACCGCAGGTCAAAAGAGAAGAAGCATCCAGTGTTGCAGCACCATAAGAGCCCGGAGTCTGCAGGGATGGGTCAGTCAGGTCAGAGTGCTCCAGTTTCAGAGTCGGTGACGATTAGCTTTAGTTTGGCTTAGTAGTTAGCTTCCACGAGTGATCTTGTAGTGAGGAAATGATGTACAGGGCAAGAGCCCCTTTTTTGGTTGTAACCCTTGTCTCTTTATTCAGTTAATATATGTGGACATTTATAATTCATGTGATTCTGTGGACTTGTCTTACTCTTTATTGTGCTTTTCTTCGTGATCGATTTGGCCGGCAGGATCGGCGTTTTGTGGTGGCGACCTTCCCGAGCGAAGGTGTCACCGCAAAACGGCGGTTCTGGGCCTAAGACCCGGTGATTTTTGCAAAAAAAAAGGGGTCTTACAAGTGGTATCATAGCAAACCTCGATCCGAAGAAGAGAAGCCCACAAAACCCTGGGCCACCCCGCACGAGCTTAGTTTGAGGACAAACTAGCAGCGGAAGCAGTGGTGTGCCCATATGGGAATCACATTGAAAAAGGTCCACTTTTAGCTGAATCTTCTTAGTCAAATCTCTTTACGAGTGTCAAGTTTTCTTTGTAGCCTGTGGCGAAGTTCCCCACTGGGACACGTGACTTACTAGGACAATTTATACCGTGACCTAGTCCGAAATAGATCGTATCTATGGCTTTTGGTGAAAGTACGAGGCTACCCCAAAAAGGCTAGAGAAAGAGAGATTGGCACATAAGCATAATGGTATGAGACTCATAGGCTCAATCATCGTATTTGTGACAAGATTATATTAAGACAACCACTGTGACGAACATCGAGGGTCGGATAAGAGTTCAAGTACAATAAGAAACCTATTTGGGATTGGATGACATACTGACCCTGATAAGGTTGTCGTAGAAGGTACCTGGAAGAGCCCAAGTTGTGGAATACACCATTAAGCCCCAAGATAGAACCCCAAGTCTAAGGTTGTATGCCCTAAGAATTGTTTGCATGTTTGGGATAAATATAACTTGGTGATATTGAAGACACTTCACCCAAAGATAGATAAAGGCTAATCTTTTGTTTATTGGGGGCTTGTCCTTTGTTTATTGGGGCTTACCTTTTGTTTATTGGGCAAGTCAGGGTCGGACTTAGCTTTCCCTTAGACCTAAGTTAGAAAAATTTTATGTCGTGAACACTATGATTTTGAAGTCGATCTTACTCGATGTTACTTGGAAGAAGGTGAGATGGGGTAGCAATATGTTTGGAATGATGATCAGTAGGAATTACCAGGACAACAACTTGCCCTTAGTTCTGAATCTTTGGAAATGTAAAGCCGCCAGGATTAATCATTTAAGGATGTCGATGTCCTAGTATAGAAGTTAAGGGCGGAAAGTAGATCTTGCAAGTTGTAGTTAAAATGAAAGCTTTTGTGGTTGGGGGAAATTCGGAAGTGATCAAATTATGTTTTGTTAAAAACCATGCCCCGTCATGGTTGAAAATTTTGTCTACAATAATAATGCTTAGACCTTGGGAGCTTTGATGATAAATAACCAGAGATCTTAGACGATGACTTGTTAGATTTGGAATATAGTGTTTGATTTCACTATGGTAAGAATGATCGAAGTTTATCTCGCTTTAGACCATTTGAGAGTGATCAAGACTAGCATAGGTGGAAGTGACAGGACTTTGATGAAATAAGCGTGATGATACTTCCTTGATGAAATTGACTTGTGAAAAATCCTAAGGTATCAAAATTTTGCCCTTATGAATCAAACTTCACGTAGAAAGTGATTGAGAGTCATCTTACCATTATGATTGGTTAGCATATACTCATAAAAGTTCACAAGTGCACCCCCAATAATATTTAAGGATGATTGGGACGCTAGCCGATTTTGATTAGTCCCATCAATAGTAAGAACCAGAAAAGTTGTAGATTGGAGACGATTGATTACTCGGACGTACCTGAAGGAGTAAGAATTTGAATGCGAGAAGAAAACTTTAGAGGCATAAGAGTCTGCCCAGGTTAGAGTGAAAGTTCGAGAATAGATTGACCAAGGTAGCTAGGTCACCCCAGTCAGGATAGATGATACGACGGTGTGAGTCTTGCGGCGCAAGAAGATTACAGAGGTTAAGACATGTGGTTATTTAGGGTCAGGAGGAGCACAACTTGGAGCCACCAGAGATGGTGTGACATAGATAGTCGGTGCTCTTCGAGCCAGGAATAACTTTGACTCTTAGGGGATGTTACGTTCAGTCAGTCGTAGTGAAAACCCCGCAAGCCTAACCTGAATTTCGAGGACGAAATTATTTTTTTGTTTATTGGGATTTGTAACATCCCCCAGACAGCTAGACCCCCCAGGTGAATCTGTCCTGACAAGGTCATGACAAGGCCTTGGTAGAGTAGAAATCCCTTTAACTTAGGCAAGATTAGGATTGAAAGTGCCTTGGACTGCAAATAGCAATTTCTAGTGACCTAGCTTAGGGTTGGATTTTAGGGCCTCATCTTAACCATTTGGCCCCACCATAGTATCCCTAACCCTTTAGGGGTCCCCTTAGGGCACCAAGGGCACATTGGGGTCAACCAAAGAGGCCAAATTGACCAAGTCAACCCTAACCCTAAATTGGTCAAAGTAGCCTAATTAGGGTCAATTAACCCTCACCATGCCAAATTGACCACTCATCTAGGTCTAGAATATCATGAGAGACCTAGTGGGCCTAAAAGCCCCATCATGGGACCCCCAATGGTGCAAATTGACCAAAATGCCCCTTTAGGTCAAAAATGGCAATTCTTCACAAAGTGCCCTAATTGACCATCACCATAATAAATTGACCTTACCCATAGTGTTATCCTATCATAGGGGACCCAGTGGACCAAAAAGCCCCTTGACTGGGTCAACCCTAGGGCTCAATTTGACCAAAGTCAACTTAGCCTGTTTTGGTCAAATCAACTTAAATTGGGTCAACTAAGACTCATGTGACCAAATTGACCCCACCAATAGTTTCTAAACTTAATTTGGAATCCAAGTGACCTAAAAGCCCCATCCTAGGATCACCCAATTGGCCAATTTGACCAAAAGTCAAAATTGGCCAATTTAGGTCAAATCTCTTGAACCTAGCCCAATTCCTTTGGGCTAAGCCCAAATTAACCATTTGACCAGCACCCTTGACTATTAATTAACCCAAGAGAGAGAAGAAATTCGGCCATGTTGAGTAGGAGAGAGAAAAGCCCAAGTTTAATGGAGAGAGAAGGGGCATTCATGGAGATTGAATGCTTTGACTCCTCATTCCTCCCCCCAATTGATGATCCTTCATCTCCTCTAGGGGAGAGGAGGAGTTTCCAACAGTTTCCAAGGCTGAAGGGGGGCTGATTAAGAGAGGAATTGGAGGTGGCCGAAATCACCTTTAATGGTGAAAATGGCATTGAAGCCATGACCCTTCCTCTCCTCAAATTGGAGCCTTTAAAAGCTTCACCAGGCAGAGAGGAACTGTTTCCCCCATTTACTCGAAGGAATCGGGCTCCTCCATGTGGTGGTTGCAGAATTCGGAAACCATGGAGGTCGGCCATGGCGAGATCCCAATCGGCAAGGCTTCGGGCCACCACTCAGGTCCGGTTCTCCTCCTCCTCTCCAGTGGGTAGATCCTCTTCCATTGCCTGCAAGTTCTGGGCTCAATTGATCCCAGATCGGGTAGGCTGAAACTCCATTTCTGGAGCTTGTTATTTCCTACCCAAAAACCCCACTCCGGCCACCACCGGCCGGCCCAACCCCTCCTATCGCCGGCCACCACCTCAACGGAGGCGGTGGTGGCACTGGCCGGCCGGGAACGGGCATAGGTGGCCGGGAAATTGGCATCCAAGTCGGCCCAGGCGCGGGCCCTGTGAGCCCTTGGCTCATCGGGGAAGATGAACCGCAGCCGTCCGATCCTGCGATATAAAGCAGATATATGTTATTTATATATAATTATTAATAGTAGTTTATATGCAGAATCTTATTTTAATTATAGAAAATATTTAAAGGCCTCAACAGAAAAAGTGCCCAACATGAAAGTTGTGGGCCTTGACCCCTAGGACCATACAAAATTGACTTCACTCAATTTGGATTCCTGGTTTGACCTCAGCACCCATTCTAGTGCAAAGATTGACCAAACTTTGAATGGGTGCCCACACCAAACCACTTGTCCAAATGACTTGAGATTTGGACCAGTGGTGAGACATACCTAGGGCTATGTCATATCCAAAAATGAGAATTTTTGGAGAACATTTTCCTAAAGTTTTTGTAGAAATTTAATAATCCTTGCACAAATTAATTGGAGGGTCAAATGACCTTCAATCTCCACCAAATTTTGGTGGGGGGTTATTAGGGTCATGATAAACCCCTAGTTAAAATATCAACTCAATTGGAGCTCTTTTGGTTGGGTAATCTTTAGACCAAAGTTTTGTTCATTAAGGGAAAAAAATTGTGCTTAGGGGACATTTAGGGTTTTTCCTGATAAACCACCTCCAAAAGGAGTGGATCCTTGTCCACTGCCCTAATATCACCCAAGACACCTCCAAGAGAGTTTTGGGGTCATGGGGAGTTGGTTTGCCCTAGGACTTGGAGTAAGAGCACCTTGGGGTGCAAATAGCCAAGTAGAGAATCTTTGGCCAATAAGGTCTTTTGAGACTTGAGACTTCTTAGGAAGGTCAGTGGGATGAAGTTGAGACCCCATGAGGAGTTTGGTGAGCATTGGAGTTGTTTTGCTCAAGGTCATAGGGTTGATCCCTATGGAGTGGAGTTTGGGGTTGTGAAGGACATATGGGAGTTTGTCCTTGGAGAGGGGTGTATTGGACTCCTCTGACTTTTATAAGTGATAGGATACCCTCACAAGAAGTTTGGGTGGATTTGGATAGGATTAGACCCTAACCCTAGGTTAAACCCTAATGGGGTGCAATTAGAGGCTAATGAAGGAAGTAGGGTCAAACCTTAATGGTTTGACCTAAAATTTTGGAGGGAAGGTCATAGTGACCAGAGGAGCCTCCCTTGTGAATTTGAAGAGGTTTGGAGTTGGCAAACCTAGGAAATAAACTCTTGGGTAGATTTGTAAATAATTAGGGTTTGGGGTTTTAGGAAGAAATAATACTTATTGATTTACCATCTTCTGTCATAAACTTGGTTTTAATTCTATTGACCTCTGGAAGAATCTGTTAGACCATGGAAAGACTTTTTGGGGTTCAAAGTGTAATATTTCATATAGTAGACAATTTTTGGGATGATCTATTTTAGGCTCATAAATTGCTGTAATTGCATGAAACTTTGCTGGTTATCTTTTCATATCAATATGTAACCACTGTAATTTTCCCATAATTTATGGATCAATACTTTTGGTATCTCTAGTTCATTTTGGAATTATTTACAAATATATCCATTGAGGAAATTACAAGTGTAACCTTTGTGTTGTTTGGTCAAACTTGGCAGACCTGAATATTTTAGTAAGAGACACCACTGTATTAATTTGCAAAGGGTTTGGAGATCATATGAGAGTACCTCCTTTGGAATTTATTGGAAATAAATGAGTTTTGGAATTTTTAAAAATAGTAAATCTCGCTGGTTTTTCCTACAAGGTTATACCTACTGATATTTAGGTACTCTTGATTTATGTACAAATTGGGGTAGGCACTGGAAGTCAGAAAAGTGCACTTGTAGTTCAAACTTGAGAAAATTGCCCTTTGAGAAATTGTTTAAAAATATTAATACTATGGGGAAAATTAGGAAACCCTGGATTTGATCTGATTTAAGTAGCATGGACTCCCAATAAATCCAGTTGGTCATAGAGTTGAGTATTTAGAGTACCTCCCTTCTTGAGAATCAAAACGTTAAGGGTGGTCTGCGTTTAGCAAATTGGTAGTTTTGGAGTTATAGGCCAATTTGGGATACTTTGTTGGAGATGTGAGGACTTAATGGTGATCAAATGATTATGTGAGAATCCCTGGAGTTAGTTTGGGTTTGATGAGTCATAGGGTGGTGGGGTGCCACCCTTGGGGTAGGTCATCTTGGGATTTGGCGAAAGATCGTCTTTTCCCCCTAAGTGTCTTTAAGCCCTTAGGTTTAATTCAGGTAAGAATATTAAGGGGATTTCCTTTGGGTAGTCACCAATAATAATAAGTGTCTTGGGAATGGGAACTTTGGGGTGTCATCCCATAGCGGTTCCTAGTACCGTAGCGAGCCCCTCACAGGGTAACCCTCGGGAAGCCCAAGACTAACCCTAACTCATAGGAGTAAGACATTGTACAAGATTAACTAATAATACACTCATCCACACCCTGTGGTTTCGGAAGTTTAGTTGGATTGGTTGTCCGAGCGGTGGGCTCGGTGGCTGTTGCAGCAGACTGGTTAGTCTGGGGAGCTTTTGGCTCGGAAGGTTTTTGATGACGGGCAGGTTAGCCCGGGGAGCTTTTGGCTCGGAAGGTTATTGATGGAGGGCGGGTTAGCCCGGGGAACTCATGGCTCAGAGATAGGAAGTAGAACATGTTGCATGTGCACTGAAGGTGGTGGGTCTTCGGTATTGGACGGTCGTTCACACCGACGTCAATGCGTTGACTCGGCGAGTGTGGTTTTACACTTAGCCTTGATAGTCTGGCGGTCCAGTCAGCAAGAGTACGCAGACGCTCCGCGGGTATAGTGGAGGCGTACAATGGGTCTAGGTTGGGTAGTGTGAATACCAACCTAGAGGTGGGCGGGGCCCAACCCACCGCTTCCGTTTGCCACTACGGGAGTATCCTGGGAGTCTAGCTCGCTCCAAAAAGGGGGAACTAAAGGTCTATGCGCATAGAGTCGTAGTGTGTGAGTTGCACTTGTATGATCATAGCATAACAGCATACTTGCATGTCATAGCATAAACATTGCATTCAACCTACCCCTAACGTATAAGTCGGTTATGGGACTTCTTATACGGTAGGCCCTGCTAAACGACCCCTTGGTCTATAGGTTTGTATGGGCATTCCTATAAATCAATGGTTACTTTATATTACTTTACTTGCTGCTTACTGTTCTTTATATTCTTGTTACCATGCCTCATATATATGTATACACCTGTGTAGCTCTAGTTCCGCCGTCACCTGCTCTTGTTTTTACCCCTTGCTGTCCTCCGCTTCATCCTCCCGCACGGTGCCTAGGAGCCATTGGGGGAGGGGTGGGGAATTGGCTGAGTCATTTTGACTGACGGTCGGTGGACCTTATCATTTTAGGAGTTCGAGGAGATGCAGCACCCTTCAAGGAACAGGTACAGCAGGATCCGACGTGGTGGATCCCACGGCCATGCTACCATTGTCACCAGCCAGGACATACTCGGGTCAGATGTCCCATGATGAGTGGAACCCCTCCGGCACAGCGATCAGGAGACCGACGGCGAAGGCGTAGACGTGGATTACGAGGCAGCAACCGCAGGTCAAAAGAGAAGAAGCATCCAGTGTTGCAGCACCATAGGAGCCCGGAGTCTGCAGGGATGGGTCAGTCAGGTCAGAGTGCTCCAGTTTCAGAGTCGGTGACGATTAGCTTTAGTTTGGCTTAGTAGTTAGCTTCCGCGAGTGATCTTGTAGTGAGGAAATGATGTACAGGGCAAGAGCCCCTTTTTTGGTTGTAACCCTTGTCTCTTTATTCAGTTAATATATGTGGACATTTATAATTCATGTGATTCTGTGGACTTGTCTTACTCTTTATTGTGCTTTTCTTCGTGATCGATTTGGCCGGCAGGATCGGCGTTTTGTGGTGGCGACCTTCCCGAGCGAAGGTGTCACCGCAAAACGGCGGTTCTGGGCCTAAGACCCGGTGATTTTTGCAAAAAAAAAGGGGTCTTACACTAATGGTCAACTCTCATTATTTTGGTTGTGCGTATGTAGTCAACGGAATGTATCGGTTGAGTCTAGCAAACGAAGTAGTAAATCAGGTTAGTTCTACTTTGATAGATCCTAAGACTTTACACGCAAGACTAGGACATGTCAATTATAGAAAACTACTCCTGCTAGCTAGAACTCACAACATTCCCTTAAACACTAAAACCAAATTTGACAAATGTGAGATATGTGCTCAAATTAAGATAACTAGAACACCATTCAGTCAGGTGTCTAGGAGTACACGTTTATTAGAGTTGATACACTCCGACATTTGTGACTATAAGAGTTTTGTCAGACGTGGTGGTCGGAAGTACCTGATAACTTTTATCGACGACTTCTCTAGATATACTCACATTTATCTCTTAAAATACAAAGATGAAGCTTTTGAAAAATTTCAGATTTTCAAAAATAGGGTTGAGAACCAATTGGATTTGAAAATTAAAAGACTTAGGAGTGATCAAGGAGGCGAGTACGTCTCGGGTGAGTTTAGAGATTTTCTTGCCAGCAATGACATAATTCCTGAAACCACTGCCCCTTATTCGCCCCAGTCCAACGGTATTGCCGAGCGGAAAAATAGAACTTTAACAGAAATGTTGAATTCTATGTTGTTGACTGTCGGTATGTCTGCCGCTTATTGGAGAAAAGCAACCCTCACGTCGTCACATCCTGAATATGGTTCCTCATGCTAAATTAAAGCAAACCCCGTATGAGCTTTGGTTTAAGAGACCGCCCAGATTTGATAACCTCAAAACCTGGGGCTGTATCGCCTATGTTAGGATACCTGACATAAGGAGATCTAAGTTAGGACCTAAGACGAACACTTGTGTATACTTAGGATGTGCGATGGATAGTGCTGCAGACCGATTTCTAGATCTCTCTACCAACTCGGTCATTGAGTCTAGAGATGTTGTGTTCTTTGAGGACAAATTTCTTAGAGATAAGAACCTGACTCTTCCAGGTCTGCCAGACACCAGTTCTGATACCCTCGTTGGGACGGAACTACGACTCCCTGACACTGAGCCAGTTCACACTAGTGCCCTAGAGTCCACTGGGCTATCTAATAGGGAACGAGTTCCTAAAAGCTTCGGTACAAACTTTTTGACTTACCACGTTGAAGCTGATCCATCCACCTAGACGGAAGCGATGCGATCCAGGGATTCCCTGTTATGGAGAGAAGCCATTGATGATGAGATGAACTCTCTCATGGAGAACCAAACTTGGACATTAGTTGACCTGCCCAAAGGAGCTAAAACCATTGGGAGCAAGTGGGTTCTCAAGAAGAAACTGAATCCAGATGGGAGTATCGCTAAGTACAAAGCACGTCTAGTTGCAAAAGGCTTCACTCAAGTGAGTGAAATAGACTACTTTGATACATACTCACATGTTTGTCACATTGCAACGATCAGGGTTCTTCTCGCTATCGCATCTATTGAACATTTCGTCGTTCATCAGATGGACGCAAAGACTGCATTTCTAAATGGAGATCTTTCTGAGGAGATCTACATGCGCCAACCTGAAGGGTTCGTCGTAGAAGGTCTCGAAACCAAGGCCTGTAAGTTGATTAAGTCACTCTACGGATTGAAGCAAGCACCAAAGCTATGGCACGAGAAGTTTGACACTTGCGTAAAAGGCCTGAATTATCGAGCCTTTCCGATAAATGTCTATACATACGGACAAGTCCAAATTTTGTCACTATAATCTGCTTGTATGTTGATGACATGCTAATTCTGGGTACTGATCAGTATGAGGTGGAAGACGTTGAGGTTACCTTGAAGTCAAAATTTAGCATGACTGACTTAGGTGTGGTGAAAACCATCCTAGGAATAGAAGTGAACTTTACGGATAAGGGTATCACCCTTAGCCAGAGTCACTACATCAGAACTCTACTAGAGAAGTGGGGTTATGATAAGTGCAGGAAGATTGAGACTCCATACGACTATAATAATAGGCTGAAACCTCACGACGATTCACCTATTAAATAGTTGGAATACTCCAAACTTATTGGCAGTCTAATGTATGCTACTACCTGTACTAGACCCGACATAGCCTTTACGGTTGGCATGTTGAGTAGATTCACTAGTAACCCTAGCAAGGACCACTGGGACGCCTTGGAAAGGCTAATGCGATACTTAAAGTATACTGAGCAGTATGCTTTATGTTACAGTGGACACCCTCCTGTGCTTGAAGGGTACTCTGACGCCTCCTGGTGCTCAGAAGTTGGTGATAGTAGGTCCACTAGTGGTTATGTATTTACCCTAGGAGGAGCCGCAGTAGCTTGGAAATCTAAGAGGCAAACGTGTATAACACTATCCTCTATGGAATCCGAACTCTATGCTCTTGCTTCAGCTGCCGAAGAAGTAGAGTGGGTTAGAGATTTGGTTATGGATATTCCAATGACGAGTCTAAAAATGAACTATATCTCGATTTTTTGTGACAATCAAGCCACAAAAACCATTGCAACTAATTCCCTGTTCAATGGTAAGCGAATGCAACTACGGATGAAACAAGTCTGGTTGACCTATCTCACCAGTCAATGGATCATTTCCCTCTTGGACGTGAGATCAAAAGATAATGTAGCAGATGTCCTTACCAAGGGCTTATGCAAGGTTCTTACATCTAAAACATCGAGGGATATGTGATTAAAGTCTATTTAGTGGGACTTAATACCTATGTTTGTTTAAGATTTTAGAACCGAGTCTGCCTACATTCATGTATCTAGACTGAGTACACTGAAGTGTTCCAGATGCTACATGATGAAAGCCTGAGATTGTTTAGTTGCTAGTCATTCCAAACTTGATGACTTACACAACTATTTCTTTTCAAAGGCTGAATTGGGTATCATTCCAAAAACGAATACTGAAGTTGCTGATATGCGTCCTGATATTATGATCATTACTTATATCATTCCAAACATGATGATATATTGGTCACAACTTGTTGTATCATTCCAAACTTGATGATATAATACAATTGTGAAACGTTTGGTAATAATCTTAATAATCGAAGGAACATAGCTTGGTTCTATGAAACCAAATTTCTAATTTTGTGTAAATTAGATAGAGGTGCGGACCTGTGAGTCTTTCTTCCTAGTTAGAGTATTATGTTCTAAACTATCAATTGGAGTCTGGAGGAGAGAAAATGGATTTCGACATGGATGGAGATGATCTGCTGTTTGAGTAGACCGACCCGTCACTAGTTTTGAGTTTTTGATTCAGATTATTGTTCTTGCTTCTGCTTTTGCTTTTGCATGTTTGGAACCTGTTTGAGTTTAGACGTTTGGTTTAAAACTCTTGTTGTTTTAATCTGAAACTCATTTTGTCGTTATCTAACTTATATGTTTTGTTTAACCCGTTATGTAATACAATTGCTACAATATAGGAGGAGAATGTTAAAGTATATTTAACAATATTGTCGTGTATTTAACGAAACCCTAACGGGTCGTTAAATCACCCATAACGGGTCGTCGGGGATTTAGGGCTACGCCTATAAATACCCCCGCTGGGGGCAACGGGTAGATCGTTCCAAACTTGACGCTCACTCGGATGCTTCGAGCACTCCTATCACGATTCATAATATGGTGCGACAGCAACTCCATCTCTCACAACACACGACCAGTAGTTGCGGCAAGTCGACTCACACACACGCGACTTCACTCCTCTTCCTCCCAAACAAGCCCTCCGAGCGCTGCTGCATGCGAGGGAGCTCTCTTTCTCTTGCTAGCTGCTGCTAGCTTAAAGCCTCTATGATCTCAAGGCCAGACACACACACACACATGTAGACTTCTCTCTCTCATTTTCACTATACAAGGCTTGTACTAATTGCTAGCTGCTAGTTCGTCTCTCTTAGGCTTCGTTTGGCACAGCTTATTTGCACCGGTGTGTTTGGTCAAAAACGTTATTATCATAAAATGTATGTTTGGCAAGACAAAGGTTATGACCGTTATAAAGAAAATAAACTAGTTTTGAGCATAAACTGCATGAATTTTTTTAGGCGAGGTCGAGCGTTCACGAACAACAACGGTTCGTGACCACGGCGTTCAAGACCGTCACCACCACTCCAAACGAAACCCAGTGTCTCTTACTAATACAAGTGCTA
This sequence comes from Dactylorhiza incarnata, assembly GCA_033032865.1. Classification (NCBI taxonomy): domain Eukaryota; kingdom Viridiplantae; phylum Streptophyta; class Magnoliopsida; order Asparagales; family Orchidaceae; genus Dactylorhiza; species Dactylorhiza incarnata. Next base: position 5,014,653 of record JAWHQI010000208.1, read on the forward strand.
CAACAATTTACACATTCGACCACATACGAGCTCTTCTACTAGCTGCTGCTTTGGGACTACTCACGGATATCTCTCTTGATTCCAAGACTCGGGCCCTAATTAAGGTCCGTATATAAACTTAAAAACCGACCTTGCACTTCTTAAGACCGGCCATCGCCTTTTAGCTCCCCTTTGCACCAATTTGGTGTATTCACGCGCGTGTCTCCGTCTTCTTGGACGAAGGTATGTATTATATATTTATTAACTTTAACATCCATGGCTAATCCACTGAAATTTTGAAGCCAAGCAAAGAGCAGAAAATGAAAAATGGGCAGACACTACTATAGTAGCTACTTCAATGAGCTGTCACAGATTCTATCTTCCCTCGCATAATGGTTGACGGAACCGCGAAGGAGCCATGGGTTACTTTGGAGCAAGAATTTAAGGAACCAAAAAGATAATCTCCATTTCAAATCTTACATCGCCAATTTGATAGGCTCAAAATGAAAGAAGATGAAAAGATCCTAGATTTTCACGCACTTTGTTGGGAGAAAATTTATGGTGCTTCTGACGTACCATGAGCATGATGCGAGTGATATATTTTCCTACTCTTAATCACATTTTTAAGTAAACTTAGATAATTCAAATACATTGCTTTCATGAGGAAACGATACAACATCTGGAATGAAATATAACTAAAAGAAAGACAAACAAAAGTGGAGAACCTCGAACGCTTATCCTAGACGTATCTCCCAACCTGTGACCCCTGAAAAAAATGTCCGAAGACGGATCAACACAACTGGTGAATAATAAAGACTACTCCCCCAGTAACACTAAAAGCACATAGTTTAGTATTTAGCTTGAATATATAAAAAATATAAACTTTTGAGTAAATATACATGGGCTTCTGAATCAACAAGCTATACTTTCATAAGTCTTTTTTCTATATTGTCGCGCTATGAATTTTGTCTCATTATCTAAATTTTTTGTATATAATATTTTTAGTGTATTGTGCTTCACCAATGCTCTGGATGCTGAATGAAGGAAGCATGGTTATGTGCACATAAATCAAAATGGATTCTTGGGTCTGCCCTCTCTGATGTCTTTGGCTTTGATTTGAGGGCATGATTCCGCAGCAAACGCGATGGTATAGGGGGCCACTATTTCAGTGGTACTCTGTGAGCAGCCACTTTGTGCATTTATTGTCAAAGGTTAGGTCTTTCTCCTCTGAGAGAAGCCACTTTGTGCATAGTGCCAAAGGTTAGGTCTGTTTCCAATCTTCCCCCGCCCATACCCCCAATGATTGGGGACTATATGGGTTCTGTTGTTGTTGTTGTTGTTGTAATATTTTTAGTGTCCTGAATTTTATCTAAAGTTGGGGTGATTAAATTTCATGTTTCTCTTATTAACTTAAATGTCTTATGGCTTCTGAGCACATTATGAATATGGAGTCTGAATGGCATCCCGAAGGTGCCCTGAACAATTGTGTCTCCTGAGTGGAAACATGGACTTGCATTTGATTATTTCTAGGTCTGAAAATCTGGGTTGTCGACCACATGTCTGAGGCTGATCATATGGACTGTTGGACATATATGAGTATGATGCCACTAGTCTAAGACTTATTACATGCGTTGAACTTTTGCATTTAGCCTAGCTAATTGCATTTAACATCTTTTATTTATTATGTTCGTGCTTTAAGATGTTCATTTTTCATGCTTTGATTTGAATGTCGAATTGCATTAATTTAATTAACATTTAATACTTATCTAAAGACTGCGTGTAACACGATATCATATGCATCCTGTATTCATTTATGTCTAGTCAAGAGAAATCAAATTTCTTACCTCCGTGTTGCGAAGTTCATATACACGGCGCGACGACATGATTTCTTTAGGTTAAATTTGGAAATTTACAAACCTCCCATGAATACTCTCTGCAATCTCTCTTTACCAATATAATGCTAGGGCTTTTTCTTAAAAATTATGGGAAATGATTTTTCTAAAATAGAGGAAATAGAAATTTATTCACTTGGTGAGGGAAGTGATTCTCACCTTGATTCGGAGACTATGCAAGGCTGTTGAAATTTGGAAGTGCAATTAGTATATATAATTATATATCATATATTTGCTGTAGGTTTCCCCTCTCCATTCAACGAATAATCATCATGCGTCGACTTCTCCTCTCTCCATTCAACGCATATCTTTTATTCGACCTATTGCGCATGTTTGGCAATGGTCTCGACGCATGCATCGACTTCTCCTCTCTATTCTTTTCGACGCATGTCATGTTGCGTGGATTTCCCTGCTCCTCCTCTCGACGCTGCTTGGATATGTATATATGCATGTTTTCAAAATGCCCTAAACATATCATTCCTCTCTCCCGTGATCAACCCCCCGCCGCAGCTTTCCTGTAAAGAAATTTTAGAGAGAGAAACCTTTTCTCTTCATTTCGCCGCCATGTGACCTCAGTTTTCTGAGATTGTTGATTCTACGGTGTTGCCCTCGTCAAGGAGTTCACTGCTGTGTGGTTCTTGAAGTGGCGTTTTGCTCGCACGAGGCCGTTGAGGGTGTTGAAGATTTCAGAGGTTTATTTGATTTGTATCTTTTTAGATTATTCTCTGTTTTCATTTCTTGTGGACTTCAATCAAATCATACAACTGTGTATGTCTCAATGTATGTCCAGTTAATTGTTTGTGTGGTGTAGCGAACTTATTTTTCTTGATTTCAAGCATTTCCTGCATTATTCTTTCTGGTGGTTTTTCTTCTGGTGGTTGTGCATATCCTGGGCACTGGATTTTTCACATGGTATCAGAGATACGGAAGTTTTAGCGGGGCTAAGTTCTTCGTGTTGCAAATATCCGAGTTTCTCATCAATGGAAGGCAATGATAGTTCTCGAGGTTTGGGGATCGATATGCTCAAGCACACAAATTTCAAGAAGTGGAAGTCATGCTTGGAGAGTTACTTGTTGGTGGAGATGCACAGACAGAGGTAGTGGCGACTGCGATGAATGCTCGTGAAGTCAGGGCCTGGAAGAAGATGAACGCGAAAGTAGAGTTCACCCTGAAAAGAGCTATCTCACCGGACTTGTTTGATCACATCATAGGGTGCAAATCGACGTCGGAGATTTGGGCGGCCCTTGATGGTTTGTTCAACAAGAAGAATGCGGCAAGACTACTATTTTTTTCTTGCTTTTTTGCTGTTTTGGTGATAGAAGGGGCTGTCATAAAAAAAGGTGTCCAAAAGAAAGAAAAGTTTCTTTTCCTTGCTGGTGATAGTGTGCTGCCAACATTAAAGTGTCCAGAAAAAAATTATTTTTTCCACAGTTTGGCGGTGAAAGTGCAGCCATCATTTATTTCGAAGAAAAAAATTCTGGTTCATGGAAGTTTGTCCGTGAAGATCGAAGCATGTCTCGCTATGGTGAATCACGGCGCGTGATTATTTCTCTCGTTTTTTGTTGTTGTTTCTCTCCGGTTGTAAGCAAACTTTAAATCTTGTTTTTAAATATGATTTGCGTGGAGTTTATCCCAGTTGGGTTTATCATTATTGGATTTCATTGCGATTGAGAACGGATTTTGTGCGAGTGGTTAACTGTTCTTAGACACATAAATTTCAACAAAGGCCTCTCGGATCTATAACATGAAAACCCTATTTCCCTCTTCCATAATTTCCTAAAGTATATTATAAACAACAATTAGCGAATTTGGAGAAAAAGGGAGAGGACGAAAGACGAATTGAAAGATAAAAATCTCAACTTGTCCTATTTGACATAACCAAAACAAAAGGCGGCAGAACATTGCCAAATCTCCTCTAAATCAAGTGAGATCGCCAGAAATTGAGTAAGTGTTGTGAATATCAGAACATGATGATGATCGAAGGAACACAAGATTTACTAATAATTTAACTAGAACTCACCAAGAGGACTTGTGGCCTTCTCGAAAAGAAGTAAACATCGCGGTGTGGAGGAGAAAGAGGTTGACCTTTTTGTGTTCAATCATTGAAGGAAGTCTTGGATTTCACATAGGGGCTGCAGTTCCCAACTAACAATAAGAAATAACAATCAAAGCTTTTCTTCTGGTTGTCGGAAGAGAAAAGAAGAGCCAACAAAAGACTTAACATTGCTTTGGAAAACGTCGGACAGGCCCAGAACCAGAACGGAAACTCGACAGGAAGTTGTGCCTACACTGTCGATCAGGGAGCGAGAATACGATCCCTGCTTCGACCTCTGGGCGAAAGGTGGGGTTTTATCCAACTGCAGACACCGATCTTCGGTGTCGTCGCATGAAGAGTTCTCCTCTTCTTCTTGTGTAGAGCAGCGCTTTCCTTGTCCCTTTTGTATCGAGGGTTTCGGTCGAAAGGGAGACAACGGGAAACTGAAAGGGATCGTGACCTACGTGCGATATAAAACATTAAAGGGAAACTAAATATCGTTTCCTTACGTGTGAGGGGGATGAGCAATAAGGACTATTATACTTTTACCAGAATGCCATCACACATAAATTCTTATTATTTCTCCTTCTTATAAAATAACCGTTTGTGCGTAAAATTAACAATAGAAGGAATAAATACCTCGATTTGCCGACGGTGCCAATCCTAATTATTCGCGATCGGACCCTGAAATTTTGAAAGGCAGCGCGTAAATAAATTTTGTATGTTACAAGAATGACACTTGTGCTTTAAGGACACGCATGTTAACTTTTGCTGGTTGAAGAAAGTAGAGAGCAAAAAGAACATTATGTCTTTCACTCGAAAAATAAGGATGGTGCAACAATAATTGGTTCACTAAAAGCTATTAAGTTTGAGAAAATATAATATAAAAAGATTTGGCTAAAATGATTGTAGTGGATGAGTTGTCATTCCGATTTGTAGAACTTGAAGGATTTGGAAATTACTCAAATCAATTAGAATCAAGGTTTAATGTGTCTTCCCACACCACAATAGCTAAATCTGCGTAGACCTTTTTTGTTGATGAGAGGTATAAAGTAATAAAAAATGTTAACTTCTGAAAAGTTATGCTTGATAACTTATTCATGGACTTTCATTTAAAAGTATGGTTATTATATGTGTGAAATTTTCAAGATCTATGGAACACTGAGACAAGTACACCAAGAATGAATACAAAAAACACTTCTTTATTACTTGATAAGTAGCAACAACAATTACAAGTGGAAACGGGCTGAATACAAGTTGCATACAACTTGATTCACAACAGCCGAAAGAAAGAAACAACTGGTCGCAGACAGAGTCTGCTTCTCCTCTCCTCGCTAGCGCCCCGCGCTAGCACCAGCACCTGTGCTAGCACTAGAACCTGCGCTATCTCCAAGCCGCGCGAGCTCACTGCTCGCACTCTCTCCTTGACAGACCGCAGATGCAGACCGCCAATTCAACAAAGGCCGATATCGCCTGTGCTATCTCTTACCGTCAGCGCTACCTTGCGGTCTTACACAAGTCGCAAACCTTGCTCTAGGTCGCTCCGAACTCACTCCGAGTTCACTCCCACTTGAGACCGCCAGTTTAGACCACCCACGCTCTCCCGCCGAACTTACTCCAAGTTCGCTCTGACTTAGACCGCTAATAGAGACCGCCGAAGTCGTCCTCTTTTTTCTGTGTATCTCTGTAGGGGGATTACCCCCCTATTTATAGATTCTGGAGCCTCCACCTGGAAGTTGGGCTAGTGCCAGCGCTAGCGCTAGCGCCTGTGTTAGCTCACTTCACAATTCTCAATAATAGGTGTATCACTGGTAAGTGATAGGAAAGACAATAAGTTGAGATTACAAAATAGAATATTGTTGCGGGTCGCCCGATTTTTTTCCGGTCCATAGAATCGTACTGTCTTAGCTCCAAGTCGGACTGAGCGCACAAACAGTTAAATGAAAACCAAAGCAACAATGACACGAGGTGTTTTAGCGTGGAAAACCCAAAAAGGTGAAAAACCACGTGGTCGGGTCTGTGCCAGACTGAAATCCACTATCTTCCTTAATGTTACAAGTGTTTGAGTTCCTTGGAGGGTGACAAGTCACATCTTCGCTCACAAGCTTTAAGTACAGAAAAAAAGGGAAAATGACTAAGGCTTCGTTTGGGGGGACTTATTTTCTCCGGTCAAGCGGTCACGAATTAAGGTCCGGTTCATGCGGCCGTGACCGCTTGACCGGAGAAAATAAGTCCCCCCAAACGAAGCCTAAGTCCACGAAGCATTGGAGAGAGTGTCCACAGAGCGTTTAAAAGCCCGTTCTTCTAAGACTTTTTCTGCGCCCGCTGCTGCGTCCACAAGGGTGGTGAGCGTGAGCAGACTAGAAAGGGAGCGAAGATAATTCTGAGCGATGGAATGATCTAAGTCCCACGTCCTCGCCGAAAAATCTCAGAGCTCTCTCTAGTTTCTCTGGTTGCTTGTCTTCAAATGAAGGTTTGTGGGCATTTTTATAGCTTTCTTTAGGGCCGCGTTGGTAATTGCGCCCTGCTGAATCCTGAGTTGGCGAATGACGTCACTCCGTTCAGGTCATTCAGATCACCAATTTTCCTGAAATGACGAACATGCCCCCCGAGCAGCCTGAGCATGTTGCCTAATGTAGACGGTGGCGGCTGGAGACGGTGGAGGCTGCGGAGGCGGCCGGAGACAGTGTAGGTTGGTCGTGTGTGCGCTGGCTGGGTGCGCGCCTGCTGGCCATGCGTGCGGGCTGCGTGCGGTGCCCTTGTGTGCTTGGTTTCGTCCCTCCTTTCTGGGTGAATTTGCACCCTTCGAGCGGACGCAGTTCGCTCGATCGGGTTGTATTGCTTGAGCGTTTTGGTCAAAGTCCTACCGATTTGGCTCGAAAATCTTTAGGGGAAACCCCATCAAAAATATTCTAATTTTTGATAGGATAGACAAATTCACACTGGTGAGTGAGAATTTGTTTAAAAATAATGAAGTGTTTGGTTTAAAATATTGAAATAGCTAGAGAGCAAAGTTCTTATGTGCTTAAATATAGAAACAAGATGGAATTCCACTTACTTAATATTATAAACGCCGTTAAATATGAAAGGGCATGTGATAGAATGGGGGATGAGTATTCTTAATGGAGTATCTTTGAGACTGAACCTTCTAGTGGAGAAGATTGGAAACTTGAACCTTTTATTGGAGTTCTGGCTTAATTCGGGTCATCTACGGATCGTCAATGGCACGTCACATTTGACTCGTCGATGGAAGCCGAACAACGAAGGAGAAAGCTTAGATGGGTCGTCGAAGCTTGAAGAAGTGGGACTCTTTGGTTCGTCAATGCAAGAAGAAGCGACACCTTTCGGTTCATCGAAGGAGGAAGATGATCATCGGGCCGGGCTTCAATGTGGTTTGGGAACGATGTGAAATGTATTTGTCGGCATTTGGTGCATCAAACTTAGATTTAGGGATTTCCTAAATGCTTAACTTCCATCATTTAAGGTATTAATTTGGATGCTCATCCTATCATAAGAGGAATGCAGCAATTCGACGACACCGAACATCCATTTTGCAATCACATTGTATTTTTTATAAAAATATGCATCAAATACATTTATCAAATTTGGTCAAGGAGTGTAATAATAGTTCTAACAAATGAATTGATGATACGATCGATGGAAACTAATGTAACGTGTTAGGGTCCGAAATCTACTATCTTCCTTAATGGAAACTAATGTAACGTGTTTAAGACAAAGCCTTACTATCTTCTATACTAATGTCTCTCTGCGATTACTCTCCTGGAAGATCATTTTTTGTTCAACAACTCATTTGTCGTCACCCAGTTAAAAAAGTTCACATGTTAGGGGTCGAGGACTCTACAATACTTGAGAAATGAATTTAGTGTGTGCGCATATAATTTCACTATACTTGTGTGTGCGCATATAGTTTGTGTTCTCCTCTTTTCACCATATACTTGTGTGTGCGCATATAATTTCGCTATTAGAGAAGAGGTGAAGACAGACTTAGCTATTACGAAGGGTGCAAAAAGTCGTTATTGCCAATCAAGATTTGAGCGCGCGTCCAATGTTGCGTCGGTGACACTATACTCTAATTTCTTAAGTGGCTAGATATCCAAAAATTATTCCACTTCTCCTAATTATATCGCTTTACTTAATTTTCACTATTGGGAATAATTACTAGGGCTCCATTTGGCACGATGTTTTTGCTCTGTTAATTAAGCATGACAAAGGTTATGACCGTCATCAAGAAAAAAGAACTAGTTTTGAACATAAAAATGTACCTAATTCCTTAGGTGATGCCACACGTTCACGAATAACGGTTCATAACCGTCATGTTCACGTCCGCTACCGCCTTCCCAATCGGAGCCTAGATGTAATTACACAAGCTCTGAGACGATACCACTGGAAACTAATTTGGCATATCTTTGTATGCAGGCAGATGATAGAGGCAAAATGAATGTAAACGGAATAAGGCTCCGTTTGATCGACAAAAACGCTACCATCATAGAATGCATATTTGGCAAGGCTCCGTTTGATCGACAAAAACGCTACCATCATAGAACGCTACCAAGAAAAAAACTGGTTTTGAGTTTGATGCTTACTTACGATCTAAAATGATATCATGATACGCTCGCCCAATTAACAAGTTAGTTCCATATATAACATCCAAATTCACTCAACATATTAGATGTTTGACAAACAATATAACAAATTAACATCCATATCATGCATGAAAGTTTATCAAATACAATAAGTAACAAATTAGTATGTGTACTCAGTAGATCATCAAATATGTAACAAATTAACATCCATATCATGCATGAAAGTTTTTTTTTGTTTTGCTTTATTCAAATTAATGCTTAACAAGTGCCATTAAAAGAGTGCATGCTAGATATTGTGAAGCTTCTCCTCTTGTGATATTCATTCACTTAATCAGCAACCTTATCAACAATGCTTATGATGCACTCGCAGAGCTCCCTCGGCTTTGAGAGCATGGCCATATGATCTGCTCCGCTAATCTCCATCACCTGGCTCACCGGATTATTCTCGATCATCCACCGCTGGAAATCTGCAGGGATCGAAGCGTCTTCTCCACATACGATATAAGCCTTATCCACCGATCCGTATCCCTCCTTCGAGAAGGCTTGTCTTTTGCTCAGTTCTTCGAGAAAAAGCGAAGTTGGCCTCATCATCATACTCCCGAGCGTCAAATCCTAATTAATCACACATATCTGGCTTCAAAGCAAGCATAAGTGTTGTAAATACCAAATACAACTACGATATACGTATATATTACCTCGAAGGTACAGTTTTGATAAAGGTTGCTCGCGAGGAACTCGGGATCTAAGCACGTGACAGTTAATGCGCCCGAACTTCCCGGAACTTTGATGCTCGTGAATTCGATATCTACGTATAATTCTAATGATTGCTTGAAATGCTGATCAAATAAAATAAGTACATTGTCAACATAAATACAAATTTTCAATTTAAAGATTATTTTATCATTTAATTATTTTTATTAGTGAGGAGAATAATAAATGTCAAGAATTTACATTACATAAATATTTCATTTAATAAAAACGTAATAAAATATCACTAATATATGGGCGCTCATATCTGCACTGCAGTTTTGGCTATCCGCACTCTATTTATATGAGCTATTACGTGCCTTTTGATAGTACGTTTTGTACATGCATTTTTAGAAAAAGTGTTTAACACGAAAGTTGTAGATCCCGTCGAGATCTACGACATTTGTGTTGAACACTTTTCCTAAAAATGCATGTACAGGGCGTATTATTAATATTAAATTTATTTAATTAATATTCTTTGTACATTCTGTTTAGTCTCACACCGTCTGTGATGTTTTTGGACCCTCCTTTTCCTCTATATGTAAGACCCCATGGGTCTTCCCTTCATTCAAGAAATACAATTACTTGTTTTCTCTCAAATCTAATATTGTATCAGAGCTAGGTTCAGCCTAATTTTTTTAAGAGAAAATTTTTGCCCGCTCTTCCGTACTCTGCCCCCTGCCCGCTGCCCGCTGACCCCTGCTCGCTCTGCTCGCTCTCCGCTGTCCGCTCTGCTGCCTGCTCGCTTGCTCGCGCGACCTGCCCGCCTGCCCTCGCCTCGCTCGTTTTTGCCATTTCTGCTCGCTCGCGAACTCTGCTCGCGGAGCCACCCCGACCTACAGTCCGCCAGATCGCCAGACCGCCAGCAACCTCCAAGTCTGCCTGTCCACAACCTCCTGCTGCGACCTCCTGTCCGCGAGCTCTGTCCGCAAGATTCAGTCCGCGAGTTCTACCCGACCGTGAGTTCTGTCCGAGCTGCCTGCCGGCTCCTAGCCGCGATCTCCTGACCGCAAGATCTGCCCGATCGACCTCCTGTCCGCAAGTTCTGACCGCGCGACCTCCAAAGTTCCTCCCTGCGCAACCTGCTCCAACAATCTGCCCGCGCGATCAACTCCAGCGATCTCTCCACACACGCGCGACCTGCCCGCAGCTCCAACGATCTCCGCCAACCCGCTTGGTGCTGACCGCCAGCTCGCCCCTCCCATTTGCCAGTTCGCCATTCGCCAGTCCGTCGGCGACCTCCAAGACCGCCAGATCACCATTCCTTAGACCGCCAGCAACGGTCCGCCAGATCCGCCGCTCCTGCTTCTGTGTCCTGACCGCCATTCCTCCGATCGCAAGTCCGCCCGGCTCCATGGCAACCCCGTTGATCACGCCACCTTTGAAGGCCACCTCCTTCCAACTCGCCACTGCCAGCGACTGGTCGGACTGTGCTCTCACTGTCGAAGCTGCCCTCTCCTCCCATGATCTTTGAGATCACATCATTGGAACTCCTCCCACCACGGCTGCAACCTCCATCGCCACCGCCAGCTCTGACAAGACCACTAACAAGACCACCATACCTACCACCACTCTAGATGACGACACTCTTTGGCGGCGTCGCGATCAAGCCATTCGGGCTTACATCCTGGAGTCTGTTGCTCGTCCGCTCCTCACCTCCATCGGTCGTCTGCCCTCAACCCGCGCCATGTGGGAATATCTTCGGGACCGGTTTGTCCCCCGTGATGGCGCTCGACGTCATCGTCTCATCTACAACTCTCAATCTGCTCGACAGGATGGACGATCCATTAAGGAATTTTTCACCATGATGAGCACTCTCTGGCACGACTTGGACACCATGATTCCCCTCCCCTGTGGTTGTCCTCGTTCCTTCGAGTTTCAGCGCCACCTCTCTGAGGGCCATCTCCATTAGTTCCTCGCTGCTCTATGTCCCGAGTTTGCTCCTCTTGCCGCCCAGCTCCTTCATCGAGTTCCCCTTCCTAGCTTAGATGAAGCCTTGATTGCCCTGCTGGATGATGAGACCCGTCTCCGTCCTCCCGTGGTCCTCCCAACCGCTCCTGGGATCGATACTGCTCTGGCTATTCGACCACGCGACGGCTCTGTTACCTGCAACTACTGTAAGAAGGCGGGGCACATGAAGTTCGAATGCCCTACTCGTCCCCCTCGTCCTGATGAGCACAGACAGCGTGAAAACCGCCGTGACGGCCGTGGTCGGGGACGTGGTCGTGGCCCTGGACCATCTGCCACACCTCCTCATCCTACAACTGCTGCAGATCGACTTCAGCGATTAGAAAAAATACTCCTTCACTCTCGTCTGCTCCAGCCCACCACTCCCAGCAGCTCTTCTGATGCCACTAGCTAGCCTGTCTGCAGCCTATGGTACTACTGTTGTTCGGGTTTCACCAACTGCCCCTTGGTATTTTGACTCCGGGGCCTCCTGCCATCTAACCTCCGACTCCAACACCCTCACCAACTGCACCTCCACCCCCACTCACCTTCAGGTCACCACTGCTGATGGGAGTTCTGTCCCTATTGTACAATCCGGATCGATCACCCTAGCATCTGGCCCTCCCGGTCACCTTACCCTATCAAACATTCACCATGCACCTTGCCTACACATGAATCTTATCTCTGTCAGCTCTCTTTGTGACCTTGGCCTAACTGTTTTATTCTCTTCACCTGCTTGTGTTGTGCAGGATTCACGGATGGCTCAGAGGATTGGATAGGGCCGTAGGACAGGTGGCCTGTATCATATGGAATATCTTCACGTTCCACCCTCTTCCTCTCCGTCAGCTTCTGCGCTCTGTGTTACCTCTGATGCCGACTTGTGGCACAGACGGTTAGGTCATTTGTCTAATGAACGACTCCGAAGTGTTATCCGTTCAGGAGCTTTGGATCGTGTCTCATTTTCCCCCTCTCTGTTTGTACGGTATGTCGTTTGGCAAAAGACCTTGCTCTACCATTTTCAAGCAGTGTTTCTCAAACAACAGCCCCCTTTGACTTAGTTCACTCTAATGTTTGGGGTCCGGCCCCGATTGCTTCTCATTCTGGCTATTTATATTATGTGAGTTTTATTGATGATTTCTCCCGATGCTCTTGGGTTTATCTTCTCCGACAAAGGTCCGAAATACCAACTGTTTATCGCACGTTCACCGCGATGCTTCACACTCAGTTCGGGCGTCGAATTAAGATTCTCCGCTCCGATTGTGCTCAGGATTTTCTCTCCTCCACCATGCGCGAACTCACACACTCTCATGGCACAATTCATCAATAGTCTTGCCCATACACCCACGAACAAAATGGGGTGGCTGAACGAAAACATCTGTCACATAATCGAAACTGCTCGGGCTCTTCTAATATCTGCCTCTGCTCCTCACTCCTTCTGGGCCGAAGCTGTTCTCACCATTGTTCACCTTATCAACATCACTCCCTCATCGGCCCTCTCTGGAGTCACTCCTTATGAACGTACGCCTATACTCCCGACCACCAGCCTACGCCTCTCTCCGCACGTTCGGGTGCACCTGCTTTGCCCTACTCCCTGTTACTTAACGCACCAAACTCTCTGCTTGCTCGGTTCGATGTGTTCACTTAGGCCTCAGTGCATACCACAAAGGATATCGTTGTTACAACTCGGTGACTCGATGCATCCGCATCTCTCGCCATGTTTCCTTCCTTGAAAATGAGATGTTTTTCTCCTCCACGCCAAATCCACAAACATCTCCCGCCCAACCCTCCTCTACTCCACCGCTCTCACTTCCGCTTCTTCCCCCTATCCCCACCCATCTCCGAACCCACATTGCCCCTCTTCTCCCGCTACCAACTCGCCCTCCGACCGAGGATTCTCCGTCCACTTCCGTTACTCCTCCGACCACCGAACCCCCTTCCACTGAAGCTCCTTTTGATACGGTCTTGTCTGACGCTCCTCCGTCCGCCTCTCCGCACGTGGATCACGCACCTCCTCGACACAACCCTGCTCGCCCTCGTCACCCTCCTGCTCGCTATGACCACAATCCTGATAGGTATAAACCCTCTGCTCTCACCACAGCTACCTCCTACTCCCCTGACTTTCAGGCCTTCCTCACCGCTCTACATTCCCACCGGGAGCCACAGTCGTACCGAGAGGTAGTTGCACATCCTGAATGGCAGGAAGCCATGACCGCTGAACTTCAGGCTTTCCACCAAACTCATACATGGGACCTCGTCCCCTGCCCTCCTGGCGTAACTCCTATAGGCTGCAAATGGATATTCAAGATCAAGACTGACCCAGACGGCTCTATTGACCGACACAAAGCCCGCTTAGTTGCCCGTGGGTTCTTGCAGGAGCATGAGATTGACTATGATGAGACTTTTGCACCGGTTGCTCGCATGACATCCGTGCGCACCTTACTTGCAGTGGTTGCTGCCCGCAATTGGCCTCTCCATCAGATGGACATAACAAATGCTTTTCTTCATGGTGATCTTACTGAGGTCGTCTACATGACCCCTCCCCCGGGTCTCTCCGTTCCCACAGGCCACGTCTGTCATCTCCGTCGGGCTCTCTTTGGTCTCAAACAGGCCCCCAGTGCCTGGTTTGAGCGCTTTCGTACTGCTGTTCTCAAGGCCGGCTTTATCGAACGCCAGACTGATCATGCTTTGTTCACTCACACTTCTGGTCAGGGATGTGCCATCCTTCTTCTCTATGTGGATGATATGATTATCACTGGCGATGACCATGCAACTATTGCCTCTCTTCAACAACACCTCCGCAGACAGTTCGAGATGAAGGATATGGGCCCCCTTCGCTACTTCCTTGCGTTGGAAATCTCTCGGTCCAAACGTGGCATTCTAGTCTCTCAACAGAAGTATATCTCTGACATCCTCTCTGTTGCCTCTCTCACTGATACCCGGACAGTTGATACTCCCATCGAGCTCAATCTCAAACTTCTTCCAACTGACGGTGAACCACTCCCGGATGTCTCCCGATATCGGCGCCTTGTCGGGATGTTGGTTTATCTTACTATGACTAGGCCCGACATTGCCTATGCCGTCAGCTTTGTCAGTCAGTTTGTCCAAGCTTCTCGCTCGGCTCATTACACCGCTGTCCTCCGGATTCTCCGCTATCTCCGCACATCCGTCAGCCGATCCCTGTTTCTCTCCGCCAAGTTTTCTCTCAAATCTAATACGTATTAGATTTCTCTCCGCCCCACAAGCCGCTCTGATACCATATTAGATTTGAGAGAAAACAGGACTTCATTTAGTCCCACAAGCGGAATGAGAAGCAATAGGGGCCGGACCCCAAACATCATAGTGAGAGCGTATTCTGGTCAGGGGCCCATCCCTTTCTCTCCGCCAAGTTTTCTCTTTTTGAAATACAATTACTTGTTTTCTCTCAAATCTAATACGTATTTTCAAAAATCTAGTTACGACAAGTTTCAATCAGGGTGGCAATACGCCTTGTGCAAGCATTTTTAGGAAAAGTGTTCAACACCAAAGTTTTAGATCTCGTCGAGATCTACAACTTTGGTGTTGAACACTTTTCTTAAAAATTCATGTAAAAGACGTATTTTAAAAAGACGAGTAATAACTCATACAAATAGAGTTCGGATAACCAAAAACTGCAGTGCGGATATAGCGTCCTAATATTAGAAATATAAATAATATATCCAGCTTGCCTGATCGAAGATATAAGAAGGCGGATGAGTGACATCTGGCATCATCGCAGACAGAAAAACAGCAACGGCGATCTTCTCGGGAAAGGCATCCATGGCTGATGCCAAGCTCAGCCCACCAAACATGTGACCGACGAGAACCACCTTCTCGCCGTCCGGCACGGCGGCGACCAAATCCGTCAACGGCCTGGAGTAGTCGTCAAAAGTCGAGATATCCTCAGGCAGCCTCCGCGGATCGGCGCCGCAGGCGGCGAGATCGATGGCGGTGACGGAATATCCCTGGCTTCTCAGCATCGCCACCACTTTGTACCAGCACCAGGCTCCATGACAGTTGCCATGAACGAGAATAATCCTCATCGTCATCTTTCCGGCCGGCCGGACGGACTGCTCCTGTCGATCTATGTGTACTTGCTGTGCTTCTTGGAGAAGACGATGATTCTATATATATATATATATATATATAATCAAAATAGCATTGAAATGGTCCATCATTATATATATATTAATGATCAATTAATAGAGCCGTTAAGTTAGAACTAATTAGAATTTTGGAAGTTGCATATTCTTTATTATTCCAAAGCTCCTGTCAATTAAAATTAAGAGAAGTCACCGGCGGAACTAGGATTTTCGAGCAGCTCGGGCACAAAAAATTTAGGCACAAAATAGTTGTTAAAATATTGTTCGGCTTTTAGCCATTTGTTCTGACATCAATGTCAAACCGAAATATACAAATCAAAGTTTTTAATGACGAAATGAGGACACAACTACTAATGAAATGCAATTGGAACCATTAAAAAAGAATTGGTACATATTTCAACTTTTATTTACTAATTCATTACTCTTGTAACTCTTAAAGATAACTATAAATTAATTTGCATAATGATTGTAGGATCACCTAGACTTCCAATGAATCTTCCTAATTTGTTTTTCTTATAAAGCCTTATTTTATAATTGTGTTCTGAGTTTTTAGTTTAGTTTCCTTTAAGCTACATATTTATTCTAGGTTTTTATTACATTGTAGATGTCATTAGATTTTTTTTATATCATAGAACATTATTTATCGGAAATCTATGATGAACATGACCTTCTAGAAGACATCCTAATTAACTTCTAGAAGGTATATCACATTGTTGAAAATTAGGTATTCACGCAACTAATTTTACACTGTCATTTGCCCTCTGTGGAATATTCATTTTCATCACAAGCGCTTTGCTTAAGGTTTCATGCATTATGCATATGCTACTAGTTTTGGTTACTGAACATGAAAGAATACATGATAATCACTATAACAATAGCAGTAACATTATGTTAATTGTAATGATGATGATGAATGAACAGAACAATTATAATGATGACTAAAATACAATAATAGCGGTAAAATTATGAACTCCTTAAACTTAAATATTACTAATGATTCTCATTCAGCTTCAAAGTTGAACCCCTATTTTTTAAAAATCATTATCCATTGCCCAGATTAAACACACAACAAAAGAATACTTGTTAAAATCACAAAAGAAATACTCTTGGGATGGAGCCCAAGAGTTGCTGAGAAGCTGGAGTTTCGCTTCTCCCTTTTTGAAAGTCATGTAAGGCCTTAAAGTTGCGTCACTCATGTACTGTATTCCAATTAGCTGTGGACATTCGAGCCCCTTTATTTTTGGGTTTCTGTTTACTCGGAGTTGTTTTAGTAAAGTTTTCTTGTATCAATTATTAACATTGTAGGCTTTGTGGATATTATATGTCGTGGGGTCCTTGCCGGACACATGTTATATTCTATTTGCAGTCCAGAGATGTTATTGTAGAAGGGTGCTCGAAACATCCGAATACCTTTACAGTTACATATCGTCAACCCTTCAATTCCAAGGAGCCACCTCGTCGGTGCGCCCCTCCGGCCGAGAAGAAGAACGAGGCGTCGATTCCAAACTGCCATTCTTGAAAACCAGTTTTCCTTCCTGTCACGATCCAACGACATTGCTGCAGAGCGCTCAACATTGGTGGAAAGACCGCACAGTAGCAAACGTTTCTCATCCACAAACACAGAAATGACGAACAAGGGGTTCGCCAACGCATGAGGCTCAGCAAACCTCAGCACTGGCGTAAACTCCCACTCATGACCCTTCAAGCGACGACAACGATCAGGAAGTAACTTCCAAAGCTCTGGCAAGTCCCAGGAGTTCCTGACATAACTAAACAAGGTGTTCCCATGGCGACGGTCCGCCCGGTTCTAAAACTCGAGCC